>CM077085.1:92498293-93781508 GCA_039513925.1 Platanthera zijinensis
ACTTCCATAGAGGTGAGTAAAATAATAAGATGACTAAGGGCATCCGCGACTCGGTTATCAGCTCCCTTAAGGTGCTTGAGATTAAACGTAAAACCTTGTAAGAAAGCTACCCACTTAGCGTGTCGTGGGCTGATCTTATGCTGGCCGTTGATGAAACGTAAAGCCTCATGATCGGAGAGGATCACAAACTCCTTGGAGAGGATATAGTGCCTCCAATGGTGTAGACATCGGACTACAGTATAAAATTCCCTATCGTAATTTGAATAGTTCAGCTTAGGGCCGGACAACTTCTCGCTAAAATAACTAATGGGATGGCCCTCCTGGCTCAAGACACCTCCAATCCCTACCCCAGACGCATCACATGTGAGCTCAAATACTTTAGCAAAGTCAGGTAGACGTAAGACAGGTGCCTCAGTCATAAGCTCCTTTATTCATTCAAAAGCATAGGTGGCGGACTTCGTCCACGTAAACTCTCCCTTCTTCATACAGTCTGTGATAGGCGCCATAATACTACCGAAGTCTTGTATGAAATGACAATAAAATGTGGCTAACCCATGGAAACTATGCACCTCACGTAGGGTGGTTGGCACGGGCCAGTCCTTAATGACCTGAACCTTGCCCGGATCAACTCGAATACCCTTAGAGCCGACAATATAGCCTAAGAACTCTATCTCCGAAGCAGAGAAAGTGCACTTCTTAAGATTGAGAAATAAAGTCTCCTTCCGCGGGGTGGAAAGGATCACTCTCATGTGGGAGATGTGCTCGGCAGTAGAGGTTCTATAAATCAGAATATCGTCAAAGTAGACGACAACGAACTTCCCCATGAATGGCTGAAATACATGTGTCATCATCTGGTAGAAGGTACTAGGGGCGTTGGATAACCCAAAGGGCATCACAAGCCATTCGTACAGACCATCCTTCGACTTAAACGCCGTCTTCCACTCGTCGCCCTCTCGTATCCTAATTTGGTGATAGCCACTTCGAAGATCTAATTTGGAGAATACGGTGGCTCCAGACAAGACATCCAACAAATCATCTAAGCGGGGAATGGGGAACCTATACTTGATGGTGATTTTGTTGATAGCCCGACTATCAACGCACATCCTCCATGTACCATCCTTCTTGGGGGCAAGTAAGGCTGGTACGGCACATGGACTCATACTAGTCCTAATAAAACCTTTCTCTAGCAAACCCTCTATCTGGGACTGCAACTCCAGGTGAGCAGCGGGGTGGAGTCGATAATGGGGCTGATTTGGCAAGGAAGACCCCGGGATGAGATCTATCGCATGCTGGATATTCCTAAGCAGGGGTAACGTGAGCGGAAACTCATCCGGGTACACGTCCCTGTACCCGTAACTCACTAGGTAAATCATCCAAAATGCTAGAATCGGGCTTCGCACTTAGGAGGACTAGCACATACATAATTCCATCAAAGAACGGATCTCTCTCAAACTCTTTCCTTCTAACTAGATTCAACATTTTCCGTTCTACCGGAATAGTTGTGTCCTTAGCCAAGACTACGGGCTCCTTTGGGATGGTCGGCCTCAAAGTGATAGTTTTGCCATTGAATTTGAATTCATAAGTGTTAGCTCTACCAAAATGTGTAACATCACGGTCGTATAGCCAAGGAAGGCCTAACAACACATGACAAGCGTCCATCGGAAGGACATCACACCACACCTCATCAATGTAGGATTTGAATGAGAGTGGGACCAGGCATCGCTTGGTAATGGGTACGGAGATCTTGTTGATCCAAGCGACCTTATATGGGGTCGGGTGTAGTTCCGTGGTCAAGGAAATACGTGCAACGGCGTTCTCAGATATGACATTCACACAGCTACCACTATCAACAATCAGCTTGCAAAGTTTCTCGCCACTCTTAAAAATTAGAGAAAATATGCTCGTCCTCTTCCACTCATCTAATGGATGAGGAGTGGACAAGATACAATGCATCACCATAAGGGGGTGATCGTCCTCTAAGTCACTTGGGACCCCTTCCGGGTCGCTCTCCTCAGCAGCCTCATAAACGTAATCCGCAAGATCGGTCGTCGACTCTAACAAGGCTATGGCTTTAGTTTTCGTTGGGCATTCGAAGGCGTAAAGACCTTGAATGCTGCAAGAGTAACATGTGGCGTTAGTCTTGCTAACCTTTCTGATAGGAATACGTTCACTCGCAGGGTTCTTAGTGTTCCTAGCAGTGATCACGACAGACTTTGACTCGGCGGACCGGAACTTCCCTTTGTCCTGATATGTGGAGGAAGATGCTCCGTTAGTGGATTTTCCCTTCGTATGGGAATAATGGGAGTGAGCCTTAGATGCTAAGTGTTTCTCAATGTCGAGGGCGGCATTGAATGTCGTGTTTAGATCCGTGTGGCCATATCGTAAGAGCTTCCGCTGAATATCGGGTTGAAGCCCCTTACGGAACCTAGAAAGGGTGACCTCCGGGATTTCCTTCAGATCACAACGTACCATTCGGTCCTTCAGTTCTCCCATATACTCTACTACTGAACTTGAACCTTGTCGCAGGGTGGCAAGCTCGTCAAACATCTGTGTCCGATGGTACGCGGGGACGTACTGATCGGTCAACAAATTCTTCATTACGGTCCACCCAATAATTGGGTCTCCGTTCCCAACTCCTAGCCTATGCTCTTCATTCAGCCAATAAGTTTTGGCACGGCCTGTCAGCTTCATCCTGGCAACTTGGACCTTTTGGGGGTCCGTGAGATGGTGCCAGTCATAGTAACACTCCATGTCCACTATCCAAGTAAGGAAGTTCTGTGGGTCTCCCATGCCGTCGTAAGTGGGGGCCTCAATCTTCACGGCCCTAGTAATGTAAAACTCTCGCTCGTGGCGACGACCTCGAGGGGGCACTCGTGGGGAGTCCCCATCAGAATCCGAATCGGAGCTTTGTTGGCGCCGGCGGGGCAACTCAACATTAACGGGTGGCGGGGGTGGCCTAGCTTGGGTTTGTATGAACTGGGTTAACATGTTCCTAAGTTCAGTCATCTCGTTACGCAGCCCCGCTATGGCCTTTGTGTTGGGATCTACTTGCTCATTCGCAGCCATTCTAGACGTAGACGGAGTCGAATATTCTGATCCTAGCCTAGTGCGCATTCAGGTTTAGAAAATCTTAGAAAGATGATTTTTCCTAGGGCTGTAGCTATACTGAAAGTAAGATATTTTTATAGATTCCCAACGTGACTAACACGTAGATCGTTAAAAAAAAAATTGAAATTTTGCTGAAAAATAAAGATTTCAGCCCGCTATTTGCAGACCAGCTAGACAGAATTACGATGTTCCAATTTGCAGGCTGACCTAACGAGGCCGAATCGAAGAATTTTCTGTTTTAATGTTGCTGGAAATAAGTGCAGGAAGCTACAGAATTTTTTTCAGATTTTTTTGACAAGTTTTAAAATTCTGAGGGATTTACTAAACGCAGACCAATCCGAAAATTTCAGATCCTTGAAAGATGAGATCGACCAACGAAGAACGCAGCGGGGATATTTGCAACTTGGGAATTGAAATGACCGCCTCTGATACCAAATTGGTGTAGGGACGTCCGGAATCGGAGATCTCCACGAAGCTAACGCTCTTTCTACGCACTACACGTCGTAGATCTACCGCACCTACACAGCACCTATCGCCCACAATAGCTTCTCGTCGCAAGAACGCAGCACAAATAACAAAGGGGGAATGGTCGACTCGAAAACAATGATCGAAAATTTGAGTCGGAATATTCTCCAAGAAAACACAAAGGTTGCCACTCCTTTTTGAGAGCAAGACCAAGGCTATAGGCCAAGATCCGCTCAGGCAAATAGGATCCACCCGATCCAGAATTAAAAAGCCTAGCAACGGCGATTTTGATCCAAAACTTGCAGCGATTAAATTAAATATCCGGAGAAAACGAGTGTGAAACCACCACAACTAAAGAAGAGAATCACACAAGGGAGAGGGAAGAGATTACCCAACCGGAAAGCTTTTCACACAAGATAACTGTGGGAGAATCATTCTCTCCATGGATCCACCGGCGTCACACCGAGGGGTTTACAACCTTCTTCCAAGGAGTCGCACCGAAGGAAGCCACGCCGGAGTCGCACCTAACGGATGGAGGGAGCAAGGGGGGGCGGCGGCTTCACACCACAAGCAAGGGGGCGGCGGCTTGGAGAGTCTCCTCTTGGCCGAAATTTCTCAAAGGAGGAATTAGGTTAATTCTTGTCTAATTATCTCATAAAGAAGCCTCCTTATATATGAGTTACAAACAAGCCTTAACCACTCATGATGGAGATGTAATCTCATCCATCCGAATGGCTAAATGCACACCAACATTAAAATTGTTCAAAATTAAAAATAATAAAACGTGCAATGAATATAAAATTATCACTTAAACATAGGATAATTTTATATTCCAAATATAAAATAGAGTTCAAGAAAATGAATAAATAAGGCTAATTCTTTGCAGTGGATGTAGCACGCCGCGGGCGGAAGTTGTAGCGTAGCCTTCCGTTAGCGTCATCGTGCCGCCTCACGTCCTTGAGTTGTATTGCCTTATCAACCGGATCATCATCAGCATCATCAGCATCGTCTTTAAATGGTGGAGGAGGGGGCACGCCATCCGAGCTCCTCCTATCCTGAGACCGGAATCCTCTACTATGCTCTCTCCTTTTCCTCATGTATACCACCGTCATTCAGGTACACTGGTCGCCGCCTCTCCACCTCTACCAATGACAACTTCGGACTCAGATTTTGATGATGCCAACCTGGATATGCCACTTGCCTTGTTGAAAAGGGGTAAAGCTACTTCCACGCAATATGTAATTTCTAATCATGTGACTTATCATCATCTTACTCTAATTCATCAGACTTTTGTTTCATCTCTTTCTCTAGTTATTATTCCTAAGACATGGCAGGAAGCATTGATAATACCGGCTTGGACACAAGCTATGTGTGATGATATGTCTGCCTTGGACAAAAATCATACATGAGATATCTCCACTCTCCCTTCGGGGAAGAAAGCTATAGGTTCCCAGTGGGTCTTCTCTGTTAACCAGAATCAAGATGGCAATGTGGAACGGTACAAAGTGCATCTTGTCGCTCAAGGATACTGAAAGTCTTTAATTTCAAGATAGCTTGCAACCTAGAGGTGGGGTTAATAGGTTTGTTTTAATCTTATGATTATCTTTTTGTTTCTTCCTTTAGTGTTGAGTGTGTTGGCAGTAATTAACTTTCAAGAACCTGCACAAAGAAAACAACACAGAAAAGCACACAAAAAAATTATAGTGGTCCCCCAGATTATGGGTACATCCACTCTTTTCCCACCTTTCTATCTTTCAGTTAGAGAATGCACTTCTCCAAAACTCAACTCAAAGAGCTTACACCTAAGATCCCTTAGGATCTATCAGTCTCCTTCAAGACCTACAACTCAGAAACAAGTGCCCTATAACTAAGTGATCAACTGGTCACCAACCTCAGGCTGTTAAGCCCTATAACTCAGGCTATGGAGGATTGTCTTACCTCAGATCCACTAAGGATCCTACCTCCGAGAGAATAACTCTCATACAATCTCAGGCTGTTAAACCCTACCTCAGATCCAAAGGATCCTACAGCTCAGGCACAAGTATCATACAACTCAGTAAGAATGACTCACCTACCTCAGGCTGTTAAGTCCTACCTCAGATTCAAAAGTGAATCCTACAATTCAGGGCAAAGCCCTACCTTCAGATTCTCTATAGAATCCTACCTCAGATCCAAGCTCGATCATACACTTTAGGGAGTAATACTCCCCTACTACTTAGGCAAATATGCCCTACCTCAGGCCAATGGCCTTACAGCTCAGATCTAGAAGGATCCTACAGTCAAATAGTGATTTGATTTGTTTGACACGGAGAAATTTCTCTGTATCAACAACTAGGGTTGATTTATCTCAGATCTATCTTAATTCACAGCAGCGGGATGAAAATCTGGCTCTGCTGGAAGAATCTCAGCATTAATATTCTGATCTTGCTGAAGAAGAAGAAGAAGAATAGCTAGGTCTTGATTTCTTCAATCAGCTATTTGAGCCCGCAGTAGATTGATGGCTCTTCCTTCTTTATTTATCAAAAGTCTATCTGATTATGCTATAACAGATGATGATGCAACAGCTCACTAAACTTGTTGATTCTTGCTGGAAGCTTTCAAGCTTTTTCTCGGCAATAATGGAGAGAAAGATGAAATTCAGCCGCTTTTTCTCTTATTGAGTAAAACCCTAAAACTTAACTTGTTCTCCAGGCTCTGATCCCTTTTATCTTCAGCCGATCAATGGCTCCAAGAAGCTATGGGGACCACTTGTAGGGTACAACTGCACCATGTTTTAATGGAAGAAGACGTACAGTAGCTTCCGGTGCCTTTTATCGCTTTCTGTAGCTTTCCCGCAAGCAATTCGAACTGCATTGACTTTGTTGACTTTTGCTGACATCAGCCATGTGGACTTAGCCAAAATCAAGCATCAGTAGAATAAGTGTTGAGTGTGTAAGCATCACTCAATGCCAAAACACTTAGACAAATTTCTGTCTTATCAAGGCGTTGAGAGCATTGAGTGAGCACGCCTCACTCAATGCTTTTTGCATTAGCTACTTTTCTGCAAATTAGCATTGAGTGAGTAAGCTCCACTCAATGCCATTTTTTTTAACTTTTTTCTTCTGTTAACTAGCGTTGAGTGAGTAAGCTACACTCAACGCATTTGTACTTAGCCAAATTTTTGTGTCTGAAAACACAGGCTCTGACTGGATTAGGATCAGTCAATGCTTTATCACATGGCGTTGAGTGAGCTTGCCTCACTCAACGCCTGTGGACTTAGTCAAATATTTGCATAGATTTTCTGTGGCTTTGACTGACTGAGCTATATTCAACGAATATAGAGTATGGCGTTGAGTGAGTAATACTCACTCAACGCCTATGGACTTAGCCACATTTCTACTAGTTTCCTCTTAGGCTTTGACAGGATGATCCTTACTCAAAGCCTTTTGTTGTATAGTGTTGAGTGAGTTGACATCACTCAACGCATGTGGACTTAGGCGATTTTCAGCCTATCCAACATCTTCATATTGTGACCACCTATCACATCATTTGGAATACGTGTTCTATCAATGTTACAAGGACTAACTTACATGCATGAACTTAAGCATACATCAATTACAACTTTGTGTATGTCAAAGATATGATTGACTTCTTCAAATCTATGACATTGTGGGAAATGGACCCAACAATCCCCCCTATTTGAAGAAGTCAAAATTCGCATTCAAATATCTGAGTCAATGACATACACTAACAATATGCAGCAATAAAACACATGTGATTTGGAAAACATATAATCAGGAAGATACGTTATAGTTACCATAGGGTGATCATCATCACACCTGCTCCCCATGAATTGTTGCTACCACTTATGATCATTTTGATCATATCCTCATAGTTCTGATACTATTTGTATCCTCCTTCTGTCTTCTGATATACCAGATCATACCCTTCTCCTCCCCCTTTTTGACTTCTGTAAATAGCCAGGGAGGATCTGATCTTCTGCTCCTCATTTTTTATTACAAATAGGCAGTAGGTGAACCACATGAGAGTGTTGGAGCAGTGTTGGACATGCTCTGTAACACCCCGAAACTCAAAAGAGGGATGGGTGACGTTTTAAGCCCAGTCTGAATTTTGGAGCAGGTGTCACGGGCGTGTCACGGGCATGACACGGGCGTGTCACGGGCGTGTTCGGCCACGGGTCATGTGGTCGACGTTTTGACGATCGGCGATTGTCGAGTTGAGGAACACGGCCTGGGACACGGGCGTGTCCCAGGGCGTGTCACGCTAGGGAGTTTTCTGAGCCATGTACACGGGTCATGACACGGGCACAGACACGGGCGTGTCGGGTGCCGTGTCGCGGGCCGTGTCCTTCTCGGGAATAGAATGTTGGTCGTTGCACACGGGGCGTGACACGGGTCGTGACACGGCCATATCGCATGCGACACGGGCGTGTCGGAGGCCGTGTCGAATGTCGTGTGCTGGTTTTAGAGTCGGTCGAGATGGCGAATGGGTGACACGACCATGCACATGGCCGTGTTGCAACCCGTGTTCGGCCTAGATTTTGTAATTTTAGGTGGAATCGTGGCCGTTCATTTCTTTGGCTTTGGATCCGACGGCTGAGGGTTAGTGCTGGCAGTTTAAACCCGAAAATAGGGTTACAAACCCTCACTTTCTTTTGGGTGTTCTCTCTCTAAGTTCTAGAGAGAAGGGAGAGCAAGGAGGAGGAAGAAGGATAAAGATCCGGCCGCCGGTGGAGCTTCGGAGCTCCGAATCGCGATCCGAGTTCAGATCCGCGAAGGCGACGCCATTGCGGTGCTTTCCAACCATGTAGTTTTTCATGGCGCTGCGGAAGAACGCAAGGGTAATGATTTCTCATCCTAGGGCATGTGAAGCCCTCTTTTCCTTTGCATAGGAAGCCCGCTCTCGCGAGTGAGCGAAGAGTTGGAACGTTCCTTGGGGTAGATATGTGAAGTCCCCCTTGTATAGAGTCCGTATGCGAAAACAGGCATAGACATTGTGTGTAAAGCCTATCCGGACAAGTAGAGCCGGATCGGTGATGTTACATTGCATATGAACCGGGGAAGACTCCGAGTGTTTGGGCATTTTTCGGGTTTTCTACGTGGTAGATTACAGCAGGGAGCCTTGGGGATTAACTCCGAGGTGCACCCGAAAAACTGGGCAAAAGCGGGTTTTGCCAACACAATGGCCGGGGAGCCAACGTGAACATAACCGGGTTTTGTGATTGTTGTGGCGGAAACAGGACTCGGTGAGTCTTGACCTGCGCATATGGCTTAAATTGTCATTGCGGAATGAGCACGGGTCAAGCGGAACCGTACCCGATCTATGTCGTTCAGTGGGACTGTTGGCATGGATGAGAGTCTTCGGCGGTGTATGGCTTAAATTGTCGTGACCAAGGCCATTGTTGAAGTTGAGACCGGGCGGTCTGTCGGTCTGGCTTGGCGGGTTATTGACCGGGCGGTCTGGCGGTTTGCCTCCAGCGGGTTGGTTGCTGCGTTGAGGTCTGAGGTCCAAGCGGTCTAGCGGTCTGTTACTGGCGACTAGGAGACCGGGCGGTCTAACGGTCTCACTTGGCGGCTTGTCTCTCTCTCTGGCAGTGGCCGAGCGGTTAGCCCTTCCTGTCTAACCGCGCGGCTTGTTCTGGTCTGTTGTTCTAGCCGCCCAGATTCTTTTGTATAGTTTTAGTCCCACATCTCTTATTTGTATTCTCTCTTCTCTCCTCCATTCTATATAAGGGAGGCCATACCTTTGTAATAGATACCTTTTTCTGATAATAAAAATTTCAGTTATACCATTTCCGGCTTGTTTTTTAGTTCGCTTCTCACATGGTATCAGAGGGATCGATCCTTTCCTCCTGATTCTTTACTTCTCTCTGTCCGCGCGGCTTGCTTCTCCGGCTTGCGCCCTGTCCGCGCGGTCTCCTTGTCGTTGCCCTCTGTGTGCGCGACCTGTTGCCTTGTTCACTGCGATTTGTTGCCTAGTTCGCCGCGACCTATTGCCGTGTGCCTTGCCCTCTCTCTTGTGCTTCTGTTCGAGCGGACTGTCTGCTTGCCGTTCGACTTCTTCCCCTTTGCTTGTTACTGCGGCTTGGTCGTGGTCTCTCTGGCCGCTGGTGTCTGACATCCTGACCGCTGCAGTTCCTCTTCTGCCTATCCGCGCGGCCTGTTTTCTAACCGCGCGGCTTCTTGTTGTTTGCTCTTATGGCTCTTTCTGATGCTTCTACTGCCACCACTCCTGCCGCCACCCCTGTAGCCAATCCGGCTCCTCCTCCTACTCCTTCCGGGAACCTTGGCACCGTTTCCAAGCTTGTCGGCTCCAACTACCCGGATTGGAGCGTCTCTTTCACCTTTCTCCTTCGCTCGCAACGCAAACGCCACCATCTCGTTGATGACCCTCCTCCTACCAATTCCCCTCTCTTTGATGACTGGGATGCGAGTGACGCTCTTGTGCGTACTTGGCTCACTAACAGTCTATCCGATGAATGCCTTCCCGTCATCCGTCATGATGAGACGGTGAAGGCCGCTTGGCTTCATCTTGCTGCTTTGTATTCCAAAGGGGCTCAGACGTCCTGCATCTATACGTTGTATGCGGACCTCTTTGCCCGGCCTACCTTGTCTCCTGCTGCTGCCTACCAATAAGTTCAAGCTCTTGGGGCTGAGATTCTTCAGAATCGCCCCTTTTCTGCGGATCTGGCTCAACAACACAAGCACTTCCAGGAGCTTCTGGTTGTGTGTTATCTGCTCCGTCTTCCTGACACTTATGACATGATCCGCCAACAAATTCTGGGTGAGGCGGAATCTCCTACCTTAGATGCCACCGCTGCTCGCATCGCCGCTGTCACCTCTCTCCTTCAGCGCCCGCTTCTACCCGCTCCTTCTCCTCCGGATAACTATGCTCATCAAACTCAGCGGAGTGGCTCTGGTAGCCGCAGTCATCAGTCTGGCGGACGTCCTTCTTCCCGCTATCTCTGCTCTCACTGCGGCCGCACCGGACACACTCTTGACCGCTGCTGGACAAAACATCCCCATCTTCGCCCCTCAGGTGACTCTTCCGCCTCTTCTTCCAAGCCGTCTGCTTCCGTGGTCACATCATCAGGTAGTGCCCATGTAGTCACTCAAGGTAAATGGCTTATCGACTCCGGTGCTACTAATCATATGACGGGCAATCCTCAGTGCTTCTCTCTCCTCGAACAGCATGATCGGTTGCCCCCGGTCCTCATTGCAGATGGTTCTCCCTCCCCGGTTCATGGGTCGGGAGTGGTTCATGTTACTCCGTCCCTTCGGCTAGAGGACACTCTCTATGTGCCCAAGTTTCCATGCAATCTGTTATCGGTTACTTCTTTGTGCAAGCAGCTTCAATGTTCTGTAACGTTTACTCCATCTTCTTGCTCTTTTCAGGATCCGAGCTCCCAGCGGACGATTGCTACTGGGACTGAGAGCGGCGGCCTCTACTTCCTCGACAACGTTTCCGCTTTGTCCGCCTTCTCTTCTTCTTGTACGGATCTTCTCCAGTGGCATCTCCGTCTCGGTCATCCTCCACCACGGCTTCTGCATCAGCTTCTGCCCCACCTCCCTCCCTCCACTACTCCTCTCCACTGCGAAGCATGTCAACTTGGCAAGCATCATCGTTCCTCCTTCCCGCCGAAGCAAGGTTGGGGCTCTACCCGTCCGTTTGATCTAGTCCACTCCGATATCTGGGGACCTGCTCCTACCCTTACTATTGGTCGGGGTAGTTCTTATTTTGTAACTTTTATTGATGATTTTTCTAGATGTACTTGGGTGTATCTCTTACGAGATCGCTCTGAACTTTTTAATGTATGGACCTCCTTTTATCATTTAATCAAAAATCAGTTTGGTGTTAGTGTTAAAACTTTTCGCTCTGATAATGCAAAAGAATACTTAAGTCATGCTTTTACCTCTTTCTGTGTTCAACATGGCGTTATTCATCAGACAAGTTGTGTCTATACATCCCAACAAAATGGGGTGGCGGAACGCAAAAACCGTCACCTCCTCGATGTTGCTCGCACATTAATGACTCAAATGCATGTCCCTCGCTCATATTGGGGCTATGCTGTTCTTCTTGCTTGCTATCTCATCAATCGCATTCCCTCCTCCGTTCTTCAAGGAAAAACCCCTTTTTCCATCCTTTATCCTGGCAAGGAGCCTTTTCCTCTCCCTCTCTGAATCTTTGGGTGCACTGCTTTTGTGCATGTCCCATCTGCCACCCGTGATAAGCTCTCCCCTCGCTCCACCAAATGTGTTTTTCTGGGGTACTCGGTCACTCAGAAAGGCTACTGCTGCTTTGATCCTATTCTTCGTAAACAGTTTGTCTCCGCTGACGTTACCTTCTTCGAGAATGCCTCCTACTTCTCGGATGACTCCTCTTCTCTTCCTCCCACCTCGGATTCTCCTGTTATTCCGTTCGTTCCCTCGTCTCCTACTGCGATATCCGCTCCTCCTCCGTCTCCGCCCACTCCTCTCCCTCCGCCTCTCTCTCCGCCTCCATCTCCCTCATCTCCGCTGCCGTCGCTCTCTCCTCCCGGGCCAGCTCTCTCTGCCACGGATGCTCTGGATGCCGAGGAGCCCGCCGACCTGGATCTTCTTGTAGCTCTTCGCAAAGGGGTGCGGACGTGTACCCTACACCCCCTTGCTGCTGTTGTTTCATATGATCGTCTTACCCCTTCTCGCAGGGCCTTTGCGCTGGCTATCTCTGCTACTACCACACCTCGTTCCTACTAGGAGGCCCTTGCCATTCCTCACTGGAAGCTGGCCATGGATGAGGAAATGGCGACCCTCACAGAGCGGGGTACCTGGACGCTTGTCCCTCCTCCTCATGATACAGATGTTGTTGGCTGTCGATGGGTCTTTGTAGTCAAGTTTGGCCCAGATGGCACTGTAAACCGTTACAAAGCTCGTCTGGTGGCTAAGGGCTTTACTCAAACCTATGGGGTTGATTACTTTGACACCTTCTCTCCCGTGGCTCGTCTCAGCACTATACGGGTTCTCTCTGTGGCAGTCAACAAAGACTGGCCCCTTTCCCAGCTGGATATCAAGAATGCCTTCCTTTATGGTGATCTTCAGGAGGCCGTCTACATGGAGCAACCTCCAGGGTATGTTGCTCAGGGGGAGACACGAGTCTGCCGGCTACAGAAGGCAATCTATGGCCTCAAGCAGAGCCCTCGGGCTTGGTTTGACAAATTCAGCGGCATCGTGGTGGCCGTTGGTTTTGCTCGCAGCGCTGCTGATCACTCTCTATTTATTCGCAAAACCTCTTCGGGACTGGTGGTTCTTGCAGTATATGTGGATGATATTCTTCTCACTGGTGATGACCAGGAAGGGGTAGCCTTGACAAAGCGGCATCTTCGCCAACATCTAGTCACAAAAGATATGGGTTCTCCGAAGTACTTTTTGGGGATCGAAATCTCTCGGAAGCCCAACTCTTTAGTCCTCTCTCAGCGTAAGTATGCTCTTGATATTTTAAAAGAAGCAGGATTGACTGGGGCCAAACCTTCCCGATGTCCCATGGCTGTTGGAGAAGACAAAACCTGGACAGATGATTCACCTCTTCTTTCAGATGCTTCGTGGTACAGACGTCTAGTTGGTAAGCTCATATACCTCACCGTGACTAGGCCCGACATCTCCTATGCTGTGGGCAAGGTGAGTCAATTCATGCAAGCTCCCAGGGAGTGCCATCTACAGTCCGCCTTGCGGATCTTGGAGTACGTCAAAGCAGCCCCTGGGAAAGGATTGTTCTTTCAGAAGAATGATCATCTGAGGGTTAAAGCTTACTCAGATTCGAGTTATGCGGATGACAAAGGGGACCGCAAGTCTACCTCCGGTTTCTGTACCTTTGTTGGGGGCAATCTGGTAAGTTGGAAGAGCAAGAAGCAATCTGTTGTCTCCAGGTCCAGTGCTGAAGCTGAGTATCGGAGTATGGCATCGACCACTTGCGAGCTTAAGTGGCTACGGGCTCTCATGTTGGATTTAGGAGAGGTCTACAACCATCCTCTACCTATGTTCTGTGACAACAAGGCTGCTATATATATCTCCAAAAATCCAGTCTTCCATGAGAGAACCAAACACATTGAGGTCGACTGTCATTTCATTCGTGAAGAGATTCTGAAGGAACAAATTTGCACTCCCTTCGTCACGTCTGAAAAAGAGCTGGCTGACATCTTCACCAAGCCAGTATCCGCCTCATTTCTTCATATATGTGACAAGCTGGGCATGATCGACATATATGCTCCAGCTTGAGGGGGAGTGTTGAAGTTGAGACCGGGCGGTCTGTCGGTCTGGCTTGGCGGGTTATTGACCGGGCGGTCTGGCGGTTTGCCTCCAGCGGGTTGGTTGCTGCGTTGAGGTCTGAGGTCCAAGCGGTCTAGCGGTCTGTTACTGGCGACTAGGAGACCGGGCGGTCTAACGGTCTCACTTGGCAGCTTGTCTCTCTCTCTGGCAGTGGCCGAGCGGTTAGCCCTTCCTGTCTAACCGCGCGGCTTGTTCCGGTCTGTTGTTCTAGCCGCCCAGATTCTTTTGTATAGTTTTAGTCCCACATCTCTTATTTGTATTCTCTCTTCTCTCCTCCATTCTATATAAGGGAGGCCATACCTTTGTAATAGATACCTTTTTCTGATAATAAAAATTTCAGTTATACCATTTCCGGCTTGTTTTTTAGTTCGCTTCTCACAGCCATGAAGACAAAATGCTCATTTGATTGGCCGTCCAAGGGGCAGTGGTGGAACGGGAACGTCTATGACTTGAATTGACGTGATGTTGGCCGGTTCGCCATGAATGTGCCCTGTGTGCACGAGGTGTGTGGCTGTGCGAGCCTACGCCTGTGTTGGAGTGTGTTTACACTATTTTGATGGCCTATACTAATAAAGTGTAGGGAAAGAGCATCGCCGCCCCGATTTTGGGGGCGGGATTGTTATAATTGGTCAGCATAACTGACCGTTGCTTTTGTTTACCACCGGGCGGTGGATTGTTGCTTACAGGTGCTGCGGAGCCGAGCGGGAAATAGCGGGCTAAAGCCCAAGTTGCTGAGCCGGCCCTTGAAGGCCTAATTTTGAGTGTTTCATTGTAATCATGTGTGGCCGGCCTGTGAGCCGAAGTATGAAAACACTTTTATGTCAAGCAAACTGTGTAAGGCCTTAAGGCCATTTCTATTTCTGTGTATTGAAACATTCCTGCGGGTGTTTTTGTAGTGGATATTCATGCTTTTGGCTGGGTTCTTTCATCTTGCAACTTAATTCTAATGCTTCTGCTAGGTGCTGTGTAGGACGTGTAATTGGTTGAATGGTTTCAACGCGTAACCAACCGGTCTGTCCGTAGTATATAGCGTCGGGCCCCGGCCGGACCTACTGCTATATGCTATGCGACGGATAGGGGTGTTACATGCTCCCCCTCAACTGAAGCATCATATATCATGTTTCATGGTAGACATTCTAGTCTATACCAGTCTGGACAGTACTTGAACATGATACCACTGAAGGTATACCACTTGAAAGTCTTTATTTTACTAAAGAACAATTCCACCTGCAAGACATAATATAACTTGTAACTATATAAAGAGAAACTGAAGCTATACCGGGTTTAACATACCCAACTCAAACTTGAAGTTGTTAAACCTTGCTTCATCTAGTGGCTTAGTGAAGATCTCAGCCACTTGCTTGTCTGTTGGGACAAACTCAAGGTTAATATATTCACATTCCACATGCTCCCTAATGAAATGATATCTTATCTCAATGTGCTTAGTCCTGCTATAAAAGACAAGATTCCTAGCAATTGATATAGCACTGGTAGAATCACAAAATAGAGGACTTCTACTTATCTAGAGGTTGTAGTCCTGAAGTTAATGCTGGATCCACTACAACTGAGCACAGCAGCTACGTGCTGAGATGTACTCTGACTCAGTAGTTGAGATTGAAACACTAGTTTACATCTTGCTGCTCCAAGACACTAGCCCCCACCCAAGAATTGACAGGTGCCAGAAGTGTTCTTCCTGTCCTCTTTGCAGCCTACAAAATCTATATCTGAATATCCAGTTAGTTCAAATTCCCAATTCCTAGGGTACCATAGACCAAGATCTGGTGTGCCCTTAAGATACCTTAGAATTCTCTTTGTAACAGAGTAGTGAGATTCCTTAGGGCAAGCCTGATACCTAGCACAAACACATGTAGCATACATGATATCTGGACTACTTGTAGTAAGATATAAAAAAGAGCCAATTATCCCTCTATACAAGGTCTCATCTACAGGTTTCCCTGCTTCATTCTTGCCTATAGGCATACTTGACCCTATGAGAGTTCTCATGGTGGAGGAATTCTTCATAACAAATTTCTTTATTAACTCCCTAATGAACTTAGATTGGGATATGGACAATCCATCATCAGTCTATCTTACTTGGAGACCCAAGAAGAACTTAAGTTCCCTCATATTGCTCATCTCAAACTTCTCCTACATAAGTTTGGCAAACTTCCTGCAGAGGTTGTCATCAGTAGATCTAAAGATGATGTCATCTACATATATATAGACTAGGATGATCTTACCCTTAGATTCCCTTAGGAATATGGTATTGCATATCTTCCCTCTTGAGAGATTGTTGTCAATGAGGAAGCTAGACAAGGTCTCATACCATGCTCTAGGGGCCTGCTTGAGCCCATATAGAGCTTTTCTAAGTCTATAAACAGAATCAGGAGAGTTACGAACAACAAAACCTAGAGGCTGCTCAACATAGATTTCCTCTTTTAAGTCACCATTTAGGAAGGCCTACTTCACATCCATCTGGTAGACTTTGAATCCCTTGTGTGCAGCATATAAAAGGAACAGTCTGATGGCTTCCAATCTTGCTACATGGGCAAAGGTTTGATCAAAGTCAATACCTTCTTCTTGCTTGTACCCTTTTGCAACCAGTCTAGCCTTGTTTTTAATTATAATATCATTTTCATCAAATTTATTCCTATAAATCCACTTGACTCCAATGACATTATGTCTTTCTGGTCTGAGAACCAGCTTCCAGACTTTGCATCTTTTGAACTGGTTTAGTTCTTCTTGCATAGCCATTATCCAAAATTGATCTATGTTGGCCTCTTCAAACTTCTTTGGCTCCACCTGTGACAGGAAGCTGGCATACATAGCTGTATTCAGATTCTTGCTTCTAATCATAACTCAATGGTTAGCTTCACAAATGATTTTGTGTGCAGGATGGTCTATTAAGTGCATGATTGTTGGAGGCAATCTTCTTTCAGCAACAGCTTCAGGAGTAGCTCCTTGCTGATCTTCATCTGCTCCAAGTGTATCTTATAGACCTTCTGGAATATCCATTTCATCCTGCATAACTGGAGCTGAATCTTTGATGGTTAGCTTTTCCACCAACATCTCTGTACCTACAGTACTAGAAGAGGAGCTTGACAACTCTCTGTAAATCATGGTAGACTCATGAAAGACTACATGTATAGACTCTTCTACAACTTGGCTTTTCAAGTTTTAGATCCTATACGCTTTGCTATGATTGTTGTACCCAACAAAAATCTCATCAAAGGACTTGGCAACAAACTTAGTCACATAGGACTTTCCATTATGAAGTACATAGCATTTACTACCAAATATTCTGAGATAACTCAGGTTTGGTTCTCTGCCTTTCAAGATCTCATAGAGATTTTTTGTGGCTCTTGGTGATAGAGACTCTATTGATGACTTGACATGCAGTATTAACTGACTTAATCCAGAAATATTCTGGGAGAGATGTGTCACACAACAAAGTCCTTACAGCCTCTATGAGAATTTTATTTTTTTTCCTCTTTACAATCTCATTTTGCTGGGGTGTTCTAGGTGAAGAGAATTCTTGATAAATCTCATGCTCTTCATAGAATCTTGTCATGCTATCAGACTGGAATTCAGTCTCATGGTCACTTCTGATTTTGACCACAAAACTATAAAGCTCATTCTGAATTTGCTTGACAAACTTCATGAAGAAACCAATGGTTTCATTCTTTTTCTTAAGAAAGAACACCCAGGTAAACTTGGAAAAGTCATCAACCACCACAAGGGTGTATACCTTCCTACCAAGACTGTGAATTGTCATAGGACTAAACAAGTCCATATGCAAGAGGTATAAACACCTTAGAGAGTCTTTGGTTCCAATGCCTTTGAAGGAAGCTTTAGTCTGCTTGCCTTTTTGGCAAGCTGAGCAAATCCCCTCCTTGGAGCACTTCACATTGGGATCATTCCTCACTAGCTCTTGGCTAAAAAGCTTACCAATAGTCTTGTAATTCAAATGAGATAATCTCTTGTGCCATTGATGTAGCATCGTCCTAAGAGCCTACACGGATGACGTAGGATTACGTTCGCCACGCACACACGCTCTCGTTTCCGCACAACAACGAAATGCAGTAGCACAATATTTTTTTATTTATCTTTCGCGCTAACGTATGGATAGCCAACCCGCTGGAGATCAAACCACGGCTAAAGGTCGAGATCCGATCAAGCTAAAAAAAGGACGAATATTCGCGTTCGTTCGAGCGATGTTATTCCAAAGAAAGATCTACCAAGAAAATCCCGATTCGCAAGCGGTTGATCTTTCCCAACAAGAAATAATGAGGATCGCCAATCCTCTCGATAGTATTCGAAAAATCAAACGAAAACAACAAATCTATCAAAGAAAACTCCGCGAAATTTTTTTCGTTTCGAGAAATCACGCTAAAATCGTCCACCACAAAAATGATCTAAGAAAAGAAAACTCTTGAGTAGAAGTTTCGTTACCCCTCTCGGAAAAATAGATCCGAGATGTTGGATCTACTAGAATTGATCACTCTCCTTTGTACTCCACAGAAGGTGCTCCAATAGAATGACGAAACTTGCTCGTCTTCTCTTCTTTGCGCCGTAGAAGATCACCCAAGCCTTTAGTTGTTTCAATCGGATCTTCTCCTCCAATGATGGCCGACTAGTAGAGAGAGGGTAGAGGGAAATCATATAAGGTTGCGGAGTAATAAGAGGGAAGATGAAAGTAGAATGAAGAGAGAAGGAGGGGGCGGCCAAGGGGAGGAGGAAGGAGGAGGGCCGCCGGTTCCAAGGAGAGGGCCGAAGTTTGAGAGGTGGAGATGCCTCTTTTGGCTAGGAAGAGAGAAGGAAAGAGAGAGGAAGGAGGGAATTCCAAATTTAGGAGTTTAAATTTCAAATTTTCATTCAATGATTGATTATCCTATATAATGGCTTATTTATAGGCTTACAAAATGAAACGGCTAAATGCAGCCCAATAACAAAAATTAAATATTGTCCCAACAAAAGTGCAATTAAACAAAACATGCAAATATTTAGTGTAATTAAACAAAACATGCAAATATTTAATTAATACTTATAAGAGAATAATTATAAGTATTTATCAAATTAGTTGTCGCGGCGACACGCGTCTTTGATCGGAGAGGCACCATCATTTGTAAGCGTGCCAGTACCATCGTCGTCATGTTGAGGGTCGTAGCCTCCATCAACCCTCCTCCACTCGAAAGTACTCATCACCGATGAGTGGGCAGGAACATAACGGCGTAGGAGATCCGCATCAAGTAGATCCACTTCCGAAGCAGAAAGCCAAGAGTCATCTGAAGCAGGACGACCACGCCACCAAATCAAGAACCTGTGAACGTCACCGTCAGGAGTTAGAAACACAGCATCCTACAATATCCTGTCAGGCAAGAAAGCGGTCCGGGGGAACCTTGGAAATGCGTTAGGAAAGGAAGAAAAACAAGTTTCGTCATCATTAGGCAGCTTACCTCCCGTAGAGTCCGCAGTAGAGAGCAATCCAGGAACAATCTCACCACCCACCCCATTAGAAGATTTAGTGGAAATATTAAACGGCGAGACAGAAAGTTAAGGTGGTGGAGCGACATAAAGCGTTAAATCCGAAACGTTAAAAACAGGGGAAATTCCCCAATCAGCGGGTATCTGTAATAAATATGCATTTTTGCCCAACTTCTTTAACACTCGAAAAGGACCGGCTCTCCTATTTGACAATTTCTTTATAGTGCCTGAAGGCATCCGTTCAGGGGTGAGACGAACCATTACCAAATCACCAATATTCAAGGATACAGCTCGCCGATGTACGTTAGCGTTTGATTGATAAATAGCATATTGTTTAGCTAATTGCTCGCTAATGTGCTTATGGAGATTGTGGACATGCGTGGCGAAATCCTGGGCAAAATGACTAGATTTAAAGGATGGTGGTAACGGGACCAAGTCAAGAGGCACGGGGGCCTTATAACCATTCACGACCTCATTCGGAGACAAATCGGTGGACCTATTCTTTGAATTATTGTAAGCTAATTGAGCATGAGGAAGGATAAGGTCCCATGTACCTTTATGATCTCCCACTAAGCAACGAAGTAATCCGCCCAAGCTTCGATTGACCACTTCCGTTTGCCCATCCATTTGGGGATGATAGGCCGACGAAAACATGAGTTTTGTACCCATAAACTTCCAAAGTTTTTTCTAGAAATAACTAGTGAACTTAACGTCCCTATCGGATACTATCGTTTTGGGGACGCCTCGATGCGCCACGACCTCCTTGAAGTACAACTTAGCAACATGGGATGCATCGTTGGTATTATGACTAGCGATAAAATATGCCATTTTGGAAAATCGGTCCACAACGACCAAAATGGAATCGTGTCTCCTAAACGTCATAGGTAGGCCCAATATGAAATCCATACTAACGTCCTCCCATAGAACAGATGGAATCGAAAGAGGTGTGTAAAGACCAGCATTGGTCTTGTTTCCTTTCGCTAGTTGACATACACGGCAGCTCCCTACAATTTTATTAACCATTGATTTAAGCCCCGGCCAAAAGAATTTATCTTCCACTAGTGTTATCGTTTTATCCCGACCGAAATGTCCCCCTAACCCTCCGCTATGTAACTCCCATACAATGAAATGGCGTAATGAAGAGCGGGGAATACATAATTGTGTGTGCTTAAATAGATAACCAGCATGGATGTAGTAGGTAGAAATAGTAGAAGGGGCGTTGTCCTGTGCGGCTAAATATATATCCTTAAAATCCGGGCATAGAACATATTCGTCTTTAATTTGTTCAACCCCGATAACAGTAACCTCCATTGTAGATAATAAGAGAGTGACTCGACTAAGGGCGTCCGCCACACGATTTAACGTACCCTTAAGGTGCTTAATAATGAATGTGTACTCCTGAAGATAGGAGACCCATTTGGCGTGCCGTGGGCTGATTTTACTTTGGGAGTTTACGAATTTTAGCGCCTCATGATCCGATAGGATTACAAATTCTTTCGAAATAAGGTAGTGTCGCCAATGTTGGAGACAACGTATCACGGCATAAAACTCACGATCGTAATTGGAATAATTTAATTTTGGGCCCGCAAGTTTCTCTCTAAAGTACCCTACCGGATGTCCCTCCTGGCTAAACACTCCTCATACCTATCCCCGATGCATCGCATGATAGTTCAAACACTTTGTTAAAATCCAGCAACCGTAGTAGGGGGCTTCGGACATCCGTTCCTTAATCGTTTGAAACGCGCTAGCGGCCGATTTGGTCCATAAAAAATCTCCCTTCTTCATGCATCAGTGATTGGTGCCATGATACTACTAAAATTTCAAATAAATCGTCAATAAAATTTGGCCAATCCATGAAAACTCCTAACCTCCCGAATATTCTGCAGTTCTGGACACTCTCTAATCACTTGGACCTTTTTAGGGTCAACATGTATACCCTCGGATCTCACTATGTATCCTAGAAATTCCACGGAAGTCACTCCAAACGCGCACTTCTTAAGGTTAATGAATAAGTTCTCTTGGCGCAATGTAGTAAGGATTGTCCTCAAATGTGTTTCATGATCGATCGGAGAGATGCTAGACACTAATATATAATCGAAATAGACTACTACAAATTTACACATGTATGGCTTAAATACGTGGGTCATCAATCGGGAGAAAGTGCTCGGTCCGTTAGTGAGTCCCTCTCCTAGCACTAACCACTCATAAAGCCCATCCTTAGATTTAAAGGCCGTTTTCCATTCGTCTCCCTCCTGAATCCTTATTTGGTGGTAACCACTCTTAAGATCCAACTTTGAGAATATGGTGGCACCGGATAACAAATCCAATAGATCATCCAAACGGGGAATGGGAAACCTATACTTGACAGTTATTTTATTAATGGCCCGGTAGTCTACACACAATCTCCAAGACTTATCTTTCTTTGGGACCAACAAGGCAGGGACGGCACAAGGGCTTTTACTATGGCGAATAAATCCCTTTGCTAATAAATCTGAAATTAATTTGTGTAATTCATTGTGCGCGGAGGGATTGAGTCGATAATGGGGAAGATTAGGCAACGATGAGCCCGGGATGAAGTCAATTTCATGTTGAATGTCCCTGATGGGTGGCAACTTGGATGGTAAGTCCACCGGATAGACGTCCTTATATTCTTCCAATAAGGTGCGCAGAGATAACGGTAGGTTCTCTAAAGAAGGTGAATCTTCCTTAGCTTGTAGACATACTAACGCATAAATGACGCCATCTAAGAAGGTCTCGTGCTCTAACTCCTTCCTACTTATCAAACTTATAGTTTTCTTTTCCGCGAGCACAATTGTGTCCTTGGAATAAATCGACGGGTCCTTAGGCGGTGTGGGTTTCAAGACAATGATATTACTATTAAACTTGAACTCGTAAGTCTTGGCACGTCCAAAATGGGTCACGTCATAATCATAAAGCCACGGGCGTCCTAGTAGAACATGACATACATCCATAGGGATGACATCGCACCACACCTTATCGATATAGTTCTTCACCGTAAGTGGTACCAAACATCGTTTAGAGACTGCGATAGAAGTTGTGTTCACCCATGCTATCTTATATGGATGGGGATGCGGTTCAGTGACTAAATGCATACGAGTGATGGCATTCTCCGAAATGACGTTCATACAACTACCGCTATCTATTATTAATTTGCACCACTTGTCACCGCTCTTAAAATTCAACGAGAAGATATTCGTCTGATTGTAATCATCTGTCGCACGTGATGTATTCAGAATACATCTCATAACCATCATAAAGGAGTCGTCGTCAATATCACTCGACTCGGCGTCAGATTCAGTACCGGCTTCGTAGACGATCTTGGCAGGCTCAGACGTGGAGTCTAAAAGGGCTAGTGGTTTTCCCTTAGTGGGGCACTCACTAGAGTAGTGCCCTTGGATCCTGCAAGAATAACAGGTGGCATTGGTCTTATTAATACGTCCTATTGGAACTCTCTCACCGGTGGGATTTCTGATGTTCCTAGCTGTAATGACCACGGAGTTCGGATCTGTTGACAGAATCATTCCTTTGTATTGCATGGAGGATGAGGGTGGGGGTCCTAAAATGGATTTTCCTTTTTGGAAAGCTCGTCCCTTGGACTTGTATGCATTGTGTTTTTCGATATCCAAGGCTGTATTGAATGTTGTGTTAAGGTCCGTGTGACCATAACGCAAAAGCTTGCTTTGGATGTCCGAATTGAGTCCCTTACGAAAACGGGAGAGCGTAACCTCGGGCATTTCTCGGATGTCACGACGCACCATCATATCTTTAATGAGTCCCATGTACTCCGCTACTGATTTATCACCCTGACGAAGGGTGGTTAATTCGTCGAACATTTGGGTTCAGTGGTACGCAGGGACATATTAATCAGTCAAAAGGGCTTTCATGGCAGCCCACCAAATTGGGGGTTCTCCATTCACGGTACCTAGACGCCTCTCTTCGTTCAACCAAAATGTTTTGGCCCTACCTAGAAGTTTCATTCGTGTCACTCGCACCTTATCACCGTCCGTCAGTCTATGCCACTCAAAATAACACTCGATCTCCATGATCCAATCTAAAAAAACTTGGGGTTCACCCAGGCCATCATATGATGGTGGATGGATCTGAATGGCCCTAGTTATATCGAACTCATCGTCCTGATCACGAGGATGGTTTTGTCGCTCCTCTCGTTGGTTGGCGGGCTAGAGTGGTGGCCCCGGTCGATTTATCCCAAAGCCAGGATTTTGAGGTGCCGCCTGATTTATAGCCAACCCTTGTATTAATTGGGTGAGTGCACCGAACCTGGTGTTAAACTCTTCCCTAAGCGCCGCAATTATTGCAGGAGCGTGCTCATCATCATGGTTGTCGGCCATGTGTGAGGTGGATAGAGGATACTCCGTGCCAAGCCTCATGCGCATGAACAACACAGATACGGGGTTACTCTTAAAAAAAGGACTGTTTGGACAAGAATTTTATAAAGTAGGATTTTTATACGCTTAACGACTTGGAGAACGAAAATATTTTTTTAGAATTTTGTGCTTAGAAAAATAAGGAGAAATTCAGAATTTTTTTGTAATTTTCTGCAGAATTTTTTTTTTATTTTTGTTATATGCATACCAGATTGTGAAAAATTTCAGATTTTTGTGTCTAACGAATCGTGCACGACCAAGTGTGGGTCGACATCCTATGACAGGAAAGCGTAAGGATGGTGTCGATTGAGAAATCAATACAACCTGGCTCTGATACCAAATTTAATGTAGCACCGTCCTAAGAGCCTATACGGATGACGTAGGATTACGTTTGCCACGCTCACACGCTCTCGTTTCTGCACAACAATGAAACGCAGCAGCACAATATTTTTTTATTTATCTTTCGCGCTAATGTACAGATAGCCAACCTGTTGGAGATCAAACCACGACTAAAGGCTGAGATCCGATCAAGCTAAAAAAAAGGACGAATATTCGTGTCCGTTCGAGTGATGTTGTACCAAAGAAAGATCTACCAAGAAAATCCTGATTCGCAAATGGTTGATCTTTTCCCCAACAAGAAATAACGAGGATCGCCAATCCTCTCGATAGTATTCGGAAAATCAAATGAAAACCACAAATCTATCAAAGAAAACTCTGTGAAATTTTATTCGTTTCGAGAAATCACGCTAAAATCGTCCACCACAAAAACGATCTAAGAAAAGAAAACTCTTGAGTAGAAGTTTCATTACCCCTCTCAGAAAAATAGATCCGAGATGTTGGATCCACTAGAATTGATCACTCTCCTTTATACTCCACGGAAGGTGCTCTAATAGAATGACAAAACTCGCTCGTCTTCTCCGCTTTGCGCCGTAGAAGATCACCCAAGCCTTTAGTTGTTTCAATCGGATCTTCTCCTCCAATGATGGCCGACTAGTAGAGAGAGGGTAGAGGTAAATCGTGGAGGTTGCGGGGTAATAAGAGGGAAGACGGAAGTAGAATGAAGAGAGAAGGAGGGGGGCAGCCAAGGGGAGGAGGAAGGAGGAGGGTCGGCAGTTCCAAGGAGGGGGCCGAAATTTGAGAGGGGAAGATGCCTCTTTTGGATAGGAAGAGAGAATGAAAGAGAGAGGAAGGAGGGAATTCCAAATTTAAGAGTTCAAATTTCAAATTTTCATTCAAAGATTGATTATCCCATATAATGGCCTATTTATAGGCTTACAAAATGAAACGGCTACATGCAACCCAATAACAAAAATTAAATATTGTCCCAACAAAAGTGCAATTAAACAAAACATGCAAATGTTTAGTGCAATTAAACAAAACATGCAAATATTTAATTAATACTTATAAGAGAATAATTATAAGTATTAATTAATTATTATGGCGACGCGGGCGGAGATTGTAGCTGTGATGACGTTTATCAAATTGGTTGTCATGGCGACGCGCATCTTTGATCGGAGAGGCACCATCATCCGTAAGCGTGCCAGTACCATCGTCGTCATGTTGAGGGTCGTCGCCTCCATCAGCCATTAGACAAAATAAGAGACTTTCTCATTTGCCACTAGACAAACATGAGAGTATGTATCTAGACATAGAAAGTTTAAGCAATAAACATTTTCATACCTAGTGTCTGTCAAGATGACCTCTTGGTCACTTAATCTCTTAATGAGACACTCATCCTTGTGGAAGACAATGGCATAACCAAGATCAGAGAGTTGTCTTATGCTTATAAGGTTGTGTTGCAACCCTTCAACATAAGTCACCTTTGTGATGGTGACTATGCCATTTGTAATCTTACCATATCATCTTGTCACTCCTCTATCTGAACCACAAAAAATCACCTTGGGTCCATCTTTCACTGGAGTGAACTCCTTCAAGTTGCTCATTGTCCCAATCATGTGCCTGGAACAACCACTGTCCAAGTACCATATTGGGGTATGACCACTTGAATAAACCTGCATTATACACTTTACTTTACCTTAGGACCCCAATAACTATTGGGCCCTAGGTGCATGTTAGTCTAAAACTGAACATGTCCACCAGTAGATTTTCTGACTGATGGACTGGCTCTAGTCCTGGCCACATTGGGATTGTGCCAGCAGTCAATGGCATAATGACCTACTTTGCCACAGCACCAAAAATCATGAATGTTGTATCTTCTTTTCTGTGTAGGCACTTCAGTCTAGTAAACTGCAATCTTAACTGGAGGAAGAGGTGTTGCGCCCTTTTCTGATTTCTTTCAGGAAGAATTTGACTGAAGGTGAGTCTTCTAGTTGGCTTATTTGCCCTGCTCTGAGTGCCACCAACAGCACTTTTCTTTTCAGAAATCATGTTACTGATAGCATCAGAAATAGCCAAATCAGGCCTGCTAATTGACTGACCCTTGGTCCCTTTCTTTGCTAGCAGATTCTGAGCTTTGGCTGCAGCAACATTCTTGTGTTTTTGTGTTGGAGCACCAAAAACAAATGGTCCATGATGGACCATTTGAATTTCTTCATGGGCATCCCTAAAGGCACTTACCCCACTATATCTTCCATAATGGTTAGGAACATGTTTTGTTCCACTTGTGGAAGCTCCATTCATACAGTGACCATATATACTTTCTTGGTCATACATGTTTGAAGGGAATATCACCTTATTAAAGGGGATAGGTTGCCATGATTCCATTGGGTCAACTAGACCTTTTCCCTTCCCTTTGGGGTGGGCAAATTTTTTGTTACCCCTGAAGCCCAACCCCTTCTCACCCTTCTATGAGGAGGAGTCTATCAAGAGCAACACTGTATTGAGCTTAGAGAAACTGGTCACAATACCTTTCTCTCTTTGGAGCTTCACTTCAAGATCTCTGATGAGACCATCCTTGCTCTTGATGGCCTCCATTTGGATGCCTGACAGAGTTTTTCAGTTGACTGAGTTCCCTCATGGTCTGATTAAGCACAGATGTTGTTTCAATAAGTTGGGAAGCAGCTGGCTGAAGAGATAAAACCTCCTTAGCCTGCTTGGCAGTAAACTTCTTGCACTTCTTAAAGGCATTCAGAAGTTCTTTATACTTTTCATTCTATCAATCAATTGATTGACATATCTTTCTGATCTAGAATCATCTTCACCACTAGGTGAAGAGCCTTCTGTATAGGGACTGGTCTCATACCAAAACTCAGAGCAAGATGAGGAATACACCTTACTTTGACCAAGCTGATCCTGGCTGCCCTTCTCATCAGTCATTGTCATTAGCCCATAGCAGTTGTAGGCATCTTATTCATCATCATCCACCTCTAAATCACTGTCCAACAGTGTCATAAGGGCCCTGATTCCTATCCTTACTAGAGGATAGTATTCATCTGCTTTTACAGCTTCTTGTTCAGCAGCAACAACAACTAGCCCAATATAGGCTTCCTCTTCTTTAGACTCTGATGATGATGAGTCTGTCCAGCTCTTCTTTTTCATAGCCACAAAAGACTTTTCTTTCTTTCCCTTGTGCTTTTGGTGAGATTTCCTCTCACCATCCTCCTTTCTCTTCATAATGCAATCAACAATGACATGCCCTGCCTTGTTGTAGTAGTAAAAAATAATATTAGAAGAATTTTATTTACTGGGTTTAGAACCATACCTGTCCTCCTTGGAGGATTTCTTCCAGTGATGTGCTGAGG
Source organism: Platanthera zijinensis (assembly GCA_039513925.1). Taxonomy (NCBI): domain Eukaryota; kingdom Viridiplantae; phylum Streptophyta; class Magnoliopsida; order Asparagales; family Orchidaceae; genus Platanthera; species Platanthera zijinensis. Next base: position 92,525,759 of record CM077085.1, read on the forward strand.
AGGAGGGCCTGATCTTCTAATGCTTCTTCTTTATCAGCCTATGGAGCTGCCTGGAGAAGACAGCAAAGTCCTCATCAGATATGATCTTGTTTGATGCTTCTGATTCAGAGCAATCTAAATCTACTGGCCTTCTTGGAGGGGAAGGGGTCTTTCTCTTACTTTTCCTTGTGGCTTCGGCTTTGAAGGCCACAGACTTCTCTTTGGCCTTAGACTTGTAGTTGGTCTCTTCTTCTTTCCTGACAGTTAGCTGTATCTCATAAGAGAGAAGCTTTCCATATAGGCTGTGAGGTGGAGTGTCACCCAGCTTGGTCATCTCTTTAATGGCACATATCTTTGTGTCTCCGTATTTGGTGAGAGATCTGAGGAACTTATAATTCAGCTCATAGTAACTAAAGACCCTTCCATAAGTCCTTAGTTCATTCAATATCCTAAAGAATATTTCATAGCAGGTGGCTATGTTCTCTTCCTTGGACTGTCTGAAGGCCACATACTCCTGGTTGAGCATGAACTTCCTATCATCTCAGACCTCCTCTGTGTCTTTCATGTAGATCACCAGAGTGTCCCACATTTCCTTTGTTGTTGTGCAGTGAATTAGATTCTGAATGGTAGAATCATCAATTGCACTGACAATGACATTCTGAGCCCTCTTGTCCATGGTGGCAAGAATGACTTCATCCTTTGTCATCTCATCATAAGTCTTGGGTGTCTGGATATTTGCATCCAGAATAAACACTTTCATTGGGATGAAAGATCCTTCCTTAACTGTTTTGAAGATTCTAGGATCAAATGCTTCCATGAACAGTCTAACCCTCTCCTTCCAGATGCCAAATCCTTCCTTCCTACAGATAGGAAACTTCATGGCACCTAGCTCCTTATAGGTCACTCCTGAACCCATAAGTACTGTCTACAGCTACCTTGGAAGATCACTCAGATGGTTAGATCCTTTTTGAGCAACCTCCCTCTGATACCACTAGAAAGTCTTTAATTTCAAGGTAGCTTGCAACCTAGAGGGGGGTGAATAGGTTTGTTTTAATCTTATGATTATCTTTTTGTTTGTTCCTTTAGTGATGTGTGTGTTTGCAGTAATTAGTTTTCAAGAACCTGCACAAAGAAAACAATACAGAAAAACACACACAAAAATTATAGTGGTTCCCCAGATTATGGGTATTTCCACTCTTCTCCCACATTTCTATCTTTTAGTTAGACAAGGCACTTCTCCAAAACTCAGCTCAAAGAGCTTACACCTCAGATCTCTCAATCTCCTCCAAGACCTACAACTCGGGTACAAGTGCCCTATAACTCAGTGATCAACTGGTCACCTACCTCAGGATGTTAAGCCCTACAACTCAGGTTATGGAGGATTGCCCTACCTCAGATCCACTAAGGATCCTACCTCAGAGAGAATGACTCTCCTATAATCTCAAGTTATTAGTCCCTACCTCAGATCCAAATGATCCTACAGCTCAGGCACAAGTGCCCTACAACTCAGTGAGAATGACTCGCTTATCTCAGGTTGTAAGGCCCTACCTCAGATTCACAAGTGAATCCTACAATTCAGGCCAAAGCCCTACTCTCAGATTCTCTAAAGAATCCTACCTCAGATCCAAGTTGGATCTTAAACTTCAGGGAGTAATACTCCCCTACTGCTCAGGCAAATATGCCCTACATCAGGCCAATGGCCTTATAACTCAGATCCAGAAGGATCCTACAGTCAAACAGTGATTTGATTTGTTTAACACAGAGAAATTTCTCTTTGTTTACAACTAGGGCTGAGTTATCTCAGCTCTATCTTACTTCACAGTAGCAGGAATAAAATCTAGTTCTGCTGGAAGAATCTCAGAATGAATATTCTGATCTTGCTGAAGAAGAAGAAGAACAACTAGGTCTTGATTTCTTCAATCAGCTATCTAAGCCCGCAGGAGAATGACGACTCTTCCTTCTTTCTTTATCAAAAGTCTATCTGATTATGCTGTAGAAGATGATGATGCAACAACCCACTGAACTTGTTGGTTCTTGTTGGAAGCCTTCAAGCTTTTTCTCGACAACAATGGCGAGAGAGATGAAGTCCAGCCGTTTTTTCTCTTGTTGAGTAAAACCCTAAAAGTTAACTTGTTCTCAATGCTCTGCCCCCTTTTTATCTTCTACCGATCAACAACTCCAAGAAGCTGTGGGGACAACTTGTAGGGTACGGCTGCACCATGCTTCAACGGAAGAAGACGTACAGTAGCTTCCAACGCATTTTGTCGCTTTCTGTAGCTTTCCCACGAGCAATTCAAACTACATTGATTTTGTTGACTTTTGCTGATGTCAGCCCCTGTGGACTTAGCAAAAATCAAGCATTAGTAGAATAGGCGTTGAATAAGTAAGCATCACTCAATGCCAAAACACTTAGACAAGATTTCTTTCTTATCTAGGCGTTGAGAGCGTTGAGTGAGCACGCCTCACTCATCGCTTTTTGCATTAGCCAATTTTCTACAACTTGGCATTGAGTGAGTAAGTTGCACTCAAATCCATTCTTCTTAACAAATTTTATTCTGTTATATGGCGTTGAGTGAGTAAGCTACACTCAACTCATTTGGACTTAGCCAAATTTCTGTGTCTAAAAACACAGGCTCTGACCTGATGAGGATCAGTCAACGCAAAAATGGACTTTATTCGGGTTCTGTTATCATGTGTTGCTTGTCTAAACTGGGAACTTCATCAACTGGACGTTAAAAATGCTTTCTCTATGGTGAGCTTGAGGAGGAGGTGTACATGAATTCCCTCATGGTTTTGTCAAGGAAGGAACTGAAGGACGTGTCTGCCGCCTTAGGAAATCTTTATATGGCCTGAAACAATCTCCAAGGGCCTAGTTTGGAAGATTTCTCACAGCAATGCTCAAGTTTTGGTACAAGCAAGCCCGATCAGATCATACCATGTTCATTCATAGACATGAAAAGCTTTTTGTGGTTCTCATTGTCTACACAGATGACATCGTAATTACTGGAAATGATACAAAGGAGATTGTCAACCTCAAGACCCTTATATTGACTGAATTTGAAGTAAAGGACTTGGGAAGATTACGGTACTTCCTGGGCATCGAAGTGGTTAGATCTGAGCGGGGTATCTTTATATCCCAACAGAAGTACATATTGGATCTTCTAAAGGAAACTGGTATGCTTTGTTGTGTTCCTGCGAACACCCATATGGAGGAAAATCACAGGATTGATGAAGATGGTGATGGTGATCATGCTGATGCATCACATTACCAAAGATTGGTCGAAAAACTTATATGCTTATTTCATACTCGTCCTGACATTACGTATGCAGTTGGTATTCTTAGCAGATATATGAATTATCCTAGAACCAGACATCAAGAAGCGGTGTATCGTCTACTATAGTACTTAAAGAAAGCTCCTAGTCGTGGCCTCCTATTCTCTAGGAACAACAACTTTAAGATTGAGGTTTATACTAACGCTGATTGAGTTGGTTGCCAGGATGACAGAAAGTACACAACCAGATACTGCTCCTTTGTTGGTGGTAACCTTGTAACTTGGTGGAGAAAGAAGTAGAATGTGGTGGCCAGGTTAAGTACAAGGGCAGAATACTGTGTCATAGCCCAAGGCTTATGTGAGGGATTATGGCTGCGTACCGTATTACAGGATTTGGGTTTCCCTGTGATAGCCCCTTTTTCCTTATTCTGTGACATTAAGACTGCAATTAGTATGCTCATAACCTGGTCCAACATGACAGGATAAAGCATGTCGAAGTGGATCGACATTTTATTAAGGATCACTTGGATAAGAAAATAGGTATTACTCTGTTTGTCCAGTCCAAGAATCAGCTGGCCGATGTGTTCACCAAAAGCTTGGGGTGTGATGTGTTTACCGATGATATCCAAAAAATTGGGATAACTGATATCTTTTGTCCGACTCTAGGGGGAGAGTTGAGTTATGAAATGTTATGTTCAAGTCTTATTTCCCCTTGTCGGGGTAGTCTTGTCTTTTTTCTTGTTTTAGGTTTTCCCTTACTCGAGTATATATATATGTGAGTAAGGGACTTGCTTAAGCAGATTAATAATATTTCTGGTTTTCCTCTCTACTCTGGGTACATCCACTTTCCCTCTACACCTATCTAGAAATGTGCTAGACTCGGCAATCTCCTCAAAAACTCAGCACTTTCAGATCTTACCACTCAGATCTCTCAGGATCTCTCAGATCTTCCTCAGATCCTACCTCAGGCACCCGGACCCTACAACTCAGGCTATCAAGAAGAACTAACCTCAGACTGCTCCAACTCTTATAGCTCAGAAACTCTCCGTATTTCCTACCTCAGACTTATCACCAAGTCCTACCTCAGACTAATCACCAAGTCCTATCTCAGACACACATGCCCTACAACTCAGGCTGGGAGTACAGCCCTACACTCAGTCTCAAAGGCCCTACACTCAAATCTACAAGTAGATCCTACAAAAAAATGTAATTTAATATTACAATAGAAGTCTAAATAAGATTAGACCTTGAAGCTCTAGATATTCTGTTGTTCTTACTTTGATGACAAGATCTAGAGTAAGCTCGTGGTTAGTTTAATCTTCAGGAAACACAAATTAGGGTCTTCTCCTTCTTTGATTTTCTTCTTCAGCTGATGGAATAAAATCCAACCTTGAGTCAAATAATTGACTCTCCTTGTTCTTCTAAAGGCTTTCAGTAAGAACTAGCTTTCTATCTCCTGAACACAGTGTGTAACACCCCAAAAGACCCCAAAAGACTCAACTTGCAGTTTGAGTAGCAGGTCAAGTTACACGGCCTGGGACACGGGCGTGTCCCAGGGCGTGTCGGGTGTACACGGCCTGGGACACGGGCATGTCCCAGGGCGTGTTCGATTTATTTTGCGAATTTGGCCTATTCAAGTCAGAGCCGGACACGGCCTTGAACACGGCCTTGAACACGGGCGTGTCAGGCTGGACACGGGCGTGTCAGCTGCCGTGTTCCGACCCGTGTACTGGTTGCAGCTCGATGGAGCAGGAGACACGGGCGTGTCTCAGGTTTGACACGGGCGTGTCAGGTCCGACACGGGCGTGTCGATGACCCGTGTTGTGCAGTCGGTTCAAACTGTGTGTACCGCTTAAGGGGTACACGGCCTGTGACACGGGCGTGTCACAGGCCGTGTCGGCCAAAAAGTGAAATTTTGGGAAAATCTTGGCCGTTCAGTTTCCTCTATTTTGATCCAAAGGCTCAGGTGGTTTCTTGGGCTGGATTAAGTCGTGAGAGAAGGATGAAGATTCATTCTTCATTTGGCTTAAGGAAGAGAGAAAGAGAGAGGAAGAGAAGAAGGAGGAGGAGAGCAAGCCACCGGCGGAGCTCCCGTGGTCCGATTCGTGATCCGAAGCCGGCGTTGTGAAGGCAAGGCTGCTGCGGTTCTTTCTCACCGGCTAGTTTTCGATGGCACCGAAGAGATCGACAAGGGTAACGATCTCCCTCCTTGGACATGTGAAGTCCTTCTTTTCTGCATTGCATAGGGAAAACCCTTCCCCGCGAGTGTGCGGTGGGTTGTGGTGTCCCTTGGGGTAGATATGTGAAGTCCCCCTTGTTAGAGGCCGGAATTGGAGTACGGCTCTAGGCATGCTGTGTGAAGCCCATCTGGATGTAATCTGGATTGGTGATGCTTGTTTGCATATCGGAGAAGGCTCCGTGATAATGGCTTGTGATGCCTATGGCTTGTGATGCCTTGTTCCTACCTGTTGCTTCGTGCGGCAGGAAGTACTGGACGATGTCCAGGAAATGAAGAGGGTTGGCGGCAACTCTTGTGGCCGTGTGTTGCCACTTTGTGAATGGTTGAGCCGTTGGGCTGCAACTCGATGAAAAGGCAGATTGCCGAACAGGAAAGATGAAACCAACCCGCGCCTATAAAATGCCATGGATACTTCCGTATTCGAGGTGGCTCGGCGACTTGAGCAACGGGGGGTGGCAGATCCGTACCTGCGTTAGGTCCGTCCGACTTGGAAGCCTGGTATAGGTTTTGTTGGAGCGCCTAATGAGAGTCTTAGGCCCGCGCGCCGGAAAGACTGAAATGCTCAAATACCGTGTAGACGGTGGTGTTGACCCTGGTATTCCGGTACGCCGAAAATGTGCCCTGAGTGCACGGACTGTCGGGCCGGGTGTCCGATGGTTGTGATGGCTTGAATGTGCCTGCGCGCACATAATTGCTATTTGATGATGCCATGCTTGCAGGGAAAGAATGCTCATGCCCCGAGAAAGGGGTAGGATTATTATAATTGGGTCAGCTGAATGCTGACCGTTGCATTGTTTGCCACCGGTTGGGTGGTTTGTTCCCGTGCAGGTGCTGGAGAGCCAAGTGGTAAATGATGGGCTGAAGCCCTACTGCTGTTGTTGCTGCTGCTACGGCTAGCCTGGAAGGCTAAGCGAATGGCTTTGTTTTGTTTTCTCTTGTACTCATGTATGGCCGGCCTGCGCGCCGAAGTTTGTAAAACATGTTGTATGGACAGAGGAACTGTAAGGCCTTAAGGCCAAACTCTTGTGGTTGTGTACATTCCGTGGTATATATATAAATGTGGTTTTATATATTGGACATTCCGGTTGAGAGTTCAAAGTTGTAACTTAAAGCTTCCGCTAGAATGCTCTGAGTTAGGATTCGTATTTGGTTTGGTATTATCCTGTGACCTCACCGTCTGTTTGTGGCATATAGTGTGGGGCCCCGGCCGGACCTTCTACTATACGTCATCTAACGGATGGGGTCGTTACATTTTGGTATCAGCTTTTCGTCGGTCTTCCTCTTTCGAATTCGTGGTCGAATTCTTTTGTGGGGTGGCGAGCACGTGTTTGTGCGACCTGCTGTAACGCTAATGAACTCTGGAATGTCCATTAAGGAATGTACAAAATCTTGTTTGAGGAATCTGCGCGTTCCTTTTTGTGTTGTTTTGCTTGCATACGTTCGCTAATGTGTGTCTTGTCCACCTATAGGTGACGCGTAGTGGTGCTGGGCAGTCTGAGCCCCAGCGTTCTGATGAGAGTGCGGCACCAGCTGAGGTGCCAACACCTCCTCCATCTGCGGAAACTGTTCGCTTAGTGGCTGAGGCGCTATTTGCCATGATTCAGCCGACCGGGCAAGCGCAGCCGGCGGTAGTGCCAGTTCGTGTTGATGTAAGACCCGAGCCGGTTGAGGCTGTAGATCCACGAGCAGCTGACCGACAGTTGAAGCAATTCATGAGCTTCAGTCCTCCTACGTTTGCGGGAATGGGATCCCCAACGCAGGCGGAAGATTGGTTATCGCGTGTCAAGAGGATAATGACAGCGATCAGGGCGGAGGAAACTCTCAAGGTCACCTTAGCCACCTTCATGCTTGAAGGGGAGGCGCGGTTGTGGTGGGACGAGGTTGAGCTACACCATTTGGCGGGCAGGCAATTAACACAAGTATCGATTGAGGAGTTCTCTCGGATATTTCTGGCGAAACATGTCCCAGCGGCGCAACGCATTGCTATGGAAAATGAGTTCCAACGGTTAAAGCAAGGGGACGATAGTGTGGATATCTACTTGCACGAGTTTACCAGGTTGGGACGATATGCGGGAACAATCTTCGCGGATGACCAAAGGAAAACGAATCGGTTCTATGAAGGATTGCGGGATGAGTTGCGATTCCTGCTTTCGAGTTCTGTGAGCCAAGGGTTTCAGGCGTTGGTTGATACTGCGTGCGCGTTGGAGAAGGACATGAGGCGAGTGCAAGGGAATAAGGGCTTGGTGGTGTCTAAGCCAGAGTTTCAAGCACCTCGCCCAGGCAAGTCGTTTTACCAGAAGAAAGGGGGCAAGAGGTCCAAGCCATCTGGGCAAGTGACTACAACCGTGGTGTCGGGAGCGACATCAAGGCCGGATGCTCGTGCATGCTATAACTGTGGCCGGGTGGGGCATATTGCTCGTGACTGTCGGGTTGTGCAGCCCAAAGGGGAAAAGAAGACGGGTGCGTCGTATGCTGAGAAGGGCAAAGCGGTGGTGGATTCCTCTGCTTCCCAGGCGCAGCCCCGAATCTATCAACTTGGCCAACAGGAAGCGATTAAGCAAAGTGACGTCGTCACAGGTACGAGTTGATTTAGTTTACTTGCGGTGCTTTTGGTTTTGGTTATGTTTAGCTTGTGCATGTGTGTGTGCTGCAGGCTTTGTCCTGATTCGGAATAATTTAGCGAGAGCCCTGTTTGATACGGGTGCTTCGCATTCTTTTCTGTCTGAGGATTTCGTATCTCGCATTGGGGTACCAAGTCATGTGACGGTGGATAGTACAAGGGTGCTATTGCCGAATGGTTGTATGATGCTTGCGGATAGGGCTTGCGATGTGGATGTGCAAATAGGAAGTCGGGATTTCGGTTTGAGTGCAGCTGTGCTACCGTTATCGGAGTTTGATGTGATCTTTGGTATGGACTGGCTCTCGGAGCAGCGTGCCTTTATTGATTGCAACTCCAAAGAGATTACACTAGGCCAGAATACCGGGCTTGTGACGAAGTTCGCTGGTATGCGAGGAGTTGGCGGGACTCTGTTGTCTGCACTCCAAGTCGTCAATGCTGTTCGGAAGGGCGCGGAGTTATTCTTCACGCTAATTCAGGCTGTTGAGCCAAAGGCCAGTGTCGGTGAAGTGCCAGTTGTGTCAGAGTTTGCCGACGTGTTTCCTAAAGATCTTCCTGGGTTACCACCCTAGCGGGAGATTGACTTCTCTATTGAGTTGGTGCCAGGTGCGAAACCTGTGGCCCGCTCTCCATATCGCGTCGCGCCAAAAGAGATGGCTGAGTTGAAAGTCCAATTGCAAGAGTTGTTGGAGCAGGGTTATATACGCCCAAGTATGTCACCTTGGAGCGCGCCTGTTCTCTTTGTGAAAAAGAAAGACGGTAGCTTACGGTTGTGTATTGACTACCGCGAGTTGAATAAGCTGACGGAGAAAAACAAATATCCGATTCCGAGGATTGATGACCTCTTTGATCAGCTGGCGGGATCAACGGTCTATTCCAAGTTGGATTTGAAATCGGGATATTATCAGCTAAGGATTCGGGAAGGTGACATTCCCAAGACAGCGTTTGGAACACGCTACGGTCATTATGAGTTCACGGTAATGCCGTTTGGCCTATGTAATGCGCCTTCGGTATTTATGGACCTAATGCATCGAACGTTCCGAGAGTATTTGGATTTGTTTGTTATTGTGTTTATCGATGACATCTTAGTATACTCTCAGTCGGAAGAGGATCACGCAAACCATTTGCGGTTGGTCTTGCATACCCTGCGGAGGAACAAACTTTTTGCCAAGTTCTCAAAGTGTGAGTTCTGGCTCTCTTCAGTAGCCTTTTTAGGCCATGTGGTAAGCGGAGAGGGTATCGCGGTGGATCCGTTGAAGATAAGTGCCATCCGAGATTGGCCAGTGATGTCTTCAGTGGCCGAGGTCAGGAGCTTCCTTGGACTTGCGGGCTACTATAGACGGTTTGTGGAAAATTTCTCACGGATTGCTTTACCTCTCACCACGCTGACGAGAAAAGATCAAAAGTTCATTTGGACGCCGGAGTGCGCGCGAGCTTTTGAAGACTTGAAGAGTCGTTTGACCACGGCGCCGGTGTTGACATCGCCATGTGGTACCGATGGGTATGAGATCTATAGTGATGCATCAGGGAGCGGCTTAGGCTGCGTTCTTCTGCAGTTTGGGAAAGTGATTGCTTATGGCTCGCGTCAGTTGAAAGTGCATGAGCGGAATTACCCCGTCCATGATTTGGAGTTGGCGGCGGTAATCTTTGCGCTCAAGTTGTGGCGGCACTATCTATATGGCGTGAAAGTGGATATCTATACAGATCACAAGAGCCTAAAGTATTTGTTGGATCAGAAGGATCTGAATATGCGACAACGAAGATGGATGGAGTTCCTCGGGGACTACACCTTCGAGATTCACTATACTCCCGGGAAGGGAAATGTGGTCGCTGATGCTTTGAGTCGAAAGACCCCGGTACGGGCAAGCTGGTTGCAGAGGCATGATCAGCGTTTGATCCAGGAATTGGAAGCATTGGAGATATCGTGTGTTGACAAGGGTGCGTCAACCGATGCGTGCTTGAACTGGACGGAGGTGCAGTATGACCTTACGGACAGAGTTCGGCGAGCAACGGAGCTTGATGAAAGTCTCCAGCGCTATGCTAAGGATGGGCCGGAGGACCAATTCTCTTGGGATAACGGGTTATTACGGAGAAATGGTCGAGTGTGCGTCCCAAGTGTGGGTAAACTGAGGGAAGAGTTGATGTACGAAGCTCACTTTGCAAAGTACTCAGTTCACCCAGGGAGCACAAAGATGTACAGGGACATGAAAAAGCTGTTCTGGTGGCCCGGACTAAAGAAAGATGTGGCTCGTTATGTGGCGAAATGCAACACCTGTGCGTTGGTGAAAGCAGAATGCCAGAAGCCTGGCGGTTTCCTGAAGTCGTTACCTATTCCGGAGTGGAAGTTCGATGATATTTCGATGGATTTCGTGCACGGGTTGCCGAGATCTCAACGCGGTCATGATTCAATCTGGGTGATTGTGGACCGGTTGACGAAAGTGGCGCACTTCCTTCCAAACAGAAGAGACGATTCAGTGGAAACCTTGGCCAAGCTGTATGTGGAGCAGGTTGTTCGACTGCACGGTGTTCCTCGGAGCATCGTTAGTGACCGTGATGGGCGGTTCACATCGAATGATTGGCGGCTCGTTCATCAAATGTTGGGTACAAAATTAGCGTTTAGTACGGCCTTTCATCCCCAAACGGATGGCCAGACTGAACGAACCAACAGGACGATGGAGGACATGCTCCGCATGTGCGCCCTAGACTTTGGTAAGATATGGGAAGATTATATATTTCTCGTCGAATTTGCCTATAATAATAGCTACCAAGCGAGTATTGGTATGGCACCATTTGAGGCGTTGTATGGTCGGAAATGCCGTACACCCTTAGCTTGGGCAGAAGCAGGCGAATCGAAGCTGAATGGGAAAAAGGAAGTTGAAGAAGCTACTTCGCTCATACGCTCTATTCGGGAGAGGCTATTGATAGCCCAAGATCGTCAAGCAAAGTACTACAATGCCAAGCACCGGAATGTGGAGTTTGCGGTGGGTGATTGGGTATATTTGAAGATCAAACCCTTCAAAGGCGTGTCCAGGATTCGGCGTTTGAAAAAGCTAAGTCCGAGGTATCTTGGTCCGTTTGAGGTGGTGGAGCGAGTTGGGGAAGCTGCTTATCGACTAGCACTTTCGGCGGACTTGGGTGGATTACATGATGTGTTTCACATCTCAGTCCTTCGTAAGGCGGTGAAGGATCCAGCTCAAGTAGTGGAGAATGATCGGGTACCGGTCGAGTATGGGCTAATGACGAGGGTTAGACCCATTCGGATCGAGGATCGAGCCGAGAAACAGTTGCGGAACAAAGTGATCGGGATGGTCAAGGTCCGATGGGACAATTGTGGTCGTGAAGAGCTAACATGGGAGCGAGAGCAGACCATGCGAGCTGAGTTTCCCGAGTTATTTGTATAAACTGTAGACCGTGTACTGTTTGTTATAACAGAGTTATAGCATTGCTGGTTTTGTTTCCTTACCGTGCAAATTTCGGGACGAAATTTTAATAAGGGGGGAGGGTTGTAACACCCCAAAAGACCCCAAAAGACTCAACTTGCAGTTTGAGTAGCAGGTCAGGTTACACGGCCTGGGATACGGGCGTGTCCCAGGGCGTGTCGGGTGTACACGGCCTGGGACACGGGCGTGTCCCAGGGCGTGTTCGATTTATTTTGTGAATTTGGCCTATTCAAGTCAGAGCCGGACACGGCCTTGAACACGGCCTTGAACACGGGCGTGTCAGGCTGGACACGGGCGTGTCAGCTGCCGTGTTCCGACCCGTGTACTGGTTGCAGCTCGATGGAGCAGGAGACACGGGCGTGTCTCAGGTTTGACACGGGCGTGTCAGGTCCGACACGGGCGTGTCGATGACCCGTGTTGTGCAGTCGGTTCAAACTGTGTGTACCGCTTAAGGGGTACACGGCCTGTGACACAGGCGTGTCACAGGCCGTGTCGGCCAAAAAGTGAAATTTTGGGAAAATCTTGGCCGTTCAGTTTCCTCTCTTTTGATCCAAAGGCTCAGGTGGTTTCTTGGGCTGGATTAAGTCGTGAGAGAAGGATGAAGATTCATTCTTCATTTGGCTTAAGGAAGAGAGAAAGAGAGAGGAAGAGAAGAAGGAGGAGGAGAGCAAGCCACCGGCGGAGCTCCCGTGGTCCGATTCGTGATCCGAAGCCGGCGTTGTGAAGGCAAGGCTGCTGCGGTTCTTTCTCACCGGCTAGTTTTCGATGGCACCGAAGAGATCGACAAGGGTAACGATCTCCCTCCTTGGACATGTGAAGTCCTTCTTTTCTGCATTGCATAGGGAAAACCCTTCCCCGCGAGTGTGCGGTGGGTTGTGGTGTCCCTTGAGGTAGATATGTGAAGTCCCCCTTGTTAGAGGCCGGAATTGGAGTACGGCTCTAGGCATGCTGTGTGAAGCCCATCTGGATGTAATCTGGATTGGTGATGCTTGTTTGCATATCGGAGAAGGCTCCGTGATAATGGCTTGTGATGCCTATGGCTTGTGATGCCTTGTTCCTACCTGTTGCTTCGTGCGGCAGGAAGTACTGGACGATGTCCAGGAAATGAAGAGGGTTGGCGGCAACTCTTGTGGCCGTGTGTTGCCACTTTGTGAATGGTTGAGCCGTTGGGCTGCAACTCGATGAAAAGGCAGATTGCCGAACAGGAAAGGTGAAACCGACCCGCGCCTATAAAATGCCATGGATACTTCCGTATTCGAGGTGGCTCGGCGACTTGAGCAACGGGGGGTGGCTGATCCGTACCTGCGTTAGGTCCGTCCGACTTTGAAGCCTGGTATAGGTTTTGTTGGAGCGCCTAATGAGAGTCTTAGGCCCGCGCGCCGGAAAGACTGAAATGCTCAAATACCGTGTAGACGGTGGTGTTGACCCTGGTATTCCGGTACACCGAAAATGTGCCCTGAGTGCACGGACTGTCGGGCCGGGTGGCCGATGGTTGTGATGGCTTGAATGTGCCTGCGCGCACATAATTGCTATTTGATGATGCCATGCTTGCAGGGAAAGAATGCTCATGCCCCGAGAAAGGGGTAGGATTGTTATAATTGGGTCAGCTGAATGCTGACCGTTGCATTGTTTGCCACCGGTTGGGTGGTTTGTTCCCGTGCAGGTGCTGGAGAGCCAAGTGGTAAATGATGGGCTGAAGCCCTACTGCTGTTGTTGCTGCTGCTGCGGCTAGCCTGGAAGGCTAAGCGAATGGCTTTGTTTTGTTTTCTCTTGTACTCATGTATGGCCGGCCTGCGCGCCGAAGTTTGTAAAACATGTTGTATGGACAGAGGAACTGTAAGGCCTTAAGGCCAAACTCTTGTGGTTGTGTACATTCCGTGGTATATATATAAATGTGGTTTTATATATTGGACATTCCGGTTGAGAGTTCAAAGTTGTAACTTAAAGCTTCCGCTAGAATGCTCTGAGTTAGGATTCGTATTTGGTTTGGTATTATCCTGTGACCTCACCGTCTGTTTGTGGCATATAGTGTGGGGCCCCGGCCGGACCTTCTACTATACGTCATCTAACGGATGGGGTCGTTACACAGTGCACCGTTTCTGATTTTACGATTTGATCAATGACACTGTTCTATTGGCCTAGCGGATCCCCTTTATACCTTTGACTTCTGCAACGGTCTCAAGAAACATCTTGTCATCGGCATGGGCAAGAATAAAATAGTTTATCCTGACTTTTTGCGCTTCCACAAATTTTGGATCCTGCCAATCTGTAAGGGCTCGGCGACATTATTTGAATTTTCTCGACGCTAATATTGAGTAAAACCTTCATTCTCTGCCTTATCTGCCTTGGCGCTGAGATCAGCGGCTTCTCTACTATATCATTGATAATATACTTCATTCTCAACGGAATAGTTCTGGCGCCTGTCCTGGATGCCCACGGTATAGTGAGTTCTTATATACCATTTCAGCGGTATGGTGGAGAACCATAACCTGTCTCGACGGTATACCTCTCCTTTGCTCTAAACCTATTTTAAAGTCAATAATAATTGTCATGCTTACACATAAGGTAGATATGCTATCAAATACATTATGCTCATAGCATTGGAAGTGATGTCTCTTCAAATCTTGGAAGATCGAGGGAAATATTCCCAATAGCGATCGTGAACGTGGTGGTTATAAACCATCGGTCATGAATGTCTGGCCTCACCTAAGTAACTTCATCTCCTTTTATCTTCAAAATTAGTTTTATTTGCTTGGTGGATTTCATGACCGATGTGATGCCAAACATACATTCTATGACATTGGAGTTTTTGTTCAAACTCACCGGTGCAAAAAGCTACGCCAAATGGATACTATCTAGATATTAATAAAAGGATAATACGATTAAAAATCTTAAATTCTAAAGGTTGTGCGCAAGCCTAGATGTGGAACTCAGGAAGTCAAGGCCACCTAGTGGAAGAGAGATACTTAAGGACAATGCATGCTTTGAAAACAACATCTGATATAATACCCTTACTCATTTTTATGCCCCACTTGTAAAACGGCTTCCATTTGTTGCCTACAATTGCATATTTTATTGTTGAATGTTAAATTCTGGAAGAACATAGCTATTTCCAAATTTACATCTAATTTTTCTAATGGAGTATTATTTGTCTTTCTTTCTTATGTCATCTATTAAGATTGTTTTTGTAATTTGCAGTTGCCTGAATGTCTTCGTATTGTGGCACACTTGAGGCGTATAGGAGTTTTTACTGAGTCTGAGCTGCGTCTGCAGGTTGGTATGATATCTCTCATACTTAGTTTGTGTTGCTTTCTATTCCATTTCTTCCCCCATATTTACTGTTGAAATGTTTTTCCTCAAAATAATCTGAGTCATGCTTTTCTACGTATAAATTTACTGAAGACATGAACTTCACTTATTATTTATCCATTCTGAGTCCATGTTGACTTATTGTTTATCCAAAGAGTTGTTCCTTTAAGGTTTATGAAGTTGTAATTATGATTCATCTATACTACATACTGGTTAGGGAGATGGAAGGCTATTGCTGCTTTCACATTTAAGATTATTTTGTTTGTGAGATGCTATGGAAGTGATCATTGTCTTTTAAATCAATTTTTTTCTAACTAGGCTTACATTGCTGGCAGTTCTTGAGGTCTGGGGAGGCATGGCTTTCTGGTATCCTTGATGATTTGGACCAGAGAAATGCATATGACTATTTAAAAGGAATGGTTAACTGCCACAGAATGCACCTATTTGATGTTGTTAACTAGTACCGAGCAATTTTTAGTAATGATAAATCTGGGAATAAGGAGAACTATGATGGCGGCCTTCTCTTCAGTTGGTTGATGCATCAAATCAGAAATCATCTAGCTACTCCAGAGATCATGCTTCCGAAGATCAGTGAAGGCGGGCTATTGTCAAATATCCTCGACCAATGCGTGGTAAAGTTACTTCTAGTCCCAATAGTATATCCTTGTACTATTATAAACAAAATGATGGAGTTAAACATTCTTGTTTGCACTTGCAACTGTGATAATTATTATTGGATTTTAGGGCTCGTTTCTTTGAGCGATTTTGCTCCATTTTGTAATAGACATTGAACCGGGTCAGCAATTTAATTCTCTGGAGTTACCCGGTGTACCTGCCATCAGCAATAATAAAGAATTCAATTAAGCAATATATGTTCTCCAAGAGTCACCTGCCTCTTTGAGAAACTCATCTTTTAATGTATGCATTTAATATTGCCTTCTATTCCATCTATATAAGAACCAGTACTCAGTCAATTTCAGTATGAATGAAAATCAATTCCATCTATGCATGATCGTGTTTCTTCCTCCTCTTCTTGTCTTTTTCACCTGCATAAATAATGATAAGTTGGATGTGATATACTAACAGTGGTATCAGAGCCTTCTTTTGGTTCTTGCCATTAACGCATCACTATGAGCTCATCATCTACCCCAACCTCTATACTATTTGCCCATCATCCTCTGCCCATTTTCAATGGCGAGCTCTATGTTCATTGGGCCGTAAAAATGGAGACACTGTTGGAATCTCAAGACCTCTGGGAGATCGTTCAGCGCGGCCCCAAGTCTGACGAGAAGGCAAGGGACGGTGAAGTCAGGATATCCAAGGGAGAAAAGCAGAAGAATTCCTTGGCACTTCTCACCATCCAGCAAGCTGTCACTCCTACAATTTTTTCCGCGCATTAGTGGATCAAAAATGGCAAAAGCGGCTTGGGACACATTAAAAGAAATTTATCAAGGAGACTAGAAGGTACTCTATATCAGAAAAGTAAATTTAAAAAGCCAGTTTGATGCTCTCATCATGAATGAAGGTGAGACTATTTTCGATTTCATGCCCAAAATTACTAATCTATCGAACCAACTTAGTAGCTTGGGATCTCCTGTTCCGGAGAATGAAATAGTACTCAAAATACTAACAAGCCTTCCAAAATCATATGATCACATTGCTGCCGCAATTGAGGAGAGCAACGATCTAAGTACTCTTCCAGTCGTCGCCCTCATTGGGAAAATCCAGTCCCATGAGGAACGCTTGAAGCGCCACCTCCCAAATATAACTCAAGCTCTACAAACTAAGATGAATCTTGGAAAACAAAATCAAATACTAAGTATTCTAGAAACTTAAACAAAAAGATCAGCAACACTGGGCCTCACTAGAAGCAAAGTGCTCAACCAAAAGACCAGTCACAGCATGCAGAAAACATCCAGCCAGGAGGGCTATTTTGCACTTTATGTAAGAAAACCAATCACGATACTACAAAGTGTTTTTTCAAGTGCAAAAGATGCAAAAAACACACTCATTTTGAACGAGACTGTTGGTATAAAAACAAAGAAGAAGCTAAATTTACTGGAGATACCAAACCTGTAGAAGAAAAACTTTTTCTAACCTACAGCAAGGATCCAAAAGAGGTAAATAAATCCACAAATTGGTACATTGATTCAGGATGCTCTAGCCACATGACAAATGACAAATCCCTGTTCTTAGAACTAGATGAAAGCAACAAATCTCTAGTATACCTGGGAGATAGGAATGCAAGGAGAATAGAAGGGAAACTAAGTATGCCTGTGAAAGACTCGGATGGAAAAATCAAGACTGTATCCAATGTGCAATATGTCCCAGAACTAGCCCAAAACCTGCTCAGTATTGGGCAACTGATAAACAATGGTTACTCAGTATTATTTAAATTAAATTTTTACGCTATTTCTGATCCAACTAATGTGCAGGTTGTTACAGCTAGTATGACCAAAAACAGGGTGTTCTCCTTGAGCCTTGAGTCACCAAATCAAGAATCCCTCTCCTCTATTGGCCCTGATGATGACTCAGCAAGAACCTGGCACCAAAGACTATGATGCATTGAAGAATTTGATTGAGCACAAGTTAGCTCATGGAGCACCTGAACTCAAAGTGGATCACAACCAATGTGAGACATGTGCAATGAGCAAATCTCATATATTACCTTTCTATCCAGCACAGCACCACAGCAAGAGCCCATTAGAGTTACTCCATTGTGATCTATGGGGACCAGCTCCAACCCCCTCTCTTGGGGGCAAGAAATATTTCTTCTTAATCGTGGATGACTATACAAGGTATTGTTGGATATTTTACCTTGCTGAAAAATCTGAAGCCTTCTCTTGTTTTGCTGATTTTATAAGAGAAATAGAAGTAAAACTAGAAAAGAGAATTAAGTCCCTTAGAAGTGATAATGGGGGGAGTTTGTTTCACATGCTTTTAACCATTTTTGCTCAATAAATGGGATAAAACATGAGTTAACTGTACCCCGGACACCCCAACAAAACGGGATCGTAGAAAGGAGAAATAGAACTATAGTTGAGATGGCAAGGGTCATGCTACTACACAAGGGACTACCTGAGAAGTTTTGGGGGGAAGCCACAAACATAGCCGTATATATATTAAATAGAGTTCCAACAAAGGCCCTAAAGAACACTACTCCCTATGAAATGCTGAACAGTAGAAAGCCTCATATTAGCCATCTCAAAATATTTTGCTGCCTAACTTATGCTCACATACTTAAGGATAAATGAGACAAGCTAGATCCAACTAGTGAAAAGAGTATATTTGTGGGATATAGTGAAAACAGGAAGGCCTATAGACTATTCAATCCCATGACACAAAAACTCATTCTATCTAGAGATGTCACCTTTCATGAAGAAGATAGTTGGGTCTGGGACTCAGATACTGGAGATGAGTCTAGCCTCTTCCCTACTTTCCCGGTTGAACCTCAAGAGGTATCCATCCATGAAAACCAGCTAGAAGCTATAGTTGAAGAGCATCATATTCCTCCTCCAAATCAGGAGAGGGAAATCCTCTCTTATTCTTATTCTGAATCATCACCGCCCCGTCATTCCAAATCCTTGAAAGAAATCTATGAAAGCACTGATATTGTGTTATCCCATTTCACACCAAACTGTTTTGTTGAAGCTGCTAAAAACATAAAATGGAAGCAAGCCGTGGATGAGGAATTAAATATAGTAGAGAAAAACAAGACCAGGATTTTAGTCCCCAAGCCCACAAACAAGCCTGTTATAGGCTTAAAATGGATCTTTAAACTAAAACGGGATGAAGACGGAAGAGTTGTCAAACATAAAGCCAGGATTGTTGCAAAGGGTTACTCCCAAAAATACGGCAGAGATTATGAGGAGACATTTGCTCTAGTGGCAAGAATGGATTCAATAAGGCTCATTCTTTCCATTGTCGTACATAACAGCTATCATGTCCATCAACTAGACATAAAGTCTGCATTTTTGAATGGAGAATTGGAGGAAGAAGTTTTGTAGAACAGATAGAGGGATTCATCAAGAAAGGAAAAGAAGGCCATGTTTATAAATTAAACAAAGCTCTCTACGGGCTCAAGCAGGCACCACGAGCATGGCATTCCAACATCACAACATTCTTCAAGAAGGAAGGCCTACATCCCAGTCAAAGTGAGCCCTCTTTATACATAAAGCATTGTCCAGACAATCACAAGCTTAATGTGGCCCTCTATGTTAATGATCTTGTAATCACCGGAGGATCCACCAGCTGCATCAATGAATTCAAAGAAAAGATGAAGAGAAGGTATGAAATGACTGATCTTGGCCGCTTAAAATTATTTCTTGGTTTACAGGTAAAGCAGGAAGGAGGCACTATTTTTCTAAATCAGGAGCAATATGCAATAGAACTTTTAAAGAAGTTTAAAATGCTTGACTGCAACCCTTGACAAACTCCTATGGAAACAAACCTGAAATTAGCTAAGAAGCAAGAAGGAGAAGAACTAGCAGATGAAGGAACCTACAGAAGCTTAATAAGATCACTGATATACCTCACCAATACCAGGCCGGACTTAGAGCATTCGGTGAACCTGCTCTCACACTTCGTCAGTTGTCTAACAAAGGAGCACATGGATGCTGGAAAGCGTGTTCTCAGATACATCAAGGGAACACACAACAAATATGGACATCGATGACGTTTTTAAGAGGCGTTGGCGATGTTTTCAAACGTCGCTAATGTTTTTGTAATGTTTTTATAAACGTCGTGCATGCCGCAGGCGTCGCGAATACAACCATCGCCAAAAGTTTTCGCGACGTTTTTTATATACTCGCTGCCTAACATTAACGGCGTTTACGTTAATAAATGTGGCGCGCTTTGGCCACATTTCGTAGTGTAAAATGTGGCAAATCTTTGCAATGTCAAACTGAAAAATTATGCAATTCTTGAGAGGAAAAATATCTATTATTAATTCTAATTATATCAAGATTACCAATCATCATGAAGATATATATATTCCATAATAATCTCTTTTCATTTTACAATAAAAAGCAAAATTGTCCATAAAATACAAAGTTTTAGAGGGGCACATTTTTTTAATTAGGGTAGAAAATTTTAGAGGCATTTTTTTTTTAAATGTGGCTAAAAGAATGTTACATCAACACTTACATAACACGCCGTTAAAGTTAGTTTTTTTCGTCGCGTTTTATAAAGCGTTGCAAAAAAAAATGTCGCCGTAAATCTTTTTTCTTATAGTGCACTCACCCACGGCACTCTTCAGCAAGGATCTCAACCCGCAACTCACAGGTTACTGTGATTCTGACTGGGGAGGCTCCATTGATAATAGACGAAGCACGGAAGGCTACGTGTTTTTCTACGGATCAAGCCCAATATCTTGGAGGTCAAGGAAGCAGCAAACCGTGTCTCTCTCGACAACTGAAACCGAGTACATGGCAATCAACTAAACAATTTGTGAAGGAATTTGGCTACAGCGTATGATCGGAGAACTCACAAGAATTAAGAAGCAGATTCAGTTAAACTGTGATAATACCTCCGCCATCGCCCTATCCAAGAATCCCGTGTTCCACAATCGAAGTAAACACATCGGGATAAAATACCATTTCATCAGAGAGAAGCTTGAAGATGGAGTCGCCCAGCTCAACCACTGCCCTAACTCATCGCAACTCGCCGACATCTTCACGAAGGCTCTGAGTCGGGAGCGATTCGTAACTCTCAAAAATAACCTAAATATCTCTACCCCATCCGGTTCAAGGGAGGGTAATAGACATTGAACCGGGTCAGCAATTTAATTCTCTGGAGTTACCCGGTATACCTACCATCAGTAACAATTAAAAATTCAATTAAGCAATATATGTTCTCCAAGAGTCACCTGCCTCTTTGAGAAACTCATCTTTTAATGTATGCATTTAATATTGCCTTCTATTCCATCTATATAAGAACCTGTACTCAGTCAATTTCAGTATGAATGAAAATCTATTTCCATCTATGCATGATCGTGTTTCTTCCTCCTCTTCTTGTCTTTTTCACCTGCATAAATAATGATAAGTTGGATGTGATATACTAACATTTTGGTGGGTGCCAAAATGCTTCCAGATTTTTTTTGCTGTTTAGAAAAGTCTCCCATTCAGACCGAAGATCCACATAACTCAAATTATTGTGCTACATAGTTTGGGTGCCGTCTAAATCCATTGATACTGATTCTTCGAGTCCACTTTCATATTTTTTTTTGCTTTGTAGAACTGATGCAAAGTTTCCATTTATACATTGCGTTAGTCTTCATTTGAAATTATTTTTCATGTGAATCCGGTATTGTTTTTCTCGGTGGAGCTGTTCTTCTAACTTTCATGGATTTAGGGTTGCAATCACTGTTTGTACATCCGCTCCTTATATATTGGAGTATCAGTACTGTATGATTTTTCTTAATATTTGAGAAAAATGTTAATCATAATAAGTTATATCACAGATTCATGTGTACCACTAACATGGAACTGGTTTATCTGCAGTACTGTGCAATGGGTCTTGGCTTGGTAGGCGTTGACTTCAGGGGCTTGCTTCCACCTCTTTTTGAAGAGTATTTATCTTCATTCCATTTATGTAATTCGCTAGATTTACCCTATGCCAACTATCTTCACTAGCATGTTCTGTCTATTTTCAGTGCAGTTATTAATTTGTTCTCAAAGAACATGAGCACAGCTGTTGAGAACTTCCAGGTAAATATGTAATTTCATAAATGCTACGTTTGTTTTTATTGTTGCGTTTAAAATCAGACTCTATGAAACTATGTTATATGATGAAATTTCTAAGTGTAAAGGAGGAGAGGTGAGAACACTTGAGAATGAAATTATAAAACAAAATACATATTCTGGAGAATAACAGCCGCCAAACTCTTGAGTTTTGTTCACCCAAAGAGCCCGTCTCCGAAAAAGAGAACACAAAAGACTTCCACAATCAACACACTCCTAAACGTTCACTAATTAAGACGGAGATGACATGCCAAAAAAGCCAACTTTTAATATATCTAATTAATAAATGTCAATTATTAATACAAAAATACACGTAACCTCTAAATATTGTGGTGGTTTCCACTGTGCCATGGTGACACTTCAGCTCTCTTCTCTTGCGGTTGCGGGGAAATCTGTCTGGGTGAACACATATCAAACCTAGTATAATATATCCATATTAAATCGTCTATTTTGCTGAACTATGCTCATTCCATACTTCCGTTTAACTTCATCTTCAAATTATCATCATAATCATTAACCTTTTTCCAACTATTATTGTCTTTCTAGATGCATGTGAATGATATATCAAGAGTTTGCCACATGGTATTTTTTATCAACTCAACCAATGTTAAAGTTTTCACAGAACATAAGCTTCACAAACTCCTAATATAGATTATTCCTCTCGCTCTGTTTCTGTTTGATTACCACTACACCTCAATGAACAAACAGACACTAGTAACCAAGGAAATAATGGTGTAGGCGGTTATAAAATGGTGGAAGAAACATCTGTATACTTCCATGGAGCTCAGACATGACTTTATAACATCAATACTCCATGGTGTTAGAAATTGATCAAGATGTGGTATTGGTTCAACTTCCAATTCTTTCTCCAATCACCTTTTAGTTTAGTTTAGGCTAAATAAATTTTCATGAGAAGTAATATGAATAAATTTTGTTAAAGCCCAAGGCTAAAAGCTCACATAGGGTCCCATTGTATTTTTCTACTTCTTATATTTAGTCTCACATCTGTAAGTGTACATTCTTCTTTCTCCTCTACTCTATAAAAAGAAGGGAGATCTCATGTACTAATTTAAGATTTTTTGGATTAAATATTATTAAATATTTCAAATTCTCACATGATCTTAGAGCAGGACGTAATTCCTCGCCACACTCCTCCCTCGTGAGTATTCACAACCATCACACAAAGTCTTTTTGGTCTTTCGTGGATACTCACGGCCTCACGAAATCCCCGCATTCTCAGCAGCTGTTCGAGCATGTGTTCCGCATATCTTGGTTTGAAAATAACTAATCTTGAATGTATTTGATCATTGTGTGTTTATGGTATGCAGATATCTCCAGGAAAATTCTCTGATATTTTTGGATTGACTTTGAGCTCAAAATTTTCAAAGACGGACATATCGTTGGCGATATCTATCTATCGTCGGCGATATCAGCCATTTTCTCGATGGTTTCAGCACAACGCATTATTCATTGATACCGCCTGACGATATCTAGATATCGCGGGGCAATAACGCATGATCTAGCATGAACACCATCATTCTGACACGGTTACAACAGAGTGGGCCACGTGGTAGGCTGTGGGGATATCGCGCATGTGATATCTAGCTATCGCGAGGCGATAGTGCAGATTGCTTAAAAGGGCTATTTTTCGTGCATTTCGGGACACATACCTCTAGGGACCATTGTGTTGAGAATTCCCAGCCTGACAACTCCGTGGAACAAGAAAAACTCCCAAGTGTGCAACCAAGGTGAAGAGCGAAGAAGAGATAGTATGGTGGAGACCAACCCCGGTTTAGACGCCGCAAAAGTACCTGACGCCGCACTCGACAAGACCTCTCATAGGCGAGTGTGGGTGAAGCCCGTGCGCAGGCGGGAAAAGCCCGCCTTGTCACAACCCGCATTTCCCCAATAATTAAATTATATCAGAGTAAGGGAAAATACGCGTCGTGATGTCACGTCGTGCAAGGGATAACTGCAGACGCTCAGGCAAGACTCAAAACTCTACAGTTTAAAAGAAAGACACATGGTATTATGAATGAAATCCAGTTTAAGTTGAGGAGATAGTCGTATCCCTCGGCTTAGTAGATCATCTAGTCCACGATTCAAAGTATAATTATACTCTTGCGGAAGATACTTGTTTAAATCAACTCTAACATCCTACCTGAGTATAAATGTCCTTGAGGAACAACTCATTGTTGGGATTTGTCTCCACAATACCTCTGATTTGTGGGAAGTCAGACCCGAAACTAAGATGAATTAAGTTGTATTTGATATTGTGTTTAAGTTACTTGTGCGCAGGACTCTATTGCCAAGTGTAGACCAATGTCAGTCTATAGTGTAAGACCCCCCTCCCGGAACACAACACACGGCACGAGGGGAGTCTTATGCCCGAAATAGCCGCCTTGCGGTAGCACTAACACACGGGTTAGCCTTTACCATAAGACGCCTATTCCGCCGGCTACAATCCATATCACAACAATTATGCCAACCCAACCATAACAGAAAAGTAAAGCAGTTCAATTCACAACTAAGTTAAAGTCCAAAAGTAGCGGAAGATAACAAGCACAACAGGCTTGTACAAAAGAACAAGAGTCTAGAAATGTTCTGCCAAACGGCTACATGAAAACACTCACGACTGTCACTGACGGTGCCAATGGCACCACCACCTCAGGTCCTATCATCCGGGCCTGGCTGTCCTGCTGCATAGTCCGTTGCTGCTCTACCTGCGGGGTTTCCTCCTAAAAAGGAAGACGTAGCAACCGTTAGTCATAAGACTAAGTGGCTTCACATCCGCTCCCCCGGCGACTCCTCGGCACCGGGCGGAGAAAGGAACAAAGGTACAATATGTATATATATAAGCAAGTAAACAAGCAGGTGACTGTAAATATGGTGGAGTATAAACTACGCTACACAACTAGCAGTTCTACAATATCAATAATATATGACAGCAGGTATAATTAATCAAAATAATAACTCAACTTTTAAGAGTGCCCATACAAACTTATAAGTTAAGGATCGGATTAACAGTAAAGTAACTCATCGTATAAGAGTGCCCATACAAACTTATACGATGAGGATCTTGTGTATGCAATGAATGACATGATATGAATGTTATGCTATGACCGAATCATGCGCACACACATGCAAGTTGCTATGTCGACACAGACTTGAAGTTCCCACTTTTCGAGCAGGTAGCTAACCTCTCAGGCGTCGTCCGTCGTGGCCAGACGGCGACAGTGGAGCGGGCGTCTCCACTACTAGGTGGTATCACACTACCTATCCTAGGCCCCCGTACGCCTCAACGCTAAGAACACAACAGCGGAGCTCACATGCGTACTACGGCTCAGAAGGGGTCTTGGGTAAATGTGCACCAAGAACACAGCCCAACCTAGCCTTTGATTTCGAACCGGATGGAACCTCGGAAACGCACGAGGTGCAAGCCCAACCGTTCTCATGGCGCGGAGGAGATCTCGGGTTATGGACGCCAAGTATCTAACCCTACCGCCCAAGGTCTACCCATTGGCTCCCATCGGTGTGACGACTGGCGAACCCGTAGACCTGCCACAGTCATTATCTCAATATCGCGACACGATGAATCGTCGCACATCACATGCCCCAAAACAACTCACTCGATGCTACCCGTAGGGAGACTTCAACTCTAAGCATCGGTTGTTAGTAAACCCCTTGGGCTCGGATTACGGTTACCAAATACTCTTCACATAGTGTTCATCATGTTCACGCCCACCTATTCAATGAATTCACCTCAACACTACGCATAATAGATATGTTCAACACCAAATTGTATAAATATATCCTATACCAATCTCAACTCCTAATATCTAACCTTCCCATCCGATCCATTTCTCTACCATTACATGGTTATTCCCTAATACACAACCAAATGAGTAACCATGCTAGATTATAGTAACAACAACATTATAGATATATGGGAGCAAGATATCAAATGAGCAAATCACAATCATTGCAAGAGTGCTAACATTATAAATTAACAAGTGCATTAACATAGGATAGCCCAATACTAAAACTGGGATTCCCGGAGCTACAGGAATCCGATCACAATGCACAACCCCTCGTTGGAAAGGTATTCGCGAGGGATACGACTTTCATGTTGAGTCGATCGCCCAGATCTGGTCGCAACATACCAGAAATTCAACTCGAATACGTACAGGAAACAGTTTCCTGTACAGGAATTTTCCGAACGCAGCGGACTCGAACCAGCTTTCCCGTGGCTACAGGTATCGCATGGAAACGAGCAACCACTCTTTGGAAAGGTAATTTCAAGGGCTACGACTTTCGTGTTGAGTCGTTCACCCAGATCTGGCCAGAACACCTCCGAAATTGGCCACGAAGGTCGCCGCGTGCAGAAATCAGATTCCTGCACGCATCTTAAGGCGAGATGAACGGCATCCGTTCATCTTCTTCCTTGCAACGACCTCGCATAAACTTCTCCAGAAATCACATCCAACCTTATTTCTCCTTTCAAAGCCAAACCCTCAACGAAAACCCCTCTCATCTCCACTTTGAATGATGAGAAGGTTGAGGGAGACTAAGCCTAGAAAACCTAGGCATAGCTTATCCTAAGAACTCTCCTCCTCACCATCAAGACTCTATGGAGTTGATGTCTCTCCTAAAATAACTATATATCTAGCACCAAGGGAGAGGGGAGGAAGCTCACCTCAAGTCCAGCGGTACCACCATGGCCGGCCATGAGCCTCGCACTCCTTCGCGGCGGCATTGTTTTTCCCTTGACGGCGGCGGTGTTTTGATTCCTCCAAGGATGGCTCCGGCAAGCTCCTTCCTCCTCCTCCAGCCAAGAACTCTCTCAGAAATTTCGGGGCAGAAGAAAGGGGAATGAATGCTAGGGTTTCACAACTTTTTCCTTTTTATACACCGCAGACACGGGTAGGCACACGGCCGTGTTCCTACCCGTGTTCAGGTGACACGGCCGTGTGGCCTGCCATGTCTAGGGCCGTGTTCATCCCCGGGAGATGTTTCTACCGTGCTGGGGTTGCGGCACACGGGTAGAGACACGGCCGTGTCTCGACCCGTGTCCTTAGCACACGGGTAGGGACACGCCCGTGTCCCAATACCCGTGTATCTCTCTGACTGGTAAGCCTAATTTTATGAGGCACACGGGTATGGACACGGCCGTGTCCATACCCGTGTCAGCCAGAAATGCCATTTTGCCTTGTTTTCCTCATTTCCCGTACGTTCGCACCTGCTCCCCCACACCCCCATTGGGCTCACCACAGCCCCCTAGACTCAAATACGCAATCAAGGGGCCTAGCGCGAATTGGGACGTTACAAATCCTATAAACAAAATAAAAGATTTCGTCCCCGAAATCAGGGTAAGGCTATGGGAGTGAAACACATAAAAGGGAACTATGCTTTCAAATAAAATTTTTACCTGGGGTAAATAATTCCGGGTAGCGCCCTTGCATCAAATCCCTTGGCTCCCATGTGAACTCCTCCTTCCCATGATTAG
Organism: Platanthera zijinensis; assembly: GCA_039513925.1. Classification (NCBI taxonomy): domain Eukaryota; kingdom Viridiplantae; phylum Streptophyta; class Magnoliopsida; order Asparagales; family Orchidaceae; genus Platanthera; species Platanthera zijinensis. The sequence goes on from CM077085.1 coordinate 92,552,861, forward strand.
ACCATAGCACTTTCACCAAGGGAACACTTTTGCGGCGCAAGGTTCTTGTCTCGTTATCAACGATCCACACCGGCTCCAGTCGCACAGACCTATCAGACGCCACGGAACCATCCGCCGTGGAGATATACTGTTCAGGCCGCAGCAAAGCCTTCCGAAGCGACGATACATGGAACACGTCGTGAAGGTTCTCCAGCTCCGGCGGTAACTCCAATCGATAGGCTAGAGGGCCAACCCTTTCCACTACGACATAGGGTCCGACATACCTTGGGCTGAGCTTCTTGACTCCACGTACCCGCGACACTCCGTGCATCGGTCGAATCTTTAGGAACACCTTATCACCCACTTGAAATTCCACCACACGGTGCCTTGCATTGTAATATTTCGCCTGTCGGCTTTGAGCCTCTAGCATTCGATCTCGGATCACCCTAACCACCGCGTCCGTGTCATCAATATACTCATTTCCCAATGTCTTCGGATCTTCGTCTTGCACCCAGGACAAGGGTGTTCTACACCTCCTTCCATACAAAGCTTCATGAGGTGCCATTCCAATACTGGCTTGATGACTGTTATTATAAGAGAACTCCACGAGAGGTAAGAGTCTCTCCCATGGTTCTCCTTTATCTAGCACACACAACCTCAGAAGGTCCTCCAATGTTCGGATGGTTCGTTCAGACTGCCCGTCCGTTTGAGGGTGAAAGGCTGTGCTAAAGGCGAGGCGCGAGCCCAAATAAGCCTGTACAGCCCTCCATTCTCTTGAAGTAAATCGACCATCCCGATCGGAGACGATCGTCTTCGGCACACCATGGTACCGCACAAATTGCTCCACAAAAAGACGCACTAGGACGCCCACCTGCGCCTCCTTCTTCATTGGGATAAATCGGGCTACCTTGGTCAACCGGTCAACTATCACCCACACAGAATCATTCCCCGAGCGCGAGCGAGGTAACCCGTTGACGAAGTCCATGGAGATGTCCTCAAATTTCCATTCGGGGATGGGCAACGACTGTAGCATTCCACCGGGGCTTCTGCACTCCGCCTTCACCATTTGGCAAGCCACACAATGAGTAACGAAGTACTTGACATCCCTCTTCATGCCCGGCCAACACATTGTTTTTCTCAAATCGGTGTACATCTTTGCGATCCCCGGGTGCACCGAGTACTTGGAGAAATGAGCCTCCTTTAGAATATCCTCCCGAATGTTGTCACCTTCGGGGATGTAAAGCCGGCCACGAAAATGGACGAGGCCGTCTTTTAGGGAGTATTCTTCCGTAGTCCCATCCTCCATTGACTTGAAAGCCGGGGTTAAAGCCGCATCCTTCTTTTGCTCCGTCCGGATCCGGTCTCGTATGTTGCAAACTATACTCATCGCGGCCAAATATTCTGTATACTCTTCCGATTGATTCTTAAAGACCAAAGTGACTTCCATCTCTTGCAGTGTCTGGATTAACTCCATCCTCATCAAGCGGGATTCCGTGCTCGTTCCCGGTGCCTTTCGGCTCAAGGCATCAGCTACGGAATTAACCTTCCCGGGGTGGTAGTTCAAGGTGAATTCATAGTCGCACAAGAACTCCAACCACCGCCGCTGTCTCAAGTTTAACTCCTTTTGGGTGTGAACGTACTTTAGGTTTTTGTGATCCGAGTAGATCTCGCAGTGGACGCCATATAGATAATGCCTCCAAATCTTCAAGGCGAATACCACCGCTCCCAACTCTAGATCATGCACCGGGTAGCTGGCTTCATGCTTCTTCAACTGTCTTGAAGCATAAGCGATCACATGCCCATTCTGCATCAACACAGCTCCCATCCCTTGATACGACGCATCCGTGTAAACTTGAAAGCCCTCCTTCCCAGATGGAAGAGCTAGGATGGGTGCAGTCGTCAATCTGTCCTTCAACTCTTGGAATGCAGCTTCGCACTGGGGTGTCCATTCAAACGGCACACCCTTCTTGGTCAGCGTAGTAAGGGGAAGGGCGATCTTCGAGAAGCCTTTCACGAACTTGCGATAGTACCCGGCAAGTCCAAGAAAGCTTCGTATGTCAGCCGCTGACTTCAATGGCGACCACTCCTTCACGGCCCGCACCTTGGCCGGATCTACTGCTAGCCCCGCCCCACTAATCACATGGCCCAAGAACGCGACCTCTCGAAGCCAAAACTCACATTTGCTGAACTTGGCAAACAAAGTGTGCTCCTTTAGTTTCCTCAGCACTAAAGTTAGATGTTCGGCGTGTTCTGCTTCAGTCTTGGAGTAGACTAGGATATCATCGATGAACACGATGACAAAGATGTCCAAATAAGGGCTGAACACCTTGTTCATCAAGCTCATAAAGGCGGAAGGGGCGTTTGTGAGCCCAAACGGCATCACGGTGAATTCATACAAACCATATCTCGAACTGAACGTCGTCTTCTGAATGTCATCTTCTTGTATCCTCAGCTGATAATATCCCGAACGCAGATCTAACTTGGAGAACCAATACGATCCCACCAATTGATCAAATAATTCATCAATGCGCGGTAGGGGATAGGTGTTCCGCATCGTTAACCGGTTCAACTCTCGATAATCAATGCACAACCGCAGGGTGCCATCCTTCTTTTTGACGAACAAAACGGGCGCTCCCCAAGGCGACGAGCTTGGGCGAACGAACCCTGCTTCCACCAATTCCTGAAGCTGGACTCTAAACTGTGCAAGTTCCTTCGGAGCCATTCGGTATGGAGCTCGCGAGACGGGCTTGGCACCCGGAATTAGCTTGATTTGGAAGTCCACTTCCCTATGCGGGGGTAGTCCCGGCAATTTCTCGGGAAATACCTCGGGAAATTCTCGCACCACCCGCACATCCTTGACCTCTAATGTCAATTTCTTCAACTCGAAGCAAATTACATAGACCTCGTCCCCTTCCATATGAGATTTCATAACTTGGATTGAAGACAATAATTTACGGGGTGCGAATTTAATACCTTGGAAGATGACTTCCGAGTCTCCATGCCTCAACATAACTTGCTTCTCCGCACAATTAATCCTGGCGTGGTGCCAGTCCAACCACTTCATGCCCAGGATGAGATCGAACTCCGGGATTCTTAACACTGTAGCCGGAGTTTCAAAGAACTTTCCTCCAATAAGGGTGTCGAAGTCGCAACTTGCTGACGACGTCATCTCAGAGCCGTCCGGAAGGCGCACCCTTTGAGTAGTGCCCGTGAAGTGTTGCACTCCCTCCAAGTCCTTCACGAAGTCCTCCGAGATGAACGAGTGAGACGCACCCGTGTCAAATAACGTATAGGCGGGTCTCCCGCTAACCATGACAGTGCCTAGGTTCCAAAAAGGTAATCACTATTCAAAATTGCGCGTATCATTTGTATCGTAAATCTAACAAGTCATATAATATTAATAAATTTTGCACGTACCGGTGATGACTTCCTGCGGATTTCTCTCCTGAGTCATATCCAATGCGAATACATGCTCCCGTGCATGTCCTTGATTTCTCCCTGGTGGTCCTCTTCCTCGGCCACGCATGTGCCCTCGCCCCCGTGGAGCTACTGGAGGGGGAGCAATAGGAGCACCCCCGATCAGTCGCGGGCAAACTCGTCGGACATGCCCCGGTTGGTTGCACTCAAAACATATCACCTCACGTCGGCCCCCAGGTTGTTGATAATATTGCTGCTGCGGTGGTGGAGGTAAAGCTGGTGGTTGCGGAATTGGGTACTCCCCCCGATAGTTCCGGTTGACCCACCGACCGCCTCTGTGGTTTCCCCTTCCTCTGCCATGATCATTCCGCCTTCTATTACTAGGGCCGACTTCAATTACTCCTTCCGCAGGTCTCTTGCCACATCCCATGTGGTCCGCCTCCAGTCTCTTTGCCATGTCAATGATTTCTGCCAGGCTTCCATCGGCTATAAACAAAAGGGCCTGCCTCAGGGGGTCCCTTAATCCTTTGTAGAAGCGCTTCACGTAGCCTCTATCGTCCAAATCATAGGAATCGGCAAACCTAGCGAGGTGTTGGAACTCCCTCTGGTACTCCGTTACCGATTTCGATCCCTGCTTTAGCTGCAGAAATTTTTATTCAAGTCCATCCCGAGCAGAAGAAGGGATGAAGTGATCCAGAAAAGCCTCAGTGAACTCGTTCCAACTGATGTCCGTGTACAACCGCCCTTGGAAGGTGGAGCCCATGAGGGACTTCCACCACCTTTTGGCGTGTAGCTCTAGCAGCGTCACTACCAATGTCACCGCCATGCTGTTCGGACATCTTATGCCAGCCATCAATTCCTGCACGGTATCAAGCCATTCCTCGGTGCGCACCGGCGATTCTGTCCCAAGATAGGCAGGAGGGGACAGGGCACGGAAGGTGCTCAACCAGTTGGAGCCTGGCGCTTGTTGTTGCACCGGAGCTTGCTGGGCTTTAAATGCATCCAATATGGCTGACAGCGTTTGTCCCAGTTCCGACTGCTGGAATTGTGAAGGGACGGAAGGGGTAGGAGTGCCCCCAACCGGCTCCACTTGCGCTGGGACCTATACGCAAGGTACAAACTAGGGTCAGGTTGGCTAAAACTAATGTCAAAGTTGGACAACTTAGTGTGAATTACATATGGTCACACCACTGCTTCCGCTAAGTCGGTTTGTCCCCAAACCGACTAATCGAACGGGAGTGGCCCATTGTTACCTGACTGCTGTAGGTGAAGATCGGCTAAGTCTGATACCATTTGTAAGACCCCCCTCCCGGAACACAACACACGGCACGAGGGGAGTCTTATGCCCGAAATAGCCGCCTTGCGGTAGCACTAACACACGGGTTAGCCTTTACCATAAGACGCCTATTTCGCCGGCTACAATCCATATCACAACAATTATGCCAACCCAACCATAACAGAAAAGTAAAGCAGTTCAATTCACAACTAAGTTAAAGTCCAAAAGTAGCGGAAGATAACAAGCACAACAGGCTTGTACAAAAGAACAAGAGTCTAGAAATGTTCTGCCAAACGGCTACATGAAAACACTCACGACTGTCACTAACGGTGCCGATGGCACCACCACCTCAGGTCCTATCATCCGGGCCTGGCTATCCTGCTGCATAGTCCGTTGCTGCTCTACCTGCGGGGTTTCCTCCTAAAAAGGAAGACGTAGCAACCGTTAGTCATAAGACTAAGTGGCTTCACATCCGCTCCCCCGGCGACTCCTCGGCACCGGGCGGAGAAAGGAACAAAGGTACAATATGTATATATATAAGCAAGTAAACAAGCAGGTGACTGTAAATATGGTGGAGTATAAACTACGCTACACAACTAGCAGTTCTACAATATCAATAATATATGACAGCAGGTATAATTAATCAAAATAATAACTCAACTTATAAGAGTGCCCATACAAACTAATAAGTTAAGGATCGGATTAACAGTAAAGTAACTCATCGTATAAGAGTGCCCATACAAACTTATACGATGAGGATCTTGTGTATGCAATGAATGACATGATATGAATGTTATGCTATGACCGAATCATGCGCACACACATGCAAGTTGCTATGTCGACACAGACTTGAAGTTCCCACTTTTCGAGCAGGTAGCTAACCTCTCAGGCGTCGTCCGTCGTGGCCAGACGGCGACAGTGGAGCGGGCGTCTCCACTACTATGTGGTATCACACTACCTATCCTAGGCCCCCGTACGCCTCAACGCTAAGAACACAACAGCGGAGCTCACATGCGTACTACGGCTCAGAAGGGGTCTTGGGTAAATGTGCACCAAGAACACAGCCCAACCTGGCCTTTGATTTCGAACCGGATGGAACCTCGGAAACGCACGAGGTGCAAGCCCAACCGTTCTCATGGCGCGGAGGAGATCTCGGGTTATGGACGCCAAGTATCTAACCCTACCGCCCAAGGTCTACCCATTGGCTCCCATCGGTGTGACGACTGGCGAACCCGTAGACCTGCCACAGTCATTATCTCAATATCGCGACACGATGAATCGTCGCACATCACATGCCCCAAAACAACTCACTCGATGCTACCCGTAGGGAGACTTCAACTCTAAGCATCGGTTGTTAGTAAACCCCTTGGGCTCGGATTACGGTTACCAAATACTCTTCACATAGTGTTCATCATGTTCACGCCCACCTATTCAATGAATTCACCTCAACACTACGCATAATAGATATGTTCAACACCAAATTGTATAAATATATCCTATACCAATCTCAACTCCTAATATCTAACCTTCCCATCCGATCCATTTCTCTACCATTACATGGTTATTCCCTAATACACAACCAAATGAGTAACCATGCTAGATTATAGTAACAACAACATTATAGATATATGGGAGCAAGATATCAAATGAGCAAATCACAATCATTGCAAGAGTGCTAACATTATAAATTAACAAGTGCATTAACATAGGATAGCCCAATACTAAAACTGGGATTCCCGGAGCTACAGGAATCCGATCACAATGCACAACCCCTCGTTGGAAAGGTATTCGCGAGGGCTACGACTTTTGTGTTGAGTCGATCGCCCAGATCTGGTCGCAACATACCAGAAATTCAACTCGAATACGTACAGGAAACAGTTTCCTGTACAGGAATTTTCCGAACGCAGCGGACTCGAACCAGCTTTCCCGTGGCTACAGGTATCGCATGGAAACGAGCAACCACTCGTTGGAAAGGTAATTTAAAGGGCTACGACTCTCGTGTTGAGTCGTTCACCCAGATCAGGCCAGAACACCTCCGAAATTGGCCACGAAAGTCGCCGCATGCAGAAATCAGATTCCTGCACGCATCTTAAGGCGAGATGAACGGCATCCGTTCATCTTCTTCCTTGCAACGACCTCGCATAAACTTCTCCAGAAATCACATCCAACCTTATTTCTCCTTTCAAAGCCAAACCCTCAACGAAAACCCCTCTCATCTCCACTTTGAATGATGAGAAGGTTGAGGGAGACTAAGCCTAGAAAACCTAGGCATGGCTTATCCTAAGAACTCTCCTCCTCACCATCAAGACTCTATGGAGTCGATGTCTCTCCTAAAATAACTATAGATCTAGCACCAAGGGAGAGGGGAGGAAGCTCACCTCAAGTCCAGCGGTACCACCATGGCCGGCCATGAGCCTCGCACTCCTTCGCGGCGGCATTGTTTTTCCCTTGACGGCGGCGGCGTTTTGATTCCTCCAAGGATGGCTCCGGCAAGCTCCTTCCTCCTCCTCCAGCCAAGAACTCTCTCAGAAATTTCGGGGCAGAAGAAAGGGGAATGAATGCTAGGGTTTCACAACTTTTTCCTTTTTATACACCGCAGACACGGGTAGGCACACGGCCGTGTTCCTACCCGTGTTCAGGTGACACGGCCGTGTGGCCTGCCGTGTCTAGGGCCGTGTTCATCCCCGGGAGATGTTTCTACCGTACCGGGGTTGTGGCACACGGGTAGAGACACGGCCGTGTCTCGACCCGTGTCCTTAGCACACGGGTAGGGACACGCCCGTGTCCCAATACCCGTGTATCTCTCTGACAGGTAAGCCTAATTTTATGAGGCACACGGGTATGGACACGGCCGTGTCCATACCCGTGTCAACCAGAAATGCCATTTTGCCTTGTTTTCCTCATTTCCCGTACGTTCGCACCTGCTCCCCCACACCCCCATTGGGCTCACCACAGCCCCCTAGACTCAAATACGCAATCAAGGGGCCTAGCGCGAATTGGGACGTTACATATAGTGGGTCATCAAACACAGGACCATACAATGTAATCCCTCATTGTGTGATCCAAGGTGTTGACTCACGTATAGTCTCTCTATTGGGATACACTTCATCTAGATGCACTTGGACTCATGGACAAAGAAGGATAGAAGACCTAATTCCAAGAATTCTACTAAGTCCACATACTCGAGTAATATACTCCATATACTCGAGTAGGTGACTTAGTACTCGAGTAGTTGACTTAAGCATACTCGAGAAAAATCCCTCTTACTCAAGTATATAAGTGTATACTCGAGTAGATCTTCATATACTCGAGTGAGTAAATTTATATATACTCGAGTAAATGGTTTGTTACTCGAGTAGGTCTAAGTTATATACTCGAGTAAAGGATTCTATTTTTATCTGGAAAATATCCTAAGTATACATACTCGAGTACTCCTTTGGTATACTCGAGTAGGTTACTTGATACTCGAGTAGGTTAACTCTCTTACTCGAGTAGTCCTCGAGTTACTCGAGTAGAGGCTTTATTTACACTCGAGTAAGCCTGGACTGGAAATATAAAGGAATTTCTCTAAGTCTGTATACTCGACTAGACTCTCTACACTCGAGTAATAGCTCAGATACTCGAGTAGTTGACTCCCTCTGTTATACTCGAGTAAACTGTCTTCCAAGTACTCGAGTACCTCCTTTCTATATACTCGAGTAACACCATCCTTTTATCCTGAGAATTCCTCTAAGTAGATATACTCGAGTAATCAACTTCTTTATACTCGAGTAGATCTTTTCTGTCACTCGAGTAGTTGAACCCAGATACTCGAGTATGTTGAAACTCATTCACTCGAGTATGCTTCACTTCTAGTTACTCGAGTAGCAGATAGACATATACTCGAGTATATCATTTCCTCTCGTGTATATGACTCTGATTTTTTTCTGAAAATCGCTAAGACCAGAATTCCAAAGTAATTTTTGAATTCCTCTTTTCTGATTGGTCTACGTATCATCGTTAATTACGATTATGACCGTTATCAGTCTCCTATAAAAGGGATACGTGATTAGACCTAACCTAATAAGGAAAAGAAAAGGAATTATCAGAGAATAAGTTTTTCGAGATCTACAAGCCGCCGCCGTCGACATTGTTACCTCTCGGAAAAGTCTGAATCACTGAAGCCGCCGCCGCCGCCGTTGATCATCATCGTGCTCGTGCTGAGTTTCTGATTCCTGATTCAGATCTAAGTTTTCTTCTTCTGATCGTGATCAAAGTCTTGCTTCTCATCATCTTCTACATCCGATCGGTAGAAGTCAAAGAAGTTTTCAGATCTAGGGTTGTCGTGTTCTTCTTCGATCTTTCTGAAAAAGCCACATCGAACAAAGAGGAAGATCAAGGCCGATCTATTCAGATCTGAGAATTCACTGTTTGTATTATTTGAGTTATATTTCAAACATCTTTATTGTAGGAGAAATTCTCTCCGAGATTTGTAGGAAGTTTTAATCTTCCGAGTGTAGATCCATTTTGGGATCGAGTTTTGTAGGAACATTGTTCCGAGGTGTAGGATCGTTTTGATCCGAGATAGTGGAGTAGCCAAGTCTAGTGGTTTACTAGATTGGTGAGGAAAGTGAACGTACCCAAGGTTGGGGAACCACTATAAATCTTTTGTCGTCTGTGATTGCTTGGTATTGTGCTGTGCTAGTTCCTTAATTTTTTATTCCGCAAATAGACGCACATCTCACCTATTCACCCCCCTCTAGGTGATTTAGGTAGACAACTTCCTCTCTCAATTGGTATCAGAGGGGGAGGTTGATCGTTAAAAGGTTAACACCTTGATCTGATCCCACCCGAGTTGTCTTTTGAGAAATATCAAGCATGAGTAAGACTAAAGATTTTGCCAAGCTTCCCATTTGCACCAAGAATAATTTTCCTATGTGGAAGGAAAGAGTTAGGTTCTTCATGGAAGCTGTGGATCCTCGGATCTTCATGATTGTTGAAGAAGGTCCGCATGTTCCTATGGTTGCCTCTACTATAGACTCATCCAAACAAGTTCCTAAGAAGCTGATGGACTTGGATAAAGACGAGATTGCACTTGTCTCCCTCGATAAGAAAGCCAAAAATATAATAGCAAGTGCAGTCGATGACTCAATGCTGCAGAATCTCATCCATTGCAAATCTGCCAAGGAGATGTGGCAATCCCTGGTGACTCTGATGGAAGGTACTGAAGAAGTGAGGGATGATCGGAGATCCCTTCTGAATCAAAAGTATGAAGCCTTCCGGCAAGGTCACAAGGAAGCCATAGCTGACACGTTCGAGAACTTTTTCAAGATAGTGAACGGCCTAAGAGTTTATGGCCGAGTCTTCACCAACGGAGAACTGAATGACAAATTCCTAAGATACCTAACCAAGGAATGGGATAACAAGGTATGCGCCATTCGGGAGTTCAGAAGGTTAGCCGAGACGGACCCACAAAATCTGTTCGGAAAGCTAATGTCCTATGAGCTTCAAATCAATTCTAGAAAAGCTGAAGAAGAGATGAGCAGGTCCGGATCCAAAGAGAAGTCTGTTGCTCTGAAGGCAGACAGCTCAAGGAAGATTAAGGCTAGCTCTCCTGCCCCAGCTCCTGAAGCTGATGATGAAGATTCGTCTGAACCAAGCTCTTTTGGCTCGGAGCTATCTGATGGAGAGTTCTCTCTACTCTCAAGGCAGTTCAAGAAATTCTTGAACAAAAAGAAGCAATAGAAAGGCAAGGATGCCTCATATAGAAGATCACATAATGATGGTGATCGTCAGAAAAAGAGCTCAAGCAGGCACGACAGGTATGGCTCGAAACAGAATAAACATTATTCCACTGATATTGTTTGTTATTGCTGCAACAAGCCAAGTCACGTCATTGCGGATTGCCCCCATAAGAAGAAAGAGGGCGGCAAGAAAGAAGACAAGAAGTCCTACAACAGGAAGAGGATAGAAAAGAGTTTGTTAGCTAAGAAGAGCAAAACTCTCAGTGACTCTGACTCATCCGAGTCGAGTGCCGGAGAGGAAGAAGCTTACTTTGGGCTAATGGCTCTAACGGACGATGAACAAGTCCCCCAGTTCATTGGGGAGGTAAAATCTCACACCCCTCTTTCTGACTCTAATGATGACAATGAACAAGAGGGCTATCCCTCTGAGGATGAATCAGAACTCATGATGCAATATCAGGAGTTACTCAAGGCTTACGACAAATGTCGCCAAGTCGTGAAAACTCAAGCTAAGGAGATAAAATCTCTAAAAGCTTCAGAGAGCAACCTTAGAGAAGAAGTCTCTAAGACTGACTCTCTCAAGGAAGACTTCGATAAATCTATCGAAGAATACAACAAGGCTCTCGGGCACCTTGACCTTAAAGAGAAAATCATCAAGGAATTGGAAGAACAACTCTTGGCTGAGAAGAAGCTTGTAGAAAGCTTCTCGAAGCCTAAGACTGTGCTTCCTATGATTGCTGAATTCTCAGCTAAGGCAAGTGGTGCCGGTCTAGGCCACAAAGGAGCTCCTAGTAAATCTTCTAGGAAAAACAAGGCCAAGAGGAGAAATAAGGCGGCCAAGAAGGCCTCTGCCGAAGAGAAAGGGAAAGCTCCCTTGGAGCCAGTCGCGTTCAAGAAAGTCATCTTTCCTACGAACGATCTTGACTACGAATCCACCTATGGTCACTTTAATAGGCCTATCCCTGAGAAGCCTAAGACAAGATACCAAGGTTGGACTCGCCTTCGCAACTTTGGTGAGAGCGTTTTCAAGGAACCTTATGAGGAGATTCAACTTCAGAGCTATGGACCTTATGTTCATGGTCATAATATTAAGAAGGCACCCAAAGTGAAAATTGTTGTAGAAAAGCCGAAGATGGAGAAGACTCCATGCACGTGCCATCATCATGAAGCTTCTACATCTAAAAATGCTGCCCCTGTTGGACATCCTCTCAAGGTAGTCAAGCAGGAGAAGATGAGGCAAAGATACAACAAATTTGACTGTTGGTGCTGTGGTAGAGTTGGTCACTTTGCCATCGATTGCTGGTTCAATCCCAAATATGCTGCAACTCCTCAAGTTAGCAACATGAGAATGACCACTCATGAGGCTAATTCTCGTAGGGGGAGTATTCTAACTCGAGACCAAGGACCCAAACTCGTTTGGGTTCCTAAGGCTAAGTGATTATGATTGCAGGTATGTCCAAAGACCGCTAAAATGCCAATTTGGTACTTGGACAGTGGATGCTCTCGGCATATGACCGGGACTAGAAGCCTACTTCAAAACTACTCACCAGTATTGAACGGACCAAAGGTCATCTTTGGAGGTTCAGACCGTGGAATCACTAAAGGCTACGGTATGATTACTAACAGTAATGTATCCTTTTCGGATGTAGCTTATGTTGAAGGATTGGAACACAATCTCATAAGCATAAGCCAACTATGCGACAAAGGATACATAGTAGAATTCCATGCTGATAAGTGCCTGATAAAATCTGTTACCAATATGGAAATGATTTTATCAGGTACTCGAAGCAGAAACATATTTTGCTTAAATTTCATTTGTATCGATTCATCTACACCAGTATGCTTTTTGGCAAAAGATAGTGCATCTCTTGGTGACCAATGGCACAAGAGATTAGCACATATTAATTTCAAAACTATCAATAAATTATTCTCTAAAAACCTAGTACGTGATGCCCCGAATGTCAAGTGTGTTAAGGAAAGACCTTGTCCTGCATGCGTAAAAGGCAAGCAAACAAGGAGTAATTTTAAAAGCATTATAGGTAAAGATTCTAATAGATGTTTACATCTACTGCACATGGACTTGTTCGGTCCACTGTAAGTTAGAAGTTTGGGAGGTAAGGATTATACGTTGGTTATTGTTGATGATTACTCACGATTTGCATGTGTATTCTTTCTGAAACACAAGTCAGATACCTTCGATATCTTTACTAATTTTGTTAGGCAAATCCAGAATGAATATAACTGTTCAGTAGTCAAAATCAGAAGTGACAATGGAACAGAATTCAAATCTGGGGCCATGACAGAATTTTGTGAAAGCTTAGGTATCTTTCATGAGTTTCCTCTCCTCGCACTCCACAGCAAAATGGAGTGGCTGAGAGAAGGAACAGAACCCTCATAGAGGCCTGCAAAACCATGTTAAGTGATGCCTCACTTCCGGAATACTTCTGGGTTGAAGCCTTCAACACTGCATGCCACGTGCAAAATAGAGCGCTCATAAACAAAGACCACAATAAGACACCGTACGAACTTTTAAAAGGCAGGAAACCGACCATTTCCTATTTTAGAATCTTTGGCTGTAAGTGCTTCGTACTTAACAACGGCAAGTATCACACTACCAAGTTCAGTGAGAAAAGCTTTGAAGGTATTTTTGTAGGGTATAGTAGCCATAGTAAGGCATATAGAATATTTAATAGAAAAACTCTAGTTGTAGAAGAATCAATGCATGTTGTATTTGATGAGACGAGCTTGCTGCAAAGCAACTCCTCTAGTGTGTTCATTGAAGCTGCAGGTACAAAGTTAAAAGAGACAAGCTTGGATGAACCTATTGAAGATGGAGGTGATAAATTCATAAATATCACCACCCCAATCCCTATTGGAGAGGTAGATGATCCAGATGATGAAATCACTCCAAATGGTGAAATCACTCCAGTGATTGAAGACAATCCAGATGCAAGAACTCTAGAGCTCAGACATCTGAAGGATCACCCCGTGGACCAAATCATAGGAGATCCCCGGGATGGTGTCAGAACTCGGAGAGGTACAACTAATGAGAATTTATACTTGAGCTTTCTCTCACAGGTTGAACCAAAGAAGTTCGAGGAAGCCAACTCGGATGCATCCTGGATTCTAGCCATGGAAGAAGAACTGAATCAGTTCAAACGCTGTAATGTTTGGACACTTGTTCCTAGACCCAAGAGCAAAAATGTCATTGGGACAAAATGGGTCTATCGAAACAAGATGGATGAAGATGGAACAATCATAAAGAACAAAGCCAGACTCGTTGCAAAGGGCTACCGTCAAGAAGAGGGAATCGACTTCGATCAGACATATGCTCCAGTAGCAAGACTGGAGGCTATCAGTTATTCCTTGCGTATGCTGCACTTAAGGGCTTTACCGTCTATCAGATGGACGTAAAGTCCGCCTTCCTGAATGGTGACATAAAGGAAGAAGTGTACGTAGAGCAACCGCCAGGTTTTGTTGATTCAACCCATCCTAATTATGTATACTTATTACAGAAAGCGCTATATGGTCTTAAACAAGCTCCTCGAGCTTGGTATGAGACACTGTCTAGCTTCCTTCTTGAGAACAAGTTCACAAGAGGAAAGATAGACAAGACATTATTTCTTAGGGAAATAAAAGGCAAGATTTTGCTAGTGCAGATCTATGTCGACGACATTATTTTTGGCTCTACGGATAACAACCTCTGCAAGAAGTTTTCTAAACTTATGCAAGGGAAGTTTGAAATGAGCAGTATGGGAGAGCTGAAGTATTTCTTAGGGCTTCAGGTGAAACAATCTGAAGATGGAATTTTCATCTCACAGACGAAGTTCACCAAAGAGCTACTCAAGAAATTCGGAATGGAGAATGCAACCTCTATGAGGACTCCAATGGCCTCAGCTATGTCTCTGGACAAGGATGAGAAAGGGAAACCTTTTAATGAAACCAAGTACAGAAGCATAATTGGGTCCTTGCTTTACCTAACCGCCAGTAGACCGGATATAATGTTCTCAACATGCGTATGAGCTAGATTTCAAGTGAACTCTAAAGAATCTCATTACGCCGCTGCAAAGCGGATTTTAAGATACCTTAAGGGTACACCAAATCTTGGCTTATGGTACCCAAGAAGTAATGATAGTGAACTAATTGGTTTTTCAGATGCTGATTTTGCAGGTAGCAAAGACGACAGGAAAAGCACTTCCGGGACATGCCAATTCCTCGGAAGGAGACTTATCTCCTAGAGTAGCAAGAAGCAGAACTGTGTAGCCATCTCAACGGCTGAATCAGAGTATATCTCTGCAGGCAGCTGTTGTGCACAGCTTCTATGGATCAAGCATCAGTTTGACGATTACAACATGAAGTTCCAGAACATTCCCTTATTTTGCGACTCGTCCAGTGCAATCGCGATCGCCAACAACCCAGTCTCACACAGCCGGACAAAGCACATCGAGCTTCGATATCACTTCATCCGAGAGCATGTGAAGAATGGGGACATAGATCTACAATATGTCTCCACAGACAGACAAGTTGCAGACATTTTCACCAAACCGCTGGACGAGACCAAGTTCTTGTTCTTCAAAACGGAACTTGGGATGCTCAACAAAGACGAATAGTGATGATGGACTCATCCATAGGCTCAAAAGTGAAGAACTCGGTGGAGGTAAAATTTTTTTTAAGAAAAATATTTTTTCAAAGGACATATACTCGAGTACATCACTTGACATACTCGAGTACTTCGAAATATACTCGAGTACTTCAAGTACATACTCGAGTACTTAAGATCATCTACACGAGTACTTGGACACTCACTTAAGTATATTACCACTTACTCGTGTATGTCCAAATCCACTCGAGTATGTTTTTACCTCACTCGAGTAGGTCGATAGTCACTCGTGTATGTCCAATTTCCACTTACTCGTGTATGCCGACATATACTCGAGTATATGGATTTCCTGCACTTTGAAAATTCTATTTTTCTCTTTTCGCACACCGCGACTATTGGCGCCCCTTCAGGTATGATTTAAATTTCTTTCTAATCTCTCTCTAAACCTAATTAGGGTTATATATAAATAGAAAGAAAACCGAAAATCTTTTTCCACATTTCAATCTCTCGGTGGAGCCGGCGTTTCGAATTCCAGAGCAGACGAACTCCTTCTTCCCGATCATCGCTGCTCGCCTCCTCTGGACGATGGCTCCTCCATCAAAGATTGGAATCGGCTCCGAACTCGTGACAGATGGTATTGCAGATCTTTTGGATGACTTCAAAAATTTACTGATTCTCTTGGACACCGTCGGATTGTCCTTCGTTCTTCAAGAACCCTGCCGTCTCCTGTTTCCTGATGTTGAAGAATTTTACAGAAATCTGAAGGTTAGACGTAATGGCACAATTCTGAAATCAAAGGTAAAAGGACTTGAGATTCGGTTGGATAAAACTTCGGTCGCCACTCTGCTTCGGATGCCCGTGGTTGACGAAGAAGACGACCTAGAAAAGGAAGATGCCGACCGTACTTCCCTATTCTGTGGTCGAGATCCTGAAGGTGGAGGTGAAACCTTGAATCGGTCATTGTTCAATTCAGAAGGCAAGTTCCTAGTTGATGTCATCGCCAAAGTCCTGTGGTGCAAGACATATTCCATAAGAGATATATCCCAAAATTTATTCGACGTTATGCAAGCCATAGTCTGCAGGAAGAAGTTTCAGTTCGGCATGATGATATTGGATAAAATTCGGGAAAGCATCAAAAGTCCAAATTATGCAAGGATCATCTCCCTCATTCTCCGGGAGATCGACTCCGAGGTGTTCAGCTTTGCTAAAGGAACACCTCTCCACCATATGAAGAAACTGTCCATCTCATCAATTCATCGTTGGGAGCTTAAGCTGCAGAATACTGCTCAAGCATCCAAGGCCTCTGCCGAGCAAATAGGCCTCAATGCCCCGGCTGACAGGTCCCCATATCCTCCTCTCCGTCAAACTGCTGACACCTCGGGTGCAGTAGTTGAGGGGGAGCCTGCCTCAGCTAGCCCTCAGCCACAGTATGCAGATTCACCAGTCCAGTCCCTTCAGCTCAGAGATCCAATCCCCTCTCCTGCAGTTCAGTCTCCTCCACCAGCAGAGATCAGCTCAGATGTTCAGATTCAAGAGGACCTCCTGTCCACTGAAGAAGATATAGCTATGTTGATTGAGGAACTGAGATCAGATGAAACTTTCATCCAAGAAGATCACGTACCTCTATCTCCAGAAAGAGTTCCCTCTCAATCCCCTGCTCACTCCCCAGTTGAAGATGAAGAGCTGCATGAAGAAATCCAAGTCTCCGGTGACGAGGACATGTCTCCAGAACATGTAGAACCACCTCTGAGGAACCTGGACTTCTCTCTCCCCTCCTTCATTGATGCAGAAGACTTAGTAGATTTCCCCCCAACAAAGAGAGTTGTAAGCTCTGTCGCCATTAAAGAGATTCCTCCATGGTTTGCTCCTGCTCCTGCTCTAGCCCCTGCTCCTGCTGTTGTAATACCCTCTGCTCCCTCCTCTTCCTCCTCTTCTGACATTCTCAGCAAGATTGAGCTCATGCTCACAGAATAGAGAAGGTATTTTGATGACTCTCTGAAAATTGTCCAGGACAAGATCTCTACTCTAGAAACAGAGATGAGTAGAGGCTTTGCCGAGATTCAAGCAAATACAGATGAGCTCCGTAAACTAATTCGGATTGGTGGAAAAGCTTTAGACCATACTATCACCAGTATCGGTGAACCCAGAGATCAGGCTGTAACAGTTGCTAATAATCAGATCCAAGCCGACAAGAATGCAGAAACCAATGTAATCAAGGTATGCAATGAAGTTGGAACCTTCAGAGACGAGGTTATTGCTCAGTTAAATGTAGATATCAGCAAGGGGGAGAAAATAGTAAAAGAACAAGTTGAAAAACTCTCCGCCCAGTTTGCTGAAAAGTTTGAAGCTGCCCTGGATGTCAAGTTAAAAGAAATGAAAGCTGACACTCTGGCTCAGATTCAGTCGGTAAAGTTTTATATATATGATACAGCAGTACGGGTACATAATCAGAACTTCCCAGATTTCCAATTGGACCCTACTGTGATCCCCCAAGGCCTGAACCCTCTTGCAGAAGCTCCTCCATCAGATGCTCAGATCTATCCTCCAGAGACGGTGCCTACATTCTCTCCCAGACCTGCTGGGGACATGTCAGACCCTCCTCTCTCCTATGCTGATGTTTGGACAGATGATATGCCAGGTAGCTCTAAAGGACACACTGATCATGGTGCCTCCTCCTCCAGAAAACCATCTGATCAGGGTGGTCCTAGTAAGAAAAGAAAGTATGGTGACGACGCTTCTGCTAGCCGGTCAGCCCCGAGAAGAGAGCTTGCTCCCGTTCCTGAAGCCAGACCTGGAGCCAGACCAGATGTAGTTCATGCAGAAATTTGGAGCCCATTCTCCAAATCTATTATTTTTGATACTCTGAGGTTGGTTGTTGACCATGGAGAACACAAAGATCAGTACTACGGTTACTCAGAATGGAAAGCCTATGAGAATTCGCAGATAAAGATCAGACTCCATGACAAGCAATGGGGATTCAACAACCCAAAGGCTCCTCCTAGGCCAAAGACATACTTTCCAAAACCTTTCTCATACTTTGAGAGGCAGCATCAAGTGAGAGAAAGACAGAATAGGGATGCCCATCCCTGAAAGATGATCTTGTGGAAATTGATATTCTGTTTCAAAAACATTTCTAGATTACATATAATTCTGATTGGCTATCTTAGTTTATTTGTTTTCATGCTCAGTATTTCTCAATGCTTTATACTTTGTCATTTATGCTATCCTTATTCTACTTTACTTTAAGTAATTCACCTTAGTGAAGAGAGTGCTGACTTCTACAAATAGGGGGAGATTGTTGGGATTTGTCTCCACAATACCTCTGATTTGTGGGAAGTCAGACCCGGAACTAAGATGAATTAAGTTGTATTTGATATTGTGTTTAAGTTACTTTTGCGCAGGACTCTATTGCCAAGTGTAGACCAATGTCAGTCTATAGTGGGTCATCAAACACAGGACCATACAATGTAATCCCTCATTGTGTGATCCAAGGTGTTGACTCACGTATAGTCTCTCTATTGGGATACACTTCATCTAGATGCACTTGGACTCATGGACAAAGAAGGATAGAAGACCTAATTCCAAGAATTCTACTAAGTCCACATACTCGAGTAATATACTCCATATACTCGAGTAGGTGACTTAGTACTCGAGTAGTTGACTTAAGCATACTCGAGAAAAATCCCTCTTACTCAAGTATATAAGTGTATACTCGAGTAGATCTTCATATACTCGAGTGAGTAAATTTATATATACTCGAGTAAATGGTTTGTTACTCGAGTAGGTCTAAGTTATATACTCGAGTAAAGGATTCTATTTTTATCTGGAAAATATCCTAAGTATACATACTCGAGTACTCCTTTGGTATACTCGAGTAGGTTACTTGATACTCGAGTAGGTTAACTCTCTTACTCGAGTAGTCCTCGAGTTACTCGAGTAGATGCTTTATTTACACTCGAGTAAGCCTGGACTGGAAATATAAAAGAATTTCTCTAAGTCTGTATACTCGACTAGACTCTCTACACTCGAGTAATAGCTCAGATACTCGAGTAGTTGACTCCCTCTGTTATACTCGAGTAAACTGTCTTCCAAGTACTCGAGTACCTCCTTTCTATATACTCGAGTAACACCATCCTTTTATCCTGAGAATTCCTCTAAGTAGATATACTCGAGTAATCAACTTCTTTATACTCGAGTAGATCTTTTCTGTCACTCGAGTAGTTGAACCCAGATACTCGAGTATGTTGAAACTCATTCACTCGAGTATGCTTCACTTCTAGTTACTCGAGTAGCAGATAGACATATACTCGAGTATATCATTTCCTCTCGTGTATATGACTCTGATTTTTTTCTGAAAATCGCTAAGACCAGAATTCCAAAGTAATTTTTGAATTCCTCTTTTCTGATTGGTCCACGTATCATCGTTAATTACGATTATGACCGTTATCAGTCTCCTATAAAAGGGATACGTGATTAGACCTAACCTAATAAGGAAAAGAAAAGGAATTATCAGAGAATAAGTTTTTCGAGATCTACAAGCCGCCGCCGTCGACATTGTTACCTCTCGGAAAAGTCTGAATCACTAAAGCCGCCGCCGCCGCCGTTGATCATCATCGTGCTCGTGCTGAGTTTCTGATTCCTGATTCAGATCTAAGTTTTCTTCTTCTGATCGTGATCAAAGTCTTGCTTCTCATCATCTTCTACATCCGATCGGGAGAAGTCAAAGAAGTTTTCAGATCTAGGGTTGCCGTGTTCTTCTTCGATCTTTCTGAAAAAGCCACATCGAACAAAGAGGAAGATCAAGGCCGATCTATTCAGATCTGAGAATTCACTGTTTGTATTATTTGAGTTATATTTCAAACATCTTTATTGTAGGAGAAATTCTCTCCGAGATTTGTAGGAAGTTTTAATCTTCAGAGTGTAGATCCATTTTGGGATCGAGTTTTGTAGGAACGTTGTTCCGAGGTGTAGGATCGTTTTGATCCGAGATAGTGGAGTAGCCAAGTCTAGTGGTTTACTAGATTGGTGAGGAAAGTGGACGTACCCAAGGTTGGGGAACCACTATAAATCTTTTGTCGTCTGTGATTGCTTGGTATTGTGTTGTGCTAGTTCCTTAATTTTTTTATTCCGCAAATAGACGCACATCTCACCTATTCACCCCCCTCTAGGTGATTTAGGTAGACAACTTCCTCTCTCACTCATGCTATGCAAACTCTAGATTTATAATAAGTATAGAAAAAGTTTTTACGCTAAGCAGAAAGTAATGACTTAGTTTTGAAAGAGACTGCATGTATACTTTACTAATAATAGGTTTTTATAAGCTTAAAAATATCTAACATGCAGTCATAGCAATAAATCATCCCAAAAAGCAAGAAATACTAACACAAAAGTAGACACTAGCAACTAGCCAAATATCCAAGAATGACATTAATCAATCAGTGGGCGTCAAACACCTGACACGAACCCACTAAAAGTTCTCAAGTCTGAAGCATACTATAAAGGAACAAAAGCTACCTCGTAACCTCGAGGCACCCTCAGCAAACCCAGCAACAAAACTACTCAGCCGCACCACCGGCTACAGCCCTGAACCCGAGGCATTCGAGAGGAGAACACCTTCGCAAGCAAAAAAATAAGTGGAAAAAGAATAGGTTAGCAAGTGAGTAAGCCAAACAAAGGAGGGTGTACCAAACCCAACCCAAGGAGGAAGAATGCAAAAGCAAACAAAATAGCAACAATTAGCCAAATAGAATAAGTAGAGAAAGGTAAGCTAATATAATGACCTCTAAATTAAAAAGAATGCACCAAGTGTGAAGGTGAATAAGTCTGGGCATAATCAGCAAAATTTAGCAAACTGTGGCATAAACCACAAGAAAACGACTGAGCACAATACGGCTCGGAAGAGGGTGGATCATCAACACGTGTTATGACTGCGTTGCAGGCTGGAGAGGGCGACGACCTCAAGCGCCCTAAGCCCAACTCCGGATCCTCAACCGTCTCACAATCGGTACTATGGTCCACAAATATAGCCAAATCGGGCCAACCAGAACCCAACAGTCCAGGAAAGGAGAAACTAAGCATACCCCCACTGTAATGATCCACAGAAAGAAGGAGCCTCCCGGTTGGGTGGTATGCTAACCACAACCAACACTCATTTCCCCAACATCACCATCTCAAAATCGACACAGCACCTAAGTATTACAATACTAAATCGAAGACCACGACCTATAATCAACTTAAACTAAGCGCAACGCATCCTACGCTCAACGGCGTCGAAAAATTTACCCTAAGCGTAAGCCTAAAAGGTTTTAACATCTTATACTCTAAAAGAAACAAGGACATTAATATAAGATGACAGTCTTACCATAAGAACTTAAGGAAAATGAGAGGAAAGGAGCCACTTGCCTTGGCTTTACCAGAGAAAGCCTCCAAATCACACCTCGTCGCAGATCGGGACTAAGGGAGACGAGAGAAGTCGAAATCTGAACAAGAGTGGACGAAATAGAAGTTAGGGTCAAAAAATCCTAACGAGAAATCTCAAGAAATGGGGGAAAAATACCACGGTGGCGTAGATCTCGCCGAGAGCTTTTTAAATCTTTGCTCGAATGAAGATTTCGAGCACCGAAGCTCCGTCGGCGGCGACCGAAAGGTTCACGAAAACTTACGCTCCGCCATCGCCTTCCTCATTTTTCTTTAGTTCTGGTTTGGTTCAATGAAGAAGAAGAATAAGAAGTCCTAAAGGAAGAGTGGGTCCGGTTCTCATTCTAAGTATACGTAAATATATATATATATATATATATATAGGTATTTATAAAAAGTTTTGTCTAAAAACGGACTATTTACGAGCGGGTGCGTGGAAAACAAAAGTAGAGAGTTAAGATGGCTTCAAATAGAAAAATGGTCAACATGAAAGTTGTAGAGCTCGTCGAGACGAACAAAATTCATGTTAACCATTTTTTGATACAAGGCAGTTTTGACCTTCAAAATGGCGCCTGAACGCAGACAAGAACGGACTACTCGAGTGGCAGCATGAACCACTCGAGTTTCAACATACCTACTCGAGTAGAAGAATATTTTACTCGAGTAGCAGCTCCTCACTCGAGTTCCAGCTTATATTACTCGAGTAGCAGCATATTTTACTCCAGTAGCAGCTCCTCGCTCGAGTTCCAGCCTATATTACTCGAGTAGCAGCATATCACTCGAGTTCAGGCAGAAAAAACAAAAATAGGGGCTCAATATTGCTTCAAATCAAAAAGTGTCCAACATGAAAGTTGTAGATCTCGTTGAGTCGAACAAATTTTATGTTGACCATTTTTCTATATAACACCGTTTTGACCCTCAAAAAGGCGCTCAAACGTATACTGTACATGACTACTCGAGAGGAATACAGAACAGCACTCGAGAGAACAGGAATCACTCTAGAAATGCACAGGCGCACTCGAGAAGAACAAAAAAAGAATAGTGTTAGGAATAGTGATTTTTACGAATATATCAAAAATCAAGCTATAGAGATGAATAGTGAATCACATTTTTGAATAGTGTTATAATATTAAAATATTCATATTTTATGTTTTTGAACAAACAATACGCGTTCAAAACGGAGGCCCAAACGCGCGCCGAATTAAACGAAACTCACACCGTAGGCGAACACTGGCTCTACGAACCCAACGGCGAAGTAAAAACCTAAATCCGACGAGCCATTCCCGAGATATAAATTTTCAAAGTTTACGACGAACATAAACTATACAAAACTTCAGAAAATCCGCGCGGCCCGAATATCGCTCGGGTTGCGACGAAACTTGACGTGCAAGTCCAAAATTACTCGACTTAAATTTCAAATGCAAAATTTTCCAATTAGTACAAGAGTTTGGCCGACTCGACCGCACAGACGCGAAAATGCCTTAACGGCGAAGCGCCGTCAACTCGACGTTAAAAGTAACGTCACGACGTCATAAATACGACGATACCAAATTAAATAAATCATCGAAAAATCGGGAGTGTTACATTCACTCCCCCTAAAAAGAAGTTTCGCCCCAAAACTTAATACAACACCAAAACCAAACCAAAACGATAGAACCAAATATCGCAAAAACAAGGAGACTTACCAAAACTAAGGGATGAGATGCGGATGAGATTTCCTCATCGCCGACTCTAATTCCCATATCGCGCTCTCGACGTCTTGATTTCTCCAAAAAATCTTGACCATGGGGATTGTCTTTCTCCGCAGCACTCGATCCTGAGACTCCAAAATACGAACATGCACCTCCACAAAAGAAAAGTTTGGCTCCAACTGGGGCACAACATCGAGAATCTACATGTCGCTCAACACGCACTTCCGCAGCTGACTCACATGGAAAACATCGCACACTCCGGGAAAAATTTGTCGGTAGGTCCAGCCTATACGCTGAAACACCAATCCGCTCAACAATTCGGAAGGGTCCCACATATCTCGGGTCCAACTTATGATTCTTACCAAATTGCTTCACACCAGACATCGGGGAAACTTTTAAGAAAACCATATCCTCGACGACAAACTCCAAATCAGTCCTGCGCCGATTGGCATATTTTTCATAGCACTCCTGGCCTACCCGAAGCTTCTCTCGGATGAGCCTAACTGAAATTTCCATCTCTCCAAGGGCTTATGGACCTAGCAACGGTCTCTCACCAACCTCAGCCCAAAATAAAGGAGTCCTGCAACGTCTCCCATATAAAGCTTCAAATGGAGCCATTTGCAAGCTCTCCTGGTAGCTATTATTGTACGAGAATTCCATGAGTCTGAGACACTCATCCCAAGCTCCACCGTAATCTAATATGTAACACCTTATCATATCTTCCACGATCTGATTTATCCTTTCCGTCTGACCATATGTCTGCGGATGATAGGCGGTGGATTACCTCAAATCAGTACCCAACCCCTCTTGTAAACTTTTCCAAAAACGAGACGTAAATCCGGAGTCTCGATCTGATACAATGCTTACCGGCACTCCATGCAATCTGATGACCTTGTCAAGATATAACTCAGTTATCTTCTTCATCGAATATCCAATCTTAAATGGCACAAAGTGAGCACACTTAGTCAATCTATCGACTATGACCCAAACTGAGTCATGCCCACGAAGAGATTTAGGTAAACCGGTAATTGTACAACCTCGGGCTCGCAGCCTGGCGAGAGGGCCCAGGCGAGAGAAAGGGCCCCAGCGAGTGGGCCCAGGCGAGAGGCTCCGGGCGAGCGTGAGGGCCCAAGCGAGAGGCTCCGGGCGAGTCGAGAGGGCCCAGGCGAGAGGCTCCAGCCTAGCGAGAGGATCCTAGCAAGAGTTACCCGGAGAGAGGGGCCATCTTGGTTCAGGGCCATTTCAGGTAGGGCCTGGCCCACCTTTTGGGTCCCAGGGGTATTTTTACTCTTTTACCCTGGGTGGTCTGCAATTAGCCTTTTAGGACAGCGGAGTTCGGCTGTTGGCAGACCTAGTCGGGGGCATTCCGGTAATTTCAAGATGGATTTGTTTAGTTATTTGTAGTCCCAGTTCAAAGGCCTATAAATAGACCGGTAAGGTGCCTTAGAAAAGCAAGCTTTCTTGACTCCTTCTCTCTCTTCTAAGGCACCTAGCTCAGTATTGGCTAGGGAGGGGAAGAGCTGTAGTTAGTCTCTTCCGGGTAAGAGGTGGGACCTCCGCACTGAAGCTCCCGGTCTAGTTCTTCGCCTTGAGCGTGATCCCAAGGGAGTAAGCACGAGCTACCCCTGTAGTTCCGAGCATTAGGTGGAGCCGATTTTGTTGGTTCCAACATTTTTGGTGCGGTGAGCGTGGAACCGCAGCTTGTGCGGAAGAGCGAAGGGTTACCTCATGGCGGGAGATGCGGGAGGAGAAGGTGAAGGGTCCCCAAGGCTGGAGGGATATGTAAGGAAGGCAGAGTTCATGTCATCCATCGGAGGGATCATGGACATGCTGAAGCAACTCACACAGAGAGGCGAGTGCGAGACTCCCCCACCTCAGGTGCCGGACCTCGCGCCCAGGGGAGGGTTCGACTCGGCAAGGGTAGGTGAAGATGCACCCAGGAGGCGGCCGGGAAAAGAAATAGTGGCGGAAGGACCTCGGCGAGAGGTGGAAGGAAGGGAGCTCTTCCCCAGTCCGGCGAGTGCCGTCGCGCCGGCGGAGCTAGTGGCGCAAGTGGATCTGGCGAGACCACCGGCGAGAGGATCTCCTTTCTGCGAGTTGGTCCTCTCGGCACCCGTTCCAGAAGGGTTCCGCGAGCCGGAGATGAGCTACTACGTGGGGAAGGATGACCCCCTCCAATACTTGCAGTGGTTTGAAGACGCAGTGTCCATCAGACCTATGACTGACGCCTTCAAGTGCCGTCTCTTCGCTATCACTTTGAAGGACAAGGCTAGGGACTGGTTCCATCAACTCCCTACTGGTTCCATTTATTGCTTCGAAGACCTGAGCAGAAATTTCCAGCTGCGTTTCTCGACCTCTAAGAAGAGGAAGAGGAACCCGGAGTCTATCTTCCTGATCAAGCAAAAGGCGGACGAGTCCTTGGCTCAATACGTGGACCGTTTCCAGGAGGAGATGCTAGGCATCCAGGAAGTGCCTGGTTTCGCCCTCCAGATGGCCTTCACCATGGGGCTGAGGGAATGTTTCTTCAAGATGAGCCTCACTAGTAAGGCACCGTTGTCCTTCGAGGGGTTGATGGAGAAGGCCGCAAAAGAAATAGCCATGGAGGCGGCAAACCCAGCATTTGCAAGGAAGCTGGCAAGGTCGATGGAAGTAGAGCAGAGGGAGCCAGGAGGGGCAAGGCAGCCAGAAGGAAGGAGAAGAGAGGAACTAAGAGGGCCCGCGCACCCGGAGTTGGGATGGAGGCAGCCGGGAGGCCCGGTTCAGGGGCCTGGAAGGGGTCCTCCGCAGGGGGGAAGAAACTTTTATCCAGGTCCAGGAAGGTTTCATCCGCTAGGATGGGGGCATGGTTCGAGGCCGCTCCCACCCCTACCTCAGCAAGCTATGGCCATAGGCAGGGGGAGAGGAAGAGGAAGAGACCGTGGGAGATCAGGAGTGGGGAGGAGGAATACCCCAGACGAGAGGCGAGGAGAGGGAGTTTTGCTCTATTGTGACTTCCATGAGGAGGAGGGTCACGCGACGGCAACATGTCCCGAGTTCTTGGAGTTGAAGAGAGGGAGAGGAGGAGAAGACCGACAGCAGGCATTGCGGATAGTGGAGGTGCCGGGAGAGGTAGAGGAAGATCAATGTGTGGACCGGTCAGATACAGGAGATCGAGGAGGGATTGGGGTGATTCATGGGGGGGGATCGAGGCCACCCGTAAGGCTAGTCTTCACACTATGTATCATCGGAGCGTCGCCTCGACGTCGCAAACCCCACCCACGGATGAGAAAATCACGTTTTCCAGAAGGGACCTACCTGATCACGAGGACCCCTTCTGCGACGCGTTGGTGATCAGGACTGCCATTGAGAACTTCACGGTATCCCGTATTTTGGTGGACAACGGGAGTTCTGTCAATGTAATCTTCAAGAAGGCTTTCAATGAGATGAGGGTGGAGGCTCGAAGGGTGTTGGCGGCGGATGGACCGTTGTTTGGTTTCTCGGGAGAGAGAAAAGAGGTTGAGGGGGGAGTAGGATTTCAAGTGACCCTGGGATGACTGTCCAGGAATTGTCGTTTCGTGATAGTGGACGCTCCCAGCAGTTACAATGCGATCTTTGGGCTCCCTCTTATCAGCGCCTTTAGATGCGTTCCGTCTTCTTTCCATCATTGCTTGAAGCTCAATTCGGGGGGAACCCAGATCAGGGTGAGAGGGGATCCGAAGACGGCTCGGGAGTGCTATGTAACGGCGGTCAACACCATCTCCTGGATGGGAGATGCAGAGGAGCTGGGAGCAAGGATGGAGCGAGAAGAGTCAGGGAGAGCAGGAGCAGGAGTGGAGGGAAGTCTTGTAGCGAAGGAGGAAATGGCTGAAGGAGAGGAGTGGGAGGAAGGAGGAGGAGTGGAGAGAGGCATTGCGGTGGAGCCAGCAATGGAGGGAAAGCAAGTGGCTGGAGAAGAAGAGTTGGGGAGAGCAGGAGCAGGAGTGGAGGGAAGTCTTGCAGCGGAGGAGGAGATGGCTGAAGGAGAGGAGTGGGAGAGAGGAGAGGGAGGAAAGGTCTAGGTGAGGGTGGAAGCTGTGGAAGGCTCAGGAGTTGAGTACGGGTCAAAGGATCTGGAGGAAGAGCTGAGAGAGCAGGAGGAAGAAGAACCCTCAAGGTTGAGGGCGGTGGTGGAAGTTCTGAAGGTCGAGATCCTCACAAGAGACGGAAGAAAAGAGAAGGTAAAGATCAGCGGAGAGCTCACTCCCCAGGACCAGGAAAAAATCTGGACGTGTGTACAAGAGAACGTTGATGTCTTCGCCTGGAGCGCAGCGGACATGCCAGGGATCGATGCGGATGTGGCGTGCCATCGTCTCAACCTCGACCCCAAGGTCTGCCCCATTCAACAGAAGAAGAAAGCCATTGCCTCCAAGATGGCCGGGCCTATCAGAGAGGAGGTAGAGAAGCTGCTCCGGGCGGGATTCATATCGGCCAATAGGTATCCGGGATGGGTGAGCAATGTTGTAATGGTAAAAAAAGGGGAAGGGAAGTGGAGGATGTGTATCGATTTCTCTCTCTTAAATAAAGCTTGCCCTAAGGATTGTTACCCCCTGCCTCGGATCGACGCGCTGGTTGACTCAGCCGTCGGTTTCTCACTAATGAGTTTTTTAGATGCTTTTTCAGGGTACCATCAGATAAGCATGCACCCTCCGGACGTCAAGGATGTCACCTTCGTCACGGAAGATGGGTGCTTCAGCTATAACATGATGCCCTTTGGGCTAAAAAACGCGGGAGCAACCTATCAAAGGATGATGGACCGAATTTTTCGGGAGCAGAAGGGGCAGAACCTTGAGGTCTATGTGGATGACTTGATGGTGAAGAGTCGGGATCTTGGGTCTCATGTCCTAGACCTGTAGGAGACTTTTGCAACCGTAAGGAAATATAAGATGAGGCTTAACCCCCTGAAGTGTGTGTTCGGGGCCAGTCGGGGGAAGTTTTGGGGACATCTCCTTACCCCTGAAGGGGTGGAGCCCAATCCTGACAAGGTGAGGGCAATACTAGAGCTGGGATCTCCTAGGAATGTCAAAGAGGTCCAGCGTCTTACTGGCAAGCTGGCAGGATTGAGCAGGTTCCTCTCCAGAGCGGGAGAGAGGTGCTCTTCTTTCTTTCGAACTCTAAGGGGTGGGAAGGAGTTCGAATGGACCCTCGAGTGTGAAAAGGCCTTCACGGCTCTAAAGCAGCAGCTTACCCAAACACCGCTACTTCAAGGGCCGAGGGAAGGGGAGAGTTTGTTCCTCTATTTGGGGGTAGGGACGGGGGCGGTTAGCTCGGTCCTCGTCCGAGAGGAAGGAAAGAAGCAATTCCCTATTTATTATGTAAGCAGGGTCCTCAAAAAGGCCGAGTTGAAATATCCCATCCTAGAAAAGCTGGCCTTCGCTCTCATTATGTCGGCCCGGAAGCTCAGACCGTATTTCCAAGCTCATGTCATTCAAGTTGTGACGGATCACCCCCTTCGCCGCATCCTCGAGGGGGTCGAGCACTCGGGGAGATTGGCCAAGTGGTCGATAGAGCTCAGTGAATTCGACCTCTCCTACGTTCCTCGAGAAGCTATTAAGGCGCAGGTGGTGGCGGATTTCTTGGCGGACTATGCGTTGGAGGCCGAAGAGATGGAGGGATCTCCCGTAGCAGCTTGGGAAATGCTTGTAGATGGAGCTTCTGGTAGGAATTCTTTCGGGGGAGGGATCATCTTGACGAGTCCCGAGGGGACTAGGATTGAGCAAGCTTTGAAGATACACTTCGCCCTCACAAACAATCAAGCAGAGTACGAAGCAATCATCGCAGGGCTTCGGTTGGCTAGAGAGTTGGGTATACAGGATATCAGGGTCTTCACGGATTCCTTGGTGGTGGCAAGACACATCAGCGGGGAGTTCGAGGTGA
Organism: Platanthera zijinensis; assembly: GCA_039513925.1. Lineage (NCBI taxonomy): Eukaryota > Viridiplantae > Streptophyta > Magnoliopsida > Asparagales > Orchidaceae > Platanthera > Platanthera zijinensis. The sequence continues at coordinate 92,581,856 of CM077085.1, forward strand.
GGGAGCCGACCCTCCAGTTATACCTGGTAAAGATAAGAAGTATTGTTGGACAGTTCTATAGCTTCTCCATCCAGCATGTTCCTCGAGAAGAGAGTGCCCGGGCAGATCTGCTCGCGAAGCACGGTCCTCAGGCCGGGGGGACCATGACCGAGCTCTTCAGGCCCTCCATAGAAGAGAGGGAAGTAATGGAGATCGACCAGGAGGTGTCTTGGATGGATCCTTTTGTGACCTTCTTAGCGTCAGGGCGACTACCCGAGGGGGATCTCGAGAGAAAGCGGATTAGATACAAGTCGGCTTACTATTTGTTGAAAGAGGGAGTACTCTACCGAAAAACATTGTCCGGATTGTTAGCCCGGTGTGTATCCGAGAAAGAAGCACCGAGGGTGCTGGAAGAAGTCCATTCGGGGGAGTGTGGGAGCCACTCGGGGAGTCGAACCTTGGAGGGGAGGGTACTGAGGCAAGGTTATTTTTGGCCTACCCTGCGAAGAGACGCGGAGGAGCTCTCTAAAAGGTGTAGAAAGTGCCAGGAGTTTGCTCCCTTGCAGCTCCTTCCGGCGCAGAGGCTGCGAACGATCACCTCCCCTTGGCCCTTCGCCATATGGGGGCTGGATCTGGTAGGACCGTTTCCTCAAGCCAGTGGTCAGAGGAGGTTCCTACTGGTCATGATAGATTACTTTTCAAAATGGCTGGAAGTAAAGGCTTTGGCAAAGGTGACCTCACGAGTGGTAAAGAATTTTGTATGTGGAGAGATTATTTGCCGGCACGGGCTCCCTTTAGCCATAGTCACCGACAACGGGCTGCAATTCGCTAGCCAGGAGTTTGTGGATTTTTGTGTACAGCTCGGCATAGACCTTCGATTCGCCTCGGTTCATCACCCACGAAGCAACGGGCAGGTAGAAGCAGCAAACAAGATCATAGTGAACCTCCTGAAGAAGAAAGTGGAGAACTTGAGGGGAAGCTGGGTGGAACAACTCCCCTCCGTCCTGTGGGCTCTGCGAACTACACCGAATACGACTACAGGAGAGACGCCTTTCAAGCTCTCTCATGGCTCTGAGGCCGTCATACTTGTGGAATTTGAGGTTGAATCTCCCAGGATCACAGCAGCAAGAGAGGGGATGAAAGGTGGCAGACCGACAATGGAGAGGAGCAGAGGCTTTCTCTCGACCTCGTGGAAGAGCTCAGGGAGCTAGCAGCGATCTGTCAGTGAGAGGACTTAGCGCTACCAACTGCACCAAAAGACCGGCCTTAAGGTCAAAGGCGCATACTGATCTTTATATCAAAGGTCCTCGGGCGGATCCACGGGGCAGCCAGTTAAGCCATTACCGCATAGCGCCGCAACGCGGGGGCGATTCCGGACCCGCAAGCCCCAACAATCCCCCCCCCCCCCCGGAAACGACCCCGGGGTTTCGAACCCGCAACCTCCCTCTGATACCACTTGAGAGTTTAACTTTCAAGACAGCCTAGACACCTAGAGGGGGGGTGAATAGGTTCTGCTTATTTATAAAAACTTCTAGGCAGTATTCAATTCAATGACTGACAAAAGAATCACAGCAATCACAGAAAATAAAACATCACAGATTGCACAATATTTTATAGTGGTTCCCCAAGGTCTGGGTACATCCACTTTCCTCCTTCACCTATCTAGCAGTATGCTAGATTTGGCCAAACTTCCACTAATCTCAGATCAATAGATCCTACAACTCAGGCACAACAGCCCTACCTCAGCCTTGCCCCAAGGCCTACAACTCAGAGAAGATCCTTCTCCTACACTCAGGCAAACAGCCCTACTACTCAGAGTTCAACACTCCTACACTCAGCCTTTATAACATAGGCTTACAACTCAGATCTGTGTAAACAGATCCTACAGAAATATGGAAAATATTATCTAACTGTCTTGCCTAAAATTGAGAGAAAAAAAAATAAGGCCAAGACAATTCTTGATCAGCTGATGAAATCAACTGTATCTGAGCTTTCTTCAAAGCTTCTTGAATAAGAACTTAGCTGAGTTGATTTCCAAACAGCTTCTTGAGAATCCACTGGTGGTTTCTTTCTTCTTCTTCAAATTCTGGCTTGATCTCTCTCTATCCAGCACTTTGAATGATTCTTCTGAATTCTGATTAGAACTCTTCTTTGATCTATCCTTAGATAGTCTTCTTAGATCTCCCGGAGAAGATCTTCTTAAGTGCCTAGCACTTTCTTGAAATGAATTGGATCGTAATCCTTCTCAACTTTTTGATTCTCAACAATGTTTTCCAACAGTTGCTTTCTCCTTCTGAATCCGTCTATTTATAGACTTTCTTCATGGTAACCGGCTGATCCGGTTTCTAACCGTTTTCTGACAAGTCTGACAGCTTCAGTTAACTGGTGGCAATCCTCAGCTGTCAAGTCTCCAAATAAGTCCTGTGCCTTAGTCTTGAACCATAAGTTGTCGAGACAGTCTGTCAGAAAGTGTCGAGACCATCTGTTTATTTGTGTCGACACAATTGACTTTAATGTCGACACAGTCTTCAGTGATGTCGACTAAGTTGCCTTTGAGTCGACACAGCTCCTTCTGAAAATAACTTGGTCTTGACTCTTCAGTGTGTCGACACAAGTCCTGTGTATCGACACAGTTGTTGTAGAATCATAACTTAGTAAGTGTCGACTTACTTCTTCTGTGTCGACACTTTTTCCCAGTGTAGTTGTAGACTAACTGCTATGTGTCGACACTGCTTCCCAGTGTTGTGTCGACTTACTTCTTCTGTGTCGACACTCTTTCCCAGTGTAGTTGTAGACTAACTGCTATGTGTCGACACTGCTTCCTCTGTGTCGACACTTTTTCCCAGTGATGTGTCGACTATTTTCTTCTATGTGTCGACACTGCTTCCTCTGTGTCAACACTTTTTCCCAGTGATGTGCCGACTATTTTCTTCTATGTGTCGACACTGCTTCTTCTGTGTCGACACTTGGACTTAGAATTTTGCTGCATACTTTATCAATCCTTCACCTGCACATGTCAACTCAAAAAAAAACATCAAATACACCTTGATGTATATCATTAAGCTAGGTTGGGCTTCTTCAAATCAGGTACACATTTTCCAATATACCCAACAATCTCCCCCTATTTGGAGAAGTCATAACCCTTCTAGCCAATGATATACACCATTTATAAACAGTACTAAATGATGATATATGATATGACAGGAATACTTAATGTAAACAAAACATAAACAAAATAATCCATCACAGAATGCACATTATAATATACCAAACAACATTTTGTTTATAACTGGGTAATGTTTGATTACATTGTTTTTCATTTAATGATTACATCACAACATTACAAAACACTATGAAGGAATTAAAAAACATAATCAGGATTGATCAGGCTCTTTAATGATAATCCCTTTTCCAGATTGAATTGTAGTTGTCACAGGAGCTTCTGATTCTTCAGCTATCTTCTTTTCTTTTAGATCAGCTTTCTTCTGAGCTTCTTCCTTGATCCTTTGCCTTTCAAAGTAGTGAAAAGGCTTTGGAAAGTACTTGCTTGGCTCCTTAGCATCAGATGGCAGCCTCCCCAGCTTAGCTTTCCTTCTAAATTGGACTATTGCTTCCTGTCTTGCCTCATATTTCTGCCATTCTGTCTCATTGTACCACTTCCCTCTCTCATGAACTTTATCTTGTACAGCTTTCCATGCAGTGAGTATTATGTTCCTTGAAGTAGGACTCCACTGCTCATAATCTGGCTTAAGTACAGCCTGCTCTCTGAATCTTTTCTTTGCTAATAGAGCTTCTTGCTGTTCTTTCAGAGTAGCCTCAGGCTTATCAACCTTCCCAATGACAATATTAGTAACCTCCTTTGGAGGACTATACATTCCTTGAACCTTCTAATCAATCATGTCAAAATCTGGAGGGGGGTAAATGACTTGGGCAACCTCAGGTTGATTGCCTTCAAGTAGATTTGATTGTATTCCTGATTCAGCCACCATAGCATCATCACACAATGGGGGATATCCCAAAGTGGCTCGGATACTATTGGTCACCCATTTGGAGTGCTCTGAGCCTGCATGAATTAGCATCCTCTCCCCCTTTATGGCTTCTCTAGATACATGATCTCTTAGATCTTCCTTTTGAAATCTGATTTGGCCATCCAAATAATTCACACCTTCTCTAAAAAATGGTTTTAACTTGTTAAGCTTTTCATATATTTCTTTTTGAGAGGTTGAGATGGCAGTCTTAACAGAAGCAATGGCAGCTTGAAAATTCTTATCAAATTCGTCCCTTTCTTTGGCTCTATCTGCAGGCAGACCTGGACCAATCTTCTTTACTTCTTCAATGATCTCATTATGAGATTCAGTTAAATTATCATTCATTCTTAGCTGGTTTTCCAAAACATAGCTTTGCTTCAAAGTAATGTCATCCACCTTTATAGTAATAGCCTCCTGTTGTTTAGCTAGATAAACCACAGCATTGCCACCCTTGTGGAAGCAATCTGTCATTTCCTTTTTATGCATGTTGACTTGAAACTGGATGGACTTTATATCCTGAGCTAAGTCAAACTGAAGTGACTTGCTATTTTCATCAACATACTTTTCCAGAGCCATCCTTTGTTCATCCAATTTTACCTGTAGATCTACTATAAATTTGTTATAATCAAAAGCTGGAGATACCTGTAGAGGTGTGGTCTGTAAAGCCTGCTTATAATTCTTGCTTCTTCTCTTAAATACAATAAGTTTTCTTTTCTTTGCCATCCTGGCATCTTCAGTTTCAGTTTCAGATGAAGTATCTAATTGAATTCTCTCTTGAGGAGGATTAATTGTATCTGTCCCAGTGACCTGTTGCTCAGCTTCAACAGCCAATGGCTCCCCCTCAACTTGTGTCTCAACTTCAGCTTCCTGATCAATGTCCATATCTATTGACTTCTCAATTTCTTGTCCACCTCCTACTTTATCAGTAGTAGTATCATCATCAGGGAATAACTCCTCCAGAGTAAATTCCAGTTGAGCTGTAACTTCTGCAGCAGTTAAATCTTGAGATAAGTTTAACTGTGCTTCCTCTTGCACTTGTACTTCAGTATTTGTAGTATCTAGAGGAGGAGTGGACACTAGCTCTTCCTGAACCTGTGCATTAATAAGAATATGAGCAATGTCTTTTATAGTAAAATACATTAGCTTCCCCTATACTTGTACCTGATCAGGAGTAGATACCTTTTGAGCAGGAGTGGAAACTGGCTCCCCCTGCATTTGTGCAGGTGTTGACACTTGCTGGACAACAGTTGAGTCTGGCTGATCTTCAACCTGTGTCCTGAGTGGGTCGTCCTGTAGTTGTTCAGGTTCTTGGTTTTGAGTAGGGGATTTCACAGGGGTGTCTGGCCTGCTCTCTTCAGGCACATCCTTGGACAGTACCCTATCCCACCTTGAGAACAGTCTCATATCCATTCTTCTCATATGATTAATCTTTGTCCCTGGCACTTGCTGCATCACTTCAGGAATCACTCCAGTTAGGTATAGGCTCATGATCCTGGCCATGTTAGGCTTCTTGATTCCTTCTTTGATCTTGTCAAAGATCACTCCTGACCAATCAGTAGGAATTGTAAAAACAATCCTGGTCATCAGGCTGAACATATAGGCAGAAATCCTATCATGTCCACCTGTCTTGCAGAGGATCACTTTCCCAACTATTTCAGATAAGAACTTCCCTTGCTGATTCATACCCTTCCTGTTGAATGCAGCTCCAATCTTCAAGCCTGAGTCCAGTCCACACCATTGAAGGGCTTCCCTTGTTTTAGAACTAGGTACTTCCTCTTCATTCTCAACTACTTGCAATTGAAAGATCTTTCTTAAACTTCTTTGATTAATCTTCACCTTAGTCCCTTGAACTGTGGACCTAATCTTGAGGCCAGTCGAGTGGACTGATGCAGAGATAAAGAACTCGTGCACCTCCTTCTTCCAGATTTTTGTTGGTTCTGAGATGAGAAATTCTAACCCTGACTCAGAGAGGAGGGTGATAACTCCTTGAACATCTGGCGGCGCCTCTGCAAAGGCCTGGCGCACCAACTCATACCCTTCATTAATGTTGTCTTCAATCCTTGGCGCCATCGGTTCGTCGAGAAAGCTTGAGAGAAGAGAGAAAGATAGACTGTGGACACAGGGTTTTAGTCTCGAAAACCTTGGAAGCGTGTCGACAGAATGAGTTTTGACCTATTTATAGCCTCAGTTGAAAGAAGTTCAAAAGGCGCCAAAAACAGTCAAAATGTGTCGACACAGACGGAATGTGTCGATACAAACTTCTATTGTCTCGACATTACTTCAGCCTACTATGTGTCGACACCAATTTGTGGTTATGTCGACACCTTAGATAGACAGAAATTCTGTGTCGATTCTAAGGATAAGTGTCGACACATATTCTGTAAGTGTCGACACCATTTTCCTAGTTGAGTCGACATTACATTTCTGGTTAAGTCGACAATATAACTCTCAAGTGTCGACACATATTCTCTGTGTCGACACAATATTTCTGACTTGTCGACATAATTTCTCTGAGTCGACACATTACTACTGAATGTGTCGACACATTCTTACTTAGCCAATTTCTGTAACTTCAATGTGTCCTTTTTAACACTTGATTATGTTGTTATTACCTTTACTTACTTATATACCACTTCAATTGCATTGTTAATGATTTTGTTAATACATTAATCAATGGTTAACATACCTAATTCAATTTTGAATTTATTGAATTTGGTTTCATCTAAAGGCTTAGTAAATACATCTGCTATTTGATAATCTATTTTTACAAATTCCAATGAGATGTCTCCTCTTTCTACATGTTCTCTAAGAAAATGGTATTTGATTTCTATATGCTTAGTTCTACTATGAGAAACTGGATTATTAGCAATAGAAATAGCACTCTTTGAATCACATAAAAGGGGTGTTCTACTTACCTGAATACCATAATCCTTAAGCTGATGCTGCATCCACAATAGCTGTGCACAGCAGCTTCCAGCAGCAACATACTCTGACTCAGCTGTGGAAATTGCCACACTGGTCTGCTTCTTACTACTCCAAGATATTAGTCTTCCTCCCAGGAATTGACAAGTACCTGTAGTACTCTTTCTATCCTCTCTACATCCTGCAAAATCTGCATCTGAATAGCCTGTTAGTAGAAAATCTCTATTCCTAGGGTACCAAAGACCTAGAGTAGGAGTGCCCTTTAGATATCTCAGAATCCTTTTGACTGCAGTATAATGAGATTCTTTAGGGCAGGCTTGGTACCTAGCACAGACACATGTTGCATATATAATGTTAGGTCTACTAGCAGTAAGATATAGTAGAGACCCAACTATTCCTCTATACAATGATTCATCAACAGGTTTACCTGTCTCATCTTTGCATATAGGCATACTAGTTCCCATAGGAGTTCTCATGGTGGAGGATGACTCCATACCATACTTCTTAATTAATTCTTTGGTGAACTTAGACTGGGATATGGACAATCCATCATCAGTCTGTCTTACTTGGAGTCCCAAGAAGAACTTAAGTTCTCCCATACTGCTCATCTCAAACTTCCCTTGCATAAGTTTGGCAAACTTTTTACAAAGGTTGTTTTCAGTAGATCCAAAGATTATGTCATCAACATAGATCTGGACTAAGATGATCTTTCCTTTGGATTCCCTAAGGAATAGAGTTTTGTCTATCTTTCCTCTTGAGAATTTATTCTCAATGAGGAAGGTAGACAGGGTTTCATACCAAGCCCTTGGAGCTTGTTTTAACCCATACAAAGCTTTCCTAAGCTTATACACATAATCAGGTTTAAGAGGATCTATAAAACCTGATGGCTGCTCTACATATACTTCTTCTTTAAGATCACCATTCAGAAATGCTGACTTCACATCCATTTGGTATACTTTGAAGTCTTGGTAGGCTGCATAGGCAAGGAACATTCTGATTGCCTCCAGCCTTGCTACTGGAGCAAAGGTTTGATCAAAGTCAATTCCTTCTTCCTGCCTGTATCCTTTTGCAACTAACCTTGCTTTATTCTTCACTATTATCCCACTTTCATCTAGCTTGTTCCTATAGATCCACTTAGTGCCAATTATGTTGTGGCCTCTTGGTTTAGGAACAAGCTCCCAGACTTTGCATCTTCTAAATTGATTCAGCTCCTCTTGCATAGCATCAATCCAGTGCTGGTCTTGGATAGCTTCTTCAAACTTCTTAGGTTCCATCTGGGACAAGAAACTTGAATGCAAAACTGTGCTTTGATTTCTGCTTCTAGTTTGCACTCCTTGTCTTGGATCACCAATTATCTGATCAGTTGGATGATCTCTTAGATATCTTATAGCTGGAGGAAGATTCCCTTCAGGTTGAGCATCTCCAGCTTCTTCATTCTGCTGAGCCTCTTGGTTTTCATCAGTTTCCATTATCTCTTGTAATCCCCCTGGACAGCAGCCTTCATTTTTCAATGCTCCATCTTCCTTTGAAGCTTCAGCAATGGAGAGCTTGTCCATCTTCTTGCTTATACCTGTTGAGTCATTTGATCTACAAGACAACTCACAATTGATTAATCTTGTTTCATCAAATACAACATGCACAGATTCTTTAACAACTTGAGTAGTTAAGTTGAAGACTCTATAGGCCTTACTATTTGTGCTGTACCCAACAAATATTCCATCCTGAGATTTGGCAGCAAACTTAGTCAAATATGACTTGCCATTGTTAAGTATATAGCACTTGCAACCAAAGATCCTAAAATAGGATAGATTTGGTTTTCTGCCTTTCACAATCTCATAGGGAGTCTTTCTGTGGCTTTTGGTGATAGAAGCCCTATTGATGACATGACAAGCAGTGTTAACTGCCTCAGCCCAAAAATATTCTGGGAGAGAGGTGTCACTCAATAGAGTTCTACCAGCTTTAATTAATGTTCTATTCTTTCTTTCAGCAATTCCATTTTGCTGAGGTGTTCTTGGTGAGGAGAACTCTTGGAAAATCCCAAAGTCTTTACACAAATTTGTTATGCTTTCAGAATGAAACTCAGTACCATGATCACTTCTGATTTTGACCACTGTACTATTCAGTTCATTCTGAATTTGCTTTACAAAATTAAGTAGTACACTTGGGGTTTCAGATTTTTGTCTTAGAAAGAACACCCATGTAAATCTAGAATAGTCATCTACAACCACAAAAGTGTAGACCTTCCTACCTAGACTATGAACTGGCATAGGACCAAAAAGATCCATATGCAAGAGGTATAAGCACCTCACAGAATCCTTGTTTTCAAGGCTTTGAAATGAGGATTTTGTCTGCTTGCCCTTTTGACAAGCTGAGCATACCCCTTCCTTTATACACTTAACTTGAGGCCCATTCCTCACTAGTTCTTTACTAATGAGTTGGTCAATTGTCTTGTAGTTTAGATGAGCCAATCTCTTGTGCCACTTAACACAATGGGAAGCATTGTCATCAGCTACAAGACAAATGGGGGAAGCCTTATTTTCACATTCAAAATTAAGGCAATATACATTTCTCTTCCTATACCCAGCCAAAATGATCTCTTGATCACTTGACATTTTGATATGACATCCATCCTTACCAAATGAAATGTCATATCCTAGATCACTCAGCTGGCTTATGCTTATTAGATTATGTTTCAAACCTTTTACATAGGCCACTTGGGTGATAGTAATTAGGTTAGAAGAAATGTTACCAAACCCTTTGATGACTCCTTTTTCAGATCTACCAAAGATCACTTTATGTCCATCTTTGACAGATGAATACTCCTTCAGCAGCCCCTTTGTTCCAGTCATGTTCCTGGAACAACCACTATCCAAGTACCATATAGGGGCATGGTTACTTGGATTCACCTGCAATACAGAATTATTTACCCTTAGAACCCAAGTAAGTCTTGGGTCCTTGGTTCAGGTTAGCATTAATAAAGTTATCATAACCTCTTCTAACAGGTAGACTCTTATTCTTTATAACACTTGTGTTATACCAGCAGTCCAATGCAAAATGGCCCCTCTTGCCACAGCACCAACATTCAAACTTATTGTATCTAGATCTAGATACATCCTTGTCAGAAGAATTTCTGTTCATTGCTGGTGCTGTTGCAACTTCACCTACTGATTTCTTAAAACCATTGGGTTTATGACCATAGGTAGGCCTACTTGCCTTAACACCCTTATTCTTCAGAACATTTGTCTTAATATGACCTTGAATGTCTTCATGATCATATATGTTAGAAGGCACTTTCTCCTTACTAAACTTTATGGGGACTGAAAGGTTTAGTGGCTGAATAGGGGCTTTGCCTTTCCTCTTGAATCTGCCAGCCCTGGAGTTACCTTTAAATCCTAATCCAGCCTTACCCTTCTGAGTGACAAATTCATCTATCAAGGGTAAGACAGATTTTGGCTTAGAGTAACTAGCCACTAAATCCCTTTCAACTCTAAGTCTGGCCTCCAGACTCTTTACTTGATCATTAGTATAATTAATTGTGCCCATCTGAATAATAGTTATATTCTTCAGCTTGGCAATTTCATTTAATTTTTGATCAAGGACTTTTTCTAACTCAGTTGTTGCTACCCTTAGTTCAGCAATTTCCTGGGCCTGTGTTTTAACCAGGTTCTTGCTTTTCTTAAGGGCCTGCAACAAGTCCCCATACTTGTCTATCAATTGATAGACATCTCCTTCAGATCCAGATGCATCTTCATCACTTGATGCAGATGTAGCTGATTCTTCACTTGTACTACAAACAGATGTACAGGAAGGACAGTTTACCTCATTAGGACCAGACTGATTCTGTCATATGTCCTCTTCTGATCTTGTCATCAAACCCATGCATTGATGTTCATTGATGGAGTCTAGCAACTGCATAAACTCCTCTTCCTCAGATGCAGCATATAGTCCAATATATGCTTCAGCTTCAGATCCTGATTCTGAAGTTGACTGGTCTAACAGACTTTTATCTTTCTTTGCTACAAAGGATTTCTCCTTCTTGCCTTTCTGATAAGTCTTCTTCTTTTCTGAAGATTCCTTCCTTTTGTCAGGACAATCAGCCACTACATGTCCAGGCCTATTGCAACAATAGCAGATAATCTTTGAAGTAGTGGCTTTGCTGGGCTTTGATCTGCTTTTCTCTTTCCTTGATGACCTTCTCTTCTGATAATAGTCATCAACTTGCTGTGATGTGGAAGGCCTAGACTTCCATTGCTTCTTTTTCAAGAACCTTTGGAATTGCCTTGTGAATGCAGCAAAGTCTGCATCTGAATCACAGCTTTCTGAACCCTTATTTGAATTTTCAGAACTATCTTCTTCAACTTCTTTAGGAGGAGATGGTGATTTCCTCCTACTCTTTCTAGTGGCTTCAGCATTAAATGCCACAGTCTTTTCTCTATGCTCTCCTCTTGAGTTTCTTTCCTCCTCCTTCCTTACCATAAGTTGCATTTCATAGGATAGTAACTTTCCAAACAGGGTTGGAGGAGATATCTCTGCCAATTTAGCCACTTCTCTTATGGCACAGATCTTTGTATCCCAGTCCTTTGATAAGGATCTTAAGAATTTGTCATTCAGTTCATAGGTACTGAAGACTCTTCCATAGGAGATTAGCTCATTCACAATTCTATAGAATTTCTTATAGCACTCAGTTATGCTATCAGATTTTCCTTGTCTAAAGCTTTCATACTCCTGATTTAGCATAGACTTTCTGTCCAGCCTTACTTCTTCAGATCCCTCCATGTAGACAATCAATGTGTCCCACATCTCCTTGGAGGTCTTGCAGTGAATCAGATTTTGAAATGTTGAATCATCTATGGCACTAACAATGATGTTCTGTGCCCTTTTGTCCATGGTTGCCAAGATGATTTCATCCTTGGTCATTTCTGAATAAGTCTTTGGTATTTGGATATTTGCATCAAGAACAGATATCTTCATTGGAATGAAGGGCCCTTCCTGTACTGTGATGTAAATCCTTGGGTCAGATGCTTCCATAAACAATCTGACTCTTTCTTTCCAGATCCCAAAGATTTCCTTCTTGCATATGGGTAATTTCATAGACCCTAGCTCCTTATGATTCTCTCCAGAACCCATCTTCTTGAATCTTGAATCTGCCTTTCAGATCTACCTCAGACTGTTAAGTCCTTTTTGAGGAACCTCCCTCTGATACCACTTGACAGGACTTAGCGCTACCAACTGCACCAAAAGACCGGCCTTAAGGTCAAAGGCGCATACTGATCTTTATATCAAAGGTCCTCGGGCGGATCCACGGGGCAGCCAGTTAAGCCATTACCGCATAGCGCCGCAACGCGGGGGCGATTCCGGACCCGCAAGCCCCAACAGTCAGGAGGAGGTCAAGCGCCGGATGTCCCGGTATTTTGATAAACACATCCGAATCAAGCAGTTTCAAAAGGGAGATTTGTTCCTCAAGAAGTTAGATGTCGCAGGAAGGGGAGCCTCGGTAGGGAAGCTCAACCCCAATTGGGAGGGTCCTTTCATAATAAAAGAAGTCTTGAAGTCAGGGGGGTATCACCTCCAGGATGTGGACGGGATACCTCTAGATCACGCCCGCAGTGGCGATGATCTAAAACGTTTCTATCCGTAATGATAAATTTCTTCTGAATTTACTTGAACATATTATTAGTGATCCTCCCTTTTGAAGGTGCCATGATTTCCTAACACTACACCTCAGGGCATTCTTCTTCATAAGCAAGGAGAGGAGACCCCGAGCAGACCCGCTGACCAGGCTCCCATCAAGCTGGCAGGGCTGTAGGCTCACTCGGTAGTTGGAGGAGAAAGAGGAGAGGAGACCCCGAGCAGACCCGCTGACCAGGCTCCCATCCAGCTGGCAGGGATTTAGGCTCACTCGGTGGTTGGAGGAGAAAGAGGAGAGGAGACCCCGAGCAGGCCCGCTGACCAGGCTCCCATCAAGCTGGCAGGGTTGTAGGCTCACTCGGTGGTTGGAGGAGAAAGAGGAGAGGAGACCCCGAGCAGACCCGCTGACCAGGCTCCCATCAAGCTGGCAGGGCTGTAGGCTCACTCGGTGGTTGGAGGAGAAAGAGGAGAGGAGACCCCGAGCAGACCCGCTGACCAGGCTCCCATCCAGCTGGCAGGGCTGTAAGCTCACTCGGTGGTTGGAGGAGAAAGAGGAGAGGAGACCCCGAGCAGACCCGCTGACCAGGCTCCCATCAAGCTGGCAGGGCTGTAGGCTCACTCGGTGGTTGGAGGAGAAAGAGGAGAGGAGACCCCGAGCAGACTCGCTGACCAGGCTCCCATCAAGCTGGCAGGGTTGTAGGCTCACTCGTGGTTAGAAGAGAAAGAGGAGAGGAGACCCCGAGCAGACCCGCTGACCAGGCTCCCATCAAGCTGGCAGGGCTGTAGGCTCACTCGGTGGTTGGAGGAGAAAGAGGAGAGGAGACCCCGAGCAAACCCGCTGACCAGGCTCCCATCAAGCTGGCAAGGCTGTAGGCTCACTCGGTGGTTAGAAGAGAAAGAGGAGAGGAGACCCCAAGCAGACCCGCTCACCAGGCTCCCATCAAGCTGGCAGGGCTGTAGGCTCACTCGGTGGTTGGAGGAGAAAGAGGAGAGGAGACCCCGAGCAGACCCGCTGACCAGGCTCCCATCAAGCTGGCAGGGTTGTAGGCTCACTCGGTGGTTGGAGGAGAAAGAGGAGAGGAGACCCCGAGCAGACCCGCTGACCAGGCTCCCATCAAGCTGGCAGGGCTGTAGGCTCACTCGGTGGTTGGAGGAGAAAGAGGAGAGGAGACCCCGAGCAGACCCGCTGACCAGGCTCCCATACAACTGGCAGGGCTGTAGGCTCACTCGGTGGTTGGAGGAGAAAGAGGAGAGGAGACCCCGAGCAGACCCACTGACCTGGCTCCCATCAAGCTGGCAGGGCTGTAGGCTTACTCGGCGGTTGGAGGAGAAAGAGGAGAGGAGACCCCGAGCAGACCCGCTGACCAGGCTCCCATCAAGCTGGCAGGGCTGTAGGCTCACTCGGTGGTTGGAGGAGAAAGAGGAGAGGAGACCCCGAGCAGACCCGCTGACCAGGCTCCCATCCAGCTGGCAGGGCTGTAGGCTCACTCGGTGGTTGGAGGAGAAAGAGGAGAGGAGACCCCGAGCAGACCCGCTGACCAGGCTCCCATCAAGCTGGCAGGGTTGTAGGCTCACTCGGTGGTTGGAGGAGAAAGAGGAGAGGAGACCCCGAGCAGACCCGCTGACCAGGCTCCCATCAAGCTGGCAGGGTTGTAGGCTCACTCGGTGGTTAGAAGAGAAAGAGGAGAGGAGACCCCGAGCAGACCCGCTGACCAGGCTCCCATCAAGCTGGCAGGGTTGTAGGCTCACTCGGTGGTTGGAGGAGAAAGAGGAGAGGAGACCCTGAGCAGACCCGCTGACCAGGCTCCCATCAAGCTGGCAGGGCTGTAGGCTCACTCGGTGGTTGGAGGAGAAAGAGGAGAGGAGACCCCGAGCAGACCCGCTGACCAGGCTCCCATCAAGCTGGCAGGGCTGTAGGCTCACTCTGTGGTTGGAGGAGAAAGAGGAGAGGAGACCCCGAGCAGACCCGCTGACCAAGCTCCCATCAAGCTGGCAGGGCTATAGGCTCACTCGGTGGTTGGAGGAGAAAGAGGAGAGGAGACCCCGAGCAGACCCGCTGACCAGGCTCCCATCCAGCTGGCAGAGCTATAGGCTCACTCGGTGGTTGGAGGAGAAAGAGGAGAGGAGACCCCGAGCAGACCCGCTGACCAGGCTCCCATCAAGCTGGCAGGGTTGTAGGCTCACTCAGTGGTTGGAGGAGAAAGAGGAGAGGAGACCCCGAGCAGACCCGCTGACCAGGATCCCATCAAGCTGGCAGGGCTGTAGGCTCACTCGGTGGTTAGAAGAGAAAGAGGAGTGGAGACCCCGAGCAGACCCGCTGACCAGGCTCCCATCAAGCTGGCAGGGCTGTAGGCTCACTCGGTGGTTGGAGGAGAAAGAGGAGAGGAGACCCCGAGCAGACCCGCTGACCAGGCTCCCATCAAGCTAGCAGGGCTGTAGGCTCACTCGGTTGTTGGAGGAGAAAGAGGAGAGGAGACCCCGAGCAGACCCGCTGACCAGGCTCCCATCAAGCTGGCAGGGCTGTAGGCTCACTCGGTGGTTGGAGGAGAAAGAGGAGAGGAGACCCCGAGCAGACCCGCTGACCAGTCTCCCATCCAGCTGACAGGGCTGTAGGCTCACTCGGTGGTTGGAGGAGAAAGAGGAGAGGAGACCCCGAGCAGACCCGCTGACCAGGCTCCCATCAAGCTGGCAGGGTTGTAGGCTCACTCGGCGGTTGGAGGAGAAAGAGGAGAGGAGACCCCGAGTAGACCCGCTGACCAGGCTCCCATCAAGCTGGCAGGGCTGTAGGCTCACTCGGTGGTTGGAGGAGAAAGAGGAGAGGAGACCCCGAGCAGACCCGCTGCAGACCCGCTGACCAGGCTTCCATCAAGCTGGCAGGGCTGTAGGTGCACTCGGTGGTTGGAGGAGAAAGAGGAAAGGGGACTCGGCATTCTATGGCCCTTCGCAGACAAGGGTTTTTTTTTTCATTTTAATACTGGATAGGGGCAGCAGAGGTCGATTAATCAGAAAAGCCTATTCCCCTTGGAAAAGAAGGGGTGTTTCAAGAAGATTCATTGCATAAAAAGAAAAAAGAAAAAAAAGGGGCAGGGGGGATGGTCAACCTTCCCGGCCCACTCGCGCCGAGAGGGGCCGTCCAGAGAGGCGAGAGGGGCGAAAGGAGTCCTTCCACTCGCAGAAGCGGGTAAGGCTCACCAGCTCACCCCATGGGCCAGGTCCACCGATAATAGTCGGGCGAGAGAAAAGGCAGCTCTCTCTCGCCGCCGACGATCTTAAGGACCCCTCAGGCAATCCAAATAAGAAGAAAAAGAAAAGAAGAGGAAAGAGGCTAGGCGCGAGCAAAAAAAAAATATAAACATAGATCACATCAGAGTTTAAATGCTGTACGTCTACGAAGCAGAAAGTACATTACAGTCATCACACAAAAAAAGGGGGGTCCTAGCCCCTCTCGCTCGCCGAAGGATCCTCGTCCTCTCCGTAAATCTCGGGCACGAGATATCGAGCGGTGATGTCCTCACAATCATCTTTTACAACGCCCAGTTCTCGCATCATCTTCAGGATGAGCTCGGCGGTCCTTATGTTGGCATCCCGGCAGAGCTCTTCGACGTCGTCGTGAGTGTAATGCGCGGGAAGAGGTGGAGGGACCTGCGGACGGGAAAGGGGAGCCTCTTTGAGCCGGGCATTCTCCGCCTTCAGCTCTTTCACTTCTGCCTCCAGCCCCTCCACCCGCGAGCGTAATCTCTCAGCCGTCTCGGCATCCTGCAAGGAAAGGAAAAGGGTGTTAAAAAGTGACAGGGAAAATGCTTGAAAATGCGGGCTGGGTACCAACTCACCACTCCGCCGCTGGCCTTTGCGAGAAGACTCTCGGACACCTCTAGCCGTTTGGCAAGATCCCCAGACTTCTCGCACTCGGCCGCCAGTTTGGCATTTATCTCCTTCCAGCTCCGAGTGTTATGGATGAGGCGGCGCGAGAGGCGGTGTGACAGCTCCAAATACGCAGCTGCGAGTGAGCCGTCCTCAGGACCAGGTCTCGCGTAGTGGCCGTATCGAGCGAGTCGGGGTTGAGACCTCCATAGAGGCCGAAGCCTAGGGAGAAGGCGTGAGCGGTGGGTTCGGTTTGCTCTCTCCAAGATGGGAGGAGGGTGGAGACAGAGACCCTGTATGACCCTTTGTCCCAGATGAGAGAGGGGTCATTGGAGCCGTCGGGAACGGACGGCCCCATATTGAAGTTGAGGTGGGCAGACGGCGGAGGAAAGTGAGAAGCCCCCTCGCGAGAGGGGGATCGGGGAGCAGGGTGAGAAGAGCTCGCTGGGGGTGCAAAAGGGGCCGCCTCGTCGGGGAGCGAGATAGCCATGTGCGGAGAGGTCAGGGGAGGCGAGTGGGGAGACTGAGATCCCACAGATATGGGACTCAACGATCCCGACGTCGCCGCAGTATCCGCAGGAGCCTTGCCTTTCCCGAGGGGAAAGGAGACAGACTTCTTCAGCTTCATTTTTATTTTCTTTGAAGGACTGAGGCGAGAGGGAACCGGGTCCTCGGCCCTCCTCTTTTGGGGAGGAGGTGCCAGCGAATCTCTGGCCGCCTCGGCCGCCATACTAGCGAGAGCCACGTCTGGGGAGGGCTTGATGTTGCTTCGATAAGGAGGGTGTACCGGCACATTCCTCTCTCCTGGAAAAAGCGCGTGTCAGGAGAAGAGCCCCCGCGAGAGGAAAGGATTAGAGGTGGGGGAATGGCGAGAGGACAAACATACCTTCTCCAGGGAGCACAGGGGGCAAGGAGGCGAGCCCCCTTCTCAAATATCGGAACTCGAAGTTCTTCCCTACGAGGTATTCACAAAGGAGCCTGTTCGTACCGCCAACCTGCGGAGAAGTGTAGAAGGTTTCCGCGGGCGAGGCAGGCGCGAGAGGGACGCCACCCAGATTTCCACGGACGAATACAAAGCGAGTCAGCCAGTGGTGATTTTTATTGGGTGTCTCGCACACCTTCAGGTTTAGCCCAGTGAAGAAGGACACCCCGTCCTGGTTGGCGTGGTACACGAACATCTTACGGATGACGGTGAGACTGAACTCTATCCTCTCCCTCCGCATATAGCACGCGAACGCGATAATGACCGAGATAGCATTCGGGTTCAACTGGGCGGGCACAACGCCGAAGTATTTCAGAACCAGCTTCACCTCCGGCCAGAAGGGAAGTCGGAGCCCCTCCTCGAAATGAGAAATAGGGATGGCGAGCTCTCCCGGGTAAAAAGTATTCACGCTCTCGCCAACCCGGGGAGGGCGTGACTCATAACCTTTCGGCAGATAGTCGCTCCGGAAGGCCTCGTAGTCATCGGCGGATAGACGACCGGGGGGGAAGTCATGGTCGGTAAACCTCTTCCTGCAACGGGTGCACCCCTCACTCTCCTCGGACCTCTTTTTCACCATGGTATGCGCGAGTCAAAGAGGGGGGGAGGTGGGCGAGTGAGGGATCAGCGAGATAGCGCGAGGAGTCGGAGCGCGAGACGAGCTGCAGTAAGAGGGGGAGTCGTGGGCGGAGGTCTAAGGAAGCACACTTCCTACCCTGGCAGGGGGGATTTATAGCTTTCCTAGGTAGGGAGGTACGGGCAAGAGAAGACATGTCGGATAAATCAAAAAGTCGGCCGACTCCTCGCTTTTCTACACCTCGGGCGACGGGACCCCAAGTGGGCGGTCATCTCGAGAAAACAGCGAAAAGACGGTGAGGCAGACAGGTAAAACTAATGATTGGGATTAATAAGGGCGAATAAAAGTTAACATAAAATAAGCAGTCACGTCAATTATGCAGGCGAATTATAAAAATTAACAAGATAATCCCGCATTAAGCGGGTGGCGAGTTCAAAGAGCGCGCAGCTGGCTCTATGTAGATTAACATTATATTACAAATAAAAGGCTAAGAGGAGAGAAGCGAGAAGCCCCCATCAGTTCTTGTCCCACCTCCAACGTCCTTCGTGGCCTCTCACGCAGGGGGGGCGACGGGGGAGGTGGAAGGCGCGAGCAGCCTCAACACCACGCCGGGCGAGACAAAGCTGTTGGTCGACGTCGTTCAGAATCGACAAAGGGTCAGTCTGGTCCTCCTTCATGTCGACATCAACCTCGGAGGACAAACGAGCACACTCCATCTCTAGCCAATCAATTCGGTGGTCCGCGGCTTGTTTTCCTTTTTCCAGTGCCTGGATGAGCCGCGCGTGTTTTCGCAACATCTCGGCCACCTTTCGCTTCATCTCTATGGGGTCCGTGGGGTCGCCTAGATAATCGTCAATCTCATCTATCGGCGGGAGAGGTGAGGGGGCTAGTCACCCAGGATGATCCTCGGCCGGCGAGTCCACGGCCAGGGCGTCCTCGATAGGTTCTCCACCCGCACCTAAAGGAAGTCCAAAAAGACTAAGAGCGACGGAGAGAAGCGGCAAAAAAAGCATAGAGCAGGTCAGAGGAAGAACCTCTTACCGGATCGGCGAGTGTGGTCCGAGGCAGTAGAAGGATCATCCCTCCTCGTTACAGGGGTAGAGAGGGGAGTGGAGTCCTGGGGCGAGAGGCGCCTGGAAGGAAGCTCTGAAATGTTAATGTGAATGGTCTCCGGGCACTGAGGAGCCTCCAAAGCTTTCTGAGAAGGAGCAGCGAATAGAAAGTATGTAGGAGCAGCAAATCGCAGCGGGTTGGAATGGCGTACCTCTTTCCCTTTGAGACTAACGGGGGCAGGGAGCGTCGGCTCCTTTAGAGAAATGCGAGAAGGTTCCGCGGCTAGGAGGTGAGGGTCGGGAGTTTTCATCTTTTCAGGAGGAGACTTGGATGGAGAGGACAAAGAAGGAGCGCGTGCGGGGATCTTGTTCAGACCCGCCGCCGTCGCCTTGTTCTGCTGGTGCACGGCTGCGATGCGGTCCCGGACATTTTGGCTGAGAGGCATGTAGGCCGATGTTAAGAAGGGAAGAAAGAAAAAAAGCACCCCCTCATGGGGAGGGATTTTCCATATTTATAGACTAGGCAAGGGGCCCACCAAAAGATTCCCTCAATAAATTAACTGTACCATCGCGAGCCTCAGTTGAACTATCTTTCCGAGCTTGTGTCAACCTCGAAAAGAGCGGGGATTGTGTACAACCTCGGGCTCGCAGCCTGGCGAGAGGGCCCAGGCGAGAGAAAGGGCCCCAGCGAGTGGGCCCAGGCGAGAGGCTCCGGGCGAGCGTGAGGGCCCAGGCGAGAGGCTCCGGGCGAGTCGAGAGGGCCCAGGCGAGAGGCTCCAGCCTGGCAAGAGGACCCTAGCAAGAGGTACCCGGAGAGAGGGGCCATCTTGGTTCAGGGCCATTTCAGGTAGGGCTTGGCCCACCTTTTGGGTCCCAGGGGTATTTTTACTCTTTTACCCTGGGTGGTCTGCAATTAGACTTTTAGGACAGTGGAGTTCGGCTGTTGGCAGACCTAGCCAGGGGCATTCCGATAATTTCAGGATGGATTAGTTTAGTTATTTGCAGTCCCAGTTCAAAGGCCTATAAATAGACCGGTAAGGTGCCTTAGAAAAGCAAGCTTTCTTGACTCCTTCTCTCTCTTCTAAGGCACCTAGCTCAGTATTAGCTAGGGAGGGGAAGAGCTGTAGTTAGTCTCTTCCGGGTAAGAGGTGGGACCTCCGCACTGAAGCTCCCGGTCTAGTTCTTCGCCTTGAGCGTGATCCCAAGGGAGTAAGCACGAGCTGCCCCTATAGTTCCGAGCTTTAGGTGGAGCCGACTTTGTTGGTTCCAACAGTAATAAATCCATCGAAATACTCTCCCACTTTCATTGTGGAATATCAAGCGGTGTCAGTTTACCACCAGGCCTTCTATGATCAGCCTTAACACATTGGCATGTATAACATTCTGACACAAACTTTGCTATATCATTCTTCATTCCTAACCACCAAACAATTTGCTTTAGATCTTTATACTTTTTTGTGGACCCAGGATGGTAGAAAACACTAGAACCATGAGCTTCGTTACAAATCTTAGCATGAATATCACCAAAGGCAGGAATACAAAATCTACCTCGATATCTCATGGTTTTTAACTCATCCAAAGAAAAATCATGTAGCTCTCCCTGCTCAGTTCTATTACACAGGTGTAGTAAATCAAGATCGTCCTTTTGATGAAGCCTCGTGAGTGAAATCCATGAAGGCTCAGCTACTTCCAACCTACTAGGCAGACCATCATTCCCAACAGCAATATCCATTAAGCAAACTTCCTCCACTAGGAAATCCACAGAGAGGTTAAAGATCTTAGTTGTCTTCCTACTCAAGGCATCAGTTACAACATCAGGTTGCTTGGGTAATACACAATCTCAACATCATAGTCAGCTACGTATTCCAATCATCGACGTTGGCGCAAGCTCAATTCTTTCTGAGTGAAGACGTACTTCAACCTCTTATAATTCGAATAAATCTTATATTGCGCGCCATACAATAGGTATCTCCATAAACTCAAGGCATGTATCACTGCCGCAAATTCCAGATCGTGCCTAAGGTAATTCCTTTCATGAATCTTCAACTGTCTATACCCATACATAATCACTTTTTCTACTTACGTCAGCACGCAACCAAGTCCTACGTGTGATGTGTCCACATAAACACCATAGTCTATACCTTTCGTGGACAAAATCAACACTGGAGCAGTGCACAACTCTTCTTTAATTCCTGAAAAGCTTCCTCGCACTCAATGCCCCAAACAAAAGCTGCATTCATCTGCGTCAGTTTAGTCAATGGCGCAGACAACGTAGAGGAACCCTCCACAAACCTCCTATAATAGCTAGCCAACTCTAGGAAGCTATCAATCACCTTGGGTGTGGCAGGCCTAGCCCAATCCATAACAGCAGCTATTTTCTCAGGGTCAATCTAAAATTCTGTCCTTATTAACCGCATGACCCATGAACGAATTCCAAGGCAACCAAAACTCACACCTGCTCAACTTAGCAAACAACTTGAGGTCCCTCTAAGCAGGCAACACTAAAGACAATGATGGGCATGCTCCGCAGCATTACAAGAATACACCAAAACATCGTCTATAAATACTGTTGGGTACATTGGAGAATGTGTACCTGATTTGAAGAAGCCTAACTTAGCTTAATGATATACATCAAGGTGTATTTGATGTTGTTTTAAGTTGACATATGCAGGTGAAGAAGTATTAAAGAATACAGGAAATTATTCTAAGTCCATGTGTCGACACCTGAAGAAATTGTGTCGACACTTCAGAACAATTGTGTCGACACTTGAAGGAAGCTGTGTCGACACAGAGAAAGATAGTCGACCACATTTGTGTCGACACTGGGAAGCAGTGTCGACTCACAGAAAGATAGTCGACCACATTTGTGTCGACACTGGGAAGCAGTGTCGACTAACTGAAAGATAGTCGATCTCAACTTTGTCGACACTGGGAGGATGTGTCGACACATTGTGACAGAGTCGACACACATTGGCAGAAGTCAACAATACTTGTGTCGACACCAGAAGACTGAGTCGACACATATTGGCAGGATTGACATTTGCTGAGTCGACACCTGAAGGCAGAGTCGACACATATTGAGTTCTGAATCTACAACAACTGTGTCGACACACAGGACTTGTGTCGACACACTACAAAATCAAGACCAAGTTATTTTCTGAAGAAAGATGAAGTGTTGAGTCGACATAAATTCTCTGTGTCGACTCATTCTCAAGATGAAGTTCTGAAGAAGTTGTGTCGACTTAAAGGCAAACTTGTCGACATCATCAAAGGCTGTGTCGACACCAAAGTTACTTGTGTCGACACATATAGACAGTTGGTCTCGACACTTCCTGACAGTCTGTCTCAACACTTTGCTGACCAAGACTTAGGCACAGGATCTGTTTGAAGACTTGACAACTGTGGGTTGCAGCCAGTTAACTAATGTTGTCAGACTCGTCAGAAGACAGTTATAAACCGGATCAGCCGGTTACCATTAAGAAGGTCTATAAATAGACAGATTCAGAGAGAAGTAACAAGTGATTGAATTTTGTCAATCAATTTGAGAAATCAAATCAAGAAGGAGTAATACACAAAAGAAGATCTTCATCAGAAGATCTAAGAAGACGATCTCAGGATCAATCTAAGAAGAGTTCTATCAAGAATTCAGAAGTGTCATCAAAGGTGTTGGATAGAGAGAGATTCAGCCATTTAAAGAAGAAGAAGGAAGCCAACACTGGTTTCTCAAGAAGCTGTTTGGGAAATCAACTCAGCTAAGTTCAGATTCAAGAAGCTTTGAAGAAAGCTCAGATTCAGTTGATTTCATTCTTCAGCTGATCAAGAACTGCCTTGTCCTTCTCTCTTTCATCAAGGGAAAGTTAATACAAACTTCTTTTCTAATTTTTGTAGGATCTGTCAATACAGATCTGAGTTGTAAGCCTGTGTTATAAAGGCTGAGTGTAGGAGAGTTGATCTCTGAGTGGTAGGGCTGTTTGCATGAGTGTAGGAGAAGGTTGTTCTCTGAGTTGTAGGCCTTGTGATAAGGTTGAGGTAGGGTTGTTGAGCCTGAGTTGTAGGAACCTTTTCAGGTTCTGAGCTGTATGATCTGTGGATCTGAGTAAAGAGGAAGTTTGGCTGAATCTAGCATACTGCTAGATAGGTGAAGGGGGGAAAGTGGACATACCCAAACCTTGGGGAACCACTATAAAACTGTGTGCAATCTGTGTTGTATGATTTTCTGTGATTCCTGTGCTGAGTGTATTAATTCTGTAATTGAATTCTGCCTAAAAGTGTAAACAAGCATAAGAACCTATTCACCCCCCCCCCCCCCCCTCTAGGTGTTTAGGTTGTCTTGAAAGTAAAACTATCAAGTGGTATCAGAGGGAGGTTACTCAAAAAGGACTTAACAGTCTGAGGTAGATCTGAAAGGCAGAATCAAGATTCAAGAAGATGGGTTCTGGAGAAAATTACAAGGAGTTAGGGTCAATGAAGTTACCCATCTGCAGGAAGGAAATCTTTGGAATTTGGAAAGAAAGAGTCAGATTGTTCATGGAAGCATCTGACCCAAGAATATACATCACAGTTCAGGAAGGACCCTTCATTCCAATGAAGGTATCAGTTCTTGATGCTAATATTCAAACTCCAAAGAGTTATTCTGAAATGACCAAGGATGAAATCATTTTGGCAACCATGGACAAGAGAGCTCAGAATATTATTGTGAGTGTCATAGATGATTCTACATTTCAGAATCTGATTCACTGCAAGACCTCCAAAGAAATGTGGGACACCTTGATTGTCTACATGGAGGGATCTGAAGAAGTAAGACAGGATAGGAAGTATATGCTCAACCAGGAATATGAAAGTTTTAGATAAGGAAAAACTGATAGCATAATTGAATGCTATAAGAAATTCTATAGAATTATGAATGAGTTAATGTCCTATGGAAGAGTCTTCAGTACCTATGAACTGAATGACAAATTCTTAAGATCCTTGACAAAGGATTTGGACACAAAGATCTGTGCCATAAGAGAAGTGGCTAAACTGGCAGAGATTTCTCCTCCAACCTTGTTTGGAAAGTTGCTATCCTATGAAATGCAACTTATGGTGAGGAAGGAGGAGGAAAAGAATTCAAAAGGAGAGCATAGAGAGAAGACAGTGGCCTTCAAGGCAGAAGCCACTAGAAAGAATAGGAGGATATCATCATCTCCTCCTAAGGAAGTTGAAGAAGTTAGTTCTGAAAATTCAGAGAATCAGGGTTCAGAAAGCTGTGAGTCAGATGCAGATTTTGCTGCATTTACAAGGCAATTCCAAAGATTCTTAAAGAAGAAGCAGTGGAAGTCTAGGCCATCCTCATCACAGCAAGTTGATGACTATTATCAGAAGAAAAAGTCATCAAGGAAAGAGAAGAGCAGAACAAAGCCCAGCAAGGCCACTACTTCAAAGATTGTCTGCTATTGTTGCAATAGGCCTGGACATGTAGTGGCTGACTGTCCTGATAAGAGAAAGGATTCATCAGATAAGAAGAAGACTTATCAAAAGGTCAAGAAGGAAAAATCCTTTGTTGCAAAGAAGGAAAAGAGCCTAACAGATCAATCAACTTCAGAATCAGAATTTGAAGCTGAAGCATATATTGGACTGTATGCTGCTACTGAAGAAGAGGAGTTCATGCAATTGCTAGACTCCATCTATGAACAAGAGGATCATCAGTGCATGGGACTGATGGTAGGAGTAGAAGAAGACATGTGCCAGAATCAGTCTGGTCCTAGTAAGGTACTATGTCCTTCAATAAAAATCTGTTTGTAGTACAAGTGCAGAATCAGCTACATCTGCATCAAGTGATGTAGATGCATTTGAATCTAAAGGAGATGTCTATCAATTGATAGATAAGTATGGGGACTTGTTGCAGGCCCTTAAGAAAAGCAAGAACCTGGTTAAATCTCAGGCTCAGGAAATTGCTGATCTAAGGGTAGCTGCAACTGAGTTAGAGAAAGTAATTGATCAGAAGTTAAATGGAATTGCCAAGCTGAAGAATATAACTATTATACAGATGGGCACAATTAATTATACCAATGATCAAGTGAAGAGTCTGGAGGCCAGACTAAGAATAGAAAAAGATTTAGTGGCTAGTTACTCTAAGCCAAAGTCTGTCTTACCCTTGATAGATGAATTTGTGACTCAAAAGGGTAAGGCAGGATTAGGATTCAAAGGTAACCCCAGGGCAGCCCAATTCAAGAGGAAAGGCAAAGCTCCTGTCAAGCCACTAAACCTTTCAGTCCCTATTAAGTTTAGAAAGGTGCAAGTGCCTTCTAACCAATATGATCATGAAAATATTCATGGTCATTTTAAGACTAATGTTCTGATTAACAAGGGTGTAAATGCCAACAGGCCTATCCATGTTCATCAACCCAATGGTTATAAGAAATCAGTGGGTGAAGCTGCTGCAGCACCAGCAATGGACAGAAATTCTTCTGTCAAGGGTGTATCTAGATCTAGATACAATAAGTTTGAATGTTTGTGCTTTGGCAAGAGAGGCCATTTTGCATTAGACTGCTGGCATAACACAAGTGTTAGAAAGAACAATAGTCTACCTGTTAGAAGAGATAATGGTAGCTTTGTTAATGCTAACCTGAACCAAGGACCCAAGACTTTCTTGGGTTCTAAGGGTAAGTAAATCTGTGTTGCAGGAAATTCCAAGTGGTCATGCCCCTATTTGGTACTTGGACAGTGGTTGTTCCAGGCACATGACTGGGACAAAGGGGCTGCTGAAGGAGTTTACATC
Source organism: Platanthera zijinensis (assembly GCA_039513925.1). Taxonomy (NCBI): domain Eukaryota; kingdom Viridiplantae; phylum Streptophyta; class Magnoliopsida; order Asparagales; family Orchidaceae; genus Platanthera; species Platanthera zijinensis. The sequence continues at coordinate 92,607,639 of CM077085.1, forward strand.
TGTCAAAGATGGACCTAAAGTGATCTTTGGTGGATCTGAAAAAGGAATCATCAAAGGGTTTGGTAACATTTCTTCTAACCTAATTACTATCATTCAAGTGGCTTATGTAAAAGGTTTGAAACACAATCTAATAAGCATAAGCCAGCTGAGTGATTTAGGATATGACATTTCATTTGTTAAGGATGGATGTCATATCAAAAGTTCAAGTGATCAAGAGATCATATTGACTGGGTATAAGAAGAGAAATGTATATTGTCTTAATTTTGTATGTGAGAATAAGGCTTCTCCCATCTGTCTTGTAGCTGATGACAATGCTTCTCATTGTGTTAAGTGGCACAAGAGATTGGCTCATCTTAATTACAAGACAATTGGCCAACTCTTTAGCAAAGAGTTAGTGAGGAATGGTCCTCAAGTTAAGTGTATAAAGGAAGGAATATGCTCAGCTTGTCAAAAGGGCAAGCAGACAAAATCCTCCTTTCATAGCCTTGAAAACAAGGATTCTGTGAGGTGCTTATACCTCTTGCATATGGATCTTTTTGGTCCTATGCCAGTTCATAGTCTAGGTAGGAAGGTCTACACTTTTGTGGTTGTAGATAACTATTCTAGATTTACATGGGTGTTCTTTCTAAGACAGAAATCAGAAACCCCAAGTGTCTTACTCAATTTTGTGAAGCAAATTCAGAATGAACTGAATAGTAAAGTGGTCAAACTTAGAAGTGATCATGGTACTGAGTTTCAATCTGAAAGCATGACAAAGTTATGTGAAGACTTTGGGATTTTCTAAGAGTTCTCCTCACCTAGAACACCACAGCAAAATGGCATTGCTGAAAGAAAGAATAGAACATTATTTGAAGCTGGTAGAACATTATTGAGTGACACCTCTCTTCCAGAATATTTCTTGGCTGAGGCAGTAAACACTGCTTGTCATGTAATCAATAGGGCTTCTATCACCAAAAGCCACAAAATGACTCTCTATGAGATTATGAAAGGCAGAAAACCAAATCTATCCTACTTTAGGATATTTGGTTGCAAGTGTTATATACTTAACAATAGCAAGTCATATTTGACTAAGTTTGCTGCCAAATCCCAGGATGGGATATTTGTTGGGTACAGCACAAATAGTAAGGCCTATAGAGTCTTCAACTTGACTACTCAAGTTGTAGAGGAGTCTGTTCATGTTGTATTTGATGAAACAAGATTAATCAACTATGAGTTGTCTTGTAGATCAAATGATTCAACAGGTATAAGCAAAAGTATAGACAAACTCTCCATTGTTGAAGCAACAAAGGAAGATGAAGCATTGGAAAATGAAGGCTATTGTCCAGGGGGAGAACAAGACTCAATAGGAGCTGATGAAAACCAAGAGGTTCAGCATGAAGAAGGAGCTGGAGATGTTCAACAAGAAAGGAATCTACCTCCAGCTACAAGACATTTAAGAGATCATCCAGCTGATCAGATTATAGGTGATCCAAGACAGGGAGTGCAGACTAGAAGCAGAAATCGAAGCACAGACCTGCATTCAAGTTTCCTTTCTCAAATGGAGCCTAAGAAGTTTGAAGAAGCCATCCAAGACCAGCACTGGACTAATGCTATGCAAGAGGAGCTGAATCAATTCAGAAGGTGCAATGTCTGGGAGCTTATTCCTAAATCAAGAGGCCACAACATAATTGGCACAAAGTGGATTTATAGGAACAAATTGGATGAGAGTGGAATAATAGTGAAGAATAAAGCAAGATTGGTTGCAAAAGGATACATGCAGGAAGAAGGGATTGACTTTGATCAAACCTTTGCCCCAGTAGCAAGGCTGGAGGCAATCAGAATGTTCCTTGCCTATGCAGCCTATCAAGACTTCAAAGTGTACCAGATGGATGTGAAATCAACATTCCTGAATGGTGATTTAAAAGAGGAAATCTATGTAGAGCAGCCATCAGGTTTTGTAGATCCTCTTAAACCTGATTATATCTATAAGCTTAGAAAAGCTTTGTATGGGTTAAAGCAAGCCCCAAGGGCTTGGTATGAAACCCTGTCTACTTTCCTTATTGAGAATAAATTCTTAAGAGGAAAAATAGACAAAACTCGATTCCTTAGGGAATCCAAAGGTAAGATCATCTTAGTTCAGATCTATGTTGATGACATAATCTTTGGATCTACTGAAAACAACCTTTGTAAAAAGTTTGCCAAACTTATGCAAGGGAAGTTTGCGATGAACAGTATGGGGGAACTTAAGTTCTTCTTGGGACTCCAAGTAAGACAGACTGATGATGGCCTATCCATATCCCAGTCTAAGTTCACCAAAGAATTAATTAAGAAGTATGGTATGGAGTCATCCTCCACTATGAGAACTCCTATAGGAACAAGTATGCCTATATGCAAAGATGATGCAGGTAAACCTATTGATGAATCTTTGTATAGAGGAATAGTTGGCTCACTACTATATCTCACTGCTAGTAGACCAGATATTATGTATGCTACATGTGTCTGTGCTAGGTACCAAGCCTGCCCTAAAGAATCTCATTATATTGCAGTCAAAAGGATTCTGAGATATCTTAAGGGCACACCTAATCTAGGCCTTTGGTACCCTAGGAATAGAGATTTTCTACTAACAGGTTATTCAGATGCAGACTTTGCAGGCTGTAGAGAGGATAGAAAGAGTACAACAGGTACTTGTCAATTCTTGGGAGGAAGATTGATATCTTGGAGTAGTAAGAAGCAGACCATTGTGGCTATATCCACAGCTGAGTCAGAATATGTTGCTGCTGGCAGCTGCTGTGCACAACTATTGTGGATACAGCATCAGCTTAAAGATTATGGTATTCAAGTAAGTAGAACACCTCTTTTGTGTGATTCTAAGAGTGCAATTTCTATTGCTAATAATCCTGTTTCTCATAGTAGAACTAAGCATATAGAAATTAAATACCATTTTCTTAGAGAACATGTAGAAAGAGAAGACATCACATTGGAATTTGTTAAAATAGATTATCAAATAGCAGATGTATTTACTAAGCCACTGGATGAAACAAAATTCAATAAATTTAAAATTGAATTAGGCATGCTGACCATTGATTAGTTTATCAATAAACTTACAAGTAACATATTAGATTATCAAGTGGTCTCAAGTGGTATTGACAAAAATAGAAATTGGCTAAGTAAAATAGTGTCGACACATTCAGTGATAATGTGTCGACTCAGTGAAGTCATGACGACTAGTCAGAGAATATGTGTCAACACAGAGAATTTGTGTCGACACTTAAGAATCAAATAGTTGACTCATCCAGGAATGTAGTGTCGACTTCACCAGAATAGTGGTGTCGACACTTACAGATTTTGTGTCGACACTTATCCTAAGAGTCGACACAGAATTTCTGATGCTCTACTATGTCTCTCAGGTGTCGACATATCCATAATTGGTGTCGACACATAGTAGACAGATTTGTTGTCGAGACAATAGAAGTTTGTGTCGACACTTTCCATCTGTGTCGACATATATAGACTGTTTTTGCCCGTCTTTTGATCTTCTTTCAATAGAAGGTATAAATAGGTCAAGAACTTATTCTGTCGACACGCTTACAAGGTTTTCTAGACTGAAACCCTGTGTCATCATTCTCTCTCTCTCTTCTCTCAAGCTATCTCGTCTGATCAATGGCGTCAAAGGTTGCAGATAACGTCAATGAAGGATATGAGTTGGTGCGCAATGGCTTTGTGGATGCCCCGACAGATGTTCAAAGGATTGTCAATCTAATTTCTGAGTCTGGATTAGAGTTTCTAGTTTCTGAACCGACAAAGATCTAGAAGAAGGAGGTGATTGAATTCTTTACCTCTACATCAGTGGATTCAGATGGTCTCAAGATCAAATCCACAGTTCATGGGTCAATGGTGAAAATTACCCCAAGAAGTTTAAGAAAGATTCTCCAATTACCTATCATTGAGAATGAAGAAGAAGTCTCAGCTTCTAAGTCAAGAGAGGCTCTCCAATGGTGTGGATTGGATCCAACCCTGAAGATTGGAGCTGCTTTCAACAGAAAAGGGATGAATCAACAAGAAAAATTTTTGTCTGAAGTGGTTGGCAAGGTGATTATGTGCAAACTAGGTGGACATGATAGGATTTCAGCCTATATGTTCAGCCTAATGACCAGAATTGTGTTTACAATTCCAACTGACTGGTCAGCTGTAATATTTGATAAAATCAAGGAAGGAATCAAGAAGCCAAATCTAGCTAGAATTATGAGTTTATACCTGATTGGAGTGATCCCTGAGGTTATGCAACAACTGCCTGGGATAAAGATTAATCACATGAGGAAAATGGATACAAGATTATTTTCAAGGTGGGATAGGGTGCTGTCTAAAGATGTGCCTGATGAGAGCAGGCAGGACACCCCTGTGAGATCCCCTGCACATGATCTAAGCACTGCCCAGCATCAAGAAGAGCAAGTGAGAAAGCAGGTTGAAGATCAGCCTGAGTCTGTTCAAGCTCACACTCCTGCCCAGAATGTATCTACTTCTGAACAGGTAAAGGGAGAGCAAGTGAGTTTTTCTGCCAAGGTCATTCCTAATATTTTTTACTCCTGCACAGGTACAGGGGGATCAAGTGCATTCTCCTACCCAGGAAATTCGACATACTGAACAAGTGCAGGAGGTGCAAATGTCTGACCATGTGCAAGAGGAAGACCAAATTGATCTATCAAAAGATTTGAACATTACAGATCTGGATGATTCAACATCTGTTCCAGCTCAGAAGGAATACACTCTAGATAAGTTATTTCCAAATGTTGAAATTGCTACTGATATAGTAGAGGAGGAACAAGATATTGAGAAGGTACTAGACATGGAGATAGAGCAAGAAATAAAGAAAGAGCAAGAAATTGAGGAGGAGCAAGAAGTTGAGGGGGAGCCTGTGCAGGTTGAGGCTGAACAACAAGGCACTGAGACAGATATTCCTCTTCTTTCTCCTGACAGAGTTCAAATTGACAGTTCATCTGATTTTGAGAATGAAGAAGCCAGACTGGCTAAGAAGAAAAAGTTCATGGTCTTTAAGAGAAGGAGCAAAAGCTATAAGCAGACTCTACAGACTACAACTCTACAATCTCCTTCTGAATTCAATTATAACAAGTTTATGGTAGATTTGCAAGTTAAGTTAGATGACCACAGGTTGGCTGTTGAGAAGTATGTTGATGAGAGCAATAAATCCCTTCAATTTGACTTGGCTCAAGATATTAAATCTATTAGATTTGAAGTAAATATGAATAAGAAGGAGATGACAGATTGCTTCCATAAGGGAGGTAATGCTGTGGTGTTTTTGGCTAAACAACAGCAGTCTATCATCCCTAAAGTGGATGATATTGTTTTAAAACAAGGTTATGTTTTGGAGAATCAGCTGAGGATGAATGATAATTTGGCTGAATCTCACCAAGAAATTATTAATGAGTTGAAAAAGACTACTACAGGGCTGACTGAAGCAAGAGCAAAGGAGATGGAAGAGTTTGATAAGAAACTTCAAGATGCCATTGAATCAGTTATAACTGCTATCACCACATCTCAAAAGGACATATCTGACAACCTTCAAAGGTTGAAACCCTATTTTAAAGAGGGTGTGAATTATCTGGATGGCCAGATCAGATTTCAGAAGGAAGATCTAAGAGATCATATTACCAGAGAAGTCATAAAGGGGGAGAGGTTGTTAGTTCATGCTGGCTCAGAGCACACCAAATGGGTGACAAATAGTATTCGAGCCATATTGGGATATCCACCTTTGTGTGATGATGCTATGGTGGCTGAGTCAGGAATTCAAACAGGTCTACTTGAAGGCAATCAACCTGAGATTGCCCAAGTCATTTACCCTCCTCCAGATTTTGATATGATTGATCAGCAAGTTCAGGATATGTATAGTCCTCCAAAGGAGGTTACCAAGGTTATTATTGAAAAAGTTGATAAGCCTGATGCCAACTTGAAAGAACAGCAAGATGCTCTACTATCCAAGAAAAGATTTAGAGAGCAGGCTGAACTTAAGCCAGATTTTGAGCAGTGGAGCCCTACTTCAAGAAATATTATACTAACTACATGGAAGGCTGTAAAGGACCAAGAACATGGAAGAGGAAAGTGGTATAATGAAATGGAATGGCAAAAGTTTGAAGCTAGGCAGGAAGCCATAATACAGTTCAGGAGAAAAGCCAAGATGGGAAGGCTGTCACCAGATGCTCAGGAGCCGAGCAAGTACTTTCCAAAGCCCTTTCATTACTTTGAAAGGCAAAGGCTCAAGGAAGAAGCACAGAAGAAAGCTGAGCTAAAAGGCAAGAAGCCAGCTGAAGTTGTTGAAGCTCCTGTGAAGGCTTAAATCCAATCTGGCAAAGGAATTGTCATAAAAGAGCCTGATCAGTCTTAGTTCTAAGTTCTTTCAAATGTGTTTTGTAATATTTTGTTTAATCATTCAATGTAAACATCTGTAATCAAACATTACCAAGTTATAAACAAAATTTTGTTTGGAATCACATATTCATGTTCACTCTGTGATGAATTGTTAATATTTTGTTTATATTAAGTATTCTTGTAATGTCATACATCATCATATTATTTTTTTTATATAAATGGTGTATATCATTAACTAAAAGGGTTATGACTTCTCCAAATAGGGGGAGATTGTTGGGTACATTGAAAAATGTGTACCTGATTTGAAGAAGCCTAACTTAGCTTAATGATATACATCAAGGTGTATTTGATGTTATTTTAAGTTGACATATGCAGGTGAAGAAGTATTAAAGAATACAGGAAATTATTCTAAGTCCATGTGTCGACACCTGAAGAAATTGTGTCGACACTTCAGAATAATTGTGTCGACACTTGAAGGAAGCTGTGTCGACACAGAGAAAGATAGTCGACCACATTTGTGTCGACACTGGGAAGCAGTGTCGACTCACAGAAAGATAGTCGACCACATTTGTGTCGACACTGGGAAGCAGTGTCGACTAACTGAAAGATAGTCGATCTCAACTTTGTCGACACTGGGAGGATGTATCGACACATTGAGACAGAGTCGACACACATTGGCAGAAGTCAACAATACTTGTGTCGACACTAGAAGACTGAGTCGACACATATTGGCAGGATTGACATTTGCTGAGTCGACACCTGAAGGCAGAGTCGACACATATTGAGTTCTGAATCTACAACAACTGTGTCGACACACAGGACTTGTGTCGACACACTGCAAAGTCAAGACCAAGTTATTTTCTGAAGAAAGATGAAGTGTTGAGTCGACACAAATTCTCTGTGTTGACTCATTCTCAAGATGAAGTTCTGAAGAAGCTGTGTCGACTTAAAGGCAAACTTGTCGACATCATCAAAGGCTGTGTCGACACCAAAGTTACTTGTGTCGACACATATAGATAGTTGGTCTCGACACTTCCTGACAGTCTGTCTCAACACTTTGCTGACCAAGACTTAGGCACAGGATCTGTTTGAAGACTTGACAGCTGTGGGTTGCAGCCAGTTAACTGATGTTGTCAGACTCGTCAGAAGACAGTTATAAACCGGATCAGCCGGTTACCATTAAGAAGGTCTATAAATAGACAGATTCAGAGAGAAGTAACAAGTGATTGAATTTTGGCAATCAATTTGAGAAATCAAATCAAGAAGGAGTAATACACAAAAGAAGATCTTCATCAGAAGATCTAAGAAGATGATCTCAGGATCGATCTAAGAAGAGTTCTATCAAGAATTCAGAAGTGTCATCAAAGGTGTTGGATAGAGAGAGATTCGGCCATTTGAAGAAGAAGAAGGAAGCCATCACTGGTTTCTCAAGAAGCTGTTTAGAAAATCAACTCAGCTAAGTTCAGATTCAAGAAGCTTTGAAGAAAGCTCAGATTCTGTTGATTTCATTCTTCAACTGATCAAGAACTGCCTTGTCCTTCTCTCTCTCATCAAGGGCAAGTTAATACAAACTTCTTTTCTAATTTCTGTAGGATCTGTCAATACAGATCTGAGTTGTAAGCCTGTGTTATAAAGGCTGAGTGTAGGAGAGTTGATCTCTGAGTGGTAAGGCTGTTTGCCTGAGTGTAGGAGAAGGTTGTTCTCTGAGTTGTAGGCCTTGTGATAAGGCTGAGGTAGGGCTGTTGAGCCTGAGTTGTAGGAACCTTTTCAGGTTCTGAGCTGTAGGATCTGTGGATCTGAGTAAAGAGGAAGTTTGGCCGAATCTAGCATACTGCTAGATAGGTGAAGGGGGGAAAGTGGACGTACCCAAACCTTGGGGAACCACTATAAAACTGTGTGCAATCTATGTTGTATGATTTTTTGTGATTCCTGTGCTGAGTGTATTAATTATGTAATTGAATTCTGCCTAAAAGTGTAAACAAGCATAAGAACCTATTCACCCCCCCCCCCCTCTAGGTGTTTAGGTTGTCTTGAAAGTAAAACTATCAAATACAATCGCAAAACGGTCCAGATCTAGGACGAATTCTACGCCCCTCACAGGAGGAAGATCGGGAAGATTAGCTAGGAAAACATCTTAACACTCACCTACCATAAGAATCTCCTCTAAACACGACAAACAAACCTTGGTTTCCTAAAACTGAAACCAAACAAGCAAAACATCCAGAATTTAAAAAAAACTTCTGAGCACATACCGCATAAAAAAACTGGAGAAGCCTGAAGCGACCATAAACACTCCTGGGTTGACCGTCGTCCGTCTTGAAGTCCAAGCGCTTAACCTTGCACTGGATAACAGAGTCATGCCTAGACAACCAGTACATGCCCAAGATCACATCAAAATCTTCTAGGTCTATCACCTTTAAATCAGCAATCACTAGAAAATCACCTAACAGAATCGGACATCTCTGACTACCTTGGTCTGATACCACAGAATCACCAGAAGGAAACTTGACACAAAACACGTCACCAACCCGAATGAGGGTCAAACCATAATGCTCTACAAAATCCCTAGCCACTAATGGGTGGGTAGCGACATAATCAAAAAGAACACACACCTAACGGTTCTTTACCTTAATCTACTAATAAAATTTCATACCTAACTTATTCGAACAACAGCAAAACTAGGATTGAAACTAAAAACTAGCTAGAACCTAACCTGAGATCACTTGGGTTGAAGACTCAGTTTCTTTTTCGGTTGCCGCGTTCAGTTTACCTTTTCCTTGTTCTGGTTTGGTGGCGGCGGCAGAGCCCGAGGCGACGCAGGCTGCGGTGGGGACTGAGCCTGGGGACACGAAGCCTTCAGGTGTCCCTTCTGCCCGCATTGGAAGTAAGACTTTTCCTTCAACCAGCAACGACTCACGTCATGTCCCTTCTTTGAAAAAAAAAAGTGCACACCAGATCTCCCTTGGGCACTCCTTGGATGGAGAGCACCCACTGCTTCTTATGATTGGCACTTCTCTTGAAACACCTTTTGTAAGGATGGTCAGATCGACCACAGAAGCTACAAATCTCTCCGCTTTTCTTTTTCAAAGAAGGGACGGATTCCCTAGAGCTTCCATTCAACACCTTTCCTCTTCTCTTTCCTCAGTATCATACCATGATCCTTAGCATATCCAATGATCTCAACTTCAAGAGTAACTTCTACTGTCCTCATATTAGTATCGGACCGGTAAGTATTGGCAAATTATTGAATGTTATTTTTGAGACTGCCCAAGAAACCTTTAACCCTGCACTCCTCAGCAGCTCTCAACTCAGAAGCAAACTTATTAAATTTACTGATTTCACTCTCATACCCAATCACTATGGGGGTTTGCTCACCAGACTGTCGTTCTAAGATGATAGCCAATAATGCCTGGGACTGTGCTTGTATTGCTACAATTTGACCTGTCATGGTCTCCATGCTCTAGCGCAGTTCTACAATCATCGCCTCTCCCTACGCACCTGACGACTCACCCTCAAGCTGGGGTGTCGACCTGGTCGCATCACGCTCATGTGACATTCTAAAAAACACATAAACACCTCATTAAAACTCTAGCTAAACTAGGACTACGCCACTAAGTTCATACCATACTTAAAAGACACTTGCTTATACTACAACTTGCTCTGAGATTTTATGATGATGACATGTCCTACTTAGGATGATATCCTATCATCCTATTGACTCATGTGTCTATGATATGAATGCATAGATTCTTTACTCTTATTTAAAATCATGTGTGTACATGTGTCATCATGTAAATCTTCAGCTTGGCATGTTGTGCTTATGTTATGTTATGCTATGTATGCAATGTTATGCATCCTAAAAGGCCTTAATGCATGTTATGATCGGCGTACACATGAAATGTTTCCATCTCATACTACATAACATTGCATGCAATGAAAAAGAAAACGTGCTAATGGGCATTCATGTGGTGATATTATACATCCCATACTACATAACCATCACATGTTGCCACCTATGGTGGATCCATATACAAACACATATTATGCATCTCATACTACATAATATGTACTGTATACTTCTAATCATGTTTATGAGTGTAGTGTTCAAGCTTCAGCCAAGACGTATTGATGACACATCGGTGTGTGTATGATATGACACTAAACAACTAACATTAACAAGGGAAGGTTGCCCGACCAATTGTTAAGCAACTTCCCTCTGATACCAACTGTCACAACCCGCATTTCCCCAATAATTAAATTATATCAGAGTAAGGGAAAATACGCGCCGTGATGCCACGCCGTGCAAGGGATAACTACAGACGCTCAGGCAAGACTCTAAACTCTACAGTTTAAAAGAAAGACATATGTTATTATGAATAAAATCCAGTTTAAGTTGAGGAGATAGTCGTATCCCTCGGCTTAGTGGATCATCTAGTCCACGATTCAAAGTATAATTAAACGTTTGTGGAAGATACTTGTTTAAATCGACTCTAACATCCTACATGAGTATAAATGTCCCTGAGGAACAACTTAGACTATGCAAACTCTAGATTTATAATAAGTATAGAAAAAATCTTTACACTAACCAAAAAGTAGTGACTTAGTTTTGAAAGAGATTGCATGTATGCTTTACTAATAATAGGTTTTTTTAAGCTTAAAAATATCTTATATGCAGTCCTAGCAATAAATCATCCCAAAGAGCAAGAACTACTAACATAAAAGTAGACACTAGCAACAAGCCAAATATCCAAGAATGACATTAATCAATCAGTGGGCGTCAAACACCTGTCACGAACCCACTAAAAGTTCTCAAGTCCGAAGCATACTACAAAAGAACAAAAGCTACCTCGCAACCTCGAGGCACCCTCAGCAAACCCAGCAACAAAACTACTCAGCCGCACCACCTGCTACAGCCCTGAACCTGAGGCATTCAAGAGGAGAACACCTCAGCAAGCAACAAAAACAAGAGGCAAAAGAATAGGTCAGCAAGTGAGTAAGCCAAACAAAGGAGGGTGTACCAAACTCAACCCAAGGAGGAAGAATGCAAAAACAAACAAAACAGTAACAATTGGCCAAATAGAATAAGTAGAGAAAGGTTAGCCAATATAATAACCTCTAAATTAAAAGGAATGCACCAAGTGCGAAGGTGAACAAGTCTGGGCTAATAAGCAAAATTTAGCAAACTGTGGCATAAACCACAAGAAAACGACTGAGCACAATACGACTCGGAAGAGGGTGGATCATCGATACGTGGTATGACTATGTTGCAGGCCGGAGAGGGTGACGGCCTCAAGTGCCCTAAGCCCAACTCCGGATCCTCAACCGTCTCACAATCGATACTATGGTCCAGAAATATGGCCAAATCGGGCCAACCAGAACCCAACAGTCTAGGAAAGGATAAACTAAGCATACCCCCACTGTGATGATCAACAGAAAGAAGGGGCCTCCCGATTGGGTGGTATGTTAACCACAACCAACACTCATATCCCCAACATCATGATGAGTCCTTTTTATATACCTATTTTCGGACTCATCTAGGCTTATTTTCTTGTCTTTGCACACCGTTTAGCGTCATTTGCACTCCTTTTGGTTCGCTACGGTTATTCCTCGTCTTGTGCACTTTATTAGCCTATTTCTGTGCGTGTGTGTATTTCCCTTTTTGCTTTGCTTAATATTTATGTCTGTGACTGCCATGTCGACATCCCGTCCAGTTTTCCTGCAGGTTCTGGGATCGTGTGGGCGTCCGGGATAGGACATTCACCATTTTTGGCAAAGGAGTCAATGGTCGTGCGTTTTTACCCACGCACGATCATCGACCTCTTTGGCGCACGATCACTGGTCGTGCGCAGTCATGACCTCTTCTGTGAAAGTTCTGTCCCGGCATATCGCACGATCATCAGCCATACCGCGCACGATCACTGCTCGTGCGCTGCCGGTCGTGCGCAGTCACACCTTCTTTTTCCACTTTTCTGCCTCCATATCGCACGATCACAGGCCATACCGCGCACGACCACTGGTCGTGTGCCTGTGATCGTGCGCGCTGTTTAATTCTGTTTTCTATAAATAGCGCAGGTCCGCCCTAATTTTGAGATCGATCAAATCTCGCGATTTTTCCGCCGTTTCTCGTCCCGAACGAGGGTTTCCGCCGTCTTCCTCCATCTCCCACCTTAGGGAGGGTCTCCGGGCAAGCTTACAACGCCAAATCAACGCCAGAGCATCCTCTCGGCCTCCTCCTTCATCCTCAAGCTTCAAGCGGAGTTTTGACCGAGCTTTCTCCATCAAGCAAGGAAGGGCCGGAGCCGTAATTTACGGATCATTTCAACGAAGAAGACGGGTCCATTGGGAGTGAGTGACAGCCTCCTCTACCCCGGACGCAGTTGAGGACCGAGCTTGGACTCGGATTGATAACCCGGGATTCCAACCGTGAACCCTCAACAAGGCTTCGGATTCGGTCGATTCGCACACCTCTTTCTCTTGTATTTGATAGCTTAGCTTAACTCTTTATATTGATGAAGTACATTTTATTGTAGTTAATGATCTTGCACTTTATCATGTCTATGTGATTTGTGTATTTTCGTTATTATTGCTTGAGGTGCGCCTTAATATTCCATCCACCATCCACCCTTGCCGCACTAGCAATTGCTAGTGGCGTGCGTTGCGAAGAGGTGCTCACGACCCTCATTCCGCCGTTCTCTCCACCTCATCCGCTAGCCTACTCTTCCGTCCGCCAAGCGATTCGGTGCATAGCGGCCCGACTAGTCTTCCATCCCGCCTGGCGAAGCATCGCATAGCGGCGTTGCATAGGAGTAGCTTGCAGATTTTACTTTCTGTTTCCGCCACCATCTAAACCCCCCTTTTAGATCCGACCCGAGGACTTCAATCTCAAGTCCGCCTCGACATTAACTCATCCCTTACTGTGTTCCTCAAGAGACCGACACTCGGGGATTTATTCCCAAACTTTATTACTTGTGCGACCGGTGCGCTTGCCGTAATCCACGCATCAAGTTTTTGGCGCCGTTGCCGGGGAACACAGTCGTTTGAGTTTTTGAAGAGGTAGATTTGAGATAGAAGCCCTTTTCCATCTGTTCATTCCATGTTTTATTTTTCTTTACTTTAGTTTTTATAATTTGTTGCTTATTTTTCTTTATTCCTCTTCTAATTTTTTATATTCCAGTAGCAGGTATTCCTTTTTATTTATCTGCTTGTGTGTAGTTAATTTTTGCTTAGAAAATTCTTGTGGTGAATTCTTTCTTGCTGCACCATGTATTCTTATGCGAATATTCGCTGCTGTTGGTGCGGGGATTATAGGCATAACAGTGATGAGTGCCCCACTGAAGAATGGGAGCATAATTCTCGTGGTTCAGTGTATGGAGCACCGTTGTCTTATGGTACTTCATACACCGCACCCCAGTCTTATGGTCACTACTCTTCTCCGCCTTCACCTTTTTCATATTCCTCCCCGGTCCCTTCTGGACCGAGGGGTAATGGAAAACGGTGTTTGTGTTGTCATAGCACCGACCATGTGTTGAAAGATTGCGCAGAATTTCAGCGCCAGTTGGAGGCGGATGATGAACCGGATATCCGGATTGTCTCATCCACTTCTCAAATGGCCGCTCCTTCTGATTCTGATGATGTATCCGCAGTACCACCTTGTCTATGGGGGACTGCTGTGGATACACCCATCAGACTTTCTACTGGTCAGTGCGACGACATTGCGGCGCCGTCTCTCCTTGTGCCTTCTTCCCCTATTTTTGATTCACCCCCGGAGGAACCTGCGCATATTATCTCTGATGATGTTGCTCCTTCGCTTTCTTTGCATGAATTACCTACTCCCATTTCTAGTGAGTCGGTCGATGATGTTGTGCCCTGCGGGAATTGGGAATATGAGGATGCGCCGTGGTGTGACGAGGACATTATTCTCATCAATGGTGAGTACTATGTCTTGGAACACCGTGACGTACCGAGGTGTGATGAGGAAATCCTTGCCGGCGAGGAGGTTTCTACTTCCTTGTTGGATGAGGGGGTCCAAACCACCACCGAGGACCTCGTGGTCTCAGTTTCCCCTCGCCATGACTCACATGACACCGACAGTGATCTATGTTTGGATCCTGCTGAGAGTGATTCCGGGATCACTCTCCCTATTTCCGCTTCTTTTAGTTTTTCTTCTCCTTTATTCCTTGACCCCCCTTCTCCTCCTGCGCCTGTGCGGGTTGACTCCCTGCAGGTGAGTTGGGTTGACATTGAGTCGTGTGCTCAGGTTGTCGGCGAGTGCCTCAGCTTGCGTGAGGAGTTTCCTACTCCTTTTGCAGTTGAAGCCTCTGCCTACACCTTCGCCCCCAACGAGCTTGTGGTGGATGATACCTTGCTAGGCAAGGATTTGTTTTGTGGTGAGATGAGTGAGGACCAGGCCTCCTCATCTTACTTCCTATTTCATCTACCTGTGCGTCGCAGGTATTATTATCTAGGTAGAGGAGTAACTGTGCTATCACCGTATCGGTACCCGTTACCGACACGGATATTAGGACAGTTGCCTGTGCACTTTTCATTTCATAGGCCCATTAGCTAGAACTTTTCTTTTGTTGAATAAGTCGTGCTGGGATGACAATAACCCCAGTACTTATCTTAAATTTTCTGCATTTTTATTTTTATTTTATGTCTAGCTTAGTTTAGTATTTTCTTTTGGTATATTTTTCTTTTGTTTTTGCGGAGCTCACCCCTGCAGGTATTCATGGATACTACGCATTGGCGGGGTTGTGATTCTTCGTATGGCGGGCCTGCTCCTAGTTTTCACGCGTCTTCTGGTATGCTCACTAGCTGAGCATTGGGTAACCTCTTCCCTTAGCTCTTTTTGATTTAAATTTCTCTATCATTTGATGTGTTGTTTAGTTTAAGTCTGGGGGAGAGTCAGTTTACCTTTTGCACGTGCACATTTCTTTTGCATACTAGAAGCTTTTACATTATTATTTTGTTCAAGTTCATTGCATCGCACACCACTGCACTCACATGAGCGCGAGCTTAGCGGTTTGCGTGTCACGAGTTGAACCTGTATCTTTGTTCGATTTGGAAAATTTCTGTGCTAGTTCAGGATTGCGCGACGGAGTAAAATGTTGGCCTTGCTGTGTTTCTAGTCAACTGCTCTCGTTTTGTATAGAAATTTGAGTAGATTTAATTTTTCTGTATGCTTATAGCTTTATATTTTTCTATCTGCGTAAATTCTTTTTTATTCTACTCAAAAGTTGGTGAATCCGGTGTGAATCAAACGGTAGCGTAGGAATGTGTGTAGCCGCCACTAGACTCGTATTGCTTGAGTCGGGAGGAAGGATTATCTTTCTCGGTTGCTAAGAACTTGCCCCAAGCTATTCTTGAAGCATTGGTACACGGTTAGTCTAGCGTGAGAGTGATGTAGGCCATCTTTTGGCCCGGTTGAGCTTTGTACCGTTCCTAACGTCATATCCTCGCTACGCCCCTTTGTGCCTACCCTTTCTTTTGATTCAGCTCCACCTATAATTCGCCAAAGCCTCTTAGCCGATCCTAGTCGCACACCCAAGTCGAGCTTAGTGTTTTATATTTTCATGTTGGGCTGTGATGTGGTGTTATTATTTGTGAATATGTGGATGTGCTCCAAGATTTATATCTGCTGAATTTATGAAAATAAAAAGATGAAAAAGAAAAGAAAATGATTTAAAAAAGAAAAAGAAAAAGAAAAAGTTTAATTGAAAATCTTTATTTGAGATGATTTGGATTTGGAGTAGGCGGTGCACACACCCATGTTGCAAAAGTTAAGTCTGGGGGTGTGGTGCACCCGTGTTTATTTTGTGGGCAGCGGGTACTAGTTTTGTACATTCGCTCATTTGGGTTAGGTGCATACCCTTCATGTTTACCCTTGTTTTCCTCACCGTAACCCAAGCCCCATTATTACCCGAAGTCCTACGGACTTGCGCTTGAGTTGACTAGTGCCGTGGAGAGAGTGCGAACGGGCAAGCTTATGGTTTCCGACATTGGTGGATTCCTTTGGGGGTAATCTTGAGCCCCGGTCTTCGGCAATGCTCACCTTAGTGGCCTGTCTACTTTCTTCCTGCGTAGGACCGGATGATTCACCGTGATTCTACTTTTGAGTAGTAATAACTTTTTGATACGCATTGTGAAAAATATAAAATATTTTGTATACTTAAAAATTTCCTCTACTTTATTTTTATGCACGCGAGCATGCGACTTCGCATGGTACTCTGTTTTGCAATTTCTTTGTTAGCTAGTTCATTTTCCCTGTCTGCTTAGGTTTTGTTTGCTCGGGACGCGCAAACGGTTAAGTCTGGGGGTGTGATGAGTCCTTTTTATATACCTATTTTCGGACTCATCTAGGCTTATTTTCTTGTCTTTGCACACCGTTTAGCGTCATTTGCACTCCTTTTGGTTCGCTACGGTTATTCCTCGTCTTGTGCACTTTATTAGCCTATTTCTGTGCGTGTGTGTATTTCCCTTTTTGCTTTGCTTAATATTTATGTCTGTGACTGCCATGTCGACATCCCGTCCAGTTTTCCTGCAGGTTCTGGGATCGTGTGGGCGTCCGGGATAGGACATTCACCATTTTTGGCAAAGGAGTCAATGGTCGTGCGTTTTTACCCACGCACGATCATCGACCTCTTTGGCGCACGATCACTGGTCGTGCGCAGTCATGACCTCTTCTGTGAAAGTTCTGTCCCGGCATATCGCACGATCATCAGCCATACCGCGCACGATCACTGCTCGTGCGCTGCCGGTCGTGCGCAGTCACACCTTCTTTTTCCACTTTTCTGCCTCCATATCGCACGATCACAGGCCATACCGCGCACGACCACTGGTCGTGCGCCTGTGATCGTGCGCGCTGTTTAATTCTGTTTTCTATAAATAGCGCAGGTCCGCCCTAATTTTGAGATCGATCAAATCTCGCGATTTTTCCGCCGTTTCTCGTCCCGAACGAGGGTTTCCGCCGTCTTCCTCCATCTCCCACCTTAGGGAGGGTCTCCGGGCAAGCTTACAACGCCAAATCAACGCCGGAGCATCCTCTCGGCCTCCTCCTTCATCCTCAAGCTTCAAGCGGAGTTTTGACCGAGCTTTCTCCATCAAGCAAGGAAGGGCCGGAGCCGTAATCTACGGATCATTTCAACGAAGAAGACGGGTCCATTGGGAGTGAGTGACAGCCTCCTCTACCCCGGACGCAGTTGAGGACCGAGCTTGGACTCGGATTGATAACCCGGGATTCCAACTGTGAACCCTCAACAAGGCTTCGGATTCGGTCGATTCGCACACCTCTTTCTCTTGTATTTGATAGCTTAGCTTAACTCTTTATATTGATGAAGTACATTTTATTGTAGTTAATGATCTTGCACTTTATCATGTCTATGTGATTTGTGTATTTTCGTTATTATTGCTTGAGGTGCGCCTTAATATTCCATCCACCATCCACCCTTGCCGCACTAGCAATTGCTAGTGGCGTGCGTTGCGAAGAGGTGCTCACGACCCTCATTCCGCCGTTCTCTCCACCTCATCCGCTAGTCTACTCTTCCGTCCGCCAAGCGATTCGGTGCATAGCGGCCCGACTAGTCTTCCATCCCGCCTGGCGAAGCATCGCATAGCGGCGTTGCATAGGAGTAGCTTGCAGATTTTACTTTCTGTTTCCGCCACCATCTAAACCCCCCTTTTAGATCCGACCCGAGGACTTCAATCTCAAGTCCGCCTCGACATTAACTCATCCCTTACTGTGTTCCTCAAGAGACCGACACTCGGGGATTTATTCCCAAACTTTATTACTTGTGCGACCGGTGCGCTTGCCGTAATCCACGCATCACATCACCATCTCAAAATCGGCACAGCACCTAAGTATTACAACACTAAATCGAAGACCACAACCTATAATCGACCTAAACTAAACGCAACGCATCCTACGCTCAACGACATCGAAAAATTTACCCTAAGTGTAAGCCTAAAAAGTTTCAACATCTTATACTCTAAAAGAAACAGGGACATTAATAGAAGATGACAGTCTTACCATAAGAACTTAAGGAAAATGAGAGGAAAGTAGCCACTTGCCTTGTCTTTACCAGAGAAAGTCTCTAAATCACACATCGTCGCAGATCTGAACAAGAGTGGACGAAATAGAAGTTAAGGCCAAAAAACCCTAACGAGAAATCTCAAGAAATGGGGAAAAAATTACCATAGTGGCGTAGATCTTGCCGAGAACTTTTCAAATCTATGCTCGAATGAAGATTTCGAGCACCGGAGCTCCGTCGGCGGCGACCGGAAGGTTCACGAAAACTCACGCTCTGCCATCGTCGTCCTCATGTTTCTTCAATTCTGGTTCGGTTCAATGAAGAAGAAGAAAAATACCTAAAGGAAGAGTGGGGCCGGTTCTAATTCTAAGTATACGTAAATATATATATATATATATATATATATATATATATATATATATATATATATATATATTTATTTATTTATTTATTTATAAAAAGTTTTGTCTAAAAACGGACTATTTACGAGCGGGTGCGCGGAAAACAAAAATAAAGGTTGAAGATGGTTTCAAATATTAAAGTTGTCAACATGAAAGTTGTAGATATCGTCGAGACGAACAAATTTCATGTTAACCATTTTTTGATACGGCACCCGAACGCAGACAGGAACCGACTACTCGAGTGGCAGCATGAACCACTCGAGTTCCAACATACCTACTCGAGTAGCATCATATTTTACTCGAGTAGCAGCTCCTCACTCGAGTTCCAGCCTATATTACTCGAGTAGCAGCATATTTTACTCGAGTAGCTGCTCCTCACTCGTGTTCCAGTCTATATTACTCGAGTAGCAGCATATCACTCGAGTTTCAGAAGAAAAAACAAAAATAGGGGCTTAATATGACTTCAAATCAAAATGTTTCTAACATAACAGTTGTAGATCTCGTCGAGACAAACAAATTTTTTGTTGACCATTTTTCCATACGACGCCTTTTTGACCCTCAAAAAGGCGCCCGAACGTAGACTGTAAATGACTACTCGAAAGGAATACATGACAGCACTCGAGAGAACAGAAATCACTCTAGAAAAGAGCAGGCGCACTCGAGAAGAACAAAAAAAAGAATAGTGTTAGGAATAGTGATTTTTACAAATATACCAAAAATCAAACTATAGAGATGACTAGTGAATCACATTTTTGAATAGTGTTATAATATTAAAATATTCATATTGTATGTTTTTGAACAAACAATACGCGTTCAAAACGGAGGCCCAAACGCGCGCCGAATTAAACGAAACTCACATCGTATATGAACACTTACGCTACAAACCCAACGGCAAAGTAAAAAACCTAAATCCGACGAGCCATTCCCAAGATATAAATTTTCAAAGTCTACGACGAACATAAACTATACAAAACTTCAGAAAATTGTCGAGGCCCGAATATCGCTCGTGTTGCGACGAAACTTGACGAACAAGTCCAAAATTACTCGACTTAAATTCCAAATGCAAAATTTTCCAATTACGACAAGAGTTTGGTTGACTCGACCGCACAGACGCGAAAATGCCTTAACGGCGAACCGCCGTCAACTCGATGTTAAAAGTAACGTCACGACGTCATAAATACGACGATACCAAATCAAATAAAATCATGGAAAAATTGGGGGCGTTACAAGGCTGGATACGGCCGAAGGCTGCCCGAGAGCTTCGAGCACGGGCGTAGCCCGTGCGCAGAAGCTCGTGTATGTATGTATATATATATATATATATATATATATATATATATATATATATATATATATATATATATATATATATATATATATATATATATATATAAAGTTTGGTTTAAGAACTTGGCCGGTTCAGCTCTCACAAAGTCGGCCTAGTACAGTTCTTCTTCCCGATCGGCTAGAGAGAGGAAGGCTATGTTTGGGAGCCCGTTTTGACTTCATTCCGTTCTAAACGGACCTGAGGAAAATTGTTTGGAAACAACTAAAATGTTGTCATTTTAAAACGGTCAGTTTAAAACCTACTTTTTTCTCCGTTTTGAAAAGGTCAGGGAACCTCCATTCACCCTTTCAAAACGGTCGTTTGGGATTTTTTTAAATTCAATTTAATCTTATTTAATCAATTTAACCCCTATAAAAAAATATAATTATATCCATAAATTTGTAAAAAAATCGCAAATATAATACATAATTTTGTTTTTAAAAATTCAGAAAAAATTGGCCCGAAATAAATAAAATTCATGTGACTTCAAATCAAAATGTTCCTCACTCGTGTTCCAGCCTATATTACTCGAGTAGCAGCATATTTTACTCGAGTAGCTGCTCCTCACTCGTGTTCCAGTCTATATTACTCGAGTAGCAGCATATCACTCGAGTTTCAGAAGAAAAAACAAAAATAGGGGCTTAATATGACTTCAAATCAAAATGTTCCTAACATAACAGTTGTAGATCTCGTCGAGACAAACAAATTTTTTGTTGACCATTTTTCCATACGACGCCTTTTTGACCCTCAAAAAGGCGCCCGAACGTAGACTGTAAATGACTACTCGAAAGGAATACATGACAGCACTCGAGAGAACAGAAATCACTCTAGAAAAGAGCAGGCGCACTCGAGAAGAACAAAAAAAAGAATAGTGTTAGGAATAGTGATTTTTACAAATATACCAAAAATCAAACTATAGAGATGACTAGTGAATCACATTTTTGAATAGTGTTATAATATTAAAATATTCATATTGTATGTTTTTGAACAAACAATACGCGTTCAAAACGGAGGCCCAAACGCGCGCCGAATTAAACGAAACTCACATCGTATATGAACACTTACGCTACAAACCCAACGGCGAAGTAAAAAACCTAAATCCGACGAGCCATTCCCAAGATATAAATTTTCAAAGTCTACGACGAACATAAACTATACAAAACTTCAGAAAATTGTCGAGGCCCGAATATCGCTCGTGTTGCGACGAAACTTGACGAACAAGTCCAAAATTACTCGACTTAAATTCCAAATGCAAAATTTTCCAATTACGACAAGAGTTTGGTTGACTCGACCGCACAGACGCGAAAATGCCTTAACGGCGAACCGCCGTCAACTCGATGTTAAAAGTAACGTCACGACGTCATAAATACGACGATACCAAATCAAATAAAATCATGGAAAAATTGGGGGCGTTACAAGGCTGGATGCGGCCGAAGGCTGCCCGAGAGCTTCGAGCACGGGCGTAGCCCGTGCGCAGAAGCTCGTGTATGTATATATATATATATATATATATATATATATATATATATATATATATATATATATATATATAAAAGTATATATATAAAGTTTGGTTTAAGAACTTGGCCGGTTCAGCTCTCACAAAGTCGGCCTAGTACAGTTCTTCTTCCCGATCGGCTAGAGAGAGGAAGGCTATGTTTGGGAGCCCGTTTTGACTTCATTCCGTTCTAAACGGACCTGAGGAAAATTGTTTGGAAACAACTAAAATGTTGTCATTTTAAAACGGTCAGTTTAAAACCTACTTTTTTCTCCGTTTTGAAAAGGTCAGGGAACCTCCATTCACCCTTTCAAAACGGTCGTTTGGGATTTTTTTAAATTCAATTTAATCTTATTTAATCAATTTAACCCCTATAAAAAAATATAATTATATCCATAAATTTGTAAAAAAATCGCAAATATAATACATAATTTTGTTTTTAAAAATTCAGAAAAAATTGGCCCGAAATAAATAAAATTCATGTGACTTCAAATCAAAATGTTCCTCACTCGTGTTCCAGCCTATATTACTCGAGTAGCAGCATATTTTACTCGAGTAGCTGCTCCTCACTCGTGTTCCAGTCTATATTACTCGAGTAGCAGCATATCACTCGAGTTTCAGAAGAAAAAACAAAAATAGGGGCTTAATATGACTTCAAATCAAAATGTTCCTAACATAACAGTTGTAGATCTCGTCGAGACAAACAAATTTTTTGTTGACCATTTTTCCATACGACGCCTTTTTGACCCTCAAAAAGACGCCCGAACGTAGACTGTAAATGACTACTCGAAAGGAATACATGACAGCACTCGAGAGAACAGAAATCACTCTAGAAAAGAGCAGGCGCACTCGAGAAGAACAAAAAAAAGAATAGTGTTAGGAATAGTGATTTTTACAAATATACCAAAAATCAAACTATAGAGATGACTAGTGAATCACATTTTTGAATAGTGTTATAATATTAAAATATTCATATTGTATGTTTTTGAACAAACAATACGCGTTCAAAACGGAGGCCCAAACGCGCGCCGAATTAAACGAAACTCACATCGTATATGAACACTTACGCTACAAACCCAACGGCGAAGTAAAAAACCTAAATCCGACGAGCCATTCCCAAGATATAAATTTTCAAAGTCTACGACGAACATAAACTATACAAAACTTCAAAAAATTGTCGAGGCCCGAATATCGCTCGTGTTGCGACGAAACTTGACGAACAAGTCCAAAATTACTCGACTTAAATTCCAAATGCAAAATTTTCCAATTACGACAAGAGTTTGGTTGACTCGACCGCACAGACGCGAAAATGCCTTAACGGCGAACCGCCGTCAACTCGATGTTAAAAGTAACGTCACGACGTCATAAATACGACGATACCAAATCAAATAAAATCATGGAAAAATTGGGGGCGTTACAAGGCTGGATGCGGCCGAAGGCTCCCCGAGAGCTTCGAGCACGGGCGTAGCCCGTGCGCAGAAGCTCGTGTATGTATATATATATATATATATATATATATATATATATATATATATATATATATATATATAAGTATATATATAAAGTTTGGTTTAAGAACTTGGCCGGTTCAGCTCTCACAAAGTCGGCCTAGTACAGTTCTTCTTCCCGATCGGCTAGAGAGAGGAAGGCTATTTTGGGAGCCCGTTTTGACTTCATTCCGTTCTAAACGGACCTGAGGAAAATTGTTTGGAAACAACTAAAATGTTGTCATTTTAAAACGGTCAGTTTAAAACCTACTTTTTTCTCCGTTTTGAAAAGGTCGGGGAACCTCCATTCACCCTTTCAAAACGGTCGTTTGGGATTTTTTTAAATTCAATTTAATCTTATTTAATCAATTTAACCCCTATAAAACAATATAATTATATCCATAAATTTGTAAAAAAATCGCAAATATAATACATAATTTTGTTTTTAAAAATTCAGAAAAAATTGGCCCGAAATAAATAAAATTCATGTGAAGATAATTTTGAAAATAATTTTAACCGTCACCGAAACGGAGATTACCCAAACAAAACCTCAGTTTTAAAACCACAATTTTTAAAATACAGTTTAGCATCTCCTTTTTGAATTTCCCCCTTTTAAAACGACACCGGTATGCCAAACAGAGCCGAAATCCCGCAGCAGCTCAGCTACAGCCCGATATTGTCGCTTCTTCCGCCCATTCCGCCGCCCACGTTCCAACGCCAGTGGTGATACGCACTCACAATCCTTCTCCAAAAGTTTGGGTCACGATTCCAGTCATGATCATAACCACAATGAAGCTCTATCGAGGCCAACCCTTGCATTCCGTTAGTTTTTTTTATAGTTTTTGTTTTCGTTGGAACCCTATATAAAGGGATGTTGTATTTCGTTCTAGCTGGTGATTGATGAAAAATATTGATGATTGATAAAGATTTGAGTGCATTTCCTTGAGCCCTGTAATCGGTGTGAGGGTTGTTGAATGTATGATTCTTATAGATGTAGGAGTTTAGGAGTGAATGAAGATGGTTTGTGTTTGATTCCTGTAGGAGAGTTATGTTAGTGTTAATGAATGTTAGTGTGAGAGTGATTTGATGAATGATTTCTGGAGAATGAGATTGTGAGTTGTGATTCCCTGTTTAGGAGATTGTATTGTGTTTCCTGTTCTTAAGTCCCGTAGTCGGAATTGTGAGAATAGAGCTGTTGCTTTGTTTTGCTTCCATTAGAGTGATGTTGCTATGAAATATTAGTTTCCTTTGTTTTTTTCCTGCGGTGGTTATCGAATACTTGAGTTGGCTGTTCGCGTCACCAAGGAAGATGGTGAACAATTGTTGTTAAAATCTCTGTATAGTTGTTTCTTTGCTTGATTTCCGTTGAAGAATCGAAGCCGTCTGCTTCTTTCTTATCGTAGAGAAAATAGTGAGTGAATTTTAGATTAGGATTTAAGTTGGTCTATTGGTGCTTCTTGAACAGTGGTGTAAAAGCAAATTATTTATTGCATGTGAGATTTGGTGGATCTACTCTTGTGTATGAGTGTGAGAGCGAGTGGATCATAGGTTGTTAGTTTGTGGCTTCTTGCATTATTGAGTGATTCCGTAGAATCACCTCGTGTGAAGGAGCGATTTAATTTCGTGTTGCCCGTGTGCGATTGTGGCCGACCTCGGAGTGGAAGATTGAAGGTGACGAGGAGTTCCTCGCATGATCGCCATCGACTTCGGATACGGAAAGAAGTCTCTTTCCGTGGGTAATTGTTTCTATCTTTTCCTTTATGTGTGCCTCTATATTCTCTCATAGGATAATAGACTCATCATTGGGTTTTTGCCCGAGTTTTGTCAGCGAACGCTACGTCAAAAACTCCAAACGGAAACGTATTTGGAATTCACGATTTTCATTGTGCTACAACAAGGGAAACAGAACGAAAGTTGCAAACTTGCTTCTCGAATTTAAATTTGAACCATCTTTTCAAGTAATTTAATTTTTGAAATGAAAGTTTAAATCTGTGCTTTTCTAAAAATCTAAGTTGCGTAATTTCTTAAGTAAATGGAACGTTCGCTCTAATCTTTGTAAAATAATTCATTAAGCATCGCGTGCATTTAGGGTTTCCTAGAAAAAGCCAACAGGCGCGCAAACCCTACACGTTGTCCTGTATCGCCGTTCGTGTTTTACAACTCCAGCAATCGTTGCAAGGATTCATCGTCTTCTTCAAGTGCTCTAAACCAAAGGGAATTTTCATTTCATATTTCAAATTTGTTACATCTTTTTATTCAGTTTAATCGGTAGAGAACTCGTCGCTTTGTGAGTGATAACTAGGTCTGTGTGTGGTTTAGAGGAAATCGACATCTTGTGTGCAGCGACTATATCTCAGAGAGATCTAAGGGGACGCTAGTAGTTGTATCTAAGGAGAGGTAGACATTAGCTTACCGGTCTTTCTCCCAAGGATCGATGAAAACTCAAAAGATACTATTCATTTGTAGCCTCGATTTCAAGCTCTATTGAAATTCTTGTATTTGTTTTTTTCATTACTTATGAAATAAAATCGTCATTTCTTTTTCATTAAATATTTTAATGTTTGGAATATATTTTGGCTTGTGAAAAATATCATCCTAGCATTTCTCATTTTGTTTACCTAAAGTTTTACATTAAGAAAAAATTGTTTATTTGCTCTTATTCACCCCCCTCTAAGGGCGCCTTAAAATCCAACACTTGGTATTAGAGCCATGTTACTCTAAATCGGTTTCACCACCGGGAGTAATAGCGCATAATGATCACACATTCCCTGTGGGCAAGGGATTAGTAGACCTCCCTTATTCACTGACACGGATTATAACTATTGGAAAACTCAAATGTGATGTTTTCTAATTGCTTTAGATATTAAAGTCTGAGGCATGATAGAATAATTCTACACTCCACCTACAATGGTAGTTGGAAGTGTCACTATGAAAAACCAAAGGACAAATGAGAAGATACTGATAAACTGAGATATAAAAATAACACTAAGGCAATGAACGCTTTATTCTGTGCGTTAGATAGAATCGAGTTTAATCGTGTATGTGCATGTGAAACAACGTATGATATTTGGAATATACTAGAAATTACTTATGAAGGTACATTGCAGGTGAATGACTCAAAGTTATTCTAGTTAGAATCAGAATTTGAAAAGTTCAAGATTGAGGTCGATGAAGACATAAACTCCATGTACGAGATTCAGTAAAATTGTCAATGACTCTATGGTTCTTGGAAAAAGTTTTTCAAATGGTGATTTAGTAAAGAAGATTCTTAGACCGCTTCTCCCAAAATTCAATCCAAAAGTGACTGTCATCTCGAAGTCACACGATCTAAAAACTCTTCAAATTGAGAATCTCATTGGAAATCTGAAAACTCATGAGGTGGAATTAAGGATTCAACAACAAGAATACAATTTGGAGCCACGGAAGAAAGCATTGATGTTGAAATTCAAGAAAGAAGAGGGAAGTCAAACTAATGAGAATGATGAATTAGATGAGGAGAGCTTGTTCGTTAAGAAGTTCAAGAGATTTATTAGAAATCTTGAAAGAAGAAATTCATTCAAAAAGTACTTCAACAAGAAAGAATCTAGATTCAAGAAAGGAAAAGCTAAAGTTGATGTAGAGGATGACAAAGAACATCCATCACCTGAATGTTAGCATTGCAGAAGAGTCGAACATATCCAGATCAAGTGCCCAAAATATCTGAAAGAATTGAAAGAGAAGAGACACAAGAATAGGGACAAGAAGAAAGTTCTTAAGGCAGAAACTTGGAATGATTACACATCTGAGGAGTCAAGTGGATCAAGTTCAGAAGCTGACAAGTAGGCCAACTTGTGCTTGATGGGAAAGGGCATCTCTCCATCTGATGACGAATGTAGTGTCCAGAGTGACATTGAGGTAACTCCTCCAACTTATGATGAGTTATATTCTGAATTTCTAAAAACTTATAAATATTTTGATAAAAGTTTAAAATATATTGATTTACTTAAATCTGAAAATAAAATTTTGCTCAAAGAAAATAAAAAACTAACTACTGAATTAAAAATACTTGGGAAGGAGAGGGTTACTTATCAAGAGGACGAGCACTCTTTGACAAGGATACGAGAATTAGAAAAGGATCTTGCTAAGTCTCAATCTTACATTGATTCTCTTACAAAGAAAAAAGGGACTTAGAAAGATCTCTAAAATTTTCTCAATCTCAAGTAGAATGTGATAAGAAAGCTTTTACAAACCGGTGTGTTATGTTAGTCACTAAAAACACCATCTTGAAAGCCCGGGTCTATGATTTAGAAATGACCATTAAAAAGTTTGGAGTGGGCCGAAAATCACTGGATATGATTTTGGAAAATCAATGCTATGAATCTGCAAAATATGGGCTTGAATACACTTCTGGAAGCTATCGTCCTGTGATAGCCACTATCGTTGGCGATAGAAAAATGCCAAAAATTTAAATTTTTTAGATAAAAATACTAAATCTACTATCACTACTACTTTCGACAAGAATTCTCAAAATATTTTGAAAAATGCTTTAACCTCATTTATCACGTGTGCCAAATATAATAGGTTTGATCACACCACTGACACTTGTAGGAAGACAGACCATTGTTTTGTTAAACAAGTCTGGATTCCTAAGGATTCCACCTATACTATGGGAGGAACAACTTGGGTAACCAGATCTTTACTTTCATCTTCTTTCTAGGTGTGTTGGCGTGCTAAGGACAAAGAAGACGTGTGGTACTTGGACTCAGGATGTTCAAAGCACATGACGGGAAACAAGTCAAAGTTCCTTAGCCTAGAAATGAAGAAAGGTGAAGTAGTGATTTTTGGCGACAACAGTAAAGAAAGGATCATAGACATTGGAAATGTAGGTAACGATTCTTTTACAATATCAAATGTTTTGTATGTGAAAAATTTAAAACGCAATTTGATTTTTATAAGTCAGTTATGTGATATTAGTCTAAATGTTTTATTTTAATCTTCTACAAACCTTTGAAATTTTTTTGATTCTAAAACAAATGATATTCTTCTTACATCACCAAAGTCTCAAAATATTTCTATAATAAAATTTCATGATCTTTCATATTTTTCTTTAAAATGTTTTATGTCCAAAAATGAGGAGTTAGATTTGTGGCACAGGCGAGTTGGTCATTCTAGTGTCAAGTTAATTTTAAAATTGTCAAAAGATAAATTAATTAAAAGATTACCTATCCTAAGTGAAAATTTATCTTCTCTATGTTCGTCATGTCAAAAAGGAAAATTTACAAAATCTTCGTTCAAAAATTTCTACTACTAGACCTTTACAATTGATTCACATGAATTTATTTGATCTAATTACTACACAATGTTTAGGAGATAAAAAATACACTTTTGTTTTGATTGATGATTATTCACGTTTTTGTTGGACTATTTTCTTAACTTCAAAATCTGATGCGTTCTTAGAATTTACTAAAAATTTTTATACGTATTGAAAATGAGCTTGACTTAAAAATAATGCATTCATTCGGATCATGAAGGTGAATTTGATAATGATATGTTTGTTTCTTTTTGTAATGAGTTAACAATTAAGCATGAATTTTTCGCTCCTTGCACACCGTAACAAAATGGTGTGGTGAAAGTAAAAATAGGGCTCTTCAAGAACTAGCTCGTGCTATGTTATCTGAATACAAATTACCTAAATCGTTTTGGGCTGAAGCTATAAATACTGCATACTATGTTATTAATCGTGTTATGCTTCGACTATTTTTGAAATTAACACCTTATGAACTATATTTTCGAAATAAACTGAATGTATCTTATTTTAAAGTTTTTTGTTGCAAATGTTCCATTTTGAACACTAAAAATACATTAGGAAAATTTGATGAAAAATGTGATAAATATATATTTATTAGTTATTCTTCAACTAATAAAGCTTATAAAGTCTATAATAAAAGGACAAAATAGTTGAATTAATTCATGTTAAATTTAATGAACTTGTTTCTTATGTAGAAACTAACCCTACAGGTAATGATGAAGAATCTCTTCTTCCACTGAAATCGGATGATGATGAAATACTTGGAGATCAAGAATAAGACAGAAGAAAGAGAAGGAGAAGTGGAAGAATATGTGCTTCCAAGTGAACTAAGATTTTCAAAAGATCATCTACAAGATTTGGTCATTGGAGAACCATCAAGAATGGTAAATACTCGTTCTTTTTTACATGATTTATTTTCAAACTTTTATTTTGATTCAAATATAGAAACAAAAGATGTTTTAACCGCTTTAAATGATGAATCTTGGGTTTTAGCTATGGTAGATGAACTTAGTTAATTTGAACATAATAAGGTTTGGAATTTTGTAGAAAGTCCTTCTGATCATCATGTTGTAGGAGTTAAGTGGATATTTAAAAATAAATTAGATAGTGAGTCTAGGATCACTAGAAACAAAGCTAGACTTATAACAAAAGGTTATGTTTAAATTGAAGGAGTAGATTTTGATGAAACTTTTGCACCATAACACGTCTTGAAACAGTTAGGATTTTTCTTGCATTTGCTAGCTTTAAGATATTAAATTATTTCAAATGGATGTGAAAACTGATTTTTTGAACGGATTTATTAATTAAGAAGTTTATGTAGAAAAAACGTTTTATGTAAAACAACCCCTGGTTTTGTGAATGAAAAATTTTCTAATCATATTTATAAATTAGAAAAAAAAGCATTTTATGGTTTGAAACAAGCACCTCGTGCATGGTATGATAAATTAATCTTATATTTGTTGAAAAATAATTATAAAATGGGTAGTGATGATTCTACACTATTCATTAAGCAAATTAAAAATGAATTAATAATTTTATTAATTTATGTTGATGATATTATTTTTGGAGCCACTAATGAAGAATTATGTAATGATGTTGTAATGATTATGAAAAATGAGCTTGAAATGAGCATGGTATGAGATTTACATATTTTTTAGGTTCTCAAATTACACAAAATCGAATGGTATTTTTATTTGTCAATCTTAGTATATTCATGATGTTTTTATAAGATTTGGATTTGAAAATCTTAAGCAAGCTAGTACTCATATGAGTTTTTAATTAAAGTTAGGAAAAGATGAACGTGGAATATCAATTGATCAAACTTTATATAGAGGGATAATAAGTTCTTTATTATATTTAATCACATCAAGATCTGGTATTATGTTTGCAGTTTGTTTGTGTGCTAAATTTCAGGCTAATCCTAAAGATTCACATTTAAAAGCGGTTAAACGAATTCTTTGATATCTTATTGACACATCTAAAGTAGGACCGTGGTATCCTTATAATGATGATTTTATTTTACACGGTTATTCCAATTCAGATTATGTTGGTTGTTCGTTAGATCGTAAAATCACAAGTGACACTTGTCACTTTTTAGGCCCTTCACTTATTTCTTGGTCGAGTAGGAAACAGAATTCTGTTGCCCTCTCCACCACCGAGGTCGAATATATTGCACTAGATAGTTGTTGTGCACAAGCTTTATAGATAAAACAAACTTTAGAAGGTTTTGGAATACAACAACAAATCATAGAATTAAGGTGCGACAATAAAAGTGCAATTGATTTAACTTATAATTAAGTACATCATTCGCGATCTAAGCATATAGATGTTCATAATCATTTTATTTGAGATCGCATAAAAAAGTCAATATTACAACCAACTTTTTAAGAATCGAGTTACAAATTGTCGATATTTTCACCAAACCACTTCTAGATTCACGATTTTCTTCACTAAGACTAGAGCTAGGAGTTTGACATTTCAAATTAAAAGTCTAAATTATTTAATCAGAAAAATTATATATATTACCAAAAACTTAACAACATTCAAATATCCAAATTACTCAAAAATACTAATGAAAATCAAGTTCAACATCTAATTAATTACACAGAATGATTGAAATAGATGCCACCAAAATGTATTTATTACATAATTTGTCAAAAAAAAAATAAAGTTCAAAACGATAATTCAAAAATTCCTTATCGCCAAACGATAGCTCACTGTAGTCAGGTGATCGCTCATTGTCGCAAGGCGGTAGCCCTTTGTCGTCAGGCGATATCTTCATTTCAGCAACCCTGTAGAAAACCTGATCAAAAGTCTCAGTCTTCACTGGTAGGTGGTTGGTCATCAATTTAACTTTGTCCTCTCTCCCGCGATCGTCTAACGCGTCAAATAGAATGACGAGGAGGATCCGCCACTGGACTCTCCCAGTCATTTTCTTACTCTGAGGTCGGGTTCAAGTTGAAAGTTATTAGAGTCACAGACTAATCACCTAGAGGGGAGGAGAATAAGTTGATTATCACTTTCTTAATTTTCTTAGTTGTTTTAAGTTTAGCTACACAATCATAGAAATTTGATAATGGTAGTACATCCACTCTCCCTCCCACCTTTCTAATAGTGTGTTAGACAAGTCTATCTTCTCCAAATTAGGCTCAAAAAGCTTACAACATAGATTCCTCAGGATCTCTCAGCCTTCCTCCAAGCCTTACCTCAAGCCACAACCCAACACACTCAAAGTAATCTTTACGCCAACATCTCAGTGACCCTCCAAATCACCTACCTCAGGCTTATCAAGAAGCCCTACAACTCAGGCTAGGAGGATAGCCCTACACTCAGAGATAATAAATCTCCTACCTCAGATCTTGACCAAGATCCTACCTCAGTCACACGGGCCTTACCTCAAATTGTCAACAGGATCCTAAAACTCAGCCTTTATAATTTAGGCTTACAACTCAGATCACTAATGATCCTACAGAAGGAGTGTATGGTTGATGATGATTGACTCTAGGGAGAATATTCTATGAGTCTTTTTCTTCCTGAACTTAGAAGGCTCAGTCCTTACTTCTTCATAATAGCAAGATTGTTAATCTTTAAATTTGTTCTGCTTGTGCTGAGAAGTCTACTGCAGAGTTCTGTATCTCCATGCCTTTTATGTAAAAGTGTTGAGTGCAGTAGCCTTGAGGATGAACAACACTTTGAGTTTGCTCTGCTTCTTCTTCTTATGCAAAAAAATGAGATTTATGTTCTTGTAGTTGAAGATTAGTTGATTTTACAGTGCTTGATATCTTCAAACATCCAACTTTTTTTTGTATTTCACATACCTTTTTAATCCCAGTGCTCAGGATTTTCTTACTTGATCGAGCATGGAAGATTGTAAAAAAACTTCTTATTTATTTCTTTGATAAAGTTCCTTTTATGACCCGCTGTCCAATGACTTTATGAGCTGTATGGAACAGCCGAAATAAGTAACAACAATGTTCCTTTAACATTAATTGTTGTACTAAAGGCATACGATGTCATTTGTCATCTAGCACGCAATTTTCGTAATATTTGAATTTTGGATGATGTCAGCATCACCCAGCGCTTGAGGACTTGACAATTTTCAGTCAATCTGCATTGGCTTTAAGTCAAGCCATGTGACTCAATGTAGAAATACTTAGCAGAAAATCTGCTTCCTGAGGCATTGAGTGAACATTCATCACTTCAATGCATTTGATTTGTACAACCTAACTGATAAGTCGTTGAGTGAGCCTTCATCACTCAACGCATTTGGACTTAGTAGAATTCTTCATGTTTGAAGGCATTGAGTGATGCTTCTACCCTCAATGCTTCTAGACTTTGCTTAATTTCAGATAAGGCATTGAGTGAGCCTTCTTCACTCGACACTTCTGTATTTGGATAAAATTCTTTTGAATAGGCGTTGAGTGAACTGCCTTCACTCAACGCTTCTAAACTTAAACAGATTTCAACTCAATAACACTGAGGCTTTGACTACTTTATGTTCTATCAATACTTTTAGCTTTCAGGCATTGAGTGAAGTGTACTCACTCAACGCTTATAGACTTTGTCAGTTTTTTGCTTTTTCAGCATCCTGTCTAGAGTCCAAATATCATTGTGACCCAGATAACCTGTCTAATCAATGTAACAATATACAACATTCATACAATGAACTTTGTTATATATCAGATACAATCTTGTGTATATCATTGACTTGTGACCCTTCTTCAAATCTATGACATTGTGATCAATGGACCCAACAATCTCCCTCTATTTGAAAAAGTCAAAACCCTAGTCAATGATATACATAGCCACATAAATAGATAAACATTAATAACAAACATGACCAATAATTGACACATAATCACAAATGAGATTAACTTTTAAAATGACAATTATAAACAAACAATGTGCTTATAATAAAGTTCATATTCCTAGAGCCCTTAAGGAACCTAATATATAAACATTTCAAGTTTTAGGTTCCTTGATAACTATGCCCCTTAGCAGCCTTCTCATCAGTATCAGTCTTCTTTTACTTTTGTCTTTCAAATAACTGTAAGGCTTTGAGAAGTATTTGCTTGGCTCAAGAGCATCTGATGGCACACCACCTATCTTCTTGTCTCTTCAGAATTTACTTTTGTCCTCTTCATTTTTTCAAGCTTAGTCCATTCTATGGAGCTATATAGCTTTCCCATATCAGTCTAATGTTCTTTGATTTGATCTTAGGCTGACAAAATGATAGATCTTGATTGAGGACTCCATCTTTCAAAATCAGACCTTATTTTCATCTCTTCTTTGTACCTCTTTTTGCTTAGCCTGATTTCTTCATATTCTTCAACAGCAGTCTTGTCTTTGGATCTTGATATTTGTTCAATAGTTGGGCTGAAGGTAGGAATATCAGTAATAGTAGAGGGTTCAGCCACCTGATCACTATACGTCATACTGATAGCCATATTGATCATAATACTGATCACAATCATCCTGTTCTTCTAGATTAGGAGCAAAACATTTTCATATGTATACTGTTCTAGTCCCAATGATCGCTTGATTACATTAGTGACCCAAACAATATTTTCAGTATTTGTTTTGATCATTGCTTTCTCCCCCTTTATGACTTCTTCACAAACAGTTGTAGTCAGAGAGTTCTTCGCCTAAGAAGTCTTTTCATCCATAAAATTGACCCCATTGATAACATGATTCTTGGCCTCTAACATGTGATCATTTAGAATCTTTTTGCATCCATCCTCTTTTCTAGAGTGATCATGTGTGCTTCTATCAGTGGTTTTTTCACATTGTGTACCATTTTCGTCATGCTTGAAGTAATGATCTGATTTTTTATAATATCAGTCTGCTTTAGTTTGATCTCCTGAAGTTTGTTCTCAATAAATGCCATGGCAGGAGCATCTCTCATGTAGAATACAACTGTGTTGGCCTTTAGTAGGTTCACCTCAAATTTGATGGATTTGATCTCTGTAGATGTCCTCTGTCTCAGCTCTTTGATGGAATCATCAATATAATGCTCTAGCTATCTTCTCGGGTCATCTAGCATACCTTTCAGTTGTTCCAGGAAGGTAGAAGACATTGGATCAGCTTGATGAGATGCCCCTTGGAAGCAGACATCCTCATTCTCTTTCCTTGTATCTTCCCTTATTTCTGAGTCAGCCGCATAGATTCAGAAGAATGAGCATCAGTATCAGCAGCAGCGTATGCAACTGCCTTTTCAGATGCAGATGATTCTATTGTGTAAACTATCTCTTGAGCAGGGAGTTTAGTGTGAATCTCCCCCTCAACCTCAGCACATTCCAATGAAATTTGTTGGTCTTCAGCATCTGGAGTCAACACT
Source organism: Platanthera zijinensis (assembly GCA_039513925.1). NCBI lineage: Eukaryota > Viridiplantae > Streptophyta > Magnoliopsida > Asparagales > Orchidaceae > Platanthera > Platanthera zijinensis. The sequence goes on from CM077085.1 coordinate 92,642,362, forward strand.
TCCTTTTCTGTTGTAGCTAGAACTTGCTCCTCCTCAACCTGAGGGCAGAAGAGCATCTCCTCGGGATCATCGTGAATTTGATCAATCTTGCTCTGTAGATTGACCAAGGAGTCAATCTGGTTTTGCATTGATTGAACCTGTCTCCCTCTATAGGAGCATCTATCTTGGTAGCCTCCCCCTTAAGTTCTGCACAAATCCTATCCACAACATTTACAGTCACTTTTTCATTTACCTTTGCTGGAATGTCTTCAGAGTGTGAGTCACTACCTTGCATAGTCCTTGTTACAGATTCTGAGTACATAGAAACCTGAACACTCATATCTCTTCTAGTCTCAGCAGAAGAGTTCGACAACTGAGGGTCATGAGGCTCTTCATCTCTGCTCTCATAAGAGCTGCTTCCAGAGCTTTCTTCAGTGATGATTTTCATTGTCTTTTTCTTTTTGTTAGTTGATTGTTGGTGTGGAAGCAACACCATGTCCCATCTATCAAACATCTTAGAGTCCATTCTTTTAATATGGTGGATCTTTGTTCCTAGCCTCGCATTGAGAATCTCTGCAACAGAAACATACCAGTACAAGGACAGAATCCTTCCCAAGTTTAGCTCTGGAACACATTCAACAATTCTATCAAACAACACCTTACCCCAGTCAGTTCTTTTGGATAGAATTATCCTTCCCATTTCCTCAAATATTTTCCTAGAGATTTTGTCATGGGATCCTATTTTGCATATCAGAGCCTTGCCGATAACATCTGCTAGAAACTTCCCTTTCAGATTCATTTCCTTCCCTCAAAATAGAGTCAGTGGTGTGCTTTGAAAGCCCACACCACTTGAGGGAGGATTTCATATCGTCCTGATATAGTTCATCTTCTTCATCTTACGACCTGTACTTGGTCAAATGCAGGGTTTTGCTTAGTCTCCCGGAAGTGATCTTAATCTTGTGTCCACTGATAGATGTTTTTATTTTGTTGGAGGATGAGTCGATATTGGCATTAGAGTAGAGTTCCATAACTTCTCTCTTCCATATCGAACTCGGCTCAGACAGGACAAATTCTAGGTCAGCGACCCGCAGTAGATGGATAACTAACTGAACTTCTTCTGGAGCATCCTTGAATCCATTGCTGACTAATTCAGAACCCTCGAAAATAAAATCCATTCTTTTGGTGCCATTGAACCTTTGAATGTCTTGAGTTTGCTCGAGATATTTTCGCAGGGAGGCAGAAAGTCAAAGAGGGCTAGGATTTATGTGTTTTATTTTAAGCACACAGACATCTATTTATACTTACCCCTATTCGAGAAGGCACTCTCCATTCCAAACTTTCTAACAGGCTCAAAACTTGTCTCTCTTTGAATTACTTGATAATGGTTGTACATTCACTCTCCCTCGCACCTTTCTAATAGTGTGTTAGACAAGTCAATCTTCTCCAAACTCGGCTCAAAAAGCTTACAACACAGATCCCTCAGGATCTCTTAAGCTTCCTCCAAGCCCTACCTCATTCCACAACCCTACACACTCAGAGTAATCTTTATTCCTACATCTCAGTGACCCTCTAGATCATCTACCTCAGGCTTATCAAGAAGCCCTACAACTCAGGCTAGGAGGATAGCCCTACACTCAGAGATAATAAATCTCCTACCTCAGATCTTGACCAAGATCCTACCTCAGGCATACGGGCCCTACCTCAAATCGTCAACAGGATCCTAAAACTCAGCCTTTATAATTTAGGCTTACAACTCAGATCACTAATGATCCTACAGAAGGAGTGTATGGTTGATGATGATTGACTCCAGGGAGAATGTTCTCTGAGTCTTTTTCTTCCTGAACTTAGAAGGCTCGGTCCTTACTTCTTCATAACAACAAGATTATTAATATTTAAATTTATTCTGCTTATGCTGAGAAGTTTACTGCAGAGTTCTGTATCTCCATGCCTTTGATGTAAAAGTGTTGAGTGCAGTGTCCTTGAGGATGAACAACACTTTGAGTTTGCTCTGCTTATTCTTCTTATATAAAAAAATGAGATTTATGTTCTTGCAGTTGAAGACTAGTTGATTTTACAGTGCTTGATATCTTCAAACAACCAGCATTTTCTGTATTTCACAGACCTTCTTTTTAATCCCAATGCTTAGGATTTTATTACTTGATCGAGGGTTGGAAGATTGTCAAAAATCTTCCTAGTTATTTCTCTGATAAAGTTCATTTTGAGACCCGCTGTCCAACTCTCTATGAGTTGTATGGACCAGCCAAAATAGATAATAACAACGTTTCTTTAGCATTAATTGTTATACAAAAGGCATACAACGTCATTTGTCATCCAGCGCGCAATTCCCGCAATAGTTGAATTTTTTATGACGTCATCATGACCCGGCGCTTGAGGACTTGGCAATTTTCAGTCAATCTGCATTGGCATTGAGTGAAGTCATGTGACTCAACACAGAAATACTTAGCAAAAAATCTAATTTCTGAGGCGTTGAGTGAACCTACATCAATTCAACGCATTTGACTTGTACAATCTAACTAATAAGTCGTTGTGAGAGCCTTCATCACTCAACGCATTTGGACTTAGTAGAATTCTTCATGTTTGAAGGCGTTGAGTGATGCTTCTACACTCAATGCTTCTGGACTTTGCTTAATTTTAGATAAGGCGTTGAGTGAGCCTTCTTCACTCAATGCTTCTGTACTTGGACAAAATTGCTTTTGAGTAGGCTTTGAGTGAACTGCTTTCACTCAATGCTTCTGGACTTAGACAGATTTCAACTCAGCAACATCGAGGCTTTGACTGCTTGATGTTCTGTCAATGCTTTTAGCTTTCTTGTGTTGAGTGAAGTGTTCTCACTCAATGCTTCTGGACTTAACCAGTTTTTTGCTTTTTTCGCATCCTGTCTAGAGTCCAACTATCATTGTGACCCAGACAACCTATCTAATCGATGTAACAGTATACAACCTGCATACAATGAACTTTGAACATATATCAGATACAATCATGTGTATATCATTGACCTGTGAGGCTTCTTCAAATCTAGTACATTGTGATCAATAGACCCAACACAAGTTTATACATTTAGCTTTAAACTTCATGAATTTCTTCAATCCACTCAACCTCACTTTCGTTTCTGCCTTATGCCCTTCCACTAAATCATAAAGCTCATCCATCTTTTCTCAAAGAGATCCTCCTCGAGGAAGTGACAGTCTAATAGATGTGGAGGCTTCTTCTCATGTAGGTCTTGCTGATGAGGATGCTTCACCTCGTCCTGAAGGATATTGTGTCGCCTCTGAACTATAGATAGGAGGTATGTAATCATTAATGTACAAGTCTTGATGAATCCATTGATATTTTTGGTAAAGTACCTGCTGAATGATACTTCCTAGTGGAGGTGTATTGAATTTCCTCTTTAATGGATCTTTCGTCTTAAAGGTATATCGGATCACCGATAATACCAAATCCGCCACATCAAATTGCTCTTTTTCTATTACTAGATAAGTGACTAGGCTTAGTTGTGTAGTGATCTTTATTGTATCACCAACCTTCAGTAACACGGTATTTCTCATTATATCTTGTACTAAATAGGCCTCAGGAGTGAGTGTAGTCGTGGTCTGAATGGGATTTTTGGTAGATGTTCCGTGTAGAACTTGGTTCACCTATGTCCAATCCTTATCTTTCCTATAAGTTTCTACGATATCTAAGATATTACCACTAGCAATTAGGACAAATTCATTTCTCATATCATCATGGGTAATCTCCACGATTGCACTTTGTAATATTGATCTCACTCCGCCATTTAGTCCAGTATAAGTGGGATCTTCAAGATGATTTTAAAACTCTCTGACTAACACCGAACTAAACATATCAGGTAGTAGCAGCGATAATATACCTTGTAACACCCCTATCCATCGTATAGCATATAGCAGTAGGTCCGGTCGGGGCCCGACGCCATATACTACGGACAGACCGGTTGGTTACGCGTTGGAACCAATCATAACGTCCTACACAACACCTAGCGGAAGTAATTATTAAGTTGCACAATCAAGAACCCTTCCAGCAGCATGAATGTCCACTACAAAAACACCCGCAGGAATGTTCCAATACACATAAAATAGAAATGGCCTTAAGGCCTTACATAGTTTGCTTGATACAAAAGTGTTTTCATACATGGGCTCGCAGGCCGGCCACACATGGTCACAATGAAACACTCAAAATTAGGCCTTCGAGGGTCGGCTCAGCAACTTGGGCTTTAAGCCGCTATTTTCCGCTCGGCTCCGCAGCACCTGCAAGCACAAACCACCGCCCGGTGGCAAACAAAAGAAACGGTCAGCTATGCTGACCAAATTATAACGATCCCGCCCCAAAATCGGGGCGGCGATGCTCTTTCCCTGCACTTTATTAGTATAGGCAATTTATTAGCATAAACACACATCATCACAGGCGTAGGCTCGCACGGCCACACACCTCGTGCACACAGGGCACATTCACGGCGAACCGGCCAACGTCACGTCAATTTAAGCCATAGACGTTCCCGTTCCACCACCGCCTCTTGGACGGCCAACCATATGAGCATCTTATCTTCTTGGCCTTGGTCACGACAATTTAAGCCATAGACCGCCGAAGACTCTCATCCATGCCAACGGTCCCACCGAACGACATCGATCGGGTACGGTTCCGCCTGACACGTGCTCATATCGTAACGGCAATTTAAGCCATATGCGCAGGTCAAGACTCACCGAGTCCCGTTTCCGCCACAACAATCACATAACCCGGTTATGTTCACGTTGGCTCCCCGACCATCGTGTTGGCAAAACTCACTTTTGCCCAGTTTTCCGGGTGCACCTTGGAGTTAATCTCCAAGGCTCCGTATTGCAATCTACCACGTAGAAAACCCGAAAAACACCCAAACACCCGGAGTCTTCCCCGGTTCATATGCAATGCAACATCACCGATCCGGCTCTACTTGTCCGGATAGGCTTCACATACAATGCCTATGTCCGTTTTTGCATACGGACTCTACACAAGGGGGACTTTACATATCTACCCCAAGGAACGCTCCAACTCTTCGCTCACTCGCGAGAGAGGGCTTCCTATGCAAAGGGAAAAAGAGGGCTTCACATGCCCAAGGATGAGAAATCGTTACCCTTGCGTTCTTCTGCGGCGCCATGAAAATCTACACGGATAAAAAGCACCGCAATCTCCTTGCCTCCGCGGATCCGGACTCGGATCGAGAATCGGAGCTCCGAAGGTCCACCGGCGGCCGGAGTTGACCACCTTCTTCCTCCTCCAAGCTCTCTCTTCTCTCTAGACTTTAGAGAGAGAGAACCCAAGTGAAAATGGGGTTTGCAAACCCTATTTTCGGGTTTAAGCTGCCAGCAACCACTCCCAGACGTCGGATCCCAAGCCAAGGAAACGAACGGCCACGATTAGGCCTCAAAATACAAAATCTGGGGCCGAACACGGGTTGCAACACGGCCGTGTGCCTGGCCGTGTCACCCATTCGGCGTCTCGACCGATTCGAAAACCAGCACACGGCCCTTGACACGGCCTATGACACGGCCGTGTCACATGTGACACGCTCGTGTTGGTACCCGTGTCACGCCCCCCATGTGCAATCGGCCAACACTTCGCAGTCAGAGAGGTACACGGCCTTGCGACACGGCATAGGACACGCCCGTGTCACATGTGACATGCCCGTATCTGTGCCCGTGTCACGGCCCGTGTACCACTGTGTCGATTCCCTTGAGTGACATGGCCTGGGACACGCCTGTGTCCCAGGCCGTGTCCCACCACTCGACACTCGACGACCGCCGACATGGCGACCGCACGACCCGTGGTCGAACACACCCTAACACGGCCTCCGACACGCCCGTGTCGGGACCCGTGTCACCTGCTTCAAAACCCCGTCTTGGCTTAAAAATGCCACCCGTCCCTCTTTTGAGTTTCGGGGTGTTACAACTCTCTCCCTCTTAAAAGAATTTCGCCCACGAAATTACTAAAGGAAAGTAAACATAAAACCAAGAGCGGTACCTGAGCGGAATAACTCTGGGTACTCCTTCAGCATGGTCTGCTCCCGTTCCCAAGAGAGCTCCTCATGACCGCAATTATCCCACCGGACCTTAACCATCCGGATCTCCTTATTACGGAGTCTCTTGACCACAGCATCTTCGATACGAATGGGCTTGACCCTAGTCGTCAATCCTTCGTCCACCGGCACTTGATCAACTGCGATCACCTGCGAAGGCTCCTGCACCGCCTTTCGCAACACTGAAATGTGGAATACATCGTGTAGACCACTCAACTCCACTGATAGCCTCAAACGATAAGCCGCTTCGCCGACGCGCTCCAGAATCTCAAAAGGTCCAAGGTATCTTGGGCTCAGCTTCTTCAAGCGTCTCACCCGCGAAACCCCCTTGAACGGCTTCACTTTCAAGTATACCCAATCGCCTACCACGAACTCCACGTTCCGGTGCTTGGCATTGTAATACTTAGCCTGTCTGTCCTGAGCGATCAACAAGCGCTCCTGAATGATCCGCACCAAAGAAGTAGCATTTTCCACCTCCTGCTTCTTGTACAACCTTGCCTCACCCGTTTCAAGCCACGATAACGGCGTGCGGCACTTCCTACCATACAGGGCCTCGAAGGGTGCCATTTGTATACTCGCTTGGTAGCCATTGTTGTACGCAAACTCCACCAAATACAGGTGGTCCTCCCAATGCTTCCCGAAGTCTAGGACACACTTGCGGAGTATGTCCTCCATCGTTCTATTGACTCTCTCGGTCTGCCCATCCGTCTGCGGATGGAAGGCTGTGCTGAACTTCAACTTTGTCCCCAGCATCTGCTGCACCAACCTCCAATCATTGGACGTGAAACGCCCATCGCGATCACTCACAATGCTGCGAGGCACACCATGCAGTCTAACTATATTGTCCACTTATAGCTTTGCCAACTTCTCCACCGAGTCGTCTTTCCTATGCGGAATGAAATGCGACACTTTAGTTAACCGATCTACGATCACCCAGATGGCGTCGTTCCCTTTCCGCTACCTTGGCAACCCATGCACAAATTCCATAGATATGTCATCGAACTTCCACTCCGGTATAGGCAAAGACTTCAGAAATCCTCCCGGCTTTTGGCACTCCACCTTCACCAAGGCGCATGTTTGGCACTTAGCCACAAACAACGCTACGTCTTTCTTAAGCCCCGACCACCAAAACAGCTTCTTGAGGTCACGGTACATCTTTGTGCTCCCTGGGTGGATCGAGTACTTGGTATGATGAGCCTCGTACATCAACTCCGCCCATAGGTTACTCCCGCTTGGGACGCACAACCGATGATCCTTCCTTAACAACCCATCTTCCACTGAAAACTGGGAATTTGACCCATCCAACGCCGCCTCCATAAGCTCCTTCATGGAGTCATCTAACTCCAATGCCTGCCGAACTCGGTCAGCCAGGTCATACTGAACTTCTGTCCAGTTCAACATTGCTTTGGCGCTCGTCTGCTTGTCAACGCAACAGATCTCAAGCTCCTCCAACTCCCGTACTAGCCACTCATCATGCACCGACAACCAGTTGGCTTGGACGACAGCCCTGCGGCTCAGCGCATCCACAACTGCGTTGCCCTTCCCGGGTACATAATGTATTTTGAAGGTGTAGTCCCCCAGGAACTCCATCCACCTCCTCTGCCTCATAGTAAGGTCCTTTTGATCCAACAAGTATTTTAGGCTCTTGTGATCGGTGCATATATCGACCCTTATGCCGTATAGGTAGTGCCTCCACAACTTAAGTGCAAATATCACGGCTGCCAACTCCAAGTCGTGCACCGGATAATTTCTTTCATGCACCTTCAGCTGATGCGATCCATACGTAATCACACTTCCATGCTGCAACAACACGCAGCCCAAACCACTACCTGAAGCGTCGCTATACACCTCAAAGCCCTCGGTCCCACTCGGCGAACTAAGCACTGGCAACGTGGTCAACCGTCTCTTCAGCTCCTCAAACGCTTGCACGCACTCCTGCGTCCACAAGAATCTCTGATCTTTCCTTGTCAACTTCGTGAGAGGTAGCGCTATCCGCGAGAAGTTCTCTACGAAGCGCCTGTAATATCCGGCAAGCCCGAGAAAACTACGGACTTCCGCGACAGAAGACAACGCAGGCCACTCCCGTATCGCAACGATCTTCGCCAGATCCACCGCTATACCTTCCCCACTAACAATGTGACCAAGGAACGCTACTAAGGGTAGCCAGAACTCGCACTTGGAGAATTTCGCATACAGCTCATTCCTCCTCAAAGTCTCCAACACTAGATGCAAGTGCTTGAAGTGATCTTCTTCGCACTACGAGTACACCAATATATCGTCAATAAAGACGATCACAAAGCGATCCAGGAAATCTCGGAACGTCCTGTTCATCAAGACCATAAATACCGATGGCGCATTCGTCAGTCCAAACGGCATGACCGTGAACTCGAAATGCCCATATCTTGTGCTGAACGCCGTCTTCGGGATATCACACTCCCTGATCCTCAACTGATAGTACCTCGACTTCAAGTCCAACTTAGAATATACCGACGATCCGACTAACTGATCGAACAGATCATCAATCCTCGGGATCGGGTACTTGTTCTTCTCCTTCAGCTTGTTCAACTCTCTGTAGTCGATACACAACCACATACTACCATCCTTCTTCTTAACGAAGAGGACTGGTGCGCTCCAAGACGACGAGCTTGGACGCACATAACCTTGCTCCATCAGCTCCTCTAGCTGAACTTTCAACTCTGCCATCTCCTTAGGCGCCAACCTATACGGAGCACGTGACACCGGTTTGGCCCCCGGTACGAGCTCGATGGTGAAATCAATCTCCCGCTGCGGTGGGGCTCCGGGAAAACTATCTGGGAACACATCGGGGTATTCACAAACCACGGGGATGCTATCCAACGTGGACTTTGGCTCCACAGCACCCACTATTGCGAAGAACAGCTCTGCACCAGCACGAACTGCCTTTACCACCTGAAGAGCAGACATCAACGCCTTGCTCGACCCCTTGAGTCCCTCGAATGTTGTCCCCAGCCCAACACCCAGCTTGACCTCCTTCCGGTCGCAGTCAATCCAAGCCTTCTGCTCCGAAAGCCAATCCATCCCAAAGATAACGTCAAACTCTACTAGCGGCACCAATGACGCTAGCAAGTCGAACTCTTGGCTCCCTATGTGAACCTTTACGGCGCACACTCTGTCCGCACGCATCGAGCACCCATTCGGTAGCAGCACATTCAACTTGTCCTTCGCCATCGAAGAAGGTACTCCGATGTGCGATATAAAATTTTCGGACAAGGAGTGTGAAGCTCCCGTATCGAACAGTGCCCGTGCCGGACTATCGCTAATCACCACAAAGCCTAAGCAAAATACATTAGCCTAACAAGCAATAGGTAATGGTATTTTAAAGTCAACTTGCTATAAATTAATTCATACATGTCACCACATCTGCTTGCTTGATGGCCTCCTGCTGGCCCAAGTTATAGACTCTAGGCTGAGTCGGAGCATAATGGGACGCGGTCGACTCCACCGCTTTGCCCTTCTCTTCGTAAGTAGCTCCTTGTTTCCTTTCGGACTTTGAGCGTCCACTCCAGCAGTCACGGGCAAAGTGCCCCGTCTTTCCACATGTGAAACAAGCGCCCGGGGTTCGGTTGGTAGTTGCCCCCGAGGCACCTGTAGAAGAAGCTGGACCCGACGTCCTAGTCTTCTTGAAGAATTTTCGATAGCCCGACTTCGACGTAGTCGGCGCTTTGAACTCCGATTTCTTCCCGCCAGAATCCTTCTTAGCTTGCACATTTCTCATGTCCTTCTCCAAGGACCAGGCCGAGTTGACCAAGGTTAGGAAACCCTGCGTCATGGGCCCTGATAGTAGCAACCTCAGCTCATCTCTTAACCCTTCGTAAAAGCGGTTAGTCTTTCGCTCCTCGTTGGCAAAGGTAGCGCTAGCATATCTCCCCAACCGAGTAAACTCGTGGAGGTACTCGTCTACAGTGCTATCTCCTTGCACCAACTTTTGGAACTCGTTCTCCAATGCGATCCTCTGCGTTGAGGGGAGGTATCGAGCCATGAACAATCTCGAAAACTCCGCCATAGGAACTTCGGCCAACGGCCTTCCCCTCAACTGGTGTAGCTCTAGGCCTTCCCACCATAACCTTGTGTCCCCATCCAAAAGGAACGTCGCTATCGTGGTCTTCTGCCACTCTTCCGTTTCAGTAGTTGTCATCACCCTATTGACTCTTGCGAGCCAATCTTCAGCCTGGGTCGGGGTTCCCGTTCCCGAGAACACCGGTGGGTGGAAGCCTATCACATGCTTCAACTATCTTTCAGTTGCTCTCCGAGGTAACTCCGGCTCCACCGCCACCTGCTCAACCCTTCTAGGCTCCGCCGCTTGGAGCGGCACTTGCTCCCCCGCAGGAGCAGGCTGCTGCACCTGTCTTGCAGGTTGCGCATTAATCATAGCAAAGACAGCTTCTGCCACCAATCTAATGGTCTCGGCAGATGGAGGTGTTGCAGGCGCTTCACTTGGCACACTGCTTGCCTCAGAACCTGGTCGTTCTGACGGTCCAGCACCACTTCTGATCACCTATAATCGTGCAAAACACCGATAAGCGACCAAAAATTACTGCAAACAGCAATTATAGGAACACGCAGGTTCCTCAAACATGTGTATTTTCATTCCTAAGTGGACATTCATGGGTTCTTTTCATGTTATAACGATGACGCACACATGTGCTCACCACCCCTTAAAGTGAATTCGTCCACGAATTCATTTAAGTTAGACCGAAACCAGTAGTCTGATACCAATTTGTAGCACCCCTATCCGTCGTATAGCATATAGCAGTAGGTCCGGCCGGGGCCCGACGCCATATACTACGGACAGACCGGTTGGTTACGCGTTGGAACCAATCAACCAATCATAACGTCCTACACAACACCTAGCGGAAGCAATTATTAAGTTGCACAATCAAGAACCCTGCCAACAGCATGAATGTCCACTACAAAAACACCCGCAGGAATGTTCCAATACACATAAAATAGAAATGGCCTTAAGGCCTTACATAGTTTGCTTGATACAAAAGTGTTTTCATATATCGGCTCGCAGGCCGTCCACACATGGTCACAATGAAACACTCAAAATTAGGCCTTCGAGGGCCAGCTCAGCAACTTGGGCTTTAGCCCGCTATTTTCCGCTCGGCTCCGCAGCACCTGCAAGCACAAACCACCGCCCGGTGGCAAACAAAAGCAATGGTCAGCTATGCTGACCAAATTATAACGATCCCGCCCCAAAATCGGGGCGGCGATGCTCTTTCCCTGCACTTTATTAGTATAGGCAATTTATTAGAATAAACACACATCATCACAGGCATAGGCTCGCACGGCCACACACCTCGTGCACACAGGGCACATTCACGGCGAACCGACCAACGTAACGTCAATTCAAGCCATAGACGTTCCCGTTCCACCACCGCCTCTTGGATGGCCAACCATATGAGCATCTTGTCTTCTTGGCCTTGGTAACGACAATTTAAGCCATAGACCGACGAAGACTCTCATCCATGCCAACGGTCCCACCGAATGACATAGATCGGGTACGGTTCCGCCTGACCCGTGCTCATATCGCAACGGCAATTTAAGCCATATGTGCAGGTCAAGACTCACCGAGTCCCGTTTCCGCCACAACAATCACATAAACCGGTTATGTTCACGTTGGCTCCCCGGCCATCGTGTTGGCAAATCTCGCTTTTGCCCAATTTTCCGGGTGCACCTTGGAGTTAATCTCCAAGGCTCCCTGTTGCAATCTACCATGTAGAAAACCCGAAAAATGCCCAAACACTCGAAGTCTTCCCCGGTTCATATGCAATGCAACATCACCGATCCGGCTCTACTTGTCCGGATAGGCTTCACACACAATGCCTATGTCCGTTTTCGCATACGGACTCTACACAAGGGGGACTTTACATATCTAACCCAAGGAACGCTCCAACTCTTCGCTCACTCGCGAGAGAGGGCTTCCTATGCAAAGGGAAAAAGAGGGCTTCACATGCCCAAGGATGAGAAATCGTTACCCTTGCATTCTTCCGCGGCGCTATGAAAATCTACGCAGATGAAAAGCACCGCAATCCCCTTGCCTCTGCGGATCCGGACTCGGATCGAGAATCGGAGCTCCGAAGCTCCACCGGCGGCCGGAGTTGACCACCTTCTTCCTCCTCCAAGCTCTCCCTTCTCTCTAGACTTTAGAGAGAGAGAACCCAAGTGAAAATGGGGTTTGCAAACCCTATTTTCGGGTTTAAGCTGCCAGCAACCACTCCCAGCCGTTGGATCCCAAGCCAAGGAAACGAACGGCCACGATTAGGCCTCAAAATACAAAATCTGGGGCCGAACACGGGTTGCAACACGGCCGTGTGCCTGGCCGTGTCACCCATTCGGCGTCTCGACCGATTCGAAAACCAGCACACGGCCCTTGACACGGCCTATGACACGGCCGTGTCACATGTGACACGCCCGTGTTGGTACCCGTGTCACGCCCCCCGTGTGCAATCGGCCAACACTTTGCAGTCAGAGAGGTACACGGCCTTGCGACACGGCATAGGACACACCTGTGTCATATGTGACATGCCCGTGTCTGTGCCCGTGTCACGGCCCGTGTACCACTGTGTCGATTCCCTTGAGTGACACGGCCTGGGACACGCCCGTGTCCTAGGCCGTGTCCCACCACTCGACACTCGACGACCGCCGACACAGCGACCGCACGACCCGTGGTCGAACACACCCTGACATGGCCTCCGGCACGCCCGTGTCGGGACCCGTGTCACCTGCTTCAAAACCCCGTCTTGGCTTAAAAATGCCACCCGTCTCTCTTTTGAGTTTCGGGGTGTTACATACCTAACCGTGCAAACATCTCATAGATCTGAGCATCTCGAGTCATGTCCACTTTCACAATCTTTGTTATGCCTATAGCGGCTTTTTCAATCCGTGGATATGATTGGTATGATGCATGTGGATTTTGTGCAGTGCTCTTTCATGCTCTGGAACTGTAGGCCATTTCCTGATTTTTTTTTTTCAAAATGATTAGTTTTTCTCACTATTGCCGGCGATAATGACTATCATCGGGCGATAGCGGAAAACCTTCATCAAGCCCAAAATTTCGTCATAAAATTTTTAGATCTACTCTACTCTTAAGAATCTATGCAAATAATTTTTAAACTTCTCCAAACCCATACATGTTCTAGATCTACAAAAACCATGGAGAAATCAAACATTAAAAATAATGTTTTTCTCAAGCAAGAAACCTTCGTAAAAATCCACAACTTTTCATCAAAATCTTTTTTTTGCTCACAGATTCTCTTTTTGTTCTCATTTAACACAAGATCCTTAAGAAAATTACATAAAAAATAGGATTTTAACTTAGATCTGGAATTTCGAGAGGTGTACTGTCTTCTTCTTCCACAAGAGGTACAGGAAAACGCAATTTTTGAAATCTGGAATCAGATCCAACCTTTTTATATAAAATGTTATCACAGACGATAGCCCTCTATTGCGGCGCGATAGCGTAGTATAATCCAAAATTGTCCCTACTTTTTGTGATTAACTTTATTCAATAATGATACTCATCTTTCAGTTAAGTTTTTGTTTTATCTTTTTCAGATGACTTATCAAGTACATTTTTTCATTTCAAGTTAAAAGTCCATTGTTTTTTTGCTTATTCATGTCTTGAATATTTTACTATGCAATGAAATTAGGGTAACAAATGTTTCTGATTATTTTCAATGCCTATAAGTATGGGAAATGTGTCACATTAGATAATGACATTTACAAACACGTTTTTTTGTTCCTAGATATATGTTGTTTAAAATTTTCTCTCTCATGATTATGTCTTATAAATCCTTAACCTCTTGAATTATGCATGCTCCTTGTTACATATGTGATTCAAGCACACTTGTTTAATTGAAATCATATGACTATTTTCAAAAGTACTATGTTTGCAACACAAGTGGATTCGGAGTTCTTAATCATCATTAAAATATATCTTATATATATAAGGGAATATAGGTATTTGGAGGCACACCATAGAATGAATATTGGCCATTGGATCATGAGAGAGAACATGGGAGGGATTTTGCGAGAGAGAGAGAAGAGGGAGAGGGAGAGAGAGAGGGGCGGGATAGAGAAGGAGAGAGAGAGAGAGGGTGGAGTGATAAAGAGAGAGGGAGAGAGGAGTAATAAATTATTTTTATAGATTAAAATTTCCAAATTTAATCTATTCCAGAGAACACTGCTGAGTTTAATCTAAGCCCCAGGTATGACTCATCATCTCCTCATAAATATCGATCCATAAATGACATATACAGCTCTTGCAATCTGGCTTTGGTCTGCAAAGAGCCCAGAACTTATGCTGAGGCGGCTGAACATCCTGTGTGGGTCCAAGCCATGAACACAGAAATAGATATGATTGAAAGGAATGATACTTGGAAACTGGTAAGCAGACCAGCCCATCAAGACATCATTGGTCTGAAATGGATTTACAAAGTAAAGCTTGATGAAAGAGGAGAAATTCAGAAACATAAAGCTCGATTGGTTGCAAAGGGGTACTCTCAAATCCCAGGCCGTGACTTTACTGAAACTTATGCACCGGTAGCACGCATGGAGACCATTCGAACCTTACTCGCTTTTGGATGTCAATACCAGCTAGCCATTCATCAGTTAGATGTGAAGTCTGCGTTTCTAAATGGGAACATCAGTGAGGAAGTATATGTCCAACAACCACATGGTTTCGAAATCAAGGGGGAAGAAGACAAAGTGTACAAATTGAAGAAAGCTTTGTATGGCCTACGTCAAGCCCCACGTGCGTGGAATGCTCGCATAGACACTTTCCTCCAAAGCAAATCTGAAGCTTTCAAACAGTTTGTCGTGTTCAAAAACATGGTGGAGATCTGAAGCTTTCAAACAGTTTGTCGTGTCCAAAGCAAATCATTTGAAAGAAGTCCATATGAAGCATCCCTATACATCAAACACTATCCAGGAAATCATCTTGTTATTACCTGCATGTACGTTGATGATCTCCTGGTTATCGGGACTGAGCCATCGTTAGTGGAAGAATTCAAGAACACTATGAAGAGTGAATTCGAAATGAGTGACCTAGGAGTAATGAAATACTTTCTAGGATTGCAAATCGATCAGAGCCCAATTGGAATACTAATCCATCAGCAAAAATACATTGCTGAAATTCTGCTCAAGTATGGTATGCAGGACTGCAAGCCCACATCAACCCCGATGGCCACCGGTGAGAAACTGTCAAGAGTAGATGGGGAAGAAAAGACTAATGAAGAAACGTATAGAGGAATTGTGGGATCGCTCATTTACCTCACAAACAGTCGTCCCGACATTGAGCAGGCAGTGAGCTTGGTGTCAAGATTCGTGAGTGAACCCAGCCACTGTCATATGATGGTCGTTAAACGTATCCTGCGCTACCTTAAAGGCACACAGGACTGGGGTATCCTGTATACTCGAGATGCTACCAGAGCAGGAGAATTAGTGGGTTACTCTGACAGCGATTGGGCTGGAAGCGCAGATGATCGAAAAAGCACCAGTGGTTACGTCTTTCAGCTAGGAGGTAACACCATATCCTGGAGCTCAAGGAAGCAGAAAAGCATT
Source organism: Platanthera zijinensis (assembly GCA_039513925.1). Lineage (NCBI taxonomy): Eukaryota > Viridiplantae > Streptophyta > Magnoliopsida > Asparagales > Orchidaceae > Platanthera > Platanthera zijinensis. Next base: position 92,658,029 of record CM077085.1, read on the forward strand.
GCCCTATCTTCGGCGGAAGCCGAATATATGGCCATTGGCGAAGCCGCTAAAGAAGGAGTGTGGCTGAGCCGTGTATTGAAGGATCTCAAGATTGAAACCCAAGGGCCAGTCAACTTGATGATTGATAACACCTCCGCCATATCCATTAGCAAAAATCCAGTGTTTCACAATCGAACAAAACACATACAAATCAAGCATCATTTCGTGAGAGAGCTTGTGGAATCCAAGGAAATCAACCTGGTGTACTGCAGCACTACTAACCAGCTCGCCGACGGCTTGACGAAGCCCCTCTTCGCAGAGAAGTTCACCGCCTTCCGCCACGCGCTCGGAATCAGAAGCGCAAGCAAGAGAGACTAGATTAAGGGAGGGTTTGTCAGGGTTAATCTTGCCCTCTTTCTTTGGGTTTATTTTGATACCAGCAGTCCTTTTGGAGGTGATTTTGCCTTTGACACTTCTTGCATTTGGACATACAGTCCTTGGTATGATGAGTTGGTTTGTTGCACAGTTTGCAGTAGGGGGGGTTGCCCTTGGTGTCGGGTCCACGATCATACGAGTTAGGATGTTCCCAGTTTGAGCTGAACTTTTGGCCTTTATGCGAACTAATTGAGGCTTTACTCTGAAAAGCCTGTTCCAATTGTGTCTCCTTCTTTTTCATTCTGGCTTCATGTCCCAACAAGGATCCCATGAGTTCAGCAGTGGTCATTTTTGTGATGTCTTTGGCTTCCTCTATGGCAGCCACCACATGTTCAAATTTCTCAGACAGGCTACTGAGGATTTTTGAGACAATGCGTTTGTCGGGGAGATCGTCTCCGTAGGTGCGAATTTGATTTACAATGGCAGTGGTCTTGGAGAAGAAATGTTGAACAGTTTCATTTTCCATCATGATGAGATTATCAAACTCACGCCAGAGTAGAGTCAATCTTATGGCAATGACTCTTTCATTTCCTCTGTATTCAGTTTTTAAGATTTCCCAGGCTTCCTGTGCTGATTCTGCATCTATGATCAAGGGGAGTATTGTGCGTCCGACTCCTTGTTGGATACAGAGGACCGCTTTGGCGTCACGCTTCTGTTTTTCCAACTGGTTTTGGACCTTCACAGGATCCTCCTTGTCAGTAGTAGACAGCTCCGAGCAACCACTGAGGATAAGATCCCACAGGCCTTGTGACACAAAGAAAACTTTCATTTGTTTGCTCCTTCGAAGATGGGTATGCCGGATTGGGTGTAGGTGAAAGCTTGAGTTGTGGTAGATGATGAGGACGAGGCCGCCATGTGATGAACGATCCACGGAGAAACTGGAAAGAAAGAACAGAAACTACACCACTAGATCTTCTGATGGCACTCAGCCGTTCCCTCTGATACCAAATGTGAATTCATCTTTGCATCTAGTTAATCTAACAGGATGCAGGAAACGACGAATAACAAGAACGAAGATGAACAGGAAAACAGAGTCGGGGGTGCGGCGGTGCTGTTCTAGTTCTCTTAGGGCAGCACCGGATAGACCCGGCTTAAATAGTCACGGCTCCTTGAGCCCGGTTCAACATCATTACATAAACAGATATATAAAATAAAGCATAAAAGAAAGAGGGCAAGATTAACCCTGACAAATGGTATCAGAGCCAGGTTTATGAACACGACAAACTGTTTGAACACGACAAACTGTTTGAAAGCTTCATATTTGCTTTGGAGGAAAGTGTCTATGCGAGCATTCCACGCACGTGGGGCTTGATCTATAAAAGATTTCCGATGCGTGCGTGGCCCACTCATAGGCGGGCGCAACCCGCAGCGATGCATTGAGCACAAGCGAAGCCCGTGCGCAGGCGGGCGAAGCCCGCCTGGATGCGGCCGAATACCGCCGAGAGCTTATTCGCACGGACGTAGCCCATGCGAAGAAGCTCGTATATATATATATATATATATATATATATATATATATATATATATATATATATATATATATATATATATATATATATATATATATATATATATATATATATATATATATATATATATATATATATATGTTAGGTGCATTGTGAAAAAATGTTATGCAAAATAAAATCACTAAGGTAACTCCATCAAGCACTACTCAACCTCCTGATAAGTCTTAATAAGAATTGTGAGTTTGAGCACTTTGGAAAGAATTGTAAAGTACCTTGTGCAAACATGAAAGTCATTCCACTTCAACGTTATGTGCCCTGAATCTCTTTATAAGCATCATGCACGTTATATAAATTCTTCATTGTGCTTTATAATTCATTTTGTTCATGGAGAATAATTTCACCACTAATATCTTCCAAAATAGCTCACATTGTACACTTCATTATCTTTTCTAACATTTCTTCTCATGAGAAAAGGACTGAACATAATTAGTACATTTCTCTCTAAAATTGTTGGATAATATATATTAGCATGAGTTTTACAATGTTTCTTTTAACTTTTATGAGAAAAATTACATTGATAGACTATCTTTTCTTGAAGAATCACTAACCTACTTATATTTGAGTTACATGTCCATCTTACTCACTCTTCAAATTTTTTTGTAACATATTTATCTTGCACTACTTTCTTTCTCTCATAAGCTTCTGCAACTCTAACATGATAATCCTTAAATTTTTCTTTTGCTAATAACAAAAGGGGGAGAATATCGCAAGAAAACATTTTGGGGAGAATATCGCAAGAAAACATTTTGGGGAGAATATCACAAGAAATTTTTAGGGAAAATATATTAATTTATATTAATATATAAAGGAAATTATTTGGTTATTCACTAGAGTTTGTGATATAAGGGGAGCATCCATTAAGAGGGAGTTTGTGCACACTCAAGTTCTTACTTATTTATCATTTTCTTAGTTTATGGTATCGTTGATTCTTTTCTCAGGGGATTTGTTATTATCAAAAGGGAGAGATTGTTAGAATATGTGTTCCGCATTTCTTATTTTGAAAATAACAAATCCCGAATGTATTTGATCATAGTGTGTTTATGGTGTGCAGATATCTCCACGTAAATACTCTTATAATTTTGGATTGATTTTGAGCTCAGAATTTTCAAAGACGGAGATATTGATGGTGATAGCTATCTATTGTCGGCGATATCGACTTGATGATATCAGCCATTTTCTCGACAGTTTCAGCACAATGCATTATTTACTGATATTGCCTGGTGATATCTAGATGTCGTGGGGCAATAGTGCATGATCTAGCATGAACACCATCATCTGACATGGTTACAATAGAGTGGGCCACGTGGCAGGCTGTAGGGATATCGTGCAGGCGATATCTAGACATCGTGGGGTGATAGTTCAGATTGCTTAGAAGGGCTATTTTACGTGCATTTCAGGACACGCACCTACAGGAGCCTTTGTGTTGAGAATTCCTAGCCTGACAACTCCGTGGAACCAGAAGAACTCCCAAGTGTGCAACTAAGGTGAAGAGCGAAGAAGAGACCGTTCGTGCTTTACAACTCCGGCGATCGTTGCAAGGATTCATCATCTTCTTCAAGTGCTCTAAACAATAGAGAGTTTTCATTTCATATTTCAAATTTTTTTCTTCTCTTTATTCAGTTTAATCGGTAAAGAACTCGCCTCTTTGTGTGTGGCGACTAGGTCCATGTGTGGCGACTAGGTCCGTGTGTGGCTTAGGGGGAAATCGCCGCCTTGTGTGTAGCGACTAGGTCATGGAGAGATCTAGGGGGAGGCTAGTAATTGTATCTAGGGAGAGATAAGCTTTAGCCTACCGATCTTTGGGAGAAGGACCGGTGAAAACTCAAAAGATATTTTTCATTTGTAGCCTTGATTTCAAGCTCTATTGAAATCCGTGTATTTGTTTTTTTTTCTTTACTTATGAAATAAAATTGTCATTTCTTTTCATTAAATTTCTGAGTGTTTGGAATATATTTTGGCCTGTGAAAAACATCATCTTAGCAGTTCTCATTAAGTTTACCTAAAATTTTACATTTACAAAAAATTGTGTATTTGCCCTTATTCACCCCCCCCCCTAAGGGCACCTCAAGATCCAACAACAATGACCTCCTACGAAGTCCCAAACTTAAATTCCTCTCTCGCCACATTCTTTTAAACTTCTAGACAAATCTTTCGCGGAGCAGAGCTCGCCACCTCTTGTTGCTAGTTCGCCATCTCTGGCGTCATTCTCCACCAATCAACGTTCACCAAAATTTCCCATCTCCATGGGTTATTAGCAGTTTTGTGCCGCCTTCATGCTCTCACCGCCACTTTGCAAGCCTGGGCCACTTCTCTTGATGCCCCCATCCCACACGATCTCCTCCCAGCAGTTTCCATAGCTTTCCTAGCAGGTTCTACAATCCGAACGACGCTACCTCCCCAATTCCCATCCAGCATGCTCTTCCAGTGAGTTCCGCGATCTCTTCCATCGTCTATGAGTTCTTCTTACGACCTTGTCCAACAACCTCCTTAGAGCTTTTCTTGCGAACACCCATGTTCTTCCTAAGAATATTTGTGACGCCATTTGGGGGTGGTGTTGTTTATTATCGTTGGATCTTTGTCATCAAATTTCTCCCAGACACCACTGGGGATCAATACAAGGGTCTCCTTATTATGAAGGGTTTCACCCTGACATATGTTGTTGATTTTTTTTGGCACCTTCTCTCCCGTACATATATCAGTACTATTCGGGTCCTCTTCTCTATTGTAGTCAATTAGAATTGGCACATGTCTCAGCTTTATATCAAAAATGGCTTCCTCTATAGTGACTTACATGAAGAAGTCTATATAGAGTAACCTTCTGGTTATCTTGCTCAAAGAGAGTCTCAGGTGTGTAAGCTTCAAAATACTTTGTATGGTCTCTAACAAATCCCTCGCGCATGGTTTGGCAAATTCAGTCAGGTTGTATTTACCTTTTTTTATCCAGAAGTAATGTTGATCACTCTCTCTCTTTATATATAAAATCAATCATCATCTGGTTATTCTCACTGTCTACGTTGACGACATTCTTTTTACCTGTGATGATTCCTCTGGTATAGAGAAAACAAAGAAACATCTTTGGAAGCATTTTGTTACCAAATGTATGAGTCCTTCCTGATACTTCTTGGTAATTGAAATTGTGAAGTGCAATAACTCCATAGTTTTCTCCCAATACAAGGTATCCTAGATCTACTCAATGAAAACGATGTCCTTAGAATGAAACCTGCTTGAAATCCCATGCTTACGGGCACTGAAATTTTTTGGTATGCGATATCTTCTCTCCTATAGGATATTACTCGATATAAGTATCTTGTCGATAAAATCATCTATTTTAACGTAACTAGACCTGATATCTTATATGTTATTGGGAGGGTTAGGCTCCCGCAAAGTGCCATTTGAAAGTTGCTTTAAAATATTAGAAAACATCTATTACGGTTGCGCATGCTAACGGAACACGCACACACTGACAATACACGCCTTGGTAGGTCCGCACGCGGTGAGAGATTATGATGTCTGGAGGATGAGAGAACGAAGACGCATTGCCGACATGATCATTTTATTTGCATTTATTATATTATTTTCATTATGTGTACGCGTTATTATTATTCACACTATTTTTCCGTTATCCACACTCTACACCTATAAGGGGTTGCGTTGTACTCGTTTTCATTATTTTTTGGACGAATGAAAATTAGGGTTACTCCCTAAGGCTTTCATCTCAACCCTGTTCCCTTTCTTTTCCCTCACCTCCGCCGACCCTTCTCCTCGCCAGATTTCTCTTCGAGATCGTATCAATTTGGTTTGACCTGCCTCACTGCCCGTCATCGCGCCGCCAATGCACGTGATTTCCGTGAATTTTCCAACCTGTTCGGTTTCTGCTCCACTACAGCATTTCGCCCGATCCCACATTTTCTACTCCACACTAGTTTTCCATCGTCCGCGTGAGTCGCGTCCGAATTCAGTCGATCGGTGCGCGTTCGTTGCCTGCGTCCGACCCGAGCAGACCTAGCATTGGACCACCGCTACATGTCCTCCTAGGCTGACGTGACCTGCGACTTCCATGGACTGTGTGACTACTGATCGATAGTTTTTGCCCAATCAATGTAGGAAGACCGAAGAACTATTTTTTTCCTCCGATTGTAGCCAGATCCCCCTCTTCAGACCACCATCTGACGTCTTCAGACAATAGCTCCCACCACTCTCTTCTGGAGACCCCGCTTTGGACGAGGCCACCGAAGCCCTAAGCCGCCTCTTGGAGGCTCAAGAGCAACTCATCGCCTCCATGCACGCCTCACTCCTCTCCCTCCACTCCAAGATTGACTCCCTGTAGGTGTCCGCCACCGCTGTCTCCGCCGCATCGCCCACCCACAGACTACGACTCTCTCCCAAGTGCTAGATCGCTATCAATTCCTTCAGAGACCACTTCTGCGCACATTCCTGGCCAGTTCGCCCTCTCCCTCGACATTCCCCCTTTGTCGGTGTTGACCCGATGGGTTGGATCGCCAAGGCATAGCAATATTTCAACGTTAACTATACTTCGGAGAACGACGGCTATCTACGACAGTGGTTGGCCTAGACGACTCGGCCCTCCACTGGGCTCGGTGGATCTTCCAATCCAACGCATGCCTCTCCTGGCCCGAGCTTAAGCAAGAGATTATCTGACGGTATGACACCCGCTACTCCGACTCCTCCACTATCGAGCATCTTTGCGGTGTCCGCCAGACAGCCAGCCTGGACGATTATGTGCATGAGTTTGTCTCCCTAGTCTCCCACATTACCGGGCTACCGCCCGATCATTACCCGGGCTTCTTATTGCAGGGTCTACTGCCACATATCTGCTCTTGTCTCCGCACGCATCACCTTCATACAGTCTCTGATGCCATGGGCTTGGCGTGTATTATGGAGGCCAACCTCTCCCCTCGGTCACCTACTCCTTTGGCCGGCCACCACCGGCCTCGGCCACCTTGGTAACCACCAGCTATTGCTCCTCCACCGCGACCGTCGACTTGGGAAAATCGGTCGGGCCGCCCACCGGCTCCTCAACACATCTCGAATAGGGATTACAATGAGCTTTGAAATAAGGGTCTCTATTTTTTGTGTTGCCAACCCTACTCCCCAACCATGAGTGCGTCGTGAAGGAGTTCCATGCCATCATCGGTGATGTCGACCCTGAGGTGACCCTGGACGACTTTGAGGCCCGGGAGCTCTCAGCCGGGGATAAAACTCTCAACCCCACTGCAACTATGTTCCATCACCTGGAGTTATTCTGTGCCTCGATGGGCGGGATCTTTGGTCAGCAGACCATGCAGCTCTCAGGCACACTCAGGATCGCTCAATCATCATCATGGTAGACAGCAGCTCAAGCCACATCCTTATCTCTGATCACCTAATTCAGCAACTCCGTCTTCCCTCAGTTCCCTCTCCAGATGTTGTGGTCCGTTTGGACGATGGGCTCCACTGACCAACTTAGGGTCATTGCACTGCCATCTCTCTGTGGGGTCTTGTTCTGTGACCGCGGACTTCTACACATTCTGTTTAGGTTGTCTCGACGTCAATCTGGGAGTGGCTTGACTCTACACGCTCTGCGATTTATGCGTCAATTTGGAGACTATGCAGTTCCTACACGAGGGCCAGCCATGTCACATTGACGTGGAATCCTCCCTCCTACGCTCTTTGATCTCCCTCTGCACAATTCAGCAGACCACGATCATCGGCCTCTCTGCGGGGCTGTGGGGTTGCGGGCCTTCTCAGGCCCGTCCGTTGTGCCTTTCCTTTCCCGACGGACCACCAAGAGTTTTCTGATGCGCTCGCCGACTACCAAGGTTTCTCTGGTCCGTAAGAAAGATGGTAGTTAACACCGAAATACCAAGACAAGCTGCTTGGTCGTCGCTACCACTTTTAGGGGGACTCTAGCTTGCAGGAGGTCCCTATTGCTGATTCTTACCATCTGGAGTCTGAAGCCACGGGGGTATCATAGGATCCCTTCTGCCACCACCACTCTGACTACTACATTGAGGACAAGACACATTTTTCATACGACGGCATTGTTACGGTTATGCATGCTGATAGGAGATGCACACACTGATGAGACACCATGGAGGGTCCGCACGCGGTGGGAGACAATGAAAGGTCCTTTTGGGGGAGAGATCAAAGACGCGTCGCCGATGTGATCATTTTATTTTCATTTATTATATTGTTTTCATTATGTGTACACATTATTATTAGCACTATTTTTTCGTTATCCGCACCCCACACCTATAAGGGGTTGCGTTGTACTCGGTTTCATTATTCTTGGATGAATGAAAATTAGGGCAGCTCCCTAAGACTTTTATCTCAACCCTAATCCCTCTCTTCTTCCTCACCTCACCTGGCCCTTCTACTCGTCGGATTCTTCTATGAGATCGTATCAACATCAATGGGTCTCTAATAAAAGGACTATTGCTTCAAAGAAATAATCATTTTCACATTTCTAATGCATGCTATGCAAATGATAAAAAAAGGCCGAAAATCCACTTTTGGAATCTGCACACATGCCGGAGGAAATTTGGTCACATGAAAAAAGAAGAAATAAGCAATAGTATGACTCAGACTACTTGTGAGTTGAAGTGGTTGAGAATAGTTTTAAAACACTCTGCGAGAAATATACAATTATATGCTCTACTGTTTTGTGGTAATGAAATTGTTTTTTACTTATCTAAAAATTTGATGTTTCATGAAAGAATGAAACATATTGAAGTTCATTATGATTTCATAAGAGATGAAGTTATCAAAAAACAAAGATGTACTCGATTTATTTCATCAGATAAAGAGTTTGTCGGCGTCTTCACCAAACCCATTTCCTCTTCTTTTTCGGATATTTGTGCTAAGCTGGAAATAATCAATATTTATGCTTTAGCTTAAAAGGGAGTAGTTAAGTCCATCTCTAAAAGGCCACATAGGGGTCCGTTGTATTTTCTTCTTGTATTTAGTCTCACATCTCAAGTGTACATTCTTCTTCCTCCTCTACTCTATATAAAGAAGGAAACTCCCATATAATAATTTAAGATTTTTGAAATGAATATTATTAAATATTCCAATCTCTTGCAAACTTATATATTAAAAAAATTCCCTTGTAAAGCATGACATTATACATGTAATATACTTTTACTGAAGAAGTTCAATCATAGCAATCAAGCTTTTATTTTTGCTCTCTTTCAAAACAAATATCACAAAGTCTGTTCCTTGTTAGGTGGTCTTAGACTCGCATCGTTGGGTTCCTCTTCCGTCTGTTGGCTTCGCAGTTAGTGGCACCAATGAGGAAAGCCTGGACGATGTGACTCTGCCTTCTTTTTTGAGGGAGCATCCGCCTATCATAGTGTTCGTTAACAATAATTTTCATGATTGTAGTTTTCGTTAACGGTAATTTTCATGATTGCAGTTACTTCGTTTCTTAACTATTTTTGGATACTTGTTTAATTTCTTCTCATTAATTATGATATGTTGGACTTCCAAAGAGACAAGGCACTGTATTTGCTTTTTCATATTTATATATGGTTAAATACTGGTACCCCTTTCCTAAGACACTGCGATTTCCTCTTTGTGAAATTTCAAACACCCCCATCTGAGTTTGGTCCGCTACCAGGACACCAGTTCCGTTTGAATTTTGAATGAAAAATGATAACATCAGTTGTAGTTTTTATTGTTTTCCAATTTATCTTTGGGGATTGTTAAAGACAGCCCATTTTTGACTAATGCCAGCTCATTGTTTATGCTAAATCATATTTTTACACAAGTAGACCAATTTGTTAATGGCTATCCAAAATGGAATAAATGTGAACCTTGGTAATAAAATGTCCAAAATTAGATGAATTTCAACTTGTTACAAAATGGTCTCGTATGAGACAAAAACATTTCAAAATAATATGCGTGTCCAAAATAAATGATCTTCATGTTCTGCCAAAAGCGAACCTCAAATTCAAAAATAAATTATTACGTCAAAGATTTGAACCTGTTAAAAAATGAAAATAATAATTTTTGAAGATTCATAGTAAAAAAGATAACTTTACTCGTACAACAAAATTTTCTACCATAATTTGATAGCTTGTAGTTCAAAAACTTGCATCAAATGTTTCTTTGTTGCTGCCTAGATGGATTGGGTAGGGCATCAGGTTGGTAGTGCTCGGCCATCTCTTCCGGCAGTGGCGGCGGAGACATAGGTGGCGCTGAAAGAATTGTGGTGGCTAGGGCGGGCGGAGGTATTGCGCGGGAAAAAAATCTGGGAGGGAGAATTGGGGAAAAATGGGGCTGCTATTTGGTTAAATTAGAACCTGAAAAAAACAGCATTATTTTAAAAAAATTTGGCTACCACAAGCCTTTAGTGGGTTTCCCTTATCAATCCCCTTACTTTTGTTATGATAGGGCTTGAAGTAATTCTAAAAATTTACCATTTTATTGATTTTCCCAATTTATATTTTGTAATGACTAGAGTTTTTCTTCAGTAATGTACGTAGGGGTATTTTTGTCTTTTCCGCACTGATGTATGAGTTTATTAACGAACAAACTTAAAGGGGAAATCTTTGTGGTCTCAAACCAAAGAGGCAAAGTCGCAGTAATTATGCAAAGTTCCATGAAAAGTCTTGGTAATTTAGCCCAAAAAATAGTTCTTTCCTTTGACATGTCATGGATGAAACAAGCTGAAAGCTCCGATATTTCTTTAATGTCAGTTTTTCATTAAAAAATAGTACCTCAAAATTAAATCACAGTTGAAGCTATCGGGGATGGAAGCTTCTTGTTCTTTCTCAACAAGAAATTATAAGTTCTCTTTGCTCAAGTCAAAAGCCATATTTCTCTGAATTACTCGGTTTAAGTGTTCGGCCTCTTACTATTTCACTTTCTCTTCTGCAGGCGTTTCAGCTGCCATGAATGACTTGAGGCCCTGCGCCCTGGTGAGCCTAAAGCACATATTGGCAGATGAGCTTGTGATGGCCTGCAGGCCGTTTCAAACTCTCTTCTTCAGTATAGTGTTGTCTGAGTCCTCCGGGGGTCCGAGTCTCCTCTCTTCCTTTCACTATGGCAAGCTTTTATTGAGGTCAGCCCCCAATCTCGGCTCTCTTCCTAATCCTACAATGGGCAAACACGATAGTGGCTGTCATGAGCATGGTGGTTATGACGTGAGCGCCCAACCTCACATAAGAAACTTCATTTATTTTTATGTTCAGAATTTGTTTTTTTTCGTGGTGGTGACTAACCATTGTCATGTCAAACATATTTTATGGCGATAGCTTTTTTTTCTCCAACCTAGCAAAAATGTTATGCCAAATAGACCCTAAAGCGATCATGCACAGAAATTGACTAACCAATTCTCAATCTTTTCCAGGTGGCATATCCGTATTGCGCAACTTGTTTTGGTCGTTGTTATCCAAATGGAGTTGCCTTAATTATGGAAAGAAAGGGCATGTTTAACAGCATAAACCAGTTCTTTATTATCTCCCCAATCCGAGCACTTAAAATATCTTCAGATAATGCCGACAAGGTTACCGTTCAGGAAAATGGCGATGTTGTGGTCAGGCAAAGAGCATTCACTGTTGTCGACGGTGAGTAGGCCTGATGTTCAAACGATTATTCTATTCAGTCCTGAATCATCTTTGAAGAGATTATTGGATGGCGAGTATTGAATGCTAGCTTCCATCTAATAAATGTTCCTTGCTAGGTTTTGTTAGGCATTTGTATTTTCTGTTAGCCCCTTTTCTATTGTAAAACATTTGTTTTGTAGTGTTGATCCATCTTTCGCCAGGCTCATTTGGCCGATGATATAAGACCCCCCCCCCTCCCGGAACACAAGACATGGCATGAGAGGGGTCTTATGCCCAGAACAGCCGCCTTGGGGTAGCACTAACACTCGGGCTAGACTGTACCACAAGACGCCTATTCTGCCGGCTACAACCAATATCAATATATATATATATATATGCTAACCCGACCAATATAATATAAGAAATCAAATCCACACAAGTTATAAGTCCAAAAGCACAGTAATAGAGAAGCTAAACATGCTTCTACAAAATCAGAGTACAACTATAAAATTGCCCCGAATGGCTACAACAAAACCCTCATATACACACGTCTGTAACAGACAGTAGTGACGGCACCGTCCCATCAGGCCCAGTCATCCTGGCCTAGTTGATCGGCTCCATGACCTGCTGTTCCATCTGCGGGATTTCCTCCTAAAAAGGAAGGCGTAGCAATCGTTAGTCATAAAGACTAAGTGGCTTCACATCGGCTCCCCCGGCGACTCCTCGGCACTGGGCGGAGAAATAGACAGTGTACAATATATGTATATAAGCATGAGTATAAACAAGCAAGTAGTATAACATGTATAAGATATTCTAACATTTCTACCATCTATCACAGCATATGAATATAGAGCTATAACAGAAAGTAACTCAACTTATATGGATGCCCATACAAGCATATAAGTTGAGGATCATTCAGCAGTAAGTAACTCATCGTATAGAAGTGCCCATACAAACTTATACGATGAGGGTCTTGTGTATGTAATGATGTGCAATGTTATGTATGCGATGTAATGACTCATCCATGATCATGCGCATGCAATTGCTATGTCGACACAGACTAGTAGTTCCCACTTTTCGAGCAGGTAGCTAACCTCTCAGGTGCCAACCGTCGTGGCCAGACGGTGATAGTAGAACGGGCACTTCTACTACTAAGTGGGTATCCACACTACTTCACTTAGGCCTCTGTATGCCTCAATGCTAAGAACACAAGAGCAGATCCCATGCATACTATGGCCCAGCGGGTTCACTTGGGTAGATGTGCACCAAGATCCTAGCCCCGAACAGGACTATGCGTAATACGGAAGGAACCTCGGAAATAGGCACGAGGGTCAATCCCAACCGTTCACTTGGTATGGATGGCGCCCCGGGACATGAACACCGAGGTATAAGCCCAACCACCCAAAGTCTATCTATCAACTCTCATCGGTGTGACGATTGGCGAGCCCGTAGACCTGCCACATTATCCTTAACCCAGGATTACAACACCGCGTGTCGACTCACACCGCATGCAATTCCACAACACCGTGGCATGGAAGGAGCCTCGGAAAAAGCACGAGTACCAAGCCCAACCATCCACTTGGCACGGAAGGAGCCCCGGGACATGAACACCGAGGGACAAGCCCAACCGTCTAACTTTACTCATCTCAACATCATCCCGACTAGTGACGGCCAACACCGCACTTACTAACTTCCATAATGCTACCCGTAGGGAGATGACTCTCTAAGCATTGGACTACCAAATTTCATTCTATCAATTCAACATTCATATGGCCATAGTTTATTCATCTATATGTCATACCGAATGATTTCAACATCATATAACAAAATGCGCATAAATGATAATCTACAAATTTATATCAAGCCATTTCGTTCGATTCAAGCTTGCTTCACAACTCGTTATACGAGTTCAAATTAACAAACTTCAACCTTCATAACACTACGATGGTTACCATAAAAGAGTTCACCTGAACCTCGAATTAGATTGCAACATTAATTCCACTGAATCTAAGTCCATGTTATACACTACCCAGAAATTTAGGTGCAGAATAAATCTGGACAGCAACATCAATTGAAGATTCCCGTGGCTACAGGAATTCGGTGAGTGCGTGTAACCCCTCGATGGAAAGGTATTTCCATCGGCTACAACTTTCATGTTCAGTCTGCAACCCAGATCAGGATATAACCAACACGAAATTGGCTCCAAAGCCTGCAACGTACAGAAAATAATTTCTCTGTGCTTAGCTTACAGCCCTTACTTTGATCAGACATTCCCGTGGCTACAGACTTTACCCGAAGGCGTGTAACCACTCGTTGGAATGGTAATTTCAAGGGCTTCAACTTTTGTGTTTAGTCGAAAGCCCAAATCAAACCATTTCTTGCCTGAAAATAGCCAAGAAGGTCGATGCGTGCAGAACACAGATTTTGCATGCATCTTGAAGCGGAATGAACAGCATCGGTTCATCTTCCTCCTCAAGCCGATCACCCCAAATCACAACCAGAAGTTCATCCACCCTTATTCTCCCTCTCAAGGCCATTCCTCTTCATGAATCCACCTCCATCATCACTTTGAAGAAGGGGAGGTTGAAGATGACTAAACGTTAGAACAAAAGTTCTAGATAGGCCCGCAGACGGTATCCCGAATGATGGTAGGGTTATTGTTCTCGCCGTCAAGGCGGAGCAACGGCATCAGGTGGTTCGTCCTCCGAGCTCGAGTCGGACTGGATGTAAGACCCCCCTCCCAGAACACAAGACACAGCATGAGAGGGGTCTTATGCCCAGAATAACCGCCTTGGGGTAGCACTAACACTCGGGCTAGCCTGTACCACAAGACGTCTATTCTGCCGGCTCCAACCAATATCAATGTATATATGCCAACCCAACCAAAATAATATAAAAAAATCAAATACACCCAAGCTATAAGTCCAAAAGCAGTAATAGAGAAGCTAAACATACTTCTACAAAATCAGAGTACAGTTAATAAGTTGTCCCAAAGGAGATACAACAAAACTCTCATATACTCACATCTGTAACAGACGGTAGTGACGACACCATCCCATCAGGCCCGGTCATCCTGGCCTGGCTGATCGGCTCCACGACTGCTGTACCATCTGCGGGATTTCCTCCTAAAAAGGAAGACGTAGCAACCGTTAGTCATAAAGACTAAGTGGCTTCACATCCGCTCCCATGGCGACTCCTCGGCACCGGGCGGAGAAATAGACAGGGTACAATATAAGTATATAAGCAAGAGTATAAACAAGCAAGTGGTATAACATGTAGTAAGATATTCTAACATTTCTACCATCTATCACATCATATGAATATAGAGTTATAACAGAAAGTAACTAAACTTATATGGATGTCCATACAAGCATATAAGTTGAGGATCGTTCAGCAGTAAGTAACTCATCGTATAGGAGTGCCCATACAAACTTATACGATGAGGGTCTTGTGTATGTAATGAGGTGAAATGTTATGTATGTGATGCAATGACTCACCCATGATCACGCACATGCAATTGCGATGTCGACACAGACTAGTAGTTCCCACTTTTCGAGCAGGTAGCTAACCTCTCAGGCGCCAACCGTCGTGGCCAGACGGTGACAGTAGAACGGGCACTTCTACTACTAAGTGGGTATCCACACTACTTCACTTAGGCCTCTGTACGCCTCAACGCTAAAAACACAACAGCGGAGCCCATGCGTACTACGGCCCAGCGGGTTCACTTGGGTAGATGTGCACCAAGATCCTAGCCCCGAACTGGCCTATGCGTGACACAAAAGGAACCTCGGAAATAAGCACGAGGTTCAAGCCTAACCGTTCACTTGGTACGGATGGTGCCCCGGGACATGAACACCGAGGTACAAGCCCAACCGCCCAAAGTCTATCTGTCAACTCTCATCGGTGTGACGATTGGCGAGCCCGTAGACCTGCCACACTATCCTTAACTCAGGATTACGACACCGCGTGTCTACTCACACCGCATGCAATTCCACAACACCGTAGCATGGAAGGAGCCTCGGAAAAGCACGAGTACCAAGCTCAACCATCCACTTGGCACGGAAGGGGCCCCGGGACATGAACACCGAGGGACAAGCCCAACCGTCCAACTTTACTCATCTCAACACCATCCCGACTAGTGACGGCAAACGCCGCACTTACTAACTTCCACAATGCTACCCGTAGGGAGACGACTCTCTAAGCATTGGACTACCAAATTTCATTCTATCAATCCAACATACATATGGGCATAGTTTATTCATCTATATGTCATACCGAATGATTTCAACATCATAAAACGAAATGCGCATAAATGATAATCTACCCATTTATTTCAAGTCATTTCGTTCGATTCAAACTTGATTCACAACTCGTTATACGAATTCAAATTAACAAACTTCAACCATCATAACACTATGGTGGTTATCATAAAAGATTACACCCGAACCTCGAATTAGATTGCAACATTAATTCCACCGAATCAAAATCCATGTTATACACTACCCAGAAATTTAGGTGCAGAATTAATCTGGACAGCAACTTCAACCGAAGATTCTCGTGGCTACAGGAATCTGGTGAGTGCGTGTAACCCCTCGATGGAAAGGTCTTTCCATCGGCTACAACTTTTATGTTTAGCCTGCAACCCATATCAGGCTATAACCCACATGAAATTGGCTCCAAAGCCTGCAGCGTACAGAATATAATTTCTGAGCGCTTAGCTTACAGCCCTTACTTCGATCAGACATTCCCGTGACTACAGACTTCACCCGAAGGCTTGTAACCACTCGTTGGAAAGGTAATTTCAAGGGCTTCAAATTTTGTGTTTAGTTGAAAGCCCAGATCGGACCATTTCTTGCCTGAAAATACCCAAGAAGGTCGTTGCGTGCAGAACACAGATTTTGCACGCATCTTGAAGCGGAATAAACGGCATCGGTTCATCTTCCTCCTCAAGCCGATCACCCCAAATCACAACCAGAAATTCCTCCATCCTTATTCTCCCTCTCGAGGTCATTTCTCTTCACGAATCCACCACCATCATCACTTTGAAGAAGGGGAGGTTGAAGATGACTAAACGTTAGAACAAAGTTCTAGATAGGCCTTCCTAAGAAACTTTCTCCTCACACATCAAGACTCATTTGAACCGATGTCTCGCCTAAGAATATCTAAGGATCTAGCACCAAGGGAGAGGAGAGGAATCTCACCTCATTTCTAGCGGTACCACCATTTCAGGCCATGGATCTTGTCATCCTCCTCGGCGGCATCGCTTTTTTCCTTGACGGCGGTGGCGTTTCTCCTCCTCCAAAGTTTGCTCCAGCAGTTCTCCTCCTCCAGGAAGTTCTCTTAGGAAAAAGGGCTGGAATGAAGAGTGAAAACGGCTAGGGTTTCACTCTTTCCTTTTTATACAGAAGTGACACGGGTAGGGACACGACCGTGTCCTTACCCGTGTCCTGCTCTGGCGAAACGGCTTAACTGTCGTTTCGTGCTCCTACACGGGTACTGATGCGTGGAAAACGGCAAGCGCACCGGTCGCACAAGTAATAAAGTTTGGGAATAAATCCCCGAGTGTCGGTCTCTTGAGGAACACAGTAAGGGATGAGTTAATGTCGAGGCGGACTTGAGATTGAAGTCCTCGGGGCGAAGGTAACGATGGGGGTTTTGATGGTTGCGGAAAATAAAGTAAAAATCTAACAACTACTCCTATGCAACGCCGCTATGCGATGCTTCGCCAGGCGGGATGGAAGACTAGTCGGGCCGCAATGCACCGAATCGCTAGGCGGATGGGCGAGTAGGCAAGCGTATGAGGTGGAGAGAACGGCGGAAATCCTACTATGCAGGCCGCTATGCACTGCTTCGCCAGGCGGGATGGAAACTACACGGGCCGCTATGCACCGAATCGCTTGGCGGATGGAAGAGTAGGCTAGCGGATGAGGTGGTGAGAATGGCGGAATGAGGGTCGTGGGCACCTCATCGCAATGCACGCCACTAGCAATTGCTAGTGCGGCAAGGGTGGATGGATGGTGGAATAATAAGGCGCACCTCAAGCAATAATAACAAAATCACACAAATCACATAGACATGAAAAAGTGCAAGATCATTAACTACAATAAAGTATACTTCATCAATACAAAGAGTTAAACTAAGCTATCAAATACAAGAGGAAGAGGTGTGCGAATCGACCGAATCCGAAGCCTTGTTGAGGGTTCACGGTTGGAATCCCGGGTTGTCAATCCGAGTCCAAGCTCGGTCCTCAACTGCGTCCGGGGTAGAGGAGGCTGTCACTCACTCCCAATGGACCCGTCTTCTTCGTTGAAATGATCCGTAGATTGCGGCTCCGGCCCTTCCTTGCTTGATGGAGAAAGCTAGGTCAAAACTCCGCTTGAAGCTCTAGGATGAAGGAGGAGGCCGAGAGGATGCTCCGGCGTTGATTTGGCGTTGAAAGCTTGCCCGGAGACCCTCCCTAAGGTGGAGGATGAAGGGGGACGGAGGAAACCCTCGTCCGAGACGAAAAACGGCGGAAGTGTCGAGAGATGGATCGATCTGCCAAAATAGGGCGGAACCTGCGTATTTATAGAAAGCAGAATTAAACAGCGCGCACGATCACTGGCGCACGACCAGTGGTCGTGCGCGATATGGTCAGTGATCGTGCGATATGGAGGCAGAAAAGTGGAAAAAGATATAATGACTGCGCACGACCGGCAGCGCACGAGCAGTGATCGTGCGCGGTATGGCTGGTGATCGTGCGATATGGCGGGACAGAACTTTCCCAGGAGAGGTCATGACTGCGCACGACCGATGATCGTGCGCCAAAGAGGTCGATGGTCGTGCGTGGGTAAAAACGCACGACCATTGACTCCTTTGCCAAAAATGGGGAAAGTTCGATGCCGGACGCCCACACGATCCCAGAACCTGCAGGAAAACTGGACGGGATGTCGATCATGGCAGTCACAGACATAAATAATATGCAAACAAAAAGGGAAAATACACACACACAGAAATAGGCTAAAAGAGTGCACAAGACGTGGAAAACCGTAGCGAACCAAAAGAAGTGCAAATGACGCTAAACGGTGTGCAAAGACAAGAAAATAAGCCTAGATGAGTCCGAAAATAGGTATATAAAGAGGACTCATCACACCCCCAGACTTAACCGTTTGCGCGTCCCGAGCAAACAAAACCTAAGCAGACAAGGAAAATGAACTAGCTAGCAAAGAAATTGCAAAACGGAGTACCATGCGCAGTCGCATGCTCACGTGCATAAAAATAAAGTAGGGGAAATTTTTAAGTATACAAAATATTTTATATTTTTCACAATGCGTAACAAGAATTTATTATTACTCAAAAGTAGAATCACGGTGAATCATCCGGTCCTACGCAGGAAGAAAGTAGACAGGCCACTAAGGTGAGCATTGCCGAAGACCGGGGCTCAAGATTACCCCCAAAGGAATCCACCAATGTCGGAAACCATAAGCTTGCCCGTTCGCACTCTCTCCACGGCACTAGTCAACTCAAGCGCAAGTCCGTAGGACTTCGGGTAATAATGGGGCTTGGGTTACGGTGAGATAAACAATGATAAAAAGAAAGGCTTATGCACCTAACCCAACTGAGCTAGCATACGAATAAATCCAACCGCTAACCACCAAATAAAAGCGGGTGCACCACACCCCCAGACTTGATTTTTAACTTATGGGTGTGTGCACCGCCTACTCCAAATCCAAATCATTTCAAATAAAGATTTTCAATCAAACTTTTTCTTTCTCTTTTTCTTTTCTCTTTTTTTTTTCTTTTTCAAATATTTTTCTTTGTCAACTTTTTCTTTTCACAACATACAATTTCAGCAAATAAAACTTGGGCGCGCTTCCACATTTTCACGAATAAAAAATACCACATCACAACCCAACATGAAAATATAAAACACTAAGCTCGACTTGGGTGTACGACTAGGATCAGCTATGAGGCTTTGGCGAATATAGTGGAGCTGAATCAAAAGGAAGGGTAGGCACAAAGGGGCTAGCAAGGGCGATGTTAGGAATGGGTACAAAGCTCAACCGGGCCAAAGGTGGCCTACATCACTCTCACGCTAGACTAACCGTGTACCAATGCTTCAAGAATAGCTTGGGGCAAGTTCTTAGCAACCGAGAAAGATAATCCTTCCTCCCGACTCAAGCAATACGAGTCTAGTGGCGGCTACACACATTCCTACGCTACAGTTTGATTCACACCGGATTCACCAACTTTTGAGTAGAATAAGAAATATGTACGCAAATAGAAAAATATAGAACTATAAGCATACAGAAAAATTAAATCTACACAAATTTCTATACAAAACGAGAGCAGTTGACTAGAAACACAGCAAGGCCAACATTTTACTCCGTCGCACAATCCTAAACTAGCATAGAAATTTTCCAAATCTAACAAAGATACAAGTTCAACTCGCGGCACGGTAACAGCTAAGCACGCGCTCATGTGGGTGTAGTGGTGTGCGATGCAATGAACATAAACAAAATAAAATACGAAAAGCTTCTAGTATGCAAAAGAAATGTACACGTGCAAAAGGTAAACATGCTCTCCCCCAGACTTAAACTAAACAACACATCAAATGATAGAGAAATTAAAATCAGAATGAGCTAAGGGAAGAGGTTACCCAATGCTCAGCTAGTGAGCATACCAGAAGACGCGTGAAAACTAGGAGCAGGCCCACCATACGAAGAATCACAACCCCGCCAATGCGTAGTATCCATGAATACCTGCAGGGGTGAGCTCCGCAAAAACAAAAGAAAAATATACAAAAAGAAATACTAA
This sequence comes from Platanthera zijinensis, assembly GCA_039513925.1. Lineage (NCBI taxonomy): Eukaryota > Viridiplantae > Streptophyta > Magnoliopsida > Asparagales > Orchidaceae > Platanthera > Platanthera zijinensis. The sequence goes on from CM077085.1 coordinate 92,678,316, forward strand.
ACTAAGCTAGACATAAAAAAAAAAGAAAAATGCAGAAAATGAAAGATAAGCACTGGGGTTATTGTCATCCCAGCACGACTTATTCAGCAAAAGAAAAGTTCTAGCTAATGGGCCTATGGAAGAGAAGATGAACAGGTAACTGTTCCATTATCCGTTGCGGTAGCAAGTACCGATACGGGGAAAGAGCAGTTACCCCTCTACCTGAGTAATAATACCTGCGACGCACAGGTAGAGGAAATAGGAAGTAAGATGAGGAGAAGCACTGGTCCTCACTCATCTCACCACAAAAAATATCCTTGCCTAGCAAGGGGTCATCCCACACAGGCGCGTAGGAGTCAACGGCTTGAGCACAAGGCTCATCGTCATCCCAGCACACCAACGGAGAATCAACCCGCACAGGCTCAGATATGGAAGGGGGATCAAGGAATAAAAGAGAAGAAGGACTAAACGAATCAGAAATAGGGAGAGTGATCCCGGAATCACTCTCAGCGCGATCCAAGCAATGATCATCGTCAGTGTCATATGAGTCGTATTGGGGAGAATCCGAGAACTCGAAGTCCGCGGTGGAAAGGGGGATCGCCTCGTCAGATTGGGAGGTGCAAACCTCCTCATCCGAAAGGTAATACTCCTCGTCCCACCGGGGTGCGTCATAGTGGACCGAAGATCCACATTCTCCATCGGAGATAGCAGAATCCTCATCCCACTTCGGCGCAACCTCGGGCACCGAATCATCCACAATAACGGCATCATCAGCCGACTCACAAGAAAAAGGAGTAGAAAACTCCGGCAAATACTGCGTAGGGGCAAAGCTGCTCTCAAAATCAAGCATAGAATGTGCAGGCCCCATCGCAACATCATCCGCAGATGCCACCCCGTCGACGACCGGAACACTCTCATCGTCCCATACAGGATCGTCCATGAGTTCCCGATCCACTCCTTGCGGGCTAACATCCGAGTGAGAATGATCACTCAAAGGAAGCTCGTAAAAAGGGGTTGAGGAACCCATGAAGGAACTATATGCGGCGAGAGATTCTTCCGTAATCTCAACGGGCAAAGATCGAGCAAGGTGCGCCATGTCAGTGTATGGGCCAGGCAACACCCTAGTAGGCCTATCCATAGGAGTCTCCCGCGAACAGGGGACTGCTACGGATGCGTCCACAGAGGTAGAAGGCTTGCACAAGCGAGGGCAATCCTTCAACATATGGCCCACACCTTGACATAGAATACACCGAAAACAGTGCTCGGCATTAGAAACAGCTATGACATCGATGCATCTCCGCAAAGCGTCAATAATACGACACTCGGCAGCAGAATCCATCGCGAACAAAAATATTTACCGGAAATTACTACACACAAGAATAAAATAACTCGGATCTGCAATATTAAAAAAAAATAGAAAACAAGGAAGAGACAGGAAAAATAAAGTAAACAATTTCAAAAACTAAAATAAAGATAAAACAGGGTATGAACAAATGGACAAGGGCGACTATCTCGCATCTACCTCTTCAAAAACTCAAACGACTGTGTTCCCCGGCAACGGCGCCAAAAACTTGATGCGTGGAAAACGGCAAGCGCACCGGTCGCACAAGTAATAAAGTTTGGGAATAAATCCCCGAGTGTCGGTCTCTTGAGGAACACAGTAAGGGATGAGTTAATGTCGAGGCGGACTTGAGATTGAAGTCCTCGGGGCGAAGGTAACGATGGGGGTTTTGATGGTTGCGGAAAATAAAGTAAAAATCTAACAACTACTCCTATGCAACGCCGCTATGCGATGCTTCGCCAGGCGGGATGGAAGACTAGTCGGGCCGCAATGCACCGAATCGCTAGGCGGATGGGCGAGTAGGCAAGCGTATGAGGTGGAGAGAACGGCGGAAATCCTACTATGCAGGCCGCTATGCACTGCTTCGCCAGGCGGGATGGAAACTACACGGGCCGCTATGCACCGAATCGCTTGGCGGATGGAAGAGTAGGCTAGCGGATGAGGTGGTGAGAATGGCGGAATGAGGGTCGTGGGCACCTCATCGCAATGCACGCCACTAGCAATTGCTAGTGCGGCAAGGGTGGATGGATGGTGGAATAATAAGGCGCACCTCAAGCAATAATAACAAAATCACACAAATCACATAGACATGAAAAAGTGCAAGATCATTAACTACAATAAAGTATACTTCATCAATACAAAGAGTTAAACTAAGCTATCAAATACAAGAGGAAGAGGTGTGCGAATCGACCGAATCCGAAGCCTTGTTGAGGGTTCACGGTTGGAATCCCGGGTTGTCAATCCGAGTCCAAGCTCGGTCCTCAACTGCGTCCGGGGTAGAGGAGGCTGTCACTCACTCCCAATGGACCCGTCTTCTTCGTTGAAATGATCCGTAGATTGCGGCTCCGGCCCTTCCTTGCTTGATGGAGAAAGCTAGGTCAAAACTCCGCTTGAAGCTCTAGGATGAAGGAGGAGGCCGAGAGGATGCTCCGGCGTTGATTTGGCGTTGAAAGCTTGCCCGGAGACCCTCCCTAAGGTGGAGGATGAAGGGGGACGGAGGAAACCCTCGTCCGAGACGAAAAACGGCGGAAGTGTCGAGAGATGGATCGATCTGCCAAAATAGGGCGGAACCTGCGTATTTATAGAAAGCAGAATTAAACAGCGCGCACGATCACTGGCGCACGACCAGTGGTCGTGCGCGATATGGTCAGTGATCGTGCGATATGGAGGCAGAAAAGTGGAAAAAGATATAATGACTGCGCACGACCGGCAGCGCACGAGCAGTGATCGTGCGCGGTATGGCTGGTGATCGTGCGATATGGCGGGACAGAACTTTCCCAGGAGAGGTCATGACTGCGCACGACCGATGATCGTGCGCCAAAGAGGTCGATGGTCGTGCGTGGGTAAAAACGCACGACCATTGACTCCTTTGCCAAAAATGGGGAAAGTTCGATGCCGGACGCCCACACGATCCCAGAACCTGCAGGAAAACTGGACGGGATGTCGATCATGGCAGTCACAGACATAAATAATATGCAAACAAAAAGGGAAAATACACACACACAGAAATAGGCTAAAAGAGTGCACAAGACGTGGAAAACCGTAGCGAACCAAAAGAAGTGCAAATGACGCTAAACGGTGTGCAAAGACAAGAAAATAAGCCTAGATGAGTCCGAAAATAGGTATATAAAGAGGACTCATCAGGTACTGACATGCCCATGTCTGTACACGTGTCCAAGTGACACGGCCGTGGTTCTGGTCGTGTCGACACCCGTGTCCTGCTCGGGGCACTGCTCGTTTTGCTTGCCTTGGAGCACACGGGTAGGGACACGCCCGTGTCTCTACCCGTGTCCTTCTCTGGCCAGACTCAAAGCCATAGCACTCAAATCCATGGCACTCAACGCCTTGGAACACGGGTAGGGACACGCCCGTATCTCTACCTGTGTCCTGCTTGGGACAAAACACTCAAAGCCATTTCACTCAAAGCCATTTCACTCAAAGCCATGGTCACTCAATGCCACTGAACACTAGTAGGGACACGCCCGTATCCCTACCCGTGTCCTTCTCGGAGCACACCACTCAACACCATTTTATTACCACTCAACCCCATGGACACTCAGTACCACTGAACACGGGTAGGGACACGCCCATGTCCCTACCCGTGTCATTCCTAACACAGTTTTCAACTTATTTCCTTGTTCTTCGCGAGTGCGCACCTGATCGCCTGCACCCCCTTGAGCCTACACCAGCTCTCCCGACACCAAAAACACACACACAATGGGCCTAGCGCGAATCGAAACGTTACAGATGATGAACATTTTTTTTGCTATATTTGAAATAAATGCAGCCTAACTACACAATTTAATAATTTTTACTCTTTTTTAGGGTTTTAGGTCACTAAATGTGCCCTATTGTAAAATTTCACTTGTATCTGCATGATAAATTCTACTTCAATACAATTGCTTATTATTTTCAGGTGGTTTCAAGCTAAAATTTTTATTTTAATTAGAGCCAAAGTTGAGTGCATCTGCATTACTGTCATATTTATATTTATGCACTAATTTGTGACATTCTAAATATTATTAGGGTTGTGAGTGATGGGATTGTGTTCCTCTCCATTTGGAATAAATATATATATTCATTTCATGATCAAGATTAATCCTTAATTATTTAAGAGTGTAAATTTCTTATATATATGAAAAAAAAATAGGAATATGTGATTATTTAAATCTTGTAAGTATTCATCTTGATCGGGAAATGAATATTATTCATTTGGTCCCAAATGGACAGTCTTCAAAATGAGTGGTGTGAGTGTGTGTAATAAGTGTAGAAGTGAAGTGAATTTCACTCTATTATTGGGTGCAGAACTTTAGATGTAATAAATATTATTAAATATATGTACTATTTAATATTAAAATTATTTTTGGACAACTATATATTTTTAATATTAAAAATACTTTTACTATACTATATATTTTTCATGTAAAATTTGGATTTTCTTAACTTCTATTAAAAGAAAAATTAATCATTTTGAGGGATAGCGAAAATGTGGAGAAACTAAGTGATGGTTGTGTTTTTAAGAAAAGTTGTCTTTATTGAAATATTCAAAATTCTCATTCAAAAAGTGATAACATGTATTATAATTTTTTATTTTTTCTTAAAATGCAATGTTTATTCAAATAATTATATGTTATTCTTTAATTAAAAATATGTTGTAATACAAGTTTTTAGTATAGCTCTAATATTTATTATAGTAGACTGTCATTAGTCATGTCAATAATATTTTTGAGGAACACATTCATTTGACATGTCATTATTATTATTGAGTAACTTCAATTAAATCATCAATTTTATTAAAGTTGATTTTACATTAAGGAATGAGGATGATTTTTTTAAAATAAAAATAAAAAAAATTGTATAAAAACTTTCCTCATTAATTAATTGATAGTGTGGTTATTTTCAGTTGCTCAATTAATTGATAGGTGTAGAGCCTTGTGCCTGTCACGGTCGAGGTAAGCGTGCCAATAAGGCCTACCGGATCCAGGTCGGGCCCATGCACATTTTGCCCGGGCTTTTTTGCTTTCTGGCCTAAGTCAGGCCTGTCTTAAATTTGTCCCATGCCAGGCCTGAGCCCTTACAATATAAGGGGGCCTGCTGCTGAGCCCACAAAAGTCGGCCCAAGCAAGCCCCAAAGCTAATGAGTTGACATTTGGTAACTAGTTAGCTTCCAAATGGTAGCTTGGTGTTTCCAATCGGCAACTGCAATTGGTGTTGTTATGCAGCATGAATGTTGGGCACCAGCCCATCATTTAAATGTTGGGCAGACAATGGATGTCCACCCATCATTTAAATGCTGGTGTGACAATGGATGCCCGCTCAACATTTAAGTGGGCTTCTATGAGGTCCTGGGCCCGGCTTAGGCTTGGCACCCGACCAGTGTTTGGTTAAATAAAGGGTCTTGTGCGCCCCCTCAGACCAGACCTGGGCGTGGCCTAGGAACCTGACCCGAACCTTATCAGGTACGAGCCCGGGCATATCCGGGCTGGGCAACCGGGCACTATATTTAAATTCTTTGGTCGAGGTATTATCGCGGTTGTTCATAAGGGTGGAGCCTAGTGTCTGTCACTCGTGTGTATATACATGATAGGGTCCCTAAAAAATTTATATTCATGGGGGTTTGAATAGTTGTATTTATGACATTGGGGTATGTATATCCGCACCTATCATCAATGGGAAGTGGATATTCACAGCCCATTCTTGGGGGTGCGGGTAACTGCACTCCTAGCATAGAGAAAGGGGCTTATCCACAGTCTCCATGCGACCAAAGGCCCCCTGAGGATGAGCGGGACCGCACGGGTTGCGCAAGTGAAAACTTTTCGAGATGCACGGGTAAAAACCATACAGATCGCGTGCCCTTGGTGGTGTCGAAAATCGTGCGAGCTACGTAGCAAAAAGCCATGCAGCCTCCGGGTGGCCAGAAGTCGTGCAATCAAAAATCGCATGGGCCACGCATCCTCCGTGCACCCGGAAGCAGCGCAGAGCCGTGAAAGGCCACGCAGGAAGCCACAGAAGGACAATGGGAAGCCATGCAAACCGCTGAAGGCCACACGGTCGAAATACTATGCGACCTCCGCATTCACCTCTCGACATTGTGTTCGCCTCCCACTATCGTGCTTGCCTACCTCCACCACGTGTGCCTCCGTTTGTCACTCTTGGCCATCGATTCCACAGTTTCCTCCAACTCTTATGTGTTGGGTACATTGGAAATTGTGTACCTGATTTGGAGAAGCCTCACCTAACTCAATTATATACATCAGGTTGTATTTGATGGTGTATTGAGTTTACTTGTGTAGGCAGAAGAATGCAGAAAATATTCCAAGTACAAAAGTGTCGAGACATTTATAATGTGTCTACATCTTTGAAGAAGCAGCGTCGAGACTAGAAGCAAAGTTGTGTTTTGACACACAGGACTTGTGTCGACACATGGAATTTGAGCCGACAACGGCTGTGTCGGCACTCAGTACTAGTGTCGACACACTTAGATTTGAAGTGCTGACATTAGTAGAAGGGTTGTGTCGACACACAGGACTTGTGTCGACTTACAGAGTTTGAGTCTACATCAGTTGTGTCGATACACAGGACTTGTGTCAACTTACATAGTTTGAATCTACATCAGTTGTGTCAACAATTTCTGAAGTATGTCGACACATTCTACAAAGGCAGTGTAAAGACTGAATGAAGAGCTATGTCAACAGTTTGTTGACAACACCAAAGGAAGTGTGTCGACACCCGGGTAATTATGTCGACACATACTTCATCTGTGTCGACATATACTATCCTTATGTCTCGACACATTCACCTGAGTTAAAAAACTCTAAGTTCTAAATCTCAAGACTGAAGACTTGACAGCTGCTAGAATTGTCAAGGCCTATTAGACATGTTAGAACTGTCAGATGTCAGTCAACTACCGGATCAGCCGGTTGCCTCTGATGTGATCTATAAATAGAGTTGAGCTATCAGAGAAAAAGAACACAGTGAGATAGAGAGAAAATATAGAGGGAAATCGAGAAGAAGGAAGAATACTCCAAGAAGAATTCACAGAATTCTATACAGCAAGAAGATTCTTATTCTAAATCTGAGAAGGGGACAGCATCTCATTAGATTTGTCAGTGTTTTCTGAGTTAAGTCAGCAAGAAGGAAGAAGTTGAGTCTACATCAACTTTTCAAGAAGATTCAACCTAGGTTCTCTCTTTCAAGAAGCTTTAAATAAGCCAAGTAAGGTTGAATCTAATACATTGCAGCAATGGTCTGAAGAAAGCAGATTAATCAAGATCTGATCAAGATTCCCTCACCCCTCTCTTTCTCTATCTAGGTGAAGGAAGAAAGTAATTCGTTTTCAATTTTCTGTAAGATATATTTTTATATCTGAGTGTAAGAGATTAAGTTCTCTGAGCTGTAAGCCTGTAATTATAAAGGATGAGATAGGGTTGTTTGCTTGAGGTAGGAGATTAAGTTCTCTGAGCTGTAGGCATAGTGATAAGGGCTGAGGTAGGGCTTGAAAGCCTGAGTGGTAGGAGTGTGGATTCACTCTGAGGTAGGGTTCTTGGGAAGAGCCTGAGGTGTAGGACTTGTTGAAGTCTGAGCTGTAGGAACCAGTTTGAGTTCTGAGTTGTAAGATCTGAGGATCTGAGAAGTTAGAAGGGAGTTTGGCTGAATCTAGTGTATTGCTAGATAGGCGAAGGGGAAAGTAGATGTACCCATCTCTTGGGGAACCACTATAAATTTGTGTGTCTGTTGTGATTGGTTTGTTGTGTGTTGTGGTTGCTTTAGAATTTTAGCTATATTGTGAATAATTTATTATCTTCCTAAGTGAAAAAAAATTGAATCTATTCACCCCCCCCCCCTCTATGCGTTTTGACATTCTTGAAACCAATTCATTCATCAGTCACATCACCGCCATTATCGGCAAACCAACCGAACTACCTGTTGGGTCAATTGATCCCAATGTCCCTGATTTATAAGAAGTCAAACAAGTCAATGACATATACATAGTTGTATTTGATGTATGTTTAAGTTCATGCATGCAGGTTAGTCCTTATCACATTAATTGGACAGGTGGACTCAAACTAGGCTGCTGGTCAGGCAAAAATTCTACTAAGTCCACAGGCATTGAGTGGAGCAAGCTCACTCAATGCCAGATGCCTTAAGGAAGGTAGCTGGTCAGAGAAATTATGGTAAGTCCACAGGCATTGAGTGAAGCTAGTTCACTCAACACCATATACCAAAAAGCACTGAGTTAGGTGTGGACAGTCAAAGCCTAAGCATCAGCAAGCAGAAAAGCTGACTAAGTCCATAGGCGTTGAGTGATGTCAACTCACTCAATGCCATGCAGCTTATTCATCAAGTAAAGCACATTCTATTAAAGACAGAGATTCCGTCAAAGGAAATCTGTTTAAGTACAAAAGCGTCGAGTGAAGCCAATTCACTCAACGCAATGTTATTTCTGTCAAAGCCTTGGAAGAAAGACAGAAAAATCCCTCTAAGTACAAAAGCGTTGAGTGAAGCCAGTTCACTCAATGCCAAATGATAGAAGCATTGAGTCTTTCTACTACAGTCAAAGCCTAAGAAGAAAGCAAAATTTGACTAAGTCCATAAGCGTCGAGTGAAGCCAGATCACTCAACGCCTAGTCAAAAGTTGAGGCAGAAGCAGAAAGCGTTAAGTGAAGTCAACACACTCAATGCCTTCATATAAAGCAAAATTATTCGAAGTACAGATGCATTGAGTGAAGCCAGTTCACTCAACGCCTTAGCAATTGGCAGAGTTCAAGATCAACTAAGGCAAATGTCATTGAGTGAAGGCCATTCACTCATCGCTCTCATCGCCAAGGATGTAGAAAGGGCTGAAGGATAAGCTAAGGCAAATGGCGTTAAGTGAAGGTCATTCACTCAACGCCTGGAGTTGATTATGAGAATTTGGCTAAGTACTCAAAGGGTGACGTCGAAAAAAGTCAATAAAGTCAACGCATTTCAAATTCTTTGCGGGAAAGCTGGAGTATGCCTTTAATGGCGCCGGCGGCAAGCTGTTGTCGTTTTTTGCAAAAGGAATGTGGTAACTCGTCCTTTATGCCTGGTCCTACAGTACAAAGAGTCGTTAATCAGCTGTTATAAAAGGATAAGATTGGCTGAGAGGAAAGAAGCTTTTAGGGTTTTCCGATTACGCATTGCGGCTGAACATCATCGTATTACTCGCCATTATTGACGAGCATGAAGGTCTTATACTGATCAGTGAACCTGAAAGTGATAAGAGATAACTGTTGCAATCTTCACCAGCGACAACAGTTTAAAAATAATTTCTGATAGAGAAGAGGAGCAGAACTTTCATATTTCTACAAGTCCAGATAGCTGTTTGAAGGAGAAAAGAACTGTCACATACTTAGTCTTCAACAACAGATTAGAATATTGATTCTGAGATTCTTCAAGCACAAATAACAGTTTACCTAAGATATTTTCATCTTGTGCTGAGAAGAAGTTAGGGCTGAGAACTTCAAAGCCCAGAAAGATAGACACAAGTAAATCTCTCTGGTTTCAAATCATTTCATCTCACTTCTATTTTCATTAGGATCCAGTCTTGTATCTAAGTGTAAGATTCCTGTGTGAATCTGAGTTGTAGGCATGTGTTATAAAGGCTGAGTGTAGGATTCAGTGTTGAATCTGAGGTAGGGTTGTCCTTCTAGCCTGAGTGGTAGGGCCTTTGGGCCTGAGGTTGGTGATTGTTTAATCACTTAGTGTTAGGGCTTAGTGCCTGAGTTGTAGGTCTTGAAGGAGACTGGGTGGTCATGCGGGATCGAGTTGTAAGCTCTTTAGAGCCGAGAAATTGGAGTAGAGCCTTGTCTAACACACTATTAGAAAGGTGGGAGGGACAGTGGATGTACCCATAATCTGGATGACAACTATAAAATAGTTTTTTCTTTTGTGTGTATATCTTGAAAGCTAAACCAACTAATCACAAAGCACAGCATAATCTGATAAAGGTCTAAGGAACTTAAATGAGACCAAAAACCTATTCACCCCCCCCCCATCTAGGTGTTTAGCTGACCTTGAAATCAAAGTCTTTCAAGTGGTATCAGAGGGAGGTTGCTCAAGAAAGGCTTAATAGTTTGAGTATATCTCCAAGGTTAGCTACAAGTCTGTCCTTATGGGTTTAGGAGTGAACTATAAGGAGATGGGTGTCATGAAGCTTCCAATCTGCAGGAAGGAATGCTTTGGCATTTGGAAGGAGAGGTTCAGGTTATTTATGGAAGCAACTGATCCTAGAATCTTTATTATTGTCAAGGAAGGACCTTTCATCCCTATGAAAGTGTCAGTTATGAATACCAATGATCAGACACCTAAGACTTATGTAGAGATGACTAAGGATGAAGTCATTCTTACCACTATGGACAAGAGGGCTCAGAATATCATTGTCAGTGCTATTAATGATTCTACCCTTCAGAATTTGATCCACTGCACAAGTACAAGGAAATGTGGGACACACAAGTGATCTATATGGAAGGAACTGAGAAAGTCAGAGATAATATGAAGTCCATGCTCAACTAGGAGTATGAGGCTTTCAGGTAGTCAAAACAAGACAACATAGCTACATGCTATAAAAAGTTTTTCAGGATTGTGAATGAAATAAATATTTATGGAGGGTCTTCAGTCATTATGAGCTGAATAACATATTCCTAAGATCTCTCACTAAAAACTGAGACACAAAGATATGTGCCATCAGAGAGGTGGCAAAGTTGGGTGATACTCCACCTCACACCCTATTTGAAAAGTTGTTATCATATGAGATACAGCTAACTATCATAAAAGAGGAGGAGACCAACAGCAAGTCCCAGGCCAAAGCAAAGTCAGTGGCCTTCAAAGCTGAAGCCACAAGGAGAAGCAGGAGAAAGATTCCTTCTCCACTAAGAAGAGATGCTGAGTCTGACTCAGATGACTCAGAGACAAGCACATCAGATTGCCACATGTCTGATGAGGACTTTGCTGTCTTCTCCAGGCAGTTCCATAAACTGATGAAGAAGAGGCATTGGAAGAATATACCTTCCTCCTCCTCTCATTACAGGAACAAATCCTCCAAGTATGACAGGTATGGTTCTAAACCAAGTAAATAGATTTCTATAAACGATATCTATTATTGCTGCAGCAAGCTTGGGCATGTTATAGCTGACTGTCCAGTGAAAAGAAAAGAGGGTTGTGAGAAGAAGCACCACCATCAGCACAAGGGGAAGAAAGAAAAGTACTTTGTGGTTAAATAGAAGAAAAGCTAGACTGACTCCTCCTCCTCAGAGTCAGAAGATGATGAAGAAGAAGCCTACATAGGGTTGTTCTTTGCTGAAGAAGAAGCTGAAGAAGCAGCCTTCATTAGGATGCTTGTTGCTATTGTAGAAGAATCTGATGAAAATTATCCTGCTGCAAGGATTGAAATCAGGGCCCCTCTATCCCAGTCAGATGGTGATTCAGAGGCGGATGAAGAAGAAGAAGAAAGTTGCTGCCATGGGCTGATGGCCATGACTGATGAAGAATCTAGCCAGGATCAGCCTGGTCAACAAAAGGTACAATCTCTGTCCAAGCCTTCTTCTGAGTCAGCTTGTGAGGCAAGTCCAGATTCTAGTACTTCTGCATCAAGTGATGAAGGAGATTCTAAATCTGAGGAAGATGTTAATTATTTAATTTACAAATATGGTGTCCTTTTGAGTGCTTTTAGGAAAAGCAAATTGCTGGCTAAGAAGCAAGCTAAGGAAATTTCTTCCCTTCAGTTTGCTGCTTCCAAGCATACAGAATCAGCTTCCCTACTGGATCTGAAGATGAAGGAAATCAGTGAACTAGAAACTATTTCTTTCATTCAGATTGGCACTATTGAGTACCAAGAAAACAGGATAAGGGATCTTGAGGAATTGCTCGGGAGGGAAAAGAGGATAGTGGCTAGTTATTCAAAGCCAAGTTTAGTGCTTCCTTTGATAGACTCCTTCTCCTTCCAAAGGGTAAGAAGGGGTTGGGATTCAAGGGAAGCACAGGAGTTACCAATCCAAAAGGAAAGGGCAAAGCTCCAGTGCAACTAATTGCCTCCAAGCCTCCATTTCCATTCAAGAGAGATATGCTACCTTCTAATAGGTATGACCAAGAGAGTATCTATGGTCACTGGAAGAATGGTAGATCACCTAGGTTGAATAAAGATGTTCACCACTATAGTGGTATATATAGCAAGGGTGCAAGTTCCTTCAAGGCAGCCCATGAGGAAATTCAAATGGCCCATCATGGACCATTTGTGTTTGGTGCCCCAACCCCTACACTCAAGGGTAAGGCAGTAGCTAGTTCTCAGGATCACCCAACCCACATTCAGAATAAGGGGAAGTCTGTCAACCGGCCAAACTTTGGCATATCTTATGTTATCAAGAGTATGATTTTTGAAAGGAAGACTATTATTGGTAGGAATCAAGATATTCCAAGTACTTCCACTGCTAGACCCTCCTCAGGTCAGACTATGGCTGGAAGATTTAAACATAAGACTGTTGTTATACCTTCTACACAGAGAGCTGTTGTCAGCAAAGCTAGCATGCTAGCTCAGAAAAGAAGGTACAATATCCATGAGTGTTGGTGTTATGGCAAAGTGGGCCACTATGCTATTGATTGCTCGCATAATCCAAGTGTGCCAAGAGCAACAGTGAGCTTACCTGTCAGAAGAGCTGCAGGTAAGCAGGTTCATTATCAGACTAAGTTGCACCTAGGACCCAATAAGAATTAGGGTCCTAAGGTGTACTGATTTATGTCTTGTAGGTTAGTCCAAGTGCCCATACCCCTAAATGGTACTTGGACAGTGAATGTTCCAGGCACATGACTGGAACAAGGATCATGCTGAAAGAGTACACTATAATAAAGAATAGACCCAAAGTCATCTTTGGTGGTTCAGATAGGGGAGTGACTAGAGGTTATGGTAAGATCTCTAATGGCATAATCATTATCATAAAAGTAGCCTATGTGGAAGGGTTATAACAGAACCTGATAAGCATTAGCCAACTCTATGATCTTGGCTATAACATAGCTTTTCACAAGGATGAGTGCCACATTAAGAGGTTAAGTGACCAAGAGGTCATCTTAACAGGCACTAAGAGTGGAAATGTGTATTGTTTAAATTTTCTTTATTTAGATAAGTACTCTCTTATATGCCTAGTTGCAAATGAGAAAGTCTCATACTATGTCCAATGACACAAGAGGATAGATCATTTGAACTACAAGTCTATTGGGAAACTCTTCAGTGAAGAGTTAGTTAGGAATTGTCCCAAGATCAAATGTACTAAGGAGGGTATCTGCTCTGCATGCTAAAGGTCAAACAGACCAAGACCTCTTCAAGAGCATTGGGACACATGACTAAGTGAGGTGCTTATACCTCTTGCATATGAACTTGTTTGGTCCTATGTCAGTTCATAGTCTTGTTAGGAAAGTATATACCCTTGTGGTGGTTGATGACTATTCTAGGTTTGTTTGGGTGTTCTTCCTTAAGAGAAAGGATGAAACCCTTGATGTCTTCAAGAAATTTGTCAAACAAATACAGAATGAACTAGACAGTATTATGGTCAAAATTAGAAGTGACCATGGGACTGAATTTCAGTCTGCAAGAATGATAAGTTTTTGTGAAGAGCATGGGATTCACCAAGAATTTTCCTCTCCAAGAACACCCCAGCAAAATGGAATTGCTGGGCGGAAAAATAGGACTCTCATAGAAGCCAAAAGAGGACTCCCTATATGATCTTGAAGGGCAAAAAATAAAACACTATTTCATGATCTTTGGTAGCAAGTGCTTTGTGCTGAACAATGGAAAGTCCTATATGACTAAGTTTACTGCCAAGTTCTTTGAAGGGATCTTTGTTGGGTACAACAACCACAATAGGGCATATAGAATCTATAACTTGACAAGTCAAGTTGTAGAAGAGTCAGTTCATGTAGTTTTTGATGAATCAAACATGATTAACAGTGAGCTGTCTAGCTCCTCTTCTAGTTCTATAGGTACAAAGCTGATGATGGTCCAACTGACAATCAAGGAAGTTGCTCCATCAATCCTTGTTAAAGCTGAGGAATTGTTCAATTCAGTAGAAGGGCAAGCCACACCTGAAGGAGTTAGAGATTAGATAGATGAAGATAATGAATTACATGAAGCTGAAGCTAGATTTCCTCCAGCAGTCATACATCTGAGGGATCATCCAACTCACCAGATCATTGGTGAGGCAAGCCAAGGAGTGTTGACAAGAAGCAAAAGCCTGAATACAATCTTTTACACAAGCTTTCTGTCACAAGTAGAGCCCAAGAAATTTGAAGAGGCTAACATAGACCAGTTCTGGATTGGAGCAATGCAAGAGTAACTGAACTAGTTCATGAGATGTAAGGTCTGGAAGCTGGTTCCCAGACCTAAAGGACATAATGGCGTTGGATTCAAGTGGATTTACAGGAATAAACTTGATGAAAATGGCATTATAATCAAGAACAAGGCTATATTGGTGGCTAAAGGATACATGCAAGAAGAAGAGATCGATTTTGATCAAACATTTGCCCAGTGGCCAGATTGGAAGCTATCAGACTCTTCCTTGCATATGCTGCATTCCAAGGTTTTAAAATCTAACAGATGGATATGAAGTCAGCCTTCCTGAATGGGGACTTAAAAGAGGAAGTCTATGTAGAACAACCATCAGGTTTTGCTAATTCTAACTCTCCTGATTTTGTTTATAGACATAAGAAAGCTCTATATGGGTTGAAGCAGGCCCCTAGAGCATGGTATTATATATTATATAGCTTCATCATTGAAAACAAATTCTCAAGGGGGAAGATAGACAAGACCTTATTCCTAAGGGTATCGAAGGGCAACATCATCCTAGTCCAGATATATATTGATGGCATTATCTCTGGATCTACTGATGACAACCTTTGTATGAAGTTTGCTAAACTTGGGAAGTTTGAGATGAACAGTATGGGTGAGCTCAAGTTCTTCTTAGGACTCCAAGTTAGACATACTGATGATGGCTTGTCCATATCCCAGTCCAAGTTTACCAGGTAATTGATTAAAAAGTATGGTATGAAGAATGCCTCCACTATAAAAACTCCTATAGGGTCAAGTATGCCTTTAGGAAAAAGATAAAGTAGGGAAACCTGTTGATGAAACTTTGTATTGAGGGATAATTGGCTCCCTTCTATATCTTACTACTAGTAGGCTTGACATCATATATGCTACATGTATATGTTCTAGGTATCAGTTCTGCCATAAAGAATCGCATTACTCTGCTACAAAGAGAATCTTAAGGTATCTTAAGGACACACCAGATCTTGGCCTATGGTACCTTAGAAATAGGGGTTTTGAACTAACGGGCTATTCAGATTCACATTTTGCAGGATGCAAAGAGGACAGGAAAAGCACTTCAGGCACCTGTCAGTTCTTGGGAGGAAGATTAGTGTCTTGGAGCAGCAAGAAGCAAACAAGTGTTGCAATATCAACTACAGAGTCAGAGTACATTTCAGCAGGTAGCTGTTGTGCTCAGTTGCTGTGGACCTAGCATCAGCTCCAAGATTACAACCTCCAGATAAGTAGAACTCCCCTTTATTGTGATTTTACTAGTGTCATTTCTATTGCTAGGAATTCTGTCTCACATAACAGGACTAAGCTCATAGAAATTAGGTATCATTTCATTAGGGAGAATGTGGAAAAGGAAGACATCAACCTTGAGTTTGTCCCCACAGATAAGCAAGTGGCTGACATCTTTACTAAGTCACTAGATGAAGCAAAGTTCAATACCTTCAAGTTCTAATTAAGTATGTTGAACTTAGCATAGCTTTAGTTACTCCCTTGGATATTTTTGGTGTAGGATTTGTTCTTCTTGCAAGTGATGAAGACCTTAAGTGGCATGGAGACCAAAGTGTCTATCAGGAACATGATGATAGAGGATGCTTCCATTTAGGGGGAGTAAGTCCAGCAGTTGTAGGAGAAAATTCAGCCTCATATAGAGAGAAAGCTAGCAGCTACATCAGTAGTATCATCTACAATCAGATTGGGGGAGAAAAATTTCTAAGCAGGCCAGCTCCTCCCTGACTATTCAGAAGTCAAAAAGGGGGAGAAAAGGGATCAAATTGTAGTAAGTTGATCAAGTGATGAGGTGTTGGGCAATATCATGCAAACATTCAGGGTAGAAAAGATGGTCCCATATAGGGAAATGGGAAGAAGGTATTCAAGGCATTCAGGTAATGATATATACCTTGCAGTAACTCAGGGGGAGTAGGTGATGATCACCATACAGGCAGGAAATATGGTAATATTCCTAGATCTATTCTGTTATAATAGTCTATTTTGTTGTTACATAAGTTGTGCATATCATTGACTAAGAAATTTTGTTAGAGGGTTTTGACTTCTTTAAATAGAGGGAGATTGTTGGGTCCATTGATCTCAATATCCCTGATTTGTAAGAAGTCAAACAAGTCAATGACATACACATAGTTGTATTTATGTATGTTTAAGTTCATGCATGTAGGTTAGTCTTTATCACATTGATTGGACATGTGGACTCAAAGTAGGTTGTTGGTCAGGAAAAAATTCTACTAAGTTCACAGGCATTGAGTGGAGCAAGCTCACTCAACGCCAGATGCCTTAAGGAAGGTAGATGTTCAGAGAAATTATGTTAAGTCTACATGCATCGAGTGAAGACAGTTTACTCAACGTCATATACCAAAAATGCTAAGTCAGGTGAGGACAGTCAAAGCCTAAGCATCAGCAAGCAGAAAAACCGACAAAGTCCACAAATATTGAGTGATGTCAACTCACTCAACGCCATGCAGCTCATTCATCGAGTAAAGCACATTTTGTCAAAGACAGAGATATTCTATCAAAGGAAATATGTTTAAGTACAAAATCGTCGAGTGAAGCCAGTTCACTCAATTCCAGATGATAGAAGCATTGAGTCTTGCTGCTGCAGTCAGAGCCTAAGAAGAAAGCAGAATTTGACTAAGTCCATAAGCGTCGAGTGAAGCCAGTTCACTCAACGCCTAGTTAAAAGTTGAGGCAGAAGCAGAAAGCGTTGAGTGAAGTCAATACACTCAACGCCTTCATACATAACATAATTATTTTAAGTACAGAAGCATTGAGTGAAGCCAGTTCACTCAATGCCTCGGCAGTTGGCAGAGTTCAAGATCAACTAAGGCAAATGGCATTGAGTGAAGGCCATTCACTCAACGCTCTCATCACCAAGGATGTAGAAAGGGCTGAAGGATAAGCTAAGGCAAATGGCGTTGAATGAAGACCATTCACTCAATGCTCTCAACGCCTGGAGTTGATTCTGAGAATTTGGCTAAGTCCTCAAAGGGTGACATCAGCAAAAGTCAACAAAGTCAACACATTTCAAATTCTTTACGGGAAAGCTGGAGTATGCCTTTAATGGCGTCGGCGACCAGCTATTGTCGTTTTCTACAAAAGGAAGGTGGTAACTCATCCTTTATGGCTGGTCCCACAGTATAAAGAGTCGTTGATCAGCTGCTATAAAAGGATAAGATTTGCTGAGAGGAAAGAAGCTAAAAGTTACTTAACTGAAGGTTAGCTAGTCACCTAGAAGGGGGTGAATAGGTCTTTGAAATTTTATTTATTCTTTTATTGATTTCAAATTTATCTATCTAGAGCTTGTCCTTAAATCCTGCAATAAGAAAGTAAACAAGCAACACAGCAAACACACAAAGATTTATAGTGGCCCAATTGGATACATCCACTTTCCCTCCCACCTATCCAACTGATTTGTTAAACTAGGCATAAACTTCACCAATATGCTCCTCAGAGCTTACACCTCAGGCCCTTAACCTTACACACAGGTTCACTTAAGAACCCAAACACAAAACCATAAGGGTTCCTACCTCCGAGCCCTGCAGAACTCCTACAGCTCAGTGGTCCACTAACCACCTACCTCAGCCTTATTTCTAAGGCCTACAGCTCAGGCTTCTCAGTCCTATAACTTCAGGCACACAGCCCTACTCTCAGAGTGTTGCAGCACTCCTACACTCAGTACCAGTCCATGTACCAATAGCTCAGCCTCCTCCAAGGCCTACAACTCAGTGACACACTTGTCACCTGTAGCGTAGTAACTCTCCAGTCACCTACCTCAGGCACAAGGCCTTACACTCAAGCTGGGAGGATAGCCCTACCTTAGATCCACAAAGGATCCTACCACAGAGAGCAACACTCTCCTACCTCAGCCTGTTAAGCCTTCTGGCAACTCAGATCCACTTTTGGATCCTTCCTCAGTATCCTAATAGGGCACCTACCTCAGTGACTAACTAGTCACCTACCTCAGGCACAAAGTTCCCTACACTCAGATTCAGATAAACTGAATCCTACAAGAAGTTGATACAAGATGTTCAAGAAAAATAAAACCAACTGACTCAGAGATAAATCTCTGAGTCTTCTTTGCTGGACTGGGCAGATATCAGTCCATCTATCTTGCTGTAGAAGGGATGAGTCTTCTTCTACAGCAAACTTCTTCTGTGCTGTAAAGATGAGCAGATATCAGCTTGCTGAATGGATGAATCAGCTTCTTTGTTTTGGAGAGAACTATCTTGCTGAACCTGAAAGGCTTCAGCTATCTTCCTTTGCCCTCTGGCTATCTCTGCTGGACTTGAGCTTTCAAGATTAATGGGGAAGATGAAGTCCATGCGCCTTTCTTCCTTTTTCTCTTTTTGTTCTTGATTTCGTTAACCCTAATTCCATCTCCTCTCTTTTTTATATCTGTTGATTTGAATCAACGACACAATTCAAATGTGGGCCAGTCAAGTATGGTGAGCATCGCCTGCCTAAGAAGAGGACAAACAGTAGCATCTAGCGCTATTGTAGCTTTCCCGTAACTGCCTGAAATGCTTGAACTGGGCTCGACTATCATCGAAATGAGATCAACGAACTCTATGTTAAGCTCAACGATCTGAGTCTACAAACTTCAACCTGAGGTCGACGAAATGTAATCTTAGGTCGACGACCTCTGTATCTTCATACATTAACTTGAGCTCGATGATCATCGATCTGAGTTCGATGAACTCTGTGCTAAGGTCAATGAAGTGTGAGCTCAGCTCGACGAAACTTTACTTCTCTGGACTTGGGCAAATTCTGTTGGCTTTGTCTCAGCGGTTATTTCTCAGAAATCTCAGCGGTTTCTTCTTAACAACAGAGACAAGCTTCTGTCTCAGCGCTTTCTTCTCAGCGGTCTCGACACTTTCTTCTTCTCAGCTGTGACTGTCTTCTATCTCAGCGAATTCTTCTCAGCAGTTTTTGCCTTAGCCAATTTTTCTGGCTTTAGCTCGATAAGTGTTAGCTGAGCTCGACGATTTGTAAGCTGAGATCGATGAGCTTCGAGCTGAGCTCGACGAATTTTGAGTTTACTTCCTAACTCATTTTTCTTCGCCTGTCCAATCATAGACTACATGCATGCAAGAACTAAGGCACACATCAAATACATTATGTGTGTCTAATAGCTCTGTTGATTGGCATCAGTGTCTTGGTCACGCTCCTCTGAACATACTCAGAAAATCTCTCCCCGAAATTTTCCTCCAAAAGTTCACGTGTGAGTCTTGTATCTATGGGAAACATCATCGGTCTACATTCTCACCACATACTACTCGGAGTTCTACTCCCTTTGATCTAGTACACTAAAATATTTGGGGACCCTACATAATTGCTAGTGTTTTTGGATATCGTTACTTTGTCACATTTATAAATGACTACTCTCGAGTGACCTAGTTGTATCTCCTTCGCGACCGCTCTGAATTGTCTGGTGTATTTCGTACATTTTTCATTGAAACTCGCAACCAATTCTCCACTATAATTAAAACTCTCGACACTGATAATGCTCGTGAATACACTAGTCATGTCTTTTCACACATATGTGCTGAGTTTAGGATCATCCATCAAACCTCGTGTGTCTATACCCCCTAACAAAATGGCATTGTTGAATGCAAGAATCATCACCTGCTTGAGGTCACCCACTCTCTTATGATTCAAATGAATGCTCCCAAACAGTATTGGAATTTTATGATTTCTACCGCCTGCACTCTTATTACCCGCAAGTCTTCGTCTATTCTCAATTTTGTGATTCCCTTCAATCTTTTTTTCCTCCAAACCTTCTTTTTCCATCACCACTCGCGTGATTGGCTGTGTGTGCTTTGTTCATTATCTTGGCCCGTCCATTGATAAACTTGCTCCACGTACCACTAAATATATGTTTATGGGTTACTCTCGAACTCAGAAGGGCTACGTTTTCTTTTCTCCTAAGGATCACAAGGTTGTTACTTATGTTGATTTCACCATTCTCGAAGATCAGCGATATTACTCTCAACCAGCTAATTCTCCACTTCTGTCACCTCTTTCGCGGCCTGTTATCCTTATTCATTCAAACCTTCCACCCCTCCTTCCCACACCAATCCCATCCAAACCACCTATCATATGTGTGTATACTCGACGTCCTCCTCCGAATACTACCCTACTGTAGATGCCCTCCTCTAATGATGTATTGCAGCCTGCAGATCCCCCAACAGGTTCCACTGCTCACCCAATGGCAAACTATGTCTCTTTTCACCGCCTCTCTCTGGAACTCCGACAAAGTGCTCTTTCTTTCTCCTCTATTACCACCCCTAATTCTGTGCAGGAGGCTCTCAGACATCCCGGGTGGTGGGTGGCTATGGACGAGGAAATGTCTGCTCTTTGGGCAAACCACAATTGGGATCTGATCCTGCTTCCTCCTGGACAATCTTGTGTGGGATGTAAGTGGGTGTTTGTCGTCAAACAGGGTCCGGATGGGACGGTTCACCGTATGGAAGCTCATCTAGTAGCTCGCGGTTTCACTCAACAACACGGTCTGGATTATGACGAGACTTTTCCTCAGTCGCTAAACTCAATATTGTTCGTGTGTTGATCTCCCTCGCTGTTCACCGCCACTGGCCATTGAACCAATTGGATGTCAAAAAAACTTTTCTTAATGGCGATTTACAGGAGACCGTTTATATGCAGCAACCTCTCGGTTTTGAGACCACGGGGGAGTCTCTTGTATGTTGTCTGAAAAAGTCTCTTTATGGTCTCAAACAATCTAACTCGGACATGGTTTGATAAATTTAGTAAGACCGTTAGTGTTGTTGGGTTTACTCGGAGTTCGGTCGACTTCTCTCTACTCACTCGTCATCGTCCAACAGGCACAATGATTGTTTTGGTATATTTGAATGATATTTTGATTACAGGAGACGATCTTCCAGGAATACAGATGATCAAACAGCATCTGGCGACTGTGTTTCAAATAAAGGACCTGGGAAGCCTTCAATATTTCCTTGGTCTCGAATTGGCTCGGAGACCTGATGGGCTTGTGTTATCTCAGAGAAAGTACTGTCTTGACTTACTTCATGATGCGGGTTATTCTGGATGCAAGCCTGCTGACACTCCCATGGATATCAATCACAAGCTTTGTGCTCATACCTCAGACTCTGATTTGTTCCTTCTGAATCAAGAGTATTATCGTCGTCTTGTGGGAAAGATAATATATCTCACAATTACTATACCTGATATACCATTTGATGTTGGAGTTGTCAGTCGATTCATGCATGAGCCACGTATCTCTCATCTTCAGGCAGTCGAGTGTATTCTTCGATACTTGAAGACCGCTCCTGGACAAGGACTTGTATACAAGCCCATTTTGTCTCCCTTATCTCTAATTACATACTATGATGCTGATTATGTTGGCTCTTTGGATGACCGTCATTCCACAAGTGGATACTGCACTTACTTTGGAATACATATTATTACATGGCGCAGCAAGAAACCGTCTGTGGTTCTCGCTCATCTATTGAGGTCGAGTATCGATCAATGGAAGCAGTTGTGTCTGAGCTCACATGGCTTGAGGGAATCCTTGATGATCTAGGATTCAAGCACTCCTCACATGCCACTTTATTTTTGCGACAGTCAAGCTGCAATACACATTGTCAAGAATTCGGTCTTCCATGGACAGACAAAACATATTGAAGTTGACTGTCATTTCATTCGGGAGAAGTTTCAGTTGAAGAAGATAGAGTTAACACATGTTCTTGCTGCTTAGCAAGTTGTTGGCATCCTCACCAAGGCCTTACCACGACATCTTTACTATCAATTCTTGTCAAAGCTTGGTGCATACGACTTGTACGCTCTAGCTTGCAGGGGAGTGTTAGAGAATACTAGTAAAAAAAATGTATTGGCTCATTAATAGCCCATGTAGGATTTAGTGTTTAGTCCCACATTATTTGTATAGCTGGGTCTTTCTCTCCTCTCTCCTATATATTTGTACTAATACTTGTTTTTTTTGTATTCAAAAAGTATATACAAGTTTTGAACCACTTTTCTACAAATTTGAACGTCGCACATTTTTTTTATTCACTTCAATAGCTTAATAGTTTTCATAAAAAGGAATTTGCATAAATATATTAGCATTCCTTGAACAATTTAAGAATGCTAAGGTTTGAAATGATGGTCAACCCCACTATGATGGGATAAAGGCTTGAGTGTCATTATAAGGTTAGAAATGATGTCTTTGCATCTTAATGATAAAACAAGATAAAGTTGATGGGGATCGGGATCAAAAGCAGACCAAAACTAAACAAAGCCCGCACGAGTCTACATACACAAGAGGCAAAGATATGATCGTCGGATAGACGATCCAAGCCGGTAGTTGTGTTCAAAGTGACAATGACATATTTTTACTTTTTTATTTTATTTCATGTCATTTTAGTGGTTTTATGTTCTAGACAATCTAAGTCGTCTATAATGGGCTTCAAGTCTATAAATATAGGTGTTACTCAACAGACGGGTAGTGAATCGATCCACCAACCGGTCTGATCGACCTATTAAAATCAGTACTGCCAAAAACCATTGATTAACTGACGAACCACCGAGTTGGACTGGAACCCGCTCAACCGTCTGGTTTCAATGAAACCGAATATTCTCTTTGTTGATATCTAGGTCATTGCCAAACTTTCTCATAGGGAGTGTGTCGTGTCGGTTGTGCATCATTTACATTATTTGCATTATGTGTTGAGTTTGTAGAGTCATTTGTTCATCATTTACATGTGTTACATAAGTTAGTCTGATGAAAGATCAATACTAATAATGAATCTAATAAATCTCATGCACATTACCACAGGCAGGAGCAGGAATTTCATTAAAGCGAGCAGGTGATGGTGTGATTTCATACTGAAGGGCATCCTCGGGGCATGCTAAATATATGAGCGCTGGGTGAAGGGGTCTCTATACAATCATAAGAAGGATCAGAGTAAATGCCTACGAGCTTGATATCACTAATAGTATGGATATGCATCTCATATCTAATATTTAGGACCATACACCATGCTCCGACCCTCCCAGGTATGTGGACCTGTATTGGGGAGACACCCCGGAGCCTACACCTTCATATCCTTTTGAGTCTACACCTCCAATTCCTTTTAAGCCTACACCGCCACATCCCCAACCTATGAAGCATCGACACTTCAAAATGTCCAGCATGTCGGTGTCGGACTCTCTGACACTCTTCGACACTCTCCTCGTCGGGCCTGCTCCAGGCTCCGACGCTCTGTGATTTTTTTATTTGTTTTTTTATTAATCTTATTGTTATTTTTGCGGTGATTTTATTATTGGAACTTTGTGACTTTTTTTTTGTAGAATGTCTTCAAGTAAGGGTAGTAATAGTTGGTACACAAGATCTTATATCTATTGACGATAATCCAAATAAACCATTATGGAGATTTGTCAATAAGCTAGCTACTAATGGTGATGTGGGAGGCAATTTGTCTTGGAAGTGCAATTTTTGTGAAAAATATTTTATAAGTTCATATACAAGAGTGAGAGCACATTTGTTAATGATTTATTGAATACAAGAATAGCGAGTCTTGTTCCTAAAAAGTGTCTTTGCCCCCTTCTAGTATTTCAAGTAGCAAAGGTGGATCTACTAGTGGAGTGGATATTTTCTCTAGAAAAAGGAAGATTGAAAGTGGGGGAAATAGTTTGCTTGAGAATGCATTTAACATGAGTCAACGGGAACATTTAGATTATGAGATTACTATAAAAAAATATTTAATATACGTGTCCCAGCGTGTCAGAATATGATATTTTTTGAGAATTGACGAGTCACGTGTCGTGTTGTGTCATTTTGTATCGCGTGTCACGTGTCAGTGTTGGTGCAACATAGTCCCCAACCCTACACCCAGGACACTCTTGAGTCTCAATCGCCATTGGGGCAGTCTCTTATAGCTTCGTCGTCTACACCAGTGATCACCTATGTTGCACGCGGGTACGATAACGAGATACAAGATATGATGTGATACGAATACGGGAAAAGTGATTTTCATAAAACATAGGATAGGTATTTTTTAAAAAATTTATAATTATTTAAATACAAGTACAAATTAATATGAAGACATGTGTGAAATCCACGTCTTCACTTTTTCATCATTATATCTCACTAAATGAAAATAAGGTGTACATGTCATAAAAATATATCATATCCTAGATAAGAGTCAAGAATAAAGCATGTAATCAATTGAATCTCATCACTTACCATTCCACACTTTCTTCTACATGTCTTTCTCCATTTCAACATTGCAAAATACATATTTTTTGATCATTTTGGGAATACTCAAATGTATTCAATAGTATATAAAAGTATCAATGAGTATCCAAAAATTTTTTATTTAAAATTGAAATAAAGTTTCCAAGAGTTTCGCAATAGATTTCCTAGAGTTTTTGAGAGTTTCTCGACTTCAAAACATTTCGGATATGATATGTAAGGTCGTTATAAGTATTCATGCTATGTAGGCAGTCGCATCGGGATTTCCAGCAAATCATTGGATTCTTGAGAACATTATTGATATCGTGGGTCATACATGCATAGCCGCGCTTAATAACCAGACACAGGAGTACCATTGGAGAGGATGCCCCCATGAGCGACGATACATGGATGACCCCCAATGTCACTCATCGATTTTTCCCGGCACACTCGAGAGGATTTTGATCTTCATTCATCATGAGATGAATTCTTTCAAGCCGGGGAGAATGATGTGGAATGGCAGCGCGAACCCATGGTGGAGCACGAGTTTTGGGGCCGATTGGCCACATGACAGATTTAGCTTCTCTGGATCAACAATCCGACTCCACAGATACTTTTGGAGTTTCGTTTGCATATTTTATCATATTACATTGAAATTTTCAGATTTTATTTATTGTAATTGGGCATGTTACATTAACGGCCAGTCACAGCAGTTGGTATAAGAGATGTCCTCGGTAATTTCCTTTTAAATAGAAGGAGGGGCAGACATTTTGATTTTATTACTGATTTTGGTGAAAAGAATTCATGGAATCAGACAATCTTTTGTGGTGCGACGTCGCAAAGCCCTAAGGTGGACTCGTAGGGTTTAAATCCTTACTTTTCTTACTCCTTGCCGTCGCCCCATCCATTTCCCATACATCTCGTGAATTCCAGCAAACCACCTTGTTATTTCCTTTTTTTATTTTCTTGTAACCCTCCCGCATACCTATCTCTACACAAATAAATCACCTGCCTATTCATGTAAGCTGACCCTTCCACTGTTTTCTCATTCTCCCATGATTCCCACTACCGCCTTCCCCGTGATATTTCACTACAAGCAGCACTCAAAGCACCGTAAGATTTTCATGCAGGTGACGCCAAACCTCCTCCCCCCCCCCTATTTTTCATTCTTCCATAAACTCCCCCTGCAACAGTCGGTACCCCTCCTTTTCTTCCCTCTTCCACTTCCTATCCAGAACCCAAATCCCCCTAGGTGGCCAAATCCAACCAACTGTGACCTTCAGGAAGACCTATTCCTCCTCCTAGTAGCCACATTGCAACCCTCAAAGAATCCAGTCCCTTATTTCAGAGTTTTTCCCTTGATTTCCTCAAATCCAATCACAGTATAGCCATATGTGTGCCTCCAGACAGCAGCCCCTACATCCGAGAACATCGGATCTCTACGCTACGATCTCTCCGTACTTCGTGAGTATTATTTTATTATTGTATGGAACAATTTCTTCAATTTTAATATATGTTGATGTGATTTCATACTTGCTTGGATCGAAAGAGTCGTGGTCGTTTGCTCTTGGATATTTTGTGATTTGCAGATATTATTTGTCATGCGATCTTGTTTTGTCCTTCCACTCGGAGAAAAGCCAAAGCTTGATTGCCTAAAAGGATTATTTTGTTTTTGTTAAAATTATATGTGTGCGATTTAATTAGAGGCACCTGTTAGACATTGTGAGAGTCTAGTCACTAGGCATGTTAAACGAGGGAGGGGTGGACCAATAAAGACTTGGAATAAAACTATAAGGAAAGACATGATGTACTTAAGCATTAGTGAGATTATTACAAGATAGGGCACAGTGGCGATAAAGGATCCATATAGCGGACCCCACTATAGTGGGATAAAGGCTTGAGTGTTGTTGTTATTTGTTCTCTTCGTCACGTCCTGTTTTCATAAGATATAAAGGAGAGCTACATATTTGCATCTCACTTAGGGTTATTTATTAGTCGCACATCCACGTGTCACACCTTCATTAGATGGAGTTTAGATTCCTTGCAGTCATTGCTTGAATTTTCGCATTTCATGTAGGGTTAGGGTATCATTTGTCCACTGCCTAAAGATTAGCCATGCGTCATCTTCACTTCAAAAAATGGGTCTTTTTAGAATTACATATTGGATCATTTACATATTTCTACAAGACTCTTAAATATTTTATCTACAAGTGTTTTCTCCATAATTCTAGTGCAGTCTTTTTTCTCATCGTCTAATCCTCCATTCCTCTAGAATCTTCTCATGCGTGCGACCCAATGTGTCATCGGTTGCCAAGGATGGGTTATGACTTCAGACCCATGACACATGCATCCATTAATCATATAACTAAATTTTATGTTCATTATGCTTGTTAACAGTACACTCTTTCTTAAAAATAACTTGATAAAAGTCTACAGATATGTTGACTCTTATCATACTTATTCCATATATCTAGTTATTGCCTTCTTAGTACACCCAAGTATATTATAAAAATCATCAAAAAATGTAGCTTTTGTTCTGTTCACTCTACCATAGCTCTCCACATCAATAAATGATATTTTTCAAGACCTCATAAACTATGTATGAAAATTTTCTTAATGGAACTAGTCTCATCTTATCATGCATCAAATTTTCCTCCACTAAAGAACTTTAGTGTACCACCTTTAACATTCAATATTATAAGATGAGTAATTCCCACCTTTCAAATGTCATCACCTAATAGGACAACCTTATTGTTTGCTTGCATTCTTAAAAAATTCATAACAAGCATCCTATGTTGTGTGGGTAAACTCTTCTGGAATCATCTTACAATCTCTACAAGAAGTTTCCTTATTCCTATTAAGCAAAGAAAATGTATATTTTTCTAGAGGAGGAATAATATATTAGATGTTTTTATTCCTCCCTCCTATGTCATGTCGCATTGACGGGGAATCCTCCCTCCTACGCTCTTCGATCTCCCTCTGCACAATCCAGCAGACCACGGTCATCGGCCTTTCTGCGGGGCTGCGGGCCTTCTATGGCCCGTCCATTGTGCCTTTCCTTTCCCGACG
Source organism: Platanthera zijinensis (assembly GCA_039513925.1). Classification (NCBI taxonomy): domain Eukaryota; kingdom Viridiplantae; phylum Streptophyta; class Magnoliopsida; order Asparagales; family Orchidaceae; genus Platanthera; species Platanthera zijinensis. Next base: position 92,705,967 of record CM077085.1, read on the forward strand.
GACCACTAAGAGTTTTCTGTTGCGCTCGCCGACTACCCAGGTTTCTCTAGTCCGTAAGAAAGACGGTAGTTGACACCAAACTACCAAGACAAGCTACTTGGTTGTCGCTACCACCTTTCGGGGGACTCTGGCTCGCAGGAGGTCCCTATTGCTGAGTCTTACCATCTGGAGTCTGAAGCCACGGGGCTGTCGCAGGATCCCTTTTGCCAGCACCACTCTGACTACTACATTTAGGACAAGACACATTTTTCATACGATGGCATTGTTACGGTTGCACATGCCAAAAGGACATGCACACACCGACGAGACACCGTGGCAGGTCCGCATGCGGTGGGAGACGATGATAGGTCCATTTGGGGGAGAGATCAAAGACGTGTCGTCGATGTGATCATTTTATTTTCATTTATTATATTGTTTTTATTATGTGTACACATTATTATTCGCACTATTTTTTTGTTATCCACACCCCACACCTATAAGGGGTTGCGTTGTACTCGGTTTCATTATTCTTGGATGAATGAAAATTAGGGTTGCTCCCTAAGACTTTACTCTCAACCCTAATCCCTCCCTTCTTCCTCACCTCACATAGCCCTTCTACCCGCCGGATTCCTCTATGAGATCGTATCAACATCAATGGGTCTCTAATAAAAGGACTATTGCTTCAAAGAAACAATCATTTTCACATTTCTAATGCATGTTATGCAAATGATAAAAAAAGGCCCAAAATCCACTTTTGGAATCTGCACATATGCCGGAGGAAATTTGGTCACATGGAAAAAGAAGAAATAAGCAATAGTATGACTCAGACTACTTGTGAGTTGAAGTGGTTGAGAATAGTTCTAAAACACTCTGGGAGAAATATACAATTATATCCTCTACCGTTTTATGATAATGAAATTGTTTTTTACTTATCTAAAAATTTGATGTTTCATGAAAGAATAAAACATATTGAAGTTCATTGTGATTTCATAAGAGATGGAGTTATCAAAAATACAAATATGTACTCGATTTATTTCATCAAATAAAGAGGTTGTCGGCGTCTTCACCAAACCTGTTTCCTCTTCTTTTTCGGATATTTGTGCTAAGTTGGAAATGATCAATATTTATGCTTTAGCTTAAAGGGGAGTAGTTAAAGTCCATCTCTAAAAGCCCACATAGGGGTCCGTTGTATTTTCTTCTTGTATTTAGTCTCACATCTCAAGTGTACATTCTTCTTCCTCCTCTACTCTATATAAAGAGGGAAACTCCCAAATAATAATTTAAGATTTTTGAAATGAATATTAGTAAATATTTCAATCTCTTACAGACTTAAATATTAAAAAAATTCCCTTGTAAAGCATGGCATTATACATGTAATATACTTTTACTGAAGCAGTTCGATCATAACAATCAAGCTTTTAATTTTGCTCTCTTTCAAAAAAAAATATCACCAAGTATGTTCCTTGTTAGGTGGTCTTAGACTCGCATCTTTGGGTTCCTTTTCAGTCTGTTGGCTTTGCAGTTAGTAGCACCAATGAGGAAATCCTGGATGATGTGACTTCGCCTTCTTTTTTGATGGAGCATCCGCCTATCGCAGTGTTCGTTAACGGTTATTTTCATGATTGTAGTGTTCGTTAACGGTAATTTTCATGATTGTAGTTACTTCGTTTCTTAACTATTTTTGGATACTTGTTTAATTTCTTCTCATTAATTATTATATGTTGGACTTCCAAAGAGACAAGACACGGTATTTGCTTTTATATATTTATATATGGTTAAATACTGGTGCCCCTTTCCTAAGACACTGCGATTTCCTCTTTGTGAAAATTCAAACACCTCCCATCTGAGTTTAGTCCGCTACCAGGACACCAGTTCCGTTTGAATTTTGAATGAAAAATGATAACATCAGTTGTAGTTTTTATTTTTTTTCCAATTTATCTTTGGGGATTGTTAAAGGCAGCCCACTTTTGATTAGTGTCAGCTCATTGTTTATGGCAAATCATATTTTTACACAAGTAGACCAATTTGTTAATGGTTGTCCAAAATGGAATAAATGTGAATGAAAGAGAGGGGATAAGATAATTATTACTCTAGAGGGGGGTGAATACAGTATTCAAAAATTAAGAGACTCTAAACACTTCTCTTGATCAAATTGCGGAATTGAAATATAAAAGCTTTAAACCTAAAGCCTATCAGAGTGTAGTGAATAAAACAAGCTGACTGATATTTCAGTTAAGCTTTATACCTAACACAGCAATTAGCAACCTAGTTATATCTATCACAGCCACAGTGCATCAATTAAAACAAACAACCAGACAACACAAGAGATTTATAGTGGTTCCCCAATTGGGTACATCCACTCTTCTACCACCCTGGTAGGAATCCACTACAGGTTTTTGATCAGGTGCCCTGCCACCACAAGATATGCTTCAGGTAGATCTAGAAACCCTTCAGGCTTTTGATCAGGTGCCTAAGAACCAAACACACAGGTTTTTGATCAGGTGCCCTGCCACCAAAGGTTCACTTTTGAAGGGAGTAATAACCCTTTTACAGGAGGTTAAGGAAAAGAGTTGAAGGTGTCTTCTTTGTGTTCAGAGAAGCTAGTGGATTGCTCTGAAAAGATCAAAGCTCCCCCTTGGCTAAGAGATTGTCCAGGAAGAAGCTTTGCTTTAGGGTGTAGGAACTCGAGATTGCTTTGAAGCCTTTTCTGATGCAGCTTTGAAGAAGACTCAAGATGTTGATGGTATTTCTTCTTCAGCAGCTTTGCAATCTGGGAGGAGAGTTCTTTTTAAAAGCTTGAGCACTGAGTGTTGATTTTCCTGAAGACAGGATGAACTCAGGAAGCAACAGAAGAACAAATTCTTTTCTTGAGAGCTCTTGTTCTCTCAGAGTTGTTTTCTTGGTATCTTTTGTTTCTGTGTCTATTTTTGTTGTCTTCAGTTGACTGCCTTAAAAGATAGAAACTTCTCTTGTGTGTAACGGTCTCGAGCCCTGCATAAAAAGTCTTTCCAAATAATAGAATAAGACAAGATATGGAAACCTGTACCTACAATCTCTCTGTCATTCCCAAAAAGGAATTAAGGATAAAAGAAATATCCTTTCAATTTGACTTAATAAACTGGCATAGGAAACCGAGCCTAACGGCTATAAAACAGCTGTACATAATCCAATCTTTCCTTTAATAAAACAAACAACTTTATTCTGTCAAAATCTTTTAAATCAATGCATAAGAAATATTGCAAATAAATAATATAGTATAGGCATTTTAATAAGCAGAATATTTGAATAGGATATGATTTAAATAAGATTGAATATTACATGGAATTAACTGAAATGAATATTTATAAAGGCAGATAGAAAACGTCGAGAAAAGATCAAAGATCGTCGATCTGGACAAGCTGATCGTCGACCTAAAGACAGAACAAAGTCTAAACAAAAATCGTCGACCTAGGCTAAACGGTCGTTGATCTGAGCAAGCAGATCGTCGATCTCTCTTCAGAGTAAATATAACTATGAGATGGTCGATCATCATTCGAAGATCGTCGAGCGACAATCGACTATCGTCGAGTACAATTATTAAATAGAATTTCTATTTCTATCCAATCTCAACTATCCTATCTGGGTCTATCCTAACTTAACCTAGGGTAGACTAACAATTAGTCTAACCATTGACCATAGATAAATCTTGGGTCAATTAAGCCTAATTGAGATGACATGGCCCAAATCAAAAACTAGGGAACCAACAATCTCCCCCTATTTGGGTGATGTCACTCAAACACTAACAAAACTAATATAATCAGATAAAACATCAAACAGATTTATATGAAATAGATAAGCAACACAGAAATCACAATTATTTATCAATAGAATCTGAAGGAAGAATAGAGGTAGCAGGAGAGAAAATGATTTTCCTATTTGGATCATAAGCATCTTTCTTTGATAGCTTCAAGTCCTGCTCTCCAATGATCTTTAGCTCTCCAGCCTTGGGTAGAACAGCTTCAGGATGTTTCTCCATATATTTGGAAGCATCAAAAACCTCTGAACTGACTTGAAATCTGTCTAGTTCTTTCTTTCTGTACTTTGACATGGTAGAGAATCCTGAGATATCTTTTTCTTCAGCTTTAGCTTTCTTGATTTTTGAAGATCCAACCAATTCTAACAGTCTAGCCATTTTATAGTTAGGATCAAGCTCTTGACTTTCATAGATATTCTTATCAGAAGGATCCAATGGATTTATAGTCTTGAATTTTACTGATTGATTTAAGAAACTCTCAGTTTGCACTTGAACTGGCTTGACATTTATATCTGCTGGCTCTTGAATTATAAGACTGGATGGAAGAGCAAACTCAGCATACTTTTTGCTTGATTTATCAGAATATATAACTCTTTTTCCTTTGAAGTTTGCTGGTTTGGCCTGAGCTGGAATTTTCTTTGAAGGTGATCTAGAGGCTGGAGGAGGAGAGAAGGTGGGTTGTTGATATACAACTTCCTTAACTTGCTCTCCTTGAATGTTTGACCTTTTAGAATGCCTCTGATCACTAGAACTGCTTGGAGGAGGCTGCCTTCCCTTTCTCTGATAGGTATAGGAATGATTTTGCCTGGAAGGAGCAGAAGCTCTGGGAGCAATGTTTCCTGAGGCACCAGCAGAGAGAGGAGGAGGAGGAGGACCTCTGTGAATTCCCTTGGGAGGAGGAGAGTACTTCTTGCTCTTCTTCCTTGCTTTCTGTTCATTCTTAGAGTACCACATCCAAGCCTCAAAATTTTTAGCTTTAGGATCAATTCCTTTCAAAATGTAGTAAGGAATATCATTATCTGGATTAGAAAGAGCTGGAGTAGTAGTTTTCCTTTTCTTTTGAACAGACCTTTTCTTTTTCTTTTTACCATCAGAATCATCAGAATCTTCATCTTCATCCTCAGAATGTAAGGATTGAGGTTCTGCATACAGATCATCAATTTCCTTTAACATAGCCTCTTCTTTCTCTTTAGCTTGCAAAAGAGCTTTTTCTTTTTCTTCTTCTAGAATTTCTTGGGCCAGGAGAGAGTCCAAATCTGGACCTGGAGTGTCATCCCAAAGAGTAGATGGTGCTGACTCAGCTTCTGGAACTACAACTTGCATACTTTTAGCTGAAAGCTCTACTGAATTCCATTTATCTTCTAAGAAAGAGGTGATGATCCCTTCTAGATGTCTGACAATAATAGGGGGTAGAAATCTCCTCAAGACAGAATTTGAGGGCAAAGGGGTCTTCAGTTATTGCTTCAGTAATAACAAAACTATCCAAAAGCTGAAGGCACATTGGTCTCTGGTAGCACACAATGGCCTGAAGAGGGTCAAAATGAAAAGGGGAGGAGATAGGATTATAAAGCTCTTCACAGGATGACCCATCATCTGAGTCAAGGAATGCATCCAGTTCCTCTTCCAAAACTACTGGAGCATCAGAGTCTTTAACTATCTTCTGAACAAAAACTGGAACAACTGTATCTGGTGCTGAAACAACTGCCTCTGGAGCTGAAACTGAAAATCTTTCTAACTCTGGAAATCTTTCTAACTCCAAAGCAGGGCCTGAGTCAGCTTCATCAAGCATCTCCCCCTGTCTGGGTTCAGTGACAACTAAACCCAGGCCCCTAGATGAAGAAGGGTCTGTGAGGGTGGAAATGGAGGCAGCAAGAGAAGAGATAGATAAAGCAAGAGGGGCAATGGCCTCATCTATCATGGCTTTGATTGAAGGAGTGATGAGGTCCAGGATAGATGCAATGAATTCTTGTGTTATTTGAAAAGATGGAGGAATGGTAGAAGGGGCATCATCAGGATTGATGGTTTTCTGAGCAGGGGCTTCATCAAGTGGGGAATTGTGATGAGATGGATGGTCATGAATGGGTGATTGATGATTTGATATAGCTGGGGAGTGAGATGGAGAAAGCAAATTGAACAAAGAATCTATGTTGAAGTTGGGAATCTCAGTTAGATGAGCTAGAGTAGGAGAAGCAGGTTGAGATGGATGGTTTACAGGAGAAGAGGGAATGTTAATGGAAGTGGATGGCAGGGAGGAGGCAGCAGGGATTTCTTCATTAGGGTGGGAAGTGGCTTCAGAAGCCCTTGTGCTCTCAGATGTTATAGGAGCAGACTTTGCCTTGGAGGGTTTCTTAATGACCCTTTTCCACTTAGCAAACAGGGATGAATCAATCCTTTTGTTGGCATTGATCACTGTAGGAACAGAGCCTAATAGCTGGGAAGCTTTCTGAGAGAGAAAGAACCCGATCAGCCTTCCTTGCGTGACCTCTTTCTTGTTGTTTTTATTCCTGATCAAATTAAACAACAATCAAGCGTAATTGATTTCCTTCTTATTCACAATGGCTGACATCAAGGCAAACTGTTGTCGGTTGATGTTGTCATGAGCTGAGTGCTTTCCAAGCAGCGCTTTTCTGACCAGATCAGCCAAAAACTTGAAACCAACAGATAGGTTTACCTTCAGGAGCTTGGATGGGATGCCTTCTGCATGACCCATTTCCAACAGCATCCTTCCGTACTCAACAGAATCTTGCTCATATTCATCAGATCCATTCTTTAATTCAAAAATTTCAGTTAGAATATCTGGAGTAAGAATTACCTCCACGTCGCTGATTGATCCTTTCATTTCTTTGTCGTCAGAAGACAATGTATAAACCCATTCCTTGATTTCTGCTAGGTGCAGTTTGATCTTTGTAGTCATAAGATTTTTGAGTCCTTATTCATCGCACAACTGCAACATTTCTTTGAAAACTGGTTCACTATCACTGAAAGAATCGAAGTCAACACTGAAGCCTGCATCAAACTTCATCGCGGACAGGGTTGCTGAAGAAATCGTCAAGGATTTGATGAGAGAAATAGCTAGAAGAGAGGGAGAAAATGCGGGATGAGAGCTCGAAATAGTTCTGGAAGCAGAATATGAAACGGCGAGCTCCGTCGATGGTCTTCAGACCTAAATAGACGATCATTTAGAAAGAAACAAAAGTTGTCAATCTCTGAATGAAGATCAAGAGAATCGGTCGTCGATCGTCGGTCGACGATCGATTTCCGAAGCAGAGTCGTCGATCGACGATTTCTGTCTCTAGACGCAAAGAGCTGTCGTGGACCAAGGATTGACGATATAGCTCAACCTGTTCGACGATCTTCGAATACCATTCGACGATCTCAGAATAGATTTCAACTTAGCAGATTTTTCACTTAGTCTGATCCATTCATCATGCCTAGTTGATTCAAAAAGAATAGATGTTTCTGTTCATCTAAAGGCTTTGTGAAAATATCACTTCTCTGAAGATCTATGGGTATAAACTCAAGATTTATCTTATTCTTGTCAACACAGTCTCTAAGAAAATGATGTCTAATGTCAATGTGCTTAGTCCTAGAATGGTGCACAGGATTTTGTGCTATAGAAATAGCATTGGTATTGTCACACATGATTTTGGTGTTTTTGTGTGTGTACCCATAATCCAAGAGTTGGTTTTGAATCCACAGAATATGTGAACAGCAACTAGCAGCTGCTATATATTCAGCCTCTGCAGTTGAAGTTGAAACAGAAGTCTGCTTTTTGCAAAACCATGAGACTAATCTCTCACCTAGGAACTGACAAGTCCCTGGGGTGCTCTTCCTGTCAACTCTACAGCCAGCATAACCAGCATCTTAGTATCCAATCAACTCAAATTCTGATGCAGCTGGGTACCAAAGTCCTTAATTTGGGCATCCCTTCAAGTATCTTAAAATTCTCTTGAGAAGAGTTAAATGAGATTCCTTGGGGTTGACCTGAAATCTAGCACATAGGCATGTGGCAAACATTATATCAGGCCTACTTGCAGTTAAATATAATAAGGAACCTCGCTTTGATACCAATTGAAGGATCAAGCACATACCAAACTACACCAAAAGCTCGGATTGTTGGAGAGGGCGCTACTTAATTTCTTAAATAAGTAGCAAAGCGCCACGGCTCAAGTGAAGGAACGCCGGACCCAACATTCCCCCCCCCCCCGGCGTCCAACACAACCCGTCGGCTCAGAGGTGGGGTTACCACATGGCCCATATGGCTCAGAGGTGGGGTTACCACATGTCCACGGTTTGCCTTACCCGCCAGACCCACACAGGTAGAAGGGAAAAATCAGGATTTAATAGCCCCCCCCCCCCCGGTCTTGAATCCGTAACCTCCCTCTGATACCAATTGAAAGAGAGGGGATAAGATACTTATTACTCTAGAGGGGGGTGAATAGAGTATTCAAAAATTAAGAGACTCTAAACACTTCTCTTGAGCAAATTGTAGAATTGAAATATAAAAGCTTTAAACATAAAGCCTATCAAAGTGTAGTGAATAAAACAAGCTGACTGATGTTTCAGTTAAGCTTTATACCTAACACAGCAACTAGCAACCTAGTTATATCTATCACAGCCACAGTGCATCAATTAAAACAAACAACCAGATAACACAAAAGATTTATAGTGGTTCCCCAATTGGGTACATCCACTCTTCTACCACCCTGGTAAGAATCCACTACAGGTTTTTGATCAGGTGCCCTGCCACCACAAGATCTGCTTCAGGTAGATCTAGAAAGCCTTCAGGCTTTTGAACAGGTGCATAAGAACCAAACACACAGGTTTTTGATCAGGTGCCCTGCCACCAAAGGTTCACTTTTGAAGGGAGTAATAACCCTTTTATAGGAGGTTAAGGAAAAGAGTTGAAGGTGTCTTCTCTGTGTTCAGAGAAGCTAGTGGATTGCTCTGAAAAGGTCAAAGCTCCCCTGGCTTAGAGAATATCTAGGAAGAAGCTTTGCTTCAGGGTGTAGGATCTCCAAATTGCTTTGAAGCCTTTTCTGATGCAGCTTTGAAGAAGACTCAAGATGTTGATGGTTGTTCTTCTTCAGCAGCTTTGCAATCTGGGAGGAGAGTTCTTCTTAAAAGCTTGAGCACTGAGTGTTGATTTTCCTGAAGACAGGATGAACTCAGGAAGCAGCAGAAGAACAAATTCTTTTCTTGAGAGCTCTTGTTCTCTCACAGTTATTTTCTTGGTATCTTTTGTTTCTGTGTTTATTTTTGTTGTCTTCAGCCGACTGCCTTACAAGATAGAAACTTCTCTTGTGTGTAACGGTCTCGAGCCCTACACAAAAAGTCTTTCCAAATAATAAAATAAGACAAGATATGGAAACCTCTACCTGCAATTTCTCTGTCATTCCCAAAAAGGAATTAAGGATAAAAGAAATATCCTTTCAATTTGACTTAACAAACTGGCACAGGAAACCGAGCCTAACGGCTATAAAACAGTTGTACACAATCCAATCTTTCCTTTAATAAAACAAACAACTTTATTCTGTCAAAATCTTTTAAATCAATGCATAAGAAATATTGCAAATAAACAATATAGTATAGGCATTTTAATAAGCAGAATATTTGAATAGGATATGATTTAAATAAGATTGAATATTACATGAAATCAACTGAAATGAATATTTATAAAGGCTGACAGAAAACGTCGAGCAAAGATCAAAGATTGTCGATCAGGACAAGCTGATCGTCGACCTAAAGACAGAACAAAGTCTAAACAGAAATCGTCGACCTAGGCTAAACGATCATCGATCTGAGCAAGCAGATCGTCGATCTCTCTTCAGAGTAAATATAACTCTGAGATCGTCGATCATCATTCGAAGATCGTTGAGCAACAATCGACTATCGTCGAGTACAATTCTACTAAACATAATTTCTATTTCGATCCAATCTCAACTATCCTATCTGGGTCTATCCTAACTTAACCTAGGTAGACTAGCAATTAGTCTAACCATTGATCATAGATAAATCTTGCGTCAATTAAGTCTAATTGAGATGACATGGCCCAAATCAAAAACTAGGGAACCAACAGTGAACCTTGGTAAGAAAATGTCCAAAATTAGATGAATTTCAACTTGTTACAAAATGGTCTCGTATGAGACAAAAATATTCCAAAATAATATGCGTGTCTAAAATAAATGATCTTCATGTTCCGCCAAAAACGAACCTTAAATTCAAAAATAAATTATTACATCAAAGATTTGAACCTGTTAAAAAACAAAAATAATAATTTTTGAAGATTCATAGTAAAAAGATAACTTTACTCGCGCAACAAAAGTTTCTACCATAATTTGATAGCTTGTAGTTCAAAAACATGCATCAAATGTTTCTTTGTTGCTGCCTAGATGGATTGGGTAGGGCGTCAGGTTAGTAGTGCTCGGCCATCTCTTCCGGCGATGGCGGCGGAGACAGAGGTGGCGCTGGAAGAGTCGTGGTGGCTAGGGCGGGTGGAGGTATTGTGCGCGAAAAAAATTTGGGAGGGAGAATCTGGGAGAAATGGGTCTGCTACTAGGTTAAATTAGAACCTGAAAAAAAAAACAACATTATTTTAAAAAATTTGGGCAACCACCCGCCTTTAGTGGGTTGCCCTTATCAATCCCCTTATTTTTTTATGATAGGACTTGAAATAATTCTGAAAATTTACCATTTTATTGATTTTCTCAATTTATGTTTTGGAATGACTAGTGTTTTTCTTAAGTTTTTTATTTCAATGTAGGTAGGGGTATTTTGGTCTTTTCCGCACTGAAGTATGAGTTTATTAACGAACAAACTTAAAGGGGAAATCTTTGTGGTCTCAAACCATAGAGGCAAGGTCGCAGTAATTATGCAAAGTTCCATGAGAAGTCTTGGTAATTTACCCGACAAAATAGTTCTTTCCTTTGACATGTCATGGATGAAACAAGCTAAAAGCTCCGATATTTCTTTAATGTCAGTTTTTCATTAAAAAATAGTACCTCAAAATTAAATCACAGTTGAATTTGTCGGGGATGGAAGCTTCTTGTTCTTTGTCGACAGGAAATTATAAGTTCTCTTTACTCAAGTCAAAAGCCATATTTCTCTAAACTACTCGGTTTAAGTGTTCGGCCTCTTACTATTTTGCTTTCTCCTCTGCAGGTGTTTCAGCTGCCATGAATGACTTGAGACCCTGCACCCCGGTGAGCCTGAAGCACATATTAGCATATGAGCTTGTAAATCGTATGCAGGCCGTTTCAAACTCTCTTCTTCAGTATAGTGTTGTCCGAGTCCTCCAGGGGTCCAAGTCTCCTCTCTTCCTTTCACTATGTCAAGCTTTTATTGAGGTCAGCCCCCCCCCCCCCAATCTCAGCTCTCTTCCTAATCCTACAATGGGCAAACACGGCAGTGGCTGTCATGAATACGGTGGTTATGACGTGAACGCCCAACCTCACATAAGAAACTTCATTTATTTTTATGTTCAGAATTTGTTTTTTTTTCTTGGTGGGAAATCTTTGTTTTTATATGTCCTTATCACATTGATTGGACATGTGAACTCAAAGTAGGTTGCTTCTCAGGCAAAAATTCTACTAAGTCCACAGGCATTGAGTGGAGCAAGTTCACTCAATGCCAGATGCCTTAAGGAAGGTAGCTGGTCAGAGAAATTATGCTAAGTCCACAGGCGTTGAGTGAAGCCAGTTCACTCAACACCATATACCAAAAAGCGTTGAGTTAGGTGTGGGCAGTCAAAGCCTAAGCATCAACAAACAGAAAAACCGACTAAGTCCACAGGCATTGAGTGATGTCAACTCACTCAACGCCATGCAGCTTATTCGTCAAGTAAAGCACATTCTATTAAAGACAGATATTACGTCAAAGGAAATCTATTTAAGTACAAAAGCATCGAGTGAATCCAGTTCACTCAACGCCATGCTGTTTCTGTCAAAGCCTTGGAATAAAGATAGAAAAATTTGTCTAAGTACAAAAGCGTTGAGTGAAGCCAGTTCACTCAATGCCAGATAACAAAAGCGTTGAGTCTTGATGTTGCAGTCAGAGCCTAAGAAGAAAGCAGAATTTGACTAAGTCCATAAGCGTCGAGTGAAGCTAGTTCACTCAACGCCTAGTTAAAAGTTGAGGAAGAAGCAGAAAGCGTTGAGTGAAGTCAATACACTCAACGCTTTCATATATAGCATAATTATTCTAAGTACAGAATCATTGAGTGAAGCCAGTTCACTCAACGCCTCAGTAGTTGGCAGAGTTCAAGATCAACTAAGGCAAATGGCGTTGAGTGAATGTCATTCACTCATCGCTCTCATCACCAAGGATGTAGAAAGGGCTGAAGGATAAGCTAAGGCAAATGGCGTTGAGTGAATACCATTCACTCAACGCTCTCAACGCCTGGAGTTGATTATGAGAATTTGGCTAAGTACTCAAAGGGTGACGTCGAAAAAAGTCAACAAAGTCAACGCATTTCAAATTCTTTGCAGGAAAGCTGGAGTATGCCTTTAATGGCGCCGGCGACCAGCTGTTGTCGTTTTTTGCAAAAGGAAGGTGGTAACTCGTCCTTTATGCGTGGTCCTACAGTACAAAGAGTCGTTGATTAGCTGTTATAAAAGGATAAGATTGGCTGAGAGGAAAGAAGCTATTAGAGTTTTCTGATTACGCATTGCAACTGAACATCATCGTATTACTCACCATTGTTTACGAGCATGAAGGTCTTGTTCTGATTAGTGAACCTGAAAGCGACAAGAGATAACTGTTGCAATCTTCAACAGCGATAGCAGTTCAGAAACGATTTCTGATAGAGAAGAGGAGCAGAACTTTCAGATTTCTATAAGTCCAGATAACTGTTTGAAGGAGAAAAGAACTGTCACATACTTAGTCTTCAACAACAAATCAGAATATTGATTCTAAGATTCTTTAAGCACAAACAATAGTTTACTGAAGATATTTTCATCTTGTTGCTGAGAAGAAGCTAGGGCTGAGAACTTCAAAGCCCATAAAGATAGTGATGGGTATTGTATCCACAATAACCTAGATTTGTATGAAGTCACCCTTGAACTAAGATGAATTAGGTTGTATTTGATTTCCTATTCTAGTTATGTGTTTACAGGACTTATTGCCAAGTGTAGACCAATGTCAGTCTATAGTGGGTCATCAAACACAGGACCATACAATGTAATTCCTCATTGTGTGATCCATGGTATTGACTCATTGTGGGTCATTCAACACAGGGCCAACTGTCTGCAACAGAAATGTCAAGACAAGGAGCTGCTGTGTCGACACACAGGACTTGTGTCGACACATACAACAAAAGCAGTGTCGAGAAGCAGAAGTATAACTGTGTCGACACTTGGAGTAATTATGTCGACACCATGAAGACTTGTGTCGACACTTAGTCTATATATGTTGACACATATGAAGCAGTCTGCTGAGTGTTGTGTGCTGAGTTGAAAAGACATTGAAGAACCTAGTGACGTGACTGGTGACTTGACAGCTGTCATAACTAACCGGTCTGACACTACTGTCAGAACTATCAGAAGTCTGTTATAAACTGGATCAGTCGGTAACCATGGAGCAAGCTCTATATAAGAGACAGATCAGAAACGGAAAAAAAGAACGAATCAATAAGAAGAATTCTAACAAATCAAGGGATGTCTGCAAGAAAGATTCAGAGTTCAATCTGAATTTACAGAAGAAGCTGACTGAAGATCAACTTCAACATCAAGAGAAGATCTACCTTATTTTGTTCTAATCAAGAAGCTTTGAAAATCTAAGTTAGGTTGGATCAGAAGGATCATTTTATACAAGAACTGATCAAGAAGACAACATCAACACAGAAATCTAGCTGGTGAAGTTTTCAGTTACTCTTTACTCACAAATTCTTGTAGGATCTACTGTTAGATCTGAGATTGTAAGCCTAAAATTATAAAGGTTGAGGTAGGGCTGTGTGCCTGAGGTAGGAATTATGGAAAGTCTGAGTTGTAAGCCTAATTATAAAGCCTGAGGTAGGGCTGAGGCCTGAGGTAGGATTCTGGGAAAGAATCTGAGGTAGGACTTGTGTAAAGTCTGAGGTGTAGGAACCATCTTGGGTTCTGAGATTGTAAGATCTGCGGATCCGAGCCAGTGGAAGGAAGTTAGGCTGAATCCAGTTATCTGCTGGATAGGCAAAGGGGGAAAGTGGATGTACACATATCTTGGGGAACCACTATAGATCTGGTGCATTTTATGTTGTGTTTATTTTCTGGAGATTGATTAATCTGTGCTGAAAGAAGTCATATAACTGTTTGCCTAAAAAATTAAAAATACATAAAAAAATTAGAACCTATTCACCCCCCCCCCCTCTAGGTGTTTAGGCTCTTGAAATAAAGTCTTTCAAGGACCCATTGGGGTCAATCCAAATGGTCAATTTGACCAAGGTAACCTCAATCCTTGAAATAGGTCAAGTTAGCCCAAATGGGCTAACCCAAGCTCAAACACATTTCCCCCACTTGGGCAAACCTCATTATTATTATTCATATGGGATGCCAATAGGCTAGGGAGATGAACAAATTCGTCCTTGATGACTAGGGGAGAGAAAAATCCATTTTACCCTTTAATGGAGGAGAGAGAAAGTGGTTTAAAGGGGTCATTCATGGCCAAGGGAGATCAAGGGCCTCTCCAATTGATTCCAAGGGCTGAATATATTCTCCCTCATCGATTTTGAGGAGTTTAATGACCATAACCAGCCATAAAAGTGGCTGAATTTTATTTCTCCTATAAGGAAGAGAGAGAAAGAGGGGAGAGAAAGCCATTAATGGCCATGGGAGAGCAAGAGTTCCTCTCCAATTGATTCCAAAGCCTTGATTCATCTTCCCCTCATTAGTTAGAGGAGACCAAGGGTTTTCCCCAGCCTCTAGGTGGCTGAATGCAAGGGATATGGCGTGGCCGAAATTTCTCCTTCATGGCCATAAATGGCTTTAAAGCCATGACCCTTCCTCTCCCCCATTTCACCCTTTTAAAAGCTCCCCTAGGCCAAGAGCATTCGTTTCCACCATCTCACTGAATAAAATAAGGGAGTTCACGGGGTTGTTGTAAAGCATCAAAAAGCTCCACCACCGGCCATGATGCACCACCACCAAACCCGTCGGCAAGCACGATTAAAGGTCCTCCTCTACTCCTTCTTCTATGGATAGATCTTAGGAATCAAATAGGAGAGAAGTCAGGCTCAATTGAGCCGGATCATTTGAGTAAAATTTCAGATTTTTCATGGTTTTTATACCACTCGGGTTTGCCGGAAACCGCCCCTCCGGCGGCCGTGCCGCCGCCCGGAGATAGCCCCCACCTCAACGAAGGTGGTGGCGGTGGTGGCCGGCCAGGGAGGTGGCTGGGTGGCCAATAAAAAGGGTTGGAATATGCTCCAGGTCGGGCTAATCACAGCCCTTGCCTGGAAAAAGAAGATGACTAGGAGGCGTTGGATCTGCTTCAAGATTCGTGTTGGATCATGTTTATTAAATTCTGAATTTTCTGTCCTATTTGCTCGACTCTTTTAAATTAACTATTAAAATTACTTAGGCCCTCCTAAAGAAAATGTGGCCAATATCAAAGTTGTAGCCCGTGAAGTCTAGTTTATTTTAAAATTTGTTTGAGCCCATTTGGGTAAGTGGTTTGACAACAGCACCCATTTTGGTGGGGTCTATACCTAGGATAGACCAAAGAGTATTTTGCGTGCCCCCCCCCCTGCCAATCCAGCCATTTAAATGACCTGAAATTTTTGATGGGGGTCACTCTTACCTGTACCTAGAACATATCCAAAAATGGGAATATTTGGAGAACATTTTTTTATAGTTTTTCTAAAATTTTAATAATCCATGAATAAATTAATTAGGTATCCTAAACATCTCAAAACTACCCCAAATTTGGGTGGGTGGTCTTAGAGGGAATGTTAGGGCTCTGGTAAGAATCTCATCTCATTTGGAGATGTTTTTGTTAGGTATTGATCCAACCCTAGGTTTACCCTTATAGGGTTATTTAGGTCAAAGTGCTCTTTTTGGTGTATGAGTGGTCAAATCCATTCAACAGAGGCTGATATTTTGGCCACTGATTTTATATGACATGTAACACCCTCCAATGGGATTTAGGGTGGTTTGAGGTAGGGTAGCCCTAGAACCCTAGGGTAGGCTCCTTTTTTGAAGATTTTTAGGGTTTGAAGGTCATGGGGTCAAATGATCTTGGAATGACTTAAGACTTAGTGGAAGGGATTCTAGGGTGTCTATGGTCCTCCGATTGAAGTTTTATTGAATTTGGAAGCCTTTAACCCCCTCAAATCCCTAATCCTTGTTTAGGGCACAAGCCCAATAGTTGGGTTTAGGCAATCAAAACACCTCACAATAACTTGAAACTTGGGCAGGGTATTTCTTTGATAAAAAGAGTCCTAAAATAATTTTGGTGGAATTTTTGGGCTAATAAAATCAGTACTTCCTTAATAACCCTAGTTGTGTCTTTAAGTTTATTTTGCTTGTTATGATATTTATGTCCACTGAAAAGTTGTGAAATTTTGTATTTGGAAGTTTTACATTATGTTAGTTCCCTCTGTATTTTTATTGGAATTTTTAGATGATTATTTGAAGTACTTGTTTCATACATAATGAATTGTGAATTTCTGATCAAAAATTGTTATAGAGCCCAATATTGCTACGAAAAATTATGAAACTTTGTCAGTGAGTGTTTAATGACACTATGTTGGCTCTAGAAGCTTCTCATAATTTTTAGAAGATTAAAAACAGTACTTGTTTCATAAAGTTATAAATCTAAAAGATTACTTTTAATAAGATTCAGAGCCCCTCATGTTTTAGAAAATTATAAAACTTGGTTAGGGTTAGTTTTAGATCATTATCTATCTCCTGGAATTTTATCATAATTATTAGATGAATTATTACAGTACTTGCTTCAATAACCAATGGTTATGGAATCATTGATTTAAAATTAAATTAGGGGCTACTGTTCACTCGAAAATTAGGAGAATACTTCTAGAGTGTTCTTAGGCCATGATGGACTTACTGGATTTTTATTATAATTTTTAGAACAATATTGTTGGCCTTTGCTTTTAAAAATGGTAATATTGACTATATGTTCTAAATTATGGATTTGGGGCCAAAACAATTCTGAAAATTCTTACACCTTGGATTTGTTGTAGAAATGTTACCTAGTATTTATCATAATTTTGTGGTGATTAGTTTCTGAGTTAAAAGTGCATTTCATGTTCAAAGTAGGGCATTCAGAGTTTTAGGTTAATTAGATTAAATGCCCAAATAATTAGGAAAATTATGAAACTCTGGAGTTAGTCTAAATAGGTCATGGTAGACTCCCATAAATTGTTAGGGATCTGTTGATGAGTAAATGGAGTACCCCCTAGTGGGAGCACCATGTAGCTTAGCACGGTCTGCATATAGTACATAGAACTGAAATAGGCTAGTTCGGAGAGATTAAACACACTTAGAGGAGTCACACTGAAATAAAAGAGAGGATTGGTCATGGGTAAAAATCAATAATATTAAGTGCCTTGTGAAAGGGAGCTTTGGGCTTCAGCCCATTGTAGTTCCTAGTGCCCTCGAGAACCCTTCACAGGATATGCCTTGGGCAGCCTTGGGCCAATGTAAATCATAGGAATAATAAATGTTAGAGAGTAACTTGTATAACTAGGAGTTCACTTTCACACACCCCGGTGTCTCGGGAAGATAGGGTGACTAGGATGTTCGGGCGGTAGGCTCGGTGGTTGTGGAAATGGGCAGGGTAGCCCGGTGAGCCGATGGCTCGGTAGATATTTATGACAGGCAGGATAGCCCGAGGAGCTTTGGCTCGATTGTTGGCTGTGACGGACGGGATAGTCCGGGGAGCTTTGGCTCGGTGGATAATACATTAATATTGCATGTGCATAAGATATAAGGTGGTGGTGGGTCTTCGATATTGGAGAGTCGTCGCACCGACACCAGTACGTTGACTCGGCAGGTCTGGTTTTACACTTAGCCAAATAAGTCTGGTGGACCAGCCGGCAAAGAGTACGTAGGAGCTCCGCTTAGTGCACCAGCGTTGAGGCATACGATAGGTCTGACTGGTAGTGTTGATACCGATTCAGAGGTGGGCGAGGCCCAACCCACCGCTTCCCTTTGCCACTATGGAGGTATTCTGGGAGGTTAGGCTCCAGAAAGGGAGAACTAAAGGTCTGTGTGCACAGAGTCGGATGGGTGAGTTGCACTTGCATGATCACAACATAGCATAATTGCATGTCATAGCATCATCATTGCATCAACCCCTGACACTTATTGTATAAAGTGGTATGGGACCCTTTATACAATAGGCCCTACAAAACGATCCCTTGGCTTATAAGTTCGTGTGAGTGTGCTTATAAGTTAAGGTTAATATTCTGTATATAGATATTGCTTGCTTGTAAACCGACACCCCATCGTATAAATTGGTATGGGACTTTTTATACAATGAGAGCCTTGCAGAAGATCCTTTAGCTAATGTATTTTTATATAAGTTAAGGTTACATATTTCATGTTCTGTCTTTCATACTTTTATTGCTACTGCTTATTCTCATAGAACTGCTAGATTAGTTCCGTCGCCACCCTCTTATATTTGTTACTCTCCACCTTCATAACTTCCCTTTCCTTCTCCCCGCTCGGTGCCTAGGAGCCATGGGGGAGGGGTGGGGATGATAGGACTTAGTCTTTTAGACTAACGGTTTTCGGACCAAATCATTTTAGGGGATCGTGAAGCCGAACTTGGAGATGCAGCCCCAGAGATCAGTGTGCGTGGAGACGGGACAATCTAGCACCGGAGTTCAGACAGCTAGGATAGTGAGTCCCGATCATTAGTAGTTGTTCTAGTTTTGCTTCCGCGATGAGTGACTTATAGTGAGGATTTGGATGTATCGGGCATGAGCCCTATTTCAGTACTTTATATATTAATGTTGTAGACACTCCCTTCGTGGAGATATTTATTTTATATACATGTGATTCTTGTGGACTAGTTTTGAGTTCATTCTTACTCTTATACTTTATTCTACACTTCTGCGATCGATCAGCCGGCAGGATCGGCGTTTTGTAGTGACGGCATTCCCGGGTGTGAAGGTGTCACCGCAAAGCCCCGGTTCTGGGCCTAAGACCCCGGTGATTTTAAAAAGAAAAAAATGGGGTCTTACAAGTGGTATCAAAGGAAACCTCGATCGGAAAAGTAGAAGTCCACTAACCCTGGGTCACCACCGCGTGAGCTTAGTTTGAGGACAAACTAGCAGCGGAAGCAGTGGTGTGCCCATAAGGGAAATCACATGTAAAATTCCACTTCTTCATTAACTGAAATTCTTCTTTGTAGCCTGCGGTAAACCCTGCCCCCAACAGGGAACACCTCTGGCTGCAAAAATCTCATCTTAATTCTCTAGTCAATGTGTTAGACTCAACCCACTAGGACTCATAACTAACCACGACAACTTATAGTATGCCCTAGTCAAAAATAGACCTTGGGTATGAACTTGGTTAAGGTAAGGAGATACCCAAAGAGAATAAAGGAGGAGTTTAGCACGAGAATGACTACCTAAGACATAAACTCAGGTGTCCCTACTGTCCCAATCAAGGATTACTCATACTGGTAGGCGGCCTTAAGGAGAATTGAGGCCAATAATCTATTAGCAGAATGACAGAAGACATTTTATCTCGAACCTCGTGCCAGTAACAAAATTACCTGGAGACAACCACCGAGACAAACACTGAGGGTCGGATAGGAATTCAAGATCGGAAGATACCCATTTGGGATTGGGAATATTTTGACCCCGATAAGGTCGTCGTAAATGTGACTCATAGAGTTTAAAGTATGGAGTATATTGACGAGTTTCAGGGTGGAACCCCAAGTTGAAGATTGATGCCCTAGGGATTGTGCACCCATCTAGGACAAATATAACAGGGTAATATCAAAGATACTTAGCCCAAGGTAGGTAGGGGCTTATCTTTTGTTTATTGGGGGCTTATCTTTTGTTTATTGGGGACTTGTCCTTTGTTTAATGGGCAAATTAGTATTGACTTGGGTTTCCTTAGACCTAATTTAAAGAATGTGGCGTAACAAACATAGTGAGGTTCAAGTAGATATAATTTGACATTATTCGGGTGAAAAAAAGATTTTGTAAAAACATGTTTGGAATGTTGACCTGTAGCATTACCAAGACAATGACATGGTAATAAGACGCAGTAATTATGAGGATTAACTATTATCACGTAAAATTAGATGATGGGTAACAAGATTCAGGATATCTGAGAAGGTCGAAAATTTAATCGCTATGTTGTATCATCGAAAGTATGGTACGTGTATCTCAGAACATGTACCCCCGGAGTGAAGAAAGGTGTCATGGGTTTGGTGATGCACGGTAAGGTCTGTCAGTTGATGTAGGCTATGTGAAAGAGTTTTTGGGAAACTATTACAGCCACTGCCCAAGTTGGAGTAGATGTTCGAGGGTATAATTAGGGATTTTCATACACAGGATTCCTCGTCCCCACTCTGGGCATAATTATAAAGGGAACATCGAGGATAGACTGGCCGAGGAAGCTTGGGTCACCCCGACCCGGAAGAAAACTCCCGTAGTTGTTTCATGAAGTTTGGGAGTAGAATTATGTTATCATGGTATGCTTAAGGTAATCATGTCGAATCCGGATGGATAGTGTACGTCCAAGGAGAAAAGGTCAGTCCAGGATTATCTGGACTCTCGGCCGACATTCAACACAGCTCTCCACCCTCATACAGAGGTACAGGATTCCACTGTCATGGATCTAGGATGAGAATCCAAAGGCACTCGACTTGAAATTTATGAAGAACCCAGATACCTAGGTGTGACTAATTCAAGATAGGATGATTGAGGCCCGGAGCATACCGGCCAAATATTACGATGCGCGACATTGCCAAGTAGAGTCTCAAGAGGGATACCATGATTCCTGAATATACGTCTAGTGCATGGAGTCTCGCGGGTACGCGGGCGGAAGAAGCTCAGTCCATAGAGTATGGGGTGTTACAGGACCCGGGAGCAAATCGGCCCATTGGCTTACAGGCTGGAGCTACCGCCGGAGTTAGCGGGTTTGCATGATGTATTCCACGCCTCCTTTCTCAGGAAGGCTCTACTACGGCCGGAATAGTAGGTTCTTGGCATAGATGGCTCGACAGATTTTGATCAATCGGTAACAAGATGAGCCGGTCAGGATAGATGACACAGCGGTGCGGGTCTTGCGGTGCGGGTCTTGCGGCGCAAGAAGGTCCCACTGGTTAAGGTCTTGTAGACAAACCATGGGCAGGAGGAGCATACCCGAGAGCCACCAAATCTAATACATCAAAGGTACCCGGATCTCTCCGGGTAAAGTATACATTCAACTTCCTATGGGATGTTACAAGCAGTTACCCTCAGTAGAAACCCCGCATTCCTAACTTGAATTTCGAGGACGAAATTTTTGTTTTTGTTTATTGGGATTTGTAACATCTCATTTCCAGCTAGACCCCTAGGAGTGGTTTTGTCAAGACTAGGTCATGACAAAACCCTAAGAAGCCCAAGAAGACCAAGTGAGCTTAGGCATGAAGGTGGAGATCACCATGGTCTGTAAATAGTAGAATTCTATACACTAGTTTAGGATGACCATAGGGCTTCACCATGACTCCATGACCCCACCACAATATCCCTAAACTATTGGAAGGTCCATTAGAGCCCTAAGGGTCCATTGAAATCAACCCAGGGTGGCCAAGTTGACCTAGGATCATCCTAGGCCTAAAATGGGTAAGGTGCCCTAACTAAGGTCAATGTGCCCCTAATGTGCCCAACCAACCCTACCTAGGTCTTCCCAGACCTAAGGTGAAGTCAATGGGTCACCCAAGACCCATTGGGGTCAACTTTAGAGGCTGAGTTGACCCAAGTCAACCTTAGCCCTAAAAAGGTCAAAGTGCCCTAATTAAGAGGCAGGTGACCTCCAATATGCCCAACCAACCCTACCTAAGTCTTCCTAGACCTTAAGTGAGGTCAATGGGTCACCAAGGACCCATTGGGGACAACCCGAGTGGCTAAGTTGACCCAAGTCAACTCTAGCCCCAAAGTGGTCAAAGTGCCCTTACTAAGGGTCAAGTGACCTCCAAGGTGCACTTTTATGTAACGGCCCAGCCCTTTAGACCAAGTGTCGCTACAGGGATGCAACCCGCACACCCCAACGCCATCCCTGTACGGCCATTTAAATCCGCACAGTAGGTTGTTGGCGCAAGGTTTCGAACCCGCAACCCTTAAACAGCTTCGCCTAACAGCAACTGTTACCCGCCGTACTGGGATGGCGTTGGGGTGTGGGGGTTGCAGCCCTGTAGCAGCACTTGGTCTAAAGGGTCGGGCCGTTACAGTGGTGGCGGTGGTGGCCGGCCAGGGAGGTGGTTGGGTGGTCGGTAAAAAGGGCTGGAATACGCTCCAGGTCGGGCTAATCACAGCCCTTGTCTGGAGGAAGAAGATGACCAGGAGGCGTTGGATCTGCTTCAAGATTCGTGCTGGATCATGTTTATTAAATTCTGAATTTTCTGTCTTGTTTACTAGACTCTTTTAAATTAACTATTAAAATTACTTAGGCCCTCCTATAGAAAATGTGGCCAATATCAAAGTTGTAGCCCGTGAAGTCTAGTTTATTTTAAAATTTGTTTGAACCTATTTGGGTAAATGGTTTGACAACAGCACCCATTTTGGTGGGGTCTATACCTAGGCTAGACCAGATAGTATTTTGTGTGCCCCCACCAATCCAGCCATCCAAATGACCTGAAATTTTGGATGGGGGTCAATCTTACCTATACCTAGAACATATCCAAAAATGTGAATATTTGGAGAACATTTTTTATAGTATTTGTAAAAATTTAATAATCCACGAATAAATTAATTAGGTCTCCTAAACATCTCAAAACTACCCCAAATTTGGGTGGGTGGTTTTAAAGGGAATGTTAGGGCTCTGGTAAGAATCTCATCTCATTTGGAGATGTTTTGGTTAGGTATTGATCCAACCCTAGGTTTACCCTTATAGGATTATTTAGGTCAAAGTGCTCTTTTTGGTGTATGAGTGGTCAAATCCCCTCAACAGAGGCTGATATTTTGGCCACTGATTTTATATGGCATATAACACCCTCCAATGGGATTTGGGGTGGTTTGGGGTAGGGTAGCCCTAGAACCCTAGGGTAGGCTCCTTTTTTTGAAGATTTTTAGGGTTTGAAGGTCATGGGGACAAATGACATTGGAATGACTTGAGACTTGGTGGAAGGGATCCTAGGGTGGCTATGGTCCTCCGGTTGAAGTTTTATTAAATTTAGAAGCCTTTAACCCCCTCAAATCCCTAATCTTAGTTTAGGGCACAAGCCCAATAATTGAGTTTAGGCAATCAAAACACCTCACAATAACTTAAAACTTAGGCAGGGTATTTCTTTGATAAAAAAGAGTCCTAAAATAATTTTGGTGGAATTTTTGGGCTAATAAAATCAGTACTTCCTTAATAATCCTAGTTGTGTCTTTAAGTTTATTTTTCTTATTATGATATTTATGTCCACTGAAATGTTTATAAATTTTGTATTTGGAAGTTTTACATCATGTTAGTTCACTCTGTATTTTTATTGGAATTTTTAAATGATTATTTTAAGTATTTATTTCATACACTATGAATTGTGGATTTTTGATCAAAAATAGATATAGAGCCCAATATTGCTACGAAAATTATGAAACTTGGTCAATAAGTATTTTATGACAATATGTTGGCTCTGGAAGCTTCTCATAATTTTTAGAAGATTAAAAACAGTACTTGTTTCACAGAGTTATAAATCTGGAAGATTACTTTTAATTAGATTCAGAGCCCCTTGTGTTTTATAAAATTGTAAAACTTGGTTAGGGTTAGTTTTAAATCATTATCTATCTCCTGGAATTTTATCATATTTATTAGATGAATTATTACAATGCTTGCTTCAATAACCAATGGCTATGGAATCATTGATTTAAAATTAAATTAGGGGCTACTATTCACTGGAAAATTAGGAGAATACTTCTAGAGTGTTTTTAGGCCATGATGGACTTACTGGATTTTTATTATAATTTTTAGAACAATATTGCTGGTCTTTGCTTCTTAAAATGGTAATATTAACTATATGTTCTAAATTATGGATTTGGAGCCTAAACAATTCTGAAAATTCTTAGATCTTGGATTTGCTGTAGAAATGTTACCTAGTATTTATCATAATTTTGTGGTGATTTATTTTTGATTTAAAAGTGCATTTTATGTTCAAAGTAGGGCATTCGGAGTCTTAGGTTAATTAGATTAAATGCCCAAATAATTAGGAAAATAATGAAACTCTGGAGTTAGTCTAAATAGGTCATGGTAGACTCCCAGAAATTGTTATGGATTTGTTGGATGAGTAAATGGAGTACCTCCTAGTGGGAGCATCATGTAGCTTAGCACGGTCTGCATATAGTACATAGAACTGAAATAGGCTAGCTCGGAGAGCTTAAACACACTTAGTGGAGTCACACTGAAATAAAAGAGAGGATTGTTCATGGGTATAAATTAATAATACTAAGTGCCTTGCGAAAGGGAGCTTTGGGCTTCAGCCCATCGTAGTTCCTAGTGCCATCGAGAACCCTTCACGAGGTATGCCTTGGGCAGTCTGGGCTAATGTAAACCATAGGAATAATAAATGTTAAAGAGTAACTTGTATAACTAGGGGTTCACTTTCACACACCCCCGGTGTCTCGGGAAGATAGGGTGACTAGGATGTTCGGACGGTAGACTCGGTGGTTGTGGAAATGAGCAGGGTAGCCCGGTGAGTCGATGGCTTAGTAGATATTTGTGACGGGCAGGATAGCCCGGGGAGCTTTGGCTCGGTTGTTGGCTGTGACGGACGGGATAGTCCGGGGAGCTTTGGCTCGGTGGATAATACATTAATATTGCATGTACATAAGATATAAGGTGGCAGTGGGTCTTCGGTATTGGAGAGTCGTCGCACTGACACCAGTACATTGACTCGGCGGGTGTGGTTTTACACTTAGCCAAATAAGTCCGGTGTACCAGCCGGCAAAGAGTGCGTAGGAGCTCCACTTAGTGCACCAGCGTTGAAGCGTACGATATGTCTGACTGGTAGTGCTGATACCAGTTTAGAGGTGGGCGAGGCCCAACCCACCGCTTCCGTTTGCCACTACGGAGGTATCCTGGGAGGTTTGGCTCCAGAAGGGGCGAACTAAAGGTCTGTGTGCACAGAGTCGGGTGGGTGAGTTGCACTTGCATGATCACATCATAGCATATTTGCATGTCATAGCATCATCATTGCATCAACCCCTAACACCTATTGTATAAAGTGGTATGGGACCCTTTATACAATAGGCCCTACAAACGACCCCTTGGCTTATAAGTTCGCGTGAGCGTGCTTATAAGTTAAGGTTTATATTCTTTATATAGATATTGTTTGCTTGTAAACCGACACCCCATCGTATAAATTGGTATGAGACTTTTTATACGATGAGAGCCTTGTAGAAGATCCTTTAGCTTATGTGTTTTCATATAAGTTAAGGTTACATATTTCATGTTCTGTCTTTCATACTTTTATTACTGCTACTTATTCTCATAGAACTTCTAGATTAGTTCTGTCGTCACCTGCTTACATTTGTTACTCTCCACCTACATAGCTTCCCTTTCCTTCTCACTACTCGGTGCCTAGGAGCCATGGGGGAGGGGTGGGGATGATAGGACTTAGTCTTTTAGACTAACGGTTTTCGGACCAAATCATTTTAGGGGATTGTGAAGCCGAACTTTGAGATGCAACCCCATAGGTCAGTGCGCGTGGAGACGGTACAATCTAGCACCGGAGTTCAGACAGCTAGGACAGTGAGTCCCGATCGTTAGTAGTTGTTCTAGTTTTGCTTCCGCGATGAGTGACTTGTAGTGAGGATTTGGATGTATCGGGCATGAGCCCTATTTTCAGTATTTTATATATTAATGTTGTGGACACTCCCTTCGTGGAGATATTTATTTTATATACATTTGATTCTTGTGGACTAGTTTTGAGTTCATTCTTACTCTTATACTTTATTCTACACTTCTGCGATCGATCGGCCGGTAGGATCGGCGTTTTGTAGTGACGGTCTTCCCGGGTGTGAAGGTGCCACTACAAAGCGGCGGTTCTGGGCATAAGACCCCGGTGATTTTAAAAAGAAAAAAATTTTGGGGTCTTACACATATAACTAAGAAAAATTCTAAGTGTTTTACTCGAGTGAAGTTTTAGTATTCGAGTAGAAACCTTAGAAGCACTCGAGTAGATCTAGTCTATGATTCGAGTATGGAAGTGGTTCTTGAGTAGCTTATATCTAGCACTCGAGAAGCCAAGTCCAGCACTTGAGTAGACATGCTCTCCTTCTCGAATGATCAATGTTTTTGTCTCAGAAATTTTCTAAGTTAAGTGCTCGAGTAGTCTAGTTGAGTACTCGAGTAGTTGAGTAGCCTAATTCGAGTGACAGAAGATAGATCTCGAGAAAATTCTAAGACCACTCGAGTGGCACATACTTGTACTCGAGTAGTTCGTTTAGTACTCGAGTAGTCCAGTTTCAGTACTTGAGTGATCGACATTTCCTCCAGAATTTTTTTCCAAGTCTAAGCTCTCGTGAAGTTCAAGTCTACCTCTCGAGAAGTATATCTAGCACTCAAGTGATCTCTTATCCACTCGAGTGATTTCTTTCTCTATCCAGAATTTCCAGAAATATCTCCTATCGAGTAGTCAGAGCCATCCACTCGAGAGCCAGTTAAATCACTCGAGTAGTATATTTCTTACTCGAGAAATGCTGACTCTTTTTCAAAAAATTCTTTTAAGTTTCAGTCAGATCAAATTTTTGAATTCCGTGATATGACTGGTCCACGTGACCATCATTAATGACGATTATAACCGTTATGGAGATCTTATAAAAGGTCCTGCCATTATGACTAACCCTAAGCAAGTTATTCTAAGATTCTGGATCGGCCGACAAATTTCCTATTCTTCAGAAAGTCGTTGCACGTCTTCAAGATCGCCAAGGCACTTCTTTCGATCCAGATCGATTTGCAGATCAAGAGATTCATCATTCTCCATCTACTCCTTGATCGTGTGAGTCAAAGTTTCTCAGAACAGATCTAGCCGATAGTCTTCTTCTACAATTTCTGATAAAGCCGCAAAGTCCAAGAAAGAAGACCTATGGAGAGATTTTCAGATCTGAGAAGATTACTGTTTGTATTGTACAAATTTCTTTTTAATCTTGTAGGAGATTATTCTCTAAGTGTTGGAAATTTGTTCTCCGAGTTGTAGGAAGTTTTCATCTTTCGAGTGTAGATCACTTTTTGGATCGAGTTGTAGGAACGTTATTCCGAGTGGTATGATTGTTTTTAATCCGAGATTAATGTAGCCGAGTCTAGTGCTTTGTTAGAGCGGTGAGTGTAAAGTGGACGTACCTAATATTGGGGAACCACTATAATTCTTGGTGTCCTCTATGAATGCTTGTTTATTTTTTGTGCTTAGATCTCTAAATTTTTTATTCCGCAAAAAGACGCACAACTCACCTATTCACCCCCTCTAGGTGATTTAGGTAGATAACTTAGACATTTTTTCAGATAGACACAAGGAAATCTCTCTGGTGTCAAATCATTTCACCTCACTTCTATTTTCTGTAGGATCTAGTCTTGTATCTAAGTGTAAGATTGATGTGTGAATCTGAGTTGTAGGCCTGTGTTATAAAGGCTGAGTGTGATTCAGTGTTGAATCTGAGGTAGGACTATGCTTCTAGCCTGAGTGGTAGGGCCTTTGGTCCTAAGGTAGGTGATTGTTTAATCACTGAGTGGTAGGGCTTAGTGCCTGAGTTGTAGGTCTTGAAGGAGACTGAGTGGTCATGCGGGATTGAGTTGTAAGCTCTTTGGAGTCGAGAAATTGGAGAAGAGCCTTGTCTAACACACTGTTAGAAAGGTGAGAGGGACAGTGGACGTACCAATAATCTGGGGGACAACTATAAAATATCTGTGTCTTCTGTGTGTGTATCTTGAAAGCTAAACCAACTAATCACAAAGCACAGCATAATCTGATAAAGGTCTAAAGAACTTAAAAGAGACCAAAAACTATTCACCCCCATCTAGGTGTTTAGCTGACCTTTAAATCAAAGACTTTCAAGTGGTATCAGAGGGAGGTTGCTCAAGAAAGGCTGAACAGTCTGAGTATATCTCCAAGGTTAGCTACAAGTCTGTCCTTATGGATTTAGGAGTGAACTATAAGGAGATGGGTGTCATGAAGCTTCCAATCTGCAGGAAGGAAGGCTTTAGCATCTGGAAGGAGAGAGTTAGGCTGTTTATGGAAGCAGCTGATCCTAGGATCTTTATTACTATCAAGGAGGTACCTTTCATCCCTATGAAAGTGTTAGTTCTAAATGCCAATGATCAGACACCTAAGATTTATGCAAAGATGACTAAGGATGAATTCATTCTTACCACTATGGACAAGAGGGATCAGAATATCATTGTCAATATTATTGATGATTCTACCTTTCAGAGTTTTATCCACTGCACAACTGCAAAGGAAATGGGTGACACACTAGTGATCTATATGGGAGGGACAGAGAAAGTCAGAGATAATATGAAGTCCATGCTCAATCAGGAGTATGAGGCTTTCATGCAGTCCAAAGGATACAACATAGCCATATGCTATGAAAAGTTCTTCAGGATTGTGAATGAAATAAAGACCTATGGGAGGGTCTTCAGTCAGTATGAGCTGAATAACAAGTTTCTAAGATCTCTCACTAGAGACTAAAACACAAAGATGTGTGCCATCAGAGAGGTGGTAAAGTTGGGTGATACTCCACCTCACACCCTGTTTGAAAAGTTGTTATCATATGAGATGCAACTAACTATCATAAAAGAGGAGGAGACCAACAGCAAGTCTCAGGCCAAAGAGAAGTCTGTGGCCTTCAAAGCTAAAGCCACAAGGAGAAGTAGGAGAAAGATTCCTTCTCCACCAAGAAGAGATGAACCGAGTCTTTCGTGAGTATCTGGATAAGTTCATCATTTTTATTGATGATATCCCGGTCTATTCCAAGACCCGTGAGGAACATGTAGCCCATCTCAGACTTACTCTCTCCACCCTTCGTCAACATAGACTCTATGCTAAGCTGGCAAAATGTGAGTTTTGGTTGGATGGTGTTACTTCCTTGGGTCACGTCATTTTAGGTGATGGACTTTCCGTTGATCCTCTCAGGATTTCCACAGTTATGGACTGGAAGAGACCCTCTACCCCTACTGAGATCCATAGTTTCCTTAGTTTGGCTGGCTATTACTGGCATTTTGTCAAGGATTTCTCCTCTCTTGCTGCTCGTTTGACAAAGTTAACTCAAAAGCATGCCAGGTTCGAGTGGTTAGATCAGTGTGAGCAAGCTTTTTCTGAATTAAAGCAACGTTTGTGTTCAACGCCAGTTTTAGCTCTTCTATCAGAGGGGTTAGACTTTTCAGTGATACTGAAGCTTTCGGTGTTGGCTTGGGTTGTGTCCTGATGCAAGAAGATCGTGTTATCGCTTATGGATCGAGGCAGTTGAAGACTCATGAACGCAACTACCCCACTCATGATCTGGAGTTCGTTGTGGTGGTGTTTGCTTTGAAGTTTTGGCGTCATTATCTCTGTTGGGGCTGCGATCCGGAATCGCCCAACTCTAGAGGGGGGTGAATAGAGTATTCAAAAATTATGACACCCTACTCAACTCCCTTAGAGTTAATTTGCGGAATGAGTTTATAGATATTTGAAACCCTAGAGCCTAACACAAAGTGAAGTGCACTAGAGAAAGCTAACTGTAATTACAGTTGAGCTTTGGTCCTATCACAGCAACTAGCAATCCTAGTTATTTCTACTCACAGCCATAGTGCAATAATTAAATGAAACAACACAGACGACACAAGAAGTTTATAGTGGTTCCCTCTAAATAGGTACGTCCACTCTTCTACCACCCTGGTAGGAATCCACTATAGGTTTTTGTTCAGGTGCCCTGCCACCAACTGATCTGCTTCAGGTAGATCAAGTAGACCCTTTGAGCTTTTGATCAGGAGCTCAAAATCCAACACAGGTTTTTGATCAGGTGCCCTGCCACCAAGGTTCACTTTTGAAGGGAGTAATAACCCTTGTTGGTACCCTAGTTTTGATTTGAGTTCAGTCTTCGCTTTCTGTCTCTTGACCCAAGATTTATCTATGGTCAAAGGTTAGTTGTTTAGTTTGTTGCTCTAGTTTTAGAGGCGTCACTTTTCCAGATGTAAAATCGGTTAAGTTGTTTTTCGTTCGACTATGGTCGAACGCCGCTCGACTATCGTCTATCGACTGTTCGACGATCGTCTATCAGTTGGTCGACATTTTGTCTGCGTTGATAGTTCGACTATCTGTTTGATAGGTCGACTATCTGTTGTGTTTGATAGTTCGACTATCTGCTTGGATAGTTCAACTATCTGATAGTTCGACTATCTATTTGATAGGTCGACTATCTGTCCGCTTTGATAGTTCGACTATCTGTTTGATAGGTCGACTATCTGCTTTCTGTGATAGTTCGACTATCTATTTGATAGGTCGACTATCTGTTCTCTTTGATAGTTCGACTATCTGCTTGGATAGTTCAACTATCTGATAGTTCGACTATCTGTTGATAGGTCGACTATCTGTTTTGGTTGATAGCTCGACTATCTGTTTGATAGGTCGACTATCTGTTCTCTTTGATAGTTCGACTATCTGTTTGATAGGTCGACTATCTGTTTTCTTTGATAGTTCGACTATCTGTTTGATAGGTCGACTATCTGTTTTCTGTGATAGTTCGACTATCTGTTTGATAGGTCGACTATCTGTTTTCTTTGGTAGCTCGACTATCTGTCTTGATAGATCGACTATCTGATAGCTCGACTATCTGTCCTGATAGTTCGACTATTTGCTATGGTAGTTCGACTATCTTCTTTGATAGTTCGACTATCTGTATCGTTCGACTATCTGTCTGATAGGTCGACGATCTCTGTGCTTCGGTCGACGATCTCCGAGGGTCGTTCGATGTTTTGCTGTATGTCTTGAGTAATTTTGTCATCTTCTATGATGTGATTTATTTCATATTTATTTTGGCATATTTTATAAAAGATTATTTGAATAAAGTTGTGATATTATTTTCATGCAATATCTGCTCCATCCCTTATGCATGAGCCAATCTTTTTCTGACAAAGTTGTTTGTCTTATTAGCTGAGATATGATTTCTGCTTTATCTGCCAGGCTGTCCTTTATAGCCGTTAGACTCAAAAAGTCTTCCTTGGCCGTAAAGAGTCTCTTTTGATGTGACTTTCTCTAGTATTATTTATCAGAGTTATTTGCAGTTTCTTAGAAAGTTTTATCCTCTTATAGGATATCTGTCTGCAGTATTTGTTTTTGCTTTATGCTATTTGCAGCCCAGCTTGCAGATTTCAGTAGAAGACAAGATTCAAACTCAAATTAAAGCCGTTGCAAAGGCTCATATAAAAAGGAGTTTTCTTTTGAAAGAAGAACACAGATAAACACACAACTGAGAACACGGTACCCAGATCATATACTCTCAGCAGCATTCAAGCTTACAACTTACAGTTTACAACTGCTCTCAGCTCGCTCACATCCAACTGAGAAGAAGTTTTAGCTCTTCACTCTTCTTCAACCTGAGTTCTCCTGCTTACAGGAAGATTTTCACTCAGAGCTTTTTGAAGAAGAAGAAGAAGATAGCTGCCTGAAGAAGAATTTTCATTCATATTTATTATCTTCTTGTAGCTTTTTCCTTCTGATTTTCTGAAGTGTTTTCTGCACTGAAGCAAGACTTCACCTGGACATTCTTTTAGCCAGGGGGAGCCTTGACTCTTTAGAGCTTTCTAGCTCAGTGCAAGTTCTTGAGCTTCTCTAATTTTATTTAAAATAGAGAAGACTTTTTAACCTCCTTTCCCCCTCCTGTAAAGGGTTATTACTCCCTTCAAAAGTATACCTTGGTGGCAGGGCACCTGATCAAAAACCTGTGTTGGTTTTTAGACACATGATCAAAAGTCTAAAGGGTTTCTAGATCTACCTGAAGCAGATCTTATTGGTGGCAGGGCACCTGATCAAAAACCTGAGTGGATTCCTATCTTGTTGGTAGAAGAGTGGATGTACCCAAGTTGTTTGGGGAACCACTATAAATTCCCTTATGTCGTCTGGTTGTTTGATTTATTACTTGTGTTGTTGGCTATGATTAGTTTTAACTAGGTTTGCTAGTTGCTGTTTAGGATTCCAAGCCTTAACTGTAATTACAGTTGGCTGCCTTTTGTGCACAACACTTGTGTTAGGCTTTAGGGTTACTTCTCAAATATCTATAACCTTCATTCCGCAATTAACTCCAAGGGAGTTGAGTAGACAGTCAACTTTGCTAGTGTAATTTTTGATTACTCTATTCACCCCCCCCCCCCTCTAGAGTAGTATCTATCCCTTTTCTTTCAATTGGTATCAGAGGGAGGTTGTCTGACTGTATAGGCTAACACCTAAGTCACAAGATCCTGATAGATACCAAGGATTATAGATATTCACTTTCACTATCATGGCCCAGCCCAAGGATTACTCTAGCACCAGACCTCCAGCATGCAACTTAGCTAAGTTTAGCATCTGGAAGGCAAGGATTAAGTTATATATGAACTCTATTGATGAGAGTATTTTTGCTTCTATTTTGACAGGACCACCAAGAGCACCTACTGCAGCTACTGCTTCATCATCAACTGATATGAGTGCAGTGCCTCCTCCAGATTACAATGATGAATACAAAAAGGCAAAGATAGTAGATGCTAAGGCAATGAACATTCTGGCTCAGACAATGTCTGATGAAGTATTCCAGAAGGTTGCTGACTGCTCCTCAGCAAAAGCAATGTGGGATACACTGAACCAGATTGTAGCTGGTTCAGCTGATGAAAGGAAGGACAGAAGGTCCAACCTTATCTCCCAGTATGAAAATTTCAAGAAAACTAATGCTGAATCAGTTGAAGCAATGTACACAAAGCTCAGCTCAATCATCAATGAGCTGAGGACTCTTGATAAGGATATTTCATTGACAGAGGTCAATGATAAGATTCTTATGTGCTTCCCTAGCACATGGGATCTAAGGATCTGGCCTATCAAGGAGGCCAGAAGTACAAATGAAATCTCAACAGAAGCCCTTCTCAGCAAGCTCAAGTCCTTTGAGCAAGTGCTGAAGTCCAGGGAAGCTGAGGCTGAAGCAAAGACTCCAACTCCCACAAGAAAAGAGCAAACCCTTGCTCTCAAAGCTGCTGATGCTTCTGAAGGAAGCCAGTCCAATGAGGAACTGATGGCATTATTTGCCAAAAGGTTTCTCAAGATGGGAAGGAAAGAATTCAGAAAGAAATCTTCAAAATATGAAGAAAAACCAAGGTATGATCGTACTCCTACTAAAGAAATAATTTGCTATGGTTGTAAGAAGCCTGGACATATTCTTCCAGACTGTCCAGAGGAAAAGAATAAAGAGAAAAGGAAAGACAAGGATCAGCACAGGAAGCATTCCAAGCCATCCTCCTACAAGAACAAAAAGAAGGAGAGAGGTTTTGTTGCTGAAACCTGGAGCGATTCTGATGAGGAATCTTCCTCCTCAAGCTCCAGTGAGGATGAGGAAGAAAAGAAGGCAAAGGAAGTTTGTCTGATGGCAATTGATGCCTGCAACAATCACTCAGCTGCAGAGAGTTCAGATTCTGATGAAGAAATGTCAACAGAAGATGAGGTATTGTCTTCTTACAATTTTACATCTGA
Source organism: Platanthera zijinensis (assembly GCA_039513925.1). NCBI lineage: Eukaryota > Viridiplantae > Streptophyta > Magnoliopsida > Asparagales > Orchidaceae > Platanthera > Platanthera zijinensis. The sequence continues at coordinate 92,739,556 of CM077085.1, forward strand.
TGAATTTAAATCAGATTTTAAATCTTTATGTTTAGATTTAATTAGTTCTGAAAAGGAAATAAAAGAGCTTAGAAATAAACTAGCTGAATCTGAATTAATTTCTATTGAAAACATTAGGTTAACAGCAGAACTCACTAATTCTAGTGAAGAAATAAAATTCCTTAAGAATGAATTAGCTAAGTCCAAAAGGTTAGAAGAATCTCTGAATTGTAGAAGCCTTAAGTTGCTTGAAATAACCAGCATGTCTAACACTAGGCCAGGCAATAATAAATTAGGCTTAGGAGCATCTTCTAGTGAACCCCCAATCATTCTTAAAAACCATCTTTCAACTCCAGTGAATTTTATTTCAGCTAGTGGAATAAAAAACACTGAGCAAGTTAATCAGGTTAATAAAGCTTTAAATAAAACTAAGAGAGAGAAAAGAAAACAAAAATTTAAGGAAATACAAAGAGCGTCGAACGCTGCTCGACGATCGCAGGCCCAATGGTCGAACGGAGATCGACGATCTGGGCACCCATCGTCGAACGTTTATCGACGTTTTCAACATGAATTTCAAAACTTCAACCAGAACTTTAGAAACCCGAATATGAATAGAAACCCTAGGTTCATTGACCCATCATCTGCATGGAGAATCCCACCTAGGAGATCTTACCCGTTAGGTTATCACCCTCAACCTGCTTATTCATTTATTTCCAGTTTTTCTTATATGAAAAATAAGGGACCCAAGGTTACCTGGGTCCACAATGTTTAACTTATTTTTCTACAGGTAAAGACCTATCTTATCACTCAGAATAAGTGGTATTTGGATAGTGGTTGCTCCAAGCATATGACAGGAAATAAAGAACATCTGCCAAGATTCAAGGCCAAGCTTGGCCCAAAGGTGATCTTTGGAGATTCAAGCTATGGTCAAACTGAAGGCTATGGCAGGATGACAATTGGAGCTGTAACATTCAAGAGAGTTGCTTATGTAACTGGACTGAAGCATAATCTCATTTCAGTAAGTCAGTTATGTGATGTTGGATACTAGGTATCATTTTCTAACTCTCTTTGTAATATTACTTTAAATAATAATGTTGTGTTAGTAGGTATTAGACAAGGTAATATTTACTTAGTAGATTTTAACTCAACTCACTCTGAAATCTGCTTATTTAATGAAGTAACAAATAATAATACTTTATGGCATAAAAGGCTTAGCCATGTTAACCTCAAGAACATATCTAGGTTATCTAAACACAACCTTGTTAGAGGTTTACCTTCTTGCCCCTACAAGAAGGAGAGCCTATGCAAGGCTTGTCAATTAGGCAAGCAAACTAAGAATTCATTTAAATCAGTAAATAAAAGTGATTCTCCTAGAATCCTGTATTTATTACATTTGGACCTATTTGGCCCAATAAATGTACAGAGTTTAGGAGGGAATTATTACACCCTAGTCATTGTAGATGACTTCTCTAGGTTCAGTTGGGTGTTCTTTTTGAGAACTAAGGCTGATAACTTCAAAGCCCTTACAGATTTTCTATTATGTGTGCAGAATGAGTACTCTACTCATGTGGCCTTGATCAGAAGTGATCATGGTACTGAGTTTGACTCTCTTCTCATGCAAGAATTCTGTGAGAGAGAAGGTATCAAACATAGCTTCTCAGCTCCTAGAACTCCCCAACAAAATGGGGTAGTTGAAAGGAAGAACCGAACCCTGATTGAAGCTGCTGGCACATTGTTGGCAGATGCTAATATGCCTCTTTCCTATTGGGCAGAAGCTATTAGTACAGCCAACTATGTTTTGAACAGAAGTCTGATACACAAGCTTAAGTGTAAAACTCCTTATGAGTTGCTTAAAGGAAAGAAACCTAAAATAAATTATTTTAGAGTATTTGGTTGTGTAGTTTATATTCATAATAATAATAAAGAATACCTTAGAAAGTTTGAAGCAAAAGGTTCAATGGAAATTTTTCTTGGATATTCCCAAGTAAGCAAAGCTTATAGGGTTTTTAATAAATCTTCTTCTAAAATTGAAGAATCTGTTCATGTGTCCTTTGATAAATCTCAAATGTTTTACAAGGAGAAGGAAACTTCCCCTTCCTCAAGTTCATTGCAGGTACCAGAATCTAGCAAAGATGTCACTCAAGAGATTCTCCATCTATCAACTCTTCATATCACTGAATCGGACAGTGATGAAGACTGTGCAGAAGTTGTTGATGTACCACCAATAGTAGATCAAATTCCTCCTGAGGAATTAATCCCAACTATTGCTGAAGATCACATCCCACCTGTTGATGTTGTCACACTTAGAGATCATCCTACATCTCAAGTGATAGGAGACATATCAGCTGGTGTTCAAACAAGACATCAGTTAAGACAGGATGTGATGCATGCTTGTTTCCTTTCACAGATTGAGCCCCTCACCATTAAAGATGCTGAGCTAGATCCCCACTGGATCATTGCTATGCAAGAGAAACTTAATCAGTTTGAAAGATGTAAAGTATAGACTTTGGTTCCAAGACCTAAAGGCCAACTGATCATAGGCACCAAGTGGGTGTATAGAAACAAGTTGGATGCAAATGGAATCATTATAAGGAACAAAGCTAGCTTGTAGCTCAGGGCTACAGACAGGAGGAAGGTATAGATTATGACCAAACCTTTGCTCCTGTTGCAAGGCTAGAAGCAATAAGGATCTTTCTAGCCTATGCAGCCTATAAAAGTTTAAAGTTTTTCAGATGGATGTCAAAAGTGCCTTTCTAAATGGTGAGCTAAAGGAAGAGGTATTTGTTGAACAACCACCTGGGTTTGTTTCTTCAACTCAGCCCTCACATGTTTTCAAGTTGCAAAAAGCTCTTTATGGACTCAAACAAGCACCTAGAGCCTGGTATGAGACTCTAGCTAGTTTCCTGTTAGAGCACAACTTTGTTAGGGGAGTAGTTGATAGAACCCTTTTCGTCAAGCACCACGAGGACACAATCCTGTTAGTTCAAGTGTACGTGGATGACATTATTTTTGGTTCCACTGTTCCCAAACTGTGCAAAAAGTTCTCTGACTTGATGCATTCCAAGTTTGAGATGAGTAGTATGGGTGAGTTGTCTTACTTTCTTGGTCTCCAAGTAAAGCAAGATGCTGATGGCATCTTCATCTCCCAATCCAAATATGTCAAGGAATTGGTAAAGAAGTTTGGGATGGCTGATGCTCAGCAATGCATACACCTATGGCTACTAATGTAGTTATAGATTCTGATGATCAGGGAAAGCTTGTTGATCAAAAGAATTATAGGGCCATTGTTGGTTCCCTATTGTATTTAACTGCAAGTAGGACAGATATAATGTTTGCTACATGTCTTTGTGATAGATTTCAGGTCAACCCCAAGGAATCTCATCTGATTCTTCTCAAGAGAATCTTGAGATACCTGAAGGGATGTCCAAATCTAGGACTTTGGTACCCAGCTGAATCAGAATTTGAATTAATTGGATACTCTGATTCTGATTATGCTGGTTGTCGAGTTGACAGGAAAAGTACCTCTGGAACTTGTCAGTTCCTGGGAGAGAGATTGGTCTCTTAGTTCTGTAAGAAGCAGGCTTCTTTCTCAACTTCAACTACAGAGGCTGAATATATAACAGCTGCTAGTTGTTGTTCACAGATCATGTGGATACAAAACCAGCTTTTGGATTATGGGTACACACACAAGAACACAAAAATCATGTGTGATAGTACAAGTGTTATCTCTATTGCACAAAATCTTGTGCACCACTCTAGAACGAAACACATTGAGATCCGGCACCATTTCCTGAGAGATTGTGTGGAAAAGAACAAGATCAGCCTTGAGTTCATATCCACTAACCTTCAGAGAGGTGATATATTCACCAAGCCCTTAGATGAACAGAAGCATCTGTTCTTTTTGGTTCAACTAGGCATGATTAATGGAAGAGACTAAGTGTGATGTCTGCCTTGTTGAAACCTGTTTGAAGATCGTCGAACGACGCTCGAAGATAGTCGATCGGATCAAGCCTATCGTCGACCTATGGTTGATGATAGCTTATCTGCTTGAAGATCGTCGACCGGCGTTCGAAGATCGTCGAACAGGTCGAGCCTATCGTCGATCTATGGTTGACGATAGCTTGTTGTTTGTGAAGATAGAAATAGTCGAACGATGGATCGACTACTCTGCTTCAAGAACGATCGTCGAATGACCGTTCGACCATCGTCTCCAGTATATTTTAAATAGATCGACGATCGTTGTTTTAATATAAAGCTGATGGTCGACCTAGGTTAAGAGATCTTTCTTTTTATCGTCGATGGAGAGCATCTTCTCGCATTCCGTCTTCCTGCTTGCTCTTTGTCTCGCGATTTCCGTCGTTTTGTCTTCGCCGTCTCCCTCGTCTTCTCCAGCCCCTTCAATGGCGATAGCTCCAGCTCTTCTGACAGTGGTGAAGTTCGATGCAGGCTTCAGTGTGGATTTCGATTCTTTCAGTTGCTGCGAATCTGGAATAGTGGAAATTCTCAATCTATGCAAAGATCAAGGTTTGGAAAAGCTCATGTCCTCCAGGATAAAGATAAACATTCAAGAGATCAAAGAATGGGCATTTACTTCGTCCTCCAATGACGAATCAATGACCGGAACAATTGGCAGAGAAGAGGTAACTTTGACTCCCGTCATTTTAACTGAAATTTTTGGATTGTTAAATGGGGAAGAAGATTACGAGCAAGATACCCCAGAGTTTGGGAGAATGCTGATAGAGTTGGGACATGCCGAAGGCATTCCCTCTAAGCTGCTTAAGGTGAATTTTCCGTTTAAGATTAAGTTCCATGTTGAACTCGTCGGAAAAGTGCTACTGGGAAAGCACTCTGCCCATGACAACATTACAAGGCAACAGTTTGCCCTAATGTGTGCAATTGTGAACAAAAAGAAGATTAACTAGGCAGGAGTATTGTTTGATTTAATAAGGAAAAGGAACAGCAAGAAAGAAGTCACCCTGGGTAGGGTGGTTGGGATTTTTCTGAAGGAAAAATATCCTCATTTGTTAGTTTCAGCTGCTACCTCCATCAATGCCAGCAAGAAGATGGATCCAACCTTGTTCGCCAAGTGGAAAAGGACTTTTCTGAAGCCCGCTCCAGCAGGGGTTGCTCCAGCTGCATCTGAGAGCACCAGGACTGCCTCAGTCACTCCTCTCCTACAAGAAGCTGGCTCAGCAAATCTCTCCCTTCCATCTTCTTCATCTGCATTACCGTCTACTTCAGTTGAAGTTCCATCAACTTCAATTGAAGTACGACCTTCTGCTTCTCATCTTCCTAATTCATCTACAATTCTCCATACATCACCTCCTGCATCTCCTCTCCCTTCTCATCTTACTGGGATCTCACATCCCAGTTTTGATTTGTTGGTGACTGAGATATCCACTCCTCCTCAGTCACCAATTCCTTCTTCAGATCACATTGATCATCTTGCATCCACCCATCATTCTCCAGCTCACTCTCCATCTCCAGTTCACTCTCCAGTTCATCAAGAATACACCATTCCTGCTGATCATCCATCCACTAAGATTCCCCCTTCATCATTTGAAATCACTCCAGCATTCATTTCTAGCATCTTGGAGTTAATTACTCCTTCGATCAAAATTATGATTGAAGAGGCAATTGCTCCCCTTGCATCCTCCATCTCTTCTTTGACTGCTGCCATTCAAGCACTCTCAAATTCTGCTGAGCCCTCTTCATCTAGGGGCATGGTTTCAGTATCTACTGAAATCAGGCAGGGGGAGATGCTTTATGAAGATGCCTCTGAGCTGCCTTTGGCCTCCCCTCCAGCAGATCCTCCTGCAGTTGCAGAGAAAGAAATAGAAGAATCAGCTCCTCCTCCTTTGTCTGAAACAGAAATTTCTGATGTCTTAATGAAGTCTGAATTCATTGTCAAAGTTTGCCTAGAAGAATGTTCTACTCCCCTGGTCGCCCTATACCTAGAAGGAGTTATCACTTCCTTTCTAGATGAATTATGGGAGTTAGGACACTCAAAGGACAATTCTGAAGGTATCCCTTTTACTCACTTTTTAGACTTGTTAACTGATATGATAGTTTGGGAATACCTAAAAGGAATGATTTGATGTCATTTAGCAAAATTTTTGTTCATAATACTACAGATAAAATGGAAGAAGTATTAGATGTTCAAGAGCCTGATCACTAACCAGCTCCAGAAGTTCAAACTGAACCAGAACCAGTTGCTCAAGTTTTTGAGGCTGCTCAGCCAGCTCAGCTAGCAGTGCAAGTAGAACTGGTCTCCATGACAGTTTCTAATCAACAAGAAAAGGCTTCAGATGCTCAAATTGAAAAGTCTACTGTATGGGATGATTCCCCTGGATTGGATTTAAATGCTCTCCTGGCACAGGATACCATGGAAGAAGAATTAGAAAGAGCTGCCCTAAAAGAAAAGGAAAGAGTTGTGCAAGAAGCGATTGATCCATATGATCTTCCCATTTCTTCAAATTCTGAGGATGAGATTGATTCTGATGAATCTGATGAGTCTAAGAGAAAAATATCTGCTAAAAAGAAAAGGAAAGCTGTGGCTCCTCCTCCTCCAAATCCTGATAATGATACTCCCTACTATATCCTAAAAGGAATTGATCCTAAATCAAAAGAATTCCAACACTGGATGGCATTTTCTAAAAATCAGCAGAAGCAAAGGAAGAAGTCAAAGAGATATGACAGTCTTGTCCCAAGATGGACTCCTAGAGGTCCTCCTCCTCCACCTCCCAGTGCAGGAGCCTCTGGAAACCTATCTGCAAACCCTGCTGCTCAGTCTGACAAGTTCAACTCATCTCAGTCATCACAAAGGAAAAGTTCTCAAGGATATCAAGGTAAAACGCAATCTGGCTATCAAAGACTTGATGTTGATGTTAAGGAACAAGTAAAGGAGGTGGTGTATCAAAGAACAACTTTTTCTCCTCCTCCTTCCAAAGAACTCAAGAGCTCAACCTCTCCAAAGCCAGATCATGCTGTGAAGGCTGTTTCAAAAGGTAAGCGAATTATTTTCTCTGAAAAATCTAGCAAGATATTTGCTGAGTCTGCTCCTCCTTCTTATCTAGTTATTCAGGATAAAGAGCCAGCTGAAAGTCTGCTAGACTTGTCTATTAAGTTTAAAGTTGTGAAACCTGTTGATACATCTTCTAAAAATGTGTATGAAAGCCCAGAGCTTGATCCTAATTTCAGGATGGCTCGTTTTCTTGAACTTATTGGTTCAGCTCAAATTAAGAAAGCTAAAGCTGAAGGCAAAGACACTGCAGGATTAACCACTATGTCAAAATTCAGAATGAAGGAGCTCGATAAATTCCAGGTTAGACCTGAGGTATTTGATCCTTCAAAATACAAGGAAAAGCATCCTGAGGAAGTTGTCCCAAGAGCGTCAGAATCGAAAATCATTGGAGAACAAGACCTGAAGTTGTCAAGGAAAGAAGCTCTAGATCCTTCTAGAAAAATTACTTTCATTCCTAGTTCTTCTCAACCTAAACCTAATTCTGAAGCATCTTAAAATTTCATTTATTAACAGTTATTTGCTTATCTGATTGATTGATGTTATCTGCTTAGTTATTTCTCTTCATGCATTTTATTTATTTTCAGTAATTAGTTTTGTGTTTAGTTGTTGAGAGACTTAACTCAAATAGGGGGAGATTGTTGGTACCCTAGTTTTGATTTGAGTTCAGTCTTCGCTTTCTGTCTCTTGACCTAAGATTTATCTATGGTCAAAGGTTAGTTTTTTAGTTTGTTGCTCTAGTTTTAGAGGCGTCACTTTTCCAGATGTAAAATTGGTTAAGTTGTTTTTCGTTCGACTATGGTCGAACGCCGCTCGACTATCGCCTATCGACTGTTCGACGATCGTCTATCAGTTGGTCGATGTTCTGTCTGCGTTGATAGTTCGACTATCTGTTTGATAGGTCGACTATCTGTTGTGTTTGATAGTTCGACTATCTGCTTGGATAGTTCAACTATCTGATAGTTCGACTATCTGTTTGATAGGTCGACTATCTATCCGCTTTGATAGTTCGACTATCTGTTTGATAGGTCGACTATCTGCTTTCTGTGATAGTTCGACTATCTGTTTGATAGGTCGACTATCTGTTCTCTTTGATAGTTCGACTATCTGCTTGGATAGTTCAACTATCTGATAGTTCGACTATCTGTTGATAGGTCGACTATCTGTTTTGGTTGATAGCTCGACTATCTGTTTGATAGGTCAACTATCTGTTCTCTTTGATAGTTCGACTATCTGTTTGATAGGTCGACTATCTGTTTTCTTTGATAGTTCGACTATCTGTTTGATAGGTCGACTATCTATTTTCTGTGATAGTTCGACTATCTGTTTGATAGGTCAACTATCTGTTTTCTTTGGTAGCTCGACTATCTGTCTTGATAGATCGACTATCTGATAGCTCGACTATCTGTCCTGATAGTTCGACTATCTGCTGTGCTAGTTCGACTATCTTCTTTGATAGTTTGACTATCTGTATCGTTCGACTATCTGTCTGATAGGTCGACGATCTCTGTGCTTCGGTCGACGATCTCCGAGGGTCGTTCGACGTTTTGATGTATGTCTTGAGTAATTTTGTCATCTTCTATGATGTGATTTATTTCATATTTATTTTGGCATATTTTATAAAAGATTATTTGAATAAAGTTGTGATATTATTTCCATGCAATATCTACTCCATCCCTTATGCATGAGCCAATCTTTTTCTGACAAAGTTGTTTGTCTTATTAGCTGAGATATGATTTCTGCTTTATCTGCCAGGCTGTCCTTTATAGCCGTTAGACTCAAAAAGTCTTCCTTGGCCGTAAAGAGTCTCTTCTGATGTGACTTTCTCTAGTATTATTTTATCAGAGTTATTTGCAGCTTCTTAGAAAGCTTTATCCTCTTATAAGATATCTGTCTGCAGTATTTGTTTTTGCTTTATGCTATTTGCAGCCCAGCTTGCAGATTTCAGTAGAAGACAAGATTCAAACTCAAATTAAAGTCGTTGCAAAGGCTCATATAAAAAGGAGTTTTCTTTTGAAAGAAGAACACAGATAAACACACAACTGAGAACACAGTACCCAGATCATATACTCTCAGCAGCATTCAAGCTTACAACTTATAGTTTACAACTGCTCTCAGCTCGCTCACATCCAACTGAGAAGAAATTTTAGCTCTTCACTCTTCTTCAACCTGAGTTCTCCTGCTTACAGGAAGATTTTCACTCAGAGCTTTTTGAAGAAGAAGAAGAAGAAGATAGCTGCCTGAAGAAGAATTTTCATTCATATTTATTATCTTCTTGTAGCTTTTTCCTTCAGATTTTCTGAAGTATTTTCTGCACTGAAGCAAGACTTCACCTGGACATTCTTTTAGCCAGGGGGAGCCTTGACTCTTTAGAGCTTTCTAGCTCAGTGCAAGTTCTTGAGCTTCTCTAATTCTATTTAAAATAGAGAAGACTTTTTAACCTCCTTTCCCCCTCCTGTAAAGGTTTATTACTCCCTTCAAAAGTATACCTTGGTGGCAGGGCACCTGATCAAAAACCTGTGTTGGTTTTTAGACACCTGATCAAAAGTCTAAAGGGTTTCTAGATCTACCTGAAACAGATCTTGTTGGTGGCAGGGCACCTGATCAAAAATCTGAGTGGATTCCTACCTTGTTGGTAGAAGAGTGGACGTACCCAAGTTGTTTGGGGAACCACTATAAATTCCCTTGTGTCGTCTGGTTGTTTGATTTATTACTTGTGCTGTTGGCTGTGATTAGTTTTAACTAGGTTTGCTAGTTGCTGTTTAGGATTCCAAGCCTTAATTGTAATTACAGTTGGCTGCCTTTTGTGCACAACACTTGTGTTAGGCTTTAGGGTTACTTCTCAAATATCTATAACCTTCATTCCGCAATTAACTCCAAGGGATCGAGTTGAGTAGACAGTCAACTTTGCTAGTGCAATTTTTGATTACTCTATTCACCCCCCCCCCCCTCTAGAGTAGTATCTATCCCTTTTCTTTCAACCCTTTATACAGGAGGTTGAGAGAGTTAAAGTTTCTTCTCTATTGTTAAAACAGATTAGAGAAGCTAGTGGATTGCACAGAGCTAGAAAGCTCTAAAGAATCACGGCTCCCCCTGGCTTAGAGAATATCCAGGAAGAAGTCTTGCTTCAGGGTGTAGGAACTCTTCTGAACTTGAGACAGAGAACTGTCTTGAAGTTCTTGAAGGAGCAGCTTGAAGAAGACTCTTGATTTTAGAATGATTGTTCTTCTTCTATAGCTTTTCTTTCTTCTTCTTCTTCTTCTTCTTCTTGAGGCACTGAGTGAATGTTCCTTGCAGCAGTATGAACTCAGGATTGAAGAAGAGAGAGTTGAAGAAGGATGATCTTCTCAGTTGAATGTATCAATGACTGAGAGCTGTATATTTCTTCTTGCTTTCAATCTCTATGCCAACTTGTTATCTCTCTGTATGTTGCTGTGTGTATCTCTGTCTTTAGAAAGCACTTTATATATTGGCCTTTACAACGGCTCTAATCTTTGTTTGAACTTTGTCTTCTTCTGAGATCTGCAATCTGGGTTGCAAATAGCATAAAGCAAAACATATCCTGCAGGCAGACATACTATAAAGGGATAACGCTTTCTAAGAAGCTGCAAATCCAATCTGATAAAAGGAGTACTAAAGAAAGTCATATCAGACTAAACTTTTTACGGCCAAAGAAGACTTTTGTGTCTAACGGCTATAAAGGACAGCATGATAGATAAAGCAGAAAAGATATTTCAACTAATAAGACAAAAAACTTTGTCAGATAAAGCTTGACTTATGCACAAAGGATGGGGCAAAGATTGCCTTGAGATGTATGCATAAAATCAATGAAATAATCTTTAATAAAATATGCTAAATAAATAGGAATTAAATCATAGAACAGAAGGAGTACAAAATTACTACAGACAGACAGAAGAACGTCGAACGACCCTCGGAGATCGTCGACCGAAGCACAGAGATTGTCGACCTATCAGAACAGATAGTTGAACGATACAGATAGTCTAACTATCAAAGCAGATAGTCGAACTACCACAGCAGATAGTCGACCTATCAAACAGATAGTCGACCTATCAGATAGTTGAACTATCAAGGCAGATAGTCGAACTATCAAACAGAACAGATAGTCGACCTATCAAACAGATAGTCGAACTATCAAGCAAAACAGATAGTCGACCTATCAAACAGATAGTCGAGCTATCAGATAGTTGAACTATCCAAGCAGATAGTCGAACTATCAAACAGAACAGATAGTCGACCTATCAAGACAGATAGTCGAGCTATCAGATAGTTGAACTATCCAAGCAGATAGTTGAACTATCAAGAAATCTGTCTGGTCAAAAGAAGTCGAGCGGGGTTCGACGATCGACGAGGCAGATACCACAGATCGTCGAGCTAACAAGAGTTGAACTAACTCAGAGATAGACGATCTGCTGACTGACGATAGTCGACCAACTGATAGACGATCGTCGAACAGTTGATAGACGATAGTCGAGCGGCGTTCGACCATAGTCGAACCAAAAACAACTTAACCAAATTTTCATCTGGATAAGTAACAACTCTAGAACTAGAGCAATCTAACTAAACAACTAACCTTTGACCATAGATAAATCTTGGGTCAAGAAACTAAATGAGAAGACTAAACCCAAATCCAAACTAGGGTACCAACAATCTCCCCCTATTTGGGTTAAGTCTCTCAAAACAAAACAAGCAAAACAAACTACTGGAAATAAATATAATTCAGAAAAAGAAATATCTAAGCAGCAAATAGCATCAATCAAACAAACAAATAAACAACTGTCAATCAATGAAATTTAAGAAGCATCAGAATCTGATTTTGATACAGAGGAACCAGGAAGAAAAGAAATTTTTCTGAAAGGATCTAAAGTTTCTTTCTTTGATATCTTTAAATCTTGTTCTCCAATAATTCTAGATTCTCCTATTCTTGGTACTACTGCTTCAGGGTGCTTTTCCATATATTTTGAAGGATCAAAAACCTCAGGTCTAACCTGGAATTTGTCTAGCTCCTTCTTTCTGAATTTAGACATAGTAGTTAAGCCTGTAATATCTTTTCCTTCAGCTTTGGCCTTTCTGATTTGAGCTGATCCAACTAGTTCAAGGAATCTAGCTATCCTGAAATCAGGATTAAGCTCTTGACTTTCATATTCATTTTCACAAGTTGGATCTAGAGGTTTTACAACTTTAAATTTTGTAGATAGTTCTAACATGCTTGCAGCTGGCTCTCTATTTTCTTGAATAACTAAGGAAGATGGAGGAGCAAACTCAGCATATTTCTTACTTGATTTTTCAGAGAAAATAATCCTTTTACCTTTTGAATCATTTTTCTTTGCTTGAGCTGGCTTTGAGGAAGATATGCTTTTGGTTTCTTTGGAAGGTGATGCTCTTCTCTTGGGAGAAGGAGGAGGAGAAAAAGTTGGCTTTTGATATACAACATCCTTTACTTGCTCTCTTGTATCAGCTTCTTGCCTTTGATATCCAGATTGGGATCTGCTTTGATATCCTGGATTGCTTCTTCTTTGATGAGCTTGAGATGGAGTGAACCTAGTAGAAGGGGCTGAAGGATTTGCAGACATATTACCAGAGGCTCCTGCACTGGGAGGTGGAGGAGGAGGAACTCTAGGGGTCCACTTTAGAGCTGGACTATCATATCTTTTACTTTTCTTACGCTACTTTTGCTGATTTTTGAAAAATCCCATCCAATGTTGATATTCTTTGGATTTGGGATCTATCCCTTTCAGTATATAATAAGGAATATCATGATCAGGATTAGGAGAAGGAGGAGCAGCAGCTTTCCTTTTCCTTTTAGTTGCTTTCTTCTTCTTAGACTCTTCTGAATCATCAGAGTCATCCTCATCCTCAGAATGAGATGATGGAGGTTGATCATAAGGATCAAAAGCCTCTTGCTCAACTTTTTCTTTGTCTTTTAATGCAGCTTTTTCTTTCTCTTTTTCTAAGACATCCTGTGCCAGAAGAGTATCCAGATCTAGTCCTGGGGTGTCATCCCAGACTGTAGACTCTTCTTCTTGAACATCTGAAACTTTTTCTTTCTCAACTGCAACTATCATGAGGACCAGTTCATCATTCACAGCTATCTGAGCTGGAGGAGAAGATACATGATCTTGAATAGCAGGTTCTTGCACTGGTTCTGAAGCTGGTTCTGAAGCTGGTTAATGAGCAGGTTCTTGAGCAGCTTGAACTTCTTCCACTAGATCTGTAGTATCAGGAACACAGATTTACTAAATGGAATTGAAACATCCCTTCTAGGTATTCACATACTAGCATGTCAATTAACATGTCAAGGAAATGAGTAAATGAATTACCTTCAGGATTTTCTTCAGAATTTCCTAACTCCCACAAGTCATCTAGAAAGGAGGTAATGACTCCTTCTAGGAATAGAGCAACTAAGGGAGTAGAAGCTTCTTCAAGGCATACTTTGAATGCAAATTCTGCTTCCATTATGATATCGGAAGGCTTCTGAACTGGTGCTGGAACTGCAGAAGATGTTGCAATGTCAACTGGAACTGTTGTTTCTTCTTGAATCTCAGCTTGGGGCTCTGCTGGACGAGAAACAAGGGGCAGTCCTGAGGCATCTTCCTCGAACATCTCCCCCTGCCTGATTTCAGTAGATACTAAAGTCAGGCCCCTAACTGAAGATGGCTCAGCAGACTTAGAGAGGGCTAAGATGGAGGATGACAAGATAGAGATGGAAGAAACGAGAGGGGCAATTGCTTCTTCAATCATGATTTTGATTGAAGGAGTAATTAGCTCCAATATGTTTGAAATGAAGGCTGGTGTGATTTCAAATGATGGTGGAGGAATCACAGTAGATGGATGATCATCAGGGATGGTGTTCTCCTGATGAGATGGAGTGTGAACTGGTGATTGATGGGTGGATGCAGGAAGATCAATATGATCTGAATGAGGAATTGGTGACTGAGGAGGAGTGGATAGCTCAGAAACCAATAAATCAAAACTAGGATGAGAAATCCTAGCAAGATGAGAAGGAAGTGGAGATGCTGGTGGTGATGCATGGAGAATTGTGGAGGAATCAAGAAGAAGAGAGACAGTGGATGAGAATGGTAATGCAGAAGTAGATGGCACTTCAGTAGAAGTGGATGGTAATGCAGAAGAAGTGGATGGCAATGCAGAATTAGAAGCAATGGGAGGAATGGAGGAGCCTTCTTCATGTAGGTGTGGAGTGACTGAAACAGTACTTGTGCTCTCAGACACAACTAGAGCTACCCCTACTGGAGAAGGCTTCTGAAAGCTCCTTTTCCACTTAACAAACAATGTTGGATCCATCTTCTTACTGGCATTGATGGATGTTGAGACTGTAACCAACAGTTGGGGATATTTCTCTCTTAGAAATATCCCAAGTACCTTACCCAGGGTTACTTCCTTCTTGCTATTCTTCTTTCTGATCAAGTCAAACATAATTCCTGCCCAATTTATCTGTTTCTTATTTACTATTGCACACATCAAGGTAAACTGTTGCCTGGTGATGTTATCATGAGCAGAGTGCTTGCCCAGAAGCACTTTTCCAACTAGTTCAGTCAAGAACTTTATCCTTAACGGAAAATAACCTTTAGCAATTTAGAAGGAATGCCTTCTACATGTCATAATTCGATCAACATTCTCCCAAACTCTGGAGTATCTTGTTCATAGTCCTCTTCACCATTCAGTAATCCGAAAATATCAGTTAATATGGCAGGATTCAAGCTTACCTCTTCGCTGCCAATCATCCCAGTCATAAATTCGTCACTAGAAGACGAAGTGAAGGCCCACTCTTTAATCTCTGGGATGTTTATCTTGATCCTTGTGTACATTAGCCGTTCTAGTCCTTGTTACTTGCAAAGCTGGAGGATTTCTACTATCTCAGAATCACATGCGCTGAAGGAGTCAAAATCTATGTTGAATCCGGCGTCGAACTTCATCACTGACAGAAGAGCTGGAGCAATCACCATTGATTGGGTTGGAGAAGACAAGAGAGACAACGAAAGCGAAATGGCAGAGAGCACGAGGCAGAGCTCAAACAGAAAGACGGAATACGAAAAGACGAGCTCCGTCGACGACAAAAAGAACAATCTATTAACCTAGGTCGACCATCGTTTTTATATTAAAATAGCAATCGTCGATCTATTTTAACAGATACTGGAGACGATGGTCGAACGGTCGTTCGACGATCGTTTCCTGAAGCAGAGTAGTCGATCAGTCGTTCGACTATTTCTGTCTTCACAAACAAATAAGCCGTCGTCACCCATAGGTCGACGATAGGCTCAACCTGTTCGACTATCGTCGAACGTCGTTCGACGATCTTCAAACAGATTTCAACAAAGGCAGAAGTCACACTTAGTCTTTTCCATTAATCATGCCTAATTGAAGCAAAAATAACAGATGCTTATGTTCATCTAAGGGCTTGGTGAAAATATCACCTCTCTGAAGGTCAGTGGATATGAACTCAAGGCTGGTCTTGTTCTTTCCCACACAATCTCTCAGGAAATGGTGTCTAATCTCAATGTGCTTGGTTTTATAGTGGTGCACAGGATTTTGTGCAATGGAGATAGCACTGGTACTGTCACACATGATTTTTGTGTTCTTGTGTGTGTACCCATAATCCAAAAGCTGGTTTTGAATCCACAGGATCTGTGAACAATAACTAGCAGCTGATATATATTCAGCCTCTGCAGTTGAAGTTGAGACAGAAGCCTGTTTCTTACAGAACCAAGAGACCAATCTCTCTCCCAGGAACTGACAAGTTCCTGAGGTACTTTTCCTGTCAACTCTACAACCAGCATTGTCAGAATTAGAGTATCCAATTAACTCAAATTCTGATTCAGCTGGGTACCATAGTCCTAAATTTGGACATCCCTTCAGGTATCTCAAGATTCTCTTGAGAAGAATCAAATGAGATTCCTTGGGGTTGACCTGGAATCTAGCATATAGACATGTGGCAAACATTATATCTGGTCTACTTGCAGTTAAATACAACAGGGAACCAACAATGGCCCTATAGATTTTCTGATCAACTGGCTTACCCTGATCATCAGAATCTATAACTACATTAGTAGTCATAGGTGTATGCATTGCTGAAGCATCAGCCATCCCAAACTTCTTTACCAATTCCTTGGCATATTTGGATTAGGAGATGAAGATGTCATCAGCATCTTGCTTTACTTGGAGACCAAAAAAGTAAGACAGCTCACTCATACTACTCATCTCAAACTTAGAGTGCATCAGGTCAGAGAACTTTTTGCACAGTTTGGGATCAGTGGAGCCAAAAATAATATCATCCACATACACTTGAACTAACGGGATGATGTCCTTGTGGTGCTTAACGAAGAGGGTTCTATCAACTACTCCCCTAACAAAGTTATGCTCTAACAGGAAACTAGCTAGAGTCTCATACTAGGCTCTGGGTGCTTGTTTAAGTCCATAAAGAGCTTTTTGCAACTTGTACACAAATGAGGGTTGAGTTGAAGAGACAAACCCAGGAGGTTGTTCAACAAACACCTCTTCCTTTAGCTCACCATTTAGGAAGGCACTCTTGACATCCATTTGAAATACCTTAAACTTCATATAGGATGCATAGGCTAGAAAAATCCTTATTGCCTCTAGCCTTGCAATAGGGGCAAAGGTTTGGTCATAATTTATACCTTCCTCCTGTCTGTAGCCCTGAGCTACAAGCCTAGCTTTGTTCCTTATTATAATTCCATTTGCATCCAACTTATTTCTGAACACCCACTTGGTGCCTATGATCAGTTGGTCTTTTGGTCTTGGAACCAAAGTCCATACCTTACATCTTTCAAACTGATTGAGCTCCTCTTGCATAGCAATGATCTAGTGGGGATCTAGCTCAGCATCTTTTATGGTGAGGTGCTCAACTTGTGAAAGGAAACAAGCATGCATCACATCCTGTCTTAATTGATGTCTTGTTTGTACACCAGCTGATATGTCTCCAATCACTTGAGATGTAGGATGATCTCTAAGTGTGACAAGATCAGCAGGTGGGATGTGATCTTCAGCAACAGTTAGGATTAAATCCTCTTGAGGAATTGGATCAACTGTTGGTGGTACAACAACAACTTCTACAAAGTCTTCATCACTGTCTGAGTCAGTGATATGAAGAGTTGATAGACGGAGAATCTCTTGAGTGACATCTTTGCATGATTCTAGTACCTGCAATGAGCTTGAGGAAGGGAAGGTTTCCTTCTCCTTGTAATACATCTGAGATTCATCAAAAGAAACATGTACAGACTCCTCAATTTTAGAAGTTGATTTATTAAATACCCTATAAGCTTTGCTTACTTGGGAATATCCAAGAAAAATTCCCATTGAATCTTTTGCTTCAAACTTTCTAAGGTATTCTTTGTTATTGTTATGAATGTATACTACACAACCAAATACTCTAAAATAATTAATTTTATGTTTTTTCCCTTAAGCAACTCATAAGGAGTTTTACTCTTAAGCTTGTGTATAAGACATCTGTTCAAGACATAATTAGCTATGCTAACAGCTTCTGCCCAATAAGAAAGAGGCATGTTAGCATCTGCCAATAATGTTCCAGCAGCTTCAATCAGGGTTCTATTCTTCCTTTCCACTACCCTATTTTGTTGGGGAGTTCTAGGAGCAGAGAAGCTATGTTTGATACCTTCTTTCTCACAGAATTCTTGCATGAGAAGAGAATCAAACTCAGTACCATGATCACTTCTGATCAAGGCAACATGAGTAGAATACTCAGTCTGCACACATAGTAGAAAGTCTGTAAGAACTTTGAAGTTATCAGCCTTAGTTCTCAAAAAGAACACTCAAGTGAACCTAGAGAAGTCGTCTACAATTACTAAAGTATAATACTTCCCTCCTAGACTCTGTAAATTTATTGGGCCAAAAAGGTCCAAATGTAATAGATACAGGATTCTAGGTGAATTACTTTTATTTACAGATTTAAAGGAGTTTTTGGTTTGCTTGCCTAGTTGACAAGCCTTGCATAGGCTCTCCTTCTTGTAGGGGCAAGAAGGTAAACCTCTAACAAGGTTGTATTTAGATAACCTAGATATGTTTTTGAGGTTAACATGACTAAGCCTCCTATGCCATAAGGTGTTGTTATTTGTTACTTCATTAAATAAGCAGATTTCAGAATGAGTTGAGTTAAAATCTACTAAATAAATATTACCCTGTCTAATACCTACTAACACAACATTACTATTTAAAGTAATATTACAGAGAGAGTTAGTGAAAGATACCTGATATCCTGCATCACATAACTGGCTTACTGAGATAAGGTTGTGCTTTAGTCCAGTTACATATGCAACCCTTTTGAAAGTTACTGCTCCAATGATAGTCCTACCATATCCTTCAGTTTGACCACAGCTGGAATCCCCAAAGATCACCTTTGGTCCAAGCTTGGCCTTGTATCTTGACAGATTGTCTTTATTTCCTATCATGTGTTTGGAACAGCCACTATCCAAATACCATTTATCTTTAGTAATTGGATAGGTCTTCACCTGCAAATTAAACAGTTAGACATTGTGGACCCAGACAACCTTGGGTCCATTATTCTTCACATAATGAAAACTTGAAATAAAAGAATAAGCAGGTTGGGGTTTATATCCTAAAGAGTAAGATCTCCTAGGTGGGATACTCCATGCAGTTGATGGGTCAACAAACCTAGGATTTCTATTTACATTAGGGTTTCTATGGTTCTGGTTGTAATTTTGAAAATCAAATTGAAATCGTCGATCAGCGTTCGACGATTGATGCTCAGATCGTTGAGCATCGTTCGACCATTGAGCCTTCGATCGTCGAGCAGCGTTCGACGCTTTTTGTAGCTCCTTAAATTTTTGCTTTCTCTTTTCTCTCTTAGCTTTATTTAAGGCTTGATTAACTTGTTTTACTTGCTCAGTGTTCTTTATTCCATCAGCTGAAATAAAGTTTACTGGAGTTGAAAGATGATTTTTAAGAACCAATGGGGGTTCACTTGATGAGGCCCCTAAGCTTAGCTTATTATTGCCTGACCTAGTGTTTGTCATGCTGGTGATTTCTAGCAGCTTAAGGCTTCTACCATTTAAAGATTCTTCTAATCTCTTGGACTTTGCTAGTTCATTTTTAAGAAACTTTAATTCTTCACTAGACTTAGTGAGTTCTGCTTCTAGCCTAGTGTTTTCATTAGAAATAGATTTTGATTCAGCTAACTTATTTCTAAGTTCCTTAATTTCTTTTTCTGAACTAATTAAATCTAAACAAAGAGATTTAAATTCAAATTTAAATTCAGTAGAAGAAAAATCATAAGAAGATAATACCTGATCTTCTGTAGGCATTTTTTTCATCATCATCAGAACTCTCTACACCTGAGTGGTTGCTGCAGGCATCAATTGCCATTAGACAAATTTCCTTTGCCTTCTTCTCTTCCTCATCTTCACTGGAGCTTGAGGAGGAAGATTCCTCATCTGAATCACTCCAGGTCTCAGCAATAAATCCTTTCTCCTTCTTCTTATTTTTGTAGGAGGAGGACTTGGAGTGCTTCTTGTGATGTTCTTTTTCTTTTCACTTTTCTTTGCTCTTTTCCTCTGGACACTCTGGTAGAATGTATCCAGGTTTCCTGTAGCCATAACAAATAATTTCTTTAGCAGGAGATCTGTCATACCTTGGTTTATCTTCATATCTTGAAGATTTCTTTCTGAAGTCTTTTCTGCCCATCTTGAGAAACCTTTTGGCAAAGAGTGTCATCAGCTCCTCATTGGATTGGCTTCCTTCAGAAGCATCAGCAGCTTTGAGAGCAAGAGTTTGCTCTTTCCTTGTTGGGGTTGGAGTCTTAGATTCAGCCTCAGCTTCCCTAGTCTTTAGAACTTGCTCAAAAGACTTGAGCTTGCCAAGGAGAGCTTCAGTTGAGATTTCAGTTGTACTTCTGGCCTCCTTGATAGGCCAGATCCTGAGATCCCATGTGCTGGGGAAACACATCAGTATCTTATCATTGACCTCTGTCAATGTAATTTCCTTATCAAGAGTTCTCAGCTCATTGATGATTGAGTTGAGCCTGGTGTACATGGCTTCAACTGATTCAGCTTCAGTCTTCTTGAAGTTTTCATACTGAGATATAAGGTTGGACCTTCTGTCCTTCCTTTCATCAGCTGAACCAGCTACAATCTGGTTCAGTGAGTCCCACATGGCTTTTACAGAGGTGCAATCAGCCACTTTTTGGAAGATTTCATCAGACATAGTCTGAGCCAGAATGTTCATAGCTCTGGCATCAGCTATCTTTGCCTTCTTGTAGGCATCATTGTAGTCTGGAGGAGGCACTGCACTGAGATTTGTAGATGTTGTAGCAGTGGCTGCAGCAGGAGGTGTTGGAGGTCCTGTCAAAATAGAAGAAAAAATGGCTTCATCAATAGAGTTCATATATAATTTGATTCTTGCCTTCCAGATGCTAAACTTAGCTAAGTTGCAAGCTGGAGGTCTGGTGCTAGAGTAATCCTTGGACTGGGTCATGAAGTGAATATCTATAAGCTTGGTATCTATCTAGATCTTGTGACTCAGGTGTTAGCCTGTACAGTCAGTCAACCTCCCTCTGATACCAATTGAAAGTGAGGATAGATACAACTCTAGAGGGGGGGTGAATAGAGTATTCAAAAATTATGACACCCTACTCAACTCCCTTAGAGTTAATTTGCGGAATGAGTTTATAGATATTTGAAACCCTAGAGCCTAACACAAAGTGAAGTGCACTAGAGAAAGCTAACTGTAATTACAGTTGAGCTTTGGTCCAATCACAGCAACTAGCAATCCTAGTTATTTCTACTCACAGCCACAGTGCAATAATTAAATGAAGCAACACAGACGACACAAGAAGTTTATAGTGGTTCCCTCTAAATAGGTACGTCCACTCTTCTACCACCCTGGTAGGAATCCACTCTAGGTTTTTGTTCAGGTGCCCTGCCACCAACTGATCTGCTTCAGGTAGATCAAGTAGACCCTTTGAGCTTTTGATCAGGAGCTCAAAATCCAACACAGGTTTTTGATCAGGTGCCCTACCATCAAGGTTCACTTTTGAAGGGAGTAATAACCCTTTATATAGGAGGTTGAGAGAGTTAAAGTTTCTTCTCTATTGTTAAAAAAGATTAGAGAAGCTAGTGGATTGCACAGAGCTAGAAAGCTCTAAAGAATCAAGGCTCCCCCTGGCTTAAAGAATATCTAGGAAGAAGTCTTGCTTCAGGGTGCAGGAACTCTTCTGAACTTGAGACAGAGAACTGTCTTGAAGTTCTTGAAGGAGCAGCTTGAAGAAGACTCTTGATTATAGAATGATTGTTCTTCTTCTATAGCTTTTCTTTCTTTCTTCTTCTTCTTCTTGAGGCACTGAGTGAATATTCCTTGAAGTAGGATGAACTCAGTATTGAAGAAGAGAGAGTTGAAGAAGGATGATCTTCTCAATTGAATGTATCAATGACTGAGAGTTGTATATTTCTTCTTGCTTTCAATCTCTATGCCAACTTGTTATCTCTCTGTATGTTGTTGTGTGTATCTCTGTCTTTAGAAAGCACTTTATATATTGGCCTTTGCAACGACTCTAATCTTTGTTTGAACTTTGTCTTTTTCTGAGATCTGCAATCTGGGCTGTAAATAGCATAAAGCAAAACATATCCTGCAGGCAGACATACTATAAAGGGATAACGCTTTCTAAGAAGCTGCAAATCCAATCTGATAAAAAAGGACTAAAGAAAGTCACATCAGACTAAAATCTTTACGGCCAAAAAAGACTTTTGTGTCTAACGACTATAAAGGACAACATGACAGATAAAGCAGAAAAGATATTTCAACTAATAAGACAAAAAACTTTGTCAGATAAAGCTTGACTTATGCACAAAGGATGGGGAAAAGATTGCCTTGAGATGTATGCATAAAATCAATGAAACAATCTTTAATAAAATATGCTAAATAAATAGGAATTAAATCATAGAACAGAAGGAGTACAAAATTACTAAAGACAGACAGAAGAACGTCGAACGACCCTCGGAGATCGTCGACCGAAGCACAGAGATCGTCGACCTATCAGAACAGATAGTCGAACGATACAGATAGTCGAACTATCAAAGCAGATAGTCGATGTAAGACCCCTTTTTTTTTTGAAAACCACCGGGGTCTTATGCCCAGAACCGTCGCTTTGCGGTGACACCTTCGCACCCGGGAAGGTCGCCACTACAACGCGCCGATTCTGCCGGCCTTTCGATCACAATAAGTAGCAAGCAAGAGAGAAGCGAGTCCACCAAAAGAGAATATCACATAAAATAAGATAAAATCTCCACGAAGGGAGTGTCCACAGAAATCATCAGAGTACTATAAATACGGGCTTATGCCCGGTACAAAATGTCCTCACTACAAGTCTCTCATGCGGAAGCGAAAACAAAAACTACTCAAGGTCGAGACTCACGGTCCCGGCTGTATGAACTCCGGAGCTAGACTGCCCCATCTCCAAGCGCACCGATCTCTGGGGCTGCTCCTCCATGCTGGGCTCCACGATCCCCTAAATGATGCGGTTCGAAAACCGTTAGTCATAAAGACTAAGCCCTATCATCCCCTACCCCTTCCCCCATAGCTCCTAGGTACCGAGCGGAGAGGAAGAAAGGGAAGGACATGAAGGTAGAGATAATCATGAAACAGATGGCAGCGGAAGCTAATCTAGCAAGTTGTATTCGGTGAGCAGTTAATATGAAGGTTGTAATAGGTCTAGCAGTAAGAAAAGCAATTATATGAATTTAAACCTTCACTTATGCGAGAACACATAAGCAGAAGGGATCTTTTGCAAGGCTCCCATCGTATAAGTGTCCCATACCACTTATACCTTGGGGTGTCGGTTATCAAACAGCAATGGTTGTTATATATTGAAATTAACCTTTGATTTATAAACTTGCCCACACAAGCTTATAGACCAAGGGGTCGTTTTGCAGGTCCTAATGTATAAGCGTCCCATACCACTTATACTTTAGGTGTCAGGGTTAAATGAATCGATTATGCTATGACATGCTAGTGGGTATGATAAAACATGCAAGTGCAACTCACACACCCGACTCTGTGCACACAGACCTTTAGTTCCCCCTTTCGGAGCCGTTACCTCCCAGGATACCTCCGTAGTGGCAGACGGAAGCGGTGGGTTGGGCCTCGCCCACCTCAAAACCAGTAAAAGCACCACTGGTCTGACCTATCGTACGCCTCAATGCTTGGTGCACTAAGCGGATGCCTGCGTACTCTTGCCGGCTGGCGCACCGGACTTCTGTTGGCGAAGTGCTAACCACCTCGCTGAGTCAACGATATCGGTGTCGGTGCAATCGAACTCCCCGATATCGAAAAACCCACCACCTTAACTTTTCCTATCTTATGCACATGCAAGTTTATTCGTAAACACACAAAACCGAGCCGAAGCTCCCCGGACCAAAACGTCCGTCTCCAAACCAACCGAGCCGAAGCTCCCCGGACCATCCCGTCCGTCTCTTAACCAACCGAGCCGAAGCTCCCCGGACTCAAACGTCCGTTTCCAAATCACCCGAGCCGAAGCTCTCATCAATCTTCCTGTGCCAACAGTGTTTGTGAAAAGTGCATTCCTAGTTGCTAAGTTACTCTTGCCAGTTTATTATTACAGTTTACGTTAGCCCAGGACTGCCCCCGGTATACCCTGTGAAGGGCTCTCAAGGGGCACTAGGAACCAAGACGGCGGCATTACGGCCCAAAGTTCCCTTTCGCAAGGCACTTATTGTTATTGGTTGATTTCCCTTAGCCTGATTCCCTTCTCATATTACGATAGACTATCCTAGGGTGATTTTTAAACCTTCCACTCTTCGGGAAAAGTGATCTTTCGCCAAATCCGAGCACCTCTTAACTCTAACTATCACCACTACTCACTACTCTTTATATCTTCCTCAGATCATGTCCTATTGCATTTCACAAATTGCTATATGCAGACCGACCTAGGCTACATGTCGAACCGGTTATGAAATGATCCATTACTCATCCAAATGCCCTAAATTATTTACTGGAGACTTACCATGATATGAATGACCTAAATCCAGAAAATGGAAATTTTCCTAATTTATTTGGCATTTAATTAAATTCCTCGAAAATCCCAAGGGCTACCGGTTTGAACATGAACTACCCTAAGTTCTCATGCAAGATGTCCAGCAAATTTATGATAAATACTAGGTTATCTCAATAGGTTAAATCCTAAGTATCATAATTTTTCTATTATTAAAAGGGCATGAAAACTATTTTAGAAATAATCTCTAACTTCTGTTGTTTATGACTCAAGTACAGAAAATATTCTTCCAAAAATTATAAATAATTTATGCCATGCAGATAAAAGCCTAAAATTAGCACTGGCCAAGTTTTATAATTTTCCAGCAAGTATTTTATCCATAATTAATTTTTAAACATAAAAGCCTTTTCTATCATCTGTGAATAAAGTACTAGAGTTACTCAACATAAAATTCTATGAAAATCCAGGGATCAATGTTCTACTATTCAAGATCTAAATCCAAAATTTTAACTGATTATAATTAATTTAAAGCCTCCAAATAATTGAACAACAAATCGGGCAAATAATCCTTTAACACATGAAGTATAATATTTATCAATCATAAAATTCCAGGAAAATTATCATAAGTATAAAACATCCTAAAACCCCTCCTCCCGAGTTTCATAATTTTTGGATTAGATTTAGTGCTTAAAATAACTAAAATACATATTAATCCTAAACCAAAATCTCAACTTCCGAGGTACCTAATTACCTACAATTCCTTCACTATTTCAACCAGAGGGTTTTCATCATATCATCCCCCTCTCCTCCAAATTTCAAGGGCATACAAGAGCTTTTGCTCCTATGTCCTTCACAAACCTCAAACTCCCACCCATTGGATTTGAGCCAACCTCTTAGGGTAAAATCCACCCTAATCCACACCATGTTACCCAAAAGGGTAGACATAGACTCCACAAATCAGTGGCCACAACTTCAGCCTCTTTTGAGGAGATTTGTCCACTCCATTTCCAATTGTACTTTTCCCCAAAGTACCCCTCACCAAGACCTATCTAGGACTTGATACTTCCCTATTCAAAACTTGACCAATCGAGTTGAAATTTTGTACAGATCTTAACATTGATGCCAGGGACCACCACCCAAAATTTGGGGGAGTTTGGACTTAATTTCATCTCCTAATTAATCTTATATTGTTTATTAAATTTTTACAAAAACTTTAGGCAAAAGTTCTCCAAAAATTCTCATTTTTGGACAGCCTCTCGATATACATATTATAGATCTCCAGTCCAAATTTCAAGTCATTTGGACATGTCATGAACCGTGGGCAACCATTTCAATTTCTGGTTAGCTTAGGTCTTGATCCCACCAAAGTGAGTGTTGTGGTCAAACCACTCACCCAAATTTAATAAAATCAATTTTAAATTAAAGTAGACCCAGAGGGCTACAACTTTTGTGACTGGTCATTTTTCCTAATTCGGTCTCTAAGTGCCTCGTTTTGCAGCCTCAAAATATATTCAAATAATCTATTTTTTTCCATTATGTAATATATAATAATCTAGGTATTATAATATTGGTTCTACTGTTCATCTTCTTCATGAACCCGAAAACAGACAGAAAACCATTTTTTTCCTGTAAGCATTCCGTGATCCGTCGCCGGCAGTCCGGTCACTTCCCTGGCCAGCCACCACCACCACCACCTCCGTTGAGGCAATGGCTATCGGTCGGCGGTGGTTTGGCCGCCGGAGGTGGCGGTTTCCGGCGAACTCAAAAATATCTTTTTCATGGTTTTCCATGAAAACGAGAGATGAGTCCGGCTCCGTTGAGCGCGAACTTCCTTTCTAAGAATCCTAAGATCTACCCATGAAAGAGAAAGAGCAGAGGAGGACCTTATTCGCGGTTTGAAGGCGAGAAGAACGACGGGGTGCCATGGCGCGGTGGTGGCGTTGTTGAACTTCTCCTACAGCAAGAACAAAGGTCTGATACGTTTGCTTGAGCGTGTAACCTTCTCCTCTGGTTCCAGGTGGGCTTTTATAAGTCAGAAAGTGGGAAGGTGAATGGGTAAAGCCTTTATGGCCATGAAGGTTCTCCCCTTAACGTTTCGGTTACAGTGAAGGGATAAGAAACGGTGGAAACTGAACAGGTGTGTCCAGCTGGCGGCTTCCTATTGGACCATATCTTCCTCATTTATTATATAATTATAGAAGGAAAACGGCCTGAATTTACTCCTGGTGTAACTTCCCACACCAGCATTTATTACTACGCGTGTTAGAATAATTTCGGGCCTGAACCGTCGTTTCGGCCAATATCACGGGAGTGACACATAGGTCACGGGCGTGACAGGCCCGAATAGCCAATTCTGGGTTCGACGATCGTCGAACTGAGATCGACGATCGTCGATGGATGGTCACGGGCGTGACACCTGTGTCACGGGCGTGACAGGCCCGGGTGGATAATTATGGGTTGACGATCGTCGATTTGAGATCGACGGTCGTCGAGTGGTGGTCACGCCCTGGGTCACGGGCGTGACCTCTAGGTCACGAGCATGACAGGCCCGAACGGTAGATTTCGAGGTCGACGATCGTCGAATTTAGATCGACGATCGTCGAAGGCTGGTCACGCCCTAAGTCACGGGCGTGACACCATGGTCACGGGCGTGACATGCCCGGGCCGCAAGGTCGACGATCATCTCACGACGATCGACGATCGTCGATGGGGTCACGCCCTCAGTCACGGGCGTGACACCTTGGTCACGGGCGTGACATGCCCAAACAGCACGTTCGACGATCGTCTCATGGAGATCGACGATCGTCGAAGTAGTCACGCCCAAGTCACGGGCGTGACGGGTCGGTCACGGGCGTGACCAACCCGTGACCCGAAAATATTGATCGCTTTATTTCAAATTTTGGGCTTCCTAGGGTTTTGTCACAACTAACCGACTCCTAGGGGTCTAGCCGGAAATGGGATGTTACAAATCCCAATAAACAAAACAAAAATTTCGTCCCCGAAATTGAGGTTGAGCCTACGGGGATTTCTATCGGAATAAATTAAACTTGTAACATCCCATACGATCTTTCTATTGGGTTCAGGCGACTGTTCGTTTGATAACGAAGACAATCTCCCCAATAAACAAAAGATTAGCCCCTACCTTTTTGATTGAGTGCGCATGCCTAGGTCCTGGATTTTCCTCATCTAGCCTTAATTGTCCAAAACAAGAAGGCAATCTATAGTATACCGAGAGGTGGCGAGATGTACCTGACTGAATAACTCCGGGTATCTTTGCCTCATTAGATCCTGCGGTTCCCAGGTGTGCTCCTCCTGACCGTGGTTTCTCCACAGAACCTTGACTAAGGGGATCTTCTTGCGGCGCAAGATCCATACTCCTTTGTCGTCGATCCGAACCGGCTCCAAGTGAACAGATCGGTCTGAAGCTACCGGCCCTTCTGTGGTCAAAATCCGCTTTTCCGGGCGTAGTAGAGCCCTTCTCAGCGAAGAAATGTGGAAGACGTCATGTAAAGCTGCCAGCTCTGGTGGCAACTCTAGCCTGTAGGCTAGGGGTCCGATCCGCTCCAGGATCCGGTAAGGACCCATATACCTAGGGCTGAGTTTCTTCCTCCGACCGCGCACCCGAGAGACTCCGTGCATGGGCCGGATCTTCAAGAACACTCGATCCCCTACCCGAAACTCCACCTGACGATGCCGGGCGTCGTAGTATTTAGCTTGTCTGCTCTGCGCCTCCAACATCCTATCTCTGATCAGTCTCACCTGAGCCTCGGTGTCTTCAACAAAATCCGATCCCAACAGCTTCGGATCCTCGTCTTGAACCCAAGAAAGCGGGGTCCTACATTTCCTTCCATACAAGGCCTCATAAGGCGCCATCCTGATGCTGGACTGGTAGCTATTATTATAGGAGAACTCGACCAATGGTAACATCTTCTCCCACGGCTCCCCTCGGTCCAGTATACACAATCGTAGTAGATCCTCCAAGGTCCGGTTGGTGCGCTCTGTCTGCCCGTCCGTGTGAGGGTGGAAGGCCGTGCTAAAAGTCAGCCGGGTGCCCAAATATGCCTGCACTGACCGCCACTCCCTGGATGTAAACCGTCCATCGCAGTCCGACACTATCGTCCAGGGCACGCCATGATATCGGACATACTGCTCCACAAACTTCCGTACCAACACTCCCACCGAGTCATCCTTCCTGATCGGTACAAAGCGGGCCACCTTCGTCAACCGATCGACAATCACCCAGATCGAGTCATTCCCCGTCCGAGACCGGGGAAGACCATGTATAAAATCCATAGCTATATCGTCAAACTTCCACTCCGGCACCGGGAGTGGCTGCAACAGTCCTGCGGGGTTCCTGCACTCCGCCTTTACCAACTGACACGCCTCGCAATGGGTCACTACCTCCGTAATGTCCTTCTTCATGCCCGGCCAAAACATCGTCCTCTTCAGATCAGCGGTCATCTTCGTGATCCCCGGGTGCACCGAGTACCGGCTGCAATGCGCCTTCATCATAATATCCTCTCGGATCTGGCCTCCTGCGGGTATATATACTCTGCCTCTGAAGTGGAGCAAACCATCTCTCAGGGAATAGTCTCCTGTCGAACCTTCCTCCAAAGCTCGGAACATCGGCTCTGCCCACGCATCTGTCCTCTGTCCGTCCCGAATGCGATCCTGAATATCGTCTACGGCCACCATCGATTTCAGATACTCCATATACAGCTCTGGATCATCCTCAGACACCAGGAATATCCGCATATCTCTGAATGACTGGACCAGCTCCATGGACATAACCTGGGGCCCGTCTTCGGAAGTGGCTGCTCTCCGACTCAACGCGTCGGCCACCACGTTTGCCTTCCCTGGATGGTAATGTATCTCATACTGGTAATCTGCTAAGAACTCCACCCAGCGCCTCTGCCTGATATTCAGCTCCTTCTGCGTGTCCACGTATTTCAAGTTCTTGTGATCGGAGAAGATATCGCAGTGGACTCCATAAAGATAATGGCGCCAGACCTTCAGAGCAAAAACGACCGCTCCCATCTCGAGGTCGTGCACCGGGTAGTTCCTCTCATGGGTCTTCAGCTGGCGGGAGGCATATGCTATGACATGTCCATTCTGCATCAGCACTGCTCCCATTCCCTGGTATGATGCGTCGGTATACACCTGGAATCCTTCCTTTCCAGATGGAAGGGCCAGAATAGGGGCTGAGATGAGTCGGTCCTTCAGCTCCTGGAAAGCCGCCTGGCACTGCGGGGTCCAAACAAAAGGTGCCTCCTTCTTTGTCAAAGATGTGAGGGGGAGGGCAATCCGAGAGAACCCCTCCACGAACTTCCGGTAGTAACCGACAAGTCCCAAGAAACTGCGTACATCGGTGGCTGTCCTCAGCTGCGGCCAATCGTGAACTGCCCGAATCTTTGCCGGATCCACTGCCAACCCAGCTCCGCTGATAATGTGGCCCAGAAAAGCCACCTCCTTCAACCAAAACTGACACTTGCTGAATTTTGCATAAAGGTGATGCTCCCGCAACCTCTCCAAAGTCAGTGCCAGATGTCGAGTGTGCTCCTCCTCCGTCCTAGAGTAGATCAGGATGTCGTCTATGAAAACTATGACGAACACATCCAAGTAGGCCTCGAAAACCCGGTTCATGAGACTCATGAACGCCGACGGAGCATTCGTGAGCCCGAAGGGCATCACGGTGAACTCATACAGGCCATATCTGCTACTAAAGGCCATCTTCGGGATATCCTCCTCCTGGATCCGCAGCTGGTAGTATCCTGACCTCAAGTCCAGCTTCGAGAAATAATGGGCTCCCTCCAGCTGATCAAACAATTCGTCTATCCATGGGAGCGGATAGGTATTCCGGACGGTCAGCCTGTTTAGTGCTCGATAATCGATGCACAGGCGGAGTGTCCCATCCTTCTTCTTCACGAATAGGACCGGTGCTCCCCATGGTGAGGAACTCGGTCTAACAAATCCTGCCTCAACTAATTCCTGCAGCTGAGTCCGAAACTCTGCCAACTCCTTTGGGGCCATCCGATAAGGGGCCCTAGATGCCGGCTTGGCCCCCGGCACAAGCTGTATCTGAAAGTCCTGCTCTCGGTGAGGAGGTAGTCCTGGTAGTTTCTCTGGAAAGATGTCAGTGAAATCTCGCACAACCGGGATGTCTGTCACCGACTCCTTAACCTCCGCCATCTCAAATAGAATCTGATAGACCTCCTCTCCCTGCAGATGAGCCTTAACGGCCTGTACCGAAGATAAGAGTATGCGAGAGACAAGTCTTATACCTTCGATGGTAATGAAAGAATCCCCGTGTCTCACGGTGATCCTCTTTGCCTGGCAGTCAATCTGGGCATAGTTCCAGTGCAGCCATACCATGCACAGGATCAGGTCGTAGTCCGTCAGCTTCAAAATCGTCGCTGGAGCCTCGAACGCTTTTCCACCAATGTCTGCCTCCATATTGCAGTGATCCGTGGTAAGGAGCTCAGATCCATCTGGTAGTCGCACCCTCATCCTCGAGCCTGTGAACCGCTCCACGCCTTCTAGTCCTTCTACGAACGTCTCCGACACAAAGGAGTGAGTAGCTCCAGTATCAAAAAGCGTGCGGGCAGGCTTGCCGCTGATGAAGACAATACCTGGGGTGATTAAATATCTTAGGGTTCTATAAATAGTTTTCTTTCCTTGTTAATTTATCTAGTGCGGTTCTGAGTTTTAACAACTTAAAGGGAAATTCTATGAAAATAAAGAAACATTGCAGCGTACCTGCGATGACCTGCTCCGGATTTCGAGGCTGCGCAAGGTCCAAAGCATATACCTGCTCTCTTCCTTGTCTACGATCTTCCCCCTGGTATCCTCGGCCGCGGCCGCGTCCTCGGCCTCCGTAATGCTGAGCTGGTGGGCCGACCTGATGTGCTGGAGGTAGTGCCCCCCCTCATGGGGCAGTTCCTCCGAATGTGCCCAATCTGATGACAAAGAAAACACTCTGGTGGGGGATACGTCATTCCCCCGGGTCTCGGCATCTCCTGCATCCGAAGAGGGGGAGGGGCTAATACCACCTGTTCCCTCGGCTCCTGCCTCATATCCTGACGAGGCTGGTCCTCTATCCTCCTCCCCTCTGGTATAACACCTCGCCGCTGGTCATTTCTGCCTCTCCGTCCCTGATCCTCTGCTGGCCGTTTCCGGCCCCGGGTGGCGTGCCAATCTGCCTCAATCCTTTTGGCCATCTCCAAAATCCGGGAGATGGGCCCGTTAGATACAAACAATAGAGCCTCTGTTGGTACCCTAGTTTGATTTGAGTTTAGTCCTCTCCTTTGTGCTCCTTGACCCAAGAAATATCTATGGTCAATGGTTAGAAGTCTAGCTGTAGAGTCCTCGCTTTTCCAAATTGAGAATTTGGTCAAGTAGGTTTTTCGTTCGACCATAGTCGAACGCCGTTCGACTATCGTCTATCGGCTGATCGACGATCGTCTATCAGTTGGTCGACGCTTTGTCTGCGCTGATAGTTCGACTATCTGTTGATAGCTCGACTATCTGTTCTGCGCTGGTAGTTCGACTATCGGTTGATAGGTCGACTATCTGTTCTGCGCTGGTAGTTCGACTATCGGTTGATAGGTCGACTATCTGTTCTGCGCTGGTAGTTCGACTATCTGTTGATAGATCGACTATCTGGTTTGTTTTGATAGTTCGACTATCTTTTGATAGATCGACTATCTGTTTTCTGAGGTAGGTCGACTATCTGCTTGATAGTTCGACTATCTCTGTGCGCTTGATAGCTCGACTATCTGTCCTAGATAGATCGACTATCTGATAGTTCGACTATCTGTCCTGATAGTTCGACTATCTGCTGCGGTAGCTCGACTATCTGTTTGATAGCTCGACTATCTGGATCGTTCGACTATCTGCCCGATAGTTCGACGATCTCCGTGCGTCGTTCGACGATCTTCGAAGGTCGTTCGACGTTTTCTGTCTGCCTTTGTATTTTGTATTTATTTATTATATTTAATTATTTAATACATTTTCTAGCACTCTATTTTAAGCTGTATGATAAAGTTTTCAGGCATTATTTGCTCTATTCTTTTTGCCTGAGTTAAAATCTTTTAAGATAAAGTTGTTTGTCTTATTAGCTGTCTATTTAAATTACTTTATCTGCTGACAGCCCTTTATAGCCGTTGGACTGAAAAGTCTTCTTTTTACTATAAAGAGATTATTTCTGATGTGACTTTATTTAGTCCTTCTGATTATTTGATTTAAGCCTGCAGCTTCTTAGAAAGTGATTTATTCCCTTTATAGAATGTTTTGCTGCAGAGATATTTCTGTCTTCTTGATATTTACAGCCCAGGTCTCAAGGCTTAGAAGAAGACAAATAATTCAAATGGAAGAGAGCCGTTGCTTGCTGATAATATTTAAAGGACCCTTTGAAGAAGGATTGAAGCTAGTGTAACACACATATTCTCAAGCACTCAAGCCTTCATCAAGCTCAAGCTTCCTGCTCTCAGCAATCTCCATCTAACTGAGAAGTGTTAAGATCTTCATCTCTTCTTCACCTGAGTTCTCCTGCTTTTAGGAAGTTCAACTCAGAGTTCCTTTGAAGAAGAAGAAGAAGAAGATAGCTGCTTGAAGAACTTTGATTTTATTATTTCTTTTCTTCCTGTAGCTTTTTCCTTCAGAACTTTCTGAAGAGTTTCTCTGCACTGAAGCAAGACTTCACCTGGACATTCTTGAGCCAGGGGGAGCCTTGATTCTTTAGAGCATTCTAGCTCAGTGCAAGCTTTTGTGCTTCTCTAATCTATTGTAAAATAGAGAAGACATCTTAACCTTCTTCCCCCTCCTGTACAGGGTTATTACTCCCTTCAAAAGTATCCCTTGGTGGCAGGGCACCTGATCAAAAACCTGTGCTTGGTTTTTAGACACCTGATCAAAAGTCTAAAGGGTTTCTGGATCTACCTGAAGAAGATCCTGTTGGTGGCAGGGCACCTGATCAAAAACCTATAGTGGATTCCTACCTTGGTGGTAGAAGAGTGGACGTACCCAAGTTGTTTGGGGAACCACTTAAATTCCTTGTGTCGTCTGGCTTGTTTATTATATTTCCTGTACTGTGGCTGTGAATAGATATAACTAGGTTGCTAGTTGCTGTTTAGGTTTTCCAAGCTTTAACTGTAATTACAGTTAGCTTGTGTTTGCACATCACTTGTGTTAGGCTTTAAGGTTAAATCAATATCTATAATCTCTTCATTCCGCACTTCACTCCAAGGGAGTTGGGTAGACAGTTAAGTTTTGTATTGTGCAAAATTTGATTACTCTATTCACCCCCCCTCTAGAGTAGTATCTATCCCTTCACTTTCAATTGGTATCAGAGGGAGGTTGAAGGGATTGCTGAGCCTTCCCCAGTAAGCTGGAGAGTGGCTGAATCAGCCCTTGTGTCTGATGGAGGGTTAGGATCAACCCTGGCTGACTTCTTGATAACTCTCTGAGATTTCTTGAAGAGAGAGGGGTCCAACCTCTTGCTAGCGTTGACTGCGGAGGGTGCAGAAACAAGCAGCAGGGGTGCTTTCACATATAGAAACACACCCAACACCCTGGCAAGGTTTACTTCTTTCTGATTGTTCTTTTTCCTTATTAGTTCAAACAGAACTTTTCCCCAGGCAATCTGTGCCTTATTCACCAAAGCTGACATCAGGGCAAACTGTTGCCTGTTGATGTTGTCATGAGCAGAATGTTTTCCCAAAACGACCTTGCCCACCAGGTCGGCCAGAAACTTGTACTCTGGAGACAGGTTTATCTTTAGCAACTTAGCTGGAATACCCTCAGCATGGCCCATCACAGATAGCATGCGGCCATATTCTTCTGCAGTTTGCTCATAGTCCTCAGTTCCGGTTGGCAGTCCAAACAACTCTGTCAAAACTTCAGGAGTTATCCTGACTCCGGCCGAATCGATGATCGGTACCATCGGCGGAGTAGAAGTTATCCTGACTCCGGCCGTTCTTTCTGATGTTTTTGGTTTAGTTATTGGTGATGAGGATTATGAGCAAGACGCTCAGGAGTTTGGAAGAATGCTGGTTGAGCTGGGACATGCTGAGGGCATTCCCACCAAGCTGCTCAAAGTAAACTTCCCCTTCAAGATCAAGTTCCTCGCTGAGGTAGTCGGAAAAGTGCTCCTAGGGAAGCACTCTGCCCATGACAATATAACAAGACAGCAATTCGCACTTATGTGTGCAATTGTTAATCGAAAAAGGATCGATTGGGCAGCTGTTCTGTTTGATTTAATCAGGAAGAAGACAGGAAAGAAGGAAGTCACCCTGGGAAGGGTTATTGGAATCTTCCTTAAGGAGAAATTCCCCCAGCTGCTGAGTTCTGCCGCAACTACAATCAACGCCAGCAAGAAGATGGATCCCCACTTGTTCTCTAAGTGGAAGAGGACGTTTGTGAAGTCTGCTCCAGCAACATCTGAGGACACAAGGACTGCATCAGTCGCTCCTCAACCTGTTGAAGCTGGCTCAGCTCTCCCTTCCTCCTCCTCTGCTTTGCTGTCTGCCTCAGTTGAGGTACCATCAACTTCAGCTGAGGTACGACCTTCTTCTTCTGCTGCACCTGAAACAACTATGGTTGTTCCTCTGTCTCCTCCAGCCTCTCCTCTACCTGCTCATCTGGCTAGGATATCTGCTCCTAGCTTTGATTTGTTAGGATCAGAGAGATTCCCTACTCCTCCTGTATCTCCAATTCATTCCCCAATAAATTCTCCTGCTCCATCACCTGCTCCATCTCCTGCTCGATCCCCTGTTCACACCATCCTCCATCCCAGCACATCTACCATATTTGCTGCAGCTCCATCCACCTCTCATCCATCATCTTTTGAAATCACTCCTGATTTCATCTCGCGCATTGTGGAGCTGATTACCCCATCAATCAAAACCATGATTGAAGAGGCAATCACTCCCCTTGCTGCCTCCATTGATCTTTTATCTGCCTCCATCAAATCCTTTACTAAATCTGCTGAGCCATCTTCCTCTAGGGGCCTGGTTTCAGTATCTACTGAAATCAGGCAGGGGGAGATGTTCAATGAAGATGCCTCAGATCTTCCGGCCTCTCCTCCAGCTTTAAAAGATTCAGTAATGTCTGCTCAGAAAGAAATAGTTCCAGATGTTGTCATGACAGCTGAGAAAGAGATAGATCCAGCCCAGGAAGAGATAGCCCCTGCTGAGAAAGAAAAAGTTCCAGTTTTGTCTGAGAAGGAAATAGCAGATGGAATCCTGCTATCTGAGATTGCAGTTAAGGTTTGCTTAGAAGATCTTTCCACTCCTATGATTGCTAGATTCCTGGAAGGAATCATAACTTCTTATCTGAATGAATCATGGGAAATGGTTAAATATGAAGGTAACTCTTTCATTCGTTTTGTTGATGATTCGATTAATTTGATAGTTTGTGAATACCTTGAAGGAATGATTCAAGCTTATTTAGCAGATATGTATTCATAATTTTACAGATATTATTAAAGAAGATTTAACTGCTCAAATCATAGCAGTAGTTTCTGAGGCTGACCCAAGTATTCCTGCTACTCAAGTAGACCCTGAGTTGGAATCCTTCTTAGATAATAAAGAAGATGAGTCTGAGAAAGAGGAAGTCAAAGTTGACTCTTCTGTTCTGAGTTTGGAAGAAGCTCAAGCTAGAGCAGCATGGAATTTAAGAGTTCAATCTTTAAAAGAGAGAGAAAGATTTGCAATTTGAAAAGTCATCCATCTGGGATGACTCTCCAGGTTTAGATTTAGACTCCCTTCTGGCTCTGGATGCCATGGAAGAGGAAAGGGAGAAATCTGCTTCAAAGCTTAAAGAAAATGCTGTCTCTGAAGCCTATGATCCGTATGAGAACCCTCCATCATCCCATTCTGATGATGATGATGATTCTGATATCTCTGAAAAGTCAAAGAAAAAGAAATCTGCTGCAAAGAAAAGAAAAGCTGCTCCTCCTCCACCTCCAAATAAGGATAATGACATTCCCTATTATATTTTGAAGGGCATTGACCCCAAATCCAAGGATTTTAAGCATTGGATGTGGTTTTCGAAAAATCAGCAAAAAGAAAGGAAGAGAACTAAGAGGTATGACAGTCCAGTCTCCAGATGGACTCCCAAAGGTCCTCCTCCACCTCCAGGTGCAGGAGCCTCTGGGAATCTACCTGCTAATCAATCTGCCGCCTATGGAAAATCTGCGTCTGTTCAGCCCCAGCCTAGACAAGGTCATCAAAGTTCACAAAGCAAATCATCTTATGGTTCTCAAAGACAAATGAAGGAGGTTGTGGCCCAAAGACCAACTTTTTCCCCACCTCCTTCTCCAGTTCAATCTGAGAAAAGTGTTTCGAAAGATAAAATAGCTGATGCTGCTTCTCCAGAGCCCGTATATGAAAATCCTGAGCTCGATCCTAATTTTAGGATGGCTCGCTTTCAAGAGCTTGTAGGAGCAGCCCAAATAAGAAAAGCAAGAGCCGAAGGTAAAGATACGACTGGTTTTACTACCATGTCAACCTACAGAAAGAAAGAATTTGAAAAATTCCAAGTCAATCCTGAGATTTTTGATCCAGCAAAATACATGGAAAAACATCCTGAAGCTGTTGTCCCCAGAGCTACAGAGCTGAAGATCATTGGTGCTCAGGACCTGAAGATGTCCAAGAAAGAATCAGATGACCCTCTAAGAAAAATTTCTTTTGTCTCTAGTTCTTCTGATCCTTTACCAGACTCTAAAGACTCTTAATAGTTTAATTAACTGCTATGCTATATTTACTTATCTGATTGATAATCTGCCAGTTTATTGTTATCTATTTGCTGAATGTATTTTTAGTGATCTATTGCTAGCTGTTTTAGATTTTGAGAGACTTAACTCAAATAGGGGGAGATATACGGTTTATTGTTAGCTGTCCAAATAGTGATCTATTAACTCAAATAGTGATCTATTGCTAGCTGTCCAAATATGTCCAGTTTATTGTTTCCGGCCCCGGGTGGCGTGCCAATCTGCCTCAATCCTTTTGGCCATCTCCAAAATCCGGGAGATGGGCCCGTTAGATACAAACAATAGAGCCTCCCTCAAGTCCTCCCGAAGGCCCTTATAGAACCTCCTGATATACCCTGCCTCGTCCAACTGGTAGGAATCTGCGTATCGAGCCAGATGGTCGAACTCTCGATGGTACTCCACCACGGTCCGGGTGCCCTGCTTCAGCTGTAAGAACCGCTCCTCCAAATCATCCCTAGCCGACTGCGGAACGAAATGCTCCAGCAGTGCGGCCCTGAACTCCTCCCAAGTAACCTTCGCAACCTCCCTATCAGCAAATGTCGTGTCCAACAGCGTCTTCCACCACCTCTTTGCATGGGACTCCAGGCAGGAGACAACCAGAGCCACCCTCTACTCCCAGGGACACCGTATCCCGGTCAGCATCTCGTACATGATATCTAGCCACTCTTCCGTCCGAACAGCCGACTCTGTCCCCAAGTAGGACGGGGGAGCCAGTCCTCAGAAGATACTTAGCCAGTTGGCCCCCGGATTTGGCTGCGGGGCTGGAACCTGCTGGGCCCTGAAGGCCTCCAGGATGGCAGTCAGGGTCTGTCCCATGTCTGACTGAAGGAAAGGAGTGGGGGCCGGTGGGGGTGGTGCAACATCCTGAGCCTGTTGAACTCCACCTTGTGGCGTAGTCCGTGCTGGAGGCTGCGTAACAAAAACACACGCTGAGAAAACGTTCAAATATTACATAAAGGTGGACAATTTATATGTGATCCCCATATGGGCACACCACTGCTTCTGCTGCTTAGTTTGTCCCCAAACTAAACTCGAGCGGGGGGTGACCTAGGGTTTGTGGACTGCTACTTCCTTCTGATCGATGTTTGCCCTCTGATACCACTTGTAAAACCCCATTTTTTTTTTTGAAAACCACCGGGGTCTTATGCCCAGAACCGTCGCTTTGCGGTGACACCTTCGCACCCGGAAAGGTCGCCACTACAACGCGCCGATTCTGCCGGACTTTTCGATCACAATAAGTAGCAAGCAAGAGAGAAGCGAGTCCACCAAAAGAGAATATCACATAAAATAAGATAAAATCTCCACGAAGGGAGTGTCCACAGAAATCATCAGAGTACTATAAATACGGGCTTATGCCCGGTACAAAATGTCCTCACTACAAGTCTCTCATGCGGAAGCGAAAACAGAAACTACTCAAGGTCGAGACTCACGGTCCCGGCTGTATGAACTCCGGAGCTAGACTGCCCCATCTCCAAGCGCACCGATCTCTAGGGCTGCTCCTCCATGCTGGGCTCCACGATCCCCTAAATGATGCGGTTCGAAAACCGTTAGTCATAAAGACTAAGCCCTATCATCCCCTACCCCTTCCCCCATGGCTCCTAGGTACCGAGCGGAGAGGAAGAAAGGGAAGGACATGAAGGTAGAGATAATCATGAAACAGATGGCAGCGGAAGCTAATCTAGCAAGTTGTATTCGGTGAGCAGTTAATATGAAGGTTGTAATAGGTCTAGCAGTAAGAAAAGCAATTATATGAATTTAAACCTTCACTTATGCGAGAACACATAAGCAGAAGGGATCTTTTGCAAGGCTCCCATCGTATAAGTGTCCCATACCACTTATACCTTGGGGTGTCGGTTATCAAACAGCAATGGTTGTTATATATTGAAATTAACCTTTGATTTATAAACTTGCCCACACAAGCTTATAGACCAAGGGGTCGTTTTGCAGGTCCTAATGTATAAGCGTCCCATACCACTTATACTTTAGGTGTCAGGGTTAAATGAATCGATTATGCTATGACATGCTAGTGGGTATGATAAAACATGCAAGTGCAACTCACACACCCGACTCTATGCACACAGACCTTTAGTTCCCCCTTTCGGAGCCGTTACCTCCCAGGATACCTCCGTAGTGGCAGACGGAAGCGGTGGGTTGGGCCTCGCCCACCTCAAAACCAGTAAAAGCACCACTGGTCTGACCTATCGTACGCCTCAACGCTTGGTGCACTAAGCGGACGCCTGCGTACTCTTGCCGGCTGGCGCACCGGACTTCTGTTGGCGAAGTGCTAACCACCTCGCCGAGTCAACGATATCGGTGTCGGTGCAATCGAACTCCCCGATATCGAAAAACCCACCACCTTAACTTTTCCTATCTTATGCACATGCAAGTTTATTCGTAAACACACAAAACCGAGCTGAAGCTCCCCGGACCAAAACGTCCGTCTCCAAACCAACCGAGCCGAAGCTCCCCGGACCATCCTGCCCGTCTCTTAACCAACCGAGCCGAAGCTCCCCGGACTAAAACGTCCGTTTCCAAATCACCCGAGCCGAAGCTCTCATCAATCTTCCTGTGCCAACAGTGTTTGTGAAAAGTGCATTCCTAGTTGCTAAGTTACTCTTGCCAGTTTATTATTACAGTTTACGCTAGCCCAGGACTGCCCCCAGTATACCCTGTGAAGGGCTCTCAAGGGGCACTAGGAACCAAGACGGCGGCATTACGGCCCGAAGTTCCCTTTCGCAAGGCACTTATTGTTATTGGTTGATTTCCCTTAGCCCGATTCCCTTCTCATATTACGATAGACTATCCTAGGGTGATTTTTAAACCTTCCACTCTTCGGGAAAAGCGATCTTTCGCCAAACCCGAGCACCTCTTAACTCTAACTATCACCACTACTCACTACTCTTTATATCTTCCTCAGATCATGTCCTATTGCATTTCACAAATTGCTATATGCAGGCCGACCTAGGCTACATGTTGAACCGGTTATGAAATGATCCATTACTCATCCAAATGCCCTAAATTATTTACTGGAGACTTACCATGATATGAATGACCTAAATCCAGAAAATGGAAATTTTCATAATTTATTTGGCATTTAATTAAATTCCTCGAAAATCCCAAGGGCTACCGGTTTGAACATGAACTACCCTAAGTTCTCATGCAAGATGTCCAGCAAATTTATGATAAATACTAGGTTATCTCAATAGGTTAAATCCTAAGTATCATAATTTTTCTATCATTAAAAGGGCATGAAAACTATTTTAGAAATAATCTCTAACTTCTGTTGTTTATGAATTAAGTACAGAAAATATTCTTCCAAAAATTATAAATAATTTATGCCATGCAGATAAAGGCCTAAAATTAGCACTGGCCAAGTTTCATAATTTTCCAGCAAGTATTTTATCCATAATTAATTTTTAAACATAAAAGCCTTTTCTATCATCTGTGAATAAAGTACTAGAGTTACTCAACATAAAATTCTATGAAAATCCAGGGATCAATGTTCTACTAGTCAAGATCTAAATCCAGAATTTTAACTGATTATAATTAATTTAAAGCCTCCAAATAATTGAACAACAAATCGGGCAAATAATCCTTTAACACATAAAGTATAATATTTATCAATCATAAAATTCCAGGAAAATTATCATAAGTATAAAACATCATAAAACTCCCTCCTCCCGAGTTTCATAATTTTTGGATTAGATTTAGTGCTTAAAATAACTAAAATACATATTAATCCTAAACCAAAATCTCAACTTCCGAGGTACCTAATTACCTCCAATTCCTTCACTATTTCAACCAGAGGGTTTTCATCATATCATCCCTCTCTCCTCCAAATTTCAAGGGCATACAAGAGCTTTTGCTCTTATGTCCTTCACAAACCTCAAACTCCCACCCATTGGATTTGAGCCAACCTCTTAGGGTAAAATCCACCCTAATCCACACCATGTTACCCAAGAGGGTAGACATAGACTCCACAAATCAGTGGCCACAACTTCAGCCTCTTTTGAGGAGATTTGTCCACTCCATTTCCAATTGTACTTTTCCCCAAAGTACCCCTCACCAAGACCTATCTAGGACTTGATACTTCCCTATTCAAAACTCGACCAATCGAGTTGAAATTTTGTACAGATCTTAACATTGATGCCAGGGACCACCACCCAAAATTTGGGGGAGTTTGGACTTAATTTCATCTCCTAATTAATCTTATATTGTTTATTAAATTTTTACAAAAACTTTAGGCAAAAGTTCTCCAAAAATTCTCATTTTTGGACAGCCTCTCGATATACATATTATAGATCTCTAGTCCAAATTTCAAGTCATTTGGACATGTCATGAACCGTGGGCAACCATTTCAATTTCTGGTCAGCTTAGGTCTTGATCCCACCAAAGTGAGTGTTGTGGTCAAACCACTCACCCAAATTGAATAAAATCAATTTTAAATTAAAGTAGACCCAGAGGGCTACAACTTTTGTGACTGGTCATTTTTCCTAATTCGGCCTCTAAGTGCCTCGTTTTGCAGCCTCAAAATATATTCAAATAATCTATTTTTTTCCATTATGTAATATATAATAATCTAGGTATTATAATATTGGTTCTACTGTTCATCTTCTTCATGAACCCGAAAACAGACAGAAAACCATTTTTTTCCTGTAAGCATTCCGTGATCCGTCGCCGGCAGTCCGGTCACTTCCCTGGCCAGCCACCACCACCACCACCTCCGTTGAGGCGATGGCTATCGGTCGGCGGTGGTTTGGCCGCCGGAGGTGGCGGTTTCCGGCGAACTCAAAAATATCTTTTTCATGGTTTTCCATGAAAACGAGAGATGAGTCCGGCTCCGTTGAGCGCGAACTTCCTTTCTAAGAATCCTAAGATCTACCCATGAAAGAGAAAGAGCAGAGGAGGACCTTGTTCGCGGTTTGAAGGCAAGAAGAACGACGGGGTGCCATGGCGCGGTGGTGGCGTTACTGAACTTCTCCTACAGCAAGAACAAAGGTCTGATACGTTTGCTTGAGCGTGTAACCTTCTCCTCTGGTTCCAGGTGGGCTTTTATAAGTCAGAAAGTGGGAAGGTGAATGGGTAAAGCCTTTATGGCCATGAAGGTTCTCCCCTTAATGTTTCGGTTACAGTGAAGGGATAAGAAACGGTGGAAACTGAACAGGTGTGTCCAGCTAGCGGCTTCCTATTGGACCATATCTTCCTCATTTATTATATAATTATAGAAGGAAAACGGCCTGAATTTACTCCTGGTGTAACTTCCCACACCAGCATTTATTACTACGAGTGTTAGAATAATTTCGGGCCTGAACCGTCGTTTCGGCCAATGTCACGGGAGTGACACATAGGTCACGGGCGTGACAGGCCCGAATAGCCAATTCTGGGTTCGACGATCGTCGAACTGAGATCGACGATCGTCGATGGATGGTCACGGGCGTGACACCTGTGTCACGGGCGTGACAGGCCCGGGTGGATAATTATGGGTTGACGATCGTCGATTTGAGATCGACGGTCGTCGAGTGGTGGTCACGCCCTGGGTCACGGGCGTGACCTCTAGGTCACGAGCGTGACAGGCCCGAACGGTAGATTTCGAGGTCGACGATCGTCGAATTTAGATCGACGATCGTCGAAGGCTGGTCACGCCCTAAGTCACGGGCGTGACATGCCCGGGCCGCAAGGTCGACGATCATCTCACGGCGATCGACGATCGTCGATGGGGTCACGCCCTCAGTCACGGGCGTGACACCTTGGTCACGGGCGTGACATGCCCAAACAGCACGTTCGACGATCGTCTCGTGGAGATCGACGATCGTCGAAGTAGTCACGCCCAAGTCACGGGCGTGACGGGTCGGTCACGGGCGTGACCAACCCGTGACCCGAAAATATTGATCGCTTTATTTCAAATTTTGGGCTTCCTAGGGTTTTGTCACAACTAACCGACTCCTAGGGGTCTAGCCGGAAATGGGATGTTACAGTCGAACTACAACAGCAGATAGTCGAACTATCAGAACAGATAGTCGACCTATCAAACAGATAGTCGAGCTATCAGATAGTTGAACTATCAAGGCAGATAGTCGAACTATCAAACAGAAAAGATAGTCGACCTATCAAACAGATAGTCGAACTATCAAGCAAAACAGATAGTCGACCTATCAATCAGATAGTCGAGCTATCAGATAGTTGATCTATCCAAGCAGATAATCGAACTATCAAACAGAACAGATAGTCGACCTATCAAGACAGATAGTCGAGCTATCAGATAGTTGAACTATCCAAGCAGATAGTTGAACTATCAAGAAATCTGTCTGGTCAAAAGAAGTCGAGCGGGGTTCGACGATCGACGAGGCAGGTACCACAGATCGTCGAGCTAACAAGAGTTGAACTAACTCAGAGATAGACGATCTGCTGACTAATGATAGTCGACCAACTGATAGACGATCGTCGAACAGTTGATAGACGATAGTCGAGCGGCGTTCGACCATAGTCGAACCAAAAACAACTTAACCAAATTTTTATCTGGATAAGTAACAACTCTAGAACTAGAGCAATCTAACTAAACAACTAACCTTTGACCATAGATAAATCTTGGGTCAAGAAACTAAATGAGAAGACTAAACCCAAATCCAAACTAGGGTACCAACAATCTCTATGGAGTGAAGTGTCACTTCTTCACCGACCACCAGAGTTTGAAATATATTTTCGTTCAGAAGGATCGTAATCTTCGTCGGAGGTGATGGCTAGAATTTATAGCAGAATATGATTTGCAGCTCACGTACATTCCTAGTAAGGCTAATTCAGTGGCATATGCATTGAGTCGTCAGGCTTCAATTGCCGCCTGTACACCCTTATCATCTACCCTTACAACCTTAATTGATGACCTTGATCTGATGGGCATATCCACCGCACCTGAGGGTCACAAAGAGATTTCTAGTCTGTTTTGGGTAGAACAGGCGAAAGATTTGCAGCCATCTAATCCCACACTCCAGCGCCTCCGCAAAAGGGCTGAACTTGGAACTCTCCCAGATTTCTCAATCTCTGATGATGTTTTGCGTTTCTGATGTTGCCTATGTATTCCCGATGTTCCTAAACTGCTTGATAGCATTTGCCGAGAAGCTCATGAATCCCGCACATCTGATCATCCAGGAAATAATAAAATGTATCATGACTTGAAACAGATTGTGTGGTGGCCTGGTATGAAGAGTTATATCGCTCGCTTCATCTCTCGATGTCTGATGCGAAAGAAGGTGAAAGCTCAGCGTCAACATCCTGGTGGCCTTCTGCAACCTCTGTCTATCCCTGAATGGAAGTAGGAAGATATCTCTATGGACTTCATCACGGGTTTACCCCGCACTTCGAGAGGGCATGGCGCGATTTAGGTCATAATAGATCGCTTGACTAAAGTGGCTCACTTTATCCCGTACAAGGAAGGTCATTCCACCGAGAAGATGGCTCGAATCTATGTTGTAGAGATTGTCAGACTCCATAGGATTCCTCTGCGAATTGTATCTGATCGTGACTCGAGATTTGTATCGCATTTCTGGAAGGGCTTTCAACAAGCTTGGGTACTGATATCAACCTAAGCACTGTTTATCATCCAACAACTGATGGTCAGACTGAAAGGGTTAATAAGATTCTCGAAGACATGCTTCGGTGTTATATTCTGGACTACAAGGGAGCTTGGGATGAGCACCTACTTTTGGTCGAGTTTGCCTACAATAATAGCTATCAAGAGAGCCTCATGATGACTCCCTTCGAAGCGTTGTACGGTCGTCGTTGTAGGACCCCACACTATTGGTCTGAAGTTGGTGAGAAGGTTGTTTTGGGGCCGGAGTTACTTCAGGATATGGAAGAAGCCACAAAGAAGACTCGTCTT
Organism: Platanthera zijinensis; assembly: GCA_039513925.1. NCBI lineage: Eukaryota > Viridiplantae > Streptophyta > Magnoliopsida > Asparagales > Orchidaceae > Platanthera > Platanthera zijinensis. The sequence goes on from CM077085.1 coordinate 92,784,230, forward strand.
CAGCTCAGTCGTACCATCGAGAGGTAGAGGAAATATGTTAATCAACGTTGCCGTCCGTTAGAGTTTACCGTGGGTGATCAAGTATTCCTGAAGGTTTTCCCTGCTCCTGGGGTAAAATGGTTTGGTCGCCTTCATAAGCTTAGCCCGAGGTTCGTGGGACCGTATGTTATTTCAAAGCGTGTCAGAGGATCTGCTTATCGTCTGAAGTTGCCTGCTTCATTGTCCGGTGTTCATAATGTCTTCCATGTTAGCCAACTTCTGAAGTACATTCGTGATCTTACCCGCGTCATGGAAGAAGTTACAGTGATCCCTGAAGCCAATCTGACCTTTTCAGTCGAGCCTGCGAAGATCGTAGAATACCAAGAATGCTAACTTTGCAAGAGAACCATTTCTATGATGAAGGTGCTTTGGGTGCATGACAGGTCTGAGGAGTACACTTGGGAACTCGAGTTTGACATGCACAGCAAGTATCCACAGCTCTTTTCTTGATCTTGGTAAGTCTCCACGCCTAACTTCTTTGTTATTTTAGTGCTTTCCATGGTTAGTTCCATGCGTTAGTTCGCAATTCTTATATGGAGTATGTGTCGTCCGGATCTTCGTTGTTTTGGCCTTATTCAGAGAATCCTCAGTAAAATTTCGGGACGAAATCTTCTGAATAGGGGAGAATATAAGAACCCATACTAAGACTAAATAATAATAATAATAATAATAATAAGAGTTGTTAAGGGCACCGCAGTTTTGACTAGGTGCACCACACTTTCTCTTAATTTTTCACAGCTTTTAGAAATACGTCTTGTACATGCATTTTTAGGAAAAATGTTCAACACGAAAGTTGTAGATCTCATCGATATCTATAACTTTCGTGTTGAATATTTTTCCTAAAAATGCATGTACAAGAGGTATTTCTAAAAAACTCAAAAAATTAGGAGAAAGTGTGGTGCACCTAGTCAAAACTGCGATGCCCTTAACAACTCCCTAATAATAATAATAATAATAATAATAATAATAATAATAATAATAATAATAATAATATGAAGGAGTAAACCTTATTTTCCCCTCTCTCTTTAAACCCGAGCCGCCCCGTTCTTTTATTTTCCCGCATCCCGCAGCCCGCACCCGCCGACTGCAGCTCTCCCGATTCCGCCTCCTGCGCACCCCGTCGGCCCCTTCTCCGCCTGCTGCGCGTCCGGCAGCCCCCGCATCGCCATCCAGTGGCCGGCGATCGCTCCATCTAGGGCCGGCGCCGCTTCCTCTTCAATCCCTCTGGCTGGCAGACCCCGGATCCGGCGGCTGCGCCTCCTGCTCCTCCTCAGGCCGGCGGTTTCAGCAGCAACCCCTCCTTCTTCGGCCGGTGAGGCAGCAAGTGAAGTCCTCCGGCAACCCCACCTTTTCCTCTCTGTCGGCCGGTGAATCTCAAGAGGAACGCCTAGAGTTTTCGCTCGAAACTCCTCTGCGTGGACCTTTGAGCCTAGATCTGGCTTCCTTGGGTATGGATCTCCGCTCAACTCATGTTTTCAGATTTTGCCCTAATTTTTGTTGTTATAATTTTTGCTCCAGTCAATGTATTTGTGTCGATTCCCTCTTGCGGTTGTCGTATGTCCTTCTAACATCAATTTTGTTTGTGTTTTCGGTGCCGCTCATCGGATCTAGTGGTGGAATCGCTCCAAGCCCTCTCCGATTTAGGGATTCCCGAACCTAAGCGCCTCCAAAACCCTGCTTCCCTCGTGGTAGTTCCCTCTCCCCTCATCCTTGAGGGAGGTAAATTTTCTAAACTCCTCTTTTGATGTGTTGTACGATTTGCAATGCACGTCCGAGCATAAAAAACCTCGTTTAGGCGTATGTTTCCTTAATTTTTGGTTCTTGAACAGGTTCAGATAGAGTCTTCGGTCTGGTTTGTGCCTCCTAGCTGTTACCAGCAGTTTCGATTTTGCCTTAAGGCAAATGGAGAACCCCATCTCACTTGCAAACTTATGATTTAGTCATTTTACCTGTTTTTCTATGATTGTACATGTGATTTGATAACCTCTGAAATGACACCTTTTCTTTGATTATATATAATATGACAGAGTGTCACAAAAATATGAGATATTTAAAACAAATTCTGTGGTCGTAAGCAATCCCTGAAATGTAGCGTCTAACCAGGGCACTGTCTGTTGCCATAGTCACGACAAGCAAGATTTCAATTCCAATAAGACTTGCACACATGTCTGAGTGTGAACCATGTGCGCCCGCTGGAACACCTACAACACTTCATCGGTTGCGGCTTGCGATGCTATTTGTACAATTTTAGGCTAAAACTCCGGAGTAGGCTAACAAATTTCAGGAATTTATGTTAACTCTATTGCTTGCATGTTTACTAGCTTTACTATCTGATAACACGGTAACCAAATATGTCTGTTTATTTCTGCTCATGTCTTAATTTAATTAACATGTTCACTGTTTATATCCTAAGTTTCTGAGGTTTTTTCTTTCTTGTTTGGATTTGCCTTAGGTTCTGTGACTGCGCCGTCTGCTTCTTGAGCTGTTCAGTGCTGAGTTCCTGTATTCCTGGAGGTTTACTTTATTTTGCTATGCTGCAGCCAAGTTCTATGTATTTGTTTCTTTTACTGTTGGGTTTTGTAATCATGTATTAGTGTTATCAGGTATTTCTTTCTATTTCATGGACAACTCTTAGGCTTTCATTGTTGTAACGCAAATAATAAATTAATGGTGTTTACTTATTTAGCCATTGCATTTACTTTTCTATTAGTGTTGTGCGTGCATCAAAAGATTTCATCAAAGTGCATGTGTTTCACTGTCTCATTCAGGCTTCCGCATATAAAACAAAACAAATGGAATTTTTCTTTCTTCAAAGTTAACATTTTTAAAAACTACATTTAAAATTTTGATCTCGCCTAACAGACATGGATTTTCCTTTGCCCATGTCTGTGACATCACGACCCGCCTGTAGCGCCCGCTACGACGTCTCTTCCATGTCCAAACTTGATTCTATACTAAACCGAGAATCATATGTGCAGGAAGCTTACTGGACAACAACTTCAACCGGGGATTCCTGAAGCTACAGGAATCAGGTGAAGGCGTGTAACCACCCGTTGGAAAGGTCTTTCCGTGGGCTACAACTTTCATGTTCATCCCCCGACCTAGATCCGGCCGCATCATGCTTGAAAACAGCCCCAAAGTTCGCTGCGCGTAGAAAACAGATTTCTGCACACATCTTAAAGCGGGACGAACGACATCGGTTCGTCTTCTTCCTCTAAACATTTATTCAACACCTCCCACAAAATTTCCTCCTCCCTTATTCACCCTCTTGAGGCCATTTCTCTTCACGAACCAAGTCCACCATCTTCATTAGAAGTGAGGAAAGGTTGAAGACATCAAACCCTAGGGTACAAATCCTAACATGACCTCTTCCTAGGAATTCTTCACCTTGCACGTCCAACTCAATTGAGTCGACATCTCTCCTAGTAATTGCTAGAGATCTTGCACCCAGGGAGAGGGTAGGAAGCTCACCTCATTTCCGGCCATGGACCTCGTCACCCTCCTTGGCGGCATCTTTCTCCTTCGTTGGTGGTTGTCCTCCACGGAATGGAAGGATCTTCCCTCCAAAAATCTAACTCCAGCGACTTCGCGATGTTCTCCTTCCGCTCCTGTCGGGTTTCACACAGCAAGGTATCGACACGGATGGTATGTGACGGCTAGGGTTTTGGTCTACTTATTTTTATATTAATACATTAAGTTAAGTTCACTTGCCACGTGTCGCCATGCTATAGTACCGCCCATTTTAGGTCTTCTTGACTAGACCGGTCCAAGGAATCAACTCGCACGAATCCCGAAATCCATTTCAGCCCGTATGTGCAAGACATCGAATTCTGCTTGGGCCGAAAATGCACAAGTCAAATTCGGCGAGTATCGTCTTCCATACTCGACGAATCGCTGAATATATCAAGGTATACTCGACAAATTCTTCGCTGCTCTCGCCGAATTGCCTAAGCGATACTCGACGAATTCGTCGGATATCCTCGGCGATATCCGACAAATTGCACTCAGCCGATTATCCCGTACTTCATCTCGCCGAATTGTCTCAACCATATTCGACGAATTGTGGTCATGCTCGACGAATTCGTCGGATATCATCAATGATATCCGACGAATTTCCCTTGACCATTTCTCCAATGATACTTGACGAATTCGTCGGATATCCTTGATGATATCCGACGAATTTCCTTTGGTCAATTATCTTAGGCCCAGTCCCCTCGATTCGTTGAGTACCACTCAACCCTAACCCTCCAGCCAATGCACTCGGCGCCTGCCGCCAGTGCATCCCGAGTCTGAGTCAAGTTTCTTGACTCAGAACTCGTGCGAGGGGCCTAACGCGAAACGGGACGTTACACGCCGTCTCCAATCTAATGCCTTTGATCCCGCCGCCTTTGATCCCGCCTCAATCCACCTCCTTCAATCTGCCGCCTTCGATTCCACAGCCTTCGATTCCGCCTCAATCCGCCGCCTTCGATCCCGCCTTAATCTGTCGCCTTCGATCCCGCCTCAATCTGTCGCCGACGTCGAGTATGATGTTTGCCTCTCCTCGTTATCGACCAGAAACCACCGCCGTCCTAGAGCTGCTGGCGTCGAGCAGTCGTCACCGTCCAGGTCATCTAGTCAGGATTTGTCGTCCAGGATGTTTGCCTCTCCTCGCTATCGTCCAGGAATCGCTGCCGTCTAGGTCGTCCAGGAACCGCCACCGTCTGGGTCGTCCATGAACCGCCGCCGTCCAGGTCATCCAGGAACCGCCGCCGTCTAGGTCGGAAAGCTGCGAAGTCCAGCGGGGATCTGCAATAACTATCCAAACAACGATAGCTTTGTTAAAAGAGCTTCTAAAAGATTTCTATTTAAAAAGTTCTACTCAATCATCAACTCTTTCATCCGCGAGAGTTGTTCCAAACAAAGCCTAGAATCTCTTTATACGTGCAACTCTTTATACTTGCAACTCTTTGAAAATCACTTTTTCAAAATAGGTTATTTGGGAAAGCACCCCACTAGTCGCGATTGCGGTCTAGAATCTCTTTTCCTGAGATCGCTCGATCGCTCCCTCGTTCCCGATCACTAGCGAGACGCCTGTGATTTGGACTCGCTCTCTCGCTTGTTCCTCTTTCAGATCTCCGGCGACAGCGAGGCACTCCTCCATCTTCTCCGGCGACAGAGAGGCACTCCGATGACATCTTCCGTGGCCTTCTCCGATGCCTGTCCTGCTTCTCCCATGAAGGTATGCATTTGTTTCTCCGTTTCCGTATTTTTACGATGTCTCCCTCTACTCCATCGATTTCTACTGGCAGTTTGTCCAAATTTTCTACAATTATATCCAGATTTTTGATACAACCTTCTACCTGATTCACCAATCAATTCCAGCAATACAAGAGTAGCACCAGATTTACCCAAATGAGAAACCAAACTCCAGCATTTATATTACCCAGCAAGGGAAACAATAGCACAAAAAAACAATAACATAATAACAAGATAACGATCCATCCTAAGGAAGGAGAGGACCTCCCTGAACAGATGATCCACCGAAGGAGAGGGAGACAACCGTTCTCCTTGCAGGCTAGCAAATTCCGGTTTACAAAGTAGTTCAAGCATACCGAACCCTAAGCCAACAAGCTATTTAAAGAAAACTATTACCCCAACAAAATGCCCAAAATACCCACGCAGCAAGCCCGTGCACGCACAAGCCCAATTCGGATCGCATCAAATACCTCCTCCATCAGATGTTCCTTGTCCCCAAGGAACAAAATGAGGGTACTTATTCTGCAGCAGTCATAAGTCTTCCCACGTCGCTTCGGCTTGCGAGCCCCCTGTCCATTGGATGAGGAATTGAGTGACCGCGCGTCCTTCGTGATTGACGATTCTGCGTCTTAAGCTCTTCAGCGGTTCCACCAGCACGTTCCCCTTCGCTGTCACCGTCGATGGCAGCGACCCTGGTTGACGGGGTGACTCTCCCATATGTTCCTTTAGTTGTGAGATATGGAAAATCGGGTGAATCATAGCGTCCACGGGAAGCTCCAAGCGATATGCAACCTTCCCTATCCGTTCCAGCACTTTGAAAGGCCCAAAAAATTTGGGAGATAACTTCTGACACCTGTGCTCTCGCAAACTAACTTGTCGATACGGTTGGAGTCGGATGTACACCCGAGAGCCAACCTCCAAATCTCTCTCACGACGCCCTTTGTCCGCCAAAACTTTCATCCTGTTTTGCGCTTGTGCTAAATTTTGTTTCAATATCGCCAACACCCTTTCCCGGGCTTCAAGAGTGCGATCCACCTTTTCCATTCCCGAATCACCTTCGATGTACGGTGCCGGTAGCCGAGGTTCCTGTCCATACACCACTTCATATGACGTCATCCGAATCGCACTGTGGAATGTAGAATTGTACCACCATTCGGCTAAGGGTAAGCCACTCCGCCTAGCTCCGTGCTCGCTCATGGCACATGCAACGTAGATATGCCTCCACGCACCGGTTCACTACTTCCGATTGTCCGTCGCTTTGGGGATAGTAAGCCGTAGAATGATGGAGTTGAACTTGTAAGATGTGAAACAGCTCGGTCCAGAAATCACTTAAGAAAACCGCGTCTCTATCACTCACAATAGCGGTGGGAAGGCCATGCAACCGGAAAACGGAATTTAGGAACACCCCCGCTACAATTTCCGTCGTGTACAGGTGAGTCAATGCCATGAAGTGGGCCTGCTTGCTGAGTCGGTCCACCACTACAAATATCACCGATTTTCCTTGGTTCCTCGGTAGTCCTTCGATGAAATCCATAAAAATTTCTTCCCAAATTCGGCCCGGAATAGGTAGGGGCTGAAGTGACCCCATGGGTATCTAATTGGATGCCTTACATGTTTGGCAAGTCGAACACCGTTGGATGTATGCATACACTTCTTGCTTTATCTTTTTCCAAAAATAAACCTTCTTTAAGCGGTGGTATGTGGCCGTGATGCCCGAATGCCCTCCCATTGCGCTATCATGAAATAATTAGAGTAGTCGTTGCTTGAGCTCCTCATCATTGCCGACCACAAGTTTTCCTTTTCGGTGGAGCACTCCTCGTTTCCATTCATAGTGCGGTTTGCTTGTTCCATCAGCTTCCTTGGCTGCGATTATGCGCTGAATGTGATCATCCTTCTTTCACAAATTCCGGATTGCGTGAAGAATCTCCTATTTGATTACCATCATTGCCGTGAGCTTACCTTCCCGCTGTTCGAATTTCCGGGACAAGGCATCCGCACAAGCATTCTCCTTGCCGCGCTTGTATTGGATCTGAAAATCGTATCCCATCAATTTTGCTACATACCGTTGTTGGGCTGGCGTAGCAATCCTTTGGTCGAGAAGAAATTTCAGACTCTGGTGATCGGTCTGGATGATAAACGGCGTGCTAGCCAAATAGTGCCACCACTGATGAACCGCCATAACCACTGCTAGGAGCTCTTTCTCATACGTCGACAAACGAGCATTCTTCGGGCCCAGTGCCTTGCTGTAGTATGCCTCTGGCTGTCCTTCCTGCAACAAAACCGCCCCAACTCCCGTGTCCGCCATGTCTGTTTCTACCACAAATGTCTTCCGAAAATCCGGCCATTTGAGCACCGGGGGCTGCGATACCGCTGATTTTAGAGCTTGAAAGGCATCTGTAGCTTCCTGTCCCCATTTAAAGTTGTGTTGATGTAACAAAGAAGTGAACGATTTGGCTAGTAATCCATATCCCTTGATAAAGCGTCGGTAGTAACCGGTTAGGCCTAAGAACCCTCGCAATTTCTTCAATTTGGTGGGGATCGGCCAGTCGATCATTGGTTGGATTTTGGTCGGATCGGTCTCCACCCCCTTGCTTGAGATGAGATGGGCAAGGTATTGTATTTGTTGCATTCCGAAGTTACACTTGCTGCGTTTGAGGAAGAGTTGTTGCTCCCTAATAATTTGGAGTGTGGCTGATAAATGCTCCATGTGGTCCTTCCATGACCGACTGAAGATGAGTATATCATCGAAGAAAACCAAAATGAATTTCCGCAGCTGCTCACGAAATATCAAATTCATCATGCTTTGGAAGGTTGGTGGGGCGTTGGAGAGCCCAAAGGGCATCACTTGGAACTCGTAATGCCCGTGGTGAGTGCGGAACGCGGTCTTGGAAATATTGTCAGAGAACATGCGAACTTGGTGGTAGCCCGCTTGCAAATCTAGTTTTGAAAAAACAACCGCACCATGCAATTCTTCGATCAACTCCTCGATAACCGGAATCGGAAATTTATCTTTGATTGTATCTTTGTTGAGTTGCCTGTAATCCACACATAGACGCCAAGTACCATCACTTTTCTTTACCAGAACCACCGGTGAGGCGAAAGGGCTGTTGTTTTGTCGAATCAATCCCGCCTGTAGCAAGTCATCCACCATTTTCTCGATTACTTCTTTTTGTACGGGGGGATATTGATAAGGCCGAATGTTCACCGGGGTTGCTCTAACCTTGAGTGGAATGTGGTGCTCATGGTGCCGGGGAGGAGGTAACCTACTGGGTTCGGCGAACACGTTTTTGAAATGTTCCAGCATTGCTTGTAACTGAGACTCCTGCTGCTCGGTAAGGTGATGTGACCCAGCAGCTGGTTTGATGTTGTGCCCCATCAGGAATTGTTCTTCAGGGAAGTTGGCTGGACTAGTGAATTTCCCTTCCAGTGTTGCCGGACCGGCAACCTGACAAAGTGCAAGCATGTTGAGTTGCCCTCCCCGATTAATCAACTTCTGTGTCTGTCTCGGTCGGAGCCACGTGGTGGCCAATTGCTGGGAGCCGCGCAAGGAGACCTTCCGTCCCTGGGTTACGAATTCCATTTTTAGATGTTGAAAATCCCATTGCACCACGCCTAAGGTGACGAGCCGCTGCACGCCCAGGACAATCTCGCAGCCCCCGAGCGGAAGTATGAACATATCGGAAGTGAAAACAACCCCTTGCATCTTCCATTTGAACCCCAAAGCTTTGTGTGAGCTGGTGATCGTCTTGCCGTTCGCTACCGCTACTTCGAAACTGGGAATAGAAGTCAATTCACATTGCAACCGCATCGCCGTGTCCAGGTCCATAAAATTATGCGTACTGCCGGAGTCGATCAAAACATAGATTGGTTGCCCCTGGTAGGATGTCGTGACCCGCATAGTCTGAAAATGTGTTGTTCCATCGAGCGCGTGGACGGAAACCTGTGGCGTTGGGGTGACCTCCTGTGCGTCCGTGACTGTGAGATCCTCCAATTGTGGAATTTCCACCACCTCCTCGTCCTCCTCTGCGCCCTCTGTCACCAATTCTAAAGCATATCATTGGCGGCGTTCCAAACAACGATGCCCCGGGGTGTATTTAATGTCACACCAAAAGCATAACCCTTGTCTTCATCACGCATCCATGCCGGTTGACGAGAGTTTCTTACTGCCTTGTCCCGGCTGCCCCCCCATCTGGCCGGAGCCGTGTGGAACTCCCTGCTGTGGGTTGACCCCTGCCGATTTGGAGGAAGAGTGTCTTCGGGTCTCCCTGGAAAACTGATCCCACGAGCCGGAAGTGTGTTGTTTGGCGCCATAAATCAACTGCTGCTCCTGTAGTCGAGCTAATGAGAAAGTATCTTGAAGTGATTTGGGTTGGAACATGCGTACGACATATTCGATTTCCCCTTTCAACCCCGCTAAGCAAAAGTTGATGGCGTGCTTTTCTGGAATGGCCACCCGATGTAGGAGATAATCGAATTCGTCCAGGTAGCTCTGCACAAAGCCCTTTTGTCGGAGGTTCTTTAGCTCGCTCAGGGGATCGTCAAAAAGCATAGACTCGAAACGACTGTGAAGTGCCTTACAATACTCTTCCCAAGATGGCCATTTTCGAGTGATATGATTCTTCATGAAGCCTTGATGCCAGTACAGAGCTTTGTCTTCCATGTGCACGGAGGCGATTCGCACTTTCATATCCTCCCGGTGTTTCGTCCACTTCGAAAAATCGATCACACTTATAAATCAATTCAAGAACCCCTTCGCCAAAGAAACGGGGAAACTCGATACGAGAAAAACGAGTGGCCACGTCGTGAGGGTTGTTGGCGCGGTGCCGACTGTCGGAAGGTGTAAAGGAGCCGCGGACGCCGCTGGATTTATCCGCCTTGAGCGCGGAGAGGATCTCTCTGACCTCATCAGAAGTCCGGCCTTGTTGCTCGGATAACTGCTGGAGGGAGCGGGCATGCGTCATGGCTGAGCCGGAGCGCTTCCAGGTCGCTGGGCACTTCCTTCGAACGAGTGGCGTCGGAAACTGGCATGCCGCCGACTGGATCGTGCTGCTCTGATACCTTGATACAACCTTCTACCTGATTCACCAATCAATTCCAGCAATACAAGAGTAGCACCAGCTTTACCCAATTGAGAAACCAAACTCCAACATTTATATTACCCAGGAAGAGAAACAATAGCACAGAAAAATAGTAACACAGTAACAAGATAACGATCAATCCTAAGGAAGGAGAGGACCTCCCTGAACAGTTGATCCACCGAAGGAGAGGGAGACAACCGTTCTCCTTGCAGCCAAGCAAATTCCGGTTTACAAAATAGTTCAAGCATACCGAACCCTAAGCCAACAAGCTATTTAAAGAAAACTATTACCCCAACAAAATGCCCAAAATACCCCCGCAGCAAGCCCGTGCACGCACAAGCCCAATTTGGATTGCATCAATTTTCTAGTACCACTCTGTCCAGATTTGCTGATTATTCACCTATCTATGAACATAACAGTAAATTCACACATTCATTATTGTAACAAAAAAACACAGCATTCATTGTTGCTTATGGTTCATATTCAATAATTTTTATATTATGTACTGAGCCTACAAGTTGCAGCAATTGCTAACATTTATTTTTATATCGCGAGCTATGTAAAACATTTCAGTTTTATTATATGTTTAATTATTCCTTACGAACAATATATATTTAAATATTTTTGTTTTAAAAAAACTGCTTCTAAAAAGCTGTTCTTCCAAACAGTTTCTATTGAAAAAGCTCTTTTCGAACATCACTTGTGCACAGAGCATTCAAACAGTCTGCAGTTTTTTCATTACTGCTTCTCAAATAGCTCTATTTACAGAGCTCTATTTGATAGCAGCTTATCCATCCACCAGAGTTATTCCAAACAGAGGCTAAGAAACATTGAAAAACAGTTAAAACCAATTGAGCCATCTTGTGTTACAGCCAGGTCTCCAACTTCAGTTTCACAACGATGGAGACAGAGAACTTCGTCGGCGGCGCTGGAGAGGAAGATGTGTCTATTTCGGGGACCCTCCCGCTTGCTGGTGCTTCACAACAACCCTACATCTCCGAGCTCCTCTCCTTTACCCTTGATCGTCTACACAAGGTTCGTTGCTTCTTAATCTCCCTTTTGCCTTGTCATTTCATATAATTGTAGGGCGCGACATTGCAGGAACCAGAGCTTCTTCGGGTGGACTCCGAGCGCATAAATAGACAGATGCAAGAGGTGGCAGTAGGGAATTACAGGGCGTTTATCGCTGCTTCTGATGCCCTCTCCTTCATTAGGGATAAACTAACTGGATTTGACAAGCATCTAGAGTCGCTGGTACATGCCTGCTCAAATTTATAGGGCCCATTTTATTTTTGTTCTATTTAATTTATCTATTTAATTTATGAAGTAATTTTTTTGTATCAATCTTCATCTGAGTTGTCTTTTTTATTCAATTAACATGTAGGTATAAGAGCATTGACAGGATTTAGGTTGCACTTAACTAATCAATTTAATATTTTAGTGGCTCATATTTATTTAGTTGAGAACTGCTCTTGCCATAGGCTTAGAAATATTGTTGTGTTAAACCTTATCGTAGTTAATCCGCACTGTCCTCAAGGAAGATCTTACTTTTCTTTGATGGCGCCCAAATTAGCACATAAATCCTTAGAGCATGCCGCTATTATCCATATTAATTCTATGCAATTACAATGCCATGATATTACGTCAGTATTACTTTTATACTTCCAGGGTGCAAAATTTCCCCTAGAGTTGATTTTGGTAAGTTTGGGAACACATACATTGTTTGCTGTTTAAACTGTTTCGTAATTTAGGCTCCCAGTCGAATTTAGCATCCTTTTTACAAGCCCATTTAATTCAAATTTATCAATTCATTATGGTCTGACTTGAAAATATAAACTCTATTATGATTGTATGATATTTGTTCTTACATTCAGCATTACTAGCATTCATAGGGATCAATTCACTTGTTTAGACTGATATTTGATAAAATTGGTAAATGCGATTTAATTCTTTTAAATAAAGCATAAATATTCCCCGTCTAGAGGAATAAAAACATCTAATATATTATTCCTCTAGAAAAATATACATTTCCTTTGCTTAGTAGGAATAAGGAAACTTCTTGTAGAGATTGTAAGATGATTTCAGAAGAGTTTACCCACACAGCATAAGATGCTAGTTATGAATTTTTTAAGAATGCAAGCAAACAATAAAGTTGTCCTATTAGGTGATGACATTTGAAAGGTGGGAACTACTCATCTTCGAATATTGAATGTTAAAGGAGGTACACTAAAGTTCTTTAGTGGAGGAAAATTTGATGCACGATAAGATGAGACTAGTTCCATTAAGAAAATTTCTGTACATAGTTTATGAGGTCTTGAAAAATATCATTTATTGATGTGGAGAGCTATGGTAGAGTGAACAAAACAAAAGCTACATTTTTGATGATTTTTATAATATACTTGGGTGTACTAAGAAGGCAATAACTAGATATATGGAATAAGTAAGATAAGAGTCAACATATCTGTAGACTTTTATCAAGTTATTTTTAAGAAAGAGTGTACTGTTAACAAGCATAATGAACATAAAATCTAGTTATATGTTTAATGGATGCATGCGTCATGGGTCTGAAGTCATAACCCACCCTTGGCAACCGATAACACATTGGGTCGCTCGCATGAGAAGATTCTAGAGGAATGGATGATTAGACGATGAGAAAAAAGATTGCACTAGAATTATGGAGAAAACACTTGTAGATAAACATTTTAGAGTCTTGTAGAAATATGTAATTGATCCAATATGTAATTCTAAAAAGACCCATTCTTTGAAGTGAAGATGACGCATGACTAATCTTTAGGCAGTGGACAAATGATACCCTAACCCTACATGAAATGCGAAAATTCACGCAACGACTGCAAGGAATTTAAAGTCCATCTGATGAAAGGTGTGACACGTGCATGTGCTACTAACAAATAACCCTAAGTGAGATGCAAATATGTAGCTCTCCTTTATATCTTATGAAAACAGGACGCAGCGAAGAGAACAAACAACAACACTCTAGCCTTTATCCCACTATAGTGGGGTCCGCTATATGGATCCTTTGTCGCCACTGTGCCCTATCTCGTCATAATCTCACTAATGCCTAAGTACATCATGTCTTTCCTTATAGTTTTATTCTAAGTCTTTATTGGTTCACCCCTCCCTCGTTTAACATGCCTAGTGACTAGACTCTCACAATGTCTAACAGGTGTCTCTAATTAAATCGCACACATATAATTTTAACAAAAACAAAATAATCCTTTTAGGCAATCAAGCTTTGGCTTTTCTCCGAGTGGAAGGCCAAAACAAGAGCGCATGACGAATAATTTATGCAAATCACAAAATATCCAAGAGCAAACGACCACGACTCTTTCGATCCAAGCAAGAATGAAATCACATCAACATATATTAAAATTGAAGAAATTGTTCCATACAATAATAAAACAATACTCACGAAGTACGGGGAGATCGTAGCGTGGTGATCCGATGTTCTCGAATGCAGGGGCTGCTGTCTAGAGGCAGACATATGGCTATACTGCGATTGGATTTGAGGAAATCAAGGGAAAAACTCTGAAATGAGGGACTGGATTCTTTGAGGGTTGCAATGTGGCTACTGGGAGGAGGAATAGGTCTTCCTGAAGGTCACAGCTGGTTGGATTTGGCCACCTAGGGGGATTTGGGTTCTGTACAGGAAGTGGAGGAGGGAAGAAAAGGAGGGGTACCGACTGTTGCAGGGGGAGTTTATGGAAGAATGAAAAATTGGGGGGGGGGGAGGAGATTTGGCGTCACCTGCATGAAAATCTTACAGTGCTTTGAGCGCTGCTTGTAGTGAAATATCACGGGGAAGGCGGTAGTGGGAATCATGGGAGAATGAGAAAACAGTGGAAGGGCCAGCTTACATGAATAGGCAGGTGATTTATTTGTGTGGAGATAGGTATGCGGGAGGGTTACAAGAAAATAAAAAAAGGAAATAACAAGGTGGTTTGCTGGAATTCACGAGATGTAGGGGAAAGGGATGGGGCGACGACAAGGAGTAAGAAAAGTAAGGATTTAAACCCTACGAGTCCACCTTAGGGCTTTGCGACGTCGCACCACAAAAGATTGCCTGATTCCGTGAATTCGTTTCTCCAAAATCAGTAATAAAATCAAAATGGCTGCCCCTCCTTCTATTTAAAAGGAAATTACTGAGGACATCTCTTATACCAACTGCTGTGACTGGCCGTTAATGTAACAGGCCCGATTACAATAAATAAAATCTGAAAATTTCAATGTAATATGATAAAATATGCAAACGAAACTCCAAAAGTATCCGTGGAGTCGGATCGTTGATCCAGAGAAGCTAAATCTGTCATGTGGCCAATCGGCCCCAAAACTCGTGCTCCACCATGGGTTCGCGCCGCCATTCCACATCATTCTCCCCGACTTGAAAGAATTTATCTCATGATAAATGAAGATCAAAATTGTAACGATCTAGTGTCGTTACGAGATCGTCGGAGAGATCACCGGCGTTAGAAAGGTAAGAATTGGGAATGGCCAAGAAGAGAAAGACAGCCGGAGACGAGAGAGAGGACGAATGGCCGGAGACGGCCGGAGACGAGAGATGAAGGGGTGGTCGGGAAGTGAGAAGAACAACTAAGCTTTATTATTATCATTCCATGAATTGAATTACAACCACTAGGCTCTATTTATAGCATTCATACAACATCCTATAACACCTATTTACAACTATGCCACACATATACTATGTATAATACTCCCTTACATTCCTACCCTGCCCATCAAACGACGACCTCGTCGTTTGTTCCTAGAAAAAAAAATATAGCCATATGTGGATTTTGGTGATGACATTCTGGACTGTTTGATTGACGTTGGCGATCTCGACATTTAAGTCCACCCGGATCAAAGACCCAAACAATGCGCGGAGTGTATATGAGAACAAAGCCCGCGTCGTCATGCAATTTGTTTATTGACGGCTCCACTTGTGCAGACTGTATCGAAATGGTACATCCTCCTGGATCGTAGACATGAATTGCCCAAGTTGATACATGGATGCGGAAACACGTGTCATCATGTGGTTGACCAAATTGAGTATTGTGAGCAGTAGAGCCCACGATGACGTTCGGGTTGGAACGAAGTTGCATCAACTCCCCCAAATTTGACATGGCCGTGTTTTCGAAAATAACACGAACAATCGGCGCGCATGACAACTCCTCCAATGGTGGTGAAACCGTGTTCACCATAATTATTTCCTCAAGTAGAGTGGTTGCCTTGATGACTTCTTGTTCCTCGTCCTCCGATGGTGTCAAAACAAACGATGAAAATATGTCGTCGTCGGCTTGGATCATCGGAGCCTGGACTCCACTTAGCTCTTCAAATACCCTGCAAGGGTCATATTCCTCGAACTTGGTTTCATGGCTATCAAGACGATCAAGTGATGGAGGCACTTCTATCTCGAATCGGTTCTGAATAGCGACCTTGAAATGATGCCAATCATGACTGATCATGTCATCCCGTAGAAATTCTAGGCACCACTGTGACGCCGGCTTGTCCAAATAAAATGAGGCCATGAAAACATAATCAAATGGATTTGCGTTCTTATACTCGAGGAACATTTCAAACTTGGAAATCCAATCGGTAGGATCTCCAGATGAGAATCTTGGGCCTGTAATTTCGAAGGATGAAGTATTGATCGAGGCCGAAGTTGCTAGTGCATGAGGTAGGGAGCCTGGACAAAGGGGCTTCCATGTGACTGTTTGTGACATAATAGATGAGGTGGGCCAATTAGGTGGAATCGGAACAGCCATAGACCCTGTAAGAGCTGTCTTAAAGGCTAATGAATCCTGAAATTCTTGATAAGAGAATGTTGCTGTAGTTGCCATAGACCCTGTTTGAATCCTGAAATTATTTTGTTTCTTTACTTGACTTGCAGCTGCGGTTTGACAGAAATCTAAACAGGGCCCTATTTTTTTTTCACGACTGGATTGACCCCGATCTTGAAAAGTTAGGCGTGGTTGTTGCTTGTCTTCCAATGGTGTCAAGGTTGGTGAAGATGCAGAGAACTGTGGCGATGATTTCGTGTTGCAGAGCAGGTGGCGTCTACGGAGGCGGCGAAGTAGCAGAGTCAAGGGAGTGGAGGTGGCAACGTAGCAGAGGCTGTAGCTGCGGAGGCAGCTAAGTGGCGGCGGCAGCGCAGCGGCGAAGGCGGCGGCGGCGCAGCGGCGCAGCGGTGAAGGCGGCGTTTCTTGGGTTGCTTCAATTTCCTTCCAGATATGGCTGAGATTTGAAGATGACCAGGCGGGAGGAAGAAGAAAGCCGGTCTGCAGAGGCGGTGCAGCGGAGTGGCGGAGGCGGCAAAGCGGCAGTATCGTGAAGGCGAAGAGAGGCGAATCTTGAAGTCTCCTCAGGCCGGCGGCGGTGGTAGCGGCGCAGCGGCGGTGGTGGTGACGGCTGACCGTTGGGGGCGGCGGATAAGCGGCGGCTCCGCCGTAAAGAGAGGCAAGAACGGAGGATTAGTGGATTTCAAACTTTTTCTTTCTTCCAAAACGGAGTCTGCCCACTCTGTTTCACGCCCAGGATTCCTCCTCGCTCTCCGAAGATGCAGAAGTTGCAGGTCGACCGCATTGAAGATCCAAGCAAGAGTGTGCCCTTCAATTTGTTCCCCAAGGCACAGGGAGGAGTGCGGCCTTCAATTTGTTCTCCAAGGCGGCCGGGAAAAGAACGAAGCGGAAGGTTTTCTTGATAATGATATCGATCAACAAGGCCCTTGCAGGAAGGAATTTCTCAACAGATGTTCCTGAAGGAAGAAGATGATGGCGTCTTCAATAACTCCGGCAGCGCCGACACGGAAGTTGATAATATAGCTCTTTTTCTTTAACACTTTTCCGACAGATTTGCACAAAACAAAACCAAAAAAAATCAGTCGTTGGCTTCGTTGGAGGAACAAGCTCCGCCAGTTCGTGTTGCATTCCAATCCTTCTGCAAGAATGGTATGACTTGGCTTCAAGAACCGTGAATCGGGAGTGAGGATCTCAACGAGAGCACCATTTGTAACGATCTAGTGTCGTTACGAGATCGCCGGAGAGATCACCGGCGTTAGAAAGGTAAGAATTGGGAATGGCCAAGAAGAGAAAGACGGCCGGAGACGAGAGAGAGGACGAATGGCCGGAGACGGCCGGAGACAAGAGAGATGAAGGGGTGGTCGGGAAGTGAGAAGAACAACTAAGCTTTATTATTATCATTCCATGAATTGAATTACAACCACTAGGCTCTATTTATAGCATTCATACAACATCCTATAACACCTATTTACAACTATGCCACACATATACTATGTATAATACTCCCTTACAAAAATCCTCTCGGGTGTGCCGGGAAAAATCGATGAGTGACATTGGGGGTCATCCATGTATCGTCTCTCATGGGGGCATCCTCTCCAATGGTACTCATGTGTCTACAAAATAAAAAAAGTCACAAAGTTCTAATAATAAAATCACCACAAAAACAACAATAAGATTAATCAGAAAAAAACAAATAAAAAAAATCACAGAGCGTCGGAGCTGTGAGCAGAGCCGACGAGGAGAGTGTCGAAGAGTGTCAGAGAGTCCGACACCGACACACTGGACATTTTGAAGTGTCGATGCTTCATAGGTTGGGGATGTGGCGGTGTAGGCTTAAAAGGACTTGGAGGTGTAGACTCAAATGGATATGAAGGTGTAGGCTCCGGGGTGTCTCCCCAATACAGGTCCACATACCTGGGAGGGTCGGAGCATGGTGTATGGTCCTAAATATTAGATATGAGATGTATATCCATACTGTTAGTGATATCAAGCTCGTAGGCATTTACTCCGATCCTTCTTATGATTGTATAGAGACCCCTTCACCCATCGTTCAAATTTTTAGCATGCCCCCAGGATGCCCCTCAGTATGGAATCACACCATCACCTGCTCGCTTTCATGAAATTTCTGCTCCCGCCTGTGGTAATGTGCATGAGATTTATTAGATTCATTATCAGTATTGATCTTTCATCGGACTAACTTATGTAACACATGTAAATGATGAACAAATCACTCTACAAACTCATGCACATGATGCAAATAATGTAAATGATGCACAACCGACACGACACACTCCCTATGAGAAAGTTTGACAATGACCTGGATATCAACAAAGAGAATATCCGGTTTCATTGAAACCAGACGGTTCAGCGGGTTCCAGTCCAACTCGGTGGTTCGTCGTTTTATCAATGGTTTTTGGCTGTAAATAAAATAAAAAAGTAAAAATATATCGTTGTCACTTTGAACACAACTACCGGCTCGGATCGTCTATCCAACGATCATACCTTTGCCTCTTGTGTATGTAGACTCGTGCGGGCTTTGTTTAGTTTTGGTCCGCTTTTGATCCCGATCCCCATCAACTTTATCTTGTTTTATCATGAAGATGCAAAGACATCATTTCTAACCTTATAATGACACTCAAGCCTTTATCCCATCATAGTGGGGTGTGCCATCATTTCAAACCTTAACATTCTTAAATTATTCAAGGAATGCTAATATATTTATGCAAATTCCTTTTTATGAAAACTATTAAGCTATTGAAGTGAATAAAAAAAATGTGCGACGTTCAAATTTGTTGAAAAGTGGTTCAAAACTTGTATATACTTTTTGAATAATAAAAAAAACAAGTATTAGTACAAATATATAGGAGAGAGGAGAAAAAGACCCAGCTATATAAATAATATGGGACTAAACACTAAATCCTACATGGGCTATATTAATGAGCCAATACATTATTTTTCCTAGTATTCTCTAACACTCCCCCGCAAGCTAGAGCGTACAAGTCGTAGGCACCAAGCTTGGACAAGAACTGATAGTAAAGATGTCGTGGTAAGGCCTTGGTGAGGATGCCAGCAACTTGCTGAGCAGCAGGAACATGTGTTAACTCTATCTTCTTCAACTGAACCTTCTCCCGAATGAAATGACAGTCAACTTCAATATGTTTTGTCTGTCCATGAAAGACCGAATTCTTGACAATGTGTATAGCAGCTTGACTGTCACAAAATAAAGTGGCAGGTGAGGAGTGCTTGAATCCTAGATCATCAAGGATTCCCTCATGCCATGTGAGCTCAAACACAACTGCTGCCATTGATCGATACTCGGCCTCAATAGATGAGCGAACAACCACAGACTGTTTCTTGCTGCGCCATGTAATAATATGTATTCCAAAGTAAGTGCAGTATCCACTTGTGGAACGACGATCATCCAAAGAGCCAGCATAATCAGCATCGTAGTTTGCAATTAGAGATAAGGGAGACAAAAAGAGCTTGTATACAAGTCCTTGTCCAGGAGCAGTCTTCAAGTATCGAAGAATACACTCGATTGCCTGAAGATGAGAGATACGTGGCTCATGCATGAATCGACTGACAATTCCAACATCAAATGATATATCAGGTATAGTAATTGTGAGATATATCAGCTTTCCCACAAGACGACGATAATACTCTTGATTCAGAAGGAACAAATCAGAGTCCGAGGCATGAGCACAAAACTTGTGATTGATATCCATGAGAGTGTCAGCAGACTTGCATCTAGAATAGCCCGCATCATGAAGTAAGTCAAGACAATACTTTCTCTGAGATAACACAAGCCCATCAGGTCTCCAAGCCAATTCGAGACCAAGGAATTATCGAAGGCTTCCCAGGTCCTTTGTTTGAAACACAGTCGCCAGATGCTGTTTGATCATCTGTATTCCTGGAAGATCGTCTCCTGTAATCAAAATATCATTCACATATACCAAAACAATCATTGTGCCTGTTGGACGATGACGGGTGAGTAGAGAGAAGTCGACCGAACTCCGAGTAAACCCAACAACACTAACGGTCTTACTAAATTTATCAAACCATGTCCGAGTTAGATTGTTTGAGACCATAAAGAGACTTTTTCAGGCAACATACAAGAGACTCCCCCGTGGTCTCAAAATCGAGAGGTTGCTGCATATAAACGGTCTCCTGTAAATCACCATTAAGAAAAGTTTTTTTGACATCCAGTTGGTTCAATGGCCAGTGGCGGTGAACAGCGAGGGAGATCAACACACGAACAATATTGAGTTTAGCGACTGAGGAAAAAGTCTCGTCATAATCCAGACCGTGTTGTTGAGTGAAACCGCGAGCTACTAGATGAGCTTCCATACGGTGAACCGTCCCATCCGGACCCTGTTTGACGACAAACACCCACTTACATCCCACACAAGATTGTCCAGGAGGAAGCAGGATCAGATCCCAATTGTGGTTTACCCAAAGAGCATACATTTCCTCGTCCATAGCCACCCACCACCCGGGATGTCTGAGAGCCTCCTGCACAGAATTAGGGGTGGTAATAGAGGAGAAAGAAAGAACACTTTGTCGGAGTTCCAGAGAGAGGCGGTGAAAAGAGACATAGTTTGCCATCGGGTGAGCAGTGGAACCTGTTGTCGGTTCCGCAGGCTGCAATACATCATTAGAGGAGGGCTTCTACAGTAGGGTAGTAGACGAAGGAGGACGTCGAGTATGCACAAGGATGATAGGTGGTTTGGTTGGGATTGGTGTGGGAAGGAGTGGTGGAAGGTTTGAATGAACAAGGATAACAGGATGCGAAAGAGGTGGCAGAAGTGGAGAATCAGCTGGTTGAGAGTAATATGACTGATATTCGAGAAAGGTGACATCAACATAAGTAACAACCTTGCGATCCTTGGGTGAAAAGCAAACGTAGCCCTTCTGAGTCCGAGAGTAACCCACAAACATATATTTAGTGGTACGTTGAGCAAGTTTGTCAGTGGACGGGCCAAGATAATGAACAAAGCACACAGCCAAACACGCGAGTGGTGATGGAAAAAGAAGGTTTGGAGGAAAAAAGAAGATTGAAGGGAACCGCAAAATTGAGAATAGACAAAGACATGCGGTTAATAAGAGTGCAGGCTGTAGAAACCGTGAAATTCCAATACTGTTTGGGAGCATTCATTTGAATCATAAGAGAGCGGGTGACCTCAAGCAGGTGACGATTCTTGCGTTCAACAATGTCATTTTGTTGGGGGGGGGGGTATAGACACACGAGGTTTGATGGATGATCCCAAACTCATCACATATGTGTGCAAAGACATGGCTAGTGTATTCACGAGCATTATCAGTGCAGAGAGTTTTAATTGTAGTGGAGAACTGCTTGCGAGTTTCAATGAAAAATGTACGGAATACACCAAACAATTCAGAGCGGTCACGAAGGAGATACAACTAGGTCACTCGAGAGTAGTCATTTACAAATATGACAAAGTAACGATATCCAAAAACACCAGCAATTTTGTAGGGTCCCCAAATATCTGAGTGTACTAGATCAAAGGGAGCAGGACTCCGAGTAGTATGTGGTGAGAATGTAGACCGATGATGTTTCCCATAGATACAAGACTCACACGTGAACTCTTGGAGGAAAAATTTGGGGAGAGATTTTCTGAGTATGTTCAGAGGAGCGTGATCAAGACACCGATTCCAATCAACAGAGCTATTAGAGAACAACACCGTTGGAAGAGAGGGGGTCAAGGATATAGATACCATTCGACAGATGCCCTTTTTCGATGATAGACTGTGTCTTGCGATCCTGCACAACACATGAGTTGGAAGAAAAAATTACATCACAATCAAGATCAGTAGTGAGACGACCAATAGAGAGAAGGTTGAAAGGAGAGCCCGGAACATGAAGGGCAGAGCGAAGAGTGATGAAGGGAGTAATGTGAATGTCTGCCGCGCCAGAAATGGGAATGGTGTCCCCACTAGCAGCGGTGATGAACTTGGGATGCACAGAGTCCAAATATTGTGGTGGTTTCCATGAGGTAATGTGGTGAGTGATCCCGGAATCCAAAATCCAGGATGAGCTATGTGCAAGACAGGAGGTACCATTTTCGGAAATAGACACCACAGAGCTAGGAGGACAGTTGATCATCTTGCGAGAAACAGTCCGTAGCGGGCACAAGAAGCGACTATGAGACAGTCCGCAGCGGTCACGGTGACAACGCACCAACGACAAGAAAGGCCACGACCAGCGCGGTAAGAAAACAAGCTCCCAGCGGAGAGAAGAGAGACCGAGCCACAGAACACCAACGGATAGAAGAGATCCCTCAACGGATAGAACCAATCTGCGACGGTAAGGAGGCAACCCTCAGCGGCCAAGAAAAGCAGAACAACGGTTAAGCAGAGTCGCTAGTTGAGCACAAGCCCGAGACGCAACGGGAAGATGGAGAGACCGCAGCGGGAAGAAGAGGCCCGCAACGATTAGAGGCGGCTATAATCCTGAGCTGGCAGCGACCAGAAGAAGAAGAGGCCAGCAAACAGGCACTTAGACCGTGCGGTTAGGAGTAGACCGTAACAAGAATAACAGAGTAAATGAGAAGCCGCAGGCAGTCCACGCGAGCAGCCAAGTCGAGCAGAGAAGTATGTAGCACCGGGCAGACGGTTAAGGGAAAAACGGCAAGGCAGTCCGATCGACAAGAAGACCCCGCACAAGAAACCTGTGCCTCAAGGAGACCGCGCGGCAAGAAACTAGGCCGCAACGGGAAAGTCTCCTTGCGACAAGAGCGGTGTGACAAGGAGACCGCGCAGTAAGAAGCGAGGCCGTAGCGAGAAAGAGGACGAAGCGAAAAGAAGAGAGAGAAGGCCGAGAAGTTGTCGTGCGATAAGGAATCAACACAACAAGAATAGAGAGAAGGACGCAACGGACAGACACAGGTCGCCGCAGGTAGGAGTAGGCCGCTGTGAATAGAACAAAAGAAGTAAAAATATGTCGTTCTCGCTTTGAACGCAACTACCGGCTCGGATCATCTATCTGACGATCCTATCTCCGCCTCTGGTGTATGTAGACTCGTGCGAGCTTTGTTAAGTTCGGCCCGCCTTCGATCCCGATCCCCATCAACTTTATCTTGTTTTATCATGAATATACAAAGACATCATTTCAAACTTTAACCTTCTTAAATATTTCTAGGAACAATAATATATTTATGCAAATATCTTTTTTATGAAAATTGTTAAGCTATTGAAGCGAATAAAAAAATGCTTGGCGATTAAATTAATTATTTTCTTTGTCATCTGTTGATAATGAAACATCTATCCTTTATAATGCATGACGTCAAATCTTTGGTCTCTCTGTCTCAAATGACAATTTTGTTAGCACATATGCATGTGGGATTTATAATCATGATTTCTCTGATATATTGCCTCAGTAAGTTTTCTTACCTGAAGGATTTAAAACTTTCTGTAAATTTTGTTGCAGACAATTGAAATTCCTAAGCTCACATCTGGCTGCACCGAGTTCATTGAATTAGCTCAGCAGATTTTGGAAGAGAGAAAGCTTAATGAGACGTTATTGGCCAACCACAGCACTTTGCTTGACTTGCTTGAAATTCCCCAGCTAATGGACACGTTAGTATTTCCATCACTGCAATTGATCAGAGTTAAGGAATGTTGTTCACAGAGCTGAATGGCTCTCTTATATTTTCAGAGCTCTACATTTAATGCTTCTTAAGCTATTGTTATTAATACTATATTTCGGGCATTCAGAAGTTTAAAATCAATGCTCTATGCAATTCCTATTATTATAATATTCTCTACAATAGGGATCATATAAGGTTCACTACTTTGTCCAAATTAAGATGATTTTTCGACAAATTTTACTGTTATGCACAGAAAGTATAAACTGATGGTCATTAGGCTTCATTAGAGTTCGCATCTACCTAAAACCCATTGGTTAGAGGTGGAGGGACAAGGATCTATATTGAGTACTCAAAACTACATGAGTTTCTTGATGTGATATTATATTCCCAACACACCCTCTCACATGTGGGGACTTTAGCCTCTAAAGTATGAACTACTATTTTAATTTGGTGATTCGGGAGTGAGCCATTGAGACTAGAATGCTCAGGAACCATGTTAGAACATATGCATCAACCTTTAAATCAGTTGGTTATATGTAGAGTTTTCCAAGGTTTATATGAAGTACACATGACCACATGAGTTTCCTGATGCGAGACTATTCTCAACACGCTTCTTTTATTTTAATTTTTTTCATTTGCTTTAGTCGTAATGTTCATTTGTATTTGAACACCAAATTTGAAGTGTCTAGTTGTAAGCCTATACAAGCTTACTACAAAAAAGGTAAGTGATGACACATGACACATTGATAGGATTTTCTAAATAAGGATGCAAATACATGCAGACACACAATCAGTGAACGCTCT
Source organism: Platanthera zijinensis (assembly GCA_039513925.1). NCBI lineage: Eukaryota > Viridiplantae > Streptophyta > Magnoliopsida > Asparagales > Orchidaceae > Platanthera > Platanthera zijinensis. The sequence goes on from CM077085.1 coordinate 92,808,809, forward strand.
AGATGGCTAACTACTTAACAAATGCTACTGCCTTGCAAATGATTCCACCATGTAAATAATTTGACATATAACAAAATTAAATAACAGTAACTTTTAAAATCTTACTCAAATGCCACAATTGATCAAATATTACGTTTTAAGTGAACTAGTAATAATTGGAAACTACTAAGAGGGTATATAATTTTAAGAGAAAGATGAATAAATATTGCACGTCTACCAAAAGAAAACCAAATTAATTGGAGCAAAATATGAATAGTAGTGAATAAACATCGGTGCAATGCAAGAAAAATGAAAAATGAAATGTAAAAGCTCATAGAGTAATTGGCTCTAATGCGAAGAGGGTGTGGTGAGTGGTAAGGAGATGGTCATAAGAGTGATGCGTTAGTGTCCAATATGCGGTTAACGAGGAAATGTGGAATATTATTTTTTTAGAGCTTGCGGATTTAGAGATTTTAAGTTATGTGGATGAATCTAGGGGCGTGTATGGAATACGGGAAAAGGCTCGGATGTGCTGGAAATGGAGGTGGAGACTTGATAGAGCTCGTTGAACATAAGGGGCGGGGGGATCTTATGTTGGGTTTCAAAGACATCCAATATGCAACAAAAATACATGAGACGCCACAAGATTCATTCAAAACATACTATTCAAAAACTGTAATTCGTACTTGCAATGAAATAGTAAATCCAGTTTCGTATTCAGAGGTTTTGTGAAGATTGAACGCATAAAATTTTTCGCATCTCTGTTAGTATCCACACGAATGCTTGAAACTTTGTCGGAGTCCGCCCAAGAGCCTCGTGGAAGGAAGATCATCCATCTCTGATACAAAGTACTAATTTCATCTCATTGGAGATCATCTGTAAATCTTCTATTTTCTCTCAGTTTCTCTCAGAAAATTGGTTCTCCGAGATTACCCGTGAGGTATCAAGTAGTTTATAAAATTGCAGCCTTTTATGTCTCATGAGAGAGGAGTTCAAAAACTCTAAACGAAGACTTCTGACCTTTTGGACTTCATCCATTTGGTTCATAACTAAATAATGCCTCTTCGGTTCACTAACCAAAAATTATTATTTAAAAAATAACTAATTCAATATTATTATTAACCGTTACTTTATTTTTTAGACTTGGGTTGAATTAAAGTTCGACTTAAATTAAACTCAACCTGATCATTCATTCTTTTATAATACATTCTTAATGCGCGACCTCAAATGTTCATATTATGCATGTTCATATTATGCTGACAATGATACTAGTCATTTGATACGCCCCTAGATAACAATTAGTCTTCAATTGTCTCTCACTTGAACTAGGGAAGATCAATCATAGTGTTAGAAACAATGAGTGACATCTAGAGATTTTAAGTCCTGTGGATGAAATTAGGGGTGTGTATGGAATACGGGAAAAGGCTCGGATGTGCTGGAAATTGAGGTGGAGATTTGATAGAGCTCGTTGAACGTAAGGGGCGGAGGGATCTTATGTTGGGTTTCAAAGACATCCAATATGCAACAAAAATACATGAGACGCCACAAGATTCATTCAAAAAAACTATTCAAAAACTGTAATTCATACTTGCAATGAAATAGTAAATCCGGTTTCATATTCAGAGGTTTTGTTGAAGATTGAACGCAAAATTTTTTTTACATCTCTGTTAGTATCCGCACGAATGCTTGAAACTTTGTCGCAGTCCGTCCAAGAGCCTCGCGGAAGGAAGATCACCCATCTTTGATATGAAGTACTAATTTCATCTCATTGGAGATCATCTTTAAATCTTTTATTTTCTCTCTGTTTCTCTCAGAAAGTTGGTTCTCCGAGATTACTCATGAGGTATCAAGTATTTTATAAAATTGCAGCCTTTTATGTCTCATGAGAGAGGAGTTCAAAAACTCTAAATGAAGACTTCTGACCTTTTGGACTTCATCCATTTGGTTCATAACTAAACAATGCCTCTTCGGTCCACTAACCAAAAATCATTATTTAAAAAATAATTAATTCAAAATTATTGTTAACCGTTACGTTATTTTCTAGACTTGGGTTAAATTAAAGTCCGACTTAAATTAAACTCAACCCGATCATTCTTTCATAATACATTTTTAATGTGCGACCTCATATGTTCATATTATGTTGACAATGATACTAGTCATTTGATACGCCCCTAGATAACAATCAATCTTCAATTGTCTCTCACTTGATCTAGGGCAGATCAATCATAGTGTTAGAAACAATGAGTGATATCTAGTAATTCATCTTTGTTATCCAAATAGTACAAAAAGTGTAACTTGATGATAACCTAGTTGTAATCAATGTTCTTGTATTGTTTAGTCTCTTTTTCCTTGACACCCTAACTAAATTTGAGGCATGTAATATGTCATCCTTTTAATAATTTAATCTTAAATTTTTTGATTCACAATTAGATTACATCAAACAAACAAGCTTAATATCATATATATTTACTTAGTTTAGCGCAACAATGCATATTGTTATCTCATTCCATCTAGGGGCTCATGAATATTATTTGTATTATATTTGAGACAAATTCAATCTACTTCGCTCCATACACCTACGTGATTTATAACGTATCCAATAATTGATTTTATCATAAATCTTTTTCAAGAAAGACTTTTGTCAGCATCAAAGTATACTATGCTCGTGTAATGATTGCAGCAACTTCAGATCAAAGAATTACATACACCATTATCACAATGAGAATCTCTTGTGACACATAACAATCCATATAATATCTCATGATGGATTTGTCCAGTACATTTGTTCTCTAATAAGTACTACTGCGATGATTTAATATCTAATATAATGACTTACAAAACTCGATCATTAGTCGACCCACATTCTAGTCTCCGTGTTTCATTGTTGTCCATTTCTTCATAAATACGTTAACTAGAGTGATTTAAGAATAATATTTCATATAAACATATGATCTCATATTCAAGTCATGTACTTGAATTCCTTTGAAAATCAATTATTTTAAGGATATTTATTGATACATCATAGTCGTATCAAGGATGAAGGACACATAATGATTTGCATTAAACAAAAATAAAGATATAATCAGGAGATAACTCCCGTCATGCATTCAGAGGCTGGGTCCTCCTCGACACTCCACTCTCCAAGAGAGCCCAATGATTAATACTCCAAAAGATAATACATAAATGCCTAAGGGATTCTTATATAGCTGGAGGCCCACTACATGATAAAATACACCCTGTGTGCATATCAATACGCTCGACCTGAAAAGCGACCTTGTCTTCAAGGTCGAGCCGGGAAGGGTCCTATGGTCTCGTCGGAGAGACTCAGGCAGCTCCTCTGGTGGGTGGATCAGGTGAAACATCAGAAGTGTAGAGACGTCGTGACAGGATAGTTTCTACAGAGCTGTGGCACAGGTGACCAAAGCGGGCAGAGAACTCGACATGAGATTACCCTAGAGGTGAAGCAATGCCGTACCAGCAACGTATCTCATACTCAGGGTCAAACGAGGTGCATGCCAGTTGGGTCAGGGTCTTGGTCGGAAGTCAGATGTTATAAAAGCAGACGACGGAGACCCATCCAGATCCTGAACGATGACCGTGGTGCTGGGCATTTGGTCGATGAGTAGGTAGTGATAATTAGGAAGGAAACTTGATGAGAAGTCTGGTCGGAGTGGGAGACTGATCGGATGTGAGGGTAGGATAACAGTGGGCTTGAGAGATGTTAGAATCAGAGAGTCGGGAGATAAGAGAGCTGACAGGCGGGCAGGGGTCTCTAAGAAACCATTGGGGAGCAGAAAAAGCATGTGACGACATGTGAAAGGCTGATGAGGCGCCAAGTGGAGCCTCTATCACGAATATTCTAGAAGGTGAGTGGATGGGAGGGCAACTGGTGGAAATCGAAGGATGGAGGGGGGATTATTGAGGTGCATGCCGTGGTCGACAGTGGGAGAACGAAAAGGGTGTCTGAAAAAGAGGAAGTGGCAGCGGTTCCAATGGTCGAAGACCCACTGAGGGGTGGCAGTGGGATGTAGAGAGGAGAAGGCTCATTGGGAAACAGAGACGTGGGCTGGGGTTGTAAGGGGGCATGTGGAAGAAGCCGATGGAAAATCTAAAGCGCCATGACAAGGAGATTATCCAGGGCAGTGTCAGTTCGATCGCATCTTGTGTGCTTTGAGTCTGGAAGGAGAGACATGGTGGAGAAAGCGGGAGGGCCACCCGAAAGCGACATGAGGCTCAGGAGGGCTGCCAGAGTGCTGTAGGTGCTGCTGGAGGGCTGTTGGATTGCTGTTGGAGCCGCGGAAGGGATGCCAGAATGCTGCAGGAGATGCATGAGGGATGTTGTAATGCTACCTGGGCTGCAGGAGGGCTACAAAGGTGATGAGCGGCCACTGGAAGGTCGCAAGAGTGTTGGCGCCGCTGGGGTGCTGTCGGAAACGACTGGAGAGGAAGAAGAGCCGGATGGAGACACCGAGAACCAAAGGTGCACCAGAATCGTGCGCTGGGAGGGGGCGGTCACGATGAAGTCGATCGAAGAAGGAATCAGTCGCTAGAATAGGAGGAAATTGCCTGATGTTGTGCGAAGTTGCTGGAGAAATGCCGGGCTCTGGATTCGGCTACAGTGGAGGTCGACGACGAGGAGAGTGTCGATGGAGTCGTCTCCGTTAGCGATTGAGGGCGTCGTCAGCGGGCGGCGTCGAGGGCGGTCGCTGGAGTCGACGATTTGCTGGGATCGTCGAAGAGGATGTGCGGTGTCCCACGTGATCGGGCGTGTGGAGGATACCCGAGTGAAAAATGGGTCGTGCGATGATTGCCAAGGATCAAGCCGGTTGCAGAGGGAGTAAGATCCAAATTAGTGTTTAATCAAAACCGTAATTGAACGGCAGGTCGGTCCAATTGATACGTCGTAGTCATATCAAGAATGAAGGATACAAATAATGATTTGCATTAAACAAAAATAAAGATACAATCAAGAGATAACCCCCGCCAAGCATTTAGCAGCTGGGTCCTACTCGACACTCCAGTCTCCAAGAGATCCCAAGATATAATACTGAAAAAGATAAAACATAACCCCCTAAGGGGCTCCTTATATAGACGGATGCCCACTATAGGACAAAGACTATATGACAAAATACACATCATTTGCGTATCAATTATCATGTTTAATTACATTATATATAGGAAAAACAAGCATAATAAATAGATTTGCCTAATATATATACGAATAAAACCATAGTACAATGCCATCATTTTGACATAAAATATGATAAATCCATAACCCACAAGCCTCCTAATAACGCTAATCATTCAAGTATTTAATAATACTAAGTGATTTTGTATGACCGTAATGTTTTTGAAGAAGAGCCTTTGTCAGTGGATCAAGAATGGCGTCCTCAGTTGTCACCTTGCATATGCTTACATCTCCTCTCTCGATGATCTCTCGATTAAGGTGAAGTCGATGTAGTATGCATTTGGAGCGTTGATGAGATTTTAGTTCTTTGGCCTGTACGGTGGATTCATTATTGTGTTATGGGACTGGCCTATAATGTCATCATAGGCGGGGAATGACGACGACGAGGAATACAACAAAGTGTTAACTGCGACTGCCTAAGCGAGGTGTGCTCGGAGAGAGAGCTACCACAATCTTATCAAGGGGACTGGGAAATAAAATTGATTCTTCACATCTTTTCTACTAGCCCAATGGGTCTTTAAATAAGGGACACGAGGGGCATATACGTAATTAAGTCCCCCAAAATAGATACAATTACAAATATGACACAACTTAACAACACAATCATAAAGATACAACTTAATAAGGTCATTACAAAATAATTGGGCAAGAGGCCCATAACATCTTTCTCTTCATGCAAAAAAAGCTTGACCTCATGCTCAAGTGAGACCAATGTCGGTACCAACTTCACTCGATGCCCTCAACATTAGTGTCTTCCTTGTATAGATAAAAAATCTTTTTCCCCGATGTCCACGAGTATACTTCTCATCTCAGTTATAACATAACCCTTGTGCGCGCTGTTCATACATTTCTGCACGAGATAGTCGACGAATTTGCGGATTTTGGGTGCCCTTGGCACGACCCTCATGAGTCCCCATGCGTGCGATGATGCAGGCCTCCTGAGCTAGCTTAAGTCGATAAGCGCACAATCTGGTTAAACTCATATCCGTCACCAAGTCTCTGAGAGCCTCAAATCCGACATCCAAGCGCAATCGTTCTTGAAGCCCGTCTGTAAAGATGAGGACCGACATCTCAGGGAGTATCATGACGTAAGCCAAAAGAATCTAAAACTGCTCAAGATATCCATCAATCGATCGAGTCTGATGTAATGTCGTGAGGGACCCAAGGGGTTGCTGCGAATAAGTGGTCTATAACAAAGGTTGCAAGCCCTCTTCAAGTCATGCCAGATCAATCTAGGATTGTCGTCCTGTAGACTGGAGAACCATAACAGAGCAAATATCAGACTGTGGAAGGAGGCTAGACTTATTCATTCCATCACCGGTGCCTGCCGATGGCTGAAAAAATGTTCACATTTGGTGAGACAATCTAAGTGATCGTCCTTGCCATCGTAAATTGGAAAGGACAACTTGGCGTAATAGGACATAATATTGACTTCAGGTGGTATCTTGATCAGGGGATCAGGTCGATGGAGCAGCTGTGGAGGAGACAGGCTGCTGCAGGCTTGCTCTGCGCTGGAGTAGTGGACACTAACATCGCGAAAGTGAGATCATCGAGGCGCTTGAAGTGGGCAACAATGGTGTGATGTGCCATCAAGGTTTGCATCATGGTCAAAAGCTGGCTCAACTGATCCGACGAGTCACATTTGTTGTTCGATGAACAAGAAATGGATCGAGTTCCGGGACAACTTATTTTTGGCGGGGCGAGTGGAACAAATGTGCTCGAGTGTGCACATGAACTACGACATTTACCTATGTTGATGCAAAATAAACTATTGCAAATTTTATTGGCCTTGAATTAATTAATCTGAATGAATTAATTAGTAAGGGCTCGATGGGAACGAAGTTGTGCTTGGTGGCTCGAGGATGAAGAGTCGGATGACTGCAAATTGAGGAGGAAGGACTGTGTGCCTGCTAAACCTGCAAGCGATTTGGTTCGGTTTTAGGTAAAACCCAAATCGAACCGAATAGCCTCGGTTTTTATGCTCCCAAAACTGAAACCGAACCGAAATCAATCGGTTCGTTTCGGTTTTTTAACATCGGTTCGGTTTTCCGTCAAACTCCACACCGTTTATCCTTTATATTTGTTGTCGTTGCGTAACAGATGCGTTGCTTTTTCGTTTTCAACATGGTGTTTGAAATTGTGTTGGGTGGAGTTTTTTCAAATAAATTTGTGATGGTTAACAACCAATTAGAGAATGTTATTAACCATTAATCATAATTTAATAAATTTTATTTGTCCGCAAGATTATCGCTCGTAAATCGAATACACAAATATATAAATATTTGTATAACACAAGCTTGTGAAATCTTTTATTACATGATTCTATCAGAATTAGTTACACCTGCACAATGCACATTTTGGAATTACATTGATCATTCAGCTACAGACAGTGTAGAAATTAAAGGGGGAAATAAACAGTCATAGCAAATTCACAACTAATAACAATAATGTAGATATAGATTTGAAAAAAGGATCATTATGAAATTTACATAAAAGTAAAGCAGTAAAGCGGCGACGGTGAGTCCTAGCAGGAAATAGTCAAAAGAGGAAAAGGCGAAATTAAAATATCAAATAGAGGAATTGAGGACTAGTTCCGAGTCTGACTTCTGCAATCCGCGTTTCCGCAGATCGCTGTTCTAGTGTTCCGTTTCGTACTTCCACTTATTATTGGTTTCGGTTTTTCGAACCTAAAAATCAAAACCGAACCGATTTAGCTCGGTTTTCAGTCTCCCTGAATCGAAACTGAACCGAACCGATCGGTTCAGTGTGAAATTCGGTTCGGTTGAATCGGTTCGGTCCGGTTTGGTATATTTCAGTTTTTCGTGCACACCCCTAGTTCGTTTTGGTTCAGTTGAAGAGTAAGAGTTGGCACTGGAAGTCGTTTGCTGAAAGTTACCTGAGGAAGTTACGATCGACTGTTGCGGTTGACGACGCGTCGAGAACACGCGTGGAGCGAGATTGGTAACGATTTCCTTACGCGACTGTGAGTATGGGAGGTTATGCGTCGAGCAAGATCGACATCAGTTTCCTTAGGCGGTTGCAATTACGGGAGGCGACGTATGCGGTTTCCTTATGCAGCTATGCGTGAAGACGAAGAGCAGCGACATCGACTGTTTCAGATGACAAGGGCTGTCAGAGTCGAACATCCGGAAAACCAGAGGGCTTCGATGACGAGGGATTCAACTTTTTCATTTTAAATTTAATTTTAAGTTTAAGTCTAATTTAGTTTAAATTTGCTTGTACACAATTTTAAGTTTATATCTAATTTAGTTTTAAGTCAAGTAAAATGCATAAAGGATGAAACAAATAAAGTTTTGACGGTTGATGTGAATATTAAAGATCGATGGAAAAGATACTTTTATCAACTCTATAATGAATCAAAGAATAATGAATTGAACTTGAAAGAGTTAAGTAAATCAGAGAAGTGTAAAAACATAACGTTTTATCGTAAAATTCAAGTATCAGAGGTAAAAGATGCTCTAAATAAGATAAAAAATGAAAAGACGGTTGAGTCAGACGATATACCCATTGAAGTATGAAAATGTTTAAGAAATGAAGAAATTTTGTGACTTACATTTTTTTTCAATAAGATACTGAAGTCAAAGAGGATTCTAGACCAATGGAGAGAAAGTATCTTGATACATTTATATAAGAATAAAATGGATATACAAAATTGTGTTAATTACAGAGGAATTAAATTGATGAGTCATAACATGAAACTATGAGAACGAATAATAAAAATAAGATTAAGTCAAGAGACTAACATCTCGGAGAATCAATTTGGATTCATGCCAGGGAGGTCGACCATGGAAGCTATACATCTCTTGAGGAGACTCATTGACAACTATCGAGAAAGAAAACAAGATTTGCATATGTTGTTTATTGATCTTGAGAAGGCTTATGATAGAGTTTCAAGAGAGATTTTATGGAGAGTCTTAGAAAAGAAAGGTGTAAATATATCATATATTGACACAATCAAAGATATGTATACAAATTCAGTGACAATGGTGAGGACATCTGGAGGATTAACACAGGAATTCCCTATCACTGTTGGCTTACATCAAAGTTTAGCTTTAAGCCCTTATCTCTTTACCTTTATCTTAGATGAGCTCACCAGACATATCCAACAAACAATACCTTGGTGTTTATTATTTGCTGATGATATTGTTTTGGTTGATGAGACGCACGAGGGTGTAAACGCAAAACCTGAATCTTGACGAGATATTTTAGAAAAGTAGGGTTTTAGGTTGAGCAGGGCAATGTCGGAGTATATGAAGCTTAAATTTAGGAGTAAAAGAAGGACAAATGACTTCGTTATTAAGTTGGGCGATCAAGATATTTCCCGTAGTGAGTGTTTTAAATATCTTGGATCGTTAGTTCAAAAAGACGGAGGTATTGATAAAGATGTGACACATAAAATCCAAGTGGGTTGGTTGAAGTGGAGAGGCGCATCAGGGATCTTATGTGATCATAAAGTATCATTAAAACTTAAGAGCAAGTTTTATCGTACTGCAATTAGACCTGCTATGCTCTATGGTTTTGAGTGTTTGGCAGTGAATTGTGTACATGAGCAAAAAATGGGAGTTGCGGAGATGAGAATGCTTAGGTGAATGTGTGGACACACGAGATTGGATAAAATTAGGAATGAAATTATCAGGGATAAGACAAGAGTAGCACAAATTGCAGAGAAGATGCGAGAAGCTCGTCTAAGATGGGTTGGACATGTACAAAGGAGACCATTAGAGGCACCTGTTAGACGTTGTGAGAGTAGTCACTAGGCATGTTAAACGAGAGAGGGGTAGACCAATAAAGACTTGGAATGAAACTGTAAGGAAAGACATGATGTACTTATGCAAGTGAGATTTTGATAAAAGATAAGGCACAATGACGACAAAGGATCCATATAGCCGTCCCACTATAGTGGGATAAAGGCTTGAATGTTGTTGTTGTTATGTCTAATTTAGTTTTAAAATTTAGTTTATGTTAAAATCAAAAATAATTTTGATCGCTTTCGTTTTTATTTCGTTTTAAATATACTTAACTTTGAATTGAATTGTAATTTAAAATTAATTTTGAATTAAAAGAAGGTCGCTCGCCGGAGGTGGAAAGGAGCGGACGAGTCGTGGTCGGGAGAGAATACAGTGCAAGCTTCTCCTAAAATCGATGAAAAGGGTAAGGTTTTCACTCTAGCCTATTTTCTTAACGAATTTGACCAATAGGTTTTGGAGGAAAACCAATTTCTCCAATAAATTATCAAACGAACCCTTGTGAATTTAATTGGGTAACCCAAAACCAATTCGTTCCTACAAAACCCGCGAAATGAACACATCCCAAGATTTTTTTGGATACCTCACAAGATAATATTTCTTAAATGAACTCAAATTTGTCAGATATTTGATATTTTATGTAAGTCTCATAACCCCAAATCTTTATAAATAATGTTGTAGACGTCGGACGACATGTCGGTCGACATAAAGGTTGTGTTCAAAATGCAACAAAATTTATATTTTGGAGAGAATTTGTGTTTTGTAAAATATTGCGAGATATCAGACGATATCTAGAGCGAGATATTGACAACCGATATATCACGCGTTATTTCAAATATAAAATACGTGATTAAACCGTCTGTTTAATAAAATGACGCGGACGGTGCTTCATTTCAGTTCACATTCCTGCCTTGGCTTACGAGAGGCGACTCTCCCGTTTTCTCCCTTTAGCTGCTCTGGCTATGTGGCCGCCGCCTACTCTCTCGTTTCGATTCCTCCATTGTTTTGACGATTCTATCTCTGTCGGTCTGCTACTCTTCCCCAACTTCTTCTATTAGACACAACACTGTGAGTCTGTGAGCATTCTCTGCCCTAACTTTCATTTTTGTAGAGAAGTATCATGATCAGTAAAGGAAAACCAGTAAAACCTTGTAAATCCTTGTTTAGTATGTAAATACACTGTATGAGTACATATATATATGAAGAGGAAGGAGAGAGGAATCCCATTTACAAGGTGTGAGACTAATATATAGAAAAACGGAGAAACTAAATGGGCCATTACATAGTCTTTTTTAACACTCCCCCGCAAGCTGGAGTGTACAAGTCGTAGACACCCAACTTGGATAGAAACTGCTGATACATTGATCTTGGTAAGGCCTTGGTCAAGATGTCGACAACTTGCTCAGAGGCCGGAACATGCTCCAATTCAAGTTTCTTTAGTTGAACCTTCTCCCGGTCAAAGTGACAATCAACTTCAATGTGTTTTGTTCGCTCATGGAATACAAGGTTCTTGACAATATGTATAGCAGCCTAACCGTCGCAGAGCAAAGTTGCAGGTGAGGATAGTTTGACTCCCAAATCATCAAGCAGACTTTCCAACCAGGCTATGTTGTTAAAGGCACGCCTAAGGCTCCAGGCTCACCAGACTCAGAGGTTTGCGCCTTCGTGCGCCTTTTTTGCGCCTTTGGACATTATGATGCGGGACCGGAGTCCACCGGCCCCGCCACCTTGGCATCACACCAAGGGGCCCACCTGGAGTCAGCACTAGACAGCTTTATCAGGCCCGCGGGCCATACACCCCAACCAGCTCTTTGCCACGGCATCAGCACCTCGCGGTAGGTTTTTGAGGTCAGGGCTCGATCCCCTGACCTCCTAGATAAGAGGCCCTCACACAACCTCTCATCACCAACTGATCTGCGGATCAGCTCACCGCGCGAATCAGTTGGTGATGAGAGGTTGCGTGAGGGCCTCTTATCTAGGAGGTCAGGGGATCGAGCCCTGGCCTCAACAACCTACCGCGCGGTGCTGATGCCGTGGCGGAGAGCTGGTTGGGGTGTATGGCCCGCGGGCCTGATAAAGCTGCCTGGCGCTGACTCCAGGTGGGCCCCTTGGTGTGATGCCAAGGTGGCGAGGCCGGTGGACTCCCGTCCCGCATCACATTAAAGGCGCACATGAATGCGATTTTTGATGTAAACCTTTTGTTTTCAAAATAATGAAAAAAATGATGTAAGAATTCATTAATTTTTATACAATTTAGTGTTCTTGAAACATAATCGATCGTTGAGACTTAGATATGATGCAAGAGACCAGATTGATTTTATTTTTTAAGAGATATAAATGATAGTAATGAATGACTAATGAGTAGAATATATAAAGAATCTGTTCAAAAAGATGAATTGATGTTTGATGCTGATTATTCAATATGAGTGTGGTTGCGCCTTGCCTTCTTCGGGCGCGCGCCTTCCCCTTGAGCCTAGGCTCCAAGACCCTTTTGCGCCTTAGTGCGCCTTGCGCCTTTAATAACTAAGCAACGAGGTGAGTTCAGATACAACAACTGCCATTGCACGATAATCGGATTCAGCAGAAGAACGAGCAACCACTGATTGTTTCTTACTCCGCCATGTGATAAGATTTCCAGTAGTAGACCGTCGATCATCAAGAGAGCCCGCATAATCCGCATCGGAGTATGCAACAAGAGAAATAGAGGAGGAAGACTTATATACAAGCCCCTTCTCGGAGCAGTCTTCAAGTACCTGAGGATGCGTTCGACTGCCTGTAGATGAGAAATCCGCGGTGAATGCATAAAACGACTGACCACCCCAACGACAAATGAGATATCAGGCCTCGTGACCGTCAAGTATATCAGTTTTCCTACAAGGCGCCGATAATATTTTGGATTTGTTAGCGGTGAATCAGATTCAGATCCTTTAACACATAACTTGTGGTCATCCATAGGAGTTTCCGCAGATTTGCACCCAGAGTAGCCGACATCATGAAGGAGGTCGAGACAATACTTCCTTTGTGATAAGACAAGGCCATCAGGTCGTGTTGCTATCTCCAGACCAAGAAAATATTGAAGATTTCCCAGATCTTTTGTTTGGAAGACCGAATTTAAGTGTTGTTTGATCTGGTGTATCCCGTTGGAGTCATCACCCGTTATCATAATATCATCCATATAGACCAGGAGAATGACAGTCCTAGTTGATTGATGGAGAGTGAAAAGAGAGAAGTCAGCCGAGCTCCGCTTGAATCCAACTTCGCGAACAACCTTATTGAATTTTTCAAACCAAGCCCGATGAGACTGTTTGAGACCATAAATAGCTTTTCGAAGGAGGCACACACAAGACTCCCCCGTGGTCTCAAACCCGGGAGGTTGACGGATGTAGATAGTCTCTTGAAGATCACTATTCTGAAAAGCATTTTTGATGTCCAGCTGATGAAGTTGCCAGTGGCGGTGAACAACAAGGGAAATTAGAACCCTAACAAAGTTCAATTTGACAACCGGCGAGAATGTTTCCTCGTAGTCCAGGCCTTGTTGTTGGGTGAACCCTCGTGCCATAAGTCGAGCCTTGAGCCGATCGATAGTTCTGTCTAGAGCATGCTTGATCACAAAGTCCTATTTACAACCAACAGTAGTCTTCCCTGAGGGAGAGAGACCAGATTCCATGTCTGATTAGCCCAGAGGGCCGTTATTTCTTCGTCTATTGCTTCCCGCCAGCCCGAATGTTGGAGAGCCTCCTGCACAGAGTTAGGGATAGAAATAGAAGATAATGAATTAGTAAGAGTGCGAAGTGGCGGGGTCAGGCGATGCAAAGAGACATAATTCGCCATTGAGTGAGCTGTAGAGGGCGTCGCCAGATCATTGGAACACAAACTATTATTAGTAGAAGAGAACGAGCTCGGGGCAGCAGAAGAGGACGGGCCACGAGTGTACACATGGATTATAGGTGTCTTATGTGGTTGGGGTGGTGGAGGAGAGGAGGAGAGGTGGTAGTAGCGAAGGAACGGGAACAACTGGCCGCAGAGGAGGAGACGTAACGACAGTGGGGGGTCAATGGGTTGAGAGTAATAGGGCTGGTCCTAAAGAAAGGTAACGTCGGCCGACGTAACAGTCTTTCGATCAGTGGGAAAGTTGCAGCCGTAACCTTTCTGAGTGGAGGAGTACCCAACGAACATATATTTTGTTGCATGTGGGGCAAGCTTGTCATTCGAGGGCCCAAGGTCATAACAAACACAACCAAAAACACGAGGAGTGACTGCAAATATGGGTGTGGAGGGAAAAAGAAGGGTCACAGGAGTTTGAAATTGCAGAATAGAGGAGGGAAGACGGTTAATGAGGTGACTGGCCGTAGAGATTGCGAAATTCCAGTAGATGGTGGGAACATTCATTTGGGTCATAATGGTGCGAGCAACCTCCAGAAGGTGACGATTCTTGCATTTGACGACACCATTTTGTTGAGGAGTATAGACACACGAGGTTTGATTAATGATGCCAAACTCAGTGCACAGGTCAGTAAACGCATGTCCTGTGTATTCACGAGCATTATTGGTGCGAAGAGTTTTAATTGTTATAGAGAATTGATTGCGAGTCATAAGGATAGATGTACGGAAGACACGAGGAAATTCAGATCGATCATGAAGAAGATACATCCATGTGACACGAGAGTAATCGTTAATGAAGGTAACGAAGTAACGATAGCTAGAAACACTGACAATTTTATAGGGTCCCCATATATCGGAATGAACTAAAACAAGAGGAGCACTGCTCTTAGTACAATGTGGTGGAATGGTAGAACGATGGTGTTTGCCATAGATACATGACTCGCATGTGAATTCATTGAATGTCATATCTGGAAGAACTTTTTGGAGGATGCGCAGAGGGGCATGCCCAAGGCGCCGATGCCAATTGATAAAGCTAATAGTGGAGAGAACGAGAGGTTGGAGGTCCAAGATGTAAAACCCATTAACCAATTTCCCTTCACTAATGACTGTCTGCGTTCGGCGATCTCGCACAACATAAGAGGTAGAAGAGAAAGTCACAAAACAATCAAAATCTTGTATAAGACGACTGATTGATAGGAGATTGAAAGGTGAGCCAGGAACATGAAGAACCGAGTGAAGAGTGAGAGCCGTGGTAAGAGTTACGTCAACGGATCCAACGACAGGAGTAGTGTTCCCATTGGCGATAGTAATGAACTTAGGATGCGCAGAGTTCAAGTATCATGATGGTTTTGTTGGGGTAATATGATGTGTGGCCCCAGAGTCCATAATCCAGGAGGAGCCGTGGGCAAGGCAGGAAATACCCCCATCAGAAATAGACACAACATATCCAGATGAACTGCACGTTAGCTCTTGTAGTCGCTGTAGTTGAGTGCGCAGATCGGCAATGTCGGCATGAACACTATATGGAGCATGGATGGCCATGACAAAGGCCAGCCGGGGCGACCAGTCGAACAACCTCGGTGAACAGAGGAGAGAACAGTAGTGGCAGATCAACGGGCACCAAAAGACGGAGTAGGTCGCGACTAAGCACACTCCGCTGCTAGCAGAGGCGCCTAGGCACAGAGCAAGGGCAGAAGAAACCGAGACCGCGCGACAAGATAGTCCAGCAAGGAGTACCCGAAGGATAGTACGCGCGGCTTGATAGTTGCCAAGACAGAGGCGACTTTTAGAGATCGCGGCGACAAGACAAGTCCGCGGCGAGAGAATTCCTGCGGCTTGAGTGGCAGCAACAACGGAGAATCCGCAGCGGCAAGAAGAGCAAGCCGCAACGGCAAGGGACAGTCCGCATCACTAGCAAGCTGCGACAAGAAGAGCAGGTCGGAGCGGCAACGACAACGGGCTAACTGAGCGGCCACGTAGAACAACCCGTTGGCGAACAACGCACACCAAGTGGCCAAGCAACAAGGAAAAGAGAAGTCGCAACGAGCAGACCGTGCGACAAGGAGCCAGCAGACCACTCGACAAGAAGACTCACAGGTAGAAGAGAGAAGCAGACCCCGCGGGTAGATCAAGGAAGGTGCGCGGCTAAGCGGCGTGGTCAGCAAAAGCGAGAAGAGAGAGACAAAGAGGAGTTGCCGCGATTAGCCAAGATCAGAAGAGAAGAGCGCGGCTAAGCGGCAAACCAAGATTAAAATAGGCCGCAAGAAGAATAGAAGGTGTCGCGACTAGAGGAGAGAGGGCCGCGCGAGAAGACTCGTCCCGCGGGTAACTGCAGAGACGTGCGTCAAAAGATAACAGGAGGTCGCGCGGATAGGGTGAGAAGACCGCGCAAGAAGAAGAAGGGGCCCACCTTGCAGTAGCAGAAGACGCTATAAAAGCCAGGTGAGAGACAAGAGGGGAGTTGGTTCCACAGAAGGAGAAGAGAGAGCGGGTAGAAGGAAGAAGCCGCTAGAAGCTAGCGGGTAGGAGACCGCAGGGGAGGCGCAGATAGCCAGCGGGTAAACCGCAGACACGAGCCGTTTAACCGCAGACACGAGCCGTTTAACCGCAGACACTAGCGGTTAAACCGCAGACACGAACGGTTAAAAAAAACATAGCCGAAGCCTACCTCTGATACCATGTAGGTACACGATCAGTAAAGGAAAACTAGTAAAATCTTGTATATCCTTGTTCAGTATGTAAATACACTGTATGAGTACATATATAGGAAGAGGAAGGAGAGAGGAATCCCATTTACAAGACGTGGGACTAATATATAGAAAGAAGGAGAAACTAAATGGGCCATTATGTTGGCCATTACATAATCTTTTCTAACAATTTCTATCTGGTTTTTTTTCCTGGCATTGATTTCATTTTTTCTGGCATTGATTTCATTTCTTCTGGCTTTGATTTCATTTCTTCTGGCATTGTTTTCATTTCTTCTGGCATTGTTTTCATTTCTTCTAGCAATTTATGTTTTCTTTGGCATTTTTCTGACATTTTGGCTTGTTCCTTCTATTTGGTAGCATCTTAATGTAGGGGTAGGCTATTGGTGCACAAAACCTACAACGCTAGGTGATAGTGCAAGAGTGACACGCTAATCCAACTCTACATGCAATGCAATGAACGATATTTGACAAATAATTTAAGCAATGTAAGTTTTAGCACCACACAGATATTTTAAACAGAAAGCAAATATTTATTTAGGCAATTGGAATGACTTTCCTCCGCTCGGAGGGCCAAAACAAAGCGCACGATGAATGTCTCCTCCTGCAAGTTAATTGTGCACCAAAACAAATATCCACCAATAGAAATAGCAGCAAGATATGATAAACTACCAAATGCAAATGTGAATCAAATAGTACAATACTACAAACGCTCACAAAGTAGAGGGTTGAACCGAGACACTGGAGATTTGGAGGGCCGGATGTGTAGGTCAGTGATCAGAGATGGAACCAGTGGCGAGACGACGATGATGGTGGCTGCCTTCGACGAAAAACGGTGAGAACGGACAAAATGATGGATCCGGCCACGAATAAGTAGATCTAGGTCGGGGTTGGGTAGATCCACTATTTAGGGTCGGATCCGGGCAAAAATGGAAAGTTTGTGCGGTGAAAATAACGGATCGGGTGGCTATAATCCTAGATCTGGACTGATCTAGAATTTTAGGATTATTGGGATGGTGGATCCACGGAGGGAATTTAATAGGAGTAGCCGGCTAGGGTTGGGGGTGGTTCCAGGCGGTTGAGGGGGAATAAGAGTGGTCGGCTGGCTGGAAGGGACTGTGGGGGTGGTCGGTTTGGAGGTGGGGAAGAGGGGTTGCAGGCTGGGGGTTGAAGGAGGCCGACGGTGGGCTGCTGAAGATCGGCGGCGGCAGAACAAGGTTCGGGCGGCGGCTTGCTGGAACTGCAGGCCGATCGGCTTGGAGGAGGGGTTTTGGAAGGTGTCCGGTGGCTGGAAGTGGAGTTTGAGGGGTGGAAAACAAAGGTGAGGGTAGGGATTACCTTGGGGAGGAGTTTGACGGCCTAGGAGCCGTCACCTAGGGTTCCACGACGTCGGCACCGGGGAGGGATCGCTGGAATATGGGAATACTTCTTCTCCAAATTCTGCAATGAATCATTTCAGCCCTCATAACTCCTATTTATAAGAAAAGACAAGCTAGGGCTTCCCCCCCATCAACGACTATGATTGGCCGGTGGGTTCGGCCCTTAAATACATCAATAATAAACTGAAAAATATAAACTAATATAGTATTTTGACTCGCGGCGAAACCTGCATTTTTCCAAGTAGTTACTTCCCGAGCAAGGCTTTTATTTGGCGGGTCGATGAAGTCCGTCTGTTTAAGGGAGACGAGGTCGTCGGTGTGGTTGCCAAGAAGTGATGACCCAAACCGGAGGTTACAATTTATTTTCAAGTCCTCCCATGTCAAGTGTGGTTTAACTCAGAAAATCATAATTGGGCGGAGCCCGTAAGGTAAAATGTTGTCACACTGATCCAGTTTCCCAATGTGTGCACTGATTCAAGAAGAATTGTTCGTAGTGTGTAAGCCACATCAAGGGGTCCTCATGACCGTCAAAGAGAGGAAAGTCCTTCCCGAAGAGGGGAACGCCACTCCCTTCTGATCAGTGGCTCTAAAATTCCGGTCGGTGCAAATCCGACAGCTCTTCATGGGAGGAGCCTGAGGCGCGACTCAATGCGGCGGTGGGGTGCGGTCGTTCAAACAGTTAGGCCTTCAATGACATTTGTGTTTATGGTCATCATCTTCTCGGACATCTCCATGAATTGGGCCAAGGTGAGATCGCCATATTTCTTGGGAGCTATCGCTGAGGGCAGGTTGTTGCAACCAGGAGTAGGTAGATGGCCAAAGCTGTTGGTGTCGAGGGTCGGAGGTCGATGGAGACTTTAGGCTCAGATACCAAGTTGATATGGACCCTTGATTGGGCTCTCCTTCGCAGCCTGGTGAGCATAAGGTTTTGGAGGAGATTGGAGTTTCCCTTCTTGGAGCCTGAGCCTCATGGACGCATAACGACATCAGAGGTGGGAAGTAGAGTTGAGGGAGGCGCATGAGAGGCTCTTGGTGTCGAGTGAACTCTGTGGGCCATCTTTCGGGAGAGATCAGGTTGTGATGTCCTAGCGCCGATTAGAATCAGGAAGGGAAGAGCGAGCGAGAGGGAGAGTTTTATCAATGCTTGCTTATCTTCTCGTTGCCCATCCTTCACCCTTCAATGAGTGGCTAAAATTTACGTCACAGTCCAAAATGCCCTTTTCAAGGTTTAACATAAGTGTGTTCAAATTAACATGTAAAAATACAGGAAAAATATAGGAGTCCCGTTGACATGAATCAATCATTGTGCACCTTTTCATGCTTTTAGTATGTGCTCCCTATCAAGGATCCGTTACACAAGCCCAATGTCTTTGTATTTTTTCCCTCTACTCTCTTGTAGCAAGCAGTGTTTATTGTTCATAGCCATCCCCTTGTTTGTTTTACAGACCAAACTTGATGTGAATAAGAAGGTTCACTAGATCAACAGAACCATATCAACGTGGTTTAAGGATGTCAAGGGAAAGGATTGATTAATCAATTGGAGTTGAGGCTGATGTATAATACAATGGGTCAGTTTTTTTTTATTTTTGCAATTTTTTTCTAGATCACTTGAATCAAACTGCATATAGGTGTGGTAACAAGTGACCCCGGCCAATGGGATAGACCGAAGTACCACAATGTCGAACTTACCGGGCAGCAGCAAACACTTTTTACTTAACTACCATTGAGTAGGTGCCCCTTAAAATGATTGTAATTTTCTCCTGACCATGCCTGTGTCAGATATAAATATCACCGTATGGATATGTGCCAACTGCTGAGCCCTTCTGGTGTTCCAGATGATCAAATGCTATTTTTTCCTCCTTGAAAATTAGTCTTTTTTGTTGCCTTGTTTTGTTGTTTTAGATGTATTTTATTTATCTTCATCTTTAAATTAGTTTCTTTTATAGGCAAATGATTCCCTAAACGGTGCATCTTTTGAATTTAGGTGTGTGCGGAGTGGAAATTATGATGAGGCTCTTGACTTAGAAGCTTTTGTTTGCAAACTTGCAAAACTGCATTCCGAGTAAGTTCCCTGGAGCACACTTTTGGTCTTCATCAATTTCATTTATAGTGAATTCTTAGCTTTGGCCCAGAACAATTGGTGACCTGTAGGATAAAATCTTAAAATACATGAACACTTTTTAGCAATTCATGAGACAAAGCTGCACAGTGATCCCTTTCCATTAACAGTAGTGATGGGATCTTCATGCATTTGGGTTGCATATATTTCTATTGGAAATTCATTGTTTTCTTGTTCTATTTATTCACTACACTAACAAACATTTCATATTTGAAATCTAGGATGCCTGTCATCCAGGCTCTAGTGAGGGAAGTGAAGCAGACGACACAGTCTCTCCTTTCCCAGCTTCTTCAAAAACTGCGTTCTAATATTCAGGTAGTTTAAACTGCGTTCTAATATTCAGGTAGTTTAAACTGCGTTCTAATATTCTGGTAGTTTAAACTGCGTTCTAATATTCTGGTAGTTTAAACTGCGTTCTAATATTCTGGTAGTTTACATGTTTCGCTGAATGATTAAATGTCATATAGACTCATTCCATCATACTACAAAATCTGGGTAGTATTCTTGAATAATGTTTTCTTGATTATATTTATTAATCTCAATCCTAAGAATGCACTTCCTTTAATAATTATCCTTAATGATATAATGCACTTAAAAACTTGGACATACTTTTGGCGAGGACGTGTCCTCATGCATAACCAATGTGGTGTTCACTGAAACTTATCATTTGGCATAACTCATGGCTTCCATTTTTCTGATATGCTTTTGGCTGTGTATTACAGTACGAGAAGAAATCCAGTCTAGGGGAATAGCCGATGGTGAGGGGGGGGAGAGAAGGAGGCTAGGGTAGAAGAAAAATTAGGGAACAACCCTTTGATATTATTTCCGGGATGAAATTACAAGTACATAATTAACCCCTTATATAGAGGGGGGGGGGGTCCAGACATACATAGCAACATAGCAACATACCAAAATAACAAAATACTAAAATAACAACATACAAAAATAAAAAGTACTAAAACAACAAAACACACAATAGGAACTAAATATTAAGTTTTCTCATTGGCCGACGTCGCGCTGACCCTGCCTAGGTCGTTCTCGTCATTTCAAGTTGCTCCTGACGCGCCCGGTTCATCTTCATCGCTTCACGCCACGTCCTCCACAAATATCAGTAACAATGCCGCTGTCTGGAAAATATGCCTTGTCCCAAGGCAGTTGTCGGAGTGGTGGCGGCAGAAGCGATCCCGGGGCAACCCCGTGACATCGGATTTCGGACAATAATACCCAACAACATGGACCACTTGCGAGCCAGAGTCCCCCTAAAGGTGGTAGCGGCGACCAAGTAGCTTGGTTGGGTGGTGCGGCACCAACTGCCGTCTTTCTTCCAGACCAGAGACTGCTGGGCTGGTGGCAATCCCGTCAGTGGCTGGATGGAGTCGGCGTGCGCAGTCAAAAGCTCTTGGTGATCTGTCGGGAAAGGAAGAGGTACAACGGACGTTCCCGAGAGGGCCCACAGCCCCGCGGAGAGGTCGGTGTCCGTGTGCCGCTGGATCGTGCAGAGGGAGCTCAGAGAGCGTAGGAGGGCAGAGTCACCGTCGAGGCGACATGGCTGGCCCTTATGCAGGAACTGCATGGACATAGCCAACCAATGTACGCATTCATCGCCGAGTGTGCAGAGCCATGCCACTCCC
This sequence comes from Platanthera zijinensis, assembly GCA_039513925.1. Classification (NCBI taxonomy): domain Eukaryota; kingdom Viridiplantae; phylum Streptophyta; class Magnoliopsida; order Asparagales; family Orchidaceae; genus Platanthera; species Platanthera zijinensis. The sequence goes on from CM077085.1 coordinate 92,830,458, forward strand.
AGAATGACGTCGAGACCGCCTAAGCCGAACATGTAGAAGTCCGCTCTCACGGAATAGGTCCCCACAGTGAGAGAGACGGCAGTGCAATGACCCTGAGACGGTCGGTGGCGCCCATCAGCCAAACAGACCGCAACATCCGAGGAGAGAACTGAGGGAAGGCGGAGCTGCTGCACTAGGTGCTCAGAGATGAGGTTGTGGATTGCATCGTTGTCTACCATGATGATGATCGAGCGATCCCGTAGTGTGCCTTAGAGATGCGTGATCTGTTGGCCAGGGATCCCGCCCGACGAGGTACAAGATAGCTCCAACCGGCGAAACGAAGCTGCGGTAGGGTCGGGAGGTGGATCCTCCGTTGAGAGTTCCATGGACTCAAAGTCAGCCAGGGTAACCTCAGGGTCGACATCGCCGATGATGGCATGAAACTCCTTCACAGAGCACTCATGGTTGGGGGAGTACGGTTGGCGACACCGAAAACAGAGAACTTTGCTGCGAAATTCATTGTACTCACTGTTCGAGAGGCGCTGGGGGGCCGGCGGGCAGCTCGACCGGTTCCCCCAAGGTGGTGGCCGCGGTGGAGGAGTCGTGGCTAGTGGATGCCAAGGAGGTCGGGGCTGGTGGTGATCGGCCGTAGGAGCAGGTGGCCCAGTGGCGGTCGACGGACGAGCAAAGAGATCCGCCTCCACGACACGCGCTAGATCAAGCTCTTCGGAGACCGTTCGCGGGTGGTGGGTGCGGAGACGAGAAGTCGAGAACGGATCGACAAGAGGAGGCCTTGCATGAAGAAACCCAAATAGTGGTCCGGCGGGAGACCGGGAACATGTGTCACCAGGGAGACGAACTCGTCGATGTAGGCATCGAGACCGGCTAACCGGCAGATGCTACAAAGGCGCTCAACGGCGGAACAGGCGTAGCGGGGCTCGTATCATTTGACCATTTCCTGTTTCAGTTCCCCCAAGGAAATGTGGGGCTGGGATTGGCGTAGCCACCGCGCCCAATGGAGAGCATAACCATCAAGTCTGACTACGGTAGTTCCGACCTTGTTCGCCTCAGGTGTGAGGTGGAGGTCGAAGTATTTTTCCGCCTTGGCGATCCACCCAATGGGGTCGGAGCTGGAAAAATGCGGAACGTCGAGAGCGTGGGCCGAGCGATTCGAGAGAGGCACGACGGTGGCGGGCTGAGGAGGTGTGCCGAGTAGTGAGACTCTGTCAGCAGAGGAGGCGCAACATCCCGTGACGGCAAACGCATGCGAGGTGGGGCGGGCGCCCAAGCGCGGAAGGATGACCTGCAGCGTGGCCTGGATGGAGGCGAACTGAGCGTCATGGGCGTCGAGTCGGCGCTGGACGCTGTCTTCAGGGGCGTCGACGATGAAGGTGTTCGCGTGTGCGCGGGTTGTCGGAGCCATGCTAGAGGAGGTGCGGCGGGAATCCATGAGTTTCAGTCAGATCTGGAGGATTGCGAACAAACCGCAAACAGGGAGAACGAACGGAAGCAAGGCTCGAATTCGCGACTAGGGCGAAACCGCGACGCAGATGGATGCCTGGCCTGGCGAACGCGACCAACGATTTGGCAGATCAGGCGAGTGGAATCAGGGCAGACGGAAGGTGGCTGTGCGAAAGCGCGACGAAATACGGAGCAGCAGGCGGAAGGCCACGCCCCGCGGAATCGGCGACGCGAGCACCGAGGCACAACACTTGTTGAGTCCATGGATTTAGCAACTTCTGAAACAATGAATATTGTCGGCAATCTCCCTCTGATACAACTGTTGGGTTTTTGCGGGGTGGCACAACACTTGTGCACGCATCGGAAATAAGAACATGAAAACCCAAAAGAAGTTTGGATCTAGCAATATTCATGATTCAAGAAGTAAAGCTTGCTGTAATTAAATTACCTTTGAGGGATTGAGTCTATACTCAACCTAGATGCTCAAGAAAATTCCAGCCGGGCACTCAGCAGCTTGAGTCTTGAACGCAAAAAGTATATCCGCGCCTCTACAGGAAATCCACACGATCGGGAGAACCCGTAGCTACTTGTCGCACAAGCACTAGGTCGGGAGAGGACACTCATCGTCTCCACAGATTGCTAGATCTGTTAAAGGAGAGGCGGCGACGACACTCGCCGGGATCGGGATCGAGATCGGTTACGGCGAAGGCGGAACGGCTTCCGTCGGCTTTTAGGGTTACGGTCTTTCGCACAGTAGCGGCTCGTGTGCTTAAACAAAATAACAAAAGGCGTAAATAGTAAACCTTAAACTATCCTATTTATACCCAAAGAATAAATAGAATAGACTTCGTCGCTATTAGCAGGCCCAAGACATAGAAAAAGAGACCTTCGGCCAGACAACTGTTTGTCTTGACGAATCGTCGAATATCTACATGATATACGGCGAATCGTCGAGTATCAATTCATACTCGACGAATCGTTGAGTATCTATAGCATACACGACGAACTCAACGCCATCCTCAGCTGAGTGAATGCTTGACTCTACGAAGGCGTTGAGTGGACTCAACGCTTTCTGCCTATACTCGACTAATCAACGCTTGGTTCGTCGAATGACGTTGAGTGCACTCAACGCACTCAACGTCTAAGGCCAGATTCGTTGAATGACGTTGAGTAAATACAATGCACTTAACGCCTAAGTGCCAGATTCGCCAAGTAAACACTTTACTCGACGAAGGCGTTGAGTGCACTCAACGCACTCAACGTCTAAGAACCAGACTCGTCAAGTAAACTCCTTTACTCGACGAATCGCTGAGTGGACTCAACGCACTCAACGCTTAAGTGCGATAGTCGACAAATCAACACTTGATACTCGACGAATCTGTGAGTCAACTCAACACTCTCAACGTCATCATTCGACGAGTTAACACTTAACTCGACGAAAGCGTTGACTGGTCTCAACGCACTCGACGCTTTTGCAGTTAGGCAAAGCTAAGTCTTTTCACTCATCATATGAGCTATACCAAACAGATCCAAACTCCCAATTTCTCCACAATCTTATGTGCGACCCTGATAGGCTCATATTGAGTTGGCAGTGAGGCTACATGCTTGATCACTTCCAGATCACTATGGTAGCACCAACAATGCAGCCCAACTGGGTCTGCCAACAACGTAACTCCGCTGTTCTGAGGAGCTAAATGCAGACCTCCAAGGGCATCCAGGTAATCTTACCCCTGGACCATACTGGGTGGGACCCTTTTCGCATACCTCCGTGGGCTTCCCGCTTACCCAGGCGGAAGCCTTTCCGTCTCCCCTGGCGAATGGATTTTGAATTACCTGGCCGAGTGCGGGTCTGCCTTCCCCACTCACCTGATATGACCATCCTTGGCCCAAGGACCCACTCAGCGAATACGAGGTTGTACAAGCCTGGTCAGTGGAACCATCTCGGGGGCTTTATGTCCATGTCTTTGTATCGTTTATCGTCTACTTAGTGAAAAACTTTTTAATAGAATGTATCCTACCCTAATCGGTCAGGGACGAAGTTCATTACAAAAGGGGCTTACTAGGACTGAGCTCCTTCAGCCTGCAAGATCATTCACCTCTCTCTCCCCTGCCTTGGGTAGAACATCCTTAGCCTGCACCTGCTGCTGTACTGGGCCTCTTGCCCTCCTCACCTCCAAAAATTCATGGTCGGTGGCTATTGCGTGACCTTCCTCCAAATGGAGGTCATAGTAGGGCGATTTCCCCCTACACTCTCCTCTCCTTTCTGAGCGATTCTTTCTTTCTCTCCTCTTTTTGGACTTAGAGAACCTTGACAGAAAACTCTGACGCAGGTCCTCAAAGCAATGGATTGAGCATAAGGGGAGTTGGTGGAACTAGTTGCTCGCTCTTCCCTTGAGAGTGACGACGAAGAGCCGACACTTGAAGGGGTCGGTCATCTGCCTGATCGAGACTGCATCTTCAAACCATTGGACGTGTTGAATAGGATCATCCCTGCCGACGTAGTAAGACATTTCCGGCTCTCGGAATCCCTCTGGAACTTGGGCCGAGAAGATCAACTAACTGAAAGGGCTTCCGCCAACTACCTAGCGGGTGGGTCCATCTCGCGGCCTTGGCTTACTAACCCTATCAGCACTCGCCTGCCCGGGGAAGAGCTCCCGCCTGGCGATATCCCACTCGACACTCTCCGCCGGAATCTCCTTCCCTGGACGCTCACCGGGAGCGTTCTCGCCCAAGGATGGGGCCGCAACCACTGGAATGGCAGGGGTGGCCCACTCGCTTCTCTTGGAGAATGCTAGGTGGATGGTCTGCAAGACCTCCCGCCGGAAATCCTCTAGCATTCCCACCGTGACCCCACTCGCTGGCTCCAGATTTTTGTGTGCTTGCTACGGTTCACGCTCACCGCACCAGAAATGTTGGAACCAAAATTTGATCTCAACGAGAGTTCGAACCCTGGGGGTAGCAAACACCTACTTCTCTCAAACTTGGGCTCTTGACCAGTTACTTGGAACTAGAAAACTGATCCTGGGCTACAGCTTGGAGGTCCCTCCACTAACCCGGAAGATCTCTGAGCCCTTCCCCTCCTTAGCCAGTGCTGAGCTAAGAGTATCTCAAAAAGCGTTATGAGACTTGTAGAAAATGAGAAAGCTTGTCTTCTGAGGTACCTTGTGGTCTATTTATAGAGTCCAAATATCTGGTCTGCCAACAGCGTAGCTCCGCTGTTCCAAAAGGCTATATGCAGCCCAACTGAGTCTGCCAACAACGTAACTCCGCTGTTCTGAGGAGTTAAATGCAGATCTTCAAGGGCATCCCGATAATCTTACCTTTGGACCATACTGGCGGGACCCTTTTCGCATACCTCCGTGGGCTTCCCGCTTACCGAGGCGGAAGCCTTTCCCTCTCCCCTGGCGAAAGACTTTTGAATTACCTGGCTGAGTGCGGGTCTGCCCTCCCCACTCGCCTGATTTGATCATCCTCGGCCCAAGGATCCACTCAGCGAATACGGGGTTGTACATTACACGCGCGTGCGTAACACTAGATTACAGGGATGGTGGTAAGTGAATATTGTATGCTAAACTTGTGATATAGAAAGATAACTCCAGAATTAACAAGTTTTAGGTTCCTAAGAAATTTCACTTTCTTCTTTTTCTTCTATGCTTTTTGTTGTACTTCAATTTTAGGAATACGCATAAATACATTAACGAAGTACCTTACTTAAAAATCATGCAATGATATGTTTTTGCATTGAAGCCGACTCCAACAATACTCCATCTCCCCAACTCTGACTCTTAACAACTCTGTGACTCCGTCAGCAGCAACATATTAGCCGTTTCGAACTGAATTTCTACCCTTTCTTTGTGGTTGGAATCCTTGATCATTTATATGGATCATACTAAGTCAGGCTTACTCCACGCAATGCTCTAAGTTACCACTTTACCATGGAAATCATAAATGTTAAATTAAAGGAAAGCAGTACCTCCTCTAGGCGCACTCAGATGAAGATATTTATTAGAAGGAAAACAAAATTGCTATACAATTCATGTTTTGTCAATCTGCTAAAAATATGTAAGGTTTGGTGCATGAACCTCCTACGAGAATATTCTTACAATAATGTAAACTAAATACATAGTCCAATGCATGAAAAGTGGTGCACGTTCAGAGATTATTATATGGAATTTACTTACAAATGACAGTAAATTGACCAATATTTAGATGTAATGTCTTGTCCCATCTGTATGAGATGCAAATATAGTTAAAAAAATAACCTAGTTAAAGAAGGATTTAAGCTTTGTTGATCTTGCACTTGAGCTTGAGTTCCAGTGAGTTCAGATGTTAGGTAGGGATATTCTCCATGATTTTGATATTATTGCTAGCTATTTCAGTGTAGGATCTTATACGATACAAACGAGTAGACCCATGGTGTTGAGTTGTGGTTAAGAAAAAACATAATATTGATAGGAGTGGTAGCAATGTTAATCGGTTCATCGATGGTCAGTTCTAAAATGCTAGAAGAAAATTTGTTATGAGCCCAATCTTCCTTGTTGTGATCTTTAATTGTGGTAGTGGAAACACTCCAAGATTGTGGAATCCTGATGAACTAAAGATTTGCCATTTTGGTAGCTTCACTTGGGAGACATAGGCTCTATCATTTACCAATTATTTCTCCTCGTGCTACCTGTGTGTCATACTTTGACGATGATACTCAATGAATTGTTGATTTAGATGCTTTAAGTCATCATATTTCTTTTCTTGCACTTATGGCTGTAAATGTTGAATGCCGGGTTTATGTCGATTTGACTTTGAATGTCAGATGCCAGATTGTAGGAGGTATATCAAGGTTATTTATAATGCCGGATTTATGTATATATATATATATATATTTGTAAATATGTGCACAATATATGTACACATGAATTATATAAATAAGTTGCACAATAAACATAAATTTGTGTATAAATATTGAAGCGAACGACTTACTTGCACTTGTCTGATCATTTGACGATGAATATAATCTGTCCAATAGTTTCATGGCATGAATACGTCCAATAGGTCCTTTCCTCTCCAATAGGCATCCATAGTGAAGTTTCTTAGCATTTCCTTTGTGTTGGACCTCCATTTGCAAAAACATCTCCCTGATCTCATATGTAGTTGGTCCTTTCATCCCAAGAACAAATTGTCCAACAACATGCAACACCTGTTAAAATGAAGTGCTATATTGGGCATTGAAAGGAGTAACCATCCTATATGCCCACATAGCAACATAGAGAGTTGTATCAGCTCTAGCTTTTTTCTTATATTTTTTCTCTGGTGCTTTGGGATGTTTTTCCTGAGAACAAACTCTTTTGACACGACTCAACTGTTGCATCTTCTCCTACAACAACCTTGTCCAAGGTGGCTTGTAGGCGAGCACTTTTCATCAACTTGTTAGTTTGTGTAGACTTCAACTTTTCTTTGGCATCACTTGGAACCTGAGGGCATGACATTACAATGACCTTCATCCCCGCCAAATGATGTTTGAAGTGAATTATGTATTCATTTATGACTTGCTTGCAGTAGTTGCAACATATCTTGTTGGTGTCAGTTGCTACTACTTTTTCTTTGAATGCCTAAAAAGTATCTCTACTTGCAGATGTTTGAAGTACTAGGAACTTTACTGGAAGTCTGTGACAAACCATTCTATCATTCAACAATCAAAACAAACAGGTTAAATGACTAATGTGTAAAAAAATCTAAAAGATTTGACAATAAAAATAATATTATGGTAGACAGGTAACATTTTAAAAAGGGACATCAACAATATTATGTTGTTTTGAATTTTAAAGTATCGCTAAAGTCCTCCATCATCATCGTAGTCTCAACAAAATTTTTGCAACATCAATGGGCAGCCCGGTGCACAAAGGCATCCCCGCATTGCGAGGGTCCGGAGAAGGGTCCCACCATAAGGGTGAAATGTACGAAACCTTACCGTGCATTTTTGCAACCTCAATAATACATTAAATTCATCACTTGAATTTTAATAACAAAGATAAGAGCACTCATCATATTATCATCAATTTATGATTTCACTATCATATGCTTCAAACTTTTTTTTTACTTGGATTATTGGGTAATTGAAATCCTGCATTAGCATTACATCATATGTTACAATAATAATGATAGGTGGGTTGAGGGCATAATAGTAAATTAGATAATTAGTAACATCCAAATTTTGAAACCAGCTGGAAGATGCCCAAAGGTAGAAATCTAAAAACCAACAAAAAGGAGAGTAAACAATAGGTCAATAGTAACTATGAATTCGAAAGGCAAAAAACTAAATACTAGCAGACAATCGAATAAATAGTAACAATGGATTTTGAAATTAGCTGACAAAAGCCTAAAAACCAATATGCATGAAATGAAGCCAAAAATTGTAATATTGTGAATAGAAACAAAAACAAACTATGTTGCACGAGGAAGGAGACTTAACACGATATAATATGGATATGACATCTGCGGTTTTTTAAAAAAATTAGGATACGTGGTACATTTTTAAACTTTTTTAATTTTTTAAATAGAAATACAAATTTATACGAACATATGAGTGAATTCAAGTCATATTTATTTTTTTAATCATTATATCTCATCTAACATTTATTAAATTTAGATAATATTTATCTATTCGCAAAATCGTATCATAAATCAGCCTATGTTGGTCCCCAAGCACTTGAATGATTTTATAAAAGACTAGATATCAAAGATGGAGAGCGTGACATATATAAATTTGCTCGAGCTAGAAAAATGAAGAAAAGAGATTTAAGCCAAGTTAAATGCACAAAGAATGAAACAGATGCAGTTTTGACGGATAATGTTGCTATTAAAAAGCGATGTAAAAGATACTTTTATCAACTCTATAATGAAATAAAAAACAATGAACTAAACTTGAAAGAGTTAAGTAAATTAGAGTAGTATATGAACATAAAATTTAATCGTAAAATTTAAGTATCAAAGGTAAATGGCGATCTAAAGAAGATGAAAAATGGAAAAACGGTTGGGAGAGACGATATACCCATTGAAGTATGAAAATGTCTAGGGAAAGAAGAAATTTTGTGCCTTACATATTTCTTCAATAAGTTACTGAAGTTAAAGAGTATGTCAGACCAATTAAAAAAGAGTATCTTGTTACCTTTGTATAATCACAAATGAGATATACAAAATTATGTTAATTACAGAGAAATTAAATTATGAGTCATATCATGAAACTATGAGAACGAGTAATAAAAAGAAGAGTAAGACGAGAGACTAACATATCATAAAATCAATTTGGATTCATGCCAGAGCAGTTGACAATAGAAGCTATACGTCTCTTGAGGAGACTCGTTAACAACTATCAAAAAAGAAAACAAAATTTGCATTTGCTGTTTATTGATATTGAGAATGCTTATGATAGGTTTCTAAGAGAGATCTTACGGAGAGTCTTAGAAAAGAAATGTGTAAATGTATCATACATTGACATTATCAAAGATATGTATACAAATTCAGTGACCAGGGTGAGGACATCTGGAGGATTAACACGGGAATTTTCTATCACTGTTGGCTTACATCAATGTTCAGCTTTAAACCCTTATCTTAAATTAACTTACCAAACATATCCAACAAGCAATATATCTTAGTGTGTATTGTTTGCGGATGATATCGTTTTGGTCGATGAGACGCTCAAGTGCGTAAACGCAAAACTTGAATCTTGGCGGGACACTTTAGAAAAGAAGGGGTTTGGTTTGAGCAGGGCAAATGAGTATATGAAGCTTAAATTTATCAGTGCAAGAAGGATGGAAGACTTTGTTATTAAGTTGGGTGATCAAGATATTTCCCGCAATGGGTGATTTAATATCTTGGATCGATAGTTCAAAAAGATGGAAGTGTTAGTAAAGATGTGATACATAGAGTCCAAGCAGGTTGGTTGAAGTGGAGAGGCGCGTCAGAGATCTTATCTGATCGTAAAGTACCATTAAAACTTGAATGCAAGTTTTACCGTACTGCAATTAGACTAGCGTTGCTCTATGATTCTGAGTGTTTGGCAGTGAATTGTGTACATTGGCAAAAAATGGGAATTGCGAAGATGAGAATGCTTAGGTGAATGTGTGGACACATGAGACTGGATAAAATTAATAATCAATGTATCAGGAATAATAAAGGTGTTGCACTAATTGCAGAGAAGATGTGAGAGGCTCAACTAAGATGGTCTGGACAAGTACAAAGGAGACCGTTAGAGGAACATGTTAGGCGTTGTGAGAGTTTAGTCACTAGGTGTAACACCCCAAATTTAACCGAAGTTATTTTAGTGTGCGTTTAGAGGGCGTGGTATAGGGATAAGGGTTATAATCCCTTAAGTTTACGAATTTAGTGTGCGGATAGTGGACGTCGGTGTGCGGATAGTGGACGTCGGTGTGCGGTTTGTGAGTTTTGGTGTGCTTTTAGGGGGTGGTTTGCTGATAGCAGTTTGACTAGAGTTTTCTATAAAACCTAAAGTTCCCCCCTCCCCTCACAAACCGAGCCGATTTCTTCTCCCTCTCCCGATCTCTCTCTCTCGGCTTTTCTCTCACGCGCAGCACCCGAGCCCGACATCCCTCTCTCTCCCGTCGTCGCTTGAAGGGCCGAGCCCGACCTCCCTTCTCCTTCCCTGTCTCGTCCGCCGCCAACAAAGAGAAACCCCGTCTCTCTCTCCCTTAACGACCTCCCTCTCCTCTTGGCCGACCAAGAGGGGTTAGGGTTGGGTTTACGCTTGCGGGTGGAGGTCGTCTGGAGGTGTTGGTGGTGAGCAACTAGGGTTTGGTTAGGGATTGCGACAAAGTGTTCGATTTGGAACTCGGGCCGGTGTGTGAAAACCAAATCCATGACGACCGAGCTATGGCTCTGAAACGCGCGTCAAAGATAATGATTTTTCTTCTTGGGCAAGTGAAACCCTTCATTTTATCATGTTTGCATGGAAGCCCCTCCCCACCGACGGTTGGGGGAAGGGTGCTCTCCGACGGGTCGACGTGTACATCCCCGCCTTTTAATTGCATTTAGTACCCAGAAGCGTGAGTACAGTTTTATGCATGCTGTGTGAAGCCCATTTGGACGTGTGGTCTGGATTGGTGATGTTCTGTGGGTTCCCGGAGAAGACTCCGTGGAAGTTGAATGTTTCAGAATGGGGGTTTGCCCGGAGCGACAGTTAGTACTTGAGGTGTGCTACAGGAAACACCCTAATGTTTGCATAAGATCGATGCATCGTTAGTATTAGCTCCCGACGAGCTTTTGTTGTGCTGTGCGTAACCGGTCTCTCGGAGGACGTGTGCTAGCGTGTTGAGTTGCGCGCCTTGGATACCCAACTTTGGTGTCCACGAGTGGCAACCTCGGAACATAACACGCGTTATGTCGTGTACGGGAAAGGGAATGCTGACCCGCGTCGTTGTCATTAATTGACACGACGATTTGAGCAACAAGAAAGAGCTGATCTGTACCCGCTCTATGTCGTTCGGCTAAATAGACCTAAAGTACGTGATAATTGCCGTTGGCATAGGGGTGAGTCGAGGTTATAGGCCTGGCTAGTAATGCTCAAGCAGAACCATCCAGTCAAGGACTAAGAATGGTGGTGGACTAGCGGAGTTCACCGTTGGGGTGCTTTATGCACTATCGTATGCCTGTGATGGCAAAAAGTGGGACTCTGGGAAACCCGGTACACCGTTAAGGTGCCTTGAGTGCACGAAATGTTTGGCTGGTTGCGTCAACGTCTGTGATGTATGGTGCTTAAGTTGCACATTTATATTAAATATGTAAACATGTTAGTTGCTTGTAGGGAAGAAGCACCACCACCCCGGGAAAGGGGTGAGGTCGTTATAATTTGGTCAGATCCAGTTGACCGTTGCCTTGTTTTCCACCACTTGGTGGAATGTTTTGCGTGCAGGTGTTGCGGAGCCAAGCGGGATGTAGCGGGCTGGAGCCCAAAGTTGTGTCGGCCCTCGAAGGCCTGAATTTTTGCTATAGTTTTCATGTTTTGTCGGCCTGCGTGCCGATGTATGAAATCCACTTTTGTTTTGGAGAAACATTATTGATGTAAGGCCTTAAGGCCAAAACTATATGGTGTATGTCTTTTCATTTCTGGTGTCTTGGTCAGTGGACATTCTTTTTTGGGTAATTGGTCTTCTAACTCTTAAATGCTTTCGTTAGAATGCAACTCTGTGTGAGGGTGTGTTTTCAAAATAAAAAGAATTTATGTTTTCATTTCGTAAACCTTTAGTCTGTTCGTGTAATATGGCGTGGGGCCCCGGGCGGACCTTCTGTTATATTATTCGTGAAGGATAGAGGTGTTACAATTTGGTATCAGCTTATAGGTGTCGGTTCGTGTCCGCTGAATTCGTGGTCGAATTCTTTTAAGGGGTGAAGAGCACGTGTGTGCGTCACCTTAAAGACGTAAAATTACCGTTGAATGCTCACTTAGGAATGAAAAACACACATGAAACATGTTAAAATATTGTTTATGGAATCTGAGCGTTCCTTTGTTTGATGTTTGCTATGTTTATTAGTCACTAAATTGCGTGTTGCGCAACTATATGTGACAAGGAGCGGTGCAGAGCAGTCTCAAAATCAACACTCTGCAGAAAGTAATGCACCGTCTCAGGTGCCTACACCTCCGTCTGCATAGACAATCCGTTTAGTTGCTGAAATTATGTTTGCAATGATTAATGCGCAACCAAGAGGGCACGTACACCCTGTGGTGGCCCCGATGTAGGCTGGCGTAGTTGAGCTAGTGGCGGTGAGGCAAGTGCCTGCCGAGCCTTTGGCAGAGAGGCGAGCGACGGAGAAGCAACTGAAGCACTTTATGAGTTCAATCCGCCTACGTTTCTAGGAACGAGATCCCCGACTCAGGCCGAGGATTGACTCTCACGAGTGAAGAGAATCTTGACGGTTACAGAGACGGAGGAAAGGCAGAAAGTCACGCTAGCCATTTTCATATTGGACGGAAAGGCAAGGCTATGGTGAGACGAGCTAGAGTTGCACCAGCTTGCGGCAGGCTAATGTCTGAGGTCTCGATGGAGGAATTTTCGAGACTATTACTTGCACGATATCTCCCTTCCGCGCAAAAGATTGCGATGAAAAACCAATTCCAGAGGTTAACTCAGGGCGAGTCTGGTGGATGACTACTTGCATGAATTCATTAGGTTGGGGCGGTATGCAAGATCCTCATTTGTTGATTAGCAGAGGAAGACCAACCGATTCTATGAAGGTCTGCAGGACGATTTGAGGTTGTTGTTGGCAGGTCCGATGACGCAGAGCTTTCTTACGTTGGTAAATACTGCCTGGTCTCTGGAACAGGATATGAAGAGAGTGCAGGGTAAGAAGGAACTCTCGGGGAGGAAGCAAGAGTTCAAAGCGTCGAGTTCTTCGAAGTCTGGGTTCCGCAGCAGGTGGAACAAGAAGGCTAGGTCGTCTGGACCATCTCCTTCTACTGCTTCTGGAGTTACTACCGGCCAAGGTCCGCATACGTGTTATAACTGTGGCAAGGTAGGACATTATGCTCTAGATTGTTGGAGCCGTCCCGCGAAGTCGGACAGAAACGCGGGTGCGTCGTATGCTGAGAAGGGGAAAGCAGCGGTGTCGTCTGCGTCTCACCATACGCCAGCGCAATCCAGAGTTTACAATCTTGGCCTGCAGGAGGCTATTAAACAAAGCACGTCGTGACAGATACATTTACTTGTAATTACTGTCATGCGTATTGCTTATAATTCTTGTGTATGTTTGATTCTCGTGTACTCATTAGGTTCCGTATTGGTATTCAATCATCCGACGATAGCATTGTTCGACAACGGTGCGTCGTACTCCTTATCAAAAGATTTTGTGGTGCGAGTCGGAGTCCTTGTATATTGGCAGAGGCGAAGCTGGATGTGCTCTTACCCAATGAGTGCCTAATGAGAACGGGGAGGAAGAGCCGCGTGAAGGTTCGAATTTGGAGTGCCTTGTACTTCGATTTGGAGGCCGCACTGCTACCACTGTCGGAGTTTGACGTCATATTTGACATGGATTGGCTGACCGCAAGAATGACAAGGCCGCACTGCTTCTTTGTCATTTCCACACTCTTTCTGTCATCCCCTGTAAGTAGAATGTCATTCACATAAACCATAAGAATGACAAGGCCAACCAAGGATCTTCGAATGAATAAGAGTGATCTGCAGTACTCCGAACAAATCCAATAATAGAAATAACTTCATTGAACTTGCCAACTAAGCTCTGGGACTTTGCTTAAGACCATATATAGCCTTTCGCAGTTTGTAGACTTGAGACTCCCCCTGAGCAACATTCCCAGGAGGTTGCTCCATATAGACAGTTTCCTGCAAATCACCATAAAGAAAATCATTCGTCACATCTAGCTGAGATATTTTCCAGTTTTTATTGACAGCCATCAAAAAAGAACTCAGATTGTAGTAATCCAAGCAACAGGAGAGAATTTATCAAAAAAGTCTACCCCATATATCTGAGTAAACTCTTTGGTAACGAGCCTCGCCTTATAACGATCAACAGAATAATCTGGAAGATACTTAACAACAAAGACCCACCGACAACCAACCACATCAATGCCCTGAGGTGGGGTTGCAAGTCTCCAAGTACCTCTCTCAGTTAACATGTTCATTTCTTCATCCATAGCAGCTTTCCACTGAGGAATGACAAGAGCCTCTGGATACGTAGCCGGTATAATAGTAGAAGAAATAACAAGACCAAAGTACTTACCAACCGAGGAAAGCTGAGCATAGGAGACAACGACATAAATAGATGCTGAGTGCATTGCCGAACGCCCTTTTGCCGGGCAATGGGAAGATCAAGGTCATTGCTGGCCGGAGGAGGCAATGCACTGTCCGAAGAAAGAAGAGCCCCTGGAACAGACAAAAAAGGCTCTAAGGGCAACAAATCAGTCTCCATAGAAAGAAACGGGGTAATAGGAGCGGATGTGGAAAGAAATGGCTCCGGCAGAGGTGCCAAAATAATAGCCAGGGAAGAAGAAGTATCAGAAGGCAAGAGAGGAGAAGTAAGAGAAAAATACAGTGTATTTTTAAAGAAGGTAACATCAGCTGAAACGTACTGTTTGCGCATAAGAGGATCATAACAACGATAACCCTTCTGAGTTCCCCAACCTTGGGTACATCCACTTTCCCTCACCGATCTAGCAAACCACTAGACTCGGCTACTTCACTATCTCGGATTGAAAACCAATCCTACGCCTCGGAACCAAGTTCCTACAATCTCGATCCAAACGGATCTACACTCGGAAGATAAAACTTCCTACAACTCGGAGAGAAATCTCCTACAAGAATTGAATAGAGATAAATTTAAAATACAAACAAATGATCTTCAAATCTTGAAACAATCTGGCTGGATCTTCTTCTTTATAAATTACAGCTCTGTCAGATTTCTTGAAGAAGAACTCACGGCAAGAAAGAGATTTAAAGACTTCTTTTGATTTCACCCGATCGGAACGATGATGGAGAACGAACAACAATCACGATCTGGAAATCAATCTTGGTCTGAATCCTTTGAATCAAAAACCCTAGCTCTTGCACGATGAAGATCGGCGGCGTCGGCGGCTTTCGTTTTTGGAGAGAGAGAATGAGATTCAGAGAACTTAGAAAAATTATGACGGCATGAAAATCCTTCTTGTTAGGGTTAGTCGGTTGACAAAACCTTATATAAGATCACCTTAACGGTCATAATTAATCTTAATGACGTACACGTGGACCAATCACATCATTGTGATTTGAAAATCCTGTCAATTCTGGACTTAACAGAAATTCTGCAAAACTGAACTCCATTTCTCGAGTGAAGAAGTATTTCTCGAGAAGTAAAGTTCATTACTCGAGAAGAGGAATGAAGATTACTCGAGAAAAGAATTTCTGAAATTACTCAAGAAGAAGAATGTATTACTCGAGTACAAGATTAGTTCTCGAGAAGTCAATTGAATTACTCGAGAAGAAGTCTAACAGAAAGTATTCGAGGCAGAAGAATTATTTCTCGAGTACAAAGGTATTACTTGAGAACTAAAAAATTACTCGAGAAGTAGAATGATACTTCTCGAGAACAAAGACTTAAAAAAATATTTCTGATTCTGGAAGAAAGTTACTCGAGAACAAGAAATGATTTCTCGAGAGAAAAGGAACTTCTCAAGAACAAGGTATATGATTTCTCGAGAGAAAAGGAACTTCTCGAGAACTATACTTAAAAAATTTCTGAGATAAAAATCTGAATACTCGAGAGGTAGAGATAAAGTCTACTCGAGTGCTAAACCTAGTTACTCGAGAACTAAAGTAATACTACTCGAGAAATAAATTTTGTACTCGAGTAATAAGACTAATTACTCGAGAACTTTAACTTATACTACTCGAGAACTAACAGATTACTCGAGTAATGGACTTAGAGAATTTCTGACTTTCAGAAAGTTTTTCTTCTTGAATCCAATCATCACCAACACTTCATCCATTGATCCAAGTGCTTGAATATGAAGTGTATCTCAATAGCGAGGCTACACATGAGTCAACACCTTGGATCACACAATGAGGTATTACATTGTATGGTCCTGTGTTTATGACCCACTGTAGACTGACATTGGTCTACACTTAGCAATAGAGTCTTGCAAACACATAACTAAAATAGAAGATCAAATACAACTTAATTCATCTTAGTTCAAGGGTGACTTCATGCAAATCTGGGTTATTGTGAATGCAATACCCAACAATCTACACCTATTTGTATAAGTCAGAACCTTCTACACTAAGGTGAATTATATCACAAGAGAAAGAACTAGATATGAAAAGATAAGAATATGGTAAAATGCAAAAAATAAAGAAAAACACACAATCATCAAAATTAGAGATTATATAATTAGAATTGTTTTAGATTTTATTTCTATAAACATTCAATCCACAATCTCAAAAATCAAAAAAATTCAGTTCTAACTCTGATGCTGTTTATGATGTTGCTTGTCAAACTTTTCCTGTTGCCTCCTTTGATAGCTGAATGGCTTAGGATAGTACTTTTGAGGTCTTGGAGGTGCCTTTCGGTTGTTCATGTCATATTCTCTATCATAAATCCTTCTCTTCATGAGAGATTTTTCATACATTTCCCATTCAGAAAAATTGTAATGGAGATCTTTGCTTTCATTATAGTCCATCACAAGTTTCGGAGTATCTAGAATCAAGGACTTGGAAGTAGGGCTCCAGACTTCAGCAAATTCTTGAGCTTTTCTCTTTTCTGATTCTGGATTGGGAACTGACTTACTGGCAGAAGGACCTTCTCCATATTTCCTTTTCTTTGGAATATGAATTTCAGGTAAGTCCTGTGGAATAACATCTTCCCATACTTGAGTATATGATTATGGAGGAAGAGTTTCATCATCAGGCCTAGGAGAGAATGTAGGCATTGGAGCTGGCATCTGAGCAGTAGCAGCTGGCTGACCTTCAGCAAGAGGATTTTGATGATGAGGAATGATGTTTGGATCTGCTTGAAACTCTGGAAAGATCTGGTTATGCATCCAAACTGTAGTGTCATAGGTATAAAACTTTACTGACTGGATCTGAGATAGCACAGTTTTGTTGATTTCATTTAACTGCTCAGTCCAGAGAGTGTTAGCAGTTACAACAAACTTATCTACAAACTTTTGTACATGTTCTTTCACTAGAGTCTCCCCCTTTCTGAATTCTACATAGGGTATCTATGGTGTCATCTTTGAATGTTCCAACTTTACAAACTTTCATAACATGTTCTTGAGCTTTCTTCTCAAGTTGAATTTGATTGTTGGCCAGGGTTACAGATTGGTTCATCACTTCACCAACACTGGTAATAGTGTGGTCCAAAGCTTTTTCACCAATTTGAAAAAGATGTTTCAATTGATATGTGTTATGCTGTATCTCAGCAAATTCTCTGCTCATCTCTTTCTCAAGAGCAGTAACTTGATTTTGCACAGTTTTCAAAGAATCATCAAAGTGCTTCCTTTGATCAGCCAACATCTGTTCAATCTTACTTATAATATTAGAAGAATTAGGAGAAGCAGAAACAGTAGCAGTAGCAGGAGAAACATGAGCTGGAGGAGGAGTTGTCCATGGAACAATATTTTCAATAACTACTGAGCTTTGAGCTCTTGTAGTATGAACAAGAACAACTTCTTCCTCACCCATGAAGACAGGAAGAGAGAAGTCTAAGTTCCTCAAGAGTGCATCAACTGGTTCTGGAGAACTTTTGTCTTCATCAGAAATTAGGATTGTGTCTTGTTTGTCTTTTTCAGCAGCTTGAGAATCAACATGAGGTGACTTGGGTGATTGTACAGGTGATGCAGCAGGGGCTGGAGATAGAGTATGCATAGGAGTGGTTTGCTTGGGTTGCTCAGCTGGGGTTGATGAGGGAGATGGTATAGGAGATTGTATTAGAGATGGTACCTTTGGTGGCTCTTCAGCAATTTCAGAATGGAGTGGAGGTATGAGCTCATTTTAAGTAAGCTTTTCTATCATCATGTCAATATCTTCTGCTGTAGGAATAATGGTTTTCTGAACTTGTGCATCTGTATGGAACTCAGTTGAAGTGGCTGGCAGGGGTGATCTGATTGGAGAAGAAGAGGGAGTTCTTATATCAGGAACAGAGGAGACAGGCTCCCCCTCATTTGCTGCACCAACTGTGTCAGCAATTTCATGAAGAGAGGGAGATGGGGTCCTGTCCTCTGAGGCAGGGGCTGTAGGAGCCTTTGCAGCTTGAGTGTGATTCTTTAACTTTATTTCCCACCTCTGAATAGAAGAAATAGAAACCTTCTTCATATGATGAATGAGAGTACCTTTGGAAGTGTCAAATACCTGAGGATTTATCTCATGAAGCATTAGAGATATAATCCTTGCAAAACTAGAAGTCTTGATGCTCTCCCTTATCTTATCAAGAATCATCATTTCAAACTGAAATCTCTTCCTGCACACTATAGTTGTGAGAACAGTAAACAAATCATTAGATATGAACCCTATAGAACCTGTCTTGCACCAGAGGACTTTTCCAATAATGTCTACTAGAAGTTTGCTTTCAGCAGTCAAGTCTGGTCTTCTAACAGAAGTAACTTCAGTAGAGATTCCACAGAAACTGCAAGCCCTGTCATTTTCTTCTGCAGTGAGATCATCTTCTTCATCCACAACTGGCATCCTTAGAAGTTGTGAGACAATGGTCTTGTTCAATTTAATCTTAATACCCTTCACCCTCGACTTTAGAACTTCGCCATTTCTCCTCACCTTGATGTTCTTGAAGAATTCTTCAACCTCTGGAAATAAGATTTTGCAAGGTTCTTGCAGAACGAATGTCAAACCGGCACTGTCGAGGAGTATCAACAGATTCTTGAAGTCGTCCGAAAGTTCAGTGATTCCAGCAACTACTAGTTCACTTCCAATACCTATCTTGTACTGCGTCGCCATGAATTCTTCAGAAATGGGTGTGCGACAGACGGAAGAACGACGGTGAAGAATTGCTCTGGTTCAGCGGCCAAAGACGAAAAGGTTTTTTTCGAGAAAGTGGATTTGAACTCGAGTAGATTTAATGAAATCTAAGATTCTCTATTTATATAAGTCTAGTAATGATGATTATGGCTAAATTAAGCTTTAGATTAGGGCAGAAATTAAGCGTAAAGCGAAACTGAAGAAATTGAAAAATTTTGAAATGTGAAATGTCATTTCTCGAGTGGAGACATAGTTCTCGAGAGATGGATGTTTAGTTCTCGAGAAGTTAAAATTTATTTCTCGAGTGAATTCTTTACTTCTCGAGAAGAAGGTTATTACTCGAGTGAGATTTCTTTGTTTCTCGAGAAGAAAGGAATTACTCGAGTAATCAGAAATTACTTCTCGAGAAGTCATTCTATGTCTCGAGAAATGAAGTCCACTTAGAGAAATTTCTAACCTTTTTGACTTGTCCTTGATTTCTGAGCCTTGAAATGATTTCACCTTGTCTTTTCTTCCTTGTTGAGCATGCCAAGCTCAGCTTTGAAGAAGTTGAACTTGGCCTCGTCCAGCGGCTTCGTGAAAATGTCTGCAACTTGCCTATCTGTTGGAACATACTGCAGATCTACGTCCCCTTGCTCCACATGCTCCCGGATGAAGTGATATCTTAACTCGATGTACTTTGTCCGGCTGTGCGAGACTGGGTTGTTGGCAATTGCTATTGTGCTGGAGGAGTCACAAAACAGTGGAATGTCTTTGACCTTCATGTTGTAGTCTTCCAGCTGATTCTTTAGCCAAAGCAACTGTGCACAACAACTGTCGGCAGAAATATATTCAGACTTAACCGTTGAGATTGCGACACAGTTTTGCTTTTTGCTACTCCATGAAATAAGTCTTCTTCCAAGGAATTGACAAGTCCCGGAAGTGATTTTTCTGTTATCTTTACTACCCGCAAAGTCAGCATCTGAAAATCAATCAGCTCGCTGTCATTACTTCTTGGGTAGCATAAGCCAAGATTTGGTGTACCTTTAAGGTATCTCAAAATCCGCTTTGTAGCAGCGTAGTGAGATTCCTTACAGTTCACTTGGAACCTAGTACAGACACATGTAAAGAACATTGTGTCTGATCTACTAGCAGTAAGGTAGAGCAAGGATCCAACTATGCTTCTGTACTTGGTTTCATCAAAAGGTTTCCCTTTCTCATCCTTGTCCAGAGACATGGCTGAACCCATTGGAGTCCTCATAGAGGTTGCGTTCTCTATTCCGAATTTCTTAATTAGCTCTTTGGTGAACTTAGTCTGGGAGATAAAAATTCCATCTTCAGATTGTTTCACCTGAAGCCCTAAGAAATACTTCAGCTCTCACATACTGCTCATTTCAAACTTCTCTTGCATAAGTTTTGAGAACTTCTTGCAGAGGTTGTCGTCAGTAGAGTCAAATATAATGTCGTCGACATAGATTTGCACTAGCAAAATCTTGTCTTTTATTTCCGTAAGAAATAATGTCTTATCTATCTTTCCCCTTGTGAACTTGTTCTCAAGAAGAAAACTAGATATCGTTTCATACCAAGCTCGAGTAGCTTGTTTTAAACCGTACAACGCTTTAGATAATAGATAAACATAATCAGGAGAGTTAGAATCAACGAAACCCGGGGGTTGTTCCACGTACACTTCTTCCTTTATGTCACCATTAAGGAAGGCGGACTTCACGTCCATTTGATAGATAGTGAAGCCCTTCAGTGCAGCATATGATAGGAACAACCTGATTGCCTCCAGCCTAGCCACTGGAGCATATGTCTGGTCGAAGTCGATTCCTTCTTCTTGACGATATCTTTTGGCGACGAGTCTGGCTTTGTTCTTTATGATCGTTCCATTTTTGTTCATCTTGTTTCTGTAGACCCACTTTGTCCCGATGACATTCTTACCTTTGGGTTTTGGAACAAGTTTCCAAACTTTACAGCGCTTGAACTGGTTCAGTTCTTCTTCCATGGCCAAGATCCATGATGCGTCTGAGTTTGCTTCCTCAAACTTCTTTGGTTCAACCTGTGAGAGAAAATTTAAATATAAATTCTCGTTAGTTGTACCTCTACGAGTTCTGACACCTTCCCGGAGATCTCCTATGATTTGGTCCATTGGGTGATCCTTCAGATGTCTGAGCTCTAGATTCCTAGCATCTGGAACTTCAACCACTGGAGTGGCTTCATCAACTTGGACTACTTCTTCATCTTGATCATCTACCTCTCCAATAAGGGTTGGAGTGGTGATCTTGATGTACTTTTCACCTTCATCTTTATTTGGTTCATCCAAGCTAATTTCTTTCAGCTTTGTACCTGCATCTTCAATGAGCACACTTGAAGAGTTGCTTTGCAGCAAGCTCGTCTCATCAAATACAACATGTATTGATTCTTCTACAACCAGAGTTTTTCTATTAAATATTCTGTATGCCTTACTATGGCTACTATAACCTACAAAAATACCTTTAAAACTCTTTTCGCTAAACTTGGTAGTGTGATACTTACCATTGTTAAGCACGAAGCATTTACAACCAAAAATTCTAAAATATGAGAGTCAGTTTCCTGCCCTTTAGAAGTTCGTAAGGCGTCTTATCTTGGTTCTTGTTTATGAGTGCTCGATTTTGCACGTGACATGCAGTGTTGACGGCTTCAGCCCAGAAGTACTCTGGTAGTGTAGCATCACTCAACATAGTCCTGCAGGCCTCTATGAGTGTTCTATTTCTTCTCTCAGCTACTCTATTTTGCTGTGGAGTACGAGCAGAGGCAAACTCATGAAAGATACCTAGGCTTTCACAAAATTCTGTCATGACCCAAACTTGAATTCAGTTCCATTGTCACTTCTGATCTTGACTACGAAACAATTGTATTCATTCTGGATCTGCCTAACAAAATTTGTAAAGACATCGAAGGTATCTGACTTGTGTTTAAGAAAGAACACCCACGCAAAGCGCGAGTAGTCATCAACGATAACCAATGTATAATCCTTACCTCCTAAACTTCTAACTTGCAGTGGACCGAACAAGTCCATATGAAGTAGATGTAGACATCTATTAGAATCTTTGTCAATAACGCTTTTAAAGGTAGCCCTTGTTTGCTTGCCTTTTACGCATGCATGACAAGGTTTATCTTTGACGTACTTGACATTCGGGGTATCACGTACTAAGTCCAGTGAAAATAATTTATTAATAGTTTTAAAATTAATATGTGCTAATCTCTTGTGTCATTGGTCACCGAGAGACGCACTATCTTTTTTTAAAAGGCACACTGGTGTAGAAGAGTCTATACAAATGATATTTAAACAAAATATATTCCTGCTTCGAGTGCCTGATAGAATCATTTTCATATTGTCAACAGACTTTATCAAGCACTTGTCAGCATGAAATTCAACTATGTATCCTTTGTCGCATAGTTGGCTTATGCTTATGAGATTGTGTTCCAATCCCTCGACATAAGCTACATCCGAAAAGGATACACTACCGTTAGTGATCATACCGTAGCCTTTAGTGATTCCTCGGTCTGAACCTCCAAAGATGACCTTTGGTCCGTTCAACACTGGAGAGAAGTTCTGAAGTAGGCTTCTTGTCCCGGTCATGTGCCGAGAGCATCCACTGTCCAAATACCAGATATGCATTTTGGTGGTCTTTGGACATACCTGCAATCATAATCAGTTTGCCTTAGGAACCCAAACACGTTTGGGTTCTTGGTCTCGTGTTAGAACACTCCCCCTACGAGGATTAACATTATGAGTGGTCGTTCTCATGTTGCCAACTTGAGGAGTTGCAACATTTCTCGAATTAAACCAACGATCGATGACCAAATGATCAATTCTGCCACATCACCAACAGTCGAACCTGTTGTATCTTTGCCTTAAGTTCTCCTGCTTGACCTTCTGGGATAGTGGTCTAGCAGGGGTTGCATTCTTGGAGGAGGAGACTTCATGATGATGGTAATCACATGATTTCTTCTCCTTCGCAGGCTTTTCCACAATGGATTTTACCTTTGGTGTTTTCTTGAAGTTATGACCATGATCATAAGGACCATAGCCCTGAAGAATGACTTCTTCATAAGGTGCTTTAAAGACACTCTCACCAAAGTTTCTGGGGCGAGTCCATCCTTGGTAACCAGACTTTGGCTCTACATAAGTAGGCCTAGTCAAGTGGCCGTAGGATTAGTCAAGATCAAACTCATTAGTTGGAAATATGACTTTCTTAAAGATAGTCTGATCTTGAGGGGCCTTCCCCTTTTCTTTGGTCGAGGCCTTCTTGACGGCCTTATTCTTTCTCTGAGCCTTATTCCTCCTAGAAGACTTATTAGGAGCCTCAACATGGCCTAGTCCAGCACCCTTAGTCTGAGTAGAGAACTCAGCAATAAGAGGAAGAACTACCTTGGGCTTAGAGAAACTTTCAACAAGTTTCTTTTCGGCTTCAAGTAACTCTTCCAATCCCTTGATGATTTCATCCTTCAGATCGAGGTGCTTGATAGCCTTATTGAACTCATCAACTGCAGTATCTAAGTCTTCTCTGAGTGAGTCCATCTTAACGACTTCCTCTCTCAGAGAGCTTTCTACGGCCTTTAGAGACTTAATCTCTTTTGCCTGAGTTTTCACGACCTTTCGACATTTGTCGTAGGCCTTGATCAACTCCTTATACTGGGTCATTAGTTCAGACTCATCGTCAGAAGAGCTGTTCTCATGATCATGATCAGAGACATCAGATTCTGAAAGAGGAATGCGAGAGTTTAACTTCCCAGTGAACTGGGGTTCTTGTTCATCATCTGTCTGAGCCATAAGCCCAAAGTAGGCTTCTTCTTCTTCACTCGATTCAGATGAGTCGGAGTCACTAAGAGTTTTGCCCTTCTTGGCTATTAGGCTCTTCTCTGTCTTCTTATTGTATGAGGACTTCTTTTCTTCTCTCTTTCCACCCTCCTTCTTGTGGGGGCAATCAACAATGACATGACCTGGCTTGTTACAACAATAACAAACTATGTCAGTCGAAATATGTTTGTTAGGTTTAGAATTATACCTGTAATAGCTACTTGAACCTTTCTTTCGTCGATCACCGTCATGTCGTGATCTTTTGTATGAGACATCCTTGCCTCTCCATTGCTTCTTTTTGTTCAAGAATTTCTTAAACTGTCTTGAGAGCAGTGAGAACTCTCCTTCAGATAGCTCTGAGCCTGAAGTATTTCGCTCAGATAACTCCACTTCACTTTCTTCTGGAGCAGGTGCAGGTGAGGCAGCTTTGCCCTTCCTTGAACTGTCTGCCTTTAAAGCAACAGACTTTTCCTTTGAAGAGAATCGACTTTTCTCTTCTTCAGCCTTTCTGGAGTTTATTTGTAGTTCATAGGACATCAACTTGCCAAATAGATTATGAGGGTCTGTCTCAGTTAGTTTGCAAAATTCTCGGATGACACAAACTTTGTTGTCCCATTCCTTTGTGAGTGACCTCAGAAACTTATCATTTAGCTCCCCATTTGTGAAGACCCGACCATACACTCTTAGATCGTTAACTATCTTGAAGAAATTTTCAAATGTATATGCAATGGTATCTTTAGGTCCTTGCCGGAAGGCTTCGTATTTCTGATTCAGGAGGGATCTTCTATCATCCCTCACTTCTTCTGTTCCTTCCATCAGAGTGACAAGGGACTGCCACATCTCCTTAGCAGATTGGCAGTGGATCAAGTTCTGCAGCATTGAGTCATCAACTGCACTTGCTATTATATTCTTAGCTTTCTTGTCCAAGGAGACAAGTGTAATCTCGTCTTTATCTAGATCCATCAATTTCTTTGAAACTTGTTTTGTTGGATCTATTGTGGAGATAGTCATGGGAATGTAAGGACCTTCTTCAACAATCATGAAGATCCTGAGATCCACAGCTTCCATGAAAAATTTAATCTTTTCTTTCCACATGGGAAAGTTATTCTTGGTGCACAAAGGAAGCTTGGCAAAATCTTTAGCCTTGTCCATGCTTGGAAGATAACAAGAGACAACTAGAGAAGGAACTGATCAAGGTGTTAACTTTTTAGTGATCAACCTCCTTCTGATACCAATTGAATGAGTTCAGTTGTCTACCTAAATCACTTAGAGGGGGGTGAATAGGTGAGTTGTGCGTCTTTTTGCGGAATAAAAAATTTAGCGATATATGCACAAATATCAACCAAGTAATCACAGACGACAAAAAATTTATAGTGGTTCCCCAATCTTGGGTACATCCACTTTCCCTCACCGATCTAGCAAACCACTAGACTCGGCTACTTCATTATCTCGGATTGAAAACCAATCCTACGCCTCGGAACCAAGTTCCTACAATCTCGATCCAAATGGATCTACACTCGGAAGATAAAACTTCCTACAACTCGGAGAGAAATCTCCTACAGGAATTGAATAGAGATAAATTGAAAATACAAACAAATGATCTTCAAATCTTGAAACAATCTGGCTGGATCTTCTTCTTTATAAATTGCGGCTCTGTCAGATTTCTTGAAGAAAAACTCACGGCAAGAAAGAGATCTGAAGACTTCTTTTGATTTCACCCGATCGGAACGATGATGGAGAACGAACAACAATCACGATCTGGAAATCAATCTTGATCTGAATCCTTTGAATCAAAAACCCTAGCTCTTGCACGATGAAGATCGGCGGCGTCGGCGGCTTTCGTTTTTGGAGAGAGAATGAGATTCAGAGAACTTAGAAAAATTATGACGGCATGAAAATCCTTCTTGTTAAGGTTACAAGCCTTCTATAGCTGGCCAGCTAGCTATAGTTAGCTTTATTTTTTCCACATTATTTTATCACATAGCTATAGTTAGCTACTCTAATTTTTTTTTTGCAAATTCACTTAGCTTTATTTAGCTTCTTTAAAATATTTTTGCAAATCCACTTAGCTATAGTTAGCTAATTTTTGTTTCTTTTGCAATTCCACTTAGCTACAATTATAAAAGATCAGTCCCACATAGATGGAGTTCCTTGAATGAGGTCGAGCGTTCATGAACGACATTTCATAACCACCACATTCACGACCATCACCGCCATGACAGAAGTTTATGTACTGTGAATGGCAAGAAATGCTTTCATGTTAAGATCAAATTTCCAAGCTCATGGCATCACTCAACTGGTAGCAATCAAAACAAGGATTAAACTATGAGTTTTCCAACATGAGACAGTATTTTCCCAACACAAATATCATGCTAATTATCTAATCTAACCAGATGCCACAAAGCTTGTCAATTGGATGTAAGTCTCAAGAAATAATTCCTAAAGAAATTAAAACTAGTTTTAGACAACTAGGGAAAAATCATGAATGAAGAAATTCAAATGGAAGGAGGAAATCGAAATGGAAGGAAGAAATCAAAACGAAACCTGCTAGGAAGGACCGACTTCTCCCCTGTCCTAATGGGCCATTCTCACCTTGTTGACTGCTGAGTTGCTTCTGCAAGAAAAACAAATAAGAAGAATGAATGATGCTCATGCAGCGACTCAGAGATGCTGGGAACCTGAGAGGCACTAGGGCAAAATGTTGTCCCAGACATCCAGGTGGCAGATTCCTAAAGAGAGAAAGGCTGAAAGAGAGAAAGCCTACCAGACGCGAGCAGAGACGCGGGCACTCGGCGGGCCGATGGACGCGAGCAGAGACGCGGGCCTACCGGATGCGAGCAGAGACGCGAGCACTTGCCGGAGATCGGGATTGCCTTGCTGGATTGCGGCCGGCAGACTACTGGACGCGAGCAGAGACGCGAGCACTTGCTCGGTGCCCTATTTCGTCGAAGAACGCCTGCGAGAAAGGGAGCACGAGAGATCGGGATTGCCTAGCTGGACAGAAAACGGCCGGAATAGGGCGCACGGAAGATCGGGTTTGCTTTTATAGGGGATGGGTTTAGGTCAAAATGGCTATTGACAACCATTTTAAATATGAGAGAAGTTTGTTTATATAAAAAATCTTAATTTGAGACAAAATCAAATGGTTAAATTTTTTTTAACTCATGTTATTGACAAATATGATTAAATTTAAAATGGAATTAAAAAAAATCAAATTAAGCTAGCTATAGCTAACTATTTTATAAAAAATCTTAATTTTTACTTAGCTATAGTTAGTTATTTTAATTTTTTTTAAATTCACTTAGCTATAGTTAGCTGATTAAATTTTTTTTGTAATATCCACTTAGCCTCGGCTAGCTGGCCATAGCTAGCTGTCCGCGCTGTACCACTTAATTTGCTGTCCGAGGTCTGTAGGGTTAGTCGGTTGACAAGACCTTATATAAGATCACCTTAACGGTCATAATTAATCTTAATGACGTACACGTGGACCAATCACATCATTGTGATTTGAAAATCCCGTCAATTCTGGACTTAACAGAAATTCTGCAAAACTGAACTCCATTTCTCGAGTGAAGAAGTATTTCTCAAGAAGTAAAGTTCATTACTCGAGAAGAGGAGTGAAGATTACTCGAGAAAAGAATTTCTGAAATTACTCAAGAAGAAGAATGTATTACTCGAGTACAAGATGAGTTCTCGAGAAGTCAATTGAGTTATTCGAGAAGAAGTCTAACAGAAAGTATTCGAGGCAGAAGAATTATTTCTCGAGTACAAAGGTATTACTTGAGAATTAAAAAACTACTCGAGAAGTAGAATGATACTTCTCGAAAACAAAGACTTAAAAAAATATTTCTGATTCTGGAAGAAAGTTACTCGAGAACAAGAAATGATTTCTCGAGAGAAAAGGAACTTCTCGAGAACAAGGTATAGGATTTCTCGAGAGAAAAGGAACTTCTCGAGAACTATACTTAGAAATTTTCTGAGATAAAAATCTGAATACTCGAGAGGTAGAGATAAAGTCTACTCGAGTGCTAAATCTAGTTACTCGAGAACTAAATTTTGTACTCGAGTAATAAGACTAATTACTCGAGAACTTTAACTTATACTACTTGAGAACTAACAGATTACTCGAGTAATGGACTTAGAGAATTTCTGACTTTCATAAAGTTTTCCTTCTTGAATCCAATCATCACCAACATTTCATCCATTGATACAAGTGCTTGAATATGAAGTGTATCCCAATAGAGAGGCTACACATGAGTCAACACTTTGGATCACACAATGAGGGAGTACATTGTATGGTCTTGTGTTTATGACCCACTGCAAACTGACATTGGTCTACACTTTAGCAATAGGGTCCTGCAAACACATAACTAAAATAGAAGATCAAATACAACTTAATTCATCTTAGTTCAAGGGTGACTTCATGCAAATCTGGGTTATTGTGGATGCATACCCAGCAATAACAATTGTCATGCTTACACATAAGGTAGACATGCTATCAAATACATTATGCTTTTAGCATTGGAAGTGATGTCTCTTCAAATCTTGGAAGATCGAGGGCAATATTCCCAACAACGGTCGTGAACGCGGTGGTTATAAACCATCGGTCATGACCGCTGTGATGCCAAACATACATTCTATGACATTGGAGTGTTTGTTCAAACTCACCGGTGCAAAAAGCTACGCCAAACGGATACTATCTAGATATTAATAAAAGGATAATTTGTGGAAAATCTTAAATTCTGAAGGTTGTGCACACGCCTAGATGTGAAACTCAGGAAGTCAAGGCCACCTAGTGGAAGAGAGATACTTAAGGACAATGCATGCTTTGAAAAAAAACATCTGATAAAATACCCTTGCTCGTTTTTATGCCCCACTAGTAAAACGGCTTCCATTTGTTGCCTACAATTGCATATTTTTTAGTTGAATGTTAAATTCTGGAAGAACATAGCTATTTCCAAATTTACATCTAATTTTTCTAGTGGAGTATTATTTGTCTTTCTTTCTTATGTCATCTATTAAGATTGTTTTTGTAATTTGCAGTTGCCTGAATGTCTTCGTATTGTGGCACACTTGAGGCGTATAGGAGTTTTTACTGAGTCTGAGCTGCGTCTGCAGGTTGGTATGATATCTCTCATACTTAGTTTGTGTTGCTTTCTATTCCATTTCTTCCCCCATATTTACTGTTGAAATGTTTTTCCTCAAAATAATCTGAGCCATGCTTTTCTACGTATAAATTTACTGAAGACAAGAACTTCACTTATTATTTATCCATTCTGAGTCCATGTTGACTTATTGTTTATCTAAAGAGTTGCTCCTTTAATGTTTATGAAGTTGCAATTATGATTCATCTCTACTACATTGTGGTTAGGGAGATGGAAGGCTATTGCTGCTTTCACATTTAAGATTATTTTGTTTGTGAGATGCTATGGAAGTGATCATTGTCTTTTAAATCAATTTTTTTTCTAACTAGGCTTACATTGCTGACAGTTCTTGAGGTCCAGGGAGGCATGGCTTTCTGGTATCCTTGATGATTTGGACCAGAGAAATGTATATGACTATTTAAAAGGAATGGTTAACTGCCACAGGATGCACCTATTTGATGTTGTTAACCAGTACCGAGCAATTTTTAGTAATGATAAATCTGGGAATGAGGAGAACTATGATGGCGGCCTTCTCTTCAGTTGGTCGATGCATCAAATCAGAAATCATCTAGCTACTCTTGAGATCATGCTTCCGAAGATCAGTGAAGGCGGGCTGTTGTCAAATATCCTCGACCAATGCATGGTAAAGTTACTTCTAGTCCCAATAGTATATCCTTGTACTATTATAAACAAAATGATGGAGTTAAACCTTCTTGTTTGCACTTGCAACTGTGATAATTATTTTTGGATTTTAGGGCTCGTTTCTTTGAGCCATTTTGCTCCATTTTGGTGGGTGCCAAAATGCTTCCAAATTTTTTTTGCTGTTTAGAAAAATCTCCCATTCAGACCGGAGATCCACATAACTCAAATTATTGTGCTACATAGTTTGGGTGCCGTCTAAATCCATTGTTACTGATTCTTTGAGTCCACTTTCATATTTTTTTTTGTTTTGTAGAACTGTTGCAAAGTTTCCATTTATACATTGCGTTAGTCTTCATTTGAAATTATTTTTCATGTGAATCCGGTATTGTTTTTCTCGGTGGAGCTGTTCTTCTAACTTTCTTGGATTTAGGGTTGCAATCACTGTCTGTACATCCGCTCCTTATATATTGGAGTATCAGTACTGTATGATTTTTCTGAATATTTGAGAAAAATGTTAATCATAATAAGTTATATCACAGATTCATGTGTACCACTAACATGGTACTGGTTTATCTGCAGTACTGTGCAATGGGTCTTGGCTTGGTAGGCGTTGACTTCAGGGGCTTGCTTCCACCTCTTTTTGAAGAGTATTTATCTTCATTCCATTTATGTAATTCGCTAGATTTACCCTATGCCAACTATCTTCACTAGCATGTTCTGTCTATTTTCAGTGCAGTTATTAATTTGTTCTCAAAGAACATGAGCACAGCTGTTGAGAACTTCCAGGTAAATATGTAATTTCGTAAATGCTACGTCTGTTTTTATTGTTGCGTTTAAAATCAGACTCTATGAAACTATGTTATATGATGAAATTTCTAAGTGTAAAGGAGGAGAGGTGAGAACACTTCAGAATGAAATTATAAAACAATATTTATGCTTTAGCTTAAAGCATAAATGATCAATATTTGTGCTAAGCTTGAAATGATCAATATTTATGCTTTAGCTTAAAGGGGAGTGGTTAAAGTCCATCTCTAAAAGCCCACATAGGGGTCCATTGTATTTTCTTCTTGTATTTAGTCTCACATCTCAAGTGTACATTCTTCTTCCTCCTCTACTCTATCTAAAGAGGGAAACTCCCATATAATAATTTAAGATTTTTGAAATGAATATTATTAAATATTTCAATCTCTTGCAGACTTAAATATTAAAAAAATTCCCCTGTAAAGCATGGCATTATACATGTAATATACTTTTGCTGAAGCAGTTCGATCATAGCAATCAAGCTTTTATTTTTGCTCTCTTTCAAAACAAATATCACCAAGTATGTTCCTTGTTAGGTGGTCTTAGACTCGCATCGTTGGGTTCCTCTTCCGTCTGTTGGCTTCGCAGTTAGTGGCACCAATGAGGAAAGCCTGGATGATGTGACTCCGCCTTCTTTTTTGATGGAACATCCGCCTATCGCAGTGTTCGTTAACGGTAATTTTCATGATTGCAGTGTTCGTTAACGGTAATTTTCATGATTGCAGTGTTCGTTAACGGTAATTTTCATGATTGCAGCTACTTCGTTTCTTAACTATTTTTGGATACTTGTTTAATTTATTCTCATTAATTATGATATGTTGAACTTCCAAAGAGACAAGGCACTGTATTTGCTTTTACATATTTATATATGGTTAAATACCAGTACTCCTTTTCTTAAGGCACTGCGATTTCCTCTTTGTGAAATTTCAAACACCTCCCATCTGAGTTTAGTCCGCTACCAGGACACCAGTTCTGTTTGAATTTTGAATGAAAAATGATAACATCAGTTGTAGTTTTAATTGTTTTTCCAATTTATCTTTGGGGATTGTTAAAGGCAGCCCACTTTTGACTAGTGCCAGCTCATTGTTTATGGCAAATCATATTTTTACACAAGTAGACCAATTTGTTAATGGCTGCCCAAAATGGAATAAATGTGAACCTTGGTAAGAAAATGTCCAAAATTAGATGAATTTTAACTTGTTACAAAATGGTCTCGTATAAGACAAAGACATTTCAAAATAATATGCGTGTCCAAAATAAATGATCTTCATGTTCCGCCAAAAGCGAACCTGAAATTCAAAAATAAATTATTACGTCAAAGATTTGAACTTGTTAAAAAACAAAAACAATAATTTTTGAAGATTCATAGTAAAAAGATAACTTTACTCGTGCAACAAAATTTTCTACCATAATTTGATAGCTTGTAGTTCAAAAACTTGCATCAAATGTTTCTTTGTTGCTGCCTAGATGGATTGGGTAGGGCGTCAGGTTGGTAGTGCTCGGCCATCTCTTGCGGCGTTGGCGGCGGAGACAGAGGTGGCGCTGGAAGAGTCGTGGTGGCTAGGGCGGGCTGAGGTATTGCGCGGGAAAAAAATATGGGAGGGAGAATCGGGGAGAAATGGGGCTGCTACTAGGTTAAATTAAAACCTGAAAAAAACTGCATTATTTTTAAAAATTACAATCCCCTTATTTTTTTTATGATAGGGCTTGAAATAATTCTGAAAATTTACCATTTTATTGATTTTCCCAATTTATGTTTTGTAATGACTAGAGTTTTTCTTCAGTTTTTTTATTTCAATGTAGGTATGGGTATTTTGGTCTTTTCCGCACTGATGAGTTTATTAACGAACAAACTTAAAGGGGAAATCTTTGTGGTCTCAAACCATAGAGGCAAGGTTGCAGTAATTATGCAAAGTTCCATGAGAAGTCTTGGTAATTTACCCGACAAAATAGTTCTTTCCTTTGACATGTCATGGATGAAACAAGCTTAAAGCTCCGATATTTCTTTAATGTCAGTTTTTCATTAAAAAATAGTACCTCAAAATTAAATCACAGTTGAAGCTGTCGCGGATGGAAGCTTCTTGTTCTTTCTCGACGTGAAATTATAAGTTCTCTTTGCTCAAGTCAAAAGCCTTATTTCTCTGAACTACTCGGTTTAAGTGCGGCCTCTTACTATTTCACTCTCTTCTGCAGGCGTTTCAGCTGCCATGAATGACTTGAGGCCCTGCGCCCCGGTGAGCCTGAAGCACATATTGGCAGATGAACTTGTGAATGGCCTGCAGGCCGTTTCAAACTCTCTTCTTCAGTATAGTGCTGTCCAAGTCCTCCGGGGGTCCGAGTCTCCTCTCTTCCTTTCACTATGTCAAGCTTTTATTGAGGTCAGCCCCCCAATCTCAATCTCGGCTCTCTTCCTAATCCTACAATGGGCAAACACGGCTGTGGCTGCCATGAACATGGTGGTTATGACGTGAACGCCCAACATCACATAAGAAACTTCGTTTATTTTTATATTCAGAATTTGTTTTTTTTCTTGGTGGTGACTAACCATTGTCATGTCAAACATATTTTATGGCGATAGCTTTTTTATTCCAAACTCACCTAGCAAAAACGCTATGCCAAATAGACCCTAAAGCGATCATGCACAGAAATTGACTGACCAATTCTCAATCTTTTCTAGGTGGCATATCCGTATTGCGCGACTTGTTTTGGTCGTTGTTATCCAAATGGAGCTGCCTTAATTATGGAAAGAATGGGCATGTTCAACAGCATAAACCAGCTCTTTATTGTCTCCCCAATACGGGCACTTAAAAAATCTTCAGATAATGCCGACAAGGTTACCGTTGCGGAAAATGGCGATGTTGTGGTCAGGCAAAGAGCAGCCACTGTTGTCGACGGTGAGTAGGCCTGATGTTCAAACGACCATTCTGTTCAGTCCTGAATCATCTTTGAAGAGATTATTGGAGGGCGAGTATTGAATGCTGGCTTCCATCTAATTAATGTTTCTTGTTAGGTTTTGTTAGGCATTTGTATTTTCTGTTACCCCCTTTTCTATTGTAAAACATTTGTTTGGTAGTGTTGATCCATCTTTCGCCAGGCTCATTTGGCCGATGATGAACATTTTTTTTTTGCTATATTTGAAATAAATGCTGCCTAGCTACACAATTTAATAATTTTTACTCCTTTTTAGGGTTTTAGGTCACTAAATGTGCCCTATTGTAAAATTTCACTTGTATCCGCATGCTAAATTCTACTTCAATACAATTGCTTATTATTTGCAGGTGGTTCAAGCTAAAATTTTTATTTTAATTAGAGCCAAAGTTGAGTTCATCTGCATTACTGTCATATTTATATCTATGCACTAATTTGTGACATTCTAAATATTATGAGGGCTGTGAGTGATTGGATTGTGTTCCTCTCCATTTGGAATAAATATATATTCATTTCATGATCAAGATTAATCCTTAATTATTTAAGAGTGTAAATTCTTTATATATATGAAAAAAATATAGGAATATGTGATTATTTAAATCTCGTAAGTATTCATTTTGATCAGGAAATGAATATTATTCATTTGGTCTCAAATGGACGATCTTCAAAATGAGTGATGTGTGTAATAAGTGTAGAAGTGAAGTGAATTTCACTCTATTATTGGGTGCAGAACTTTAGAAGTAATAAATATTATTAAATATCTGTATTATTTATTATTAAAATTATTTTAGTACAACTATATATTTTTAATGTTAAAATTACTTTTACTATACTATATATTTTTCATGTAATATTTTGATTTTCTTAACTTCTATTAAAAGAAAAATTAATCATTTTGAGGAATAGCAAAAATGTGGAGAAACTAAGTGATGGTTGTGTTTTTAAGAAAAGTTGTCTTTGTTGAAATATTCAAAATTCTCATTCAAAAAGTGATAACATGTATAATTTTTTTCTTTAAATGCAATGTTTATTCGATTAATTACATTTTATTCTTTAATTACAAATACGTTGTAATACAAGTTTTTAGTATGACTCTAATATTTATTATAGTAGACTGTCATTAGACATGTTAATAATATTTTTGAGGAAGACATTCATTAGACTTGTCATTATTATTTTTGAGTAGCTTCAATTAAACCATCAATTTTATTAAAGTTGATTTTACGTTAAGGAATGAGGATGATTTTTCATAAATAAAAAAGTGTATAACAATTTTCTGCATTAATTAATTGATAGTGGTTATTTTTCAGTTGCTCAATTAATTGATAGGTGTAGAGCCTTGTGTCTGTCACGGTCGAGGTAAGCGTGCCAATAAGGCCTACTGGGTCCAGGTCGGGCCCATGCACCCTAAGCCAGGACTTTTTTGCTTTCTGGCCTAAGCCAGGCTCGTCTTAAATTTGGCCCATGCCAGGCTTGAGCCCTTACAATATAAGGGGGCCTGCTGCTGAGCCCACAAAACTAGGTCCAAGCAAGCCCCAAAGCTAATTAGTTGACATTTGGTAACTAGTTAGCTGCCAAATGGTAGCTTGGTGTTGTCAATCGGCAGCTGCAATTGTTGTCGTTTGGCAGCATGAATGTTGGGCACCTGCCCATCATTTAAATGTTGGGCAGACAATGGCTGTCCACCCATCATTTAAATGTTGGTCTGACAATGGATGCCCGCTCAACATTTAAGAGGGCTTCTATGAGGTCCTGGGCCCGACTTGGGCTTGGCACCCGACCAGGCTTTGGTTAAATAAAGGGCCTTGTGAGCCCCCTCAGACCTGACCTGGGCCTGGCCTAGGAACTAGACCCGAACCTAATCAGGTACGGGCCCGGGCATATCCGGGTTGGGCAACCAGGCACTATATTTAAATTCTTAGGTCGAGGTATTATCGCGGTTGTTCATAAGGGTGGAGCCTAGTGTTTGTCACTTGTGTGTATATACATGATAGGGTCCCTAAAAAATTTGTATTCATGGGGGTTCGAATAGTTGCATTTATGACATTGGGGTATGGATCACCGCACCTAACATCATTGGGAAGTGGATATTCGCAGCCCATTCTCGGGGGTGCGGGTAACTGCACTCCTAACATAGAGAAAGGGGCTTCTCCACAGTCTCCATGCGACCATAGGCCCCCTGAGGCTGAGCGAGACTGCGCGGGTTGCGTAAGTGAAAACTGTGTGGGATGCACGGGTAAAAACTGTGCAGGTCGCGTGCCCTCTATGCTGTCGAAAATCGTGCGAGCTACGTAGCCAAAAGCCGTGCAGCCTCTAGGTGGCCAGAAGCCGCGCAATCAAAAATCGCATGGGCCACGCATCCTCCGCGCATCCGGAAGCAGCGCAGAGCCGTGAAAGGCCACGCGGGAAACCACAGAAGGACAATGGGAAGCCACGCGAAACCGCTGAAGGCCACACGGCCGAAAATCTATGCGACCTCCGCATTCACCTCCCGACGTTGTGTTCACCTCCCACTATCGTGCTTGCCTCCCTCCACCACGTGCGCCTCCGTTTGTCACTCTTCGCCATCGATTCCCCAGTTTCCTCCAAATGTCATATGTTGGGTACATTGGAAATTGTGTACCTGATTTGGAGAATCCTCATCTGACTCAATGATATACATCAGGTTGTATTTGATGGTGTATTGAGTTTACTTGTGCAGGCAGAAGAATGCAAAAAATATTCTAAGTACAAAAGTGTCGAGACATTTATAATGTGTCGACATCTTTGAAGAAACAGCGTCGAGACTAGAAGCAAAGTTATATCGACACACAGGACTTGTGTCGACACATGGAATTTGAGTCGACAACAGCTGTGTCGACACTCAGGACTAGTGTCAACACACTTAGATTTGAAGTGCTGACATTAGTAGAAGGGCTGTGTCGACATACATGACTTTTGTCGACTTACAGAGTTTGAGTCTACATTAGTTGTGTCGACACACAGGACTTGTGTCGACTTACAGAGTTTGAATCTACATCAGTTGTGTCAAAAATTTCTGAAGTATGTCGACACATTATACAAAGACAGTGTAGAGACTGAATGAAGAGCTATGTCAAAAGTTTGTGCAGTTTGTCGACAACACCAAAGGAAGTGTGTCGACACCCGGGTAATTATGTTGACACATACTTCATCTTTGTCGACACATACTATCCTTATGTCTCGACATATTCAGCTGAGTTAAAAAACTCTAAGTGCTAAATCTCAAGATTGAAGACTTGACAGCTGCCAGAATTGTCAAGGCCTGTTAGACATGTCAGAACTGTCAGATGTCAGTCAACTACCGGATCAGCCGGTTGCCTCTGATGTGATCTATAAATAGAGCTGAGCTATTAGAGAAAAATAATACAGTGAGACAGAGAGAAAATATAGGGGGATAACGAGAAGAAGGAGGAATACTCCAAGAAGAATTCACAGAATTCTATACAGCAAGAAGATTCTGATTCTAAATCTGAGAAGGGGACAACATCTCATTAGATCTGTCAGTGTTTGCTGAATTAAGTCTGCAAGAAGGAAGAAACTGAGTCTACATCAACTTTTCAAGAAGATTCAACCTAGGTTCTCTTTTTCAAGAAGCTTTGAATAAGCCAAGTAAGGTTAAATATGATACATTACAGCAATGGTCTGAAGAAAGCAGATTAATCAAGATCTAATCAAGATTCCCTCACCCCTCTCTTTCTCTATCTGGGTGAAGGAAGAAAGTAATTCTTTATTCAATTTTCTGTAAGATCTATTTTTAGATCTGAGTGTAAGAGATTAAGTTCTCTTAGGTGTAAGCCTGTAATTATAAAGGCTGAGGTAGGGCTGTTTGCCTGAGGAAAGAGATTAAGTTCTCTAAGCTGTAGGCCTGGTGATAAGGGCTGAGGTAGGGCTTGAAAGCCTGAGTGGTTGGAATGTGGATTCACTCTGAGGTAGGGTTCTTGGGAAGAGCCTGAGGTGTAGGACTTGTTGAAGTCTGAGCTGTAGGAACTAGTTTGGGTTCTGGGTTGTAAGATCTGAGGATCTGAGAAGGTAGAAGGGAGTTTGGCTGAATCTAGTGTATTGCTAGATATGCGAAGGGGGAAATTGGATGTACCCATCTCTTGGTGAACCACTATAAATCTGTGTGTCTGTTGTGATTGGTTTGTTGTGTGTTTTTGTTGCTTTAGAATTTTAGCTATGCTGTGAATAATTTATTATCTGCCTAAGTGAAAAAGAATTGAACCTATTCACCCCCCTCTAGGTGTTTAGACTTTCTTGAAACCAATTCTTTCATCATGCACATCACCGCCATTATCGGCAAAACCTACCCGAACTACATGTTGAGTCCATTGATCCCAATGTCCCTGATGTATAAGAAGTCAAACAAGTCAATGACATACACATAGTTGTATTTGATGTATGTTTAAGTTCATGAATGCAGGTTAGTCCTTATCACATTGATTGGACAGGTGGACTCAAAGTAGGCTGCTGGTCAGAAAAAAATTCTACTAAATCCACAGGCGTTGAGTGGATAAAGCTCACTTAATGCCAGATGCCTTAAGAAAGGTAGCGGGTCAGCGAAATTATGCTAAGTACACAGGCGTTAAGTGAAGCCGGTTCACTCAACGTCATATACCAAAAAGCACTGAGTTAGGTGTGGACAGTCAAAGCCTAAGCATCAGCAAGCAGAAAAACCGACTAAGTCCACAGGCATTGACTGATGTCAACTCACTCAACGACATGCAGCTTATTCGTCAAGTAAAGCACATTTTATTAAAGATAGATATTCCGTCAAAGTAAATCTGTTTAAGTACAAAAGCATCGAGTGAAGTCAATTCACTCAACATCATGCTATTTCTGTCAAAGCCTTGGAAGAAAGACAGAAAAATCCGTCTAAGTACAAAACGTTGAGTGAAGCCAGTTCACTCAATGCCGGATGACAGAAGCGTTGAGTCTTGATGCTGCAGACAGAGCCTAATAAGAAAGTAAAACTTGACTAAGTCCATAAGCGTCGAGTGAAGCCAGTTCACTCAACGCCTAGTTAAAAGTTAAGGCAGAAGCAGAAAGCGTTGAGTAAAGTCAATACACTCAACGCCTTCATA
Organism: Platanthera zijinensis; assembly: GCA_039513925.1. NCBI lineage: Eukaryota > Viridiplantae > Streptophyta > Magnoliopsida > Asparagales > Orchidaceae > Platanthera > Platanthera zijinensis. The sequence goes on from CM077085.1 coordinate 92,868,796, forward strand.
CATAGCATAATTATTCTAAGTATAGAAGCATTGAGTGAAGCCAGTTCACTCAACGCCTCAGTAGTTGGCAGAGTTCAAGATCAACTAAGGCAAATGACATTGAGTGAAGGTTATTCACTCATCGCTCTCATCACCAAGGATGTAGAAAGGGCTGAAGAATAAGCTAAGGCAAATGGCATTGATTGAAGACCATTCACTCAACGCTCTCAACGCTTGGAGTTGATTATGAGAATTTGCTAAGTACTCAAAGGGTGACGTCGAAAAAAGTCAACAAAGTCAACGCATTTCAAATTCTTTGCGGGAAAGCTGGAGTATGCCTTTAATGGCGTCGGCGGCCAGCTGTTATCGTTTTTTGCAAAAGGAAGGTGGTAACTCATCCTTTATGCCTGGTCCTACAGTACAAAGAGTCATTGATCAGCTGCTATAAAGGATAAGATTGGCTGAGAGGAAAGAAGCTTTTAGGGTTTTCTGATTACGCATTGCGGCTGAACATCATCGATTACTCGCAATTGTTGGCGAGCATGAAGGTCTTGTTCTGATCAGTGAACCTGAAAGCAACAAGAGATAACTGTTGCAATCTTCACAAGCGACAACAGTTCAGAAATGATTTCTGATAGAGAAGAGGAGCAGAACTTTTAGATTTCTGCAAGTCCAGATAGTTGTTTGAAGGAGAAAAGAACTGTCATATACTTAGTCTTCAACAACAGATCAGAATATTGATTCTGAGATTCATCAAGCACAAACAATAGTTTACTGAAGATATTTTCATCTTGTTGCTGAGAAGAAGCTAGGGCTGAGAACTTCAAAGCCCAAAAAGATGGTGTTGGGTATTGTATCCACAATAACTTAGATTTGTATGAAGTCACATTTGAACTAAGATGAATTAGGTTGTATTTGATTTCCTGTTCTAGCTATGTGTTTGCAGGACTTATTGCCAAGTGTAGACCAACGTCAGTTTACAGTGGGTCATCAAACACAGGACCATACAATGTAATTCCCCATTGTGTGATTTATGGTGTTGACTCATGTATAGCCTCTCTATTGGGATACACTTCATTTTCAAGCACTTGGACTAATTAAGGAAGATTTGATGTTGTTTGGAATGAAGAACTCAAGTTTCATATAACTGAGAAAAATTCTAAGTGTTTTACTCGAGTGAAGTTCTAGTATTCGAGTAGAAACCTTAGAAGCACTTGAGTAGATCTAGTCTATGATTCGAGTATAGAAGTGGTTCTCGAGTAGCTTATATATAACACTCGAGAAGCCAAGTCCAGCACTCGAGTTGACCTGCTCTCCTTCTTGAGTGATCAATGTTTTTGTATCAGAAATTTTCTAAGTTAAGTGCTCGAGTAGTCTAGTTGAGTTCTCGAGTAGTTGAGTAGCTTAATTCGAGTGACAGAAGATAGATCTCGAGAATATTCTAAGACCACTCGAGTGGCACATCCTTGTACTCGAGTAGTTCATTTAGTACTTGAGTAGTCTAGTTTCAGTACTCGAGTGATCGACATTTCCTCCAGAATTTTTTTCCAAGTCCAAGCTCTCGTGAAGTTCAAGTCTACCTCTCGATAAGTATATCTAGCACTCGAGTGATCTCTTATCCACTCGAGTGATTTCTTTCTCTATCTAGAATTTCCAGAAATATCTCCTCATCCACTCGAGAGCCAGTTAAATCACTCGAGTAGTATATTTCTTACTTGAGAAATGCCGACACTTTTTTAGAAAATTCTTTAAGTTTCTATCAGATTAAATTTTTGAATTCCATGATATGACTGGTCCACGTTGCCATCATTAATGACAATTATAACCGTTAGGGAGATCTTATAAAAGGTCCTGTCATTATGACTAACCCTAAGCGAGTTATTCTAAGATTCTGGATCGGCCGACATATTTCCTATTCTTCAAAAAGTCGTCGTACATCTTCAAGATCGCCAAGGCACTTCTTTCGATCCAGATCGATTTGCAAATTAAGAGATTCATTATTCTCCATCTACTCCTTGATCGTGAGTCAAAGTTTCTCAGAACATATCTAGCCGAGAGTCATCTTCTATAATTTCTGATAAAGCCGCAAAGTCCAAGAAAGAAGACCTATGGTGAGATTTTTCACATCTGAGAAGATTATTGTTTGTATTGTACAAATTTCTTTTTAATCTTATAGGAGATTATTCTCCGAGTGTAGGAGATTTGTTCTCCGAGTTGTAAGAAGTTTTCATCTTCCGAGTGTAGATCCCTTTTTGGATCGAGTTATAGGAATGTTGTTCAGAGTGGTATGATTGTTTTCAATCTGAGATTAGTGGAGTAGCCGAGTCTAGTGCTATGCTAGATCGGTGAGTGGAAAGTGGGCGTACCCAATATTGGGGAACCACTATAATTCTTGGTGTCCTCCGTGAATGCTTGTTTATTTCTTGTGCATAGATCGCTAAAGTTTTTATTCCGCAAAAAGACGCACAACTCACCTATTCACCCCCTCTAGGTGATTTAGGTAGACAACTTAGACGCTTTTCAATTGGTATTAGATGGAGGTTGTTCGTCAAAAAGTTAACACCTTGAACATATATCCTCCTAGTTGTCTTTGAGTTATTCAAGCATGGACAGAGCCAAGGTTCGCTAAGCTTCCTTTGTGCACACAGAACAATTTTGTTATGTGGAAAGAAAGGATAAAGTTCTTTATTGAAGCTGTGGATCCAAGGATCTTCATGATTGTTGAAGAAGGTCCTTATGTTCCCATGACCGCCTCAACTATAGATGTTACAAAGCAAGTTCCTAAGAAGCTGATGGATCTCGACAAAGATGAGATTGCACTTGTCTCTTTAGACAAGAAAGCCAAAAATATTATAGCAAGTGCAGTCGATGATTCAATGGTGTAGAATTTAATTCACTGCCAGTCTGCTAAGGAGATGTGGTCGTCTCTTATCATCTTGATGGAAGGTACTGAAGAAGTTAGAGATGACAGAAGATCCCTTCTGAATCAAAAGTATGAAGCCTTCCGACAAGGACCCAAAGACACCATTGCTGACAAATTTGAGAATTTCTTCAAGATAGTTAATGACCTAAGAGTCTACGGTCGAGTCTTCACCAACGGAAAACTGAATGATAAGTTCTTGAGATCCCTGACTAAGGAATGGGATAACAAAGTTTGTGCTATTCGAGAATTTGGAAAGCTTGCTGAGACTGACCCGCAAAATCTCTTCGGAAAGCTTATGTCATATGAGCTTCAAATCAATTCAAGAAAAGCTGAAGAAGAGAAGAACAGGTCTTCATCCAAGGATAAGTCTACATCTCTCAAGGCAGACACCTCAAGGAAGTCTAAGGCTGCCTCCCCTACCCCAGCACAAGAGGAAAGTGAAGAAGAATCATCTGAGCCAAGCACTTCAGACTCAGAGCTATCTGAAGGAGAGTTCTCTCTACTCTCAAGACAGGTCAAGAAATTCTTGAACAAGAAGAAACAATGGAGAGGCAAGGATGCCTCATATAGAAGATCATGACATGATTGTGATCGCTACAAGAAAGGCTCAAGTAGCCAGGACAGGTATAATACTAAACCGAACAAACATATTTCTAATGACATCGTTTGTTACTGTTGCAATAAGCCAGGTCATGTTATTGCTGATTGCCCTCATAAGAAGAAGGAGGGTGGAAGAAGAGACGAAAAGAAATCTTCTTACCATAAGAAGAACACAGAAAGAAGCCTTGTAGCCAAAAAGGGAAAAACCCTCAGCGACATTGACTCATCTGAGTCAAGTGATGAAGAGGAAGCCTACATTGGGCTTATGACACAAACTCACGAAGAAGAAGAGCCTCAGTTCACTAGGGAGGTAAAATCTCACACCCCTTTTTCAGAATCTGATGATTCTGACCATGAGAATGAGGAATGTTATTCTGACGAGGAATCTGAACTCATGTTTCAATATAAAGAGTTGATCAAAGCCTACGATAAATTTCGTAGAGTGGCAAGAGCTCAGGCTAAGGAGATCAAATCTCTAAAGCTGAAGAGAGCAAGCTGAGAGAGGAAATTGTAATGATGGAATCCCTCAAGAAAGACTTTCATGATATTATGGAAGAATATAATAAGGCTCTCAAGCACTTAGATCTGAAAGAGGAAATCATCAGGGGGTTGGAAGAATAACTTGCAGCTGAAAAGAAACTTATTGAAGGTTTCTCCAAGCCCAAGATAGTTCTTCCTCTTGTTGCTGAGTTCTCTGCTCAGGCCAAAGGTACTGGCTTAGGCCATGTGGGTGCTCCTAGTCAATCTTCTAGGAGAAATAAAGCCCAAAGGAGAAATAAGGCGGCCAAGAAGGCTCTGGCCAAGGAAAAAGGGAAAGCTCCGCTAGAACAAACTTCATTTAGGAAAGTTATCTTTTCGACAAATAAGTTTGATCTGGACTCGTCCTATGGTCACTTTGCTAGGCATACTTATGTATAGCCCAAGTCCCATTACCAAGGATGGACCCGTCCCCAAGACTTTGGCGAGAGTGTCTTCAAGACACCTTATGAGGAGATCACTCTTCAGAACTACGGACCTTATGATCATAGTCACAACATCGAGAAAGCTCCAAGGGTTAAACCCATTGTAGAAAAGCCTACTAAGAAGAAGAAGTCATGTGATTGTCATCATCATGATGTTTCTACCTCCAACTCTACTGCCCTCGCTAGACCACAATCTCAAAAGGTCAAGCATGAAATTGTTAGGCAAAGATACAATAGATTTGACTGTTGGTGTTGTGGCAGAATTGGTCACTTTGCCATTGATTGCTGGTTTAACTCCAGAAACTATGTAACTCCTTAGATTAACAATATGAGAAAGACCGTTTATAATGCTAATATATGTAGGGGAGAAAGCTAACTAGAGACCAAGGACCCAAGCAAGTTTGGGTTCCTAAGGCAAACTGACTTGTGATTGCAGGTATGTCCAAATGCCACCAGAAATCCCATTTGATATTTGTACAGTAGATGCTCTCGGCATATGACCGGTACAAGGAGCCTTCTCCAGAATTACTCACTAGTCATGAACGGGCCAAAGGTCATCTTTGGAGGTTCTGATAGAGGAATTACGAAAGACTATGGTATGATTACTAATGGTAGTGTATCCTTTTCGGATATGACCTGTGTTTAAGGATTGGAACACAATCTCATAAGCATAAGCCAACTCTGCGATAAAGGATACATCATAGAATTTCATGCAGATAAGTGTTTGATAAAATCGGTAGATAATTCTGAAATGATTTTATCAGGCACTCGTAGTAGAAATGTCTTTTGTTTAAATTTTATTTGCATAGACTCTTCTACACCAGTGTGTCTTTTGGCTAAAGATGTGCGTCTCTTAGTGACCAATAGCACACGAGATTAACACATATTAATTTAAAAAACTATTAATAAATTATTTTCTCTGAATTTAATACGTGATGTCCCAAATGTCAAGTGCGCTAAAGATAGATCTTAACACGCATGTGTAAAAGGCAAGCAAACAAGGGCTACCTTAAAAAGCATTATTGACAAAGACTCTAATAGGTGTTTACACCTACTTCATATGGACTTGTTCGGTCCACTGCAAGTTAGTAGTTTGGGAGGTAAGGATTATACATTGGTCATTATTGATGATTACTCGCGCTTTGCGTGGGTGTTCTTTCTGAAACACAAGTCAGATAACTTTGACGTCCTTACAAATTTTGTCAGGCAGATCCAGAATGAATACAACTGTTCCGTAGTCAAAATCAGAAGTGATAATGGAACTGAATTCAAGTCTGGGGCCATGATAGAATTTTGAGAAAGCCTTGGTATCTTTCATGAGTTTTCCTCTCCTCGTACTCCTCAGCAAAATGGAGTAGCTGAGAGAAGGAACAGAACACTCATAGAGGCCTGCAGGACCATGTTGAGTGATGCCTCACTACCGGAGTACTTCTAGGCTAAAGCCGTCAACACTGCATGACACGTGCAAAATCGAGCACTCATAAACAAGAACCATAATAAGACACCTTACGAACTTCTAAAGGGCAGAAAGCCGACAATTTCATATTTTAGATTCTTTGGCTGTAAATGCTTCGTTCTAAACAATGACAAGTATCATACTACCAAATTTAATGAAAAGAGCTTTGAAGGTATTTTCATAGGGTATAGTAGTCATAGTAAGACATATAGAGTATTTAATAAGAAAACCCTGGTTGTAAAAGAATCTATTCATGTTGTATTTGATGAGACGAGCTTGCTGCAGAGCAACTCTTCTAGTGTGTTTATTGAAGATGCAGGTTCAAAGATGAAAGAACTTAACTTGGATGAGCTGACTGAAGAAAAATGAGAAAAGTTCATCAAGATCACCACTCCAACCCCGATTGGAGAGGTTTATTATTGTTGGGTATTGCATCCACAATGTACCTGATTTGAAGAAGCCCCTGTGCAAGCCAAGGTAAATAGACAATGTATTTGATGAAATATTTCTAGTTGTGCTTGCAGTCATTCCACGCTAAGTATACACCATTGTCAGGGTGCAGTGGGTCAATATACACGGGTCTATGCAACGTAATCCCTCGTTGAGCAGATCAGTGTGTTGGCCTACGTGTACTCTCTCTATTGGGGTGTACTTAATTTCAAGTACAGGGCTATGATAAAACAAGAGCAGACAAGGAGCAAGGATGGGCCAAAGACCAGCTCAAGGAAAGAAAGAGGAGAAATCACCCAAGTAAAAATCGACGAGAATCACTAGTGATTCTCGCCGAGTCGTCGAGAATCACTAGCTGATTCCCGCCGGTTGGAGCCGGCAGTTTCGACACCGCCAGAAATTTCTCTAAGGCAGAATCGTCGAGAATCACTAAGTGATTCTCGCCGATTCGTCGAGAATGACTTTGCATTCTCGACGAATCGGCAAGAATCAAGTGTGATTCCCGCCGATTCTCCCCGGCTTCTGTTTCTGTGCAGTCAGATTTCGGCTAAGCAGAAGTCGGCGAGAATCGTAAATGATTCTCGCCGATTCGGCGAGAATCACCTACGATTCTCGCCGATTTTGACTTAAGCAGTTTCCTGGTGTTCTCTGGACCGGTTCAATCTATGTGAACTGTGTCGAACCGGGCTCAAGTCTTCTTACTGGTGGGACCCACAACGGTCATATACTTGACCTAATGTATATATATACTTCGTATGTATGAACAGAAAAGGGACGGATATACGGAATTTCAAAAAGTACGAGCGGCCGACGACAAAACCCTAAACTCGCGATCTTGCTCCGCCGGTCATCTCCGCCGCTCGTACGGTTGTCGCCGCTGCTGATCTCAGGTTCTTCCAGATCTCCGGCGACTGAAGCTTAGGCTCGCATAGCGTCTCACGCGTCTAACAAGTGATCCCTTGTCTCTTGATTCGTTGACCGGGAAAATCTTTCCCCTTCCGAATCGATCGAGACGATCGATCCTAGTGTGACCGTTGGAAGATCTTGCTTCCTTTGCTACGAAGTTTGAATCAAGTTGGTACTGCTGCTGCTCTCCGTCGCCACTGCTGATTCCGAGAACCTTGCCGCCGCCTCAAGCCGCCGCCAGTTTCGGGAAAGATTCACTCCAAGTGAGATCTAAGGCTGTGCACTCTTCGTTGACTTCAAGAACACGTCGTCAAACGAAGAGGGTCACCTTCTCTCCAAACGTTGTTTGTATTTCTTACAAGCTAGTTTTTAATTTCCTTGTAACGGACCGATTGGTCCCTAGTTGTAAGGGTTGGGTGCAACCCGGATTGTGGGAGTGTTGACTCCTACGTGTGGAAGGGTTCCTTCCGTGAGTGCAAGGATTGGATTTCAATCCTGTTGGTGAAGTGACCGAGTCGTCCCGTGTTGGGAGATAGGTCGAAGGGGGAAAGTGGACGTACCCAAATCGGGGAACCACTATATATTGTCTGTGTTCCTTGTGTGCTTGGTTGTTTTGTTTTCTTATGCAGGTAAATCTTTAATTCCGCAATTACGCTGCAGAGACACCTAATCCCCCCCATAGGTGAAGATAGTTGACACTAGGTGGACCTTCAAGTGGTATCAGAGGGAGGTTACTCATCAAAAAGGTTCACACCTTGCGTAGAATCCTGCCACCCGTGTCAAGAAGCAGATAGATATCTTCCATGGAAGGACTCAAGCACTCCGGCAAAATCCCAGTATGCACCAGACTGAACTTTCCTATCTGGAAGGAAAGAATCAGATTCTACATGGAAGCAGTCGACCCCCGGCTCTTCATGATTGTGGAGGAGGGACCTTACATTCCCACTAAGGCCTCCACCATTGATCCTACCAAGAAAGTACCCAAGAAACTCTCTGAAATGGACAAGGACGAAATGGTGCTGTTCGGACTCGACAAGAAAGCTCAGAACATCCTGGTGAGCGCAGTTGACGACTCCATGATGCAGAACTTCAGCAACTGCAGGACAGCCAAGGATCTCTGGAGCTGTCTGATTGTCCTAATGGAGGGCACAGACGAAGTGAGGGACGATCGGAGATCCCTCCTCAATCAGAAATATGAGGCCTTCAGACAAGGGCCAAAGGAGGAGATCGGAGTCACCTTCGAAAATTTCCTCAAGATTGTCAATGCTCTCAAAGGATATGGAAGAGTGTTCACTGACGGTGAACTCAATGATAAGTTCCTTAGGTCCCTCACTAAGGAATGGGACACAAAGATATGCGCCATCCGCGAGTTTGGCAGACTTGCGGAAACCGACCCTCAGATCCTGTTCGGGAAACTCATGTCCTATGAGCTTCAGTTGAACACAAGGAAGGCTGAAGAGGAAGCAGAGAAAGCCGCGACCAAGGAAAAGACGGTGGCCCTAAAAGCCATTCATTCCAGAAAGGGCAAGGGTATTGTCTCTTCCCGTGCGTGGAAGAAAGATGAAGAGGAAGACTTAGAGCCAAGCTCCTCCGACTCAGAATTGTCTGAGGAAGACTTATCCCTTATCACAAGGGAATTCAAGAAGTTCCTCAAACTGAGAAATCAGAGAAAGAGAAACGGGTCCTCTTCAAGGGATCAGAAGAAGAACTACTCTTCTGACAGGTATGTATCCAAACCGAACAAACACCGCTCTTCTGACATTATTTGCTTTGGTTGCAACAAGCCAGGACACGTCGTGGCCGACTGCCATCAAGGCAAAAGGGACAAGGGAAAGGGAGAGGAGCACAGGTCCTCGAGAGACAAGAAGAAGGAGAGGAGCTACATCGCAAAGAAGCCAAAGACGCTGAGTGAATCTGACACTTCAGATACCAGCGATGACGAGGAAGCCTACTTTGGGCTAATGGGTCACTGTGACTCGGAAGGAGACTGCCCCCCATTTACGGGGAAGGTAAAAGCTCACACCCCTCTCTCTGACTCTGACTCTGACCCTGAGCCTCAGGAGGATGACCCCGAGGATAGCTCTTCTGCCCGTGAAGCTGAGCTTCTCGATAAGTATGAGCTTCTGCTCAATACTTTCCTGGAATGTCGAAAGAGAATGAAGGCTGCGAAGAAGGAAGTAAAATCCCTTAAAAGTGAAAGTGTATCCCTGAGGGAAGAGATCACCAGTTTGATCTCTCTCCGACAGGAGCACTTGGAACTAACTTCAAAGCATTCGGAGTCTCTTAAGCTCCTTGATCTCAAGCAGGAGGAAGTCGACAAGTTGGAAGAACTACTTGCGGCAGAAAGGAAGATCGTCAAGAGCTTCTCTATGCCAAAAACTGTTCTTCCATTAGTTGATACCTTCTCTGCTCAGGCCAAAGGAGCTGGCTTGGGGCATGTAGGTGTATCCGGTTCCTCATCCAGGAGAAACAGGAACCAGAGAAAGAATAAGGCCGCCAAGAAGGCCTCTGCTGATGAAAAGGGAAAGGCTCCACTCAGTCCTGTTGAGTTCAGAAAGCCAAGTTTTCCCTGCAACCAACATGACTTTGAGTCAACCTTTGGTCATCATTTCCGGCCCTCGGTTGCAAAGCCTAAGAGCCGATACGATGGTTGGACCTTTTCCCGCAATTTCGGTGAGAGTGTCTTCAAGGCACCTTATGAGGAAATCCAATTGGGAAATTATGGTCAATTCTCTAGCGGCCATAATGGAAAGCATGCACCAAACGCCAAGCCTGTTATACTGAAGGAACCAAAGGTGAAGAAATCATGTGACTGCAATCACCATGATGCCTTCACCTCCAGATCCAAGGCCCCAGCTGTACCCACCATTCCCAGGGTGAAGCAGGAGCTTAAGAAAAGGTACAACAGATTTGACTGTTGGTGCTGTGGCAAAATTGGTCACTTTGCCGTGGATTGTTGGTTTAATCCAAGATATAACAAGACTCCTTATGTTGGCAGTGCGAGGCCGACCACTCGTGGGGCTAACAAATCGAGGGGGAGTATGCTAACAAGAAATCTAGGACCCAAGTTCGATTGGGTTCCTAAGGCAAACTAATTCTGTTTTGCAGGGATGTCCAAAGGCCAACAAAACTCCTATTTGGTATTTGGACAGTGGATGCTCCCGTCATATGACTGGGACAAGAAGCCTGCTGCGGGAGTACACCCCAGTCGAGAATGGACCCAAAGTCATCTTTGGGGGATCTGATCGGGGAGTCACCAGAGGTTACGGTATGATTTCCAACGGTATACTCTCTATCTCTGACGTAGCTTATGTTGAAGGGTTAAATCATAACCTGATCAGCGTAAGCCAGTTATGTGATAAAGGGTATGACGTTAAGTTCTGCAAGGACAAATGCCTGATAATATCATGCGCCTCTTCGGAGACAATATTAACAGGCATTAGGAGCAGAAATATTTTCTGTTTAGACTTTCTTAGTTTAGACTCTTCTACCCCTGTATGCCTAGTAGCAAAAGGCAGTGCATCTCTTTGCGAACAATGGCACAAGAGATTGGCACACATTAATTACAAGACAATTAATATGCTATTTTCAAAAGACTTAGTAAGGGATGCTCCCATTATTAAGTGCATTAAAGATAGTCCATGTCCTGCATGTCAAATGGGCAAGCAGACTCGGGCTACCTTTAAGAGCATCCCAGACAAAGATTCCTCCAGATGTCTTTATCTACTGCACATGGACCTGTTTGGTCCTATGCAAGTTCATAGCTTAGGAGGGAAGTCGTATACGCTAGTGATTGTAGATGATCATTCTCGGTTTACGTGGGTGTTCTTCTTAAAACGCAAGTCGGATACGTTTGACATCTTCACTAATTTTGTCAAGCAGATACAGAACGAACTTAACTGCTCGGTGGTCAAAATCAGAAGTGACCACGGAACAGAGTTTGAGTCTGGGGCTATGACAGAGTTCTGTGAAGAACTTGGTATCTTTCATGAATTCTCCTCCCCTCGCACTCCTCAACAGAACGGAGTGGCGGAGAGGAGAAATAGAACACTCATTGAGGCAAGCACGACAATGTTGAATGACGCTTCTCTCCCAGAATACTTCTGGGCCGAGGCTGTCAATACGGCTTGTCATGTACAAAACCGGGCATTGATTAACAAAAGCCATCGTAAGACTCCCTATGAGCTACTGAAAGGCAAGAAACCAACCATGTCCTACCTGAGGATCTTTGGCTGCAAATGTTATGTACTGAATAATGAGAAGTACCCGCGTACTAAGTTCAGTGAAAAATGCTTCGAAGGCATATTTATGGGTTATAGTAGCCGCAGCCGGGCTTATAGAGTTTTCAACAAGAAAACCCTAGTGGTAGAGGAGTCAATCAATGTTGTATTTGATGAAGGAAGTTTGCTTAATTGCAAGACTTCTAGTCTTCTTCCTGAAGATGTAGGTGACAGACTCGAAGGGTTGCAACTGGATGAGCACGTGAAAGATGCACCTCCAACATACGTCAAGGTATCCACTGCTACGCCGATCGGAGACGTTGAAAATCAAAATGGAGCAAATCCTTTAGAAGAAGGAGATGCCCAAGAAGTAGTCGAAGCTCCTGACGCCAGACTTCTACAGCTCAGACACGTGAGGGATCATCCTAAAGATCAGATCATCGGAGATCCTCGTGACGGGGTCAGAACTCGACGAGGTACTATTAACGAGATTCTGCATCTTAGCTTCTTGTCACAGGTTGAGCCAAAGAAGTTCGACGAGGCAAACAAAGATGCTGCATGGATTTTGGCCATGCAAGATGAATTGCATCAGTTCGAAAGATGCAACGTTTGGACGCTTGTGCCCAGACCTCAAAAGCAGAATGTGATTGGCACCAAGTGGATCTTCAGGAACAAACTGGATGAACATGGTGTCATCATAAAGAACAAGGCCAGGCTAGTGGCTCAAGGTTACCGTCAGGAGGAGGGGATTGATTTTGACCAGACGTTTGCACCAGTTGCACGGATCGAAGCTATCCGGCTATTCCTAGCTTATGCCTCCCACAAAGGATTCACAGTTTATCAGATGGACGTGAAATCAGCTTTCTTGAATGGAGATTTGAAAGAGGAAGTATACATCGCTCAACCTCCAGGTTTTGTCAATCCTACTTATCCTAGTCATGTATATTTTCTTAATAAAGCACTATATGGCTTAAAACAAGCTCCTCGAGCTTGGTATGAGACATTGTCTAGTTTTCTTCTTGAGAACAAATTCTCTAGAGGAAAAATAGACAAGACATTGTTTCTCAGGGAAGTCAAAGGCAAGATTTTGCTGGTGCAAATCTATGTTGACGATATTATATTTGGCTCCACGGACAACAATCTTTGCAAAAAGTTTTCCAAACTTATGCAAGGAAAGTTTGAAATGAGCAGTATGGGGGAGCTGAAGTACTTCTTGGGACTTCAAGTGAAACAGTCTGAGGATGGAATCTTCATCTCTCAGACGAAGTTCACAAATGAACTCCTCAAGAAATTCGGAATGGAGAACGCAACCTCTATGAGGACTCCAATGGGATCCACTATGTCTCTGGATAAGGATGAGAAAGGTAAACCTTTCGATGAAACCAAATACAGAAGCATCATTGGATCCCTGCTCTACCTTACTGCCAGTAGACCAGATATCATGTTCTCCACATGTGTTTGTGCCAGATATCAGGTGAACACTAAGGAATCTCATTATGTCGCTGCAAAGCGAATTCTTAGATACCTTAAAGGTACTCCCAATCTTGGCTTGTGGTACCCGAGAAACAATGATGTCGAGCTAATAGGTTTTTCAGATGCTGATTTTGCAGGGAGTAGGGATGACAGGAAAAGCACTTCCGGGACGTGCCAATTCCTCGGAAGAAGGCTTATCTCCTGGAACAGCAAGAAGCAAAATTGTGTCGCAACCTCCACAGCAGAGTCTGAGTACATCTCGGCAGGGAGCTGTTGCGCACAACTCCTATGGATAAGGAACCAGTTAGCAGACTATGATCTTCAGTTCAAGGAAGTACCCATGTACTGCGACTCCTCAAGTGCAATTGCCATCGCAAACAATCCAGTATCGCATAGCAGAACGAAGCATATTGAAGTGCGCTACCACTTCATTCGAGAGCACGTGGAGAACAAGGATATCTCTCTCTGCTATGTCCCCACGGACAAGCAGATTGCAGATATTTTCACAAAGCCCTTAGACAAGACCAAGTTCAGTCTCTTCAAAACTGAATTGGGGATGCTCAACTATGAAGAATAAAGACTCCAGACGCTCCTGGCTCGTGCCTCTAGGGGGAGCATATGCCAGCATTTCAAGTGACAACATAAGTGCACGAACTGAGGGGGAGCATGGTGTCCAGTGCACCAGACCCAAATTTGCAGAAGCCGAAAAGGGGGAGATTACCCTCTCGGCTAAGGCTAAGGTAGCTCAATGCTCTAGTTTGCTCTCAAGTAACGGGTAATGCTTATCCCTATCACCTCATTTTTAAGTTTCGGTTTTTCATTCCTATATGCTCTATTCACCTTAGCTTGTAGGGTTTAGGCTTCTTCAAATAGGGGGAGATTGTTGGGTATTGCATCCACAATATATCTGATTTGAAGAAGCCCCTGTGCAAGCCAAGGTAAATAGACAATGTATTTGATGAAATATTTCTAGTTGTGCTTGCAGTCATTCCACGCTAAGTATACACCATTGTCAGGGTGCAGTGGGTCAATATACACGGGTCTGTGCAACGTAATCCCTCGTTGAGCAGATCAGTGTGTTGGCCTACGTGTACTCTCTCTATTGGGGTGTACTTAATTTTAAGTACAGGGCTATGATAAAGCAAGAGCAGACAAGGAGCAAGGATGGGCCAAAGACCAGCTCAAGGAAAGAAAGAGGAGAAATCACCCAAGTAAAAATCGACGAGAATCACTAAGTGATTCTCGCCGAGTCGTCGAGAATCACTAGCTGATTCCCGCCGGTTGGAGCCGGCAGTTTCGACACCGCCAGAAATTTCTCTAAGGCAGAATCGTCGAGAATCACTAAGTGATTCTCGCCGATTCGTCGAGAATGACTTTGCATTCTCGACGAATCGGCAAGAATCAAGTGTGATTCCCGCCGATTCTCCCCGGCTTCTATTTCTGTGCAGTCAGATTTCGGCTAAGCAGAAGTCGGCGAGAATCGTAAGTGATTCTCGCCGATTCGGCGAGAATCACCTACGATTCTCGCCGATTTTGACTTAGGCAGTTTCCTGGTGTTCTCTGGACCGGTTCAATCTATGTGAACTGTGTCGAACCGGGCTCAAGTCTTCTTACTGGTGGGACCCACAACGGTCATATACTTGACCTAATGTATATATATACTTCGTATGTATGAACAGAAAAGGGACGAATATACGGAATTTCAAAAAGTACGAGCGGCCGACGACAAAACCCTAAACTCGCGATCTTGCTCCACCGGTCATCTCCACCGCTCGTACGGTTGTCGCCGCTGCTGATCTCAGGTTCTTCCAGATCTCCGGCGACTGAAGCTTAGGCTCGCATAGCGTCTCACGCGTCTAACAAGTGATCCCTTGTCTCTTGATTCGTTGATCGGGAAAATCTTTCCCCTTCCGAATCGATCGAGACGATCGATCCTAGTGTGACCGTTGGAAGATCTTGCTTCCTTTGCTACGAAGTTTGAATCAAGTTGGCACTGCTGCTGCTCTCCGTCGCCGCTGCTGATTCCGAGAACCTTGCCGCCGCCTCAAGCCGCCGCCGGTTTCGGGAAAGATTCACTCCAAGTGAGATCTAAGGCTGTGCACTCTTCGTTGACTTCAAGAACACGTCGTCAAACGAAGAGGGTCACCTTCTCTCCAAACGTTGTTTGTATTTCTTACAAGCTAGTTTTTAATTTCCTTGTAACGGACCGATTGGTCCCTAGTTGTAAGGGTTGGGTGCAACCCGGATTGTGGGAGTGTTGACTCCTACGTGTGGAAGGGTTCCTTCCGTGAGTGCAAGGATTGGATTTCAATCCTGTTGGTGAAGTGACCGAGTCGTCCCGTGTTGGGAGATAGGTCGAAGGGGGAAAGTGGATGTACCCAAATCGGGGAACCACTATATATTGTCTGTGTTCCTTGTGTGCTTGGTTGTTTTGTTTTCTTATGCAGGTAAATCTTTAATTCCGCAATTACGCTGCAGAGACACCTAATCCCCCCCCCCATAGGTGAAGATAGTTGACACTAGGTGGACCTTCAATTATCAAGATGAAGAAGTCATCCAAGCTGATGAAGTCACTCCTATGGTTGAAGACACTCCAGATACGAGGACTCTAGAGCTCAGACATCTGAAGGATCACCCAATGGAGCAAATCATTTGAGATCCCAGGGATGGTGTCAGAACTCGTAGAGGTACTAATAATGAGAATTTATATTTGAGTTTTCTCTCACAGGTTGAACCAAAGAAGTTTGAGAAAGCAAACTCGGATGCATCATGGATTATGGCCATGGAAGAAGAGTTAAATCAGTTCAAGCGCTATCAAGTCTGGAAACTTGTTCTAAGATCTAAAGGTAAGAATGTCATCGGAATCAAGTGGGTCTACAGGAACAAGATGGACGAGAATGGAACTATCATAAAGAACAAGGCCAGACTCGTCGCTAAGGGATATCGACAAGAAGAAGGAATCGACTTCAACCAGACATATGCTCCAGTGGCATGGCTGGAGGCCATCAGGTTGTTCCTAGCGTATGCTGCACTTAAGGGCTTCACCGTCTATCAGATGGACGTGAAGTCCACCTTCCTTAATGGTGACATAAAGGAAGATGTGTATGTGGAACAACCTCCAGGTTTCGTTGATTCTAACTTTCATGATTATGTTTATCTGCTATCTAAAGCTTTATATGGGTTGAAACAAGCTCCTCGAGCTTGGTATGAGACGTGTCTAGCTTTCTTCTTGAGAACAAGTTCACAAGGGAAAAGACAGATAAGACATTATTTCTTAGGGAAATAAAAGGCAAGATTTTGCTAGTGCAAATCTATGTCGATGATATTATTTTTTTCTCTACAAACAGTAACCTCTGCAAGAAGTTTTCTAAACTTATGCAAGGTAAGTTCGAAATGAGTAGTATGGGTGAGCTGAAGTATTTCTTAGGATTTCAGGTGAAACAATCTGAAGATGGAATTTTCATTTCGCAGACTAAGTTCACCAAGGAGTTGATTAAGAAATTCGGAATGGAGAATGCAACCTCTATGAGGATTCCAATGGGTTCAGCTATGTCTCTGGACAAGAATGAGAAAGGGAAACCTTTTGATGAAACCAAGTACAGAAGCATAATTGGATCCTTGCTCTATCTTACTGCTAATAGACATGACATAATGTTCTTCACATGTGTCTGTGCTAGATTTCAAGTGAACTGTAAGGAATCTCATTATGCTGCTGCAAAGCGAATTTTGAGATACCTTAAAGGTACACCGAATCTTGGCTTATGATACCTAAGAAGTAATGATAGCGAACTAATTGGTTTTTCAGATGCAGATTTTGCAGGTAGCAAAGATGACAGGAAGAGCACTTCCGGGACTTGCCAATTCCTAGGAAGAAGGCTCATTTCCTGGAGTAGCAAAAAGCAAAATTGTGTCGCAATCTCAACGGCCGAGTCAGAATACATTTCCGCTGGCAGTTATTGCTCACAATTGCTTTGGCTAAAGAACCGAATGGAAGACTACAATATGCAAGTTAAAGACATCCCTCTGTTTTGCGACTCCTCCAGTGCAATAGTAATAGCCAATAACCCAGTCTCTCACAGCCGGACAAAGCACATAGAGTTGAGATACCATTTCATCCGAGAGCATGTGGAGCATGGGGACATAGATCTGCAGTATGTTCCAACTGATAGGCAAATTGCAGACATTTTCACGAAGTCACTGGACGAGACCAAGTTCAGTTTCTTCAAAACTGAACTGACTATGTGATGACTAGTTTTAGTCATCCTTTTTTTGGGGTAATTGAGTAGTCAAAATTCCTAAGTTTTGTTATAATTATGTGTTTTTGTATGTTTGTTATGATATTCTTTATAATATAAAGTTTTATGTTATGTTTTGTTGTTATTTTATATTTTATGTTTTGTTTTATTTATAAATATTATTATCTTTGTTATAGTTTATATGTTATGTTATGTTTATTTTGTTTAGTTTTATTTTTTATATAACTAATTAATAGTATGATATGCTATTATTAGGTTACATTTGTATTAACTAATGTTTTATGTTGTTTTATTTGTAGGTTTAAAGTAGGTGCAGCCCTCAAGTCACAAGCCCCTCCATATGGTACAACCCGGCCACCTATCATGCCCAACTCATGCAACCCGAGCTTCCACATGGTGCAGCCCCTCAAGCCGAGCCTCATTCAAGCCCAACTTGGAGCAGCCATTGTCCAACCCGAACCTACAAGTGAAGCCCATCAATCCTCCAAGAGCATGCAGCCCGACCCCAACTTGGAGCAGCCCACTTCATCATCAAGTGTAACCCGAGCAACACAAGCCCATGCAGCCCATGTAATGCATGCATGCATTATTCCTCCCCTAGTATGGCCGGCCACCTCCTTCCCCCCCCCTCTTCCTTTATTATTTTTTTCCCTTTTTATTTTACATTCACCCCTCCTTTCCCTCTCTCTCATGCCCATTTAATACTCATCCATTCCCCCTTTACATTTTATATTTTTATTTTCATAAAATACATGAACCTTCCCTTTCTCTCTCCCTTTCATTGAATGAATGCATGAACCATCCTCCTTTCATGTGGCCGGCCACCCCTTGGTCTCCCCCATCTAGATCATTCCTCCCTCTCCTATATATAAGACCCCTTGCCTCTTGTTTATGTTAAGTAGTTTTAGTGAGAAGTAGTTTTAGTTTAAAGTTGTATTGGAGAGAAAGCTAGTTCAAGAGTGTTAGTTCTTTTTCCTTATTTCCTTGTTGTAGTTTTTATTGTAATCTCTTTTTTTAAGTAGATTAATCTTGTCTTGTTTTTATTATTGTTCTATTCCTCTTTTTAAATATTAATGAACAAGGATTTCTTTTCTATTATTCTCGTTTCCTTTCTTACTATGCTTAGCTAATTTTATTTTATGCCCGATCGCGATAAGCTTTGCGATGAAATAATGCATCTTTTATTTTATGTTTGGATTTGTATTTTCCTATTTTTGATCTTTCCTTGATTTGTTTTGTATCGACTCCGTATTGCTAGTATACGGTAGTAGGTATCCGATCTCATATTTGAGTAGCCGAGAGGCTCGTGAATATGAAAGATCACTCAAGGAAGGAAGGAGTTGAACGCACCCCTAGAGATAGGATGACGTAAATCCTCCGGATTTGAGTCAAATCCAATAGTGCGGGTCACTTCGATAATACGACTTTAGGCCATTTTGACTTGTAAAGAGATTTCGGTCAAAACGTCTACAAGTTAGGGGATTTAATGCTCTAGCGAGATTACTTCCTAATATCGGATCCGTCACGGTCTTAATAGATTTACAAAAGCTAAACTAATTTATTTCGTTATTTTATTTCAAGGTGAATCGTCGATCGAGCATTTTTCTCGTAATAGTTTATTTTCTCTTTTTAAGCTTAGTTTATTTTTATTTTCAAAACGCATCAATCTTCCGGTAGAATAATAGAGTCGTTGTGAGTAATAGTACTTGCCTGCCCCGAGTTTAAATACGACCTTGATACTACGATTCGACAGGTACGCTTGCCTGTTCGGGTTTTAGCCCATCAAGTTTTTGGCGCCGTTGCCGGGGATTATTTTTGGCAATATTACGAAAGCATCGAATTTATTACTTCTACTAAAATTCAAAAAAAAAAATATTATTATTATTATTAATATATATTATAATCAACCCACATCATCTAATTAGTTTATTATTTTTATTATTATTATTATATATTAACCCACTTCATCTTATTTCTACCCAACCTAAAATCTCTCGAAAAGGGTAAGGGGCTTTAAGCGCCACCATTTTACCTAGTACCTTGCGAACCCTTCACCGGGTAGCCCTTGGGAAGTTCGAGAGCCAATCTACTAAAAAAATTTATTTTTCAAAAAAATATATATATAAAAAAAAACAAATCAAAAAAATTAATTTTTCTCTTTCTTTTTTTTGGTAACAGTTTATTTTTTTTTATGGAATCATCGTATTTTTGCACTTCTTGCGGGTCGCCCGACCACTTTTATTCTGAATGTCTTTCGGGAACCCCTCCCTCTTTTGATTTTAATTTTTCTGGGGAAGGTCAAAATGGCCAATTTGACCCTTACTCAAATTTTTATCCAACTTGGGAGATGGGGAACCCGTCTTATTTTTCTTATGATTTTGCCCCGCAAAGCGCCGCGCCTCCAAATTTTAATTTTAATTCTATCGATAATGGGTATCTTGAATTGCAAACTTCTATTGATAATATTAATTCGCATTTCAAGACCATTATGGATTATCTTTCTCGTGAGGCCGCATCTTTTTCTTCGTCTTCTCCGTCTCCTCTGATTTCTTCATGTAATGAGTCACCGGATATCCCGGCTTATCTTATTCCTCTCGAGGAGGATAACTATTCGGATATCCCGGATTGTTTCCTTCCTCCTTTGGAAGACACCCCTATGGATATTCCGGTGTGCTTCTTACCCGTTGAGGATGACGTGACGTCTCCTATTCCTTCTTCTGAAGATGTTTGTGATTCCATTATGCTTTCAAATTTAACTGTTCCAAATTTTTTTATTTTTAGCGAACCTTTTTCTTCTTCTTCTTTTCTTTTAGATGATTCTCCTTTAGTTCTCTCTACCCCTTCTTCTCCCGAAATTTCACAAGACTCTTCTTCTCCTTGTGAAATTTCCTTTGATGAAAATTCTTTTTCTACTTCTTTTATTCCTCTTTCTATTTCTTCTTCTTTTCTTTCTTCTTCTTTTGACGACCCTTTCTTTCTCATGTTACATACGGCGGAGTTCTTCTATAACTCCGTCCGTTCTTTTTTGGGCGTCATTCTCTTGAAGTTTCCACCGCATATCGGCGCGCTTCTTCAATTTTTCTTTTTTTTGATTTACTCTCCTAAGCGCATACTTAGGGAGTTACCTCTTTACTTTACTTTTTATTATCCATTTAGCTAACCAATAAAACCGGGCTCAGATGACGTTAAACAAAGAGCGCTCTTGGGAGGCACCCCTTGCTTATCACTTTTTGTTCTTTCTTTTTGTTTTTTCTTGCAGGAATAAAACACCCAGCGGTTCGTTTGGCTCCATCATTTTTTTCCTCTCTTCCTTAGGCCTGAGCCGGTGTCCAGCTCAAGCATGGGGAGCGACATCTACATTCGGCCTTACGACTCCGGGGAAGTCGTTTTCTTTTTTTCTTCTTTACTTTATTGTATCCCCCCTCCCCCTTTCTTCTTTTTTTTTCTTTCTTATTTTTATTTTTCATTGAGGACAATGCAAAATTTAAGCATGGGGGAGGGTTTAGTTGTTTTATTTCTTTCTTTTCAAAAAAAAAATGTTTTAAATTTCTACAAAAAAACAAAAATGTTTAGTATAGTTTATGTAAGCTTCTTTAGTTCTGTTTTTTTTTATTTAGCCTTATCAAAAACAAAAAAATTAGAAAAATCAAAAAATTCCAAAAAAAAAAGATCATATTTCAAAACCCAAAAAAAAATGAAAAATGTCAAAAAATCAAAAAAATATAATAATCCTCATGCTTAGTTTTTTGTTATTTTCAGAAATTTAGTTTGAGTTAGTTTATAAGCATTTTTATTTGCTAATCTTTTATTTCATCATATTTAGTTAAATTAATATTTAGTGATTTTGTTTTGAGGATAATCTTATGATTTTATTTTGCTTAGAGTAATTTCTTTAGCACTTTTCTCTTTTATTTTAAATAGTTTCAATTTTGTAGTAATTTTGCTAAACAATTTTGGATTCCAATTATTATTAATTCATGCTTTTAGATTCTTAGGAAATCTCAATCTACTAGTAGTTGCTCTCTAGTATTTTAGTTTATTTTCTAAAAATATTATTTAACTCCTATCCTTACCCAATTCTCTTTTTGTTTTATTTGTTAGATCATATGTCATGGGAATAAGAAGATGTTAGTTCCTTATTCTCTGGTACACATATGCAACTCAAAAATGAAGAGAGGAATTAAAGTTCATATATGTCGGGGGAAGTGATAGGATGTTAGTCTATCATTTTCTGGTATTACATATATGTTATTTAAAAAAAAAATTGTGTGGGGTGTGAAAAAAATTATGATGATCACCTCCAATCAAAGACCTCTTCATGTTAATTTCTTCCCTAAACCCCTTAGCCAATATTATTGTCTTAGTCTTTAAATTAAAATATTGGGAGAGCATAAGTAGTAGGTTGCAATTTTTCCTTAAGTTTCTTTCAAGTTAAGGTTTTTATAATTTCAATCTAACCTTGTTTGCACTTTACTAAATTTTGAGTGCTAGTTAATTTATTAGAGAATTTTTGGCTAAATATTTCTCTCTTTTCACTTTAATTTCATAATTTAGAACTTAATTCATAAATCCCTAAATTTTCATTTTGGCTAGATTTTGATGTCAATAAATTTTTAGTTTAATTGAAAATTTTATAATGTCTTATAAATATTTCTCTTACTTTTGCTCTGGAATAGCAAAAGCCTAAGCATGGGGGAGTTTGATGACTAGTTTTAGTCATCCTTTTTTGGGATAATTGAGTAGTCAAAATTCCTAAGTTTTGTTATAATTATGTGTTTTTGTATGCTTGTTATGATATTCTTTATAATATAAAGTTTTATGTTATGTTTTGTTGTTATTTTATATTTTATGTTTAGTTTTATTTATAAATATTATTATCTTTGTTATAGTTTATATGTTATGTTATGTTTATTTTGTTTAGTTTTATTTTTTTTATATAACTAATTAATAGTATGATATGTTATTATTAGGTTACATTTGTATTAACTAATGTTTTATTTTGTTTTATTTGTAGGTTTAAAGTAGGTGCAGCCCTCAAGTCACAAGCCCCTCCATATGGTGCAGCCCGACCACCTATCATGCCCAACTCATGCAACTCGAGCTTCCATATGGTGCAGCCCCTCAAGCCAAGCCTCATTCAAGCCCAACTTGGAGCAGCCCTTGTCCAACCCGAACCTACAAGTGAAGCCCATCAATCCTCCAAGAGCATGCAGCCCGACCCCAACTTGGAGCAGCCCACTTCATCATCAAGTGTAACCCGAGCAACACAAGCCCATGCAGCCCATGTAATGCATGCATGCATTATTCCTCCCCTAGCATGGCCGGCCACCTCCTTCCCCCCTCTTCCTTTATTATTTTTCCCTTTTTATTTTACATTCACCCTCCTTTCCCTCTCTCTCATAACCATTTAATACTCATCCATTCCCCCTTTACATTTTATATTATTTTCATAAAATACATGAACCTTCCCTTTCTCTCTCCCATTCATTGAATGAATGCATGAACCATCCTCCTTTCATGTGGCCGGCCACCCCTTGGTCTCCCCCATCTAGATCATTCCTCCCTCTCCTATATATAGGACCCCTTGCCTCTTGTTTATGTTAAGTAGTTTTAGTTTAAAGTTGTATTGGAGAGAAAGCTAGTTCAAGAGTGTTAGTTCTTTTTCCTTATTTCCTTGTTGTAGTTTTTATTGTAATCTCTTTTTTTAAGTAGATTAATCTTGTCTTGTTTTTATTATTGTTCTATTCCTCTTTTTAAATATTAATGAACAAGGATTTCTTTTCTATTATTCTCGTTTCCTTTCTTACTATGCTTAGCTAATTTTATTTTGTGCCCGATCGCGATAAGCTTTGCGATGAAATAACACATCTTTTATTTTATGTTTGGATTTGTATTTTCCTATTTTTGATCCTTCCTTGATTTGTTTTGTATCGACTCCGTATTGCTAGTATACGGTAGTAGGTATCCGATCTCATATTTGAGTAGCCGAGAGGCTCGTGAATATGAAAGATCACTCAAGGAAGGAAGGAGTTGAACGCACCCCTAGAGATAGGATGACGTAAATCCTCCGGATTGGAGTCAAATCCAATAGTGCGGGTCACTTCGATAATGCGACTTTAGGCCATTTTGACTTGTAAAGAGATTTCGGTCAAAACGTCTACAAGTTAGGGGATTTAATGCTCTAGCGAGATTACTTCCTAATATCGGATCCGTCACGGTCTTAATAGATTTACAAAAGCTAAACTAATTTATTTTGTTATTTTATTTCAAGGTGAATCGTCGATCGAACACTTTTCTCGTAATAGTTTATTTTCTCTTTTTAAGCTTAGTTTATTTTTATTTTCAAAACGCATCAATCTTCCGGTAGAATAATAGAGTCGTTGTGAGTAATAGTACTTGCCTGCCCCGAGTTTAAATACGATCTTGATACTAGGATTCGACAGGTACGCTTGCCTGTTCGGGTTTTAGCCCATCAGTATGCTCAACAAAAAGGAATAAATAAGATGGACTCATTTCACAGCTCAAAAATCAAGGTTTAGTCAAAAAGATTAGAATTTCTCTAAGTGGACTTCATTTCTCGAGAGAAGGAATGACTACTTGAGAACTCGAATATGATTACTCGAGTACTTCTTTGAATTCTAGAGAACTAAGTAAGTCACTCGAGTGCTATCACTCGAGTACTAAACTTTTTCTCGAAAAGTAGAATTGTACCACTCGAGTACTGTCATACCGCCACTCGAGTACAGCTACTCCATCACTTGAGTGTTGAAGTTCCACTCGAGAAATGACTTGAGATTCTGAATTCTTTCAAATTTTTCATTTTCGAAACCCGCATCCTTTCCGCCGCTATCTAAGGTATGTTTAAGCTTTATTAGACTCATAATCATCATTATTAGGGTTATATAAATAGAAAATATCGAATTTCAAGAATCTACTCGAGTTCAAATCCTCTCTCTCTCGAAAAGACTCTTTGCCTTCCGCCGCTCCCACAGAGCACGCCGCCGTCGTCGTCGTCTTCCAATCCATCACCCGCAGTTCATTGAAGGACATGGGTCCGCTATCGAAGATCGGAGTTGGCAGTGAGTTGGTTGTTGCCGGCATAGCAGAAATTTCTGATGACTTCAGGAATCTACTGATTCTTCTCGACACAGCAGGTCTGACGTTTGTTCTACAGCAGCAGTGCAAGATACTCTTACTAGAGATTGAAGAATTTTTCAAGAACATTAAAGTGAAGAGAAATGGGAAGATCCTTAAATCCAAAGTGAAAGGGATTAAAATCAAGCTTACCAAGACCTCTGTTTCTCAACTACTTAGAATGCCTGTGGTTGATGAGAAAGATGACATAACAGAAAAAGATTATGATAGAGCATATAACTTATGTGGAAAATCTGAGGTTATCAAGAATATCCGTCATCCAGACCTGAATGCTGAAGGAAAACCCCTAGTTGATATTTTGGGAAAGGTTTTACTGTGCAAAACCTCTTATATTAGTTTCATTTCTACCGACCTTTTACATATGATAACATTTATTGTTTCAAGAAAGAGATTTCAGTTTGGTATGTTGATTTTGGACAAGATAAGGGAGAGCATTAAGGCTCCAAATTATGCAAGGATTATCTCTTTGATGTTGTATGAGATCAATCCTGATGTGTTTGATTTATCCAAGGGAACAACCCTTCACCATATGAAAAAGATATCCATTTCTTCTATTCAAAGATGGGAATTGAAGTTGTTGAATCCTGCCCAAGCTGCTAAATCCCATGAGCAACCAGCTGTAGAGGACAGGACCCCATCTTCCTCTCTACCTCATGTTGCTGGCACATCTGATGTAGCTTCTGAGGGGGAGCCTGCTCCTTCTGTTCAAGAAGAAAGAATTCCTACTCCACCTGCTGCTGCTTCTATCCCTCCATCCACTCCAGAGGACATTCTGTCATATGCACAAGTGCAAGAAACCATCCTTTCTACTTCAGAAGATATTAATAAGATGATTGAAGAGCTCAGCTCAAATGAGCATCTTCCTCCTCTCCAATAGAACCAAGCTGAAGAACCATAAAAAGAACTAACTCTAGTGCCATCTCCCTCTCCCATTCATTCTCTAGAATCCCATGTTGACCACTCCCTTGCTGTAGAGATAGACCAAGCAGAGACTTCACTGATTTCAGATGAGAATGAACAGTCTCCAGAACCAGTTGAAGCTCCTTTGAAGAACTTAGATTTCACTCTTCCCACCATCACTGGTGAGGAAGGAGATATTATGATTCACACCTCTATAGCTCAGAGCTCGGTAGTTATTGAAGAGATTCCTCCTTGGACTGCTCCTCCTCTTCCTCTAGTTGTTTCAGTTGCTCAAGCTCTAACTCCTGCTACTAGTGATATTCTTGGAAAGATAGAACAGATGCTGACAGAATAAAGAAAGTATTTTGATGATTCATTGAAAGATGTTCAAGATAAAGTTTCTGATCTAGAAAAAGAAATGAGTCGAGGATTTGCAAAGATTCAACATAATACAGATCAGCTGAAGCATTTATTCAAGATAGGTGGAAAAGCATTGGATCATACTATTACTAGTGTTGGACAGGTAATGGATCAATCAATCACTTTGACTAATAATCAAATTCAATTAGAAAAGAAGGCCCAAGAGCACCTCATGAAGATCTGTGAAGAGGTGGGTACCTTCAAAGATGATGTCATAAGCAAGCTAAGTTTAGAAGTCAGAAAGGGGGAGGATCTTGTAAAAGAATATTTAGAAAAATCAGATGCCAATAAGCAAACTCTCTCGGAAGAAAAGGTGAAAGAAATTCATACTGATTTTAAAGCCCAGATTCAGTCTGTGAAGTTTTATACTTATGATACTATAGTTTTGATGCATAACCAGATATTCCCTGATTTTCAAGCAGACCCAAACATTATCCCTCATCATCTCAATCCCCTTACAGAACCTCGGCCTGCTCAGATGCATGCTCCTCACCTACCTTTTCTCCTAGGCCTGAAGGGGAAGCTCCTCCTCTAGATTTATATGCTCAGGTATGGGATTCAGTCATACCTCAAGATCTACCTGATGTATAGATCCCTAAGAGAAGAAAATATGGAGATGGAGATTCTGCCAGCAGATCGTTTCCAAATCAAGAGGCAGAGAAAACGAAAGCTCAAGAATTTGTAGAAATCTGGAGTCCAACTTCTAAAGCTTTGATACTTGATACTCTCAAGCTAGTAATGGACTATAATGAAAGCAGAAATCTTCATTACAGCTCAACTGAATGGGAATTATATGAGAAGTCTATGACTAAAAGAAGAATATATGATAAATAATATGGGAGAAACAATCCAAATGCACCACCAAGACCTTCTAAGTACTATCCTAAACCATTCTGTTATCAGAGAAGACAAAATGCTGACAGGCAGCAACAACAACAACCTCAAAGCTAGGAATGGTTATATGTTATGAGATTGAGGATTGAATCTATGTAGAGATGAAATCTTGAAACATTTCTAATTATATAATTCTTAGTTTTGATGATTATCCTTTTATTTCTAAATTTCATGCATTTTGTTATGTGCTTACTTTTCAAATATCTAGTTCCTTTTATTTTGGTATAATTCACCTTAGTATAGAGGGTTCTTACTTATATAAATAGGGAGAGATTGTTGGGTATTATATCCACAATAATCTAGATTTGTATGAAGTCAACCTTGAACTAAGATGAATTAGGTTGTATTTGATTTCCTGTTCTAGTTATGTGTTTGCAGGACTTATTGCCAAGTGTAGACCAATGTCAGTTTATAGTGGGTCAACAAATACAGGACCATACAATGTAATTCCTCATTGTGTGATCCATGGTGTTGACTCATGTGTAGCCTCTCTATGGGATACACTTCATTTTCAAGCACTTGGAATAATGAAGGAAGACTTGATGTTGTTTGGACTGAAGAACTCAAGTTTCATATAACCGAGAAAAATTCTAAGTGTTTTACTCGAGTAAAGTTCAAGTACTCGAGTAGAAACCTTAGAAGCACTCGAGTAAATCTAGTCTATGATTCGAGTATGGAAGTGGTTCTCAAGTAGCTTATATCTAGCACTCGAGAAGCCAAGTCCAGCACTCGAGTAGACCTGCTCTCCTTCTCAAGTGATCTTGTTTCTGTCTCAGAAATTTTATAAGTTAAGTGCTCTAGTAGTCTAATTGAGTACTCGAGTAGTTGAGTAGCTTAATTCGAGTGACATAAGATAGATCTCGAGAAACTTCTAAGACCACTTGAGTGGCACATCCTTGTACTCAAGTAGTTCGTTTAGTACTCGAGTAGTCTAGTTTCAGTACTCTAGTGATCGACATTTCCTCCAGAATTTTTTTCCAAGTCCAAGCTCTCGTGAAGTTCAAGTCTACCTCTCGAGAATTATATCTAGCACTCGAGTGATCTCTTATCCACTCAAGTTATTTCTTTCTCTATCCAAAGTTTCAAGAAATATCTCCTCTCGAGTAGTCAGAGCCATCAACTTGAGAGCCAGTTAAATCACTCGAGTAGTATATTTCTTACTCGAGAAATGCCAGCTCTTTTTTAGAAAATTATTTAAGTTTTTGTTAGATCAAATTTTTGAATTCCGTGATATGACTGGTCCACGTGGCCATCATTAA
This sequence comes from Platanthera zijinensis, assembly GCA_039513925.1. Lineage (NCBI taxonomy): Eukaryota > Viridiplantae > Streptophyta > Magnoliopsida > Asparagales > Orchidaceae > Platanthera > Platanthera zijinensis. Next base: position 92,896,649 of record CM077085.1, read on the forward strand.
TGACGATTATAACCGTTAGGGAGATCTTATAAAAGGTCATTTCATTATGACTAACCCTAAGCGAGTTATTCTAAGATTCTGGATCGGCCAACAGATTTCCTATTCTTCAGAAAGTCGTCGCACGTCTTCAAGATCGCCAAGGCACTTCTTTTGATCTAGATCGATTTGCAGATCAAGAGATTCATCATTCTCCATCTACTCCTTGATCGTGTGAGTCAAAGTTTCTCAGAACAAATCTAGCTGAGAGTCTTCTTCTACCAATTCTAATAAAGCCGCAAAGTCTAAGAGAGAAGACCTAGGGAGAGATTTTCAGATCTGAGAAGATTACTATTTATATTGTACAAATCTCTTTTATCTTGTAGGAGATTATTCACCGAGTATAGGAGATTTGTTCACCGAGTTATAGGAAGTTTTCATCTTCCGAGTGTAGATCCCTTTTTGGATCGAGTTGTAGGAACGTTGTTCCGAGTGGTAGGATTGTTTTCAATCCGAGATTAGTGGAGTAGCCGAGTCTAGTGCTTTGCTAGATCGGTGAGTGGAAAGTGGACGTACCCAATATTGGGGAACAACTATAATTATTGGTGTCCTCTGTGAATGCTTGTTTATTTCTTGTGCTTAAATTGCTAAAGTTTTTATTCCGCAAAAAGACGCACAACTTACACATTAACCCCCTCTAGGTGATTTAGGTAGACAACTTAGACGTTTTTCAGATAGACACAAGGAAATCTCTCTGGTGTCAAATCATTTCAACTCACTTCTATTTTCTGTAGGATCCAGTCTTGTATCTGAGTGTAAGATTCCTGTGTGAATCTGAGTTGCAGGCCTGTGTTTTAAAGGCTGAGTGTAGGATTCAGTGTTGAATATGAGGTAGGTCTGTCCTTCCTACCTGAGTGGTAGGGCCTTTGGGCCTGAGATAGGTGATTTTTTAATCACTGAGTGGTAGGGCTTAGTGCCTGAGTTGTAGGTCTTGAAGGAGACTGAGTGGTCACGCGGGATCGAGTTGTAAGCTCTTTGGAGCCGAGAAATTAGAGTAGAGTCTTGTCTAACACACTGTTAAAAAGGTGGTAGGGATAGTGGACGTACCCATAATCTGGGGGACAACTATAAAATATTTGTGTCTTCTGTGTGTGTATCTTGAAAGCTAAATCAACTAATCACAAAGCACAGCATAATCTGATAAAGGTCTAAAGAACTTAAAAGAGAACAAAAACCTATTCACCCCCCCATCTAGGTGTTTAGCTAACCTTGAAATCAAAGACTTTCAAGTGGTATCAGAGGGAGGTTGCTCAAGAAAGGCTTAACATTCTGAGTAGATCTCCAAGGTTAGCTACAAGTCTGTTCTTATGGGTTTAGGAGTGAACTATAAGGAGATAGGTGTCATGAAGCTTCCAATCTGTAGGAAGGAAGGCTTTGGCATCTGGAAGGAGAGGGTCAGGCTATTTATGAAAGTAGCTGATCCTAGGATCTTTATTACTATCAAGGAGGGACCTTTCATCCCTATGAAAGTGTCAGTTCTGAATGCCAATGATCAGATACCTAAGACTTATGCAGAGATGACTAAGGATAAAGTCATTCTTACTACTATGGACAAGAGGGCTCAGAATATCATTGTCAGTGCTCTTGATGATTCTACCCTTCAGAATCTGATCCACTGCACAACTGCAAAGGAAATGTGGGACACACTAGTGATCTATATGGAAGGGACAGAGAAAGTCAGAGATAATATGAAGTCCATGCTCAACCAGGAGTATGAGGCTTTCAGGCAATCCAAAGGAGACAATATAATCACATGCTATGAAAAGTTCTTCAGGATTGTGAATGAAATAAAGACCTATGGGAGGGTCTTCAGTCATTATGAGCTGAATAACAAATTCCTAAGATCTCTCACTAGAGACTGAGACACAAAGATATGTGCCATCAGAGAGGTAGCAAAGTTGGGTGATACTCCACCTCACACCCTATTTGAAAAGTTGTTATCATATGAGATGCAGCTAACTATCATAAAAGAGGAGGAGACCAATAGCAAGTCCCAGGCCAAAGAAAATTTTGTGGCCTTCAAAGCTGAAGCCACAAGGAGAAGCAGGAGAAAGATTCCTTCTCCACCAAGAAGAGAATACACCCTTGTGGAAAGAAGTTTCATAACCTAGATCACTTAGTTCGCTTATGTTAATTAGGTTATGTTTTAGACCTTTCACATAAGCCACTTGGGTGATAGTAATAGAGTTATTGGAAATGTTACCAAACCCTTTGATGACTCCCTTTTCAGATCCACCAAAGATCACCTTGAGTCCATTTTCTATGGGAGAGTAATCCTTCAGCATCCTTCTTGTTCCAATCATGTTCCTAGAACATCCACTGTCCAAGTACCATATAGGGGTATGGCCACTTAGACTCACCTGCATCAAATAAAATTATCTATCCTTAGAACCCCAATTGTTATTGGATCCTAGGTCTAGGTCAGCTTGATATTTGACATGCTTACCTACAACCTTTCTGACAGGTAAGCTGGCCTTTTTCAAAATACTAGCATTGTACCAACAATCAATGGCATAGTGGTCCATCTTGCCACAACACCAGCACTCAAATCTGTTATACCTTCTCCTAAGTCCAGGCTTAACAATATTGCTGTCAGCAGTCCTTTTAAGTGCAGGTGTTGGAGCAGCAAACACTTAGGATTCTTTAGTAACCTATTGTGTTTGCTCATGGGCTGCTCTATTAGCATTTGCTCCCTTGCCATTCAGATTACCATACTTATAGTGACCATGAATGATGTCATGAGCATACCTCTTAGTAGGTTGCATCACTTTTCTGAAAGAAATAGGGGGTTTGAAGGCTAGTGGCTAAATTAGGGCTTTGCCTTTTCTTTTGGAATTAGCTGCCCTAGTTCTTTCCTTGAAGCCTAATCTTGTCTTACCCTTTTGGGAGATAAAGTTGTCTATTAAGGGTAAGACTGGCTTTGGCTTTGAGAATTTAGCCACAAGATCCTTCTCTCTTTGAAGTATGACTTCCAGACTCTTGATGTGATCATTTTTGAAGGTAATTGTACCCATCTGAATAACAGTTATGTTTTTAGGTTTGACAACTTCATTCAGCTTCAAATCCAGCACTTTTTCTGAATCTGATGCAGCCAATTTAAGAGATGCAATTTCCTTAGCCTGCTCTTTGACAAGGATTCTGCTTCTCTTAAGAGCTTGCAACAGACCACCATACTCATCAATTAGTTGATGGACATCCCCTTCAGATTCAGAACCATCCTCATATCTTGATGCTGATGTTTCTGATTTTGATCCAATATAATAATCAGAGACTGATGATGGATTGTATACCTTATTGGGACCAAGCTGATCCTGGCACTGATCTTCCTCAGTTAAAGCCATCAGCCCTCTACAATAATGATCTTCACTCCCATTTATAGAATCCAGCATTTGCAGGAATTCAGTTTCTACAGAATCCTCTTCTGTAGTGAACAATCTAATATAGGCATCTACTTCATCCCCTTCTCCAAATTCTGATGATAAAGAGTCAGTCCAAATCTTCTGCTTCTGGGCAACAAGGGATCTCTCCTTCTTGCCCTTATTTTGATGCTTCTTCTTGTCCTTAGATTCCTTTCTTTTATCAGGACAATCAGCTATGACATGTGCTGGCCTGTTGCAGCAATAACAAACAATTTTAGAAGAAGTTTGTTTACTAGGATTAGAGCCATACCTGTCATCCTTAGAAGTTTTCTTCTTCTTGTAATAGTCATCCTTGGAGAGAGATGAAGATGGCTTTGTTCTCCATTTCTTCTTCTTCATGAACCTTTGAAACTGCCTTATAAAGGCAGCAAAGTCTTCATCAAAGTTGTGGCTGTCTGAAGTGATGATGTCAGGATTTTCTGATTTAACCTCAGTAATTCTCCTGGGTGGAGAATGAGACTTTCTCCTAGCCTTTCTTGTGGCTTCAACCTTGAAGGCTACTGACTTTTCTTTGTATTCAGACCTATTGCTTTTCTCCTCCTCCTTTCTAGCAGTGAGCTGCATCTCATAAGATTACAATTTTCCAAACAAGGTTAGTGGAGGTGTATCAGCAAGCCTGGCCACCTCTCCGATGACACATATTTTTGTATCCCAGTCCTTGGTTAGTGACCTGAAAAACTTGTCATTCAGTTCATATTTGTTAAAGATTCTTCCATAGGTCATTAGCTCGTTTACAATTCTAAAGAATTTCTTATAACATTCAGCTATGCTATCTGTCTTGGCTTGTCTAAAGCTCTCATATTCTTGATTTAGCATGGACTTTCTATCCTCTCTTACTTCTTCAGTTCCCTCCATATAGACAATCAAAGTGCCCCACATCTCCTTGGAGATTTTGCAATGTACCAGATTCTGGAATATAGAATCATCTATGACACTCACAATTATGTTTTGTGCTTTCTTGTCCAAGGTTGCTAGGATGTGTAACACCTCTACCCGTCAAGAAGAATATAATAGAGGGTCCGGCCGGGGCCCCACACCATATTCCACAAACAGGCGGAGACGCTATGAAATAATATCATAATTAACGCATCCTAACACAGAGCATTCTAGCGGAAGCTTCACGGTTGAATTATTGAACTCAAGATAAACAACATTGTCCACTAACATAGGAATGTATATATATACATCAAAAGAGTCTGGCCTTAAGGCCTTACAACAGTTTCTCTTAACAAGAGTGTGGTTTACAGACATCGGCACGCAGGCCGGCCACACATGAACAGAAGAAACAAAACAATGCCTTCGAGGGCAGCAACGCAGCTTTGGGCTTCAGCCCGCTAAGTCCCGCTCGGACCAGCTCCTCCAGCACCTGTAAAAACCAATCCACCAAACGGTGGCAAAACAGGGCAACGGTCAGCATTCAGCTGACCAATTATAACGACCCTGCCCCTGGCACGGGGCAGCGGAATTCCATCCCTGCAAAGCATTCATCCAACATGATATATAGCCATTCAAGCAAGACGTGCACGCCCGCACCGTCACATATCACAAACGTCGGCTCGACGGCCCGACGCTCCGTGCACTCAGGGCACATTCACACCGTTCAGAGGTCCCAGACATAACGGCGCACTATGAGCATTCTAGTCTGATCGGCTCACCGGCCGTCGACTCTCGCTATGTGATCCTAACAGGGTCTTAAGCACCCAAGGTTAGACAACCATAACGCGGGTACAGATCCACCTTTCCCGTTGCTCACATCGTCAGACTCACGCCTGGACTGACGCGGGTACAGTTTCACCTTGCCCGTTCCACCATTTCTTAGTTGCAGCCTCACGGCTCAACTTTCCACCAGTAGCACTCACGGCCACAAGAGAGTCCAACTCTCATAATTTCCTGGACTTCCTCCAGTACTTTTATCCATCATGCATACAAGCAATCATCACAGAGCCTTCTCCGATATGCAACCAAGCATCACCAATCCAGACCATGTCCAGATGGGCTTCACACAGCATGCCTAGATCCGTACTCCAATTCTGGACTCTAACAAGGGGGACTTCACATATCTACCCCAAGGGACGCCACAACCCACCGCACACTCGCGGGGAAGGGTTTTCCCTATGCAATGCAGGAATTAAGGACTTCACATGTCCAAGCAGGAAATCGTTACCCTAGGAGTTCGCTTCGGAGCCATGGAGAGAAATTTGAGACGGATGAAAGCCTTCGCAGCAGCGTTGCCTTCGCAAATCCGAACTCGGCTCGCGATTTGGACCACCGTAGCACCACCGGCAGCCGGACTCCACTTCCTCTTCTTCCTCCTTGCTCTCACCTCTCTCTTACTTTAGAAAGAGAAGATGAAAAAGAAGAATGAGCTTTTCTCCCCCCTTTTCCGGCCTTATCAGCCCAGAAATGATCTCCAGCCACAGGATCTTATTTAAAGAAAATGAAGGGCCAAGATCTATCTGAAAATTCCTTTGAAATTTGGCCGACACGGCCTGTGACACGCCCGTGTCACAGGCCGTGTACCCTTAAGCGGCACACGCGGCAGTCGCACCGACTGAAATATTCGAGAACACGGGCATCGACATGCCCGTGTCGAACCTGACACGCCCGTGTCAGTCATGAGACACGCCCGTGTCTCCTGTTACACGATACTCACCGATTTCCAAAACCAGTACACGGGTCGGAACACGGTAGCTGACACGCCCGTGTCCAGCCTCACACGCCCGTGTTCCCGGCCGTGTTCAAGGCCGTGTCCGGCTCTGACTTGAATAGGTCAATTTCGAAAATTAATTCGAACACGCCCTGGGACACGCCCGTGTCGAAGGCCGTGTCCCAGGCTCGACGATCGTCGACTCTCAAACGTCAACTAGCCTGAACACGCCCTGGGACACGCCCGTGTCCCAGGCCGTGTACACCCGACATGCCCTGGGACACGCCCGTGTCCCAGGCCGTGTCTAACAACCTCCAACCCAAAATTGTGTACAAACATATTTTGAGATTTTTGGGGTGTTACAATCCTCCCCGCCCCTTAATAAAATTTCGTCCCGAAATTTGAAGACAATAGGGAGAAAATAACAAAACATTTATATGTTTCTATTACATATACAACGAGCGAACAAGTTACGAAAATAACTCGGGAAACTCGGCTTGTATGGTCTGCTCGCGCTCCCATGTTAGCTCTTCTCGGCCACAATTGTCCCACCGGACTTTGACCATCCCGATCACCTTGTTCCGCAACTGTTTCTCTGCTCGATCCTCTATCCGTATAGGCTTCACCTTTATCGTTAGCCCATACTCAACCGGCACTCGATCATTGTCAACTATATGAGCTGGATCCTTGACTGCTTTGCGTAACACCGAGATGTGAAACACGTCATGCAATCCACTCAATTCCGATGAAAGAGCTAACCGATAGGCAGCTTCCCCAACTCGCTCCACCACTTCAAACGGACCAAGGTATCGCGGACTTAGCTTTTTCAACCGCCGGATCCGAGATACGCCTTTGAAGGGCTTAATCTTTAAATAGACCCAGTCACCCACCGCGAACTCCACGTTCCGGTGCTTAGCATTGTAATATTTGGCCTGCCGATCTTGGGCTATTAGGAGCCTCTCTCGAATAGAGCGTATTGTTGAGGTAGCATCCTCGACTTCCTTTTTGCCTAAAAGTTTAGTCTCGCCAGTTTCTGCCCAAGCTAGCGGTGTACGACACTTGCGACCATACAACGCTTTAAATGGGGCCATGCCTATACTTGCTTGATAGCTATTATTATAGGCAAACTCCACCATAACAAGATGTTCTCCCCACTTCTTACCGAAGTCCAGGGCGCACATACGGAGCATATCCTCCATCGTTCTGTTGGTTCGTTCAGTTTGGCCATCCGTTTGCGGGTGAAAGGCCGTACTGAATGCTAATTTCGTGCCCAACATCTGATGAACTAATCTCCAATCCTTTGAAGTAAAGCGCCCATCTCGGTCACTTACGATGCTCCGGGGAACACCGTGCAATCGAACTATCTGCTCCACATAGAGCTTTGCCAACGTTTCCACTGAATCGTCCCGCTTGTTTGGTATAAAGTGAGCCACCTTTGTCAACCGGTCCACAATCACCCAGATTGAGTCATGGCCACGCTGAGATCTCGGCAATCCGTGCACGAAATCCATAGAAATATCCTCAAACTTCCATTGTGGAATCGGCAACGACTTCAGGAAACCACTCGGCCGTTGACATTCTGCCTTTACCAAAGCACAAGTGCGACATTTAGCCACATACGCGGCTATGTCCTTCTTTAAACCAGGCCACCAGAACAGTTTCTTCATGTCCTTGTACATTTTTGTGCTCCCAGGGTGAATTGAATACTTTGTAAAGTGCGCTTCATATAGCAGCCCTTCTCGCAATTTACCCGCACTAGGGACGCACAATCGGCCATCTTTTCGTAACAAGCCATCATCCCAGGAGAACTGATCACTAGACCCCTCCTTTGCATAACGTTGGAGACTTTCATCCAACTCCGTTGCCCGCCGAACCCTGTCAGCAAGGTCATATTGAACTTCCAACCAGTTCACGCATGCTTCAGTCGAAGAATCTTTTGCTACACAAGATATCTCCAGAGCTTCCAACTCTTGGACTAACCGCTCATCATGTATCCGCAACCAATTTGCCTGCACCGGAGCCCGACGACTCAAGGCATCAGCGACCACATTTCCCTTTCCGGGAACATAGTGAATGTCGAAGGTATAATCCCCAAGGAATTCCATCCACCTCCTTTGTCGCATATTCAACTCTTTTTGATCAAGCAGATACTTTAAGCTTTTATGATCGGTATAAATATCTACTTTCACGCCATATAGATAATGCCGCCATAATTTTAGCGAAAAGATCACCGCCGCCAACTCCAAATCATGGACGGGGTAATTACGCTCATGCACTTTCAATTGACGTGAACCATAAGCGATCACCTTGCCAAACTGCAGGAGAACGCAGCCTAAGCCGCTTCCTGACGCATCGCTGTATATCTCAAATCCATCTGTACCACATGGCGACGTCAACACGGGCGCCGTGGTCAAACGATTCTTCAGCTCCTCAAAAGCTCGTGCGCACTCCGGCGTCCAAACGAACTTCTGATCCTTTCTCGTCAACGTAGTCAGAGGCAAAGCAATCCGGGAGAAGTTCTCCACGAACCTCCTATAGTAGCCCGCCAGTCCAAGGAAACTCCTGACTTCGGCCACTGAAGACAACACTGGCCAATCCCGAATGGCACTTATCTTAGCCGGATCCACCGCTATGCCCTCTCCACTTACCACATGGCCTAGAAAAGCCACCGACGAGAGCCAAAACTCACACTTAGAGTACTTGGCATACAGCTTATTCCTTCGCAAGGTATGCAATACTAATCGCAAATGGTTTGCATGATCTTCCTCCGATTGTGAATATACCAGAATATCATCAATAAACACAATCACAAACAGATCCAGGTATTCGCGGAACGTACGATGCATGAGATCCATGAATACCGAAGGCGCATTACACAAACCGAACGGCATCATTGTGAACTCATAATGACCATAGCGTGTGCCAAACGCTGTCTTGGGAATGTCACCTTCCCTAATCCGCAACTGGTAATACCCGGACTTCAAATCCAACTTCGAATAGACGGTTGAGCCTGCTAGCTGATCGAACAAGTCATCGATCCGAGGAATTGGATACTTGTTTTTCTCCGTCAGCTTGTTTAGTTCGCGATAATCAATACATAGTCGCAAACCATCGTCTTTCTTTTTCATAAAAAGAACAGGCGCGCTCCAAGGTGACATACTTGGGCGTATGTATCCCTGCTCCAACAACTCTTGCAACTGAACTTTCAGTTCGGCCATTTCTTTTGGCGCTACCCGATACGGCGAACGGGCCAAGGGTTTTGCACCCGGCACCAGCTCGATAGCGAAGTCAATTTCCCTTTGGGGAGGTAACCCCGGAAGGTCCTTTGGAAACACATCCGCATATTCCGACACAATCGGCACTTCACTCACACTGGCCTTTGGCGCCACCGCCTCTATGAGTGTGAAGAACAACTCCGCACCCTTCCGAACTGCCTTAACAACTTGGAGAGCGGATAACAACATCCCACTCATCCCTTGCATACCAATGAACTTGGTCTCTCGTTCGGTATTTTGCCCAAGTGTGACCTCTTTTGAAGTGCAATCAATACAGGCACGCTGCTCTGAAAGCCAGTCCATACCAAAGATTATATCAAACTCTTTGATCGGCAATACTAGTGTTTCCACCTTGAACACCCGACTTCCTATCTTGACCTCAAGACCACAAGATCGATCCGCGCACATCAAACATCCGTTAGGCAACAACACCTTTATACTGTCTGTCTTGGTCCGGATAGGCACCCCGACACGCAAGACAAAATCCTCAGCCTGCTTAAGCGCACCTGTGACGACATCAGCCTGCTTAATGGCCTCCTGTTGTCCAAGGTTGAAGACCCTGGGCTGCGCGTGCGAGGCAGAAGACTCCACCACAGCCTTCCCCTTCTCCGCATAAGACGCTCCCGTCTTCTTATCACCCTTTGGAGGACCAAATCGGCATTCACGTGCGAAGTGTCCAACCTTCCCGCACGTAAAACAAGCACGAGCTCCATTCCCAGATGTGTCTGTCACAGTCGCAGAAGGAGCTTGTCCAGAAGACTTAGACTTCTTATTCCATTTCCTTCAGTAGCCAAACTTGTCCGGACGCGGCGGCTTAAACTCCGACTTCACAACTGCCAAGTTTCCCTTTGCTTGCCCCCGTTTCATGTCCGTCTCCAAAGAACGAGCCGTACAGACTAAGGCTTGGAATCCCTGACTCACAGAACTCGAGAGCAAATACCTTAGCTCATCTCGCAGTCCCGCATAAAACCGACTAGTCTTACGCTCTTCTTCGGCGAAGATCGAGCCCGCATATCTTCCCAACCGGGTGAACTCATGCAGGTAGTCATCCACACTTCGATCTCCCTGTGCTAACCGTTGGAACTCCATTTCCATCGATATCCTTTGCTGCATCGGCAGATGTTGTGCTAAGAACAACCGAGAGAATTCTTCCATTGTAATCTCTGCCAATTGCCTGCCGACCAAGTGATGCAGTTCAATCTCATCCCACCACAATCGTGCCTCTCCTTCCATTAGGAAAGTGGCTAACATGACTTTCTGTTCCTCCTCAACCCTGATAGCCCTCATAATCCTCTTAATTCTTGCAAGCCAATCCTCTGCTTGGGCCGGTGTACCCGCCCCATGAAACTGCGGAGGGTTAAAGCTCAAGAATTGCTTCCATTGTTGATCTGCTACCCGCGGATCAACTTCGGCTTCTACCGGTTCTTGCCGTACCCCAGCTTGCGTTGGCACCACTGCAGGACGTGCTTGCCCCGCCTGCTGAGCATTTATCACAGCAAGTACCGTTTCCATGATGAGACGGACTGTTTCAGCGGATGGAGGAGTTGTGGGCACCTCGGCTGGTGCCGCACTCTCAACAGAACGTTGTGGTTCGGACTGACCCGCAACACTTCTGGTCACCTATATGTGTAAAACACACCGGTTAACGACCAATAACACGACAATCATACAAAGAGAATACACAAGTTCAACAAACAAGCGGCCACACATGAACAAAAGAAACAAAACAATGCCTTCGAGGGCAGCAACGCAGCTTTGGGCTTCAGCCCGCTAAGTCCCGCTCGGACCAGCTCCTCCAGCACCTGTAAAAACCAATCCACCAAACGGTGGCAAAACAGGGCAACGGTCAGCATTCAGCTGACCAATTATAACGACCCTGCCCCTGGCACGGGGCAGCGGAATTCCATCCCTGCAAAGCATTCATCCAACATGATATATAGCCATTCAAGCAAGACGTGCACGCCCGCACCGTCATATATCACAAACGTCGGCTCGACGGCCCGACGCTCCGTGCACTCAGGGCACATTCACACCGTTCAGAGGTCCCAGACATAACGGCGCACTATGAGCATTCTAGTCTGATCGGCTCACCGGCCGTCGACTCTCGCTATGTGATCCTAACAGGGTCTTAAGCACCCAAGGTTAGACAACCATAACGCGGGTACAGATCCACCTTTCCCGTTGCTCACATCGTCAGACTCACGCCTGGACTGACGCGGGTACTGTTTCACCTTGCCCGTTCCACCATTTCCTAGTTGCAGCCTCACGGCTCAACTTTCCACCAGTAGCACTCACGGCCACAAGAGAGTCCAACTCTCATAATTTCCTGGACTTCCTCCAGTACTTTTATCCATCATGCATACAAGCAATCATCACGGAGCCTTCTCCGATATGCAACCAAGCATCACCAATCCAGACCATGTCCAGATGGGCTTCACACAGCATGCCTAGATCCGTACTCCAATTCTGGACTCTAACAAGGGGGACTTCACATATCTACCCCAAGGGACGCCACAACCCACCGCACACTCGCGGGGAAGGGTTTTCCCTATGCAATGCAGGAATTAAGGACTTCACATGTCCAAGCAGGAAATCGTTACCCTAGGAGTTCGCTTCGGAGCCATGGAGAGAAATTTGAGACGGATGAAAGCCTTCGCAGCAGCGTTGCCTTCGCAAATCCGAACTCGGCTCGCGATTTGGACCACCGTAGCACCACCGGCAGCCGGACTCCACTTCCTCTTCTTCCTCCTTGCTCTCACCTCTCTCTTACTTTAGAAAGAGAAGATGAAAAAGAAGAATGAGCTTTTCTCCCCCCTTTTCCGGCCTTATCAGCCCAGAAATGATCTCCAGCCACAGGATCTTATTTAAAGAAAATGAAGGGCCAAGATCCATCTGAAAATTCCTTTGAAATTTGGCCGACACGGCCTGTGACACGCCCGTGTCACAGGCCGTGTACCCTTAAGCGGCACACGCGGCAGTCGCACCGACTGAAATATTCGAGAACACGGGCATCGACATGCCCGTGTCGAACCTGACACGCCCGTGTCAGTCATGAGACACGCCCGTGTCTCCTATTACACGGTACTCACCGATTTCCAAAACCAGTACACGGGTCAGAACACGGCAGCTGACACGCCCGTGTCCAGCCTCACACGCCCGTGTTCCCGGCCGTGTTCAAGGCCGTGTCCGGCTCTGACTTGAATAGGTCAATTTCGAAAATTAATTCGAACACGCCCTGGGACACGCCCGTGTCGAAGGCCGTGTCCCAGGCTCGACGATCGTCGACTCTCAAACGTCGACTAGCCTGAACACGCCCTGGGACACGCCCGTGTCCCAGGCCGTGTACACCCGACACGCCCTGGGACACGCCCGTGTCCCAGGCCGTGTCTAACAGCCTCCAACCCAAAATTGTGTACAAACATATTTTGAGATTTTTGGGGTGTTACAGGATGATCTTTTCCTTAGTCATTTAAAAATAGCTCTTTGGAGTTTTGAGATTTGCATCAAGAACTGATATGTTCACAGGAATGAAAGGACCTTCTAAAACTGTGATGTAGATTCTTGGATCGGATGCTTCCATGAACAATCTGACCCTCTCTTTCCATATGCCAAAGTTTTCTTTCCTACAGATAGGAAGTTTCATGGATCCAAGTTCCTTCTGATTTTCATTTGAACCCATTCTGGCTAACAGATAATTGCCTTGGAGATCTACACAGACTGTTAGGTCTATATTTGAGTGAACCTCTCTCTGATACTACTTGAAAGATTTGGTTTATAGAGCCTAAACACCTAGGGGGGTGAATAAGTTCAAATCCTTTTTAACAACTTAGGCAATTAAAAATGTTAAACACAACACAACTATCACAACACAAAGAATAACAATCACAAAAAATTCACAGCATTGCACACAATGGTTTATAGTGGTTCCCCAATTTATGGGTACGCCCACTCTCCCCCTTCACCTATCCAGTAGAGTATTGGATTTGGCCAAACTTCCTTCCACTATCTCAGATCCTCAGATCTTACAACTCAGAACCCAACTGGTTCCTACAGCTCAGACTTCTTCAAGTTCTACAACTCAGATTCTTCCCAAGAATCCTACCTCAGGCAACAGTCCTACCTCAGCCTTGACCACCAGGCCTACAACTCAGATCACCAAGATCCTACCTCAGGCACTCAGCCTTAACCACCAGGCCTACAACTCAGATCACCAAGATCCCACCTTAGGCACTCAGCCCTACCTCAGCTTTTATATGTTTAGGCTTACAACTCAGAGAGACAACTCTCCTACACTCAGATCTATAAGAGATCTTACAGAAAAATTGATTGTTTAAAATAATAAATTCTTCACCCAGATAGAAAGATAATGAGGTGAAGACTTTCTTGATAAGTTCTTGATTGAATTGACTTCTTAAGATCCAACCTTTCTTAGCTTCTTCAAAGCTTATTTAATCTGAACAAAGTAAGGTTGATCTTCAAATGAAGTTGGAGATGATCTTCAATCCAGCTTCCTTCTTGTATTCAGAATTAGATCTGAACTCCTCTTGCAGACTTGTTCATGATCTGTCTTCTTCTTACTTTACTTCTTCTGTATTTGTCTCTTAGTTCACCGTTCTCTGTTCACTACTTACCATTCACTATTCTCTATTTGTGATAGAATAGGTCTTTATATAGAACCCATCCAAGGTTATCGGTTTATCCGGTTTATAACGGCCTTCTGACAGCTCTGACAGATGTGTCAGCTTTGTTACTTATGACAGTTTTCAGGTCTTCAGTCTTGATACCTGACCCCTCCTTCAACTTCTATCATAGTAGAGAATTGTCAGGATAACACTTCAAATGCGTCAACACAAATAGACCATGTGTCGACACAAGTCTTGATGATGTCGACACAACTCCTAATATGTCGACACAGTCATTTTTTTATCTTCTCGACACAGCTTCTGTTGGATGTGTCGACACAAGTCCTGTGTGTCGACACAACTACTTCTAGTCTCGACATAGCTTCTGTTGACAGATTTCTTGAGTGTGTGTCGACACAAGTCCTGTGTGTCGACACAACTGCTTTTAGTCTCGACATAGCTTCTGTTGACAGATTTCTTGAGTGTGTGTCGACACAACTGCTTCTAGTCTGAACTTCTGTGTGTTGACACAAGTCCTGAGTGTCGACATAACTGCCACTGACAGAATTTCTATATGTCGACACAAGTCCTGTTTGTCGACACAATCTGACTTCTGGTGTAACATCCCATTTCCGGCTAGACCCTAGGAGTCGGTTGGTCGTGACAGAACCCTAGGAAGCCCTAAAATTGAAATAAATCGATCGAGATTTCGGGTCACGGGTTGGTCACGCTCGTGACCGACCCGTCACGCCCGTGACTTTGGGCATGACTACTTCGACGATCGTCGATCTCCGTGAGACGATCGCCGAACTTGCTGCCCGGGCATGTCACGCCCGTGACCTAGGGCATGACTCCTTCGACGATCATCGATCTCCGTGAGACGATCGTCAAACTTGCAGCCCGGGCATGTCACGCCCGTGACCTAGGTGTCATGCCCGTGACCTAGGGCGTGACTCCTTCGACGATTGATCTCCGTAAGGAGATCGTCGAAATTGAAACTCGGTCCTGTCACGCTCGTGACCTAGGGCGTGACCACCCTTCGACGGCCGTCGATCTCAGTTCGACGATCGTCGACCTCAGAACTTGCCGTTCGGGCATGTCACGCCCGTGACCTAGGTGTCACGCCCGTGACCTAAGGCGTGACCACCCTTCGACGACCGTCGATCTCAGTTCGACGATCATCGACCTCAGAATTGTCACCCGGGCCTGTCACGCCCGTGACCTATGTGTCACGCCCGTGCATTGGCCGAAACGACGGTTCAGGCCCGAAATTATTCTAACACGCGTGGTAATAAATGCTGGTGTGGGAAGTTACACCAGGAGTAATTACGAGCTGTTTTTCCTTCTGTAATTATATAATAAAGGAGGAAATGTTGGTCCAATAGGAATCAACCTGACAAACACCTGTTCATCTTCCACCGTTTCCTATTCCTTCACTATAACCGAAAGGTTATTAAGGGGAGCCTTCATGACCATTAAGGCTTTACCCTTTCACCTCCCACTTGCTGACTTATAAAAGCCCACTTGGAGCAAGAGGAGAAGTTTACACGCTCAATCAAACGGATCAGATCTTTGTTCTTGTTGTAGGAGGAGTTCGGCTACGCCACCACTGCGCCATGGCACCCCGTCGTTCATCTCGCCTCCAAACCGCGAACAAGGTCCTCCTCTGCTTCTTCTTTCATGGGTAGATCTTAGGATTCCTAGAAAGGAAGTTCGCGCTCAACGGAGCCGGACCCATCTCTCGTTTTCATGGAAAACCATGAAAAACGTATTCTTGAGTTCGCCGGAAACCGCCACCTCCGGCGGCCAAACCACCGCCGACCGATAGCCATCGCCTCAACGGAGGTGGTGGTGGTGGTGGCTGGCCAGGGAGGTGACCGAACTGCCGGCGACGGATCACGAAAAGCTTACAGGAAAAATGGTTTTTCTGAGTTCTGTTTTCGGGTTCATGTAGAAGATGAACAGTAAAATCAATTTTATAATTATTAAACTAAGTATATAATACATAGAGGAAAGATATATTATCTGAGTATATTTTGAGGCTGCGAAATGAGGCGCTTAGAGGCCGTTTTAAGTAAAATGACCAGTCACAGAAGTTGTAGCCCTTCGAGTCTAGATTAATTTAAAATCAGTTTCATCTCGTTTGGGTAAGCGGTTTGGCCGCAGCACCCGTTTTAGTGGGAGCTGCACCTAAAGTTGGGCAGAAATTAAAATGGATGCCCACTCTTCGTCCCTTGTCCAAATGACCTGAAATTTGGGCAGGGGGTTAACCTTAGCTATACCTAACGGCAGACCAAAAATGGGAATTTTTGGAGATACTTTTGCCTAAAGTTTTTGTAAAATTTTAATAAACATTATAAAATTAATTAGGATATGAAATTAAGTCCAAACTCCCCCAAATTTTGGGTGGTGGTCCCTGGCATCAATGTTAAGATTTGTACAAAATTTCAACTCAATTGGTCGAGTTTTGAATAGGGAAGTATCAAGTCCTAGATAGGTCTTGGTGAAGGATACTTTGGGGAAAAGTACGATTGGAAATGGAGTAGACAAATCTCCTCAAAAGAGGCTGATGTTGTGGCCACTGATTTGCTGAGTCTATGTCTACCCTCTTGGGTAACATGGTGTGGATTAGGGTGGATTTTACCCTAAGAGATTGGCTCAAGTCCAGTGGGTGGGAGTTTGAGTTTTGTGAAGGACATAGGAGCAAAAGCTCTTGTATGCCCTTGAAATTTGGAGAAGAGGGGGATGATATGATGAAAATCCTCTGGTTGAGATAGTGAAGGAATTGGAGGTAATTAGGTACCTCGAAAGTTGAGATTTTGGATTAGGATAAAAATGTAATTTAGTTATTTTAAGCACTAAATCTAATCCAAAAATTATGAAACTCGGGAGGAGGGAGTTTTAGGATGTTTTAGACTTATGGTAATTTTTCTGGAATTTTATGATTAATAAATATTATACTTCATGTGTTAAAAGATTATTAGCCCGATTTGTTGTTTTAATTATTTGGAAGTTTTAAATTAATTATAATCAGTTGAGATTCTGGATTTAGATCTTGACTAGTATAACATTGATCCCTGAATTTTTTATAGAATTTTATGTTGAGAGATTTTAGAGGTTCATTCACAATGTTTTAATATGGGCTTTTGAGCATAAAAATAAATTAGGGCTTGTATAATTGCTGGAAAATTATGATAGTTGGAACTTAAGTTTTTTAGGCCCTTTTATATCACTGGGAATTATTTGGGAATTTGTAGAGTTACTGTTATAGCACTTCATTCACAAAGCATGTTAGATTGAAATTTAGTATTTGATTTATTATGATTTAATTACCAGCAAGAAAATTATGGGATTCTGTCAAAGTTATTTTCATGATAAAACCAGCACCCTATATTTTATTTGAATTATTTGGAGGACAAATTAAGGTAGTTTATTCATTAAGCTTGAAATAACTGAAATAATGATTAAATAAGTTTAGGCCCTTGAAAATCATTGTAAAACTATCAAACTTTGGAAACTTGATATTTAGACCTACTATTATTTACCTTAATTTTGTGATAGCTGGAATCAACTAGAATGTTATATCTCATGTTCAAAATGATGATATTAGACCCTTAAGAATAAATAAATAAGTTATCGGATTTATTAGGAAAAATTCCAATATTTTGGATTTAGGCAAATCTTGTTAGGATAGACCCCCGATAAATAAATGGTGGCTTTTGGATGAAAAAGTAAATTACGTGTAATCTTGATTATCGTGTAGCCTAGGTGAGTCCCTAGGAGGTTTGGTTTAGCATTGATGGTAGTTGGAAGATTAGGTGTTACGCGGGTATGGAGGAAGACCGTCTTTCCGTGTGGAGAGGGTGAAGAGTCAAGCTACCCTAGGTTTAGTTTAATGTAACTCTTAAAGGGAAAAAGGTAAGGTGAGAAACCAATTAAAGTAAGTGACTTGCGAAAGGGGAACTTCGGGCCGTAATGCCGCCGTCTTGGTTCCTAGTGCCCCTTGAGAGCCCTTCACGGGGAATACCGGGGGCAGTCCTGGGCTAACGTAAACTGTAATAACAAACTGGCAAGAGTAACTTAGTAACTAGGGCTGCACCTTTCACAAACACTGTTGGCACAGGAAGATTGATGGGAGCTTCGACTCGGTTGGTCTGGAGACGGACGTTTTGGTCCGGGGAGCTTCGGCTCGGTTGGTTTGGAGACGGACGTTTTGGTCCGGGGAGCTTCGGCTCGGTTGGTTTGGAGACGGACGTTGTGGTCCGGGGAGCTTCGGCTCGGTTGGTTTGGAGACGGACGTTTTGGTCCGGGGGCTTCGGCTTGGTTTTTGTGTGTTTACGATTAAACTTGCATGTGTATAAAATAGGAAAAAGTAAGGTGGTGGGTTTTCGATATCGGGGAGTTCGATTGCACCGACACCGATATCGTTGACTCGGCGAGGTGATTAGCACTTCGCCAACAGAAGTCCGGTGCGCCATCCGGCAAGAGTACGCAGGCATCCGCTTAGTGCACCAAGCGTTGAGGCGTACGATAGGTCAGACCAGTGGTGCTTTTACTGGTTTTGAGGTGGGCGAGGCCCAACCCACCGCTTCCGTCCGCCACTATGGAGGTATCCTAGGAGGTAACGGCTCCGAAAGGGGGAACTAAAGGTCTGTGTGCACAGAGTCGGGTGTGTGAGTTGCACTTGCATGTTTTATCATACCCGCATGCATGTCATAACATAATCGATTCATTTAACCCTGACACCTAAAGTATAAGTGGTATGGGACACTTATACATTAGGACCTGCTAAACGACCCCTTGGTCTATAGGCTTGTGTGGGCAAGTTTATAAATCAAAGGTTAATTTCAATATATATATACATGCTATTGTTTGATAACCGTCACCCCAACGTATAAGTGGTATGGGACACTCTATACGATGGGAGCCTTGCAGAAGATCCCTTGGCTTATGCGCTTTCGCACATAAGTTAAGGTTACTTTTCTTACTTTCTGTTTTCTGTCATATTATTATAGAATTGCTAGATTAGTTCCGCTGCCATCTATTTCTTGATTAATCTCTACCTTCATGTCCTTCCCTTTCTTCCTCTCCGCTCGGTACTTAGGAGCCATGGGGGAAGGGGTAGGGGATGATATGGCTTAGTCTTTATGACTAACGGTTTTCGAACCGCATCATTTAGGGGATCGTGGAGCCCAGCATGGAGGAGCAGCCCCAGAGATCGGTGCGCCTGGAGATGGGGCAGTCTAGCTCCGGAGTTCATACAGCCGGGACCGTGAGTCTCGACCCTGAGTAGTTTCTAGTTTTGCTTCCGCATTGAGTGATATTGTAGTGAGGACATGATGTATCGGGCATAAGCCCGCATTTATAGTACTCTTATTATTGTTATTCTGTGGACACTCCCTTCGTGGAGATTTTATTTTATATACATGTGATTTAGTAATGTGGACTGCATTGCTCTTACTTCAATTATTGTGCTACCTTTTTGTGATCGAATTGGCCGGCAGAATCGGCGCCTTGTGGTGAAGACCCTTCAAGACGTGAAGGTGTCACCGCAAAGCGGCGACTCTGGGCCTAAGACCCCGGGTTTTAAAAGAAAAAAAGGGGGTCTTACATCTGGTGTCGACACATTTCCCTCACAAGTATCAACACTTGTACTTAGAATATTTTCCTGCATTTCTTTAACCTGCACATTGAAACTCAACATCCCATCAAATACATATTGATGTATATCATTGAGTTAAGTGAGTGAAAGTGAGGGTAAGATCTATCTCAACTCTAGAGGGGGGGTGAATAGAGTATTTTAAAATAGTTTTTCACAGTTGAAATAAACAGCACATATAAAATTCAATTTATGATATAGTGTAGAGTGCTAGTAAGAAGTTAAAAACTAAGAAGTAAAAAGCACAGCACACAGCAAACTAATCACACAAACAAACCAGAAGACACAAGGAAATATAGTGGTTCCCCAGAAACCTAGGTACATCCACTCTTCTACCACCCTTGGTAGGAATCCACTCAGGATGAGTTGATCAGGTGTCCTGACACCAATGAGCTTTTGATAAGGTGCTCAAAAACCAAAACTGGATTTTTTGATAAGGTGTCTTGCCACCACTGAGTTTTGACAAGGCTCTCAGAACCAGACAAAACTTTTGAAGGGAGTTCAAGAACCCTTTACAGCAGGAAAAAGAAAAAGGTGAGGTTGTCTTCTCTGTTCTCAAATCAAATGAGAGAAGACTAGTGGATCTTTTGTTGTCAAGGCTCCCCCTGAGATGTTGAATGAATCAGGAATGGAAGCTTTGCTCTAGGGTGATAGGTCTACAGATCTTTAGATCTCCAGCAAAGAATTGTTTCAGCAAAAGGGCTGAAAGATGAGGTGTCTGGAGTTCTTTGAGATGAAGCTTTGATCACTTTTCTGTAAGCAAGAGGATGGTTATCTTTCACAGCTTAATTCTTCTTGTTCTTCTGTAACAGTGTGTGTCTCTTGATTCTATTGAATATTGACTCTTGATTAATTCTCACTGAGAGTTGTGTTGAAGAAGACAATCTTATTCTCTGAATATAATTCTTCCAAGATAGCCGTTATCAGACATTAAATGCCTTCCATAAATGATTTGTCTTCTAGAGGAAGGTCCAATGAAACATTCCTGAATAATTCCTTGAAACTTGTTCCAGAATAAATGAGAATGGCTGGCAAATCTTCTTGAAATTAAATGCTGAGAGAATTCAAAAACATTCCAAAGACTGGCAGCATTTGAATCCTTAAGATCGTCGATCTCTCAAAATAAACGTCGATCTGAGCTCCACGATCGTCGACCAGAGCTCAGAGAAGGAATATATCATTCTGACAGAAAACGTCGATCTGAGCTCGAAGATCGTCGACCTGAGCTCAGAGATATTGAAGATAAGCAGAGACAGAAAACTTCGACCAGAGATCGACTATCTAAGTTCTTGGTCTGGCAGAAATAGTCGATCTGATTAAGACAAAGAACGTCGACCTAAACTTCAACAGAAAACGTCGACCTGAAGCAAACAGAGATCGTCGACCAAAGCTTTCCCAGAAATAGTCGACCCAACCATAGCCAGAGATCGTCGACCAAAGCTCGACGATCGTCGGACTGAAGCTCGACGATAGTCGACCGAAGCCAGCAACAAGCAGAAGGCTGAGGACATAGGTAGTCGACCAGAGCTCGACGATCGTCGACCTGAGCTCGACGATAGTCGACCGACGTTCGACTATTTTTATCTCTTTACTTAGCTTGAAATCCTGAGCTTGAATGGTCCTTGGGGGCAGCTTCAAACCTAAGTTTTAAGCCCTAGACTCATTCTAATGTTGACCTTTACACTATACAACTAGGTCAACCTGGATTCCTAAGATACATAGTGATCCTTGCCCAAATTATTAATAGGGTGTTCCAGCAATCTCCCCCTATTTGGGTTAGGATTACTATTTACAGACAAAAGAGTAGGAAATAAAAAGCATGCATCAACACAAAAGCTAAATCAAAACTGCAGAGAAGATATATAGCAGCAATGCAGATCACAGATAAAGAGACAGCAAATATCCAGGGGAGAGTGATGTTCAGCTTACACAGTTCACTTCTTTTCAGTTCCCTTTTTAAATAAAATTTCTCTATTAGGATTCTGACTTTCTTTCTTTGACCTTCTGTCATCCTCTACACCTAGAGAAGTTTGAGATTTGGGCCTTGGAACAACAGCCTCAGGGTGCAGCTTCATATAGTCTTCTGGATTGAAGAATTTCCTTGATGCATATCTCTCTAGTTCTTTCTTTCTCTGCTCTGATAAAGTAGTTATGTTTGAAGTATCCTTGCCTTGTTCTCTGGCCTTTTTTATTTGATCAAGGGCAGCCAATTCTTTCATTCTGGCTGTCCAGGACACAGGGTTGTTCTCAGGATCTTCAAAAGGAATAGGAGGTTCATATCTGTTGATGATTTTAGAATCAGTAGAAGGAGTCCTGGAGACAATTGTGTCTTTCAGCTTGTAAGGGAAAGGACCTGAAGAAGGGTCAGAGTGACCTTGCCCTTCCCTTAGATGAAGTCTATGCCCTCTCTGGCTTCCTCTAAATTGATCTCTTCTGGATTGATATCCCCTTTGATGTTGTCCCCTTTGATAGGATCTTTGATAATACTGGGAAGAACTGTGTCTGGAAACTGGAGCTTGAGAGGCTGAGCCTGAGCCAGAATCTGGAGGAGGAGGAAGAGGCTGAAACTGAGAAGATCCTTTTTCATATTTGTCTAGCTTCCTCTTCTTCTTCATAGCTTTCTGTTGATTGTTGGAGTATTGCATCCATGGCTCAGAAATGGGGCAATTATGCAAAATGTAGTAGGGAATATCATTGGAGTCTTTTGCTTGAGCTGGGGGAACAGACATCATGGCCTTACTTCTAGCTTTCCTCTTCTTGATAATAGTGCTGGCAGAATCATCAGAATCTGTCCTGTACTGATCACTCTCAGAACTCTGAGGTTGATCATACAGATCATCAATTCTTCTGATATACTCTTCTTGATCTTTAAGCTTTGCAGGAACAGCAGGAGCAGGAGGAGAGGGAGCAGCAGCAGAGCAAACAGAATCAGCAGCAGAAGTATCAACAAGCACATCAGAATCAACAGCCATATCAGCAGAAAAGTCTACAACAGTAGTAGCAGCATCATCAACAAGAGGCACAATGGCCTTAGTAACAGCATCAACAAGAGGCACACTGGCCTTAGTAACAGCATCAGATATGGACAAAACAACATCCACAGCCTTCCAAGAATTTATATATGCTTCAATTTGGCTGGGATTACAGGTTGAAATAGGCACAATGGCCTTAGACAGATCTTCAGTATGAGGAACTGGCAGGAATCTGAAGTATCCAGCATTAAACTTGGAGAGCAGGCTCTGGAGGTTCATTGCAAAAACTACTTCATATGGCATCTCCCCCTGCCTTGGTTCAGAGATAGGTGAATCAAGGCACCCAGAAGATGAAGTTGCCTGAGGGGGAATGAGAGATGATAGCTTGGAAGACAGCTCCTTGACGTGGGTCAGGAGTGGAGCCAGAGTGGTCTCCAGTAATGAGGTTAGCTTTGGAGCTAACAGCTCATATAACCTGTCAGTCAGGGCTGATAGATCTACATGCTCAAGAGGGGCTTGAGCAGAGGTAGGATAGAGGGTTGTTGGAGGGATGTTGGCTGGAGCTGGTGGCATGGGGAAAGAGGAGATAGGAGGTAAGGGAATGGATGGTTCTGATACAGGAAAGGAGGAGATTGAACGAGGTGAGGTGGAGATAGAAGGGGTAAGAGAAGGAGTGAAGATGGGTTGAGAGAAAATGTCTTCCATCATTTATTGGAAGGAGGAGGTAGAGGGAGGCTCAGGAGGAGAGGAAGGATGAGAATCATCCATAAAGGATTCATCTAACAGAGAATATGATGGAGTGGTAAAGGATGGGTAAGAGAAGAGAGGAAGGAATACCTCAGAATTAAAATCAAAAGAGTTGATTACCTGATCTTCATCTGGTTGAGTTTCTGAATCTGATTCTGATTCTTCATCAAAGTTTTGATGTGAGGCATTGATAGCCATCATGCAAAATTCTTTTTCATCTGCATCATCCTCATCATCACTAGAACTGGATGAGGCTTCAGATTCTTCTTCAGTCTCACTCCATGTCTCAGCAACAAAACCCTTCCTTGTATGTTTGTTCTTGCTGGAGGAGGCTTTGTCTGAGCTATTCTTCTTGTAATCCTTTTCTTTTCTTCTTTCTCTTCTTTCCTTCTTGTCCTTATTCTTGTTTTCTGGACAGTCAGGCACAATGTGGCCTGGTTTCCTGCAACCAAAGCATATAATTTCTTTATTATTGTTTGATTTATCATACCTTGGTTTATCATAACCCTTGTATGGTCTCTTTCTGAAGTCTTTTCTGGCCATCTTGTAGAATCTTTTGGCCAGTAGACTTATGAGCTCATCATTTCCTGTAGCTTTATCTTCAGGCTCCTCTTCTACAGCTTTGAAGGCTATGGTCTTTTCTTTCCTTGTGGCTGGAGAGGTAGCATTTTGTTCTTCTTCTCTATTTTTAATGAGCAGCTCATAGGATTTGAGCTTGCCCAGGAGAGCTTCAGTAGTAATCTCATTTAAACTTCTGGCATCCTTGATTGGCCAGATTCTTGAATCCCAAGTGCTGGGGAAGCACATCAGGATTTTGTCATTCAGCTCAGTCAGTGAGATTTCTTTGTCTAGGGTTTTTAGCTCATTGATAATTTTACTTAGTCTATTGTACATGTCAGCCACTGATTCAGCTTCTCCCTTTTTGAAGTTCTCATATTGGCTTATCAGATGAGATCTTCTATCTTTCCTTTCATTAGCAGATCCTGAGACAATTTCAGAGAGTTTGTCCCAGATTTCTTTGGCTGAGTTGTACTCAGCTACCTTCTGAAAAATTTCATCAGACATTGTTTGGGCTAAGATGTTCATAGCCTTAGCATCTGCAGTCTTCCACTTCTTTATATCTGCATCTGTTCCAAAAGGAGGTGGAACAGCACTTGTACTTGAGCTTGCTGGTGGAGTTGGACAATCTGTCAAGACAGAATTGAAAATGTCTTCATCAATAGAATTCATGTATAATCTAATCCTTGCCTTCCAGAGTGCAAACTTAGAAAGGTTGCACACTGGTGGTCTGGTGCTTGCATAATCTTTGTTCTGTGCCATGTCTTTAAATAAAAAGATAGATGTATAGAAAATAATCCCCTTAAGAGATTGATCTTATCAAGGATCTTTTTGGTTCAGGTGTTAGCCTGTATGAGCAACCAACCTGCCTCTGATACCAATTGAAAGTGAGGGTAAGATCTATCTCAACTCTAGAGGGGGGGTGAATAGAGTATTTTAAAATAGTTTTTCACAGTTGAAATAAACAGCACATATAAAATTCAATTTATGATATAGTGTAGAGTGCTAGTAAGAAGTTAAAAACTAAGAAGTAAAAAGCACAGCACACAGCAAACTAATCACACAAACAAACCAGAAGACACAAGGAAATATAGTGGTTCCCCAGAAACCTGGGTACATCCACTCTTCTACCACCCTTGGTAGGAATCCACTCAGGATGAGTTGATCAGGTGTCCTGACACCAATGAGCTTTTGATAAGGTGCTCAAAAACCAAAACTGGATTTTTTGATAAGGTGTCTTGCCACCACTGAGTTTTGACAAGGCTCTTAGAACCAGACAAAACTTTTGAAGGGAGTTCAAGAACCCTTTACAGCAAGAAAAAGAAAAAGGTGAGGTTGTCTTCTCTGTTCTCAAATCAAATGAGAGAAGACTAGTGGATCTTTTGTTGTCAAGGCTCCCCCTGAGATGTTGAATGAATCAGGAATGGAAGCTTTGCTCTAGGGTGATAGGTCTTCAGATCTTTAGATCTCCAGCAAAGAATTGTTTCAGCAAAAGGGTTGAAAGATGAGGTGTCTGGAGTTCTTTGAGATGAAGCTTTGATCACTTTTCTGTAAGCAAGAGGATGGTTATCTTTCACAGCTTAATTCTTCTTGTTCTTCTGTAACAGTGTGTGTCTCTTGATTCTATTGAATATTGACTCTTGATTAATTCTCACTGAGAGTTGTGTTGAAGAAGATGATCTTATTCTCTGAATATAATTCTTCCAAGATAGCCGTTATCAGACATTAAATGCCTTCCATAAATGATTTGTCTTCTGGAGGAAGGTCCAATGAAACATTCCTGAATAATTCCTTGAAACTTGTTCCAGAATAAATGAGAACGGCTGGCAAATCTTCTTGAAATTAAATGCTGAGAGAATTCAAAAACATTCCAAAGACTGGCAGCATTTGAATCCTTAAGATCGTCGATCTCTCAAAATAAACGTCGATCTGAGCTCCACGATCGTCGACCAGAGCTCAGAGAAGGAATATATCATTCTGACAGAAAACGTCGATCTGAGCTCGAAGATCGTCGACCTGAGCTCAGAGATATTGAAGATAAGCAGAGACAGAAAACTTCGACCAGAGATCGACTATCTAAGTTCTTGGTCTGGCAGAAATAGTCGATCTGATTAAGACAAAGAACGTCGACCTAAACTTCAATAGAAAACGTCGACCTGAAGCAAACAGAGATCGTCGACCAAAGCTTTCCCAGAAATAGTCGACCCAACCACAACCAGAGATCGTCGACCAAAGCTCGACGATCGTCGGACTGAAGCTCGACGATAGTCGACCGAAGCCAGCAACAAGCAGAAGGCTGAGGACATAGGTAGTCGACCAGAGCTCGACGATCGTCGACCTGAGCTCGACGATAGTCGACCGACGTTTGACTATTTTTATCTCTTTACTTAGCTTGAAATCCTGAGCTTGAATGGTCCTTGGGGGCAGCTTCAAACCTAAGTTCTAAGCCCTAGACTCATTCTAATGTTGACCTTTACACTATACAACTAGGTCAACCTGGATTCCTAAGATACATAGTGATCCTTGCCCAAATTAGTAATAGGGTGTTCCAATAGTGAGGCTTCTCCAAATCTGGTACACAGTTTCCAGTGTATCCAATAAGGAGAAGTCATCCCACTCGCCGAGCAGCGCCCCACCTCGTCCGCCAGTAGCACATAGTCTCGCTACAGTGCCTGCAGCCTTTGCTTTCCTAGAGTGTTCTCCTCCTAGATCCGGCGCATCGCGAGTCCCTGCTTCATGATCTTCCATAGTTCACCTCCTCAGCTCGGTAGGGTCCAGCGAGGCGTCCAAGAAATCCTCTATCGCGTTGGGCGAATGAGGTGGCGAGTGGCGAGCTGGATCAGAAGATTCTTTGGCTTCAGAGTGGTCAGGAAGGCTTGCGAGAACATCAAATTAAGATGAGCCGAGGTTTGCAGAAATGAAGAATGCTATAGACTAACTTCGCAAGGTGATCCCGCCGAGGTTGAGCTGCCGAGAAGAATTGGGATGACCCTAAAATGGGCGAGAGAGAGGAGGCTGAAGAGCATTGCCGCGACCTGGAGCTTAAGAGCTTGGGGAGATCAGATTGAAGTTGGGGATGGGGATGTCCCCAGCACCTCCCCCTACGAGTAGAGGATTGGGGGTACGAACCTGAGGTGGCTCGCGGGTCGGCGACTTTATCAACAGCGAGCCCAGCCTAGTGATGTCGAAGGGGGTGATGGATCTCTCGCATGGCCTTCAGGAGAGGATTGGGGGTGCGTGTCATTGCGAGGAGAGTCTACTGATGCGTTGGCGGTAAGATTACCGTTCACGACCAAGTAATAAAAGTGAGGAGTAGCTTCCCCAAGTATCGATCTCACGCGGAGTGTAATTAAGGAGCATGGATTTCGCTTTTAGAGAAATGAATGAAAGTGAAAAGTAAAAACGAGGGGTTTGATTTTGGAGTTTCCTACACTAAGCAACATTAATCTAGTGCGGGTCGTCGTCACCACATCGCCAGGGTGAATTACTCCAAAGAGTAATAGCGGAGACGGACAAACTATCGAGGGTCGAAAATATAACACCCCATCTGTCGTATGACATATAACAGAAGGTCTAGCTGGAACCCGACGCTATATACCACGGACAGTCGGAAGGGTTACAGAATAATACCAAAAACTCAACTACTTGTCCTAACACAGAGCATTCTAGCGGAAGCTTTTAAACAGTTTAAGAGAACCCAAGATTTGCACAACAACGACATGAATGTCCACATACCACAGGAATGAAATACATCAAATACACAAAAGAGTACATGGACTTAAGGCCTTACAAATGTTCACTTGACACTATAATTTTTTACATACATCGGCTCACAGGCCGGCCATACATGACAAAAGTAAAACAACAGTTCGTTTGACCTTCGAGGGCCAGCTCAGCGACTTAGGCTTCAACCCACTACTTGGCGCTTGGTTCCGCAGCACCTGCAAACAACATTCCACCGCACAGTGGCAAACAAAGCAACGGTCAGCTAAAGCTGACAAAATTATAACGACCCCGCCCCTTACTCGGGACGGCGGTGCTCCTTCCCTGCATATCATTAGCCCAGCTAAATAGTAAAGTGCAAAAATATATTTTTCCACAGGTGTAGGCTCGCTCGGCCAAACACCCCATGCACACAAGGCACGTTCTCGGTGAATCTGGTCAATTCCGTAGTTTCACCACCACCCTCAGGATGGAAAACATTGTGAGCATTTTTGAGTCTTTCCGACCGCAGTCCAAGACTCCCGACTATGCCAACGACCAGTTCCACTTTAGGGCCTCTAGCACCGAACCGCAAAGCCCAGGTCCGTTTCCACCCGCCCGTTGCTCATGTCGCCTAGTCACTTTAAGACGTACGTGCGGTCCAAGCTTTTCCCGGATCCTAAAACATTTCAAAACATCACATAACCTAGTTATGTTCAAGGCTGGCTCCCCGACCGCCAAGTTAGCAGAACTACGATTCCGCCCAGTTTTCCGGGTGCGCCTTGGAGTTAATCCCCAAGGATCCCTACTGCAATCTACCGCGTAAAAACCCGAAAACAACGCACGGAGTCTTCTTCGGCTATTCATGCAATGCAACATCACCGATCCAGACAAACACGTCCGGGTAGGCTTCACACATAATGCATATGCCCGTACTTCGATTCCAGACTCTAAACAAGGGGGACTTCACATATCTACCCCAAGGAACACCGCAAACTCGCCGCACACTCGCGAGAGAGGGTTTTCCTATGGAAAGGAAGAAGAGCTTCACATGCTCAAGTTGAGAATCGTTACCCTTGAAGTCTGCTTAGGCGCCATGAAAAACTAGCTGGATAGAAAGCTTCGCAAAGGAATTCTCTCCACGGATCCGGTCTCAGTTCTCAGTTCGGTGCTCCGATGCTCCGCCGGCGGCCGGATTCCTCCCTTCCTTCTTCCTTGCTCTCTTCTCTCTCTAACTTCTTAGAAAGAGGGAGTTAAAGATGAAATGAGGAATTAAACCTCTACTATCGGACTAAATACAAGCAGGAACTCATTTGGGCCGTTAGATCTTATTTAAAGTAAATGAATGGCTCAGATTAGCCTGAAATTCCTTAATCCTGGGCCAAACACGGCTTTGCACACGGCCGTGTCCCAGGCCGTGGGCCTCGATCCAGCCACGAATATCGAGCACAGAAAAGTAAATGGGTTGGGACACGCCCGTGTCCCAACCTAACACGCCCGTGTCGGGTCCTCGACACGCCCGTGACAAGGGGTCGTGTCACAAATAACCGCCACACAAACTGTCACGTCACTTGGTGGACACGAGTGGCGATACGCCCGTGTCAGACGTGACACGCCCGTGTCAACCAGTACACGTCCGTGTTCCGGGCCGTGTCCCTCAGTCGACATAGGACCAAACTTCCAGAGGAGTACACGGCCATGTGACACTCCCGTATCACATGCCATGTGCCTGACACGCCTGTGTCACAGGCCGTGTTCGAGCACTCAACGCTCGTCGACCTCAACTCGACTACCCGAGCACGACATGCCCTGTGACATGCTCGTATCACAGGCCGTGTTCACCCTTCCTAGACACAAACTTGTCTAAAAACACCGCCCGATTCACTTCTGAGTTTCGGGGCATTACAAATCTCCCCCCTTAAAGAATTTCATCCACGAAATAATGTAAAAGTACACAAAACAACTTAAAGATTACCTGTGTGAAATAATTCAGGGTATGCTTCAAACATAGTCTGCTCTCGTTCCCAAGAAAGCTCATCACGTCCGCAGTTATCCCATCAGACTTTAACCATTCGAATTTCCTTATTGCAGAGCCGTTTGAATTCAAAGTCTTCAATGCGAACTGGCTTGACCTTGGTCATCAACCCATTATCAATCGACACTTGATCGACCGCAATAACCTGAGAAGGCTCTTGTACCACCTTCCGCAATACCGAAACGTGGAATACATCGTGTAGCCCACTAAATTCCACCGACAACTTCAGTCGATACGTTGCTTCGCCAATCCGCTCCAGGATCTCAAACGGTCAAAGGTATCTCGGACTCAGCTTCTTCAAGCATCGAATTCGCGAGACACCCTTAAATGACTTGATTTTCAAGCACACCAAATCGCCAACACTGAACTCCACATTCCTATGCTTGGCATTATAGTATTTTGCCTGCCTTTCCTGAGCGATCTTTAGTCGTTCCTGAATCGTACGTACCATTAAAGTGACGTCTTCCACCGCCTGACATTTATATAACTTTGACTCGCCTGTCTCCAACCAAGACAACGGCGTGCGACACTTTCTCCCATATAGGTCCTCGAACGGTGCCATTCCAATACTCACTTGAAAGCTGTTATTGTAAGCAAACTCTACCATGTACAAGTGATCTTCCCA
The DNA here is from genome assembly GCA_039513925.1 of Platanthera zijinensis. Classification (NCBI taxonomy): domain Eukaryota; kingdom Viridiplantae; phylum Streptophyta; class Magnoliopsida; order Asparagales; family Orchidaceae; genus Platanthera; species Platanthera zijinensis. The sequence continues at coordinate 92,926,946 of CM077085.1, forward strand.
CTATCTTCCAAAATCAAAGACGCACATACGAAGCATGTCTTCCATCGTCTTGTTGACCCTTTCAGTCTAACCATCTGTCTGTGGATGAAAGGTTGTGCTGAAACTCAGCTTAGTTCCCAATAACTTATGCACCAGCCTCCATTCATTAGACGTGAAGTGTCCATCGCAGTCACTAACAATACTGCGTGTCACACCATGCAACCGTACAATATTATCCACATACAGATTGGTTAACTTTTCCACCGGATCCTCCTTCCTATTCAGGATAAAGTTAGACACCTTTGTTAATCTATCTACGACCACCCAGATGACGTCGTTTCCCCTTTGCGACCTTGGCAAACCATGCACAAAATCAATGGAAATGTCGTCGAACTTCCATTCCGGTATATGCAAGGACTTTAAGAAACCTCCGGGATTCTGGCACTCCGCCTTCACCAGGGCACAAGTTTGGTACTTCGCCACATAAAGTGCTACATCCTTCTTCAACCCTGGCCACCAAAACAACTTCCTCATGTCCCTATACATCTTCGTGCTCCCCGGGTGGATTGAGTACTTGGTATAATGAGCCTCATACATCAGCTCCTCCCGAAGGTTATCCGCACTTGGGATGCATAGGCGACCGTCCTTCCTTAGCAGTCCATCTTCAACCGCAAATTGGGAATTTGACCCATCCAACGATTCATCCAAGATTTGCTTCATACTGTTATTCTGAACCAAAGCCCGCCGAATCCTATCAGCTAGGTCATACTGCACCTTCGTCCAACACAATATTTCCTCGGCACTAGCCTGCTTGTCAACGCAGGAGATCTCCAAAGCCTCCAAATCACGGACCAAACTCTCATCATGCACCGCCAACTAGTTGGCTTGCGCAGGTGCCCTACGACTCAACGCATCCGCCACTGCATTTCCTTTCCCGGGCACATAATGTATTTTGAAAGTGTAGTCCCCCAGGAACTCCATCCACCTCCGCTGCCTCATGTTCAGGTCCTTCTGATCTAGCAAATACATCAGGCTTTTATGATCGGTGTAGATATCGACCTTCACACCGTAAAGATAGTGCCTCCACAGCTTTAGAGCAAATATCACGACCGCTAGCTCCAAGTCATGGACCAGATAATTTCTCTCATGAACCTTCAACTATCGTAATCCATAGGCTATTACGCTCCCATGTTGTAGCAAAACACAACCCAAACCACTGCCCGAAGCATCACTATAAATTTCAAACCCTTCGGACCCACTCGGCGAACGCAAAATAGGCGTCGTGACCAACCGCCTCTTCAATTCTTCAAAAGCCTGTTCGCACTCCAGCGTCCACACAAACTTTTGATCCTTCCTTGTCAGCTTCGTGAGTGGTAGCGCTATCCTCGAGAAGTTCTCCACGAAGAGCCTATAGTAGCCGGCAAGCCCCAGAAAGCTTCGGACTTCGGCCACCGTAGTCAACTCTGGCCACTCCTGAATCGCTGTTATTTTCTCCGGATCCACCGTTATGCCTTCACCACTAACAATATGACCAAGGAACGCGATTGAGGATAACCAGAACTCACACTTGGAGAACTTAGCATACAACTAATTCTTCCTCAACGTCTCCAATACCATATGCAGATGTTTGTAGTGATCATCCTCACACCGCGAGTACACCAAGATGTCGTCGATAAATACTATCACCAAATGGTCTAGGTACTCTCTGAACGTCCTGTTCATCAAATCCATAAACATGGATGGCGCATTGGTTAACCCAAACGGCATGACCGTAAACTCGTAATGCCCAAACCGCGTGCTAAACGCTGTCTTTGGGATGTCACTTTCTCTTATTCTTAGTTGGTAGTATCCGGATTTCAGATCTAGCTTCGAATATACCGTTGACACAACCAAATGATCAAATAGATCGTCAATCCTTGGGATCAGATACTTATTCTTTTTTGTAAGCTTGTTCAACTCCCGATAGTCAATACAGAGTCGCAAGCTCCCATCTTTCTTCTTAACGAAGAGGACTGGTGCGCTCCAAGGCGACGAACTTGGACGTGCATACCCTTGCTCTAACAATTCTTGCAGTTGCACCTTCAAATCCGTCATCTCCTTAGGCGCTATCCGATACGGAGAGCGTGACACCGGTTTGGCACCCGGCACCAGCTCAATTGTAAAATCAATCTCCCGCTGAGGAGGGGCTCCCAGTAGATCGTCTGGGAATACATCAGGATACTCGGACACAACTGCAATACTGTCAAGACTAGGTTTAGGCGTTGAAGCCTGCACTAATGCGACAAACAGTTCTACCCCAGACCGAACTGCCTTAATCACCTAAAGAACCGACATCAAAATTTTGCTCGACCCTTTCATGCCTGCAAACGTAGTCTCCCGATCGGTATTCAGTCCCAGCTTAACCTCCTTTCAATTTCAATCAATGCATGCTCGCTGCTCTGAGAGTCAGTCCATTCCAAAGATTACATCTAACTCCACTAAAGGCAGCACTGACGCTTGCAAATCAAACTCTTGATCCCCGATCCGTAACTTTACCACGCAGACTCTATCCGCACGCATTGAGCACCCATTGGGCAACAACACATCCAACTTGTCTTTTGCCATCGAGGAAGGAACTCTGATGCGCGATACGAATCTTTCGAACAAGAAGGAATGCGAAGCTCCCGTATCAAACAAGGCTCTCGCTGGACTATTGAAAACTAACACAAAGCCTAGCACCAAGATCTAAAAGCTAACATGTAAAAAGGTAACGGTTACAAAAGCTAAACAGTAAATATTTAACTCATACCTATCACCACGTCAGCTTGCTTAATGGTCTCTTGCATACCAAGGATGTAAACTCTAGGCTGGGCTGGAGCATGGTGGGATGCGGTCGACTCCGCTGCCTTCCCTTTTTCCTCATAAGTTGCTTCAGACCTCTTCTCGGACTTTGCACGTCCGCTCCTACACTCACGTGCAAAATGCCCCACCTTTCCACAGTTGTAGCACGCTCCTAGGACTCGACTAGAGTTTGCCCCTGTCGCACCAGACGAAGGGGTTGAACTTGAAGTCTTCTGCTTCTTGTTCCATCTGCGGAAACCAGACTTTGAACTAGGCATTTTGAACTCTGGCCTCTTTTCCCCTGGCTCCTTCTTCTCTTGAACTTTCTTCGCGACCCTTTCCAAAGACTGAGCCACATTAACCAAGGCTAGGAAGCCCTATGCTTTAGGCCCAGCGAGGAGTAGCTATAGGTCGCCCCGTAGGCCCTCATAAAATCGATTGGTCTTCCGCTCTTCTTCAGTAAACATAGCACCAGCATAACGATCTAATCGAGTAAACTCGTGGAGATACTTATCCACGCTACTCGCTCCTTGAGTCAAACCAAGGAACTTATTCTCCATCTCAAGCTTTTGGGCAGAAGGTAGGTATCTGGCTAAGAATAACCTTGAGAATTCCTCCATCGGTACTTCAGCAAGTTGCCTTCCCACTAAGAGATGAACCTCCAACTCGTCCCACAACATCCATGCCTCACCAGCCAATAGGAAGGTCGCTATTGTGGTCTTCTGCCACTCTGCAGTTTCTATGGCGGTCCTGACCCTCTTCATCGTAGAGAGCCAATCCTCAGCTTGAGTTGGCATTCCCATCCCGTCGAACACCGGAGGATTAAAGCTCATCACATGCTTGAGCTGTTTCTCCGTGGCTCTCCTTGGTGCTACCGGATCAACTGCCATGCATTCTACCACTCCCGCCTATGCCACTCTAATCAGTTCTTGCTCATTAGCAGGTGGTGCGTGCTGCACTTGTTGGGCATTGATCATAGCAAAGACTTCTTAAGCCACCAATCTGATGGTTTCTACTGAAGGAGGTTTTGTAGGCACGTCACTCGGTGCACTACTTTCCGCTGATTGCGGACGTTCCGATTGCCCAGCACCGCTCCTAGGAACCTATAATAGCATAAACCCTTGATTAGGCGACACACAAATTGCTAAAAGCAATCACTAGAACACTCAGGTTCCTCAAAATAAGTGTATTTTTTCATTCCTAAGTGGATATTCATAGGTTCTTTTATGTTATAACGATGACACACATACATGTGCTCACCACCACTTAAAAAAATCGCCCTTGAATTCAAATACAGACGACCGACACCCTAATCTGATACCAAATTGTAACACCCCCATCCGTCGTATGGCATATAACAGAAGGTCCAGCTGGAACTCGATGCCATATACCACAGACAGTCGGAAGGGTTACAGAATAATACATAAAACTTAACTACCCATCCTAACACAGAGCATTCAAGCAGAAGCTTTTAAACAGTTTAAGAGAACCCAATATTTGCACAACAATGGCATGAATGTCCACTATACCACAGGAATGAAATACATCAAATACACAAACAAGTACATGGCCTTAAGGCCTTACAAATGTTCACTTGACACTATAATGTTTTATATACATCGGCTCACAGGCCGACCACACTTGACAAAAGTAAAATAACAGTTTGTTTGGCCTTCGAGGGCAAGCTCAACAACTTGGGCTTTGGCCCGCTACTTGGCGCTTGGTTCCGCAGCACCTGCAAGCAACATTCCACCGCACGGTGGAAAACAAAGCAACGGTCAGCTAAAGCTGAACAAATTATAACGAACCCGCCCCTTACTCGGGACATCGGTGCTCCTTCCCTGCATATCATTAGCCCAGCTAAATAGTAAAGTGCAAATATATATTTCGCCACAGGTTTAGGCTCGCTCGGCCAAACACCCCGTGCACTCAGGGCACATTCTCGGTGAATCCGGTCAATTCCGTGGCTTCACCACCACCCTCAGGATGGCAAACATTGTGAGCATTTTTGAGTCTTTCCGATCGCAGTCCAAGACTCCCGACTATGCCAACGGCCAGTTCCACTTTCGGGCCTCTAGCACCGAACCACAAAGCCCAGGTCCGTTTCCACCCGCCCGTTGCTCACGCCGCCTAGTCACTTTAAGACGTACGTGCAGGCCAAGCTTCACCCGGATCCTAAAACATTTCAAAACATCACATAACCCAGTTATGTTCAAGGCTGGCTCCCCGGCCGCCAAGTTAGCAGAACTACGATTCAGCACAGTTTTCCGGGTGCGCCTTGGAGTTAATCCCCAAGGATCTCTGCTGCAATCTACCGCATAGAAACCCGAAAATAACGCACGGACTCTTCTCCGGCTATTCATGCAACATCACCGATCCAGACAAACACGTCCGGGTAGGCTTCACACACAATGCCTATGCCCGTACTTCGATTCCAGACTCTAAACAAGGGGGACTTCACATATCTACCCCAAGGAACACCGCAAACTCAACGCACACTCGCGGGAGAGGGTTTTCCTATGCAAAGGAAGAAGAGCTTCACATGCTCAAGTTGAGAATTGTTACCCTTGAAGTCTGCTTAGGTGCCATGAAAAACTAGCCAAATAGAAAGCTTCGCAAAGGAATTCTCTCCACGGATCCGGTCTCGGTTCTCAATTCGGTGCTCTGATGCTCTGCCGGCGGCCGGATTCCTCCCTTCCATCTTCCTTGCTCTCTTCTCTCTCTAACATCTTAGAAAGAGGGAGTTAAAGATGAAATGAGGAATTAAACCTCTAATCTCAGACTAAACACAAGCAGGAACTCATCTTGTAACACCCCCGAAACTCAAAAGAGGGACAGGTGACGTTTTAAGCCAAGTCTGGGTTTTGGAGCAGGTGTCACGGGCATGACACGGGCGTGTCACGGGCATGACACGGGCGTGTCACGGGCGTGTTCGGCCACGGGTCATGTGGTCGATGTTTTGATGATCAACGATCGTCGAGTTGAGGCACACGGCCTGGGACACGGGCATGTCCTAGGGCGTGTCACACTCGGGAGCTTTCTGAGTCATGTACACGGGTCATGACACGGGAACAGACACGGGCGTGTCACATATGACACGGGCGTGTCGGGTGCCGTGTCGCATGCCGTGTCCTCCTCGGGAAACGAGTGTTGGTCGTTGCACACGGGGCATGACACGGGTTATGACACGGTCGTGTCGCATGTTACACGGGCGTGTCGGAGGCTGTGTCGAATGTTGTGTGCTGGTTATCGCGTTGGTCGAGACGGCGAATGGGTGACACGGCCATGCACACGGCCGTGTTGCAACCCGTGTTCGGCCCAGGTTTTGGAATTTTTAGGCTGAATCACAGCCGTCTGTTTCCTTGGTTTGAGATCTAATGGTGGGGGGATGTTCCTGATGAGTTATAACCAGGAATGGGGCTTGACAACCCTCATTTCACTTAAGCTTTCTCTTTCTAAAGCTAGAGAGAAGGGAGAGCAAGGAGGAAGAAGAAGGAGGTCAACTCCGGCCGCCGGTGGAGCTTCGGAGCTCTGATTCTCGATCCGAGTCCGGATCCACGAAGGCGAGGCCAATACGGTGCTTTACATCCGGCTAGATCGTCATGGCGCCGAGGAGAAATGCTAGGGTAATGATTCTCTTCTTGAATATGTGAAGCTCTTCTTCTTTTGTATGGGAAAACCCTTCTCCCGCGAGTGAGCGGCGAGATTGCGGTATTCCTTGGGGTAGATATGTAAAGTCCCCCTTATTAGAGTCCGGAATCGTAGTACGGACATATGAATGATGTGTGAAGCCTACCCGGACGTGTTGGTCCGGATCGGTGATGATTTGCTATGCATTGTTGGCCGGAGAAGACTCCGAGCGTTGTGTTTTTTTTCGGGTTGCTATGCGGTAGTATGCATCAGGGAATATGGGGGATTAACCCCGAGGTGCACCCGGAAATCTGGACGGAAACGCATTTCTGTCATATCGGTGGCCTGGGAGCCAACCGGGTACATAGCGGGGCTATGTACCATGTTTGATCGTTATTTGGGACTGGGGAAGCTTAGTCCGCATCAAAGGCCTAATGGCAATGACGGGGTTAGCAACGGGCTTGTGTACCCCTAACCGCTCCACCTGCTCGGTTAAAGCGACCTAAAGTTTTACGTGGGACTTACCGAGGTTTGGAGATCGAGTCTAGGCTGCGGATGAGAAGACTAATGTTGGGTTTCTATAAATAGTATGGCACAACACTTGTGCACGCAGCGGAAGTAATAAAATCTAGAACAACCCAAAGAGATTGGATCGGGCCATAAATGTTGAATCAAGAAGTTAAAACATAAATATGCAAAATTACCTCTTCGGTGTTGAGTCACAACTCAACAAAGTGCTCCAAGTGTGATTCCTTGTCGGTGGCGAGTCCTACGTGGAATAACGTCCACGTCTCTGCAGAAATCCACACGAGCGGGAGAACCCCGAGCTTCGTCGCACGAAGGATCGGGAGGAAGGTCAGCCGCACCTTGCAACTCCACGGACTGCTAGGTCCGCGCCAGGAGAGGCAATACCGACGAAGATCGTCGGAAATGGGAAGGTCGGCGGAGCAGACGCGGCGGCGGAACACTTCCGTCGGCGGTGTTCGGGATTCGGCAGGTCAGAACAGCAGCGGAACACTTCCGTCGGTTTCGATCAGCCGCAGGATGAATCGCGTTGAATCCTAAAAACCCTAAGTCCCCTTTTATACTATAAGTATAAATAGACCTAAAGCATATTTATCCGCAGACCACACAGTATAAGGTCCCAGAATCGATCGGTGAGAATCAGATCCAGAATCGGCGAGAATCAGATCCAGAATCGGCGAGAATTAGATCCAGAATCGGCGAGAATCACCTTGCACAAATGGCGTTGAGAGCGTTGAGTCATACTCAACGATTCTCGACGAATCTTCCAACGGCGTTGAGTCATCTCGACGACTCTCGACGACTCTGTCTTAGTCGTTGAATCATCTCGACGACTCTCGCCGAATTCGTCATGGCGTTGAAATCGTTGAGTCATACTCAACGATTCTCGACGACTCTCGTCGATTCTGCCATAGTCGACGAGTCAAACTCGACGACTCCCGTTGACTCTCGACGATTTTCCCTTGGCAACATTTGCCTGACTCCCCATACTGTAGGGTGATTGGTAACCTTTACCAACACAGTTAATCTTCCAATTTCTTCACATGCTCTTATGTACGACCCTGCAGGCTCATATCGCGTTGGCAGTGAGATTAATTGTTTGACCACTTCTAGATCACCATGGTAACTTCAACAGTCTCCCACTTGATCTTGAAAGTATCAAAACAAAAACCTCACAAACAATGAGCGGCATCTAGCAATGCATCATTGCTCCCCAAGCAATAAGAGTTCATAACTCATAAGCCTTCATGACCAATGTCCCAGCGTTGTCTTTGTCCCGTTGTCCCTTACATCCGGAAAGAACTAGAGGCATGGATCGTGTCACCCTCATAATAGCTCAATCCAAGTTTCTTGATCTAGAACGGACTTCCAGAGAATGATGAGTCCAATATCACATATTGACTCAACCAAGCATGGACATGCATTTCTCAGTCCAGTTCCATCAAGGGGCCCATGGATGCAACTCCTGTCATATAGGAGGACAAATCCCATATCTGCTCACACACAAACACCCAAATGATTCGTAACGTACCCAACAACCACCCTTATCATCAACCTTTCTCAAGGAAGACTTTAGATGGCATCAAAGCACGCTCTTCCTCACTTGATGAATGTTGTGACTTCAGGTCAAAGGACCACAACACCATTGTCAATTGAGACCTACTCGTGACACGATTGGATGACAATCCACAGAGTAGTCTCAGGTTGGGTCTGTCCAGTACAACTTGTTCATTAACAAGTACCCACGTGATGACTTGATATCACAATATCATGACCTGTGAGAACTGGTCATCAGTCAACGCACGTGCTAGTCTTAAGGTATCATCATCACCCTTAGTTTCTATGACGATACAACGACTAGGGACCTTTTAAGAATGAAGCTTCAAATAAATCATAGGCTCTCACATTCAAGTCACGTACTTGATGTCCTATGGAAGCGAACACTCTAAGGGTATTTATTATGTTACAATTTAACTATCATATATATAAAAAAAACATAATAAAAGAACTTGCCACTAATTATGAAAGGAAACATTTAGGTACAAAATTCATCAAATGAATAAACAATAAACAGCCAACAAAATATATGTTTACATGCAACCCACAAGACTCCCACTAGAGTTGATCGTTCAGGTATCGTATACCCATTGATCTAGTATGACCATCATGCTTTCTCTGCGCGAGAGGCTTTGTCACTGGATCCGCAATATTCTCCTCAGTCGGCACTCTGCAAATGTTCACATCTCCTCGTTCGACAATCTCACGAATAAGATGGAACCGCCGAAGTATGTGCTTGGAGCGTTGATGGGATCTAGGTTCCTTAGATTGTGCAATTGCACCATTGTTATCACAGTAGAGAACTACAGGACCAACAATGCTAGGAACTACATCAAGCTCGCCGATGAATTTCCTAATCCATACAGCCTCCTTCGCTGCGTTAGCCATGGCGATATACTCGGCCTCTGTTGTAGAATCAGCAACTGTCTCTTGCTTGGAACTCTTCCAGCTCACAGCTCCTCCATTAAGGCAAAACACAAACCCTGATTGAGACTTTGAATCGTCTCTATCAGTTTGGAAGCTAGCATCCGTGTAACCACTTACAACGAGCTCTTCCTCTCCACCATACACCAAGAATACATCCTTAGTCCTTCTCAAGTACTTCAGGATATTCTTGACTACAATCCAGTGACATTCACCGGGGTCTGACTGATACCTGCTAGTCATGCTCAAAGCATAGGAGACATCGGGTCGAGTGCATAACATTGCATACATGATTGATCCAATTGCATCAACTTCATACGGTCCTTATCTTCACAAGATTTTGGACACTGGTCCTTAGAGAGATTCACACCATGAGACATGGGTAAAAATCCTTTCTTGGACTCAAGCATGTTGAACCGATTCAACACCTCTTCAATGTATGTACTCTGGGTCAAACCCAGCAACTTCTTCGATCTATCTCTATTGATCTTAATACCGAGTATATATGTCGCTTCACCCAAATCCTTCATTGAAAAGCAGTTCCCTAGATTGTTCTTAACAACTTTCATGGTAGGAATGTCATTCCCAATCAACAGTATGTCATCTACATACAATATCAGGAAGACAATTATGCTCCCACTGATTCGCTTGTAAACACAAGGCTCATCTTCATCCTTGATGAAACCAAACTCTTTGATTTTCTCATCAAAACGAAGATTCCAACTTCGAGAGGCCTGTTTCAGTCCATAGATGGACTTGTTCAGCTTGCATATTTTAGTGGCTTCATATGGGGATACAAAACCCTCGGGTTGTGTCATATACACTTCCTCAAGGAGGTTTCCATTAAGGAAAGCCATTTTGACATCCATCTGCCAGATCTCGTAGTCATAATACGCAGCAATAACAAGCAATATCCTTATGGACTTAACCATGACAACAGGGGAAAAGGTCTCATCATAGTCAATACCATGAATTTGCTTGAAACCTTTAGCCACCAGTCGCCCTTTGAATGTCTGTACATTCCCATCCATGTCGATCTTGTTCTTGAAGACCCATTTGCACCCTATGGGTCGTACCCCTTCAGGTGGTTCCACCAAGTTCCAAACTTGGTTTGCGTACATGGAGTCCATTTCGGATTTCATAGCCTCAAGCCATTTGTCGGAGTCCGGTCCATTCATAGCCTCTTGGTAGGTTGCTGGTTCATCATCATGATCCATAAGCAACACATTACCTATTTGAGACACGAGAAATCCATATCTCTCAAGCTCAAACCTCGGTCTACCAGATCTACGTAGGACTTGTGCTTCTTGAGTAGGTTCTCCAGCTACAACATCTTGTAGTCCTATCTCAGGATCCAATTCCGGTTCATTCACTACCTGTGGGTCTTGAACTTCTTCAAGTTCTACCTTTTCAGTCTTTCTTGATAAGAACTCTTTCTCCAAGAAGACGCCAGTCCTTGCGACAAACACTTTGCCCTCGGACGGCAGGTAAAAGTAATACCCTTTCGTTTCCTTAGGATATCCCACTAGATAACATTTATCCGATTTGGGTTCCAGCTTGTCAGGCATTTGACGTCGCATGTATGCCTCACAGCCCCAAATTTTAATGAACGACATACTAGGACGCTTCCCAGTCCATATCTCATATGGTGTCTTTAGAACCGTTTTCGTTGGAGCGCGATTCAATGTCATTGCAGCAGTCTCTAAAGCAAAACCCCAAAAGGAAACAGGCAAGTCTGCATGACTCATCATCGAACGTACCATGTCTAACAGAGTACGATTTCTCCTCTCAGACACACCATTATGTTGTGGTGTTCTAGGTGGAGTGAGCTGTGATACAATACCACACTCTTTCAGATGATCACGGAACACATGACTCAGGTATTCGCCACCTCGATCAGATCGGATTGCTTTAACCCTTTTACCCAACTGGTTCTCTACTTCATTTTTGAACTCTTTGAACTTTTCAAAGGTCTCGGATTTGCACTTCATAAGATACACATATCCGTATCTACTGAAATCATCAGTAAATGTAACGAAGTAGAAATACCCACCTCTAGCCATGGAACTCATGGGTCCGCATACATCACTATGTACAACACCCAAGAGATCCTCAGCCCTCTCAGTATAGCCCGTGAAAGGAGCTTTAGTCATCTTGCCTAACAAACAAGATTCGCATCGCTCAAATGATTCATAATCAAATGAGTCCAAAAGTCCATCTCTATGGAGCTTGGATATGCGCTTCTCGTTTATATGGCCCAAACGACAATGCCAGAGATATGTAGGGTTTGAGTCATTTGTTCTTAGTCTTTTATTATTTTCTACATTATAGATCTGATGGTCCAAGTTCAAAACATAAAGACCATTAAACAATTGGGCTACAACATAACAAACATCATTCTTAAATATAGAACAACAGTTGTTCTTAATCATAAAAGAAAATCCAATCATGTCCAAGCATGAAATGGATATAATGTTTCTAGTTATTGCCGAAACAAAATAACAGTTATCTAGTTCTATTACAAGCCCACTGGGCAAAGAAAGACGGTAAACCCCTACGGCTACAGCAGCAACTCTTGCTCCATTGCCGACACGAAGGTCCACCTCCCCTTTACTCAGCAATCTTCTCCTTCCCAGTTCCTGCACATTTGTACAAATGTGAGAACCACATCCGGTATCTAATACCCAAGATGAAGGAGCAGAAAGGTTTATTTCTATAACGTAAATACTTGAAGCGGAAGTCATACCTCCCTTCAATTTTTGCAAACCCTCAATGTACGAAGGACAGTTCCTCCTCCAATGACCAGCCTTGCCACAGTGGTGGCATTTCCCCTCCTTCACCGTGCTCTTCTTCTTCATCAGTGCAGAAGACTTGGGTTCAAGATGTGACTTAGGTCCCACCTTCGTCTTCTTGAAACCCTTGGCCTTGCCCTTGCCCTTATGCACCATCAGTATGGGGCAGGCAGGCTTGGCCTTCTTCATATTGATCTCGGTAGTTCTCAACATGCCTAGGAGCTCGGGCAGTGTCTTGTCTATCTCATTCATGTTGTAGTTCAAGACAAACTGCTCGTAACTGTCCGACAACGATTGCAGGATCAGATCTGTGGCCAACTCTTGACCTAGAGGAAAACCCAGTCTTTCAAGGTTCTCTATATACCCAATCATCTTGAGTACGTGAGTCCCTACTGAGTCTCGAACTCCCATCTTGCACTGAAACAATGCTTTTGTGACATCGAACCTCTCTTGACGAGCCTGCCCTTGAAACATTTTCTTGAGATGCTCGTCAATCTCCTTGCACCTCATGTTCTCATGTTGCTTCTGAAGCTCAGAGTTCATGGTGGCAAGCATAAGGCACTCGACGTCTAAAGCGTCATCAGTATACTTCTTATAAGTATCTTTATCAGCACGGGAAGAATTCCCGGTCGGCACCTCGGGGGCTTCCTCTTCCAAGACATAGAGCTTTCGCTCTTGCCTGAGAACAATTCTCAGGTTCCTGTACCAGTCCATGTAATTAGTCCCACTGAGCTTGTCCTTCTCAAGGATGGCTCTAAGAGACAACGTGGAGTGTGAAACACTTGCCATGGAATTCTACAAGAAATTATGCAGAACAACATCAGTACCAAAATTTCAAATACAATTTATTTTAATTTGGACTTCAATTAAAACTCCCACTATTTTATTCGAAATAATAGCCCTCACTATCAATTCGGAGAGTTCATGCGAGCTACTCTCTTAGTGGACAAGATCCGTATTTCACCAACACAATGAGTCAGCTTTGGCTTTCCTCTCACGATGCGGTTATTTAGGTAGGCAACGCTTGCCAATTGCATCCTCATGCAATTCTTGTATGGTCGGTGAATAACTCCTTATCCGTATCCATCATATGGTGCATGCCAACCCTATGCCAATAGGCACTCAACCTTTGAGGTCACCTAGTTAAGATAGACCCGATGTCGACAGTGGGATATCACAATTATCCGCTCGCACCCTTACCAAGATAGATTAATGCACCTTGCTTTGGCAAGCCCACACTTCATCGATCGAGGCAGGAAGAGTGTCATCCATCGGAAGGCATCCGAACACTTAATATTTAATGAAGGGATTTTGATTATAGGTTAACAATTAACCATGATCAACATTTGATCAATGTGCACATCCAAAGAAAAACAATTTTTCTAAAACCACATGCATCCCTTATGTGTACAACCTGACACTATCAACATTTGATAGAAGGAAGGGCTAAATCTGAACATCCGGACACTTCCAAATCCTCAGATTTACATGCATTGGACAAAGGCAAAGACAACTCAACTTAAAACAGTAGACAAGCTCATCTCTCTATGTTGGATTCAAAATCCAAAACAAAATGGAGGGATGGTTACTGCTAAGGAGACAATAATTCCTAACGATTAGAAATTACCACAAGATTCCAGACGTTCCCAGCGGGGTGCCAAGATTAAATCTAGACATTTAGAACACTTCTAAATCCCTAGGTTTACACGTACTGGAATAACCTAACTTCCAAAACAACAATCATGGCCGCAACCTCCCTCTGATACCACTGTTGGGATTCTATAAATAGTATGGCACAACACTTGTGCACGCAGCGGAAGTAATAAAAACTAGAACAACCCAAAGAGATTGGATCGGGCCATAAATGTTGAATCAAGAAGTTAAAACATAAATATGCAAAATTACCTCTTCGGTGTTGAGTCACAACTCAACAAAGTGCTCCAAGTGTGATTCCTTGTCGGTGGCGAGTCCTACGTGGAATAACGTCCACGTCTCTGCAGAAATCCACACGAGCGGGAGAACCCCGAGCTTCGTCGCACGAAGGATCGGGAGGAAGGTCAGCCGCACCTTGCAACTCTACGGACTGCTAGGTCCGCGCCAGGAGTGGCAATACCGACGAAGATCGTCGGAAATGGGAAGGTCGGCGGAGCAGACACGGCGGAGGAACACTTCCGTCGGCGGTGTTCGGGATTTGGCAGGTCGGAACAGCAGCGGAACACTTCCGTCGGTTTCGATCGGCCGCAGGATGAATCGCGTTGAATCCCAAAAACCCTAAGTCCCCTTTTATACTAAAAGTATAAACAGACCTAAAGCATATTTATCCGCAGACCACACAGTATAAGGTCCTAGAATCGATCGGCGAGAATCAGATCCAGAATTGGCGAGAATCAGATCCAGAATCGGCGAGAATCAGATCCAGAATCGGCGAGAATCAGATCCAGAATCAGCGAGAATCACCTTGCACAAATGGCGTTGAGAGCTTTGAGTCATACTCAACGATTCTCGACGAATCTGCCAACGGCGTTGAGTCATCTCGACGACTCTCGACGACTCTGTCTTAGTCGTTGAATCATCTCGACGACTCTCGCCGAATTCGCCATGGCGTTGAAATCGTTGAGTCATACTCAATGATTCTCGACGACTCTCGTCGATTCTGCCATAGTCGACGAGTCAAACTCGACGACTCCCGTCGACTCTCAACGATTTTCCCTTGCCAACATTTGCCTGACTCCCCATACTGTAGGGTGATTGGTAACCTTTACCAACACAGTTAATCTTCTAATTTCTCCACATGCTCTTATGTGCGACCCTGCAGGCTCATATCGCGTTGGCAGTGAGATTAACTGTTTGACCACTTCTAGATCACCATGGTAACTCCAACAACTAAATGCTCACAAGATTGCCACCCTGGGGGTGGTGGTGGAGTCGAGGACCGGACGGGGTTCGGACTGGCTTTGCCGAGTAAGTGCCCTGAGAGCACGGGGTGTATGGCCGTGTGAGCATGCACCGGAGATGTGATGCTTATTTTGCTATGTTGCTTGTTTTGCTAACAAGTGCAGGGAAGAAGCTTTGCCGCCCCGGTTTGGGGGCGGAATCGTTATAATTTGGTCAGCATAGCTGACCGTTGCCTTTATTTACCACCGTGCGGTGGATTGTTGCTTGCAGGTGCTACGGAGCCGAGAGGTAAATAGCGGGCTAAAGCCCGAGTTGCTGTGCCGGCCCTCGAAGGCCAAGTTTTGAGTGTTTTACTTTTTGTACTCATGTGTGACCGGCCTGCGTGCCGAGGTTTGGAAGACACTTTTTATTAAGCAAACTCTTGTAAGGCTTTAAGGCCAATATTCGTGTATTAAACATTCCTTGTTTTTAGTTGCGTGGACATTCATGTTAGCAGGGTTCTTAATTGTGCAACTTAATAATTGCTTCTGCTAGGTGCTGTGTAGGATGTTGTGATTGGTTGAATGGTTTCAATGCGTAACCAACCGGTCTGTCCGTAGTATATGGCGTCGGGACCCGGCCAGACCTACTGTTACATACTATGTGACGGATAGGGGCGTTACAAATTAGTATCAGACTACTGGTTTCGGTCAAGCTTAAATGAATTCATGGGCGAATTCACTTTAAGGGGTGGTGAGCACATGTGCGTGCGTCATCGTTATAACATGAAAAGAACCCATGAGTGTCCACTTAGGAATTAAAATACACATGTTTGAGGAACCTGCGTGTTCTTATAATTGCTTTTTGCAATTTTGTTCAGTCACTTATGGTGTTTTGAACGGCTATAGGTGTCCGGAAGTGGAGCATGGCAGTCGGAACACACGTTTGCTGAGCAAAGTTCTGCACCAAGTAACGTTCCTGAGACCCCTATGTCTTTGGAAACCATAAGAAGGGTGGTTGAAGCGGTATTCGCTGTGACCAACGCACAACATGGTAGTAATGTGCAACCCTTCGTCCCTGAGATGGCCCCAACATCGGGCGGTATGTTGGAGCAAAGGGCATTTGGAGGTCATTTAGAGCAGCAGATGAGCATGACTGTGGTGCAGGGAGCGCATTCAGTTGACGCATATTTGCAGACGTTCCTTATGTTAAGGCGCTACCCAGACTTTGAATGGGAAAGCGAGCAATCTATAGTTGATAGATTTTATAACTGTCTGTGCAGCGAGTTGCGTATTCTACTGCTAGGACCAAAGTTATTGGGATTCCGAGCTTTGGTGGAGTCGGCCAGAGCTTTGGAGGTGGAGTTGGGGAAAACTCACCAAGTACCAGTGGATAGGGTACCAAACCCTACAGATCCTATAAGGACTGTCTATGGAAAGATGCCGAGAAAAGAGGCTGGGTCATCTACTACTCGAACTACCCTCAATTGTTATTCTTGTGGCAAGAAAGGGCATCTCGCCAGAGAGTGTTGGGAGAGTGCTCAAAAGACAAGGAAAGTTTTGGAAGCAGCAGTCGAAGATGCTATGACAAAGGATTCGGTGGTCAAGTTAACAACCTCAAAATCTGGGTACCGTAGGTGGTACAAGAAGGCTAGGAGGTCGGGTCTAGTCCCTTCCTCTAGCACATCCGGAGCGACTACAGTCCAAACCCCGGATGCATGCTTTGTTTGTGGAAAGCCGGAGCACTATGCCCGAGAATATTGGAGTGGACGCCCAATGTCCAAAAAGTAGTCGGTGTCAATATCTAAAGAGAAAGGCAAGGCGGTGGCGTCCACCGCATCGCTGTTTACTTCGGCCCAACCGGGAGTGAACATCCTTGGCCAGCAGGAGGCCATGTGGCTGACCATCGGGTCGTCGGGTATGGTTTAATTGTTAGCAATCTTGCTTCTTGCCTTATGCGTGTTAACTTAGAACTTTAAGTTCTAGGCTTTATTTTAGAATCTTGGTAATCCGGAGAGAGCATAGTTTCGATACGGGAACTTCGCATTCCTGTTATCCGAAGAATCTATATCGTGCATCAGAGTCTTCCCTTCGATGGTAAAGTGAGCAATCCGGATGGGTTATTACCCAGTAGTCGTCCAGTGCGCGCGGAGATACAGTCTGTGCGGTAAGAGTCTTATTGAAAGTCAAGGATTCGACTTGCTAGCGTCACTGTTGTCGTTAGTAGAGTTTGATGTCATCTTTGTTATGGACTAGCTTTCGGGGCAGAAGGCTTTTATCGTTTGCAATCGCAAAGAGACCTAGCCGGGTGTTGGGCAGGAGACAACGTTTGCAGAACTGAAGGGATCGAGCAGGACACTGACGTCTGCCCTCCCGGTGGTCAAGACAGTTCGTGCTGGAGCAGAGCTGTTCTTCACGTTAGTGGAGGCTATAACGCCTAAGTCCACTCGGGGTAATATCCCAGTGGTTTGTGAGTATCCCGATGTGTTCCCTAACAATCTCCCTGGAGCCCCACCGTAGCGAGAGATCAATTTCACGATTGAGTTGTGCTATGTGCTAAACCTATGTCACGCTCTCCTTATAGGCTGATGCCTAAGGTGATAGCGGAGTTAAAGGTTCAACTAGAAAAGTTGATGGAGCAAGGGTAGGTGCGTGCAAGCTCGTTTCCTTGGAGCGCACCGGTCCTCTTTACTTAGAAGAAGGACGGGAGCTTGCAATTTTGTATCCGTTGCAGAGAGCTGTGTAAGTTTGCAGAAATAGGACAAGTAATCGATCCAAATGATCGATGATCTTCTGATCAGTTAGTCGGGTCTTCGGTGGACTCAGTAGTGGATCGTAAGTCCGGTTACCCTCATCTGAGAATAAGGGTAAGTGTTATCGCAAATGCGGTATTAAGTACGAGTGATGAGCAATCCGAGCCTATGATCGTGCTGTCTTGGCAGTCAAGTGTGGCATCAGTGTTCATAGACCGGATGAGCGGAATGTTCATGGAGTACCTAGTCCAGTTTGTGATCGTCTTCATCGACGACACATTGGGGGAAATTTTAGTGCGAAGGGCATCGCTTCTGAATATCTACTCTTGGTTTTGTGGACGCTAAAAAGGAACCATGTATACACCAAGTTCTCCGAACACGAGTCTTGGGTTATCCTTATAGCGCTTCTCGGTCCTTTAGTTGGTAGAGTGAGAGCGTGTGGGCCCAACGTTGTTAGTCGTAATACGAGGGTGGCCTGTGTTGTCTCGGTAGCGGAAATCCAGAGTTTCTGGTGTGGTCGGCTACTACAGGCACTTCGTAGAGGACTTCCTGCGGATAGTATTACCCCTCGCATCGTTGTCAAGGAAAAGCTTAAAAGGATTGCTTAGATGCGCGAGTACGCCCAAGCTGTGAAGGGTTAAAGAGTTGGTCAACCACGGCGCCAGTGTTAAGTTCGTCGAGTGGAACCAAAAGCTGTGAGATCTACGGCACTGCCTTAGGCAGTGGATTGGACTGCGTGCTGCTGCAGCGTGGTAATGTTGTGGCTTATGGCTCGCATTAGTTGCAAGAGCACGAAGGGAATTGTCCAGTCCGTCATCTGGAGTTCGTGGCCGTGTGTGTTGCACAAAAACTAGGGAGGCATTATGTGTATGGTGCAAAAGTCAGTGTCTGTACCGATCCTATGAGCCTGATACATTGGTGGGATCGAAAGGATCTAAAATTGAGGCAGCAAAAATGGATGGAGTTCTTGGGGGACTATACGTTCGAAAGTTATTTTGTGCTCGTTGTAAGGCAATGTGTTGCGGATGCGTTGAGATGCAGGGCTTCCTCCCAAGCCAACTAGTTGTAGGTTCATGTTGAGGGTTTGACCCGGGAGTTGGAGATGTTAGCTATCTCTTGCGTTGAAAAGCAGACTAGCGTTGAAGCATAACTGAACTGGTCGGAAGTACAGTATGACCTGGCTGATCATAGTTGGCAGACTATGGTTTGTGTAGCTGCATGAAGGAAATCATGGGTGCGGCTCGGTGGGTCAAAAGCCCAAGTCGACGGTTGTGGGTAGGCTACCAAGGAAAGACAATCGTTTGTGCAGCCCAAGCATGGGTAATTTATGGGTGGAGTTGTGATACGTCATACCAAGTACTCAACTCGCTTAGGAGGCACAAGTTGTGCCGATATCTAAAGAAATTGCTTTGGTGGCCGGGGCTCAAGAGAGTCGTAGCGTTGTTTGTGGCTAAGTGCCAGCCTTGCGCCTTAGTGAAGGCACAGTGCCAAGTGCCGGGGAATTCTTGAATCCTTGCCTAGTTCGGAATAGAAGTTCGACTGGACTGTGTGCATGGTTTGCCAAAGTCACAGTGGGGTAGCGACGCCGTGTGGGTGATCGTAATTGTGTTAACTTTAGTGTCGCACTTCATTCCGCATAGGAAGGATAATTCGGCGGAGTAACTGGCAAATGTTTTTGGATATCATAGTTAGACTGCATGGTGTGCCCCATAACATCGTGAGCAATCGAGGTGGGCATTCTACGTCAAATGATTGGAGGTGGTTACAGAAAGTGCTGGAGACTAAGTTGTAGTTTAGTCCAGTCTTACATCCGCGGACGGATGAGCAGACCGAGTGGGTCAATAGGATGTTGGAGGACGTGCTTCGCATGTGCGTTCTGGACTTCGGGAAGCAGTGGGAAGGCCATCTATTTTGGTAAAGTTTGCGTACAACTTTAGCTACCAAGCGAGCATACAAATGGCGCCCTTCGAGGCCCTATAAGGTTGAAGTTGTCGCATGTCATTGTCGAGGCTATTAACGGATGACACGAAGTTGTATTTAAAGTAAGAGATGGTAAACACTACCCCTTTGGTGCGAACCATATGATAACTGTTGCTAATCGCTCAGGGGAGGAAGGCTAAGTACTTTAACGCCACGTATCGGAATGTGGAGTTATCGGATGGCGTATAGGAAGTTATAGTCGTTCAAGAGTGTTTCACGGGAGCGATGCTTGGGGAAGCTGAGCCCGGTATAACTTGGACCACTTGAGATTTCTAGAGCGGTTTGGTGAGGCAGCGCAAGAGCCTTCGAACTTGATCGTGAGTGATCAAGTTTTGGTGGACGAAAGGTTGACGTCTAGGGTCAAACCTGTTCGTTTTGGAGACCGTGAAGTCGAGCGACTTTGTCTCAATAAAATCAAGATAGTCGTGGTCCGGTGGGGCAATTGCGATAGCAAGGAGCTCTCTTAGGAATGAGAACAATCTATGCTGGATGTGTACCCAGAGCTGTTCCGCCTGGGTATCGCTGAGAGTTTCTGTTTTCTCTCCTTTAGTAATTTCGTTGACGAAATTCTTTTAAGGGGGGGGAGAGTTGTAACACCCCCGACACTCAAAACAGGGACAGGTGACGTTTTAAGCCAAGTCTGGGTTTTGGAGCAGGTGTCACGGGCGTGACACGGGCGTGTCACGGGCGTGTTCGGCCACGGGTCATGTGGTCGACGTTTTGACGATCAGCGATCGTCGAGTTGAAGCACACGGCCTGGGACACGGGCGTGTCCCAGGGAGTGTCACACTTGGGAGTTTTCTGAGTCATGTACACGGGTCATGACACGGGCACAGACACGGGCGTGTCACATGTGACACGGGCGTGTCGGGTGCTGTGTCCTCCTCGGGAAACGAGTGTTGGTCGTTGCACACGGGGCGTGACATGGGTTGTGACACGACCGTGTCACATGCGACACGGACGTGTCGGAGGCCGTGTCGAATGCCGTGTGCTGGTTATCGCGTCAGTCGAGACGGCGAATGGGTGACACGGTCATGCACACGGCCGTGTTGCAACCCGTGTTCGGCCCAGGTTTTGGAATTTTTAGGCTGAATCACAGCTGTCTGTTTCCTTGGTTTGAGATCTAATGGTGGGGGGATGTTCCTGATGAGTTATAACCAGGAATGGGGCTTGACAACCCTCATTTCACTTAAGCTTTTTCTTTCTAAAGCTAGAGAGACGGGAGAGCAAGGAGGAAGAAGAAGGAGGTCAACTCCGGCCGCCGATGGAGCTTCGGAGCTCCGATTCTCGATCCGAGTCCGGATCCACGAAGGCGAGGCCAATACGGTGCTTTCCATCTGGCTAGATCATCATGGCGCCGAGAAGAAATGCTAGGGTAATGATTCTCTTCTTGAGCATGTGAAGCTCTTCTTCTTTTGCATGGGAAAACCCTTCTCCCGCGAGTGAGCGGCGAGATTGCGGTATTCCTTGGGGTAGATATGTAAAGTCCCCCTTATTAGAGTCCGGAATCGTAGTATGGATATAGGCATGATGTGTGAAGCCTACCCGGACGTGTTGGTCCGGATCGGTAATGATTTGCTATGCATTGTTGGCCGGAGAAGACTCCGAGAGTTGTGTTTTTTTTCGGGTTGTGATGACTAGTTTTAGTCATCCTTTTTGGGGGTAATTTTGTAGCTTAAATCCCTAAGTATTGTTATAATTTTGTGTTTTGATGTCATTTTATGGTTTGATGTTAAAATCTATATTGTCTTATTATATGTATTATGTCACCTTATATTGTGTTATGTTTATTATTAGTTTATGTTTTGTTTTAATGTTTTAATGTTTTTTTGATGTTTTGTTATTTTAATGTTTTAATGTTATTAATATTTTGTTTTTTATGTTTTGTTTTTTTATGTTTAACTAACTTATGTTTTGTTTTTTTTTGTAGGATCAACCTAGCCAAGCAACCCGAGCCCAAGCAGCCCCCTACATGAAGCTCGGCCAGCCCTCCATCATGCAAGCTCCTACCCGAGCCCACCACATGCAGCAGCCCACTTCAAAGCCCTTCTTTTCCCTCTACCCGAGCCCATGCAGCCAGCCCAACATGCCTTCAAAGTTTGTGGCTGGCCCCCTTCACACATTCAAGAGCAGCCCCCCTCTTTCATTAAATGCCATGCATGAATATTTTCATGCATGGCCGGCCACCCTTTATTTCTCATGCATGCACTATGCCTTCCCTCTCTCTCCATTATTTTGCATGCATGAATCTCCCCCTTGACATGGTCGGCCCCTCTCCTTTTACCCCTTCTACAAGCTTTCATTCTTCCCCTCCTTATTTTATATTTTTCATTAAATGAAATACATGAACCCCCCCCCCCCCCTCTTTTCTCTCTCGCCTCCATAATTGCATGCATGAACCTCCTTCCATCCACATGGTCGTCCCCCCCTTGTTCCCTTTCATATTTCTTATGTTCTAGAATCCTCTCCATCCCCTATATAAGCCACCCCAACCCTCAAGCCAAAGGATTACAAAAATTGTTGGAGTGAAGTTCTAAGCAAAGTTTGAGTGTTGAGTTGGAGATTTTGAGTGTTTGTGAGTTGTAATTCTCTTTTCATTATTGTCATAGTTTTTCATTAGTGCAAGCTTTATTTTTTATGATTTCATGTTATAATTTTCTTTTCCTTGTAGTGGCATAATTTGGCCTTTATATTTCCTTGCTTTGTACTCTTTCTTTGTTCAAGTAATAAAACATGTTCTTCTCTTATTTTACTTTGTCTTTCCTTTCGAATATGCGTAGCTAATTTTCCTTTAGCATTCGATCGTGAGGATCCATAAAATGAGATGAGGGTTTCTTTTATTTCATAGTTTTATTTTTTGCTTAATTCTACTCGGTCCTTCTTTGATTTTTATTTCGTCGACTACGTATTTCCGGTATATGGTAGTAGGCTTAGGATCTCATATTTGACTAGCCGAGAGGCTCGTGAATGTGAAAGATCACTCAAAGAAGGAAGGAGTTGAACGCAACCCTAGAGATAGGACGACGTAAATCTTCCGGATTGGAGTCAAATCCAATAGTGTGGATCACATTGATAATGCAACTTTAGGCTTCTTTGGTTTGTAAAGAGATTTCGATCAAAGAGTCTATAAGTTAGGAGACCTAATGCTCTAGCGAGATTTTGTCTCATTTTCGGATCCGTCACGGCCGAGTATGATTTGCAAATTTAAAACTATACCTTTTATTTCTCTCGTTTCATTTTATGGTGAATCAATGATTGAATGCTAGCTTTTTAATATAAGTTTTTCGTCTCGCAAATTATCGTTTATTTCACTTTTAAAAATTCTCAAAATCCAACAATTTTCCGGTAGGATAATAGTTCAAGCGTGAGTAGCAGTACTTGACAACCCCGTGTTTAAATACGACCTTGATACTACGATTCGACAGGTACGCTTGCCTGTTCGGGTTTTGGCCCATCAAGTTTTTGGCGCCGTTGCCGGGGACTTTTCTTCGTCAATATTTTGAAAACGCTTTCGCTATTACTTCTGCAAAATCAAAAAAAATTTATTTTCTTTTATTATTATAATCAACCCACCTCATCTTATTTTCTACCCAACCTAAAATCTCTCGAAAAGGGTAAGGGGCTTTAAGCGCCACCATTTTACCTAGTACCTTGTGAACCCTTCACCGGGTAGCCCTTGGGAAGTTCGAGAGCCAAACCGTAAAAATTCTTTTTTCAAAAAAAATCTTTTCTTCTCTTTTTCTTTCTTTTTCAAGTTTTCATTCTTCTTCGTCTTCTTTGCTAGTGCATGTCCCAAGCGAATCCGTCGCTACTTGTTGATTTGGACCCAGAAATCGAACGCTCCTTTCGGAGACAACTATGATTCGGGGCTTCCACTTCTCAAACAGCGGTTGAGGATTCCTTCGGGGATTGTAATTTCAATTCTGAAATGGGAGATCCTAACCCAGAAATGGCTCAGCAAAGGACCATGTCTGATTATGCTCGACCCAATCTGGAGGGGGACTGAAACGAGTATTGTTCGACCTGCGATTGCGAACAATAACTTCGAGCTTAAGCCTAGCATCATACAAATGGTGCAGCAATATGTATAGTTCGACGGATTGTAAGATGAAGATCCGAACTTACATATTGCTAGTTTTCTTGAAATCTGTGATACCTTTAAAATCAATGGTGTCTCAGACGATGCTATAAGGCTTAGACTCTTCCCCTTCTCCTTAAGGACCAAAGACAAACAGTGGTTGAGTTCTCTTCTAAGAGGATCAATCACTACTTGGAACATTTTAACTGAAAAATTTCTCTCTCGCTACTCCCCCCCCCCCCGCCAAAACTGCTAAGTTGCGAAATGATATAATTTCATACTCTCAAATTGCTTCTGAGACCCTCTATGACACTTGGGAGAGGTTCAAAGAGCTTTTGAGAAGATGCCCACATCATGCTCTGCCTGTATGGTTGCAGGTCCAGACATTCTACAATGGGCTAAACCAAGAAACTAAGCAGATGATAGATGCCGCTTCCGCTGGTTCTTTAGACCGCAAAACTCCGGAAGCCGCTCTTGAGCTTATCGAGGACATGGCGATGAACACCTATCAGTGGAATTCGTCCAAGACTCGCCCATCTAAACCTGCAGGTATATATGAAGTGGATTCGGTGTCGTAACTGGCGCTGCAAGTGGAAATGCTAAACAAGAAGATATCGGAGATGACTGCTCCCTCCGCCGCTAAGGTATATGAAAATGCTGCTGCTGCTGAGCAGGTGGATTATCTGGGTAACATACCCAGGCCTGCTCAAAATAATTCTGCCAATAATTTTTCTACTTTTTCGAATTTTTCTTCTCCTCCTGGTTTTTCTTCTTCGAACACTTATCATCCTGGATGGCGTAACCATCCTAATTTTTCTTGGAGTAATAACGCTAATGATGTATGCCCACCGCACGATTTTACACCACCACCACCACCACAACAACAAAATTTTCAAAAACCTTCCCCTTTGGAAGAGATCCTCGCTAATTATATAAGCTCAAACGATGCTGTTATTAGAAACTTAACAGGATCAATGAAAAATTTAGAAAATCAGGTTGGCCAACTCGCCAAGACTTTTTCTGAGAGACCACCTGGAACTCTTCCCTCGAACACTGAGCCTAAACCCAAGGGAGCATGCAAATGCGATTTCCCTTCGGAGCGGTAAGGTTGTTAACGAGCCCACCACAAGGGAAGAGCCAAGGGTGATTGTCCCTCATGTTATTATCCCGACGGAAAATGATAAATCAACTCTTGAAAATGAAAAATCTATTTTTGACAAAGAAAAGGATATTTCTATTCTTTCTAATTTTCAAAATGATGCTCCTGTTATTATAAAGGAATCTCCGCCACCTCCTTATCCGGCTCGACTTAGGAAGGAAAAACTAGACGATCAGTACAAACGCTTCCTTGAAATGTTCAAACAAATTCACATTAATTTATCATTTCATGAAGCGATTAGTCAAATGCCTAAGTATGCGAAGTACTTTAAGGATCTATTAACAAACAAGACGAAATTGGAAAATTTATCACATGTAACATTAAATGAAGAATGCTCGGCGGTCGTTAAAAACTCTAATCTTCCTAAAAAGATAAACGATTCGGGTAGTTTTTCCATTCCTTGCGTCTTTGGTGATTTATTTGTTAAACATGCGTTAGCAGATCTAGGAGCGAGCATCAATTTGATGCCTTTTTCTTTATTCAAGAAACTAGGATTGGGCACTCTTAGCCCTACAAGAATGAGTATCCAATTAGCTGATAGGTCCATTAAGTACCCATTAGGTATCATTGAGGACGTGCTAGTGAAGGTCGACAAATTCATCTTCCCGGTGGATTTTGTCATTCTTGATATTGAAGAGGACGTCGAGGTCCCTCTTATCCTTGGCCGACCATTCCTAGCCACCTCTCGAGCAGTTATCGATGTTAGTAACGGAAAGTTGTTTTTGCGTGTGGGAGATGATGAGGTCACATTTTCTTTTAATCAATCCATGAAAAACTCTTTAAAAAATGATGACTCATGTTTTTTTATTGATGTTTTAAAAGAAGATTCTTCCCTTTCCCTTTCTAACATTTCTTCTAATGAATTTTCCTCTTATTTTTCTGAAATTTCTTCAAATGATTTTGAAAACATGGTGATATCAATACAAGAAAATTTTGAAAATAATTCCGTCTTTGGTAGAAAAAAGTATGAAAATATCATTTTTGAAAAAGAAAAGAATTTAAAAAACTCTTATGATGAACTACCCCATCTTGATTTAAAACCACTTCCTGACCATCTCAAATATGCCTTTCTTGCAAAAGATTCTAAATTGCCCGTTATAATCTCGGCCTATCTTTCTAAATCCGAAAACGATCAGTTGATCGAAGTACTACAAAAACATCGCCGAGCCATAGCGTGGCAAATTTCTGATATTCCTGGCATAAGCCCCTCTTTCTGCACCCACAAAATATTTTTTGAAAATAATTCTAAGGGTGTAGTCCAACCTCAATGTTGTCTTAATCCCAACATGAAAGAGGTTGTGAAGGGTGAGGTTCTTAAGTTATTAGATACGGGAATAATATATCCTATTTCGGATAGTCAGTGGGTAAGTCCGGTCCAGGTTGTTCCTAAAAAGGGTGGAGTCACGGTAGTATCGAATGAAAATAACGATCTAATTCCAACTAGGACGGTGACGGGATGGAGGATGTGCATCGATTACCGTAAATTAAATGATGCCACTCGTAAAGACACCTTCCCCCTCCCCTTTATCGATCAAATCTTAGAACGCCTATCTGGGCATAGTTTTTATTGTTTTCTCGACGGTTTTTCGGGATATTTCTAAATCCCTATTGCACCCGAAGACCAAGAGAAGACAACATTCACTTGCCCCTTTGGAACCTTTGCCTACCGTAGGATGCCTTTTGGGCTATGCAACGCACCAGCTACCTTTCAGCGGTGTATGCTAGCCATCTTCGATAAATATGTAGAAAATATAATGGAAGTTTTTATGGACGACTTTTCAGTTTTTGGCGACTCGTTTGAATTGTGTTTAAATAATCTAGGAAAAGTTTTAAAATGCTGCGAAGAATCGAATCTCGTTTTAAATTGGGAGAAGTGTCACTTTATGGTACGTGAAGGTTTAGTCCTTAGCCAAAAAATTTCCGCTAAGGGAATTGAAGTGGACAAGGCAAAAATTGAAATAATTGAAAAGTTACCGCCACCTACAACTGTTAAAGCGATTAGAAGTTTTTTAGGGCACGCGAGTTTTTATCGTAAATTTATTAAAGACTTTTCAAAAATCACTAAGCCTCTCACCCACCTCCTCGAAAAAGACACTCCTTTCGTTTTTGATGAATCTTGTCTCGAGGCATTTGAATTAATAAAATCAAACTTATAAATGCTCCTTTTATGATCGCCCCAGTTTGGGGTTTACCATTCAAAATTATGTGCGATGCGAGTAATCATGCGGTAGGTGCGGTTCTAAGTCAGCGAATTGCGAAGAACTTTCATCCAATTTTCTATGCTAGTAAAACTCTAACTTCTACTCAAGAAAATTACACCACGACGGAGAAAGAACTCTTAGCGGTTATTTTTGCTTTTGATAAATTCTGACCGTATGTTACTCTTTCTAAAGTTATTGTTTTCACGGATCATTCCGCTTTGAAGTACCTCCTTTCTAAACCGGATGCCAAGCCGCGTCTTATCTGTTGGATCCTCTTACTTCAAGAATTCGACTTGGAGATTCGGGATAAGAAAGGAGCGGAAAACTTAGCAGCTGATCATCTTTCGCGTCTTGAAAATCCCAATCTTGATATTTTAAATGAAACTTTTATTAATGACTCTTTTCCGGATGAGCGTCTTTTAAATATTTCTTCTTCTACCCCCTGGTTTGCCGATCTGGCCAATTATCTTGTGGCTCGGGTCCTTCCAAAAGAATACTCAACTCACCAAAAGAAGAAATTCTTTTCTGAGTTGAAGTATTATTTTTGGGAAGACCCATTTCTATTTCGCATTTGTGCGGATCAGGTGGTAAGGAGATGTGTTTCCCGGGAAGAGGGTCAAAAAATTTTAAAACATGTTCATGAAGGTCCGACTGGCGGGCACTTTCAAGCAAACCGCACTGCACACAAAGTACTTAGTGCTGGCTTTTATTGGCCAAGCATATTTAAAGATGCACAAATCTTTGTGTGCGGATGCGATCGATGTCAGCGGACTGGTAATATCTCTAATAAAAATGAAATGGAACAAAACTATTTTCTCGAGTGTGAAGTTTTTGATCTGTGGGGCATAGACTTCGTCGGCCCATTTCCCTCCAGTTTAGGTAATAAATATATTTTAGTCGCAGTTGATTATGTTTCCAGGTGGGCGGAAGCCCAAGCTTTACCAAATAATGATGCTCGCGTTGTTGTTGCTTTTCTTAAAAAATTATTTTCTCATTTTGGTTTTCCTCGAGCGATCGTTAGTGATAGGGGAAGTCATTTTTGCAATGCCCAACTCGTTAAAGCTTTAACTAAATATGGCGTTACGCATAAACTTTCGACTGCTTATCACCCCCAAACTAACGGTCAGGTCGAGGTAGTTAATCGAGAACTTAAACGAATTTTGGAAAAAACCGTTTCTACTTCTCGTAAGGATTGGTCTTTAAAATCAGACGATGCTCTTTGGGCCTATCGGACAGCGTACAAGACCGCCATCGGTTGTACTCCTTTCCGATTAGTATATGGAAAATCGTGTCATCTTCCGGTAGAAGTAGAACACCGTGCGTATTAGGCGTTAAAATTTTTTAATTTCGATCCGCACTCGGTCGGCGAGAATCGAAAACACCAACTAAATGAGCTTGACGAGTGGCGAGCGTACGCATATGAAAATAATAAAATTTATAAAGAATGCACGAAATTGTATCACGATAAGAACCTGCGCCATCCTAAAACGTTAAAACAAGGCGATCAGGTTCTTCTTTTTAATTCGCATTTACGTCTCTTCCCTGGAAAACTTAAATCTAGATGGTCTGGACCGTTTACGGTCAAGGATGTTTTTTCTTACGACACTGTGTTACTTTCGCACCCCGATAAGGGGGATTTTAAAGTGAATGGCCATAGACTTAAACTTTATTTTTCTAAAGATTATGTGTCTCCTGCAAAGGAGAATCTTATTCTGGACTCTTAGATTGTTATTTTATTATGGACATTTTTATTTTTGGACTACTTCTTATTATTATTATGAAACTCTTTTATTTGGATTATTGTAATAAAGAACACTATTGGGCATCTGCCCATGGACTTTATTATTTTTCTGCTTTTATTTTGCTCTTCCCACCGGAGGCCAATCAATTACAAGTTCGTGGTCGCCGCTCCGCCGCTGCTGATATCAAATGGATCAAGTCAAACCTGCTGACGAACAAGTGCACTAAAAAGCAAGCATGGGGGAGCGACATCCGCCTTCATCTCACGAACCCGGGGAAGTCCTGTTCTTTTTTTTTATTTCCTTTACTGCATTTTCTTTTTCTCTTCTTCTCCGTCCCCTTCTCTTTATCTTTTTGTTTCCTTCATTGAGGGCAATGAAGAGTTTAAACATGGGGGAGGGTTTATTTTCCTTCTTTCTTCTTTCTTTTTTTTTAAAAAATTATGTTCTAAATTAGTATAGTACTTTATTTTAACTTCAAAAAAAAAATCCAAAAAAATTATAAACTATAAAACCCAAAAAAAAAATTAGAAAAACAAAAATAAAAAAAATGTGTGCTAAAATCTATTTGAAAAACAAAATCTAAAATTATTTCTATCTTTATTTTTATGTTTCTTCTAGTGATGTGTAGGCCCGTGCGTTTTTTGTAGTTCTATGTAGGTTACTTTGAAAATGTTTTCTAAACTTACCATTTTAGCATAGTTTAGTTCTACTAGTTTCTTTTTCTTAAATATAGGCATTCGTTTTTTACGTTATAAGTTAGCAATTTGTAGTTATGTCTTTTTATTCGGTTAGTTGCTTATGAATGGTTGCTAGGTATCATTAGTTCTTTTTTATTTGCGGGGTAGTCTTTCTTGGTGTCTAGAACTTGTCCCAAGCTACTCTCGAAATATTTGCGTCGTTTTTACGTTCTTTAGAAATGATTTAGGCCACCATTTGACTAGTTTGAGCTTTTCTTGCCCACCAAAAACATCACCATTGCTAAACAATTTTGGGCCTTTTCTTGTTTTCTTTGTTTTTAGCTACACCTTTCATTTCACTATGTTCACCAAAGCCAAAATGTCCTTCCTATTTTTTACACTATAACCTTGAGCTTAAAAATTATTTTTGTAGGGGGTATTATCTTTGAAATGAATAGGAAATTCTCAAGCCTATTTTTGGAGCTTTCTTATCAAAATGTTATTGAAAAAATGAAAAAAATCAAAATCAAAAAAATGAATGAAGAAAAAATTTTATGTTTGGCCAAATTTATAAAAGAAAATTTTATGGCCTTGTTTTGTAGTTTGAATTGGAGAAATGACTTGCTTGTCATTTCTCATTTTGTTATCATGATTTTATTTTTATTTTTGAGCTCACCTTGGTTTAGTGTTTAAGCCTTCATGTTTATCCTTGTTTTCACTTCCTAATTATTTACCTAAGCCAAGTCTTAACGCCTATTAGAAGTCCTATTGATCTTTAGAACGTAAATTCGCGTAGTGGAGAAAGTGTGAACGTACAAGCCTATGGCCACCATCATTGATGGATTTCATTGGAGGTTACCTTGGAGTGTTTTAATGTTAATGTTTATCTAGCAACCTAGTAGTTTGTTAATGCGCCGTTTATTTAGAACCTCTACTTTTGTTTTCCTTACTTTCATTTATTTTGGATGCTTTGTTTTAAGATTTAGAAATGTGTAGACTTTTCTTATGTTTTAATGAGATTTTTAGGGTTCCACTTTCAAATTTTCTATTGTGCACTTCTCACCCCACTAGTTGATAATATGGAAATTAGGATAATTTAATTTTTCATATTTTGCTTTTATTAACTATGGAACCTAAAATAAAATATATGTCTTTTGTTTTTCCCCAGTTCTTTATTTCTATTTGCTTGAGGTCAAGCAAATGTCTAAGCATAGGGGAATTTGATGACTAGTTTTAGTCATCCTTTTTGGGGGTAATTTTGTAGCTTAAATCCCTAAGTATTGTTATAATTTTGTGTTTTGATGTCATTTTATGTTTTGATGTTAAAATCTATATTGTCTTATTATATGTATTATGTCACCTTATATTGTGTTATGTTTATTATTAGTTAATGTTTTGTTTTAATGTTTTAATGTTTTTTTTGATGTTTTGTTATTTTAATGTTTTAATGTTATTAATATTTTGTTTTTTTATGTTTTGTTGTTTTATGTTTAACTAACTTATGTTTTTTTTTGTAGGATCAACCTAGCCAAGCAACCCGAGCCCAAGCAGCCCCCTACATGAAGCTCGGCCAGCCCTCCATCATGCAAGCTCCTACCCGAGCCCACCACATGCAGCAGCCCACTTCAAAGCCCTTCTTTTCCCTCTACCCGAGCCCATGCAGCCAGCCTAACATGCCTTCAAAGTTTGTGGCCGGCCCCCTTCACACATTCAAGAGCAGCCCCCCTCTTTCATTAAATGCCATGCATGAATATTTTCATGCATGGCCGGCCACCCTTTATTTCTCATGCATGCACTATGCCTTCCCTCTCTCTCCATTAATTTGCATGCATGAATCTCCCCCTTGACATGGCCGACCCCTCTCCTTTTCCCCCTTCTACAAGCTTCCATTCTTCCCCTCCTTATTTTATATTTTTCATTAAATGAAATACATGAACCCCCCCCCTCTTTTCTCTCTCCCCTCCATAATTGCATGCACGAACCTCCTTCCATCCACATGGCCGGCCCCCCCTTGTGCCCTTTCATATTTCTTATGTTCTAGAATCCTCTCCATCCCCTATATAAATCACCCAACCCTCAAGCCAAAGGATTACAAAAATTGTTGGAGTGAAGTTCTAAGCAAAGTTTGAGTGTTGAGTTGGAGATTTTGAGTGTTTGTGAGTTGTAATTCTCTTTTCATTATTGTCATAGTTTTTCATTAGTGCAAGCTTTATTTTTTTATGATTTCATGTTATAATTTTCTTTTCCTTGTAGTGGCATAATTTGGCCTTTTTATTTCCTTGCTTTGTACTCTTTCTTTGTTCAAGTAATAAAACATGTTCTTCTCTTATTTTACTTTGTCTTTCCTTTCGAATATGCGTAGCTAATTTTTCTTTAGCATTCGATCGTGAGGATCCATAAAATGATATGAGGGTTTCTTTTATTTCATAGTTTTATTTTTTGCTTAATTCTACTCGGTCCTTCTTTGAATTTTATTTCTTCGACTCCGTATTTCCGGTATACGGTAGTAGGCTTAGGATCTCATATTTGAGTAGCCGAGAGGCTCATGAATGTGAAAGATCACTCAAAGAAGGAAGGAGTTGAACGCAACCCTAGAGATAGGACAACGTAAATCTTCCGGATTTGAGTCAAATCCAATAGTGCGGATCACATCGATAATGCAACTTTAGGCTTCTTTGGTTTGTAAAGAGATTTCGATCAAAGAGTCTATAAGTTAGGAGACCTAATCCTCTAGCGAGATTTTGTCTCATTTTCAGATCCGTCACGGCCGAGTATGATTTGCAAATTTAAAACTATACCTTTTATCTCTCTTGTTTCATTTTATGGTGAATCAATGATCGAATGCTAGCTTTTTAATATAAGTTTTTCGTCTCGCAAATTATCGTTTATTTCACTTTTAAAAATTCTCAAAATCAAACAATTTTCCGGTAGGATAATAGTTCAAGCGTGAGTAGCAGTACTTGACAACCCCGTGTTTAAATACGACCTTGATACTACGATTCGACAAGTACGCTTGCCTGTTCGGGTTTTGGCCCATCAGGTTGCTATGCGGTAGTATGCATCAGGGAATCTGGGGGATTAACCCCGAGGTGCACCCGGAAATCTGGATGGAAACGCATTTCTGTCATATCGGTTGTCTGGGAGCCAACCGGGTACATAGCGGGGATATGTACCATGTTTGATCGTTATTTGGGACTGGGGAAGCTTAGTCCGCGTCAAAGGCCTAATGGCAATGGCAGGGTGAGCAACGGGTTGGTGTACCCCTAACCGCTCCACCTGCTCGGTTAAAGCGACCTAAATTTTTACGTGGGACTTACCGAGGTTTGGATATCGAGTCTAGGCTGCGGCTGAGAAGACTAAATGCTCACAAGATTGCCACCTTGGGGGTGGCGGTGGAGTCGAGGACCGGATGAGGTTCGGACTGGCTTCGCCGAGTAAGTGCCCTGAGAGCACGGGGTGTACGGCCGTGTGAGCGTGCACCGGTGATGTGATGCTTATTTTGCTATGTTGCTTGTTTTGCTAACAAGTGCAGGGAAGAAGCTTTGCCGCCCCCAGTTTGGGGGCGGAATCGTTATAATTTGGTCAGCATAGCTGACCGTTGCCTTTGTTTACCACCGTGCGGTGGATTGTTGCTTGCAGGTGCTGCGGAGCTGAGAGGTAAATAGCGGGCTAAAGCCCGAGTTGCTGTGCCGGCCCTCGAAGGCCAAGTTTTGAATGTTTTCCTTTTTGTACTCATGTGTGACCGGCCTGCGTGCCGAGGTTTGGAAGACAATTTTTATTAAGCAAACTCTTGTAAGGCTTTAAGGCCAATATTCGTGTATTAAACATTCCTTGTTTTTAGTTGCGTGGACATTCTTGTTAGCAGGGTTCTTAATTGTGCAACTTAAAAATTGCTTCCGCTAGGTGCTGTGTAGGACGTTGTGATTGGTTGAATGGTTTCAATGCGTAACCAACCGGTCTGTCTGTAGTATATAGCGTCGGGCCCCGACCAGACCTACTATCATATACTATGTGACAGATAGGGGCGTTACACATCTGGGCCATTAGATCATATTAAAAGAAAACGAACGGCTCAGATTAGCCTGAAATTCCTTAATCCTGGGCTAAACACGGCTTTGCACACGGCCGTGTCCCAGGCCGTGTGCCTCGATCCAACCACGAATATCGAGCACAGAAAAGTACATGGGTTGGGACACGCCCGTGTCCCAACCTGATATGCCCGTGTCGGGTCCTCGACACGCCCGTGACAAGGGTCCTTGTCAAAAATAACCATCACGCCAACCATCACGTCGCTTGGTGGACACGGGTGGCGACACGCCCGTGTCAGACGTGACACACCCGTGTCAACCAGTACACGCCCGTGTTCCGGGCCGTGTCCCTCAGTCGACACAGGACCAAACTTCTAGAGGAGTACATGGCCATATGACACGCCCGTATCACATGTCATGTGCCTTACACGCCCTGTGACACGCCCGTGTCATAGGCCGTGTTGGATCACTCAACGCTCGTCGACCTCAACTCGACTACCCGAGCATGACATGCCCTGTGACACGCCCATGTCATAGGTCGTGTTAACCCTTCCTAGACACGAACTTGGCTCAAAACACCGCCCGATTCACATCTGAGTTTCGGGGCGTTACAGAAAACACCTCTTCGCAACGCGCGCTTTTAGCAGTCGCTAGAACGGCTCAAACACAGCTTTCTCTAACCGAGATGAAGGTCATCAACACGCGGCATAAACAAGAAATCACCACACAAAACCATTGCAAAACCTTGAGCAAAACATGGATATTAAACCTAAAACATACTAGCACAAGTTCAGGTTAAAGCTAATCCAAGAAAAGAGGGGGAGAAACACAACCAAGCACTTGAAGGCTCTCCAAGATTCATGGCCGGAAGCGAGGGTTGTCGAGCCTCGTCCTAGCTTGGTCTTTGGAAGGTATCCGGGATCCCGAAGGGCTGTCACTTCCTTCTTCACACCCGTCTTCTTAGTGTTGTGTTCGTTGATTCGGATCAGAGCAAAATGCTTCATAAGTGCTGCAACTAAGAGCTCAAACAGCAGCTTGGAGGTCGTCAATGACGATGGTGGTTGGAGACAAGGCTTTAGCAAGCTCTTTGGAGGAGAATGGGTGGTCGGATCAACCCTTCAATGAGGAGAGAGAAAGAGACGGCTGGAGGGATGAGTTCCCGCTCAAAGCGGCGGAAAGGGTAGGGGAATTCGGAGATAGCCCGGTCCAGAAGAAATCTGTGGCTTAAATAGTAAAAGTCAGCAAAAATGGTCACGCATGGTCTGGCGCACGACCGTGCATGAACCGTGCGATAATAATCTTCAGAAAATGCCTGAGGAAGCAAAAGCGTTGACCCGTGAGTTTTACTCACGCACGGGCGATTCCGCCCGTGCGCTAAGAAAATCATACGGGTAACGACAGAGTGCTCAAAACGCAGTCAACCGGGTGGAATCATGCATTTTCCTCGCGCACGGGCACTTCCACCCATGCGTGAAGAAAAACGCACGACCAACCACAGAACAGAGTAAAACCAGAAGGCTACAGGAAAACCGTGTGTTTCCTTCGCGCACGGTCCCGAAGAAACCGCGCGTGAAGGAATCGCACGGGTCAGTCAATCTTCCAAAATAATCTGTAGAAAACGCACGACGAAAACAAACTGTGTGCCAAGAAAACGCACGACCGTGCGTTTTCCACAAATAAGAATTCTGAAGAGGGGAAAACTGACCACCTGCACATAATAAAAACTCAAATAGGAGGACCCTCAAGCAATTTACAAAATGCAACAAAAACTACTGGGACGAGCCCCGGGGAGCACCAAGTGCATACCCCCAGCAATCGGATGCGCAATTGCGCACCCGCTGGCTAGAAAAGTGCACTAAACATGAAACGCAGTAGGAACGAAATATCAATGAAAACAACCGAAAAGTGATGTGCAAAGACATGAAAACCAGCCCAGATGAGTCCGCAAAACCCTATATAAAGGGGACTCATCACACTCCCAGACTTACCTATTTGCGTGTCCCGAGAAAAGAAGATCCTTGTTGACTAGAAAAAGAACTAACTAACACAGTAATTATGATCCGGAGTACCATGCGAAGTCGCACGCTCGCGGGCGCAAAAATATAGTAGAAAAAATTTCTAAGCATACAAAATTAATTAATACTTTTCAGCCTGCGTAACAAAAATTCTATGACTACTCAAAAACAGAACCACGGTGAATCCTTTGGTCACGCGTAGGGAGAAAATAGACTAACCGCTAAGGAGAGTATTGCCAAAGATCGGGATTTGGGACAACCTCCAAAGGAATCCACCAATGTCGGTGACAATATGCTTGCCCGTTCGCACTCTCTCCATGGCACTAGTTTGACTTAAGCGCGAGTCCGTGGGACTTCGGGTAGTAATGGGGCTTGGGTTAAGGCGAGGTAATCAAGGATAAAAATGAAGGCTACACACAAAACCCAACTAAGCTAGCACAACAAGAGTCTATCCGCTACCCACAAACGCGCGAGTACACCACACCACCAGATTTAATTTTTAAAATACGGGTCTGCGTACCGCCTACTCCAAAAAATATATATACTCGCATCAGATTTTCAGGTATACTTTTCCCTTCTCTTTTTCTTTCTTTTTCAAATTTTCTTTTTATAACTTTTCTTCTTAATTCTTCTTTTTCTTTTACATAATTCCAGTAAATAAATTCATGGGAGCACAACCACAAATTTCACAAAGAACAACACCGCATCAACACCCCCATCCTGAAATTAGAAAACAATAAAGCTAGACTTAGGTGTGCGACTAGGGTTTGTTTCTAGGCTTTGGTGAAATAAAAGTGGAGCTGAATCAAAGGAGGGGTAGGCACAATGGGGCTAGTGAGGATAAGATGTTAGGAACAGGTACAAAGCTCAACCTAGCCAAAATGATGGCCTACATCATGCTCACGCTTAACTAACCATGCATCAATGCTTTGAGAGTAGCTTGGAGCAAGTTCTTAGCCAACGAGAAAGACTATCCATCATCCCGACTCGAGCAATACGAATATAACGGCTATCTACACACATCCCTAAGCTACCGTCGGATTCACACCGGATTCAGCAATTTTTGAGTAGAATAAAAAGAATTTACGCAATTAGAAAAATATAAAACTAAAAGCATGCAGAAAAATTAATTTTACTCTAATTTCTACACAAGACGGGAGAACTCGACTAGGAGCACAGCAAGGTCAACATTTTACCCTGTCTCACAATCCTATGTTAGCAAGGTAATTTTCCTAAATCTAACGAAAGAAACAAGTTTGACCCGTCGTACGCAAAAAAGTTAAGCACGCGCTCATGTGGGTGCAACGGTGCGCAATGCAATGAACTAAACAAATAAATTAAAAACAGCTACTGGTATGCACATAAAGTGCATGTGCAAAGGTAACATCGACAAGCTTTCCCCCAGACTTAAGCTAAGAAGAATATCAAAATATGTTGAAGTTAAAATCAAAATGAGATAAGGGGTGAAGTTACCCAATGCTCAGAATATGAGCATACCAGAAGATTGGCTTTAAACTTGATCAATAATCCCACGTCCCAGACAAAATCACCTGCAAGAAGCACATCTCCAACCAAGCAAATAATAGGCATGCACCTCAAAAAGCTAAACAAACAAATTACACGCAGCTAAATTGGGTTGTCTCCCAGAAGCCCTTTTCTTTACCGTCCTTAAGGTGGACCAAATACCTGTATTAACAATTTTATACAATGTTCAGGTAGCAAAAGTTTAATACACAGAAAAAGAGAATTCAAAGTCACACACAGCATTAAGCAAATAAAACGCTAGCAAC
Source organism: Platanthera zijinensis (assembly GCA_039513925.1). Lineage (NCBI taxonomy): Eukaryota > Viridiplantae > Streptophyta > Magnoliopsida > Asparagales > Orchidaceae > Platanthera > Platanthera zijinensis. The sequence continues at coordinate 92,964,469 of CM077085.1, forward strand.
AACAAGACAAAAGGAGATGGCCCCGGAGATCTCTCACTCTTCATCTAAATGCTAATTTGTGATAGACCCCCCCCCCCATATATGCGGGATGAGGAAGAGGTGGAAGCTTTAGGGCCCCGGAAAGATAAATCTCCCCTGCCCCTAGCCTCCTCCTTCCCACGCCGGCGGGCAAAACTCTGCGCCTTGCACAGGAACAGCTCCTTACATTTTAACTCCACTGAAGCGGATCGCCAGGGCGGTACAGTCACCTCTGGCATCACAGTAGCCAGTTTCACATCCAAAATCAGGGGCATCCTTTCTTCACCCGCTGAGGGTGAAAGATCAGCCCATGTTACCTGTTTCATAGTTTTACAGACTTTGGCCAAACAAACTGCAGTTTTTAAATCAAAATTCTGCACACCCACATCCGGCGTGCACAGCACATCCATCTTTGCAGCAGCATCATGCATCATATCAAGTACCTGTGTCACTTCTTTCCCTTTAGTTGTCATTGGCGTTTCAAAAACTTCCTCAACCTGTTCTTGTTCCATCGATTGAAAATCTGCCTTCACACCGCTAAAAACATCATTAGATGACTCGATAGTTAAGTTCACTTGTTTTACGAGGTCAGCAACAATTAATTGAGGAGGCGAAGGTGGTAAAGGTGCATTAACTTTGAGCGCAATAGTGACGCCACTAGCATAAAAATGCAACGTCGCCTCATTGGCTTTAAGGAAGGGGACCCCAAGGATGTGTTTTGACGTGTGCCCCTGGGTCCAAGCACCTGAAAGTCTGTGAGGACAGACGCCCCATTCAAAGCAACTTCTACACCCTTCACCTCTCGATTAGTCTCAACCACAGATCCATCAGCTAGCATTAAAGATTTCCTTCCATCAGATTCGATATTCAAATTCATCTTTTCAACATCTTGCAAAGGAAGAATGTTGCAAGATGAACCAGAATCACATAGCGCTAGAGTTTCTATGTCATTAATCTCACATGTAACAGTCATTTCATGGGCATGGCATTCCCCCACATCCTCAACACTCTTCCCCTGCTCACGGGGATTCGTCTCCGTGTCGCTAGGAAGAGGGTCGCAGGTGCGCTCAGAAAAAATGTGGGCTAATTGTCCCAATTGCGCTTCCAAATTCCTTATGGAAGCAGTCGGAGTAGCCATATTCGACTGTGCCATTTCAACAAACTTTTCCATCATCTCCTCTAATGCCCTCTTGCACGTCCCTTACAAATTCTGATTATAACCCTGCTGAGACGGTCGCGGCTGGCTACCATAATTCTGAGCATCGAATTGATGTTGGCCCCCCTGCCATCTTTGACCGGGCGCGTTTTGGTTCCACGAGAAATTAGGATGGTTTCTCGCGTTATGTAACACCTCGAAATGTAGAGTTGAAATGGGCGGTGTTTGTACCAAGTTTGGATGTTGGTAGGGTGAACACGGCCTGTGACAAAGGAGAAGGAAGGGAGGAATCCGACCGCCGGCGGAGCATCGGAGCACCAATCTGAGAACCGAGACCGGATCCGTGGAGAGAATTCCTTTGCGAAGCTTTCTATCCGACTAGTTTTTCATGGCACTGAAGCGGACTTCAAGGGTAATGATTTTCAACTCGAACACTTAAAGCTTTTCTTCCTTTGCATGGGAAAACCCGCTCCCGCGAGTGTGCGGTGAGTGCGCGGTGTTCCTTGGGGTAGATATGTGAAGTTCCCCTTATTTAGAGTCCGGAATCGAAGTACGGGCATATGCATTGTGTGTGAAGCCTACCCAGACGTATTTGTCAGGATCGGTGATGTTGCATTACATGAATAGCCAGAGAAGACTCCGTGCGTTGTTTTCAGGTTTCTACGCTGTAGATTGCGGCAGGGATCCTTGGAGATTAGCTCTAAGGCGCACCCAGAAAACTGGGAGGAAACGTAATTCTGCAAACTTGGCGGCCGGGGAGTCAGCCTCGAACATAACTAGGTTATGTGTTGTTTGGAAATGATTTAGGATCCGGGTGAAGCTTGGCCCGCGCGTACGTCTTAAAGTGACTAGGCGGCGTGAGCAACGGGCAGGTGGATACGGACCTAGGCTATGTGGTTCGGTTCTAGAGGCCCTAAAGTGGAACTTGCCATTGGCATAGTTGGGAGCCTTGGACTACGGTCGGAAGGACTCATAAATGCTCACATTGTTTGCCATCTAAAGGATGGTGGTGAAGCCACGGAATTGACTGAATTCACCGTGAATGTGCCTTGAGTGCACGGGGTGTTTGGCCGAGCGAGCCTACACCTGTGGAGAAAGTCTTTTTATGCACTTTGTTATTTAGTTGGGCTAACGATATGTAGGGAAGGAGCACCGCCGTCCCTATTAAGGGGATGGGGTCGTTATAATTTGGTCAGCCTTAGCTGACTGTTGCTCTATTTGCCACCATGCGGTGGAATAATTGCTTGCAGGTGCTGCGGAACCAAGCGCCAAGTAGCGGGTTGAAGTCTAAGATGCTGTGTAGGCCCTCGAAGGCCGTAGCAAACTACTATCTTTACTTTCTGTCATGTATGGCCGGCCTGCGAGCCAATGTTTGTAAGACATTACTTTGTCAAGAGAAACTTTGTAAGGCCATAAGGCCATGTACTCTTTTGTAGATTCGTTTTATTTCATTCTTATTTTGATTAGTGGACATTCATGCCATGCTTATGCAAGTTTTGGGTTCTATTAACTGTTTAAAAAGCTTCCGCTAGAATGCTCTGTGTTAGGACGAGTAGATGGGTATTTGGTATTATTCTGTAACCCCTCTGACTGTCCGTGGTATATGGCGTCGGGTTCCAGGTGGACCTTCTGTTATATGCCATACGACGGATGGGGGTGTTATAATTTAGTATCAGACTAGGGTGTCGGTCGTCTGTAATCGAATTCGTGGGCGAATTCTTTTTAAGGGGTGGTGAGCACATGTACATGCGTCATCGTTATAACATAAAAGAACCCATGAATGTCCACTTAGGAATGAAAAAAATGCATTTGTTTTGGGAACCTAAGTGTTCCAATGATTTCTTTTAGCAATTTGTGTGTCGCCTAATCAAGGGTTTGTGCAATTATAGGTGTCTAGAAGCGGTGTGGGGCAATCGGAGCATCCGCAATCAGCGGAAAGTAGTGCGCCAAGATAAATGCCCAGCAAGTGCAGCACGCACCACCTATTAATGAGCAAGAACCGATTAGAGTGGCAGTGCCGGGAGTAGTAGAGCATGGGGCAGTTGATCTGGTAGCACCAAGAAGAGCCACAGAGAACCAGCTCAAGCACATGATGAGCTTTAATCCTCCGGTATTCGATGGGTTGGGAATGCCAACTCAAGCTGAGGATTGGCTCTCTACGATGAAGAGGGTCATGACCGCCACGGAAACTGCAGAATGGCAGAAGACCACAATAGCGACCTTCCTATTGGCCGGTGAGTCAAGGATGTGATGGTACGAGTTGGAGGTTCATCTCTTAGTGGGAAGACAACTTGCTGACATACCGATGGAGGAATTCTCAAGGTTGTTCTTGGCCAGATACCTACTTTCTGCCCAGAAGCTTGAGATGGAGAATAAGTACCTTGAATTGACTCAGGGAGCTAGTAGCATGGATGAGTATCTCCACGAGTTTACTCGGTTAGGTCGTTATGCTGGTGCTATGTTTACTGAAGAAGAGAGGAAGACCAACCAATTTTATGAGGGTCTACGGAGCAACCTACAGCTACTCCTTGCTGGCCTAAGGCGCAGGGCTTCCTAGCCTTGGTAAATGCGGCTCGGTCTTTGGAAAGAGTTACAAGGAAAGTGCAAGAGAAGAAGGACCCAGTGGAGAAGAAGTCAGAGTTTAAAGTGTCAAGTTCAAAGTAAGGTTTCCGCAGATGGAACAAGAAACAGAAGACTTCGAGCTCAGCCCCTTCGTCTGGTACGACGGGGGCAAACCCAAGTCAAGTCCCAGGAGCCTGTTACAACTGTGGAAAGGTGGGACATTTTGCAAGAGATTGTTGGAGCGGACGTGCAAAGTCCAAAAGGAGGCAAGAAGATACGTATGAGGAAAAGGGGAAGGCGGTGGAGTCAACCGCTTCCCATCATGCTCCAGCCCAGCCTAGAGTGTACAACCTTGGCCTGCAAGAGGCCATCAAACAAGCTGATGTGGTGACAGGTATGAGTTAAATTTATTATAGTTTAGCTTTTGTTGTAACTGTTACCTTTGTATGTGTTAGATTATTTGTGTTGGTGTTAGGCTTTGTATTGATTTTCGATCGTCAAGCAAGAGCCCTGTTTGATATGGGAGCGTCGCATTCCTTCTTTTCTGAAAGATTTGTATTGCTCATCGGAGTCCCTTCTTCGATAACAAAGGACAAGTTGGATGTGTTGTTGCCCAATGGGTACTCAATGCGCGCGGATAGAATCTGCGTGGTAAAGTTGCAGATTGGGGATCAGGAGTTCGATTTGCAAGCATCGGTGCTGCCGTTAGTAGAGTTCGACGTAATCTTTGGTATGGACTGGCTTTTAGAGCAGCAAGCCTGCATTGACTGTAACCGAAAAGAGGTTAGGTTGGGACTGGATACTGTGCGGGAGACTATGTTTGCAGGCATGAAAGGGTCGATCAAGATTATGATGTCGTCTCTTCAGGTGATTAAGGCAGTTCGGTCTGGTGCTGAGCCGTTTGTCATTTTTGTTGAAGTTGGTGACCGGGCGGTCTGGCGGTCTATCTTGGCGGTTTGGAGACCGCGCGATCTGGCGGTTTCCCTTCAGCGGTTTGATTGTTGTGCTGTTGCTGTGCGGTTGCCGAGCGGTCAGGCGGTCTCCCCTGGCGGTCTCTCTCTCTCTGGTGGTAGCCGTGCGGTTAGCCCTTCTGTCTAACCGCGCGGCTTGTGCAGTTTGTTCTGTATAGTCCGCTTAGTCCTGTATTTTTTAGTCTCACATCTCTTATTTGTATTCTCTCATCTCTCCTCCATTCTATATAAGGGAGTGCATACCTTTATAATAGATACCTTTTTCTGATAATAAAATTTCAGTTATACCATTTCCAGCTTGTTTTAGTTCGCTTCTTACATGGTATCAGAGGAATCGATCCTTTCCTCCTGATTCTGTGCGCTCTCTCTGTCCGCGCGACTTGCTTCTCCGGCTTGCGCCCTGTCCGCGCGGTCTCCTTCTTTCCTTGTCGTTGCCCTCTGTGTGCGCGACCTGTTGCCTTGTTCACCGCGACCTATTGCCGTGTGCCTTGCCTTCTCTTGTGCTTCTGTTCGAGCGGACTGTCTGCTTGCCGCTCGACTTCTTCCCCTCTGCTTATTACTGCGGCTTGGTCGTGGTCTTTCTGGCCGCTGGTGTTTGACATCCTGACCGCTGTAGTTTTTCTTCTGCCTATCCGCGCGGCTTGTTTCCTAACCGCGCGGCTTCCTGATGTTTGCTCTTATGGCTCTTTCTGATGCTTCCACTACCACTACTCCTGCCGCCACCCATGTTGCCAATCCGGCTCCGCCTCTACCTCCTACTTCTTTCGGGAACCTTGGCACCGTTTCCAAGCTTGTAGGCTCCAACTACCCGGATTGGAGCGTCTCTTTCACTTTTCTCCTTCGCTCGCAACGCAAACGCCACCATCTCGTTGATGACCCCCCTCCTACCACTTCACCTCTCTTTGATGACTGGGATGCGAGTGACGCGCTTGTGCGTACTTGGCTCGCTAATAGTATATCTGATGAGTGCCTTCCCGTCATCCGTCATGATGAGACGGTGAAGGCCGCTTGGCTTCATCTTGCTGCTCTATACTCCAAAGGGGCTCAGACGTCCCGCATCTATACGTTGTATGCGGACCTCTTTGCCCGGCCTACCTTGTCTCCTGCTGCTGCCTGCCAACAAGTTCAAGCTCTTGGGGCTGAGATTCTTCAGAATCGCCCCTTTTCTGCGGATCTGGCTCAAAATCACAAGCACTTCCAGGAGCTTCTGGTTGTGTGTTATCTGCTACATCTTCCTGACACTTATGACATGATCCGCCAACAAATTCTGGGTGAGGCAGAATCTCCTACTTTAGATGCCCCCGCTGCTCGCATCACCGCTGTCACCTCTCTCCTTCAGTGCCCGCTTCTGCCCGCTCCTTCTCCACCGGATAACTATGCTCATCACACTCAGCGGAGTGGCTCCGGTAGCCGCAGTCATCAGTCTGGCGGACGTCCTTCTTCCCGCTACCTCTGCTCTCACTACGGCCGCACCGGACATACTTCTGACCGCTGCTGGATGAAGCATCCCCATCTTCGCCCCTCGGGTGACTCTTCTGCCTCCTCTTCCAAGCTGTCTGCTTCCGTGGTCACATCATCAGGTAGTGCCCATGTGGTCACTCAAGGTAAATGGCTTATCGACTCCGGAGCAACTAATCATATGATGGGCAATCCTCAATGCTTCTCTCTCCTCGAACAGCATGATCGGTTGCCCCCGGTCCTCATTGCAGACGGTTCTCCCTCCCCGGTTCATGGGTCGGGAGTAGTTCATGTTACTCCGTCCCTTCGGCTAGAGGACACTCTCTATGTGCCCAAGTTTCCGTGCAATCTATTGTCGGTTACTTCTTTGTGCAAGCAGCTTCAATGTTCTGTAACGTTTACTCCATCTTTTTGTTCTTTTCACTTTTTCAGGATCCGAGCTCCCAGCGGACGATTGCTACTGGGACTGAGAGCGGCGTCCTCTACTTCCTCGACAACGTTTCCGCTTTGTCCGTCTTCTCTTCTTCTTGTACGGATCTTCTCCAGTGGCATCTCCGTCTCGGTCATCCTCCACCACGGCTTCTACATCAGCTTCTACCCCACCTCCCTCCCTTAAATACTCCTCTCAACTGCGAAGCCTGTCAACTTGGCAAGCATCATCGTTCCTCCTTCCCGCTGAAGCAAGGTCGGGGCTCTACTCGTCCGTTTGATCTAGTCCACTCCGATATCTGGGGGCCTGCTCCTACCCTTACTGTTGGTCGGGGTAGTTCTTATTTTATAACCTTTATCGATGACTTTTCTAGATGTACTTGGGTGTATCTCTTATGAGATCGCTCTGAACTTTTTAATGTATGGACCTCTTTTTATCATGTAATCAAAAATCAGTTTGGTGTTGGTATTAAAACTTTTCGCTCTGATAATGCAAAAGAGTACTTAAGTCATGCTTTTACCTCCTTCTATGTGCAACATGGCATTATTCACCAGACAAGCTGTGTCTATACCTCCCAACAAAATGGGGTGGCGGAACACAAAAACCGTCACCTCCTCGATGTCGCTCGCACATTGATGGCTCAAATGCATGTCCCTTGCTCATATTGGGGCTATGCTGTTCTTCTTGCCTGCTATCTCATCAATCGCATTCCCTCCTCCGTTCTCAACGGAAAAACCCCTTTTTCCGTCCTTTATCCAGGCAAGGAGCCTTTTCCTCTCCCTCTCCGAATCTTTGGTTGCACTGCTTTTGTGCATGCCCCATCTGCCACTCGTGATAAGCTCTCCCCTCGCTCCACCAAATGTGTCTTTCTGGGGTACTCCGCCACTCAGAAAGGCTACTGCTACTTTGACCCTGTTCTTCGTAAGCAGTTCGTCTCCGCTGACGTTACCTTCTTCGAGAATGCCTCCTACTTCTCGGATGACTCCTCGTCTCTTCCCCCACCTCTGATTCTCCTGTTATTCCGTTCGTTCCCTCATCTCCTACTGCGATATCCGCCCCTCCTCCGTCTCCGCCCACTCCTCTCCCTCAGTCTCTCTCTCCGCCTCCATCTCCCTCATCTCCGCTGCTGTCGCTCTCTCCTCCCGGGCCAGCTCTCTCTGCCACAGATGCTCTGGATACCGAAGAGCCCGCCGACCTGGATCTTCCTGTCGCTCTTTGCAAAGGGGTGCGGACGTGTACCCTACACCCCCTTACTGCTGTTGTTTCATATGATCGTCTTACCTCTTCTCGCAGGGCCTTTGCGCTGGCTATCTCTGCCACTACCACACCTCGTTCCTACCAGGAGGCCCTTGCTATTCCTCACTGGAAGATGGCCATGGATGAGGAAATGGCGACCCTAACAGAGCGGGGTACCTGGACTCTTGTCCCTCCTCCCTTTGATACAGATGTTGTTGGTTGTCGCTGGGTCTTTGTGGTCAAATTTGGCCCAGATGGCACTATGGACCGTTATAAAGCTCGTCTGGTGGCTAAGGGCTTTACTCAGACCTATGGGGTTGATTACTTTGACACCTTCTCCCTCGTGGCTCGTCTCAGCACTATACAGGTCCTTCTCTCTGTGGCGGTCAACAAAGACTGGCCACTTTCCCAGCTGGATATCAAGAATGCCTTCCTTTATGGTGATCTTCAGGAGGCCGTCTACATGGAGCAACCTCCTGGGTATGTTGCTTAGGGGAAGACACGAGTATGCCGGCTACAGAAGGCAATCTATGGCCTCAAGCTGAGCCCTCGAGCTTGGTTTGACAAGTTCAGCGGCATCATGGCGGCCGTTGGTTTTGCTCGCAGCTCTGCTGATCACTCTCTATTTATTCGCAAAACCTCTTCGGGACTGGTGGTTCTTGCAGTATATGTTGATGATATTCTTCTCACTGGCGATGACCAGGAAGGGGTAGCCTTGGCAAAGCGGCATCTTCGCCAACATTTGGTCACGAAAGATATGGGTTCTCCGAAGTACTTTTTGGGGATCGAAATCTCTCGGAAGCCCAAATCTTTAGTCATCTCTCAGCGTAAGTATGCCCTTGATATTTTAAAAGAAGCAGGATTGACTGGGACCAAACCTGCCCGATGTCCCATGGCTGTTGGAGAAGACAAAACCTGGACAGATGATTCGCCTCTTCTTTCAGATGCTTCGCGGTATAGGCATCTGGTTGGTAAGCTCATATACCTCACCGTGACTAGGCCCGACATTTCCTATGTTGTGGGCAAGGTGAGTCAATTCATGCAAGCTCCCAGGGAGTGTCATCTACAGTCCGCCTTGCGGATCTTGGAGTACGTCAAAGCAGCCCCAGGGAAAGGATTGCTCTTTCAGAAGAATGATCATCTGAGGGTTGAAGCATACTCAGATGCGAGTTACGCTGATGACAAAGGGGACCGCAAGTCTACCTCCAGTTTCTGTTCCTTTGTTGGGGGCAATCTGGTGAGCTGGAAGAGCAAGAAGTAGTCTGTTATTTCCAGGTCCAGTGCTGAAGCAGAGTATCGGAGTATGGCGTCGACCACTTGTGAGCTAAAATGGCTACGAGCTCTAATGCTGGATTTAAGAGAGGTCTACAACCATCCTCTACCTATGTTCTGTGATAACAAGGCTGTCATATACATCTCAAAAATCCGGTCTTCCATAAAAGAACCAAGCACATTGAGGTTGACTGTCATTTCATTCGTGAAGAAATCTTAAAGGAACAAATTTGCACTCCCTTTGTCACTTCTGATAAAGAGCTGGCTGACATCTTCACCAAGCCAGTTTCCGCCTCGTTTCATCATATTTGTGACAAGCTGGGCATGATCGATATATATGCTCCAGCTTGAGGGGGAGTGTTGAAGTTGGTGACCGGGCGGTCTGGCGGTCTGTCTTGAAAGTTTGGAGACCGTGCGGTCTGGCGGTTTCCCTTCAGCGGTCTGATTGTTGTGCTGTTGCTGTGCGGTTGCCGAGCGGTCAGGCGGTCTCCCCTGGCGGTCTCTCTCTCTCTCTGGTGGTAGCCATGCGGTTAGCCCTTCTGTCTAACCGCGTGGCTTGTGCGGTTTGTTCTGTATAGTCCGCTTAGTCCTGTATTTTTTAGTCTCACATCTCTTATTTGTATTCTCTCATCTCTCCTCCATTCTATATAAGGGAGGGCATACCTTTGTAATAGATACCTTTTTCTGATAATAAAATTTCAGTTATACCATTTCCAGCTTGTTTTAGTTCGCTTCTTACAATTTCAATACAGGCTTCAATGCCCAATCCTAGTCTAGACAGTATTGCAGTGGTGTCCGAGTATCCTGATGTTTTTCCAGACGATCTTTCGGGAGCCCCTCCTCAACAGGAGATTGATTTTACAATTGAGCTGGTGTCGGGTGCCAAACCGGTGTCACGCTCTCCGTATCGGATAGCGCCTAAGGAGATGGCGGAGTTGAAGGTACAACTGCAAGAGTTGTTAGAGCAAGGGTATGTGCGTCCAAGTTCATCGCCTTGGAGCGCACCAGTCCTTTTTGTTAAGAAGAAAGATGGGAGTTTGCGACTGTGTATTGATTATCGGGAGTTGAACAAACTTACGGTAAAGAATAAGTATCTGATCCCAAGGATTGATGATCTTTTTGACCAGTTAGTTGGGTCAACAGTATATTCGAAGCTAGATCTGAAATCCGTATACTACCAGTTAAGGATAAAGGAATGTGATATCCCTAAGACAGCTTTCAGCACGCAGTTTGGACATTACGAGTTTACGGTCATGCCGTTTGGGCTGACCAATGCGCCATCCGTGTTTATGGATCTAATGAACAGGACGTTCAGAAAATACCTGGACCAATTCGTGATAGTGTTTATCGACGACATCTTGGTGTACTCGCGGTGTGAGGATGATCACTACAAGCATCTGCATATGGTGTTGGAGACGTTGAGGAAGAATCAGTTGTATGCAAAGTTCTCCAAGTGTGAGTTTTGGTTGTCCTCAATAGCGTTCCTTGGGCATATTGTTAGTGGTAACAGGATTGTGGTGGACCCATCAAAGATAGCAGCAATTCAAGAGTGGCCTGAGTTGTCTACGGTGGCGGAAGTCCGGAGCTTTTTGGGGCTTGCCGGCTACTACAGGCGCTTTGTGGAGAATTTCTCACGGATCGCGCTACCACTCACGACGTTGACAAGGAAGGATCAGAAGTTTGTATGTACGTTAGAGTGCGCGCAGGCTTTTGAAGAGTTGAAGAGGCAGTTGATCTCGGCACCTATATTGTGTTCGCCGAGTGGGTCCGAAGGATTTGAAATTTATAGTGATGCTTCGGGCAGTGGTTTGGGCTGTTTTCTGCTACAGCATGGGAGAGTAATAGCGTACGGATCGCGACAGTTGAAGGTCCATGAGAGAAATTATCCGGTCCATGATTTGGAATTAGCGGCCGTGATATTTGATCTAAAGCTGCGGAGACACTATATGTACGGTGTAAAGGTTGACATTTACACCGATCATAAGAGCCTGAAGTATTTACTAGATCAGAAGGACCTGAACATGAGACAGCGAAGGTGGATGGAGTTCTTGGGGGACTACACTTTCAAGATACATTATGTGCCTGGGAAAGGAAATGCAGTTGTGGATGCTTTGAGTCGTAGGGCTCCGGCACAGGCCAACTGGTTAGCGGTGCATGATGAGAGATTAGTCCGTGATTTGGAGGCATTGGAGATCTCTTGCGTCGACAAGCAATCTCGTGCTGAAGAAATATTATGTTGGACGGAGGTGCAGTACGACCTAGCTGATAGGATTCGGCAGGCTTTGGTTCAAGATAGCACTATGAAGCAGGCATTGGATGAATCGTTGGACAGGTCAAATTCCCAGTTTGTAGTTGTGGATGGACTGCTAAGGAAGGGCGGTCGCCTATGTATTTGATGTAGGATCCGTCCCGAAGGATACTACACGGACGGCGTGACTACGACTCTCGCAACGCTTAACGCTCTTCTAATCGCACGCTAACGGAACGCAGCAATAACAATGATTCTATTTATCGTTCGCACTAACATAAAGGGTAGCCGATCCGCGCTTGGAACGGAGAATGGCTATAGGCCAAAATCCTTTCCGGCTAAAAGGGATAATATTGATTCCGGGCGAGCTTAGAGTTGTACCAAAATAGATCCACCAAAGAAAAATCACGATTCGAGAAAGTGGTAGGATCTATCCCAACTAAAGAAAATAGCGAGGATCGTCAATCCTCTCGAAGTCTTCGGAAACCCCAACGAAAATTTACAAACTATTTAAGAGGCACCGCGAAGAAATCAACGATTCAAAGATCGTGCAAAATTTCGTCCACCACAAGAACTATCTAGGGAAAGAAAAACTCTTGAGTAGATGGTTTCGTTACCCCGCTCGGAAACGGTAGATCCGAGATATTTGGGATCCAAACGAAAACGATCACTTTCCTTGAACGCGGCGGGAGATGCACCAAGGATGAAGAACTCGTTCGTCTTCTCCGCTTCTCGCCGGGGAGGTTCACCGTTGGGCACCGTCTTCCTTGCACTTGGCCTTCAAGATTGAAGGTGGCCGAACTTTGATGGATGAAATCACGCCGAAGGAGATGTCGAATCGGAGAAAAGAGAAGGATGGTGGAGGAAACAAGGGGGCGGCCAAGAGGAAGAGGAGGAGTGGAGAAGAGGGGCCGAATTTTGAGGAGGGAGCAAGAGAGGGGGCGGCGGTTTTGAGAGGAAGAGGAAAGGGGAAATTAGGTTAGGGCAATCTCAATTTAATTCAATCAAATTCTAAATGAAAAATACAAGGTCCATGGCCTTTTATAAGGCTTACAACACAAAAGGCTATTAGCAGCCCAATAAATGATAAACGCACACCAACATGAAATAAAAAGACAAAATAAATAAATTAGTCCATCAACTTATCAAATTAAAATTAATACTAATTTTAATTCCTTTTGCGTTGGCGAAGATTGTAGCCATGGCCGCTGCGGCGTCGCAAGTCCTTGATCGGTGGGTCAATGTCTCCGTCTTCCGCCAACATCCCGCGATCATCATGAACATCAAGTGCGCCCTCGTTGTCATCTTTAACACCAACTAGGTCGTCATGATGGCCGTCACCATCAATCCTCCCCTCTCGAAAGGGCTCATCACCGATGAGTGGGCAGGAAGGTAACGGCGCAAGAGATTCGCATTTAAAAGATCCACCTGTGCAGCAGAGAGCCAAGAGTCGTCCGAAGCAGGACGACCACGCCATCGAATCAAAAACCTGTGAATGTCACCGTCGGGAGTGAGAAACATCGCATCCTGTAAAATCCTGTCAGACAAGAAATCGGCTCGGGGGAACCTTGGAAATGCGTTAGGCAAAGAAGAAAAACAAATTGCATCATCAGTAGACAACGTACCTCCCGGAGAATCCAAAGGAGAGAGCGATCCAGAATCATTCTCACCCCCACCCCATTAGACGATATAGTGGAAATATTAAACAGAGAGACAGAAAGTTCAGGTGGTGGAGCGACATAAAGCGTTAAATCTGAAACGTTAAAGACAGGATAAATTCCCCAATCAGCGGGCAACTTTAATAAATATGCATTTTCGCCTAGCTTCTGTAAAACTCGAAAAGGACCCGCTCTCTTATTCGCTAATTTCTTTATGGTGCCCGAAGGCATCCGTTCAGGGATAAGTCGAACCATTACCAAATCACCAACATTCAAGGGGACTGCTCGCCTGTGTACATTAGCATTCGATTGATAAATATCATATTGCTTAGCTAACGTCTTGCCAATGTGCTCATGGAGAGAGTGAACGTGTGAGGCGAAGTCCTGTGCGAATATACTAGATTTAAAAGATGGAGGTAACGGAACCAAGTCAAGAGGCACGGGCGCCTTGTATCCATGCACTATCTCATTCAGAGATAAACCGGTGGACCGATTCTTAGAATTATTGTACGCTAGTTGAGCATGCGGAAGAATAAGGTCCCACGTACCCTTATGATCACCCACTAAGCAACGCAGTAACCCTCCCAAACTACGGTTAACTACTTCCGTTTGCCCATCCGTCTGAGGATGATAGGCCGGCGAAAACATAAGTTTTGTACCTAAAAGCTTCCAAAGTGTTTTCCAAAAATAACTAGTAAATTTAACGTCCCTATCACTCACTATCATTTTGGGGATGCCCTGGTGTGCCACGACCTCTTTGAAATATAATTTAGCGACGTGTGAAGCATCATTAGTGTTATGACACGCAATAAAATAGGACATCTTGGAGAAACAGTCCACAACGACCAAAATAGAATCGTCTCGCCTAAAGGTCAACGGTAGGCCCAATATGAAATCCATGCTAACGTCCACCCATGGTACCGACGGGATCGGAAGGGGTGTGTACAGACCCGCGTTGGTCTTGTTACCTTTTGCTAGTTGACAGACGCGGCAACTTCCTACTATTTTATTGACCATAGGTTTGAGGCCCGGCCAAAAGAATTTATCCTCTACCAGTGCGATAGTTTTATCTCGACCGAAATGTCCACCTAATCCGCCACTATGTAACTCCCAAATAATAAAATGTCGTAATGACGAACGGGGAATACATAACTGCATATGCTTAAATAAATACCCATCACAGAGGTAGAATGCTGATATAGTGGTCGGAGAGTGGTCCTGAGCGGTGAAGTAAATATCCTTGAAATTCGGGCATTGCGCATACTCATCTTTAATTCTCTCAAATCCTATGACCGTTACTTCCATGGTAGATTATAATAGGGAGACCCGACTAAGAGCGTCCGCCACGCGATTTAACGTACCCTTAAGGTGCTTGATAACAAAAGTGTACTCCTGAAGGTAGGGAACTCATTTGGCGTGTCGAGGACTGATTTTACTTTGTGAGTTAACGAACTTTAGGGCCTCATGGTCGGATAAGACTACGAATTCTTTTGAAATTAAGTAGTGTCGCCAATGTTGGAGACAACGTATTACGGTATAGAACTTGCGGTCATAATTGGAATAATTTAATTTTGGTCCGGCTAGTTTTTCGCTAAAATACCCTAGCGGATGTCCGTCCTGGCTTAAAACGCCTCCGATTCCTATCCCTGATGCGTCACATGATAATTCAAACACCTTATTAAAATCTGGTAGGCGGAGTAGTGGGGCTTCGGACATCCGTTCCTTAATTGTTTGAAACGCATTAGTGGCCGCACTCGTCAAAAGAAAATCGTCCCTTTTCATGCATTTGGTAATCGGTGCCATTATACTGCTAAAGTTTCGAATGAATCTTCGATAAAACGTGGCCAATCTGTGGAAACTTCTAACTTCCTGAATATTTTTAGGTTCTGGCCATTCTTTAATTACTTGGAATTTCTTTCGGTCAACATGAATACCTTCGAAACTCACAATGTAACCTAGGAATTCTACGGAGTTCACACTAAACGCGCACTTCTTAAGATTAATAAATAATTTTTCTTGGCGCAGTGTTGTAAGGATAGTCCGTAGATGAGTTTCATGTTCTCTCTGCGAGAGACTAAATACCAAGATATCATCGAAATAGACCACTACAAATTTGCCCATATATGGTTTAAATACTTGGGTCATTAATCGTGAAAACGTACTTGGTCCGTTGGTAAGCCCCTCTCCAAGCACTAGCCACTCATAAAGTCCGTCCTTAGATTTAAATATCGTTTTCCATTCGTCCCCTTCTCGTATCCTAATTTGATGGTAGTCACTCTTAAGATCCAATTTAGAGAATATAGTGGCTCCTGATAGCATATCTAACAAGTCGTCCAAACGGGGAATGGGAAACCTATACTTGACAGTGATTTTATTTATAGCCCTATAGTCTACACATAATCTCCAAGATTTATCTTTCTTTGGGATCAAAAGGGCAGGAATGACATACAGGCTCTTACTGTGGCGAATAAATCCCTTTGCCAGCAAATCTGAGATCAAGGTTTGTAGTTCATCATGAGCGGAAGGATTGAGCCGGTAATGGGGAAGATTAGGCAAAGAGGAGCCGGGGACGAAATCAATTTCGTGTTGAATATCCCTCATGGGTGGCAACTCAGATGGTAAATCTTGCGGATAGACGTCCTTATATTCTTCCAATAACGTCCGCAGAGATATCGACAAACTCTCTAAAGATGGTGAATCTTCTTTAGCTTGTAGGCAAACTAGCGCATAGATGACGCCATCCAGAAAGGTCTCGCGCTCTAACTCTTTCTTTTTTATTAGGCTAATAGTTTTCTTTTCCACAGGCACAATTGTGTCTTTGGAGGCACTCGACGGGTCCTTAGGAGGGGTTGGTTTAAGAATGATGGTTTTACCGTTGAACTTGAACTCGTATGTGTTGGCTCGTTCGAAATGGGTCACGTCATAATCATAGAGCCACGGGCGCCCTAGTAGTACGTGACAAACATCCGTGAGGATGACGTCGCACCACACCTTATCGATATAACTCTTCACCGTCAGTGGAACTAGACACCGCCTAGAGACCGCGATAGACGTTTTATTTACCCATGCTATTTTGTACATATGTGGGTGCGGCTCGGGGACTAAGTGCATACGAGTGACAGCATTTTCAAATGTGACATTCATGCAACTTCCGTTATCTATCATTAATTTGCACCACTTTTCGCCACTTTTAAAATTTAATGAGAAAATATTTGTTCTATTATGTTCATCCGAAACAAGCGGTGTGGCCAAAATACACCTCATAACCATCATGAAAGAATCATCTTCTATATCACTTGGCTCAGCATCCGTTTCATCGCCAGCTTCATAGACGAGCTCTGCAGGCTCAGACGTGGAGTCTAATAGTGCTAGTGGTTTACCCCTAGTGGGACACTCACTAGCGTAGTGCCCTTGGATTCCGCACGAATAACACGAGGCATTAGTCTTATTAATTCTTCCTATCGGGACTCTCTCGCCATTGGGATTTTTGTTTTTCCTAGCAGTAATTACAATAGAGCTTGAATCAGTCGATCGGAATTTTCCTTTGTCCCGCATGGAGGACGTGGGTGGGGCACCTAAGATAGACTTTCCTTTCTGAAAAGTTCGTCCCTTGGTCTTGTAGGCATTATGTTTTTCGATATCCAAAGCGGCATTGAAAGGCGTGTTAAGTCCCTTACGGAAATGGGAAAGCGTAACTTCAGGCATTTCTCTAACTTCGCATCGTACCATCATGTCCTTAAGGAGTCCCATGTACTCCGCTACTGAATTGCTCCCCTGGCGAAGGGTGGCTAACTTATGAAACATTTGAGTTCGGTGATACGCGGGGACATATTGGTCATGCAGAATTGCTTCATGGCATTCCACCCATTTGGGGGTAACCCAATCGTGGTACCTAATCGTCTCTCTTCATTTAACCAAAACATTTTGGCCCTACCCATAAGCTTCATTCGTGCAACCCGCACCTTCTCTCCGTCCGTCAAGTTACGCCACTCAAAGTAACACTCGATCTCCATGACCAAATCTAGAAATGCTTGGGGCTCACCCATACCATTGTATGAGGGTGGATCAATCTTAACGGCTCTAGCTAAGTCGAACTCATAAGGGGTTCTAGGCGTGTGCTCATCATCCTGTTCGTGATATTGGTTGTGCCTATCATCGCGTTGGTGAGCGGCCTGGGGTTGAGGACCCGGCCTGTGTATCCCAGCAGCGGGATTGCGGGGCACCACTTGATTGATAACCAACTCTTGTATTAATTGCGTCAGTGCATCAAACCTAGTGGTGAACTCTTCTCGAAGCTCCGCGATGGTGGCCGGAGTGTGGTCATCATCATGGTGGTTATCCATATGTGAAGTAGAGGGGGAATATTCAGTACCACGCCTTGTGCGCATGAACAATGGTTACTTAAGAGGTTTTGACCAGATTAATTTTATAATGTTAGAATTTTTGACAATAATCCGTTGAGCAAACAGAAAAACTTTTTTTGACTTTTATGATTAGAAAAATATGAAGAAGTCCCAGAATTTTTTTTTTAAAATTTTCTGATTTTTTTTTTGTTTTTACTAATTGCAGACCAAATTCAGCAAAATGTCAGATTTTGTTTTGGATTTTTGACGGGCTATGCGCAACCTAGTGAGAGTCGCAAATCCTACTACGAAAAGAGCAAAGGATGGTGTCGATTGGGAAACCAACACAACCTCCCTCTGATACCAAATTGATGTAGGATCCGTCCCGAAAGATACTACACGGACGGCGTGACTTTGACTCTCGCAACGCTTAACGCTCTTCTAATCGAACGCTAACGGAACGCAGCAATAACAATGATTATATTTATCGTTCACACTAACATACGGGTAGCCGATCTGCGCTTGGAACGGAGAATGGCTATAGGCCAAAATCCTTTCCGGCTAAAAGGGATAATATTGATCCCGGACGAGCTTGGAGTTGTACAAAAATAGATCCACCAAAGAAAAATCATGATTCGAGAAAATGGTAGGATCTATCCCAACTAAAGAAAATAGCGAGGATAGCCAATCCTCTCGGAGTCTTCGGAAAACCCAACGAAAAATTACAAACTATTTAAGAGGCACCGCGAAGAAATCAACGATTCAAAGATCACGCAAAATTTCGTCCACCACAAGAACTATCTAGGGAAAGAAAACTCTTGAGTAGATGGTTTCGTTACCCCACTTGGAAACGGTAGATCTGAGATGTTTGGGATCCACACGAAAACGATCGCTTTCCTTGGACGCAACGGGATATGCACCAAGGATGAAGAACTCGTTCGTCTTCTCCGCTTCTCGCCGGGGAGGTTCACCGTTGGGCACCGTCTTCCTTGCACTTGGCCTTCAAGATTGAAGGTGGCCGAACTTTGATGGATGAAATCACGCCGAAGGAGATGTCGAATCGGAGAAAAGAGAAGGATGGTGGAGGAAACAAGGGGGCGGCCAAGAGGAAGAGGAGGAGTGGAGAAGAGGGGCCGAATTTTGAGGAGGGAGCAAGAGAGGGGGGCGGCGGTTTTGAGAGGAAGAGGAAAGGGGAAATTAGGTTAGGGCAATCTCAATTTAATTCAATCAAATTCTAAATGAAAAATACAAGGTCCATGGCCTTTTATAAGGCTTACAACACAAAAGGCTATTAGCAGCCCAATAAATGATAAACGCACACCAACATGAAATAAAAAGACAAAATAAATAAATTAGTCCATCAACTTATCAAATTAAAATTAATACTAATTTTAATTCCTTTTGCGTTGGCGAAGATTGTAGCCATGGCCGCTGCGGCGTCGCAAGTCCTTGACCGGTGGGTCAATGTCTCCGTCTTCCGCCAACATCCCGCGATCATCATGAACATCAAGTGCGCCCTCGTCGTCATCTTTAACACCAACTAGGCCGTCATGATGGCCGTCGCCATCAGCATTCCTAGTGTAGATAGAATTCGGGAGGAATTGATGCATGAGGCTCATCACACCAAGTACTCAATCCACCCAGGGAGCACGAAGATGTATAGAGACATGAAGAAGTTATTCTGGTGGTCAGGGTTGAAGAAAGATGTAGCGCTGTATGTGGCAAAGTGCCAAACATGTGCCTTAGTGAAGGCGGAGTGCCAGAAGCCCGGAGGTTTCCTAAAGTCCTTGCCAATTCCGGAATGGAAGTTCGACGACATATCAATGGATTTTGTGCATGGTTTGCCAAAGTCACATAAGGGAAATGACGCCATTTGGGTGGTCGTAGATAGGCTGACAAAAGTGTCGCACTTCATTCCGAACAAGAAGGAAGATCTGGTGGAAAAGTTAGCCAAGCTCTATGTGGATAATATTGTACGGTTGCATGTTGTGTCCCGCAGTATTGTTAGTGACCGAGATGGGCGCTTCACGTCCAATGACTGGAGGCTGGTGCATAAGTTGTTGGGAACTAAGCTGAGTTTCAGCACAGCCTTCCACCCGCAAATGGATGGTCAGACCGAGAGGGTCAATAGGACGATGGAGGACATGCTCCTCATGTGCGTCCTAGATTTCGAAAAACAATGGGAGGATCACCTATACATGATAGAGTTTGCGTATAATAACAGTTTTCAATCAAGTATTAGAATGGCGCCTTTCGAGGCCCTTTATGGGAGAAGGTGCCGCACACCGTTGTCTTGGTTGGA
Source organism: Platanthera zijinensis (assembly GCA_039513925.1). Classification (NCBI taxonomy): domain Eukaryota; kingdom Viridiplantae; phylum Streptophyta; class Magnoliopsida; order Asparagales; family Orchidaceae; genus Platanthera; species Platanthera zijinensis. The sequence continues at coordinate 92,984,123 of CM077085.1, forward strand.
GGCAGGCGAGTCAAAGTTATTCAAACGTCAGGCGGTGGAAGAAGCCACTTCAATGGTACGTACGATTCAGGAACGGTTAATAATCGCTCAGGACAGGCAGGAAAAATACTATAATGCCAAGCATAAGAACGTGGAATTCAGTGTTGGCGATTGGGTGTATCTGAAAATCAAGCCGTTCAAGGGTGTCCCGCGGATTCGACGCCTGAAGAAGCTGAGTTCGAGATACCTTGGGCCATTTGAGATCCTGGAGCGGATAGGGGAAACAACGTATCGGTTGAAGCTATCGGTGGAGTTGAGTGGGCTACACGATGTGTTCCACGTATCGGTGTTGCGGAAGATGGTTTAAGAGCCTTCACAAGTCGTTGTTGTCGATCAAGTGCCGATTGATAGTGGGTTGACGACAAAGGTCAAGCCAGTTTGCATTGAATACTTTGAAGTCAAACGGCTCCGCAACAAGGAAATTCGAATGGTTAAGGTCCGTTGGGATAACTGCGGACGAGAGGAGCTTTCTTGGGAACGAGAGCAGGCTATATTGGAGGAATATCCCAAACTTTTCAACTCAGGTAATGTTTAAATTGTTTTGTGTACCCTTTTCTTAATTGTTGGGAATTGTCTTCACAATACCCCAGATTTGTGGGAAGTCAGACCTGAAACTAAGATGAATTAAGTTGTATTTGATGTTGTGTTTAAGTTATGCTTGCAGGACTCTATTGCCAAGTATAAACCAATGTCAGTCTATAGTGGGTCATCAAACACAGGACCATACAATGTAATTCCTCATTGTGTTATCCAAGGTGTTGACTCATGTATAGCCTCTCTATTGGGGTACACTTTGTTTCCATGCACTTGGACTACTGGACTCTGGAGTATTGAAGACTTTCCCAGAAGAAATTTTTTTCTAAGTCCACATACTCGAGTAGTATCTTCTATATACTCGAGTAAGTGACTTAGTACTCGAGTAGATTGGATTACATACTCGAGTAGTTCTCAAGTTACTCGAGTAAGTGTTCTGATCGTACTCGAATTGATCTGGACTTTCTCATCTCAGAAAGTTTCTAAGTCCTTATACTCGAGTAAATCCTTTCATATACTCGAGTACCTCTTTTCCTTACTCGAGTAGGTGTTTGTGTACTCGAGTAGAGCCTTAGTCATACTCGAGTAGTCTCTTAATTATACTCGAGTAGGGCTAGCTGTTCAGTCTAAATTTTTCTAAGTCCACATACTTGAGTAACTTCGCTCATATACTCGAGTAAGTGGCTTAGCACTCGAGTAGATCCTTCTTATACTCGAGTAGACTGGCTTAGCACTCGAGTAGATTATTCTTATACTCGAGTAGTTTGGATTAGTACTCGAGTAGATGTTTCTTCTTACTCGAGTAATCTGTCTAGAGTAACTCAGGTAGTTCTTCCAAGGCACTCGAGTAGTCATTTCCATTACTCGAGTACTTGTTTCTCTTATCTACTCGAGTAGCAGACCTTTATACTCGAGTATCTTATCTAACCCGAGTATGTTGGCTCAGAATTCCAGAAATCGTTAAGTCCAGAATTGACGGAGATTTGAAATTAACCTTTTTCTGATTGGTCCACGTGTCAATCTTAATTACGATTATGACCGTTGGAGATAGCCTATAAATAGGTCCTTTCAGATTTGACTAAATATGTTTTACAGAGACTATCTTTTTAAGAAAGAGAAAATCCCGAAAAACCCTAATCCTTCTGTCCGCCGCCATTACCGTTTTCGGGAGAAGCTCTGGATCGTCGTTCTCACGCCGCTGCTATCGATCTTAGTTTTTCTAGCGATCCAGACTCAAGAAGAATCATCTGATCTCTCCGTGCTTCATCGTCTCTGATTTACTTTCTTGATCGTGGTGATTCCAGATCTCAGAATTGTGGATCTCAGTCAAGTCTTCTTCAACTATTTCTGTTCAAACCGAAAAGCTCTCAAGAAGAAGATTACGTCAAAGATCCAGATCTGTGATATTCTTGTTGTAAATCTTATTCAAACAAATTTCATTGTAGGAGATCTTTCTCCGAGTGGTAGGAAGTTTTATCTTCCGAGTGTAGATCCATTTGGGATCGAGTTTTTGTAGGAACGTGGTTCCGAGGTGTAGGATTGTTTTTTCAATCCGAGATAGTGGAGTAGCCGAGTCTAGTGATTTGCTAGATCGATGAGGAAAGTGGACGTACCCAAGATTGGGGAACCACTATAAATCTCTTGTCGTCTGTGTGATTGCTTGATTACGGATTTGTGCTGTATTATATTTTTTATTCCGCATTTGACACGAAATTCACCTATTCACCCCCTCTAGGTGATTTAGGTTGACAACTTAGCGCTCTCAATTGGTATTAGAGCCTCAGGACGAAAACATGGACGAAATTCTTTAAGGGGAGGAGAATTGTAACACCACGAAATGTAGAGTTGAAATGGGCGGTGTTTGTACCAAGTTTGGATCTTGGTAGAGTGAACACGGCCAGTAAAATGGGCATGTCACACGGCCGTGTCAGCCTCAGGTCGTCTAGTGAAGGACACGGCCTGGGACGCGGGCGAGTCAGTGCACACGGCATGGGGCACGGGCGTGTCACCTAGCAGTGTACTTCTCTGGAATATTTTGGATTTTGCATCGATTGTCGAACACGGCCGTGTACTGGTTGACACGGGCATGTCAAATCCGACACGGGCGTGTCGTCACCCGTATCCACCAAGCGACGTGGCGGTTGGCGTGGCGGTTATCCGTGACGCGGCCCCTTGACACGAGCGTGTCGAAGAACTGACACGGGCGTGTCAGGTTGGGACACGGGCGTGTCCCAACCCGTGTCCTTTTCTGTGCTCAATTTGGGTGGCTGGATCGAGGCACACGGCCTGGAACACGGCCGTGTGCAAAGCCGTGTTCGGCCCAGGATTAAAGTTTTCAGGCTAATCTGAGTCGTTCGTTTTCTTTAAATAAGATCCAACGGCCCAGATAAGTTCCTGCTGATGTTTAATCCCGGATTAGAGGTTTTATTCCTCATTTTCACCTTTAACTCCCTCTTTCTAAGAAATAAGAGAGAGAAGAGATCAAAGGAGAAGGAAGGGAGGAATCCGAACGCCGGCGGAGCATCGGAGCACCAATCTGAGAACCGAGACCGGATTCGTGGAGAGAATTTCTTTACGAAGCTTTCTATCTGATTAGTTTTTCATGGCACCGAAGCGGACTTCAAGGGTAAAGATTTTCAACGCGAACACTTGAAGCTTTTCTTCCTTTGCATGGTAAAACCCGCTCCTGCGAGTGTGCGGTGAGTGCGCGGTGTTCCTTGGGGTAGATATGTGAAGTCCCCCTTGTTTAGAGTACGGAATCGAAGTACGGGCATAAACATTATGTGTGAAGCCTACCCGGACGTATTTGTCTGGATCAGTGATGTTGCATTGCATGAATAGCCGGAGAAGACTCCGTGCATTGTTTTCGGGTTTCTACGCGGTAGATTGCGGCAAGGATCCTTGGAGATTATCTCCAAGGCGCACCCAGAAAATTGGGCGGAAACGTAATTCTGCTAACTTGGCGGTCGGGGAGTCAACCTCGAACATAACTTGGTTATGTGTTGTTTGGAAATGATTTAGGATCCGGGTGAAGCTTGGCCTGCACGTACGTCTTAAAGTGACTAGGCGGCGTGAGCAACCGGCAGGTGGATATGGATCTTGGCTATGTGGTTCGGTGCTAGAGGCCCTAAAGTGGAACTGGTCGTTGGCATAGTCGGGAGCCTTGGACTACGGTCGGAAGGTGTAACACCCCTATCCGTCGTATAGCATATATCAGTAGGTCCGGCTGGGGCCCGACGCCATATACTACAGACAGACCGGTTGGTTACGCATTGAAACCAATCAACCAATCATAACGTCCTACACAACACCTACCGGAAGCAATTATTAAGTTGCAAGAAAGGAAAGAACCCAGCCACACGCATGAATGTCCACTACACAAACCAAATAGGAATGTACAATACACGAGTATGGGCCTTAAGGCCTTACAACAGTTTGCTTTAAATAAAGTGTTTTCCAAACCTCGGCACGCAGGCCGGCCATACATGATAAACGGGGAAAACATAAACATTTAGGCCTTCGAGGGCCGGCACAGCTTCAAGGGCTTTAGCCCGCTATTTCCCGCTCGGCTCCGCAGCACCTGCAAGCCACAATCCACCGCCCGGTGGTAAACAAAATAACGGTCAGCTATGCTGACCAAATTATAACGATCCCGCCCCCAAAATCGGGGCGACGATGATCTTTCCCTGCACTTTATTAGTATGCAACAACAATAGTGTAAGCACACTTCATCACAGGCGTAGACTCGCACGACCACACACCCCATGCACTCAGGGCACATTCACGGCGAACCGGCCAACGTCACGTCAATTCAAGCCATAGACGTTCCCGTTCCACCACTGCCTCTTGGACGGCCAACCATATGAGCATCTTGTCTTCTTGGCCTTGGTCACGACAATTTAAGCCATAGACCGCCGAAGACTCTCATCCATGCCAACGGTCCCACCGAACGACATAGATCGGGTACGGTTCCGCCTGACCCGTGCTTATATCGCAACGGCAATTTAAGCCATATGTGCAGGTCAAGACTCACCGAGTCCCGTTTCCGCCACAACAATCACATAACCCGGTTATGTTCACGTTGGCTCTCCGGCCATCGTGTTGGCAAAACTCGCTTTTGCCCAGTTTTTCGGGTGCACCTTGGAGTTAATCTCCAAGGCTCCCTGTTGCAATCTACCACGTAGAAAACCCGAAAAACGCCCAAACACCCGGAGTCTTCCCCGGTTCATATGCAATGCAACATCACCGATCCGGCTCTACTTGTCCGGATAGGCTTCACACACAATGCCTATGTCCGTTTTCGCATACGGACTCTACACAAGGGGGACTTTACATATCTACCCCAAGGAACGCTCCAACTCTTTGCTCACTCGAGAGAGAGGGCTTCCTATGCAAAGGGAAAAAGGGCTTCACATGCCCAAGGATGAGAAATCGTTACCCTTGCATTCTTCCGCGACACCATGAAAATCTATGCAGATGAAAAGCACCGCAATCTCCTTGCCTCCGCGGATCCGAAGACGGTTCGCGATTTGGAGCTCCGAATCTCCTCCGGCGACCGGATCTAGCCCTTCTTCCTCCTCCTTGCTCTCTCCTCTCTCTAGCTTTTAGAAAGAGAACCACTCAAGAGAAATGAGGGTTTCTAAACCCTATTCCCGGGTAAAACCATCCAGGAGCAGTGATGAGTCCTATTTATATAATGATTTTCGGACTCATCTGGGCTTGTTTTCGTATGCTTGCACTTCACTTTTAGTTCGTTATCGCTCATATTTCATATTATCCTTATTTCTTTAGGAAGTGCACTTTTGGCCCGTAGTTGTGTTTATTTTGTGTTATTCTATTATTGTACTCCGTTCTGTGCTTGTTTGGAATATCTGCACATATCAGTGCAGGGTTTAGGGGTCGTGTGCGTATCCCGGGATTATTTGGAAACAGGTTTACTGCGCACGATCATCGGCTTTGTTGCGCACGACCACTGGTCGTGCGCCGCTGATCGTGCGTACATATTCCCCTCTTTCCAAAGTTCTGTCGGGGCAATCGCACGACCACTGACTTCAGTGTGCACGACCACTGGTCGTGCGCCACTGATCGTGCGCGTTGATTCCACTTTTTTCCTGGAGTTCTGCCTGGCCTTCGCGCACTATCACTGACCACAGGGCGCACGATCACTGGTCGTGCGCCAGTGATCGTGCGCGCTGTTTATTCTGTTTTCTATAAATACGCAGGTTCCGCCCTAATTTAAGGAGATCGCCAAAGTCCGCCGTTTTTCCACCATTTTCGTCTCCAAGGAGGGTTTTCACCGCCCTCCATCATCCTCCACCATAGGGAGTTGCTCTGGGCAAGCCTTCAACGCCAAATCAAAGCCGGAGCATCCCCTCGGCCTCCTCCTTCATCCCCAAGCTTCAAGCGGAGTTTTGACCGAGTTTTCTCCATCAAGTTAGGAGGAGCTGGAGCCGCCATCTACCGGGTCATTTCAACGAAGAAGACGGGTCCATTGGGAGTGAGTGACAGCCTCCTCTACCCCGGACGCAGTTGAGGACCGAGCTTGGACTCGGATTGACAACTCGGGATTCCAACCATGAACCCTCAATAAGGCTTCGGATTCGGTCGATTCGCACACCTCTTCCTCTTGTTGTTGTTAGCTTAGTTATTTTCCATGTCTTGATGAAGAATGCTTATTTGTAGTTAACATTTACTCTTATTCATGTCTATGTGAGTTAGTGTTTTTGTTATATTTACTTGAGGTGCGCCATATTCCATCCTCCACCATCCACCCTTGCTGCACTAGCAATTGCTAGTGGCGTGCGTTACGAAGAGGTGCTCACGACCCTCATTCCGCCATTCTAACCACCTCATCCGCTAGCCTACTCGTCCATCCGCCAAGCGATTCGGTGCATAGCGGCCCGTGTAGTTTCCATCCCGCCTGGCGAAGCATCGCATAGCGGCGTTGCATAGGAGTAGCTTGTAGATTTTACTTCCTGTTTCCGCAATAATCAAACCCCCCCCCCCCTTTTGAGCCGACCCGAGGACTTCAATCTCAAGTCCTCCTCGACATTAACTCATCCCTTACTGTGTTCCTCAAGAGACCGACACTCGGGGATTTATTCCCAAACTTTATTACTTGTGCGATCGGTGCGCTTGCCGTATTTTCCACGCATCAAGTTTTTGGCGCCGTTGCCGGGGAACACAGTCGTGTGAGTTTTTGGAGAGGGAGATTATAGATTGAAGCCCTTTTCCATCTGTTCATTCCATGTTTTATTTTTCTTTGCTTTAGTTTTTATAATTTGTTGCTTATTTATCTTTATTCTTTTTCTAATTTTGATATTTCAGTAGCAGGTGTTCCTTTTTATTTATCTGCTTGTGTGTAGTTAATTTTTGCTTAGAAAATTCTCGTGGTGAATTCTTTCTTGCTGCACCATGTATTCTTATGCGAATATCCATTGCCGTTGGTGCGGGGATTATAGGCATGGCAGTGATGAGTGCCCCACTGAAGAATGGGAGCATAATTCTCGTGGTTCAGTGTATGGAGCACCGTTGTCTTATGGCACTTCATACACCGTACCCCAGTCTTATGGTCACCACTCTTCTCCGCCTTCAACTTTTTCATATTCCTCTCCGGTCCCACCTGGACCAAGGAGTAATGGAAAACGGTGTTTGTGTTGTCGTAGCACCGACCATGTGTTGAAAGATTGCGCAGAATTTCAGCGCCAGTTGGAGGCGGATGATGAACCGGATATCCGGATTGTCTCATCCACCTCTCAAAGGGCTGCTCCTTCTGATTCTGATGATGTATCCGCAGTACCACCTTGTCTATGGGGGACTGCTGTGGATACACCCATCAGACTTTCTACTGATCGATGTGACAACATTGCGGTACCGTCGCCCTCTATACCTTCTTCCCCTCTTCTTGATTCACCCCCGGAGGAACCTGCACCTACTTTCTCTGATGTTGTTGTTCCTCCGCTTTCTTTGCAAGAATCATCTACTCCTCTTTTTAGTGAGTTGGTTGATGATGTTGTGCCCTTTGGAGATTGGGAATATGATGATGCGTCATGGTGTGACGAGGACATTATTCTCTTTAATGGAGAGTATTACGTCTTGGAACATAATGCCGCACCGAGGTGTGTTGATGAGGAGATCCTTTCTGATGCGGAAGTTTCCACTTCCTTGTTGGATGAGGGGATCCAAACCACCACCGAGGACCTCCTATTCTCAGATCCCCATCGTCATGACTCATATGACGCCGACAGTGATCTATGCTTGGATCCTGCTGGGAGTGAGACCGGGACCACTCCCCCGATTAGTTCCTTATGTTCTTCATCTCCTTTATTCCTTGATCCCCCTTCTTTATCTGAGCCTGTGCAGGTGGAATCTCCACGGGTATGTGAGGTTGTCGATGTGCCTGGCAATTTTGCCGCTGTCGTCGCTTCCTACGAACCTGTGGTGGACGATACCCCTAGGCAAGGATATGTTTTGTGGTGAGATGAGTGAGGACTAGGCCTCCTCCTCATCTTACTTCCTATTTCCTCTACCTGGGAGGAGCAGGTATGATTATTTAGGCATAGGGGTAACTGCTCTATGTCCGTATCGGTACCCGTTACCGCAACGGATATTAGGCCAGTTACCTGTGCATTTTTCTTTTCATAGGCCCATTAGCTAGAACTGTTTAGAATTTAATAAGTCGTGTTGGGATGACAATAACCCCAGTACTTATCTTTCATTTTTTGCATTTTTATTTCCATGTCTATTTTATTTTAGCATTTCTTTTTGTATATTTTCCTTTTGCTTTTGTGGAGCTCACCCCTGCAGGTATTTTTGGCAACTACGTATTGGCGGGGTTGTGATTCTTCGTTTGGCGGGCCTGCTGCTACTTTCCACGCGTCTTCTGGTATGCTCACTAGTTGAGCATTGGGTAACCTCTTCCCTTAGCTCATTCTTATTTTAATTTCTCTATCATTTGATGTGTTGCTTAGTCTAAGTCTGGGGGAGAGCTATTAGTTGTTGCCTTTTGCACGTACACATTGCATGCGCATACTAGAAGCTTTTGTAGTTTTATTTTATTTAGTTCATTACTTTGCACTCCACTGCACCCACATGAGCGTGTGCTTAGCTATTAGCATGCCGCGAGTTAAACTCATTTCTTTTGTTTGATTTGGAAAAATTATTGTGCTAGTTTAGGATTGCACGATAGAGTAAAATGTTGGCATTGATGTGTTCCTAGTCAATTGCTCCCGTTTTGTGTAGAAATTTGTGTAGATTTAAATTTTTTTGTATGCTTATAGTTTTATATTTTCTATTTGCGTAAATATTTCTTATTCTACTCAAAAGTTGGTGAATCCGGTGTGAATCAAACGGTAACGTAGGAATGTGTGTAGCCGCTACTAGACTCGTTTTGCTCGAGTCGGGGGGAAGGATTATCTTTCTCGGTGGCTAAGAACTTGCCCCAAGCTACTCTCAAAGCATTGGTACATGGTTTTCCTAGCGTGAGCGTGATGTAGGCCATCATTTTGGCCCGGTTGAGCTATGTACCATTCCGAACGTCTTGTCCTCGCTAAGCCCCGTTGTGCCTACCCTTCTTTTGATTCAGCTCCACTAGTATTTCACCAAAGCCTCATAGCCGATCCTAGTCGCACACCCAAGTCGAGCTATAGTATTTTTCATTTTATGTTGGGATGTTGATGTGGTGATACTATTTGTGAAAATGTGAAAATGCCCCCAAGTTTTATTTGCTGAAATTGTGTATTGTGAAAAGAAAAAGTTTACAAAGAAAAATTTATACAAAGAAAATGAGAAAGAAGAAAAGGAAAAGAAAGAGTTTTAATGAAAATCTTTATGGAGATGATTTTGATTTGTAGTAGGCGGTGCACACACCCATGTTGCAAAAATCAAGTCTGGGGGTGTGGTGCACCTGGTTATATTGTGGTTTGCTGAGGGATTCTTTTAGGCTAGCTCATTTGGGTTAGGTGCATAGCCTTTATTTTTATCATTATTTACCTCACCGAAACCCAAGCCCCGTGATTATCCTAAAGTCATACAGATTTGCACTTGAGTCTAACTAGTGCCGTGGAGAGAGTGTGAACGGGCAAGCATATGGTCCCCGATATTGGTGGATTCCTTTGGTGGTGATCCTGAGCCCCGATCTTTGGCAATGCTCACCTTAGTGGTCTGCCTACTTTCTTCCTACGTAGGACCGGATGATTCATCGTGATCCTATTTTTGAGTAGTAATAACTTTTTGATACGCATTGTGAAAAATATAAAATATTTTGTATACTTAAGAATTCCCTCTACTATATTTTTATGCACACGGGCATGCGACTTCGCATGGTACTCCGTTCTGCAATTTCTTTGTTAGCTATTTCTTTTTCCTTGTATGCTTAGGTTGTGTTTGCTCGGGATGCGCAAATAGTTAAGTCTGGGGGTGTGATGAGTCATATTTATATAATGATTTTCGGACTCATCTGGGCTTGTTTTCGTATGCTTGCACTTCACTTTTAGTTCGTTATCGCTCATATTTCATATTATCCTTATTTCTTTAGGAAGTGCACTTTTGGCCCGTGGTTGTGTTTATTTTGTGTTATTCTATTATTGTACTCTGTTCTGTGCTTGTTTGGAATGTCTGCACATATCAGTGCTGGGTTTAGGGGTCGTGTGCGTGTCCCAGGATTATTTGGAAATAGGTTTACTGCGCACGATCATCGGCTTTGTTGCGCACGACCACTGGTCGTGCGCCGCTGTTCGTGCGTACCTATTCCCCGCTTTCCAAAGTTCTGTCGGGGCAATCGCACGACCACTGACTTCAGTGCGCACGACCACTGGTCGTGCGCCACTGATCGTGCGCGTTGATTCCACTTTTTCCTGGAGTTCTGCCTGGCCTTCGCGCACTATCACTGACCACAGGGCGCACGATCACTGGTCGTGCGCCAGTGATCGTGCGCGCTGTTTATTCTGCTTTCTATAAATACGCAGGTTCCGCCCTAATTTGAGGAGATCGCCAAAGTCCACCGTTTTTCCGCCATTTTTCTCTCCAAGGAGGGTTTTCACCGCCCTCCATCATCCTCCACCATAGGGAGTTGCTCCGGGCAAGCCTTCAACGCCAAATCAAAGCTGGAGCATCCCCTCGGCCTCCTCCTTCATCCCCAAGCTTCAAGCGGAGTTTTGACCAAGTTTTCTCCATCAAGTTAGGAGGAGCTGGAGCCGCCATCTACCGGGTCATTTCAACGAAGAAGACGGGTCCATTAGGAGTGAGTGACAGCCTCCTCTACCCCGGACGCAGTTGAGGACCGAGCTTGGACTCGGATTGACAACTCGGGATTCCAACCGTGAACCCTCAATAAGGCTTTGGATTCGGTCGATTCGCACACTTCTTCCTCTTGTTGTTGTTAGCTTAGTTATTTTCCATGTATTGATGAAGAATGCTTATTTGTAGTTAACATTTACTCTTATTCATGTCTATGTGAGTTAGTGTTTTTGTTATATTTACTTGAGGTGCGCCATATTCCATCCTCCACCATCCAACCTTGCCGCACTAGCAATTGCTAGTGGCGTGCGTTGCGAAGAGGTGCTCACGACCCTCATTCCGCCATTCTAACCACCTCATCCGCTAGCCTACTCGTCCATCCGCCAAGCAATTCGGTGCATAGCGGCCTGTGTAGTTTCCATCCCGCCTGGCGAAGCATCGCATAGAGGCGTTGCATAGGAGTAGCTTGTAGATTTTACTTCCTGTTTCCGCAACAATCAACCCCCCCCCTTTTTGAGCCGACCCGAGGACTTCAATCTCAAGTCCTCCTCGACATTAACTCATCCCTTACTGTGTTCCTCAAGAGACCGACACTCGGGGATTTATTCCCAAACTTTATTACTTGTGCGACCGGTGCGCTTGCCGTATTTTCCACGCATCAAGTAGCCCCCCACCGTCGGATCCAAAGCCAAGGAAATGAACGGCCACGATTAGGCCTCAAATTATAAAATCTGGGCCGAACACGGGTTGCAACACGACCGTGTGCCTGGCCGTGTCACCCATTCGCCGTCTCGACCGGCTCAAAAACCAGCACACGACATTCGACACGGCCTCCGACACGCCCGTGTCACCTGTGACACGCCCGTGTCGGGACCCGTGTCACGCCCCCCCCCCTGTGTGCAATCGGCCAGCTTTCCCAACCCGAGAAGGATACGGCCACCGACACGCCCGTGTCGACACCCGTGTCACTACCCGTGTCAACACCCGTGTCACTACCCGTATCGGATGACACGCCCGTGTCACTACCCGTATCGGATGACACACCCGTGTCGACACCCGTGTAACTACCCGTGTGCCAAAAATGGCACAGGACCAGAAATGTACCGAGGAGGACACGACCATGTGACACACCCGTGTCACATGCCGTGTGCCTGACACGCCCTGGGACACGCCCGTGTCCCAGGCCGTGTTCCAGCCTTCTACGATCGTCGACCACCAAAGCGTCGACCGCACGACTCGTGGTCGAACACGCCCTGACACGGCCTCCGACACGCCCGTGTCGAGACCCGTGTCACCTGCTTCAAAACCCCGTCTTGGCTTAAAAATGCCACCCGTCTCTCTTTTGAGTTTCAGGGTGTTACAGAAGGACTCATAAATGCTCACATTATTTGCCATCTAAAGGATGGCGGTGAAGCCACTAAATTGACCAGATTCACCATGAATGTGCCCTGAGTGCACGGGGTGTTTGGCCAAGCGAGCCTACACCTGTGGCGAAATTCTTTTTATGCACTTTGTTATTTAGCCGGGCTAATGATATGCAGGGAAGGAGCACTGCCATCCCTATTAAGGGGACGGGGTCGTTATAATTTGGTCAGCCTTAGCTGACCGTTGCTCTGTTTGCCACCATGCGGTGGAATAATTGCTTGCAGGTGCTGCAGAACCAAGTGCCAAGTAGCGGGTTGAAGTCTAAGTTGCTGTGCAGGCCCTCGAAGGCCATAGCGAACTACTATCTTTACTTTCTGTCATGTATGGCCGGCCTGCGAGCCGATGTTTGTAAGACATTACTTTGTTAAGAGAAACTTTGTAAGGCCATAAGGCCATATACTCTTTTGTAGATTCGTTTTATTTCATTCTTATTTTGATTAGTGGACATTCATGTCATGCTTGTGCAAGTTTTGGGTTCTATTAACTGTTTAAAAAGTTTCCGCTAGAATGCTCTGTGTTAGGACGAGTAGATGAGTATTTGGTATTATTTTGTAACCCCTCTGACTGTCCGTGGTATATGGCGTCGGGTTCCAGCTGGACCTTTTGTTATATGCCATACGACGGATGGGGGTGTTACACGTTAGGATTATAAGCATTATTGTAAGGCACAACACGATTTTGATTATTTATAAAATTAACATTTTCTTCACAAGCCATACCTGTCTAGCCAGCAAATAGCTCACCCTTGGGGAACTCATAAGCGTGGTGGCTAGAGTTACCACAACCCTGGCATGATATGCTCATCACACGGGCAGGTAGTGGGGTCGATCGGGTCAACATCATCTTCCCATCCAAGGCAGGATGGCTTGATTCGACGTGCAACCCCACCGCATTTACATCAAACAAATTTCTCGCCCTTCTAGGGACATTCCTGCCTGCTGTCCAATACGTGTTGTGGGAGGCTGTGTCTTTGAGGAGTCTCAATGCTTCCTCAGGAGATAAGTTCATGATCGTGCCACCCGCCTTCGCATCGATCATTGCCCTGAAATTTGGCTCAATGGCGAAATAAAATATCTCCACCAAATTCCAAGGCTCACAGTCGTGTTGAGGATAACGATGCTGCAGGTCGGCAAATCTCTCCCATGCCTCAGAAAGAGTTTCTTGATCCAGGTGTCTGAACGTGGCTATTTCCCTGCGAGCATTTACAATTTTATCATCAGGATGAAACTTAGCCAAAAACATGGACGATAAAGCTTCCCAGGTGGCAGCGGTGCCAGACACGATCGTATGCAGCCACGTCTTGGCCCTATCCCTTAGTGAAAATGGGAACAACTTTTGTTTCACAACGTCATCCGTAATGCCCGTATAGCGGAAAGTACCGCATATCTCAGAAAACTCAGCCAAATGTAGCTGAGGATCCTCGCTCGGCAGACCCGAGTACTACGTATTGTTCCTAATCATATTTAAAATCGCAGGCTTGATCTCAAAATAATTATTGGCTATGGCCGACCCGAACCCTGGATAAACACTCCCCACAGTAGGGGTAGTGAAATCCCGCATTGTCCTAATGCGAGGCTGGTCCACATCCTGGTTCTTGACGATTTGTTCACCTTGGCCATTTCCCACATGGCCCAAGTCATCCATCCTTCCCTCAGCTGCAGCAGCACGCACGCGAGCTCTTATCGCTCGTGCAGTCTCAGGGTCAACACCCAAATCTTCGCCCCCTCCACCAGGGTTCAGATCTGTCATACATCACTCACAAAAAGAAAACTCTAAAAACACTAAAACACTCACAAACTTTTCCCAAAAGAAACAAAATCCACGCAACAGTTGCACTCCCCGGCAACGGAGCCAAAAACTTGATGCGCTGGCGGTAAGATTACCGTTCACGACCAAGTAATAAAAGTGAGGAGTAGCTTCCCTAAGTATCGATCTCACGCGGAGTGCAAGTAGGGAGCATGGATTTCGCTTTTAGAGAAATGAATGAAAGTGCAAAGTAAAAACGAGGGGTTTGATTTTGGGGTTTCCTACACTAAGCAACATTAATCTAGTGCGGGTCGCCGTCACCGCGTCGCCAGGGTGAATTACTCCAAAGATTAATAGCGGAGACGGACAAACTATTGAGGGTCTAAAACACCTCTTCGCAGCGCGCGCTTCTAGCAGTCGCTAGAACGGCTCAAACACAGCTTTCTCTAACCGAGATGAAGCTCATCAACACACAGCATAAACAAGAAATCACCACACAAAACCATAGCAAAACCTTGAGCAAAACATGGATATTAAACCTCAAACATACTAGCACAAGTTCAGGTTAAAGCTAATCCAAGAAAAGTGGGGGAGAAACACAACCAAGCACTTGAAGGCTCTCCAAGATTCACGGCCGGAAGCAAGGGTTGTCGAGCCTCGTCCTAGCTCGGTCTTTGGAAGGTATCCGGGATCCCGAAGGGCAGTCACTTCCTTCTTCACACCCGTCTTCTTAGTGTTGTGGTCACTGATTCGGATCAGAGCAAAATGTTTTACAAGTGCTGCAACTAAGAGCTCAAACAGCAGCTTGGAGGTCGGCAATGGCGATGACGGTCAGAGACAAGGCTTTAGCAAGCTCTTTGGAGGAGAATGGGTGGCCGGATCAACCCTCCAATGAGGAGAGAGAAAGAGACGGCTGGAGGGACGACTGCTCAAAGCGGCGGAAAGGGCGGGGGAATTTGGAGATAGCCCGGTCTAGAAGAAATCTGCGGCTTAAATAGTAAAAGTCAGCAAAAATGGCCACGCACGGTCTGGCGCACGACCGTGCGTGAACCGTGCGATAATAATCTTCAGAAAATGCCGGAGGAAGAAGAAGCGTTGACCCGTGCGTTTTACTCACGCACGGGCGATTCCGCCCGTGCGCTAAGGAAATCGCACGGGTAACGACAGAGTGCTCAAAACGCAGGCAACTGGGTGGAATCGTGCGTTTTGCTCGCACACAGGCGCTTCCGTCCGTGCATGAAGGAAAACGCACGACCAACCACAGAACAGAGTAAAACCAGAAGGCTACAGGAAAATCGTGCATTTCCTTCGTGCACGGTCCCGAAGAAACTGTGTGTGAAGGAATAGCACGGGTCAGTCAATCTTCCAAAAAAATCTGTAGAAAACGCACGACGGAAACAAACCGTGCGCCAAGAAAACGCACGACCGTGCATTTTCCACAAATCAGAATTCTGAAGAGGGGAAAACTGACCACCTGCACACAATAAAAACTCAAACAGGAGGACCCTCCAGCAATCAACAAAATGCAACAAAAAATACTAGAACGAGGCCCGGGGAGCACCAAGTGCATACCCCCAGCAATCAGATGCGCAATTGCGCACCCGCGGGCTAGAAAAGTGCACTAAACGTGAAACACAGTAGGAACAAAATATCAATGAAAACAACCGAAAAGTGAAGTGCAAAGACATGAAAACCAGCCCAAATGAGTCTACCATTGTGGTGAGTGTCCGCACCGGCAAAACCCTATATAAACGGGACTCATCATCTACTCGTGGCACAGCAGTTCTGGTACCATTGTGGTGAGTGTCCGCACCGGATGGAAGGTCAATGATCTCTTTTCCCTTTGGTTTGGTGGCTGTCTTAGAGGAGGACGCGAGGCCAGGATCTGGGGTGGAGGCCAGGTCATGGTAGACGGACTCGGCAGCTCTCGGGGCAGTTTTGGCCTTCTTGGCAGGCTCCTGTTTTGGCAGCTCGTGCGGTAAAGAGCTGGGCAATAGCGAGGTCAGCTCGGCAGCACAAGCAACATTGAGCTCCTGGGCATGGCTAAGCCTCTCCCGGAGCTCCTTGGAATGAGGCAACTCGACAGAATCAAAGTAAGGGGAATGTCAAAGGTCGCCCAGGTAGAGGGGCGTATATTTATAGTAGCTTGTGGACCCAACCAAAATATTCCCTTTCGCTCTCGCAACGCTCATCAAATACCTGGGGTTGGATGTTTCTTTTTGACCTTCGCGGAAGCTCACAAAGAGCGGGGATTGTGCACAACCCCATATTCAATGAGCGAGTTCCCCTCTAGGATCCATGCTTTGCGAGATCTTCAGAAGCTGAACCCGCAGCAAGCCCCCTCCACATGTTCACCGAGCCGGTCGCGCGAGTCGAGATTTTGGAATCGAGTGAGGCGAGTTCACTCGACGCTTCAGCTCACCTGGCATTGAGTGAGGCCAGTGCACTTTGCGCCTTCAGTTCCTTGGCGTTGAGTGAGGCGAGTGCACTCAGCGCTTTCAATTCCTTGGTGTTGAGTGAGGCGAGTGCACTCAGCTCCTTCAACTCGCCTAGTGTTGAGTGAGACCAGTGTACTCAGTGCCTTTTGCCTTTGGCATTGAGTGAGGCGAGTGGGATCAGCGCGAACCGGGGTGGCCATTCTAGGCAGTCCAAGTCCTATGTGAGTTGAAAGGGAGGCTAGAGCTCTACAGCCTCGCCAACTTGCCCAAGCAGGGCGGGATGGAAGAGGGGCGAGTGGAGCAAGTGGGCTCACACTCGCCCTTCGCTTTCAGCAGTAGTAGACGAGTGGGGCAGGTCGGGCCTGCTCTCGTCTAGGGCCTTAGAAGGCGGCGAGTGCTAGCCCCATCGAGTACTCGCCATTCCATGTGAGTGGAGGTTTTCAAGGGTCGCTCGCCTAGTGATGTATGTTGTATTTTTACCATTCGACCCCCGTTTGCCTGCATATAGCCTTTCAGAACAGCAGAGTTATGCTATTGGCAGGCCAACCTGGACTACATATAGCCATTCCAAACAGCGGGGGTATGATGTTGGCTGACCAATTTCAAAAACTATAAATAGACCCAAGGGGGTACCTTAGAAGGCAATCTTTCAAGCATTCCAACTTTCCTTCTCTTTGATCTTCGAGTGCTTTCTGAGGTGCCCTTAGCTCAACACAGGCTAAGGAGGGGAAGCGCTCTAAGATCTTCCGGGTGTGTGGTGGGACCTCCATGCTAGAGCTTTGGGTCAGTTTCCGATTCTAAGTCTTTGGTCGTTCAAGCTCGCTAGGGAGAAGTAAGTGTGCGGTCACCCCTTCCCCAAAGGTTCGAACTCCACCGAAGCCGAATTTCAGTTTCAACACCCTTAGCTCAGCACTGGCTAAGGAGGGGAAGCTGTAACGCCCCGAAACTCAGAAGTGAACCGGGCGGTGTTTTGAGCCAAGTTCGTGTCTAGGAAGGGTTAACACGGCCTGTGACACGGTCGTGTCACAGGGCATGTTGTGCTCGGGTAGTCGAGTTGAGGTCGACGAGCGTTGAGTGCTCGAATATGGCATGTGACACGGGCGTGTCACAGGGCGTGTCAGGCACACGGCATGTGACACAGGCGTGTCACATGGTCGTGTACTCCTCTGGTAGTTTGGTCCTGTGTCGACTGAGAGACACAGCCCGGAACACGGGCATGTACTGTCTGACACGGGCATGTCACGTGTGACATGGGCGTGTCACCACCCGTGTCCACCAAGCGACGTGACGGTTGGCGTGGCAGTTATTCGTGACACGGCCCCTGGTCACGGGCGTGTTGAGGACCCGACACGGGCGTGTCAGGTTGGGACACGGGTGTGTCCCAACCCGTGTCCTATTCTGTGCTCGATATTCGCGGCTGGATCGAGGCATACAACCTGGGACACGGCCGTGTGCAAAGCCGTGTTCGGCCTAGGCTTAAGGAATTTCAGGCTAATCTGAGCCGTTCGTTTTCTTTAAATAAGATCTAACGGTCTAGATGAGTTCCTGCTTGTGTTTAGTCCAGGATTAGAGGTTTAATTCCTCATTTCATCCTAAACTCTCTCTTTCTAAGAAGTTAGAGAGAGGAGAGAGCAAGGAAGAAGGAAGGGGGGAAATCCGGCCGCCGGCGGAGCATCGGAGCACGAAAGTGAGAACCGAGACCAGATCTGTGGAGAGAATTCCCTTGCGAAGCTTTCTATCTGACTAGTTTTTCATGGCGCCTAAGCAGAATTCAAGTGTAACGATTCTCAACTTGGACATGTGAAGTCATCTTCCTTTCTGCATGGGAAGCCCGCTCCCGCGAGTGCGCGGCGAGTGCGCGGTGTTCCTTGGGGTAGATATGTGAAGTCCCCCTTGTTTAGAGTCCGGAATCGAAGTACGGGCATAGATATTATGTGTGAAGCCTACCCAGACGTGTTTGTCTGGATCGTTGATGTTGCATTGCATGAATAGCCGGAGAAGACTCGGTGCGTTGTTTTCGGGTTTCTACGCGATAGATTACAGCAGGGATCCTTGGGGATTAACCCCAAGGCGCACCCGAAAAATTGGGCGGAAACGTGATTCTGCTAACTTTGCGGCTGAGGAGCCAGCCTTGAACATAACTGGGTTATGTGATGTTTTGAAATGTTTTAGGCTCCGGGTGAAGCTTGGCCCGCGCGTACGTCTTAAAGTGACTAGGCGGCGTGAGCACCAAGCGGGTGGAAATGGACCTATGCTTTGCGGTTCGGTTCTAGAGGCTCTTAAGTAGAACTGGCCGTTGGCATAGTCGGAAGTCTTGGACTGCGGTCGGAAAGACTCAAAAATACTCACAATGTTTGCCATCTTGAGGTTGGTGGTGAAGCCATGGAATTGACCGGATTCACCGAGAATGTGCCCTGAGAGCACGAGGTGTTTGGCCGAGCAAGCCTACACATGTGGCGAATTATATATTTGCGCTTTACTATTTAGCTGGGCCAATGATATGCAGGGAAGGAGCACCGCCGTCCCGAGTAAGGGGCAGGGTCGTTATAATTTGGTCAA
Organism: Platanthera zijinensis; assembly: GCA_039513925.1. Classification (NCBI taxonomy): domain Eukaryota; kingdom Viridiplantae; phylum Streptophyta; class Magnoliopsida; order Asparagales; family Orchidaceae; genus Platanthera; species Platanthera zijinensis. Next base: position 93,003,100 of record CM077085.1, read on the forward strand.
CTTTAGCTGACCGTTGCTTTGTTTGTCATCGTGCGGTGGAATGTTGCTTGCAGGTACTGCGGAACCAAGCGTCAAGTAGCGGGCTGAAGCCCAAGTTGCTGAGCTGGCCCTCGAAGGCCAAGAGAACTGTTGTTTACTTTTATCATGTGTGGCCGGCCTGTGAGCCGATGTATATAAAACATTATATTGTCAAGTGAACATTTGTAAGGCCTTAAGGCCATGTACTCTTTTGTGTATTTGATGTATTTCATTCCCGTAGTATAGTGGACATTCATGTCGTGGTTGTGTAATTCTGGGTTCTCTTAAACTGTTTAAAAGCTTCCGTTAGAATGCTCTGTGTTAGGACGAGTAGTTGAGTTTTTGGTATTATTTCGTAACCCTTTCGACTGTCTGTGGTATATGGCGTCAGGTTCCAGCTGGACCTTCTGTTATATGCCATATGACGGATGAGGGTGTTACAGAAGTGCTCTAAGATCTTTCGGGTGTGTGGTGGGACCTCCGTGCTGAAGTCTTGGGTCAGTTTTGAGTTCCAAGTCTTTGGTCAATCCAGCTTGCTAGAAGAAGTAAGTGTGCGGTCACCCCTTCCCCAAGGGTTCGAATTCCACAGAAGTCGGTTCCCAATTTCAACACTATGTGTCGCTTTGGACACTAGACTCATATTCAAACTCATCCTGATTCCTCCCATGAGGCACATATTTGCCTCATCTTCACTACTTGAGTTGGAGGTGCTTGACTCGTCAAATCCATCCTCGTCCAATGTTAGCGTCTTTATCACCTTCTTCTTTCCTTTGTACTGGCTCTGTTTCTCCTTTTACTCCTTCTGGAGCCTTGAACATTCCCTCTTTATGTGCCCAGGCTTGTGATAGTGGTAGCACTTGGGTAGGGTCTTCTCATCATCTTTCTCCGTCTCCTTTAACGATTTGTTCCACCTCCTGGTTTCTTCAACACCTTTCTTCAGGAATTTCTTAAACTTTCCCTACCTCTTGGGATTCTTCATGAACCTTTTGAACTCTCGGACATAAAGGCTTTCTTCATCGTCGTCCTCAGATTCTTCAGCATACTTTCTATCCCTCACAGCCTTCAGTGTTAACCCCTTCTTCTTAATCTCCCCAGGATATTCCTCAACTTGTATCTTTAATTCGAGCTCATGTGTCTTCAAGTTTCCAATGAGACTCTCTATCTCCAGGATGCTGATATCGTGTGATTCAGCAATAGTAGTCACCTTCAGGTTGAACGTGGAGGCAAAAATCGCAGGATCTTCCTCACCAGATATCTATTTGAGTAGCTCTTCCTGAGGGATCTTAAGGCGTTGACAATCTTGGTGAAGCGGGTATATATGTTGTCCACCTCCTCATCGATCTCCATCCAGAATTGTTCGTATTCAGATTCAAGTCAGAACAGCTTCGACCCCTTCACCTGCGAGGTACCTTCATGAGTAAGCTCAAGTAATCGTCATTTATCATACGCAGTTTCACAATTATAGATTCTATTAAATTCAGTTTTATCTAATGCGTAGAATAAAGAGTTCATGACTTTGACATTATTCGTACATCTGAGCTTGTCAGCATCATCCCATTTATCCTGCGGTTTGACTACGACAGTATCACCTATAGTGGTAGTGGGTGCCGTATATTTTGTTTCGATTATGGCCCACACGTCCATGCTTTGTGTCATCAAAGAGAATTTCATTCGCGTTCTCCGGTGACTGTAGTCACTCCCCATGAACAGCGGGGACCTACTCACACCTTGTCCCTCAGGGAACGCGTGAACCACGTTTACCATCTTACTTCAGGTTTTTAAGCCTTTTCAAAGTAACTTGCCTCTAATACCACTTGTTGGATCCAGTGGCCAACCTTAGAGGCAGGGTGAATAAGGTTTTGGGCGTTAATTAGAAATTCGAAGTATTTTGGTCCAGAGAAACTAGTTCTGGAGGCTACCACGAGGCATTGGGAAGCTAACGCGCGGCGGTAGGTCACATACCTCATTTTTCTGGGCAAATTCTTCCTTGGAGATCTACGCACCCTTTAGAGACTCAACGACTAACAATCACAACGTTTTAAGCAAGATAAGAAAAACAGGAAATGAATTTCATTAAACTGAATCAACAATGTTTTTAATAATTACAAAAACTTGATCTCTATGACGCCGGAGATCGGAGGCGGTGAAGGAAGAAACTCTTTTGGTATTCTATACTGACCCACTACCCGGACCGGTTGGCTCTCTCCCTTTACCTCCAAGAAAGGTCTTCGAGCCGGCTCTTCACCTTCACGCAAGGAAGTGTCTTAGAGCCCCGCTAGATCCCCTGATTTAGACGTCCCTTCCCCGAGACGATTTTTCACGGAATCCTCCCCGGATTCCGACAACCTCTACCGGTCAATTTCCCTCACCACAAGAATAGAGAAATGAGAAAAAGTACAACAAGAATAAAATATTAAAGTTTAAATCTCCCTCAAGACGATTTCTCTGTTGTGCGATCCGTGACCGGTGCTTGAGATCTTCGTGTGGATGCAACCGATCAACTCCTCATAGTTGTTGATGTATTTGGCTCGCCGAAGTTCTTCGTGCGCAAATAGGAGGGAGGCAGTTTCCTCTTTCTTAGACGGAGACGGCGGAACGGTGCACAGAGGCGGCTACCGAACCCTAGGAATGAAAGTTCTGAATCTCTATTTGTCTTTTTTTTGGAATTCAGAAAATGAGACGCCTTTTATACGTCTTCGCAAAAACAGGCTACCGCCGGCTGTAAGACTAGCACCCGACGGTAGGTCGACGCGCTTGATGCTGACAGTTATCATGCAAATTTGGAAAACTATCCAAAAAGAATATTTCTCTTTTTTGTGCTAGCGCGGTGCGGTAAGTAGTTACCGCTTGGAGGTACAACTGTCTTCTCGATGAATCCATCTCGCTGATCGTTGAATGGGCTAGCGCTGCGTGCATGGTGGAGAGATAGCGCGGTGCGGTAGCTCACAGAGCGCCTAGCTGAATTAAATACTCAGGCTAGTCCGGCGCGGTAGCAACCCGAGCGTCATGTCGATTAAATTCAGTCTACCGCCCGACGTAATTGCTACAGCTCGGCGGTAGGTGCTAGAGGAGAGTTTCCTCGCTTTACCAAACATAAGATGTGATCAAATACAACCTATGATTTGATATTGTTAAACTGAGGATATGTGCACCGACGGCTCCAAGATTTATGACTAACAGTTGCTACACCCACTTTTTTTAGAAGGACACAGCGCAGACGGAGCAGCAACAGCATCTCGTGCAGGACAGCTAGACCAGGGAGATAGGGCCAGACACTACGATACCTTCACTCCCCTCAGTGACAGATGTAATTTTGAGCATTTTGTTGTAACCATTCGAGCAATTTTTGTACTATGATATTTACAGGTGCTTGTGTAGCTTTCTGATCGTTGTATTATTCAGAACTTTTACTCTTGTGTATCATGACTTCTGTGTTTTCTTTTATTGATGAGTTGCCAATGTGATATTGGAATTTAGCTGGCAGAATAGACATCTTGTGGTACAAGTTAGCCCTTGCGCTGACGGTACCGTAAGACGGTTGTTTTGAGCATAAGACTCGGGGGGGGGGGGGGGTTACAACGCGCTCGAGTGAAAAATGCGCGCTCGGATGAAAAATATGCGTCCGGTCAAAAAATGCGCCTCCGAGCGAAAAGTGCGCGCCCAAACGTAGAATTCATGCCTGGACAAAAAATGCGCGTCCATGCAAAAAATTCTAATATGCAGCCAAAGAGTGGAATTAGTAATTCCAATTTCCAATTCCTCTGACATAATTTATGCATTGAGCCAAATAATAGAATTGAAATTGAGTGCAATTCCAATTCATTTGGCAATTAGAATTGAAATTCCTGGGAAACTCATCAAGCCTAAGGGTCTGTTTGGGACAGCGGCTGCGGTTCAAAGAGCTGCTCTTTGAACCGCAGCCGCGATTTTTGCCGTTTGTTTGGTGCCACGGATTGAAAATCGCGGTTTTAAAAACGTTAAATATCCGCTTTTCAATTCGCCGGCTCATCCCCACGTCCTGCGTATCGGAGCCGCGCTTTTCCTTCGATCACGTCTGCCCTAAACCCGCAGGAGAGGCGATTTCCCGTGCCATCATCTGCTCCGGCGATCGACATCTCAATCGGAAGCACCGCCGCCTGCGCCCGTCATCCCTGCTCCCGTCGGCTGCACCCGTCATCCCTGCTCCCGTCGGTACTTCCCCAACTCCATTTCCGGCGATTCCAGGCCCCTGCTGCCCTAACCGCCGCTTGCGCCCTTCATCGTCTCTCCGGCGGTCGTCCATCTCCACTCCGGCGACATCCGAGCTTCCCATCTTCCAGGTGATCAAAAGGATTGAAAGACGCAGTCGCGGGATTCAACAAGACTTTTTTTGCTATGGTGTAGAACTATGTACAAGACTACTGTAATCAGTAATTTTTAAATATTTATGTGTGTGAGTTTTTAAAAACCCAGCTTCCAAAAGCTGTTCCACCAAACAGCAAAAATAGAAAATCGCTCTTTAAAGAGCACTTCTGCACAAATCACCCAAACAGACTGCAGCTTTTCAAAACTGCTCCCCAGAGAGCTATTTTAAAACAGCTCTATCCGGACAGCAGCTTTTCAATCCGCCAGAGCTGTCCCAAACAGACCCTAAGCTTATTGGCTTTGTTTGGTAATTTTTAGATGTATTGGCGTTCAAATAGTACGTATTGCCCTGCAGTTGTTCTGACACTGTTTATAACGAAATCGGAATAGAAGGATCCGGATCCCCTGGAGTTCCTGCGGGAGCAGGAACTTCAGGGGGTGGAGTTCGCATTTTTCTAATAAATGGGGCGGAATCAGAAAAAATGATTAACATGAAAGTTATAGATATTTCCGAGACGAATAACTTTCATGTTAAACATTTTTTGATTTGAAGTCGTTTAGACGCCCGATTTGAACTCCGAAAAAAAACTGTCCGAAAAATATTAAATAAATAATTTCCGAACAGATTTTTTTCGGGATCCAAATTGGAGGTCTAAACGACTTCAAATGAAAAAATATTCAACATGAAAGTTATTCATCTCGGGGATATCTACAACTTTCATGTTAACCATTTTTTCTAATTCCGTCCCATTTATTGGCAAAATGCGAACTCCACCCCTGGAGTTCCGGCAGAAACTCCAGAGATCCGGATCCGGAATAGAAGCGGAGAAGCAAACAAAAATATTTGCAACCTTGCGTTTTTCCTAAACAAGCCTGAGTTCAAAAGCTTTAACAAGCTGACCTACAATCCCCTCCCCCACCCCAAGAACCCTAGACTTTAGAGTAGTGAACTGCGAGGAAAAGCGAAGAAGAGAATTGGCTGGCTGCCGGTCGGGCGAGCGAGCGGAAAGGGTAATACGGTCATGGAAACCCTAATGGTTGACCGAGTACAGAGCAGCCTGAGCCAATTCATGCACCAGAACGCCATCTTCCTCTGCGAACGCCTCTGCGCTGAGTTCCCTTCTGAGCTGAACCTGCAACTAATGGCCACTTGTTATTTGAGGAACAACCAACCTTATTTCGCCTACCATATTCTGAAAGGGAAACAGATGGCTCTATCGCGCTATTTATTCGCACTATCATGCTTCCAGATGAATCTCTTGCGGGAAGCGGAAACAGCCCTTTGTCCGGCCAACGAACCGAACTCGGAGATTCCTAATGGAGCATCTGGTCACCATCTTCTTGGACTCGTTTACAGGTACACTGGCAGAAGGAAATTGGCTAAAGATCACTTTAAGCAGGCATTGGTTATAGATCCTCTTTTTTGGGCCGCGTACGAGGAACTGTGTGCCCTAGGTGACGCTGAAGATGCAAATGAATGCTTCACCGATGCAGTTTCTGTTCGGATTCATCTGCATTCTTCGTTTGATTCAAGTTCTCAGGGATTCGATGGAGCAAGCGAGGATCATAACCTTCCTTTGAAACAGGATTCTAGTCCAAGACAATCGAAGCAACTACATACGATCAACAACATCCCTTCTTATCCTCAGTCATCTAATTGCGTGCCTTCCAATTTATCACTCTATAACACACCTTCTCCCCCAGTAACACAGCTATCTGGTACTGTTCCACCACCGGTATATAGAAATGCATACTTACCCGCTATAGGTGGTGATGGTCCTTCCAAACCCAATCCTCATGCCACCATTCAGGCCCCAAGAAGAAAGTTCATGGATGAAGGGAAGCTGAGAAAGGTTTCAGGGAGGCTTTTTTCTGGTTCGGACTTCGGAACGAGACGAAGTACAAGACTTTCAGGGGATGCAATGACTAATGCCAGTCTTCATGTTTCACAAACTGGAGCAAATGTGAGAAAATCAAGTGCTCTAGATGCCCCCTGGTTTCAGGCTTCTAATGCACCTTCTCTATTGTTGGATGGTGGAAATACAGAACAAGAAAAAGGATTTCCGCAGAGTAGTGGATCTTTATCTCATGAATCAGGTGTAAATGGTGCCAAGGAGCTATTATTCCTCCTACGAATTCTTGGAGAAGGATATAGGCTTTCATGTCTATACAGATGCCAGGATGCATTAGAAGTTTATCTTAAACTTCCACAACATCATTATAATACTGGTTGGGTGTTATCCCAAGTAGGAAAACTATACTTTGAACTGGTGGAGTATTTTGAGGCTGAACGGATCTTTGACTTAACCCGACGTGTATCGCCATGCATGTTGGAGGGAATGGATGCCTACTCAACTGTTCTGTATCATCTGAAGGAGGATATGAAACTAAGTTACCTTGCTCAAGAACTTATCTCAATTGATAGGCTATCCCCACAAGCGTGGTGTGCCATGGGCAATTGCTACAGTTTACAAAGAGATCACGAAATGGCATTAAAGAATTTCCAACGCGCGATTCAACTTGATTCGAGATTCGCTTATGCTCATACTCTTTGTGGCCATGAACATATTGCCCTGGAGGACTATGACAATGGCATAAGGTGCTTCCACAATGCGCTTCGAGTAAATGAAAGGCATTACAATTCCTGGTATGGCCTAGGTGTTGTCTTCCTGCGCCAAGAGAAATTCGAGTTTGCAGCTCATAATTTTCGCGAAGCTTACAACATAAATGCACGGTCTTCCATCATCATGTCCTATTTGGGAATGGCTTTACATTCTTTGAAGAGAGATGATGAGGCACTCGTGTTGATCGACAGGGCTATTGTAGCTGATATGAAGAATCCGCTTCCTATGTATGAGAAGGCTAACATACTCGTAAGTCTAGATAGATATGAGGACGCACTGAAGGTTTTGAAGCAGCTGATAGAGTTTTCTCCGCGTGAGAGTAGTGTTTATGCATTGATGGGAAGGATCTACAAGATGTTGAACATGCCTGACATGGCAATGTTTTATTTTGGAACTGCTTTGGATCTAAGGCCTCCTGCAACTGACGTGGCGGTCATAAAGTCGGCGATCGAGAAACTGAACTTGCCCGATGAATTGGAGGACTCACTGTAAATCAAATCTCTCAAGGACGGTGCTACCTTGAACCTATAATGTACTTAATGTATGATCTTAATGAGTTGTTAACTGTTTTAAAATTATAAATGAGAACTTAGTCCATTTTTTTTAAGAAAACTTGTGTTTGTTTTCTTTATCAATTGCTGTAAATTACTCATCTTTACTCCCCTGCTTACATATACAACAACACCACTCAATCCTTTATCTCACTATAGTGGGGTCGGCTATATGGATCTTTTGTCGCCATTGTGCCCTATCTTGTGTGATAATCTCACAAATGCCTAAGTACATCATGTCTTTCCTTAAAGTTTTATTCCAAGTCTTTATTGGTTTGCCCCTCCCTCGTGAATCCTGCAATATGTAGTATTACAAACAACAACAACACTCAAGCCTTTATCCCACCATTATGGTGTCGGCTATATGGAGCCGACTCCCCTGCTTACATATGCAAGAAGAAAAACTAATATATTAGTCTTGGACTTCACTTTCATATGTAGAGAAAATTGTATATGTACATAAATTTGTTAAGTTGTAATGTAATCTTATTCCTCCCATTTTTTGTGATAACAAACATATATTTGTCAAGCTATAGCAGCCTGTGAAATAGTAAAAAACATTCATAAACAGTCAAATGATGACCAATTTGTAGTTAAATATACAGTGAACACAGTCACATATCTGCATTTGTATGCAAGTTTATTAGTTAAACTTATACAATACTGAAAAAAGAATAACAAAAATTTCACGGGGCTTTGCACCCTGTTTAAATAAATCTCCATTCTTTTATTATATAAAATACAAATATTAATCTAAAAAAACTATTACATATATGTCGTGATAGGGAATACAATATTTATATGGTGAAACCTAGGGGTGTGCAAAAATAACCAGAGAACCCGATCGGAACCAAAACAAACGGTTTGGGTCAGTTCCAAAAATGCTCGGTTTGTATCCAGTTCTCAAAATACAAAAATCGACAATTCGGTTCAGTTCCTGGTTCCACAGGCCAGGTACCCAGAACTGACCCGAGAACTGACAATTAATGCTTATTACATTACCTACTTCGTATAAGTTTATTTAATCAATGCATATATAAGTCAGATATCAATTGTTATTACGACATTACCTGCAAATCTTTTCATTCTGAGAGCTGAGAAAGAGAGAACGGAGAAGAGAAATGGTTATATAAAGTATAATAATTATTATTTACAACTTTATAAAGTTTTAAAGTTTATAAATTTATTATTTTATCGTAACTTTTAATTTCATTTGTAGCATTGTAGTTGTATAGAATCAATATTATAGAGAGATGTGATTCGATTATTTTGAGATATTGATAGTTATATGACAAAAAATCATGAGTTGAAAGTGCTACATTTTCAATTATTTTGAGATATGGATAGAACCGAGAACCGAATCGGAACCGAAATGAAGTGAATGGTTCTGATTCGGTTCTATGCTTTAGGACTGTGGGTCTGTTCCGGTTCCAAAAATTTGGAACCAAACCTATATGGGTCGGTTATTGATTTTAGCGGAACCAAACCAAATCGAACCGATCCGAGTTGCACCCCTAGTGAAACATCATAGATTTGAAGTTCTAAGGAAAGCCTTGCATGCAAGCTTAATATAAGTCTGCATTTATTTGATCTTTTATTTATGGGATAGTTTTCATAGGCAAGTCGTCTATAGAGTTAAGCAAAATTTAAAACATTGAAGATATTATTTAGTGGATTGATAATTTCAAATTAGTAGGTCGAGGATCAAGTACAATATATACAATTTTAGTGGGTGATTAAATTAATTGTCAATCTACTTTTTTTAAGTTAAAAATATACTTATGTTTGATTAGCTTTAGTGTCTTGAGTTGATTTTTCCAAAGAATAGAGATATTATTTCCGGGATGAAATTACAAGTACATAATTAGCCCCTTATATAGAGGGGGGGGGGGTCCAGACATACATAGCAACATACCGAAATAAAAAAAATACTTAAATAGCAACATACAAAAAAAAAAAGTACTAAAACAACAAAATACACAATAGGAACTTAATATTAAGTTTTCTCATTGGCCGACGCCGCGCCGACCCTGCTTAGGTCGTTCTCGTCATTTCAAGCTGCTCCCGACGCGCCCGGTTCATCTTCATCGGTTGACGCCACGTCCTCCACAAATATTCATAACAATGCCGCTGTCTAGAAAATATGCCTTGTCCCAAGGCAGTTGTCGGAGTGGTGGCGACAGAAGCGATCCCGGGGCAACCCCGTGGCATCGGATTCCGGACAATAAGACCCAACAGCATGGACCACTTGCGAGCCAGAGTCCCCCTGAAAGTGGTAGCGGCGACCAAATAGCTTGGCTGGGTGGTGCGGCGCCAACTGCCGTCTTTCTTCCGTACTAGAGACCGCTGGGCTGGTGGCAATCCTGTCAGTGGCTGGATGGAGTCGGCATGCACAGTCAAAAGCTCTTGGTGATCTGTTGGGAAAGGAAGAGGTACAACGGACGTTCCTGAGAGGGCCCATAGCCCAGCGGAGAGGTCGGTGTCCGTGTGCCGCTGGATCGTGCAGAGGGAGCTCAGAGAGCGTAGGAGGGCAGAGTCACCGTCGAGGCGACATGGCTGGCCCTTATGCAGGAACTGCATGGACATAGCCCACCAATGAACGCATTCATCGCCGAGTGTGCAGAGCCATGCCACTCCCAGAATGACGTCGAGACCGCCTAAGCCGAATATGTAGAAGTCCGCTCTCACGGAATAGGTCCCCACAGTGAGAGAGACGACAGTGCAATGACCCTGAGACGGTCGGTGGCGCCCATCTGCCAAACAGACCGCAACATCCGAGGAGAGAACTGAGGGAAGACGGAGCTGCTGCACCAGGTGCTCAGAGATGAGGTTGTGGTTTGCATCGTTGTCCACCATGATGATGATCGAGCGATCCCGTAGTGTGCCTGAGAGATGCGTGATCTGTTGGCCAGGGATCCCGCCCGGCGAGGCACAAGATAGCTCAAACCGGCGAAACGAAGCTACTGTAGGGTACGGAGGTGGATCCTCCGTTGAGAGTTCCATGGACTCAAAGTCAGCCAAGGTAACCTCAGGGTCGACATCGCCGATGATGACGTGAAACTCCTTCACAGAGCACTCATGGTTGGGGGAGTACAGTTGGCGACACCGAAAACAGAGACCTTTGCTGCGAAATTCATTGTACTCACTGTTCGAGAGGCGCTAGGGGGCCGGCGAGCGGCTCGACCGGTTCCCCCAAGGTGGTGGCCGCGGTGGAGGAGCCGTGGCTAGCGGATGCCAAGGAGGCCGGGGCTGGTGGTGATCGGCCGTAGGAGCAGGTGGCCCAGTGGCGGCTGACGGACGAGCAAAGAGATCCGCCTCCACGGCACGCGCTAGATCAAGCTCTTCGGAGACCGTTCGCGGGTGGTGGGTGCGGAGACGAGAAGTCGAGAACGGATCGACAGGATGACGCCTTGCATGAAGAAACCCAAATAGTGGTCCGGCGGGAGACCGGGAACATGTGTCACCAGGGAGACGAACTCGTCGATGTAGGCATCGAGACCGGCTGACCGACATATGCTACAAAGGCGCTCAACGGCGGAACAGGCGTAGCGGGGCTCGTATCATTGGACCATTTCCTGTTTCAGTTCCCCCAAGGAAATGTGGGGCTGGGATTGACGTAGCCACTGCGCCCAATGGAGAGCAGAACCATCAAGTCCGACTACGGTAGTTCCGACCTTGTCCGCCTCAGGTGTGAGGTGGAAGTCGAAGTATTTTTCCGCCTTGGCGATCCACCCAATGGGGTCGGAGTCGGAAAAATGCGGAACGTCGAGAGCGTGGGCCGAGCGACTCGAGAGAGGCACGACGGTGGCGGGCTGAGGAGGTGTGCCGAGCAGCGAGACTCTGTCGGCAGAGGAGGCGCAACATCCCGTGGCGGCAAACGCAGGCGAGGCGGGGAGGGCGCCCAGGTGCGGAAGGATGACCTGCAGCGTGGCCTGGATGGAGGCGAACTGAGCGTCATGGGCGTCGAGTCGGCGCTGGACGCTGTCTTCAGGGGCGTCGACGGTGAAGGTGTCCGCTTGTGCGTGGGTTGTCGGAGCCATGCTAGAGGAGGTGCGGCGGGAATCCATGAGTTTCGGTCAGATCTTGAGGATTGCGAACAAATCTCAAACAGGGCGAACGAACGGAAGCAAGGCTCGAATTCGCGACTAGGGCGAAACCGCGACGCAGATGGATGCCTGGCCTGGCGAATGCGGCCAGCGATTTGGCAGATCAGGCGAGTGGAATCAGGGCAGGCGGAAGGTGGCTGTGCGAAAGCGCGACGGAACACGGAGCAGCAGGTGGAAGGCCACGCCCCGCGGAATCGGCGACGCGAGCACCGAGGCAGATCCGGTGAGCGGGATGCGGCGTCGACGGGCCTATGCGAGTTGCGGATGCTGGAATATGTTGACTGTTGACCGGGCCCACTGCATGGGTGATATGTATTTTTATGTTTTTTATGCATTAAATATGAGAGGTTGTATGTGCATTTAATTTTAGGTGAGAGAGTGTGTTTTATTTTGCCTATAAATAGGCCCCCCCATTGTACATTTTAAAGAGTTGAAAAAAAGGTTTCTCTCCCCCCTTTCATTTTTACTCCCGCAGGAGAGGCAAGAGAGAGAGAGAGTGAGGCGAGAGATAGGGAGAGAGAGTGAGGCGAGAGATTCAGAGAAAAGAGAGAGAGATATTGGCGGGAGAGAGAGATAGAGAGAGGGAAGGTCTCGCAGGAAATAGCGAGAGAGAAGGTCTCGCAGGGATAGAGAGAGAATTGCTTTGAAAAGTTAGCTGGATAGTTTTTTATTTACTGCAGGAAAGGTGGCAAGAGTTTTATTTTGTTTACTGTGCCCGCTCATTTTTAATCTCTCGCCTGGTGTTCTCGCTTCGGAAAGGAGGTCCCGCCTGGAGATCTCGCCGGGACTTGGGGTGGTGCTCGCCGTTTGTGTATGTGGAGCTCGGCCGGGCTGTGTCTCTCGCGGGGAGCTCTCGCACAGCGTAACTCGCACGAGCACGGAGGAGTTCTCGCCGACCTACTGTGATGGTGTGGTTGTACTCACGGCTGTCAGTTTAGGGAAGGAGGTGATGAGCTTGTAGTTCGAACTTGCCAATAGGGACCCATCAGCGTCTTCCAACACGTGGTATCAGAGGGAGGTTGCAAACCTTTGCGGTGACTCGGAAGGTTTGAAGTGCGGAGATGGAGACAGGAGGAGCGATGCCGGGACAAGTCCCCAAGTTGACGAAGACCAACTACGACAATTGGAGTATCCAGATGAAGGTGTTGCTCGCCTCGAAGGAGCTATGGGAAGTAGTCGAGGACGGCTATGAAGAGCCTGATGCTGAAGCAGAGGCGACATTGACCAACGCGTAGAGGACGTCGTTGAGGGAAGCGAGAAAGAAGGATAAGAAGGCATTGTTCACCTTATACCAAGGAGTGGATGAAGCCACTTTTGAGAAGATCTCGGAGGCAGTGAGCTCAAAAGAAGCATGAGAGGTGTTGCAACGCTCCATGCAAGGTGTGGACAAGGCGAAGAAAGTGAAGCTGCAGTCTCTTCGGGGTGAATATGAAATGTTGAGGATGCAGGCCACGGAGAAGGTCGGAGACTTTGTGACCCGTCTGCGGACGCTCACAAACGAGATGAAGAGAAACGGAGAGATGATAGATGATGTGAGTCTCATGGAGAAGCTCCTGAGGGCCATGTCAAGGAAGTTCCGACACGTGGTGGTGGCAATCGAGGAGTCGAAGGACCTCACCCAGATGACCGTAGACGAGCTTGTAGGCTCATTGCAAGCTCATGAGTACAGGATGATGCAAGATGATGAAGAAGCGAGTGGCTTGGGAAAAGCACTCCAGAACCAGCTGAACTTCGGAGAGAGCTCCGGAAGAGGAGGCAGCCAGTGTGGCCGAGGTCACCAAGGCAGAGGCCGAGGTAGAAGAGGAGGTAGAGATCAAGGGAGGAACCAAGGTTTCCAAAGAGAGGCGGAGCGACCTCAAGGAGGTTGGCAAGAAGGAAGAGGAAGAGGCCAAGGAAGAGGCCGAGGAGGAAGAGCCCAAGTTCAGTGTTACAACTGCAACAAGTTTGGGCACATGAGCTATGACTGTTGGGCTCCGAGGAAGACAGAAGAAGCCAACCATTATGCGGAGGCTAGGAACAAGGGGAACGATGCTGGGGGTGGAGACCCAATGATGTTTCTAACCTACCGAGGCGTTGAAGAAAGAAGGAATGAAGTGTGGTACCTGGACACAGGGGCGAGCAACCACATGTGTGGAGATAAGGAGATGTTCTCTAACCTTGAACCCAGTAGGGGTGAAGTTAGCTTCGGGGATGCTTCGAAGATTTCCTTGGAAGGAAAGGGCCTGGTGGTAGTGAAACTAAACGGGGAGAGAGTACACCTGAATGATGTGTACTACGTGCCAGGGTTGAAGACCAACATCTTAAGCATTGGGCAGTTAGTGGAGAGAGGCTACTGTGTGCAGATGAAGGATGGGTCTTTGGCAATGAAGAATGATCAAGGGAAGGAGGTAGTGAAGGTGAAGATGACGGCAAACCGTCTCTTCACGCTGAAGATGGATGCTCAAGAGACGGCTTGTCTCGCGAGAACAAAAGAAGAGGAAGAAGCATGACTATGGCATCATAGGATGGGCCATTTGGGCTTCACAGGGTTGAAGCTGCTATCCCACTCCAAGATGGTGGCGGATCTGCCTATGATCTCCCCTCCGCAGAAGGTGTGTGAGGCGTGCACGAAGGGGAAGCTCAAGAGGCAGACATTCGAAGGAGGAAAGTCCTGGAGAGAAAGGCGGCAACTTGAACTGGTTCACTCGGACATTGCGGGTCCGTTTCAGACCATCTCAATAGGCGGAAGCAAGTACTACATCACCTTCACGGATGACTATAGTCGGAAGTGTTGGGTGTATTTTCTGAAAGAGAAGTCTGAGGCCCTTGACAAGTTCAGGGAGTTCAAGGCGATGGCCGAGAAGGAGAGTGGGCAACCATTGAAGGTGCTTAGGACAGATCGAGGTGGGGAGTACACCTCAAGGCTGTTCGATAGTTTCTGCAAGGAGAATGAGATATCACACCAGCTGACGGCGGCGTACTCACCGCAGCAGAACGGAGTGGCAGAGAGGAAGAATCTCACCATCATGAACATGGCGAGAAGCATGGTGAAGGAGAAGGGGCTACCGAAGATGTTCTGGGCGGAAGGAGTGCAATGTGCGGTGTATCTACTGAACAGATGCCCCACGAAGAGTGTGAAGTTCATGACGCCGTTTGAAGCATGGAGTGGCTGGAAGCCGAGTGTGAAGCACCTAAGGGTCTTCGGGTGTGTAGCTCATGCTCACATCCCGGACCAGAGGAGGAAGAAGCTCGATGACAGGAGCGAGAAGTGCATCTTCGTGGGCTATGCTCCGGAGAGCAAGACGTACAAGTTTTACAACCCGGTGACTGGGAAGGCCATAGTCTCGAGAGATGTGGTGTTTGAAGAAGACAGCTGCTGGAGCTGGGATGAGGAGACAAGGAACATGAAGGGGATGTTCTTTGAAGATGAGGAGGAAGGTGGTCATGAAGCGGAAGCTGAGGTTGGTGGAGCTGAGCCACCATCACCACCGAGTGGAAGTTCAGGGGGAGCTTCCACCTCTTACTCAAGAGGGGAAAGCTCATGTGGAGGCAATTCTGGAGGAGGAAGCGGGAGCCGGAGTGACTCCGAGAGTCCACCACCCAAGATGAAGGGGTTGGGGGAGCTCTATGAGGAGACGGTCCCAATTCATGCTAACTATTCATTATATTGTCTCTTAGCAGATTGCGAGCCACGGTCCTATGAAGAAGCTGCCCAGGAGAAATCTTGGAGGACGGCGATGGATGCCGAGATGGCTTCCATCAAGAAGAACGATACGTGGGAGCTAGTTGATCCACCGGCGGGCCACAAACCCCTCGGGGTGAAATGGGTTTACAAGGTGAAGAAAAACAAAGATGGAGCTGTGGAGAAGCACAAGGCAAGGCTGGTGGTGAAAGGGTATAGACAAGTCCAAGGGGTGGACTATGATGAAGTCTACGCTCCAGTGGCGCGGATCGATACTATAAGGCTGATCATCGCACTGGCGGCACACTATGGATGGACTATCATGCAAATGGATGCTGTGGCGGCGTATCTGAATGGGTACCTGGAGGAGGATGTGTACATCGAACATCCTCCAGGGTACGTTGTGAAAGGCAAGGAGAGAAAGGTCTGCAAGCTTGGCAGAGCCTTGTACGGACTGAAGCAGGGAGCTCGAGCTTGGAATGGGAGGATAGACAAATTTCTTCAGGAACATGGGTATACCAAGTGCCCATATGAGTATGCTCTCTACATGAAGGTGGAGAAGAACGGGGATATCATGATCCTATGCATATACGTGGATGACATGATATTCACCGGGAGCAACCCTGCGATGTTCGAAGAGTTCAAGAGGCTGATGAAGAAGGAGTTCGAGATGACGGACTTGGGAGAGCTGAGCTACTTCTTAGGAGTTGAGGTACAGCAGAGAGAAGATGGGATCTTCATCGCGCAGAAGAAGTACGCGGAGGAGATCTTGAAGAAGTTTAGGATGGAGAATAGCAAGCCTATCTCCACTCCTGCTGATCCCGGAACGAAGTTGAGGAAGGACTCGAAGGAGGAAGGTGTTGACCCAACCATGTTCAAGAGTCTGATTGGGAGTCTAAGGTATCTGACTTTTACCAGACCGGACATCATGTATGCGGTGGGGGTCGTAAGCAGGCACATGGAGGAACCCAAGCAGGACCACTTCACAGCAGCGAAGAGGATCCTGAGGTATGTGAACGGGACTCGGGACCATGGCTTGATGTACTCATCTGGAGGAGAGTTGAAGCTAGTCGGTTACTCGGATAGCGACTATGGAGGAGATGTGAACGACCGGAAGAGCACTTCCGGGTATGCGTTCAACATGGGAACCGCGGCGTTCTCATGGAGTTTTAAGAAGCAGGCTACTATAGCCTTATCATCTTGCGAGGCTGAGTACATCGCGGCGGCGGCATGCGCTTGCCAAGCCATCTGGCTAAGAAACCTTCTGGAGGAACTGCATCATGTGCAGGATGGTCCAACGACAGTGTTAGTGGATAACATGTCGGCCATCCAGCTCGCAAAGAACCCGGTGCTGTATGGGAGGAGCAAGCACATTGAGACTAGGTATCATTTCCTCCGTGAACAAGTGGAGCAGAAGACAGTGGAGGTGGTGTACTGCCCAACCGGAAAGCAGGTTGCGGACATCTTCACTAAGGCATTGAAAGTAGAGACATTCTTGAAGTTGAAGAGCAAACTCGGCATGGTCTGCCAAGTTTGAGGGGGAGTTTGCTGGAATATGTTGACTGTTGACCGGGCCCACTGCATGGGTGATATGTATTTTTATGTTTTTTATGCATTAAATATGAGAGGTTGTATGTGCATTTAATTTTAGGTGAGAGAGTGTGTTTTATTTTGCCTATAAATAGGCCCCCCCATTGTACATTTTAAAGAGTTGAAAAAAAGGTTTCTCTCCCCCCTTTCATTTTTACTCCCGCAGGAGAGGCAAGAGAGAGAGAGAGTGAGGCGAGAGATAGGGAGAGAGAGTGAGGCGAGAGATTCAGAGAAAAGAGAGAGAGAGATATTGGCGGGAGAGAGAGATAGAGAGAGGGAAGGTCTCGCAGGAAATAGCGAGAGAGAAGGTCTCGCAGGGATAGAGAGAGAATTGCTTTGAAAAGTTGGCTGGATAGTTTTTTATTTACTGCAGGAAAGGTGGCAAGAGTTTTATTTTGTTTACTGTGCCCGCTCATTTTTAATCTCTCGCCTGGTGTTCTCGCTTCGGAAAGGAGGTCCCTCCTGGAGATCTCGCCGGGACTTGGGGTGGTGCTCGCCGTTTGTGTATGTGGAGCTCGGCCGGGCTGTGTCTCTCGCGGGGAGCTCTCGCACAGCGTAACTCGCGCGAGCACGGAGGAGTTCTCGCCGGCCTACTGTGATGGTGTGGTTGTACTCACGGCTGTCAGTTTAGGGAAGGAGGTGATGAGCTTGTAGTTCGAACTTGCCAATAGGGACCCATCAGCGTCTTCCAACAGCGGACGTGAAATAACGATGCTGAACGGGGCCTGTGCGAGTCGCGGACGTGAATCAGCGCATGATCGGAAAATCCACGCGCGAAAAATTGACAGACGAAACACTGACGGTTATAGCAACGGGAGGAGCGGTAGGTTGGTCCAAATATTACGACACGAGAAGAAATCCGGACTAGGGGAAGAGCCGGTGGCGAGGGGGGAGAGGAGGAGGCCAGGGTAGAAGAAAAACCAGGAAACAACCCTTTCATATTATTTCCGGGATGAAATTGCAAGTACATGATCAGATCCTTATGTAGAGGGGGGGGGGGGGCTAGACATACATAACAACATACCAAAATACTAAAATAGCAACATACCAAAATAATAAAATATTTAAACAACAAAACACACAATAAGAACTAAATATTAAGTTTCCTCATTGGTCTGCCCCGCGCCGACCTTGCCTAGGTCGTCCTCGTCAGTCCAAGCCGCTCCCGACGCGCCCGGTTCAGTTTCATCGATCCGCACTACGTCCGTCACGAATATCCGCAACACTGTGCTTCAGTTATGTACAAGTAAAGCCAAAGTTCTTTCCCAATATGAAGTATTCCAATGAAAACTCCCACCATGATATGTTTTCCATTGAAGCTGGACCTCATTAATAGAGAAAATTTTCATGTATAATAGAAGCAGAATCTATGTGAATAATAAAGAATGACAGATGATAATATCCAACGGTTACAAAATGACTCTTTAACGATAGTAATAACATAATAAGCTAAATCTGTTAACACTTTTCTGTGAATTTTGGAGGCGCACAAAGGCTCTGTTTGGGACGGCTGTGGCTATATAGAAATAAGTGGTGGGAAATCAATGGTGGTATTGGAGCTGTCCAGAAATTTGTACTGAAAAAGCTACAGATTGTTTAGAAAATCTTTATTTTAGTGCCGTTTAGAAATGCGTTATATATTTATCTGTTTGGAAGAAAAACTTTTTATTAGTAGATGTTTGTCTTTACATGACTAATTTGTTAATCATCTATTACACATGCATGCTTCCTAAGCATAACCAAACCCAATACAAGGCCACATAACTCGAAAAATACATTACATAGCACCTGCTGATCAAGGCCAATTATGCACTTGCTTATAATGTAAAAACAGTTGAGAAGCTTGATACCTCTAACTACCCAACATTAATCTAAGTAATGTTAAATCTCAGGGCATTATATAACATTACACAGCATGTCAGCTCAGTTTTGATAAAAAAAAAATGCAACAATTGATATCTATTCCTAATTAATGTGGATTAAAGTTTGCACCACTGCTGACAAATTATAATATATTTAAACTAAATTGAAAAAAAAGAAACAGGAATTTCAGATTTTGAAGAAGACGCAAAAGATAGAAGAAAAACTATCCGTTTCAGATTTTTTGAGGAAGGAGGAGGCAGGGAAGAAAAAGCTTGGGTGAAATGATTTTTGATTTAAGGAGGAAGATTTTACCTGATCAACGAACAGTAGAATCCAAAGGTGGGGTTGAAGTGGTGACCGAAGAGGAAAATCAATGACTAGAGAGGAGAAGCGTCGATAGGAGAGGATGAGCGTGCGACAACACTTGCGAGCGGCGAGGCAGATCACGAATGAAAAAGTTCGAGCTGATCAGTGCCGGCCTTTCGTAAACCCTCGATAATAAAAGGAGAAAACACTTCTGAGAGAAAGCTGCTTTCGGAAAGTATCCCTGGCCCGGTTGCTCAACAAGCCCCTTGAAGTCCTTAGAAAAAGCACTTTTTCCACCATCCAACATCCAAACTCCTAAAAACACCGTTGGAGGTGGGAATAGAGCTTTTCCCACCTCCATTGCCGCCCCAAACAAAGCCAAAGTATGCGAACCTAAGTTTGAAGCTATGAATAATAGAGATGCCTACATGTGAATTTTAGTTACCGAGGGAGAAAACAATTGCACTAAATGAAAATACCGAATACAAATACGAGGTATATTTGTGCCCAACTTCAGGAGACTGGTTCCTTCTAGAAGCCCCTCTCCAAAATGAGAGATCCAGACCCTAATGATCATAAGATAATTCTCATTCTCCCATGCCACCTCCTTATATAGGGAGAGGTGGCTCATATATCATTAACCCTAATGCAAACAAATAAAAAAACAAAATACGATAGTAAGTTACGTGCGCGTACGTAACAATATCCCCTGCCAGAAAATCGACATTGTCCCTAAGCTCGAAGTGATGCCCTCCAGCTAGTAGTGGTATGCCTGCGGGTGGGCTGCCGTAGAGGTGCCCGGAGCTCCGTCCCGTGGTACATGTGTGATCAAATAAGCATCAAAGTCAGCCGTGCTGATCTCGTTCATGCCCTCTCCGATGAGGAACTGGAACTCCTTCACAGGACAATCTTGAGTAGGTGAGTAAGGTTGTTTGCAACGGTAGTACATGCTCTTGCTTCGTAAGTCATTGTACTCTTGGTTGGACATGCGGTGACTGGTGAGTAGAGATATGACGGTTGTTGCGTGGGCCCATAATGGATGGGAGAGGTAGAGGAGGTGGCGGTGGTGGCTGTTTAGACGAGGGAGGAAAATATGGCTAGTACGGAGGTTTAGAGGGAGGCGATGAGGATGGAGGGTCCCTTGACATCGCCAAGAATTCGTCATCCACTAGTGGGAAGAGGTCCATGACTTGATTAACAGTTAACGATTGAGGTGTGCGGAGGCGGGATCAGAGATGAGGTTGTAAGCCGTGCATGAAGTAAGACAAGTAATGGTTGAGTGGAAGATCTGGAACATGGGTGACCAACTCGGTAAATGCATCAATGTACGAATCAATTGAGCCTGTCTGACGGACTCCGCAAAGACGCTCGATCATGGAGCCGAAGTGGCGGTGATCATGTCGCTGAATGAGGGCTTCCGTGATAGCTGTCCAGGTATGGCCAGGGGAGGACTGGCGGAGCCAGCGGCCCTTTCCATGCCGATAATTGTTGTGGAGAGCTGCTGCGTAGAGGAGTTTGGTGAATGTCAAAAAACTATTTGGCACGGACAATCCACCCAAGTGGGTCAGTCCTATTGAATGTGGGGCTGTCGAGGCGTGGGAGGTGTGGAGGCCATCCTGTCAATGCAGGATCTGCTGGGCCCAATTTGCGAGGGATCCCAAGGCAAAGGCAGCTGTAGGCCCGGAGTTCTGGCCGATTTGCAGGTTGTGGAGTATGGTCATAATCAACGTGAACTGCTCAGCTTGGGCCTCGTGACAACAGTTGATGGTGGTGAGGGCGTGTTCGGGGGCTTCCATGCAGGATTCCATCCGGGCCTTTTGCATATGAAGAAGAGTGCACAGGAGTTGGATGTCCGTACGAGAGCGCCGGAGTCGGCGGAGGGGCAATAACTGTCGAACGAGTGCTACAGAGTGGTTCTGGTATGGCAGCGGAATGGATCTGGCACTGCGGATGACCGAGAGCAGTTAGCCGAAAGGGTTGGATCTGGAGGAGAGAGAGGTGGACGGTTGCTGGCGACGCAGTCGGCAAATCTCTACCGGCGACAGAGTAGAGCGTTGTTGGAGTTGGGGGAGATCAATCGATTGCTGCTGGCGATAGAAACAACGGATCGCTGTGTCGACAATGTCAGAAGGATTGATTGATAGAGATCGTATCAGACAGATTCTGACGGAAACGATACGATCGAATTGGTATGCGAGCGCCGATGTTAATGCGAAACAAAGTACGAGGAGAGGAACCCGATGACACGCGATCGGCGGGCTGGGAGGCTAGGTCGGACCAATGTTACCGAGGGAGAAAACACTTGCACTAAATGAAAATACTAGATACAATCACAGGGTATACTTATGCCCAACTTCAGGAGGCTGGTTCCTCCTAGAAGGCCCTCTCCAAAATGAGAGATCCAAATCCTAATGATCAAAAAATAATTCTAACTTTCCCATGCCACCTCCTTATATAGGGAGAGGCGGCTCATATATCATTAACCCTAATGCAAACAAACAACAAAACAAAATACAATAGTAAGTTACATGTTGGAACGAAAATTTGATCCCAACGAGAGTTCGAACCATGGGGATAACAAACACCTACTTCTCTCAAACTTGGGCTCTTGACCAGTTACTTGGAACCATAAAACTGACCCTGAGCTACAGCTTGGAGGTCTCTCCACTAACCCGGAAGATCTCTGAGCGCTTCCCCTCTTTAGCCAGTGCTGAGCTAAGAGTACATCCGAAAGCGCTATGAGACTTGTAGAAAATGAGAAAGCTTGCCTTCTGAGGTATCCTGCGGGTCTATTTATAGAGTCTAAATATCCGGTCTGCCAACAACGTCGCTCCACTATTCCAAAAGACTATATGCATGTTGGGTTTTTGCGGGGTGACACAACACTTGTGCGCACATCGAAAATAAGAACATGAAAACCCAAAAGAAGTTCGGATCTAACAATATTCATGATTCATGAAGTAAAACTTGCTGTAATAAAATTACCTTTGAGGGATTGAGTCTATACTCAACCTAGATGCTTCAGAAAATTCCAGCCGACCACTCAACGGCTTGAGTCTTGAGCGCAAAAAGTATATCCGCGCCTCTACAGGATATCAACACGATCGGGAGAACCCGTAGCTACTTGTCGCACAAGCACTCGGTCGGGAGAGGACACTCAGCGTCTCCACAGATTGCTAGATCTGTTAAAGGAAAGGCGGCGACGACACTCGCCGGGATCGGGATCGGCAACGGTGAAGGCGGAACGGCTTCCGTCGGCTTTTAGGGTTACGGTCTTTCGCACAAAAGCGACTCGTATGCTTAGACAAAATAACAAAAGGCGTAAACAGTAAACCCTAAACTATCCTATTTATACCCAAAGAATAAATAGAACAGGCTCCGTCGCTATTAGCAGACCAAAGACTTAGAAAAATAGACCTTCGGCCAGACAACTGTTTGTTTTGACGAATCGTCGAATATCTACAGGATATACGACGAATCATCGAGTATCAATTCATACTCGACGAATCATTGAGTATCTATAGCATACTCGACGAACTCAACGCCATCCTCAGTTGAGTCAACGCTTGACTCTGCGAAGGCGTTGAGTGGACTTAACGCTTTCTGCCTATACTCGACTAATCAACACTTGGTTCGTTGAATGGCGTTGAGTACACTCAACACACTCAACGCCTAAGGCCAGATTCGTCGAATGACGTTGAGTGAATACTATACACTCAACGCCTAAGTGCCAGATTCGCCAAGTAAACACTTTACTCGACGAAGGCGTTGAAAGCACTCAACGCGCTCAACGCCTAAGACCCAGACTCGTCAAGTAAACTCCTTTACTCGACGAATCGCTGAGTGGACTCAACGCACTCAACGCACTCAACGCTTAAATGCGACAGTCGACGAATCAACACTTGATACTCGACGAATCAGTGAGTCAATTCAACACACTCAACGCCATTATTCGACGAGTTAACACTTAACTCGCCGAAAGCGTTGACTGGTCTCAACGCACTTGACGCTTTTGCAGTTAGACAAAGCTAAGTCTTTTCACTCATTATATGAGCTATACCATACAAATCGAAACTCCTAATTTCTCCACAATCTTATGTGCGACCCTGATAGGCTCATACTGAGTTGACAGTGAGGCTACATGCTTGATCACTTCCAGATTACTATGGTAGCACCAACAGTCCTCACTTGATCTTGAAAGTATCAAACAAAAGTTTCACAAACAATGAGCGATATCTAGCAATACATCATTGCTCTCCAAACAGTAAGAGTTTATAAACTCATAAGCCATTGTGACCAATGTTATAGTATTGTCATGTCCCTTCGTCCCTTACATCCGGATAGAACTAGAGGTATAGACCGTGTCACCCTCATAATCATTCAATCACAGTTTCCTGATCTAGAATGGACTTCCAGAAATTGGTTAGCCCAATATCATATATTGACTCAACCAAGCATGACCATGCATTTCTTAGTTCCATTCCATCAAGGGGTCCATGAATGCAACTCCTGTCATAAAAAGGACAAATCCCATCTCTGCTCACACGCAAACACCCAAATGACTCGTAACGTACACAATAACCACTTTTATCATCCAACTTTCTCAAGACTAGACTTTTGATGACATCAAAGCACGCTCTTCCTCACTCGATGAAAACTGTGACTTCAGGTCAAAAGAGCACAAACACCATTGCCACTTGAGCCATACTTGTGACACGTTTATATAATAATCCACAAAGTATTCTTACGGTGGGTCTGTTCAGTACAACTTATTCATAACAAGTACCCATGTGATGACTTGATATCACAATATCATAACCTGTGAGGACCGGTCATCAGTCAACACACATGCTAGTCTTAAAGGTATCATCATCACCCTTAGCTTCTAAGATAATACAACGACCATGGACCTTTAAGAATGAAGATTCCGGGATCATAAGTTCTCACATCAAGTCACTACTTGATCTATGAAAGCAAATACTCTAAGGGCATTTATACAAATAACTACTCTATCACAATAAAAATAATAACATAATAAAAGAACTTGTCAAAATATATAAATGAAATGCATATATTACTTTATTCATCAAATGAAAATTACAGCCAACAAACATACAATCCACAAGACTCAAACTAGAGTTGATTATTCAGGTATCGTATACCCATTGATCTAACATGATCATTATGCTTTCTCTGTGCGAGAGGCTTCGTCAGTGGATCCGCAATGTTCTCCTCAGTCGGCACTCTGCATATGCTCACATCTCCTCGATCGACAATCTCTCGAATTAGATGGAACCGCCGGAGTATGTGCTTGGACTGCTGATAAGATCTAGGTTCCGAAGCAAGTGCAATTGTACCGTTGTTGTCACGGTAGAGAACTACGGGACGAACAATGCTAAGAATTACATCTAACTCGCCGATGAATTTCCTAATTCATACAGTCTCCTTCGCTGTATTTGCAACGACGATATACTCGGACTCAGTTGTAGAATCGACAACTGTATCCTGCTTGGAACTCTTCCAGCTAACTGCACCTCCATTCAGGCAAAACACAAACCCTGACTGAGACTTTGAATCGTCCCTATCAGTTTGGAAGATAGCATCCGTGTAACCACTTACAACGAGCTCTTCCTCTCCGTCGAATACCAAGAACGTATCCTTAGTCCTTCTCAAGTACTTCAGGATATTTTTGACGGCTATCCAGTGATCTTCACCGGGATCAGACTGATACTTGCTAGTCATGCTCAAAGCATAAGAGACATCAGGTCTAGTATCATAACATACATGATTGACCCAATTGCCGAGACATATGAAATCAACTTCTTGCGGTCCTTATCTTCACAAGACTTAGGACACTGATCCTTAGAGAGACTCACACCATGATACATGAGTAAGAATCCTTTCTTGGACTCAAACATGTTGAACCGTTTCAACACCTTGTCAATGTACGTACTCTGGGTCAAACCCAATAACTTTTTTGATCTATCTCTATAGATCTTAATATCAAGTATATAAGTCGCTTCCCCTAAGTCCTTCATAGAAAAGAAGTCCCCTAGATTATTCTTAACCACTTGCAGGGTCGGTTTGTCATTCCCGATCAGCAGTATGTCATCTACATACAATATCAGGAAGCCAACTATGCTCCCACTAATCCTCTTATAAATACAAGGTTCATCCTCGTTCTTGATAAAATCAAACTCTTTGATCTTTTCATCAAAACGAAGATTCAAACTTCGAGAAGCTTGTTTCAATCCATAAATGGATCTCTGCAGCTTGCATATTTTAGTGGCTTCATCTGGAGATACAAAACCCTCGGGTTGTGTCATATACACTTCCTCAAGGAGGTTTCCATTAAGGAAAGCCGTTTTGACATCCATTTGCCAGATCTCGTAGCCATAATACGTAGCAATAACAAGAAGAATTTTGATGGACTAATCATAGCAACAGGGGAAAAGGTCTCATCATAGTCAATACCATGAATTTGCTTGAAACCCTTAGTCATCAGTCGCCTTTTGAATGTCTGTACATTCCCATCCATGTCGGTCTTTTTCTTGAAGACCCACTTGCACCTTATGCGCTTACCCCTTCAGGTGGTTCCACCAAAGTCCATACTTGGTTTTCATACATGGAGTCCATTTCAGATCTCATGGCCTCAAAGCACTTCTTGGAGTCCGGTCCACCCATAGCCTCTTGGTAGGTTGCAGACTCATCACTATGATCCATAAATAACACATTACCTATTTGAGACACGAGAAATTCATATTTCTCAGGCTCAAACCTTGGTCTACCAGATCTACGTGGAACTTGTGTTTCCTGAGCAGGTTCTCCAGCTACAACAACTTGTAGTCCTGACTCAGGTCCCAATTCCGGTTCATTCATAGTTTGTGATTCTTGAATTTCTTCAAGTTTTACCTTAACAGTCTTTCTACTCAAGAACTCTTTCTCAAGAAAGACACCAGTTCTTGCGACAAACACTATGCCCTCGGACGGAAGGTAGAAATAATACCCTTTGGTTTCCCTAGGATATCCCACATGATAACACTTATCTAATTTAGGTTCCAGCTTGTCAGATATTTGACGTCTTATGTATGCCTCACAACCCCAAAGCTTAATGAACGACATACTAGGACGTTTCCCAGTCCATATCTCATATGGTGTCTTAAGAATCACTTTCGTTGGATCACGATTTAGTGCTAAAACAGCAGTTCTTAGAGCAAAACCCCAAAAGAAAACAGACAGATCTGCATGACTCATCATCGACCGTATCATGTCTAACAAAGTACGATTCCTCCGCTCAGACACACCATTATGCTGTGGTGTTCTAGGTGGAGTGAGCTGTGATACAATGCCACACTCTTTCAGATGATCACGGAACTCATGACTTAGGTATTCGCCAAATTGATCAGATCGTAGTGCTTTAACCTTCTTACCCAGCTGGTTCTCTACTTCGTTTTTAAACTCTTTGAACTTTTCAAAGGTTTCGGATTTGCACTTCATAAGATACACGTATCCGTATCTACTGAAATCATCAGTAAATGTAACAAAGAAGAAAAACCCACCTCTAGCCATAAAACTCATGAGTCCACATATATCACTATGTACTATACCCAAGAGATCAACAACCCTCTCATTGTTTTCAGTGAAAGGGACCTTAGTCATCTTGCCTAATAAACAAGATTTGCATCTCTCAAATGATTCATAATCAAATGAGTCCAACAGTATATCTTTATGGAGCTTAGATATACGTTTCTCATTTATATGACCCAAACGACAATGCCAAAGATACGTAGGGTTCGAGTCATTTGTTCTTAGTCTTTTAGTATTTTCTATATTATAGATCTGATGG
This sequence comes from Platanthera zijinensis, assembly GCA_039513925.1. Lineage (NCBI taxonomy): Eukaryota > Viridiplantae > Streptophyta > Magnoliopsida > Asparagales > Orchidaceae > Platanthera > Platanthera zijinensis. The sequence goes on from CM077085.1 coordinate 93,030,009, forward strand.
TCTAAGTTCAAAACATATAAACCATTAAACATTTGGTCTACACCATAACAAACATCATTCTTAAATATAGAACAACAATTGTTCTTAATAATAAAAGAAAAACCCACCATGTCTAAACATAAAATGGATATAATGTTTTATTTCTGGAAGAAACAAAATAACAATTATCTAGTTCTATTACAAGTCTACTGGGCAAAGAAAGATGGTAAATACCCACGACGACAGCAAAAACTCTTGCTCCGTTGCCAACATGTAGGTCCACCCCCCCTTTACTCAGTAATCGTCCCCTTCCCAGTTCTTGCACATTTATACAAATGTGAGAACCGCATCCGATATCTAATACCCATGATGAAGAAGCAGAAATGTTTATCTCTATAACATAAATACCTGAAGCAGAAGTCATACCTCCCTTCATCTTTTGTAGACCCTCCACATAAGGACAATTCCTTCTCCAGTGTCCAGCCTTGCCACAGTGGTGACACTTTCCCTCTTTCACAAAGCCTTTCTTTTTCAGTGCAGAGGACTTAGGATCCAGTCCAGACTTTGGTCCTACCTTCGTCTTCTTGAAGCCCTTGGCCTTGGGTGCCTTTATGCACCATCAGTATGGGGCTAGAAGGCTTGACCTTCTTCATATTGATCTCAGCAGTTCTCAACATGCCTAGGAGCTCGGGTAGTGTCTTGTCTATTTCATTAATATTATAGTTCAAGACGAACTGCTCATAACTGTCCGACAACGATTGTAGGATCAAGCCTGTAGCCAACTCTTGGCCCAAAGGGAACCCTAGTCTTTCAAGTTTGTCGATATACCCAATCATCTTGAGTACGTGAGTTCCTACTAGGTCCCGAGCTCCCATCTTGCACTGGAACAACACCTTAGTGACGTCAAATCTCTCTTGACGAGCTTGCCCTTGAAACATTTTCTTGAGATGCTCGTCAATGTCCTTGCAACTCATGTTCTCATGTTGCTTCTGAAGCTCAGAGTTCATGGTCGCTAACTTGAGATATTCGGCGTCTAAGGAGTCGTCGAGATACTTCTTATAAGCATCTTTATCAGCACGAGGTGCATTCCTGGCAGGCTCATCAGGGGATTTCTCTTGCAAAACATAGATTTTGCGCTCTTGCCTGAAAACAATTCTCAGGTTCCTATACCAGTCCAAATAATTTGTGCCACTTAGCTTTTCATTCTCAAGGATCGCTCGGAGGGACAAGGTGGAATGTGAACCACTTGCCATGGAAATTCTACAAGGATCAATGCAAAGTAAAATTAGTACTACATTTCAAAAATATAATTTATCTTTCAATTAGGACTTTAATCGAAATAACTCCCACTGTTTTTATCAAACTTATAACCCTCGATATCAATTCAAATAGTTTAGCGAGTAACCCTCTTAGTGGACAAGATATATATTTTACTAATACTATGAGTCAGTTTTGACTTTTCTCTCACAATGCAGGTATTTAGGTAGACAACGCTTGCCAATTGCATCACTATGTAATTTTTGTATGGCTGATGAATAACTCTTTATTTGCATCCATCATATGGTGCAAGCCAACCCTATGCCTCTGGGCACTCAACCTTTGAGGTCACCCAGTTAAGCTAGACCCGATGTTGACAGTGTGCTATCACAATTATCCGCTCGCACACTTACCAAAATGGATTAATGCACCTTACTTTGGCAAGCCCACACTTCATCGATCGAGACAAGAATTGTGTCATCCATCGGAAGGTATCTGAATACTTAATATTATTTTAAGGGATTTTAGGTATTTGATTAACACTTTAATCATGGTTAACACTTAACCATTGTGCACATCATACAAAATAAAATTCAACAATCATAATCCAAATGCATCCCGGATGTGCACACGAACATCATCAACACTTGATGAGGCGGGCTAAATCTGAACATCTAGAACACTTTTAAATCTTCAGATTTACATGCATAGGACATGAGCAACACAAACTCCACTTACACAGTAGACAAGCTTGTCACTCTATGTGTGAGATTCAAAATCTACCACATACTTGGTTTCACAAACCAACACGAGTGACGGTTACTGCTAAGGAGTAACAATAAAGAAATCACATGCATTCTTGGTAGAGTCCAAGAATAGATTTAGGCATTTTTAAACACTTCTAAAATTTCCAAATCTACACGTCATGGATTTAGCAACTTCTGAAATAATGAATTGCCGGCAACCTCCCTCTGATACCACTGTTGGGTTTTTGCGGGGTGGCACAACACTTGTGCGCGCATCGGAAATAAGAACATGAAAACCCAAAAGAAGTTTGGATCTAGTAATATTCATGATTCAAGAAGTAAAGCTTGCTGTAATAAAATTACCTTTGAGGGATTGAGTCTATACTCAACCTAGATGCTCAAGAAAATTCCAGCCGGCCACTCAGCAGCTTGAGTCTTGAGCGTAAAAAGTATATCCGCGCCTCTACAGGAAATCCACACGATCGGGAGAACCCGTAGCTACTTGTCGCACAAGCACTAGGTCGGGAGAGGACACTCAGCATCTCCACAGATTGCTAGATCTGTTAAAGGAGAGGCGGCGGCGACACTCGCCGGGATCGGGATCGAGATCAGCGACGGCGAAGGCGGAACGACTTCCGTCGTCTTTTAGGGTTACGAACTTTCGCACAGTAGCGGCTCGTGTGCTTAAACAAAATAACAAAAGGCGTAAACAATAAACCTTAAACTATCCTATTTATACCCAAAGAATAAATAGAACAGGCTCCATCGTTATTAGCAGATCCAAGACTTAGAAAAATAGACCTTCGGCCAGACAACTGTTTGTCTTGACGAATCGTCGAATATCTACATGATATACGACGAATCGTCGAGTATCAATTCATACTCGACGAATCGTTTAGTATCTATAGCATACACGACGAACTCAACGCCATCCTCAGCTGAGTGAACGCTTGACTCTGCGAAAGCGTTGAGTGGACTCAACGCTTTCTTCCTATACTCGACTAATCAACGCTTGGTTCGTCGAATGACGTTGAGTGCACTCAACACACTCAATGCCTGAGGCCAGATTCGTTTAATGACGTTGAGTGAATACAATACACTCAACGCCTAAGTGCCATATTCACCAAGTAAACACTTTACTCGACGAAGGCGTTGAGTGCACTCAACACACTCAACGTCTAAGACCCAGACTCGTCAAGTAAACTCCTTTACTCGACGAATCTCTGAGTGGATTCAACGCACTCAACGCTTAAGTGCGATAGTCGAAAAATCAACACTTGATTCTCGACGAATCCGTGAGTCAACTCAACACTCTCAACGCCATCATTCGACGAGTTAACACTTAACTCGACGAAAGCGTTGACTGATCTCAACACACTCGACGCTTTTGCAGTTAGGCAAAGCTAAGTCTTTTCACTCATCATATGAGCTATACCAAACGGATCCAAACTCCCAATTTCTCCAAAATCTTATGTGCGAACCTGATAGGCTCATACTGAGTTGGCAGTGAGGCTACATGCTTGATCACTTCCAGATCACTATGGTAGCACCAACAATGCAGCCCAACTGGGTCTGCCAACAACGTAACTCCGCTGTTCTTAGGAGCTAAATGCAGACCTCCAAGGACATCCAGGTAATCTTACCCCTGGACCATACTGGCTGGGACCCTTTTCGCATACCTCCGCGGGCTTCCCGCTTACCCAGGCGGAAGCCTTCCGTCTTCCCTGGCGAATGGATTTTGAATTACCTGTCCGAGTGCGTGTCTGCCTTCCCCACTCACCTGATTTGACCATCCTCGGCCCAAGGACCCACTCAGCGAATACGGGGTTGTACAAGCCCGGTCAGCGGAACCATCTCGGGGGCTTTATGCCCATGTCTTTGTATCGTTTATCGTCTACTTAGTGAAAAACTTTTTAATAGAATGTATCCTACCATAATCGGTCAGGGACGAAGTTCATTACAAAAAGTGGCTTACTAGGAATGAGCTCCTTCAGCCTGCGAGATCATTCACCTCTCTCCCCTGCCTTGGGTAGAACATCCTCAGCCTGCACCTGCTCCTGCTGCTGTACTGGGCCTCTTGCCCTCCTCACCTCCAAAAATTAATGGTTGGTGGCTATTGCGTGACCTTCCTCCAAATGGAGGTCACAGTAGGGCGATTTCCCCCTACACTCTCCTCTCCTTCCTGAGCGATTCTTTCTTTCTCTCCTCTTTTTGGACGTCGAGAACCTTGACAGAAAACTTTGATGCAGGTCCTCAAAGAATGGATTGAGCTGAAGGGGAGTTGGTGGAACTAGTTGCTCGCTCTTCCCTTGAGAGTGACGACGAAGGGCCGACACTTGAAGGGGTCGGTCATCTGCCTGATCGAGACTGCATCTTCAAACCATTGGACGTGTTGAACAGGATCATCCCTGCCGGTGTAGTAAGACATTTCCGGCTCTCGGAATCCCTCTGGAACTGGGGCCGAGACGATCAACTCACTGAAAGGGCTTCTGCCAACTACCTAGCGGGTGTGTCCATCTCGCGGCCTTGGCTTGCTAACCATATCAACACTCGCCTGCCCGGGGAAGAGCTCTCGCCTGGCGATATCCCTCTCGGCACTCTCCGCCGGGATCTCCTTCCCCGGACGCTCGCCGGGAGCGTTCTCGCCCAAGGACGGGGCCGCAGCCACTGGAATGGCAGGCGTGGCCCACTCGCTTCTCGTGGAGAATGCTAGGTGGATGGTCTGCAAGACCTCCTGCCGAAAATCCTCTAGCATTCCCACCGTGACCCCACTCGCTGGCAGCAGCGAACTCCCCGAGCCAGCCCCTTAATCCTCGCCTCCGATTATGAAGCTTAGCTCCAGATTTTTGTGTGCTTACTACGGTCAACGCTCACCGCACCAGAAATTTTGGAACCAAAATTTGATCCCATTGAGAGTTCGAACCCCGGGGGTAGTAAACACCTACTTCTCTCAAACTTGGGCTCTTGACCAGTTACTTGAAACTAGAAAACTGATCCTGGGCTACAGCTTGGAGGTCCCTCCACTAATCCGAAAGATCTCTGAGCCCTTCCCCTCCTTAGCCAGTGCAAAAAGCGCTATGAGACTTGTAGAAAATGAGAAAGCTTGTCTTCTAGGTACCCTGTGGGTCTATTTATAGAGTCCAAATATCTTGTCTGCCAACAACGTAGCTCCGCTGTTCCAAAAGGCTATATGCAGCTCAGCTGGGTCTGCCAACAGCGTAACTCCGCTGTTCTGAGGAGTTAAATACAGATCTTTAAGGGCATCCAGGTAATCTTACCCCTGGACCATACTGGCGGGACCCTTTTCGCATACCTCCGTGGGCTTCCCACTTACCCAGGCGGAAGCCTTTCCGTCTCCCCTGGCGAAATACTTTTGAATTACCTGGTTGAGTGCGGGTATGCCCTCCCCACTCGCCTGATTTGATAATCCTCGGCCCAAGGACCCACTCAGCGAATACGGGGTTGTACATTACACGCGCGTGCGTAACATTAGATTACAGGGATGGTGGTAAGTGAATATTGTATGTGTAGAAAGGAGAAATGAAATGGAAGGTGCAAGTTTTATTCATCCACATAGGGGCAATATATAAGATTACAATAAGACACCCAACACTAATAGGCGGTATGAGACTAAACTCACTAATAGTAAAATACTAACTCTAACACTCCCCCTCAAGCTGAAGGGGAACCCTACAACCTGAACACAACATAAAATGAAAGGTAAAAGAAGGTTGGCAATGTAAGACAAAACAACAACCACCGAGGCCCAACCGCGTGTCACCGGGGATACTTCAACCGGGCAAAAGCCACACGACGTTGGTCCGCAAACCGACCATGATAACGCTGGATACACTCGGAGCGGAAACAAGGTCAACCACGAAAGACCAAACCAACCCTACCAAATCCAGAGAAAACAACGAGGAGACACAAACAACATACGAGATCGACCTGGGGGCCATGTGTGACTAAGGCATGAGTCGGGAAAGAGGCATCCGAGTCGCCGTTATCACAAACACTCCCCCTCACGTGGAATACGTGCAAGAAGACATAGGATATACCTAGGGGCCATGTGTGACTAAGGCATGAGTCGGGAAAGAGGCATCCGAGTCGCCGATATCACAAACACTCCCCCTCACGTGGAATATGTGCATGAAGGCATAGACTACGCCTGGAGGGCGTGACGTACACTACCCCTCACGTAGAGCACGTGCAAGAAGACGGAAATCAAAGAGACGCAATACAACAACACAACAACACAACAACAACTTAAAAGACAAGAAAAAAAAACTAAGGAGCAGTAGGGCAGTAGCGGAGGAGAAGCACGGCTCGCAGAGCAGCCAGAGAAGAAGAAGTAGTGCGGCAGAGGGCATCCATGCCGGAGAAGAAGCAGCTGCAACAGCAGCAGGCCGGAGAAGAAGAAAGTCGGAGAAGAAGAAAGCCGGAGAAGATGAAGACGTGTCGGAGAAGGAGAAGAAGGGATGTTGTCGACGGGAGAAGCATGCATCGATTTTGACGGGAGACGGAGCAGTCGATTTTGTTGGAAGAGGCGCACGACGACTTCGTCGGGAGAAGAGGCCGTCGATTTCGACGGGAGAAGGACTCGATGAGAGAATCAGAGCCGCTCGACGTCGCAGACGGATGCAGAATAGGGCAGCGACGTCGGCGAGCGGCAACAACAACGACGAAGACGCCGGGAGAAGCTGAAAGCAGAGGCGTCGACGTCGTTGATGTCGCAGAAGAGAGGCCCGCTCCCGTCTTGGAATCAAGGGCCGATCCCGTAGACGGGAGCAGAAGGGTGAGAAGCACCCGTCGAGCCCTAGTAGGCGAGCGGAAGCAGAAGATCGGGTCGGGATTCGGGAGGGTGTGGCGGGAGAAACGGGAGACGGGAAAATTTTTTAGGTCACAGAACCTCCTCTGATACCATGTAGAAAGGAGTAATGAAATGGAAGGTGCAAGTTTTATTCATCCACATAGGGGCAATATATAGGATTACAATAAGACACCCAACACTGATAGGCGGTGTGAGACTAAACCCACTAATAGTAAAATACTAACTCTAACCGTATGCTAAACTTGTGATATAGAAAGATAACTCCAGAATTAACAAGTTTTAGGTTCCTAAGAAATTTCACTTTCTTCTTTTTCTTCTATGCCTTGTTGTACTTCAATTTTAGGAATATGCATAAATACATTAACAAAGTACCTTACTTAAAAATCATGCAATGGTATGTTTTTGCATTGAAGCCGAATCCAACAGTATTCCATCTCCCCAACTCTGACTCTTAACAACTCTGTGACTCCGTCAGCAGCAACATATTAGCCGTTTCGAACTGAATTTCTACCCTTTCTTTGTGGTTGGAATCCTTGATCATTTATATGTATCATACTAACTCAGGCTTACTCCATGCAATGCTCTAAGTTACCACTTTACCATGGAAATCATAAATGTTAAATTAAAGGAAAGCAGTACCTCCTCTAGGCGCACTCAGATAAAGATATTTATTAGAAGGAAAACAAAATTGCTATACAATTCATGTTTTGTCAATCTGGTAAAAATATGTAAGGTTTGGTGCATGAACCTCCTACGAAAATATTCTTACAATAATGTAAACTAAATACATAGTCCAATGCATGAAAAGTGGTGCACGTTCAGAGATTATTATATGGAATTTACTTACAAACGACAGTAAATTGACCAATATTTAGATGTAATGTCTTGTCCCATCTGTATGAGATGCAAATATAGTTAATAAAATAACCTAGTTAAAGAAGGATTTAAGCTTTGTTGTCTTGTCCATGATTTTGATATTATTGCTAGCTATTTCAGTGTAGGATCTTATACAATACAAACGAGTAGACCCATGGTGTTCAGTTGTGGTTAAGAAAAAAACATAATATTGATAGGAGTGGTAGCAATGTTAATCGGTTCATCGATGGTCAGTTCTAAAATGCTAGAAGAAAGTTTGTTATGAGCCCAATCTTCCTTGTTGTGATCTTTAATTGTGGTAGTGGAAACACTCCAACATCGTGGAATCCTGATGAACTAAAGATTTGCCATTTTGGTAGCTTCACTTGGGAGACATAGGCTCTATCATTTATCAATTATTTTTGCTCGTGCTACCTGTGTGTCATACTTTGACTATGATACTCAATGAATTGTTGATTTAGATGCTTTATGTTACACCCCCGCAATGTTTTGCCGGTCGTCACTATGTTCGCAGACGCAAGGATGCCGTACACAACGGGGCTGAACCATCCGGTTCAGCCCCCTCTCTCTGAAGATGCCGAAATAGGGCTGAACCGGTTCGGTTCAGCCCTATTGGGGCCGGCCGGCCCCTTTGGCCGGCCCCTCTTTGGTTCCGGGTATTTATATCCCGGAACCCCTCTTGGTTCATTATGCAAGTATTTGAGGTATAATCTCCTTCCTCCTTCTAAACCCTAATTCCTCTTAGCCTCCTCTTCCTCTCTAGTTTATCTCTCTCTCTCTCTCTCTATCTATCTAGTGTCATAACATTTGGTATCAGAGGATTCGTCTCCGACATGGTGAACACGCGCACGCAAGAGGAATCCGCACGGCTCGAAACCCTAGAGGGGACGGTGGTCACTCTCACGGATTCGGTGGCGGACATGACGGCCGGTATGGAGGAGTTGAAAACCTTATTGAAAGGAAAAGCGCCGGCTACGGATGATTCGGCCGGATCGGGACAAGATCCGGCTGTGGTTGCGCGCGGGGCCACGGATGGCGGAGTCGCGCGTGTTGGGCTCGGCGACGACGCATCGCGTCCTTTTCCCCCTCCGTCAACAGGACCATATGACGGGGCTGGCGGGTCGGGGTCGGGGCATTATGCGGGGCCGATGCCGCCCGCATCGTTGAATAGTGGCTTCGGCGAGCCCGTCGCAAACCGGAACCAGGGGCGTCGGGGCTGGGATGAGCCCGCAGGCTTCCGGCGTGGCTGGGATGACCCAGCAGGGTTTCGGCGGGGCTGGGATGAGGCCGCAGGTCAGCGGCGGGGCTGGGATGAGGCCGCAGGTCAGCGACGGCCACCGGAACAGGCAGGACAGCAGCGGGGAGGTCTTCTTCCTCCTCCTCGGGGGTTTGGACAGCAGGGTGCGCCGGTTTATGGACCACCATGGGGTGGCCAACCACCGGGTTATGGTGTATTTGAGCAAGGCGATATCGGAAGGCGAGAAGGAGGTCATGGTCCGCATCGCTTGACTCCAGGCTTGTCTCGCATGTATTTTCCGGAGTTCGAGGGTGGTGACACCTTGGAATGGATTCAGAAGGCCGAACTTTTCTTTCAATATCAAGATGTTCCTGAAGGCCAATGGGTGCAGTTGGCGTCTTTTCACCTAAAGGATGACGCCTTCCAATGGACACAGTGGTTCCTGCGGGGACGGGAGTACGTGCCCTGGGGGGAGTTTGTGGAGGGCTTTACGGCTCGATTTGGTCCGCTAGAGTATGAGAACTATGAGGCCATGCTTCAGAAACTCCGCCAGAAGGGTTCTGTGATGGAGTACCGCACGGAGTTCGAGAAGTTGGCGAATCGGGTGCAATGGCCAGAAAGGACATTATACAGTTGCTTCATCTCCGGTCTCAAGGATTATATTCGTGATGAGGTGCAGACACTCATGCCTCAGTCGTTGAACCACGCCATTACCTTGACACGTATTCAGGAGGAGCGGTTCAGCAGGCAGAGAGGCCGCATGCAGAATAGGCCCCCTTCGGGCATCCCTACTACTACGGTTGCACGGCGGGAACAACCTACGGCTAACAAGCCGACGGTGACTCGCTTGTCTTGGAGTGAGTTGCAAGCTCGCAAAGAGAAGGGTCTATGCTTCAATTGTGATGAGAAGTTTGCTCCGGGCCATAAATGGCAGAGGACACAAGTCTTCATGTTATATCAGGAGGCTGAGGAAGCACCGGCGGTCGACGAGGAAGAATTGGAGGTGGACTTGGAAGATACTGAGTTTGGGGTCTCTATACATGCTTTGGAAGGGTGCGCTCCCCCGCTTACAATGCGGCTGGCGGGTCGGATCGCCCAGGAGAAGGTTACTATTTTGGTGGACAGTGGGAGCACCCACAACTTTATACATCCCGATGTGGCAGGGAGAGTTGGACACGGGGTCGACAAGGGGGCTGCCTTCCATGTTATGGTGGCGGATGGCAGTAAGTTGCAATGTGAAGGGGTGCTGAAGGGAGTGGAACTGCGGATAGGAGACTATGCGGGACGAACGGACGTCTACTTGCTACCTATTCGTGGCTCGGATATGGTCTTGGGAGTTCAATGGTTACGCCAATTACAACGGGTAACTTTTGACTGGGCGCATATGACCATGGAGTTTGTGCTCGGGGAGCAACAGTTCTGCCTGCGGGGTCTCATGTCTTCTCCTATTAAGGAGGTATCTCTTCGCAGCATGCAACAGTTGAGCGGAGACGGGCAAATGATGGCCATTCTCCGGGAGGTTCAGACCGGCGACTCCGGCAATTCTGAGGTACCAGTTCACTTACAGTCCATTTTGACAGATTATGCTGACGTTTTTCAGGAGCCCCGTACTCTGCCACCGCCTCGGTTCCGGGATCATCGTATTCCGCTCAAGGCGGGCGCCGAGCCTACTAATGTGCGACCATATCGCTACCCACACATTCAGAAGGCGGAAATTGAGCGGAGTGTCCGGGAGATGTTGGAGGCCGGTATCATTCGGCCAAGTACTAGTTCCTTCTCCGCTCCCATAATTCTGGTCAAGAAAAAAGACGGTTCCTGGAGGTTTTGTGTGGACTACCGCGCCTTGAATGACGCCACGATCAAGGATAACTTTCCGATTCCTCACATCGAGGAGCTGCTGGATGAACTGCATGGAGCACAACTTTTTACCAAGTTAGATCTTCGATCTGGATATTATCAGATTCTCATGGCCCAGGAAGATATCCACAAGACGGCTTTCCGAACACATGACGGCCATTATGAGTTATTGGTCATGGCCAATGGCTTGACTGGCGGACCTTCTACATTCCAGGCCAACATGAATGAGATTTTTCGGGATTTCTTGCGGACTTTTGTGCTGATATTCTTCGACGACATTCTCATTTACAGTGCTAGTTGGGAGGATCATGTGGGACATGTGGAACAGGTCCTATGCCGACTTCGACAACACCGTCTTTACGCCAACCGTTCTAAGTGCTCATTTGGTCAGGAGGAGGTGGAATACTTGGGCCACATGGTCTCAGGTCAGGGCGTGCGGGCCGACCCACGAAAAATTCAGAGCATGCAATCGTGGCCGCGGCCAGTTACAGTGCGTGCCTTGCGCGGATTTTTGGGTCTCACGGGATACTACAGGCGGTTCGTCCAGGATTATGGCAAGATAGCAAGACCTTTGACTCAGCTTTTGCAGAAGGATTCTTTTTCTTGGGGAGAAGAGGCGGAGGGCGCCTTCCAGGCCCTCAAACAGGCCATGACGACCACGTCTGTTCTTGCCTTACCAGATTTCGCGAAGGAATTCATCCTCGAGACGGATGCGTCGGGGGTGGGCATCGGCGCCGTCTTGATGCAGGACGGACGGCCTATAGCTTTCTATAGTAGGGCGTTAGCCCCTCGTACTTTGGGCCTTTCGGCTTACGAAAAAGAAATGTTAGCAATCATTCATGCGGTGGGCGTTTGGCGTCCGTACTTGTTGGGCCGGCACTTTAAGGTGCGCACGGATCATCAAAGCTTAAAGCATTTTCTGGACCAACGGGTCTCCTCGCCTCTCCAACAGAAGTGGGTTACAAAGCTCTTGGGATATGATTATGAGATCGTTTATCGGCGCGGCAAGGATAATGTCGTCGCTGATGCTCTCTCTCGCTTGCCGGAGGCAGCTCTCACTCACATTACGGGACCCTTGATCGATTCTTTGGCCGACATTCACGAGGAGGTCATGGGCTCGGACACTTTGCGGCCGTTAGTGGAGGCTTTGCAGCGGGGCGAGACTGTTACGCCTGGTTATCATTTATGTAATGGCCGTCTTCACTTTAGGGGCCGAGTGGTGGTGCCAGCCGCATCAGCTTGGAGAACAGTTTTGATGCATGAGTTTCACTCGTCGCCTACGGGGGGACATGCCGGAGTACTTCGAACCCTTCAGCGTGCGCGGGCCAATGTCTTTTGGGCGGGCATGCGACGGGACATTCAGCAGTTTGTTCGACAGTGTGAGATCTACCAGCGGCAGAAATATGAGACTTCTTCACCCGCGGGGCTGCTTGTCCCGTTGGACATCCCGCAGCTTATTTGGGACGCGGTGTCCATGGACTTCATCGAAGGGTTGCCTAAATCAAAAGGGAAGTCAGTCATTTTGGTAGTAGTGGATAAACTCTCCAAGTATGGCCACTTTATTGCCCTCAGCCACCCCTACACTGGAGACTCGGTGGCCGCCCTCTTTGCTAGAGAGATTGTTCGTCTGCATGGCGTTCCTCGCGCGATTATTTTTGATCGTGACCCGACCTTCGTTAGTAGCTTTTGGAGGGAGTTATTCCGCTTACAAGGAACTCGCGTACATTTCAGCACGGCCAACCATCCGCAATCGGATGGCCAAACAGAGGTCCTTAACCGAGGGGTGGAGACATATCTTCGGTGCTTTGTGATGGATGAGCCCCGCACTTGGCCAGAGTGGTTACATTGGGCCGAATACTGTTATAACACGTCTTATCACTCCGCCAGCAGGATGACGCCATTTGAGGTTGTTTACGGTCGGCCACCTCCAACCTTGGGCACTTATGAGCCGGGTAGCACCGCTCTACCGGCGGTTGATCGGGCTCTTCTGGACCGCGATCGCATGATGGTCACTCTTCGGGCCAACCTCCGTTTGGCCCAGGATCGTATGAAGGTGCAAGCGGACAAGCACCGCACTGAGCGGGAATTTGCCGTCGGTGATGAGGTTTTTCTCAAGTTACAACCATATCAGCAATTATCTGTTGCAGCCCGTGGCAATCAGAAGTTGTCCCCGCGCTACTACGGCCCCTTTCAGATCATCAGCAGGGTGGGGCCGGTAGCTTACACCTTGGCTTTGCCGCTGGGCTCCCGCATCCATCCCACTTTTCACGTCTCATTGCTCAAGAGAAAGGTGGGCCAGCTTATTCAACCTTCTGCTCTCTTGCCTGACGTTACGGCAGCGGGTGAGCTGAGGCCACTTCCGGAGGATGTTTTACGAAGCAGATGGAAGCACCGGGGCACCGAATTCCGGCCCGAACTCTTGGTCAAGTGGAAGAACCTTTCTCCGGCACAAAACTTTTGGGTGGATTTCTTCGATTTCAAGGAACTCTACCCCGACTACCACCTTGAGGACAAGCTGGTTCTTGATGGGGAGGGGAATGTTACGCCCCCGCAACGTTTTGCCGGTCGTCACTATGTTCGCAGACGCAAGGATGCCGTACACAACGGGGCTGAACCATCCGGTTCAGCCCCCTCTCTCTGAAGATGCCGAAATAGGGCTGAACCGGTTCGGTTCAGCCCTATTGGGGCCGGCCGGCCCCTTTGGCCGGCCCCTCTTTGGTTCCGGGTATTTATATCCCGGAACCCCTCTTGGTTCATTATGCAAGTATTTGAGGTATAATCTCCTTCCTCCTTCTAAACCCTAATTCCTCTTAGCCTCCTCTTCCTCTCTAGTTTATCTCTCTCTCTCTCTATCTATCTAGTGTCATAACACTTTAAGTCATCATATTTCTTTCCTTGCACTTATGGCTGTAAATGTTGAATGCCTGGTTTATGTCGATTTGATTTTGAATGTCAGATGCCAGATTGTAGGAGGTATATCAAGGTTATTTATAATGCCGGATTTATGTATATATATATTTGTAAATATGTGCACAATATATGTACACATGAATTATATAAATGAGTTGCCCAATAAACATAAATTTGTGTATACATATTGAAGCGAACGACTTACTTGCACTTGTCTGATCATTTGAAGATGAATATCATCTGTCCAATAGTTTCATGGCATGAATACGTCCAATAGGTCCTTTCCTCTCCAATAGGCATCCATAGTGAAGTTGCTTAGCATTTCCTTTATGTTGGACCTCCATGCAAAAACTTCTCCCTGATCTCATATGTAGTTGGTCCTTTCATCCCAAGAACAGATTGTCCAACAACATGCAACACCTGTTAAAATGAAGTGCTATATTGGGCATTGAAAGGAGCAACCATCCTATATGCCCACATAGCAACATAGAGAGTTGTATCAGCTCTAGCTTTTTTTCTTATATTTTCTCTCTGGTGCTTTGGGATGTTTTTCCTGAGAACAAACTCTTTTGACACGACTCAACTGTTGCATCTTCTCCAACAACCTTGTCCAAGGTGGCTTGTAGCCGAGCACTTTTCATCAACTTGTTAGTTTGTGTAGACTTCAACTTCTCTTTGGCATCACTTGGAACCTGAGGGCATGACATTACAATGACCTTCATCCCCTCCAAATGATGTTTGAAGTGAATTATGTATTCATTTATGACTTGCTTGCAGTAGTTGCAACATATCTTGTTGGTGTCAGTTGCTACTACTTTTTCTTTGAATGCCCAAAAAGTATATCTACTTGCAGACGTTTGAAGTACTAGGAACTTTACTGGAAGTCTGTGACAAACCATTCAATCATTCAACAATCAAAACAAACAGGTTGAATGACTAATGTGTAAAAAAATCTAAAAGATTTGACAATAAAAATAATATTATGGTAGACAGGTAAAATTTTAAAAAGGGACATCAACAATATTATGTTGTTTTGAATTTTAAAGTATCTCTAAAGTCCTCCATCATCATCGAAGTCTCAACAAAATTTTTGCAACATCAATGGGCAGCCCGGTGCATAAAGGCATCCCCGCATATCGAGGGTCCGGAGAAGGGTCCCACCATAAGGGTGAAATGTAGGCAAACCTTACTGTGCATTTTTGCAACCTCAATAATACATTAAATTCATCACTTGATTTTTAATAACAAAGATAAGAGAACTCATCATATTATCATCAATTTATGATTTCACTATCATATGCTTCAAACTTTTTTTTTACTTGGATTATTGGGTAATTGAAATCCTGCATTAGCATTACATCATATGTTACAATAATAACGATAGGTGGGTTGAGGGCATAATAGTAAATTAGATAATTAGTAACATCCAAATTTTGAAACCAGCTGGAAGATGCCCAAAGGTAGAAATAAAAAAACCAACAAAAAGGCGAGTAAACAATAGGTCAATAGTAGCAATGAATTTCGAAAGGCAAAAAACTAAATACTAGCAGACAATCGAATAAATAGTAACAATGGATTTTGAAACTAGCTGACAAAAGCCTAAAAACCAATATGCATGAAATGAAGCCAAAAATTGTAATATTGTGAATAGAAACAAAAACAAACTATGTTGCACGAGGACAAAGACTTAACACGATATAATATGGATATGACATTTGCGTTTTTTGAAAAAAATTAGGATACATGGTACATTTTTAAACTTTTTTAATTTTTTAAATAGAAATACAAATTTATACGAACATATGAGTGAATTCAAGTCATATTTATTTTTTTAATCATTATATCTCATCTAACATTTATTAAATTTAGATAATATTTATCTATTCACAAAATTGTATCATAAATCAGCCTATGCTGGTCCCCAAGCACTTGAATGATTTTATAAAAGATTAGATACTAAAGATGAAGAACGTGACATATATAAATTTGCTCGAGCTAGAAAAATGAAGAAAAGAGATTTAAGCCAAGTTAAATGCACAAAGAATGAAACAGATACGGTTTTGACGGATAATGTTGCTATTAAAAAGCGATGTAAAAGATACTTTTATTAACTCTATAATGAAATAAAAAACAATGAACTGAACTTGAAAGAGTTAAGTAAATTAGAGTAGTATATGAACATAAAATTTTATCGTAAAAATTTAAGTATCAAAGGTAAATGGCGATCTAAAGATGAAAAATGGAAAAACGGTTTGGAGAGACGATATACCCATTGAAGTATGAAAATGTCTAGGGAAAGAAGAAATTTTGCGCATTACATGTTTCTTCAATAAGTTACTGAAGTTAAAGAGGTTGCCAGACCAATTAAAAAAGAGTATTTTGCTACCTTTGTATAATCAAAATGAGATATACAAAATTATGTTAATTACAGAGGAATTAAATTATGATTCATATCATGAAACTATGAGAACGAGTAATAAAAAGAAGAGTAAGACGAGAGACTAACATATCATAAAATCAATTTGGATTCATGCAAGAGCAGTTGACAATAGAAGCTATACGTCTCTTGAGGAGACTCGTTAATAACTATCAAAAAAGAAAACAAGATTTGCATTTGCTGTTTATTGATCTTGAGAATGCTTATGATAGGTTTCTAAGAGAGATTTTACGGAGAGTCTTAGAAAAGAAATGTGTAAATGTATCATACATTGACATTATCAAAGATATGTATACAAATTCAGTGACCAGGGTGAGGACATCTAGAGGATTAATACGGGAATTTTCTATCACTGTTGGCTTACATCAATGTTCAGCTTTAAACCCTTACTTAAATTAGCTTACCAAACATATCCAACAAGCAATATATCTTGTTGTTTATTGTTTGCGGATGATATCGTTTTGGTCGATGAGACCCGCAAGTGCGTAAACGCAAAACTTGAATCTTAGCGGGATACTTTAGAAAAGAAGGGGTTTGGTTTGAGCAGGGCAAATGAGTATATGAAGCTTAAATTTATCAGTGCAAGAAGGATGGAAGACTTTGTTATTTAGTTGGGTGATCAAGATATTTCCCGCAATGGGTGATTTAAATATCTTGGATCGATAGTTCAAAAAGATGGAAGTGTTTGTAAAGATGTGATACATAGAGTCACAAGCAGGCTGGTTAAAGTGGAGAGGCGCGTCAGAGATCTTATCTGATCGTAAAGTACCATTAAAACTTGAATGCAAGTTTTACCGTACTGCAATTAGACTAGCGTTGCTCTGTGGTTCTGAGTGTTGGACAGTGAATTGTGTACATGGGCAAAAAATGGGAGTTGCGAAGATGAGAATGCTTAGGTGAATGGGTGGACACATGAGACTGGATAAAATTAAGAATCAATGTATCAGGAATAATAAAGGTGTTGCACTAATTGCAGAGAAGATGCGAGAGACTCAAGTAAGATGGTTTGGACAAGTACAAAGGAGACTGTTAGAGGAATATGTTAGGCGTTGTGAGAGTTTAGTCACTAGGTGTAACACCCCAAATTTAATCGAAGTTATTTTAGTGTGCGTTTAGAGGGCGTGGTATAGGGATAAGGGTTATAATCCCTAAAGTTTACGAATTCGGTGTGCAGATAGTGGACGTCGGTGTGCGATTTGTGAGTTTTGGTGTGCTTTTAGGGGGTGGTTTGCGGATAGCAGTTTGACTAGAGTTTTCTATAAAACCTAAAGTTCCCCCCTCCCCTGACAAACCAAGCCGATTTCTTCTCCCTCTCCCGATCTCTCTCTCTCGGCTTTTCTCTCACGCG
The DNA here is from genome assembly GCA_039513925.1 of Platanthera zijinensis. Classification (NCBI taxonomy): domain Eukaryota; kingdom Viridiplantae; phylum Streptophyta; class Magnoliopsida; order Asparagales; family Orchidaceae; genus Platanthera; species Platanthera zijinensis. The sequence continues at coordinate 93,047,487 of CM077085.1, forward strand.
CAGCACCCGAGCCCGACATGCCTCTCTCTCCCGTCGCCGCTTAAAGGGCCGAGCCCGACCTCCCTTCTCCTTCCCTGTCTCGTTCGCCGCCAACAAAGAGAAACCCCGTCTCTCTCTCCCTTGCCGACCTCCCTCTCCTCTTTGCCGACCAAGAGGGGTTAGGGTTGGGCTTACGCTTGTGGTAGGAGGCCGTCCGGAGGTGTTGGTGGTGAGCAATTAGTGTTTGGTTAGGGATTGCGGCAAAGTGTTCGATTTGGAACTCGGACCGGTGTGTGAAAACCAAATCCATGATGACCGAGCTATGGCTCCGAAACGCGCCTCAAGGATAACGATTTTTTCTTCTTGGGTAAGTGAAACCCTTAATTTTATCATGTTTGCATGGAAGCCCCTCCCCACCGACGGGTGGGGGAAGGGTGCTCTCCGACGGGTCGATGTGTACATCCCCGCCTTTTAATTGCATTTAGTACCCAGAAGCGTGAGTACAGTTTTATGCATGCTGTGTGAAGCCCATCCGGACGTGTGGTCTGGATTGGTGATGTTCTGTGGGTTCCCGAAGAAGACTCCGTGGAAGTTGAATGTTTCAGAATGGGGGTTTTCCCGGAGCGACAATTAGTACTTGAGGTGTGCTACAGGAAACACCCTAATGTTTGCATAAGATCGATGTATCGTTAGTATTAGCTCCCGACGAGCTTTTGTTGTGATGTGTGCGTAACCGGTCTCTCGGAGGCCGTGTGCTAGTGTGTTGAGTTGCGCGCCTTTGATGCCCAACTTTGGTGTCCACGAGTGCCAACCTTGGAACATAACATGCGTTATGTCGTGTATGGGAAAGGGAATGCTGACCCGCGTCGTTGTCATTAATTGACACGATGATTTGAGCAATGATAAAGAGCTGAATTGTACCCGCTCTATGTCGTTCGGCTAAATATACCTAAAGTACGTGACAATTGCCGTTGGCATAGGGGTGAGTCGAGGCTATAGGTCTGGCTAGTAATGCTCAAGCAGAACCATCCAGTCCTGGATTGAGAATGGTGATGGACTAGCGGAGTTCACCGTTGGGGTGCTTTATGCACTATCGTATGCCTGTGATGGCAAAATGTGGGACTTTGGGAAACCTGGTACACCGTTAAGGTGTCCTGAGTGCACGAGACGTTTGGCTGATTGCGCCAACGTCTGTGATGTATGGTGCTTAAGTTGCACATTTATATTAAATATGTAAACATGCTAATTGCTTGTAGGGAAGAAGCACCACCACCTCGGGAAATGGGTGAGGTCGTTATAATTTGGTCAGATCCAATTGATCGTTGTTTTGTTTGCCACCACTTGGTGGAATGTTTTGCGTGCAGGTGTTGCGGAGCCAAGCGGGATGTAGCGGGTTGGAGCCCAAAGTTGTGCCGGCCCTCAAAGGCCTGAATTTTTGCTATAGTTTTCATGTTTTGCTGACCTGCGTGCTGATGTATGAAATCCACTTTTGTTTTGGAGAAACATTATTGATGTAAGGCCTTAAGGCCAAAACTATGTGGTGTATGTCTTTTCATTTCTGGTGTCTTAATCAATGGACATTCTTTTTTGGGTAATTGGTCTTCTAACTCTTAAATGCTTTCGTTAGAATGCAACTCTGTGTGAAGGTGTGTTTTCAAAATAAAAAGAATTTATGCTTTCATTTCGTAACCCTTTAGTCTGTTCGTGTAATATGGCGTGGGGCCCCGGACGGATCTTCTGTTATATTATTCGTGACGGATAGAGGTGTTACAATTTGGTATCAGCTTATAGGTGTCGGTTTGTGTCTGCTGAATTCGTGGTCGAATTCTTTTAAGGGTTGAAGAGCACGTGTGTGCGTCACCTTAAAGACGTAAAATCACCGTTGAATGCCCACTTAAGAATGAAAAACACACATGAAACATGTTTAAACATTGTTTGTGGAACCTGAGCGTTCCTTTGTTTGATGTTTGCTATATTTATTAGTCACTAAATTGCGTGTTGCACAACTATATGTGACAAGGAGCGGTGCAGAGCAGTCTCAAAATCAACACTCTGCAGAAAGTAATGCACCGTCTCAGGTGACTACACCTCCTTCTGCCGAGACAATCCGTTTAGTTGCTGAAATTATGTTCTCAATGATTAATGCGCAACCAAGAGGGCACGTACACTGAAGGATCAAGCGCATACCCAACTGCACCAAAAGCCCGGACTGTTGGAGAGGGCGCTACTTAATTTTTTATATAAGTAGCAGAGCGCCACGGATCAAGTGAAGGAACGCCGGACCCAACAATCCCCCCCCGGCGTCCAGCACAACCCGTCGGCTCAGAGGTGGGGTTACCACATGGCCCACACGGCTCAGAGGTGGGGTTACCACATGTCCACGGTTGCCTGACCCACCGGACCCACACAGGTAGAAGGGAAAAATCAGGATTTAATAGCGCCCCCTCGGTCTTGAACCCGTAACCTCCCTCTGATACCAATTGAAGGATCAAGCGCATACCCAACTGCACCAAAAGCCCGGACTGTTGGAGAGGGCGCTACTTAATTTTTTATATAAGTAGCAGAGCGCCACGGATCAAGTGAAGGAACGCCGGACCCAACATACACCCTGTGGTGGCCCCGATGCAGGCTGGCGTAGTTGAGCTAGTGGCGGTGAGGCAAGTGCCTGCCGAGTCGTTGGCAGAGAGGCGAGCGACGGAGAAGCAACTGAAGCACTTTATGAGCTTCAATCCGCCTACGTTTCCGGGAACGAGATCCCCGACTCAGGCCGAGGATTGACTCTCACGAGTGAAGAGAATCTTGACGGCTACGGAGACGGAGGAAAGGCAGAAAGTCACGCTAGCCATTTTCCTATTGGACGTAAGTGAGACGAGCTAGAGTTGCACCAGCTTACGGGCAAGCTACCTTCTGAGGTCTCGATGGAGGAATTTTCAAGACTATTACTTGCACGGTATCTCCCTTCTGCGCAAAAGATTGCGATGAAAAACCAATTCCAGAGGTTAACTCAGGGCGAGTCTGGTGGATGACTACTTGCATGAATTCACTAGGTTGGGGCGGTATGCAAGATCCTCATTTGTTGATTAGCAGAGGAAGACCAACCGATTCTATGAAGGTCTGTAGGACAATTTGAGGCTATTGTTGGCAGGTCCGATGACGCAGAGCTTTCTTACGTTGGTAAATACTACCCGGTCTCTGGAACAGGATATGAAGAGAGTGCAGGGTAAGAAGGAACTCTCGGGGAGGAAGCAAGAGTTCAAAGTGCCGAGTTCTTTGAAGTCTGGGTTCCGCAGCAGGTGGAACAAGAAGGCTAGGTCGTCTGGACCATCTCCTTCTACTGCTTCTTGAGTTACTACGGGCCAAGGTCCGCATACGTGTTATAACTGTGGCAAGGGGGGACATTATGCTCTAGATTGTTGGAGCCGTCCCGCGAAGTCGGACAGAAAGGCAGGTGCGTCGTATGCTGAGAAGGGGAAAGCAGCAGTGTCGTCTGCGTCTCACCATACGCCATCACAATCTAGAGTTTACAATCTTGGCCTGCAGGAGGCTATTAAACAAAGCGACGTTGTGACAGGTACATTTACTTGTAATTACTGTCACGTGTATTGCTTATAATTCTTGTGTATGTTTGATTTTCGTGTACTCATTAGGTTCCGTATTGGTATTCAATCATCCGGCGAGAGCATTATTCGACACCGGTGCGTCGTACTCCTTATCAAAAGATTTTGTGGTGTGAGTCGGAGTGCCTTGTATATTGGCAGAGGCGAAGCTGGATGTGCTCTTACCCAATGAGTGCCTAATGAGACGGGGAGGAAGAGCCGCGTGAAGGTTCGAATTTGGAGTGCCTTGTACTTCGATTTGGAGGCCGCACTGCTACCACTGTCGGAGTTTGACGTCATATTTGACATGGATTGACTGACAAAGCTGGGCGTGTGCATTGATTGCAAATCAAAAGAAGTCTTATTAAACGGAGAATGCGGAGGAGTAACTCGTTTTACGGGTCTACGGGGTGTGAGCAAAACCCTGATGACCGCCCTCCAAGTGGTGAAAGCGATGCAAAAAGGTATTGGGCTATTCTTCGCTTTAGTAGAGGCTTTAGAGCAGAAGCCCAAGCTATGTGACTTGACAGTTGTAGCGGAATTTGCAGACGTCTTTCCAGATGAGCTTCCTGGGGCTCCGCCTCAGAGGGAAATCAAATTTTTCATCGAGCTTGTGCCAGGTGCCAAACCTGTGTCACGCTCTCCTTATCGTATGACGCCAAAGGAGATGACAGAGTTGAAGGTATAACTGCAGGAGTTGCTTGAGCAAGGGTATATAGTCCGAGCTCATCACCATGAAGTGCACCGGTCCTTTTCGTGAAGAAGAAGGACGATAGTTTGCGCCTGTGCATAGACTATAGGGAGTTGAACAAACTGACAGAAAAGAATAAATATTCGATTCCCCGCATCGATGACCTGTTTGATCAGTTGGTAGGATCCACAGTGTACTCAAAGTTGGATTTGAAGTCCGGATATTATCAGCTCAGGATACGGGAGCCGCGGACATTCCAAAGACTGCTTTCAGCACCCGCTACAAGCATTATGAGTTCACGTTGATGCCCTTTGGGCTCACAAATGCGTCGTTGGTTTTTATGGATTTGAGGAATAGAGCGTTCCGAGAGTACCTGAATTTGTTTGTTATCGTCTTCATCGATGATATTCTGGTATACTCGCAGTCTGAGGAAGACCATGTCGACCACCTTCGTATAGTTTTGACAGTCCTGAGGAGTCATCAGTTGTATGCAAAATTCTCCAAGTGCGAGTTTTGGTTACCGTCAGTGGCATTTCTGGGGCACATTGTTAGTGGAGAGGGTTATGCGGTAGATCCGACGAAAGTTGTGGGGATCCGAGAGTGGCCTGAGCTGAGGAATGTAACGGAAGTCCGGAACTTCTTGGGGCTTGCCGGTTATTACAGTCGCTTTGTGGAGAATTTTTCGCGAACTGCACTTCCCCTCTCTACGTTGACTAAGAAGGGTCAGCGGTTCATCTTGACGCCAGAGTGCGTGCGAGCTTTCGAGGAGCTGAAAAGCCGACTGATTTCCGCCCCGATTCTTTATTCGCCGTGTGGGACTGAAGGTTACAAGGTGTACAGTGATGCCTCGGGTAATGGTTTGGGTTGTGTGCTGTGTCAATTTGGGAAAGTTATCGCTTACGGTTCGCGCCAGCTGAAGGTGCATGAGAGAAACTACGGTCCGTGATTTAGAGTTGGCGGCCGTGGTATTTGCTCTGAAGTTGTGGAGAGATTATTTGTATGGCGTGAAGGTCAAAATCTCCACGGAGCATAAGAGTTAGAAGTACTTGCTAGATCAGAAAGATCTGAATATGCGTCAGAGGGGATGGATAGAATTTCTGGGGGATTACACTTTCAACATACTCTATACCCCTGGGAAAGAGAACGTTGTGGCAAACGCTTTGAGTCGTCGAGCGCCGACGCAGACGTGTTGGATTTTGGCTCACGATGAGCGTTTGACACGTGAGTTAGAGGCCTTGGAAATCTCCTGTGTGGATCGAAGTTCATCTTCCACTGCCATTCTTAGCTGGATGGAAGTTCAGTATGACATTGCCGACCGTGTGAGATCTGCCTTGGGGTTTGATCCAAGCATGCAACTCTATTTATCGGAGCCCGCCAAGGGGCCGAATGCCGAGTTTCTACTTTAGGATGTGCTATTACGGAAGAATGACAGGCTTTGTGTTCCTAATTATGGGAAACTCTGTGATAAATTGATGTACGAAGCTCATTTCACCAAGTACGCGTTTCATGACAAAGTGCCAAGCACAAAAATGTATCATGACATGAAAGCGTTGTTCTGGTGTACAGTGATGAAGAAAGACAACTCTTTTCGTGGCAAAGTGCCAAACATGCGCGTTGGTGAAGGCCGAGTAACAGCGGCCAGGAGGATTCTTGAAGTCATTGTCAATCCCAGAGTGGAAATTCGATGATATTTCGATGGACTTTGTGCACGGATTGCCAAAGTCACTGTAGAAAAATGACTCGATTTGGGTGATTGTTGATCGGTTGACTAAGGTTGCGCATTTTATTCCAAATCGGAAAAGTGATTCAGTGGAGAAGTTGACAAAGCTATATGTGGAGAACATCGTTCGATTGCATGACGTCACTCACAGTATTGTTTGCGACCGTGATGGACGGTTTACGTCCGGCGATTGGAGGCATGTTCATCGTTTACTGGGCACGATGCTCAAGTTTAGCACCGCTTTCCATCCGTAGACGGATGGACAGTCCGAGAGGACAAATCGGACGATGGAGGATATGCTGCGTATGTGCGTTTTGGATTTCGTACAATGTTGGAAAGATCACCTTTTCATGGTAGAGTTCGCCTATAACAATAGTTATCAAACAAGTATTCAGATGGCTCCGTTCGAAGCACTATATGGTAGAATGTGTCGTACTTCTTTAGCATGAGCAGAGACCGGTGATACCAAGCTGTTGAAATGCAAAGATGTTGAGGAGGCGAATGAGTCCATGCAGATTATTCGAGAGTGGTTGTTGACTGCCCAAGATCGTCAAGCAAAGTATTACAACGCCAAACACCGGAACGTGGAGTTTGCGGTTGGAGATTGGATGTACTTGAAGATAAAACCTTTCAAGTTAGTGTCGAGAGTTCGACGCTTGAAGAAGTTGAGTCCCAGGTATTTAGAGCCATTCGAGATCACCGAGCGCATCGGCGAGACAACTTACCGACTTGCTTTGTCGACGGAGCTGAGTGGATTGCACGACGTCTTCCACATTTCTGTGTTGAAGAAGGCGGTGAGAGAGCCCGATTCCGTGTTGGAGGCCGTTAGTGTGTCTGTGGATAGGGACCTATCTACCAAGGTGACGCCGATTTGCATCGTCGATAGCGATATACGACAGTTGTAGAGAAAGACCATCAAGATGATGAGAGTCCGTTAGAAAAATTGTGGCCGCGAGTAGCTCTTTTGGTAGCCAGAAGAGGTCATGCGCGAGGAGTACCCCGATCTATTTTACTCAGGTATGACGAATTTTATTTTGTTATTCGTATTTTAAATTTCGGGACAAAATTTCTTTAAGGAGGAGAAAATTGTAACGCCCCAAATTTAACCGAAGTTATTTTGGTGTGCGTTTAGAGGGCGTGGTAAGGGGATAAGGGTTATGATCCATAAAGTCTACCAAGTCGGTGTGCAGATAGTGGACGTCGGTGTGTGGTTTGCGAGTTTTGGTGTGCTTTTAGGGGGTGGTCTGCGGATAACAGTTTGGCTTCGGTTTTCTACCGATCCATAAAGCCTTTCAATTTTGTTGTTATGGGTCGGAGGCCTAGGAGCTGCTCATAATTGATCCAGAGTCCCGCCCTTTCTATCCGGCGCCACAACATGGGTCCGCGGGGCCCATACGCACCCCAACTCATCTCCCCACGTGTTCTCGGTGAGGCGGGATGTTGAGGCGGGGGCTTGATCCCCCGACCTCCTTGATATAAGCTCTTAACACCAGCTCACATCACCAGGCTTCCGACCCATAACAGGAGCTTCTCTTCAAGATCCTTAATGATGTTTCACTTCTGACCTATTGTTCTGACTTGGATGATAGTGATTGCTTTCAGCTGGATTATTTCTCTGCTCATCTGAGCTAGCTAGGAAGCTGACTCAGATTGCACAGATTTAGCCTGCTGCAGAGAAGCAATCTCTTCAGCTTGCCTCTTGACAAACTTCCTGCTCTTCTTCAGAGATTCCAAGAGAACACCATATCTGTCAATCAATTAATTTACATTCTATTCAGATTCTGATCCATCCTCATCATTAGATGAAGGGGATACTTCAGAATCTGGGCCAATTTCATACTCTTAATCTGAAGAAGACATGTTAAAAATAATTACCTTATCATGATAATATTCATCTTGATTATCTTCAGTCATGGACATTAAGCCACAACATCCATCTTCTTCTTCATCTTCTTCCTCATTGTCACTTTCTGCATGTGACAAGGGATCTCTAATTCATATCATGACATCAGGATGGACATCTTCTTCAGCAGCAGCATATAACCCAATATAGGCTTCTTCTTTATCTTCAGATTCAGAAGAGTCTGAGTCACTTTGACTCCAACTCTTCTCCTTCTTTTCAAGGAATGTCTTTTCAGACTTTCTGCCCTTGTGGTGATGTTTTCTATTGACTACATCCTTTTTCTCCTTTCTCTTGACTGGGCAGTCATCAATGACATGCCCAGTGTTATTGCAAGTTTGCAACAATAACAAACAAGGTTAGACGAAATATGTTTACTAGAGTTAGAAGTATACCTGTCCCCTTTGGGGATTTTCTGATCCTTGTTAGATCTTCTGTAGTCCTTCTTGTAGTTTGAAGAGCAGGAAGGTTTGCTCTTCCACTGCTTCCTCTTCATCATTTTCTTGAACTGCCTAGAGAAAGCAGCAAGCTCCCCATCAGACATGTCAGCATCTGATGTGCTGGGTTCATCAGAAGATTCTGACTTAGCAACTTTCCTAGGAGGAGAGAGGATTCTCTCTTTGTTCTTCCTTGACCCTTCAGCCTTGAGGGCCACTGTCTTTTCCCTTTGAAGTGACCTTACAACAGTTTTCTCCTCTTTCCTTGCATTTAGCTGCATCTCATAAGAGAGCATCTTCTCATATAGAGTGTGGGGAGGAATGTTGACCAGGTTGCCCATCTCTCTCATGGAATAAATCTTGTTTTCCCAATCTATAGTGAGAGATCATAGGAACTTATCATTATGCTCATAATCAGAAAAGACCCTGTCATAGGTCCTTAGCTCATTCATTATCTTGAAGAGCCTTTCATAGCAATTAACTATGTTGTCCTTGTTGTTCTGCCTGAATGACTCATATTCCTAATTGAGGTGGAATTTTCTATCATCCCTTACCTCTTTTATTCCCTCCATGTACACTATGAGAGTGTCCCACATTTACTCTGTAATTTGCCAGTGGACCAAATTCTGAAAGGTAGAGTCATCAATTGCACTGACTATGATATTTTTTGCTCTTTTATCGATGTGAAAATAGAGCGAGAAAACGACAAGAAGTAAATAAACCGCAAATTTATTGTTCCAAAAAGATAAAATATACATAGGTATGCCCCCATATTTATAGAAAATGGGGGAGATGAGAGAATACAATAAGAGATGTGAGACTAAATAAGTATCCGCTACTGCTAGCCGCCAGACCGCCTGCTAGCCCCCAGACCGCCATAGCTTGCCGCTAGACCGCCAGTCTAGCCTCCAAACCGCCAATGTCTGTTGCCTGACCGCAGCAACGGTTAACATCCAGACCGCTGCTGCGACTAACCACCAGACCGCAACTGCTAAGGCTACCAGACAACCAGACCGCTGGACTAATCGCCAGACCGCCCGAACAGCTAGCCACCCGACTAGACTATCAAACCGCTAATCTCTAACACTCCCCCTCAAGCTGGAGCGTATATGTCAATCATGCCCAGCTTGCTACAAACATCTGAAGCGAAAACTAGTTTCGTGAAGAAGTCTGTCAATTCTCTCTCTGAGGTAACAAACAGAGTGCAGATCTGATTATTCAAAATCTCCTCTCTGATAAATTGGTAATCCGCCTCAATATGCTTTGTCCTCATGTAATACTGGATTACTCGAGGATGATTATAAACCTCTCCAAAATCAAGCATAAGTGTATGTAACCACTTCAGCTCGCATGTAGTAAGAGCCATGCTCCTATACTCTGCTTTTGCACTGACCTGGACACTACAACCTGCTTCTTGCTCTTCCAACTGACCATATTTCCTCCAACAAAGGTACAAAACCCTGATGTAGACTTTCTATCTTCCTTATCATCAGCATAACTAACATCTGAGTATGTCTCAACCTTCAAATGTCCCCTTTTCTGAAACAGAAGACCTTTCCCTGGAGCTCTTTTCACATACTCTAGAATCTTTATAGCCGACTGAAGATGACACCCCTTAAGAACTTGTATAAACTGGCTCACTCTTCCCACATCATAACAAATATCCGGTCTTGTGACTGTTAGATAAATGAGTTTCCCCACAAACAGTCTGTACCTAGTGACATCTTCAAGAAAAGGTGAGTCTTCACTCCAACACTTGTTATCTCCAACAGCCATTGGAGACCAAGCAGGTTTAGCCCCAATGCGACATGTCTCTTTTAAGAGATCCAAGACATACTTTCGCTGTGACAGAACTATAGAACCAGACTTCCTGGATATTTCAATCCCCAAAAAATATTTTGGAGATCCCATATTTTTTGTAACAATGTGCTGAAGAAGATGCTTCTTTGTCATTTCCACACTCTTTCTGTCATCCCCTATAAGTAGAATGTCATTCACATAAACCGCAAGATTGACAAGGCCAGTCAAGGATCTTCGAATGAATAGAGAGTGATCTGCAGTACTCCGAGCAAATCCAATAACATAAATAACTTCATTGAACTTGTCAAACCAAGCTCTTGGACTTTGCTTAAGACCATATATAGCCTTTCGCAGTTTGCAGACCTGAGACTCCCCCTGAGCAACATACCCAGGAGGTTGCTCCATATAGACTATTTCCTGCAAATCACCATAAAGAAAAACATTCTTCACATCTAGATGAGATATTTTCTAGTCTCTGTTGACAGCCACCAAACAAGAACTCGGATTGTAGTAATCTGAGCAACATGAGAGAAAGTATCAAAAAAGTCTACCCCATATATCTGAGTAAATCCTTTGGCAACGAGCCTCGCCTTATAATGATCAACAGAATAACCTGGAAGATACTTAACAACAAAGACCCACCAACAACCAACCACATCAATGCCCTGAGGTGGGGTTACAAGTCTCCAAGTACCTCTCTCAGTTAACATGTTCATTTCTTCATCCATAGCAGCTTTCTACTGAGGAATGACCAGAGCCTCTTGATACGTAGCCGGTATAATAGTAGAAGAAATAGCAAGAGCAAAGCACTTACTAACTGAGGAAAGCTGAGCATAGGAGACAACGACATCAATAGGATGTTGAGTGCATTGCCGAACGCCCTTTCGCAGGGCAATGGGTAGATCAAGGTCACTGCTGGACGGAGGAGGCAATGCACTGTCCGAAGAAAGATGAGGCCCTAGAACAGGCAAAAAGGCTCTAAGGGCAATGAATTAGTCTCCAGAGAAAGAGACGGGGTAACAGGAGCGGATGTGGAAAGAACTGGCTCCGGCAGAGGTGCCAAAATAATAGTCAGGGAAGAAGAAGTATCAGAAGGCAAGAGAGGAGAAGTAAGAGAAAAATACAATGTATTTTTAAAGAAGGTAACATCAGCTGAAACGTACTGTTTGCGTAGAAGAGGATTATAACAACGATATCCCTTGTGAGTTGGACAATAACCAAGAAATATGCATTTAATTGAATGAAGAGAGTTTTTCATGACCAGGAGAAGGTATATGAACAAATGCCGTACATCCAAAAATTTTAAGAGGTAAAAGAAATGGCTCGACCTCGAGATACAAAATAGAAAATGGAGTTTTTCCCTAAAGAATAGAAGGGGAAAAACGGTTGATGAGATAACAAGAGAGGAGAACCGCATGACCCCAATAAGACCGAGGGACATTCATTTGTAAGGAAATACTGCGAGTAACATCCAGAAGGTGGCGATTCTTGCGTTCAGCAACGCCATTCTGTTGAGAGGTATAAGGACAAGTAGTTTGATGAATCAAACCCTGGCTCGCACAGAAATCAGAAAACTGACGGCTGACGTATTCCTTGGCATTATCAGTATGAATAACCTGAATAGGCACACGAAACTGTGTGGAGATCTCATTATAAAAAGCAACAAACACAGAATACAGCTTAGATCGATCTTTCAAGAGATACAACCAAGTACACCTTGAGAAGTCATCAATGAATGTAACAAAGTATAAGCTTCCTCTACCAACAGTGACAGTAGGAGAAGGACCCCAGATGTCAGAATGGACTAGTTCAAAAGGACGCGAAGAACTACGTCTCGTTCGTGTTGGAAAAGATGAACAATGATGTTTACCAAACTGACAGACTTCACAAGTCAAAGGTAAATCCTATGAAGGAAGTTCTGGGAAAAGTTGATGAATGAGGCGAGAAGGAGGATAGCCAACACGACGATGTCATTGCTGAAGGGATGAAGAAGCAGAAAGAGCAATGTCTTGGTCAAGAAAGAAGTGGCCACCACTTACAGTCCCAATAGCAATCGTAGCTTTGGAGATAGAATCAGAGAAGGAACAAGTGGTGACAGTAAATGTAACCGTGCAGGAGCAGAAGTGTCCTCAAGAAACAAAGAGAGTGTCCTCAAGCAACAAAGACGGAGAGAGATTCACAGTGCCAACACCACGAATAGGAGCAGAAGTCCCATCTGCAATAATAACAGGAGACATCCTGTTCTGGTTGTTTAAGGAGGAGAACAAACGAGGGTTGCCGGTCATGCGACAAGTGACACCAGAGTCAATAAACCACTTATCAGATGAGACCATAAGAGCACGAGCTGTAGAGCATAAAAGAGAAACCATCTTCAAGGGGAAAGAAACCAGTAAGGACTAATCACACGTTTAGGAACAAGCCGGGCAAGAACAGACCGACAAACTAGTCGCAGAAAGAAAGCGACCACTAGAAAAAGACCGGCAGAAACTCAAACCGCACGGTTTGACGAGAAGCCGAAAACGAACAGCTCGCAGAGAAAACCAGTCACCAAAAAGCAAACCAAGAAGAGGCCGCGCGTGTAGAGAAAGTAACCCGCGCGAGAAGAGAAGACGCAACGACCAAACATTGAACAAACCGCGCGGGAAGTCCACACGGTCACGGTGACAACACACCATCGGCAAGAGAAGAGGCCGAGACCAAGATGTGGAACCCGCATCGGTTAGAGAAGCCACAACGACAAGAGAAGACACAACGAGAAGAAAAGCCGAAGCAGGACAACAAAGAAACCGCGCGAAAAAGGAAAGAAGTCGCGCGAAAAAGGAAAGAAGTCGCGCGAAGCAGAAGAAAAAGAAGAGAAGAAAGAGAGAAGAGGTAGAGTCCGCATGGTCATGGTGACAACACACCAGCGACAAGGAAGATGTCGCGACCAAAATACGGAACTCACAACAGAGGGAAGAGAAGTAGCGAACAGAAGAGAAGCCACAAAGAAACGCGACTAAGCAAAGGAAGCCGTGCGAATAGAACACGCGCAAAGAAGAAATCGCACGAGAGCGACAAACAAGGGAGGGAAGGGAGGGAACCGGAAGAAGCCGGCGCGGGAAGCAAACCGGAAGATGCCGGCGTGGTTAGACAAACAAACCACAATCTAATTGGAGCAAATGATCAGAACCTCGCTTTGATACCATGTGAAAATATAGAGCGAGTAAACGACAAGAAGTAAATAAACCGCAAATTTTATTGCTCCAAAAAGATAAACAATACATAGGTATGCCCCCATATTTTTAGAAAATGGGAGAGATGAGAGAATACAATAAGAGATGTGAGACTAAATAAGTATCTGCTACTGCTAGCCGTCAGACCGCCTGCTAGCCGCCAGACCGCCACCACTAGACTCCAAACTGCCAATGTATGTTGCCTGACCGCTGCAACAGTTAACATCCAGACCGTTGCCGCGGCTAACCACCAGACCGCAACTGCTAAGGCCACCAGACAACCAGACCGCTGGACTAAGCGCCAGACCGCCCGACCAGCTAGCCGCCCAACTAGACTATCAAACCGCCAATCTCTAACAATCCATAGTTGTCAACACAATCTCATTCTTGTTCATGTCAGCATATCTCTTGGAAACTTTCAGATTTGGATCAATGTTGGAGGCCTTCATGGGAATGAAATGTCTCTCTTCTACTGTGATGTAGATCCTAGGGTATTAATTTTCTATGAACAGTTTCACCCTCTGCTTTCATATGACAGTTCTTTTTTCTGCATATGAGCAGTTTCATTGAGCTCATCTCCTTATGAGGCTCACTAGAAGACATGGTGAAAGGCTAGACTACCTTTATAGGATTCAGGTCAGATTATTAAGTACTTTTTTACCAACATTCCTCTGATACCACTTGATAGTTTGTTAAAGTGGTAGTCTAACTCACCTAGGGTGGTGTGAATAAGTGGCTTGTAGATTAATTGTTACTTTCTTAATTCGAAGCAGATTATCAACAAATTAAGAACAGGAAACAAACACACAGCAACACACAACAATTTATAGTGGTTCCCCAAGATTTGGGAGTTGAGTTATGAAATGTTATGTTCAAGTCATGTTTCTCCTTGTCGGGGTAGTCTTGTCTTTTTCCTTGTTTTAGGTTTTTTTTACTCGAGTATATGTATGTGAGTACGGAACTTGCTTAAGCAGATTAATAATATTTTCTGTTTTCCTCTCTACTTGGTATCAGAGGAAGACAAACCCGTGCCCTAGCCGTCGATCGGATCGCCCGTCTCCCGCCGCAACTCATCGTCGCCCGTCTCCCGTCGGCGTCGCACTTCTTCTAACGTCTCGTCGTCGCGCTTACTGTATCCCGTCGCACTTCTCCCGCAACTCATCGTCGCCCGTCGTCGTCGCGCGTCTTCCCGTCTTCGCGATGCCGGGCGGCAACATTGCCGGCTTCTGAGTGGAATGCCTCCGCCGTTCCTCCATGAAGCAGTCCGCCTTCCCTTCATGAAAAAAAACCGTGTTGCTGTCCAGCTCACGCGCCGCTGTTCTGCGCCCGTGCTGTTGCCTGTCCGGCAGAAGGTGTTTTGCTACAGCGCCGCTGTTCTGCTCTCGTGCTGCTGTCCTGCTCCCATGCCGATGTCTGACCGCTGTTCTGCTCCTGTGCCGCTGTCTGTGCTGCTGATATATATGACAGAATAAGGTGTCCTGCTCATGTACAGATTCATCAGTTTCTTCTCAGGGCGTGATCCAACCTTGGATGGTTGAGCCTCAGCGGCCCCATGGCCATTCTAGCTCCTTTAAGATTACCATGGTTCCTCTGGATGACACGAATTACCTGGAATGGTCTCGTGCTGCTCAACATGTCATCCGTAGTTAACAGATGTTTGGCTATATCGATGGGTCGATTACGGACTATCTGGTTGTGTCTTGGCTCCTGCATTCGATGCTACCCAAGGTTTATCGGAGTTATATGCTGATGGACTCTGCATTCGAGATTTGGACTCGTGCTCGTGAAACTTACTCTCAGATTGGTAGTTCCACCCAGGTGTATGAGCTCACTCGCCGCATTTTGGAGTTGCGTCAAGGGTCAATGTCTGCCTCATCTTTCTTCTCAGAGTTTGAGCGCTTGTATCAAGAACTGGACTACTTTGCTCACTTCACTCCAGCGTGTACTGCAGATGCCGTCCTGTTAAAGCAACAAGAGGACCGCTTCCGCCTTCATGTCTTCTTAATGGGATTGAATATTGAATTTGATGTGGTCCAGACTCATGTTCTCCACCGTTCTCCTCTTCCCTCCCTTCGAGAGGAGTTCAACTTGATTCTGGGTGATGAGGACCGCCGCAAGTCTCTCAGTGTTATGACTCCTCCTCCAGATCGTTCTGCCTTGATGAGTGTTGGCCGTGGCCTCATCCCTACTCCTGCATCCTCTGTGCCCATCTGCAATTACTGTGGTCGACGGGGACACTCTCGGGATGCATGCTTCAAACTTCATCTGCTTTTGGCTCCTTCTGGTCGTGGCCGTGGACCTTGCCGTGGGGGCCAATGTCATAGTGGCTATCGTTCTCATGACGCTGCTTACACTAGTGATGTCTATGCTGAGTCCCAGTCTTCAGCTTCCTCCTCTCTTACTGCACATGAGTTGGATGCCTTTTGCCGCTTGCTTCACGCTCAGTCCGATCCGGTCACTGGAAGCTCTACTTCTCTTGCCACTGTTGCCATGCCCAGTGCTCATGCGGCCACCCCCTCACCTTCTGAGTGGGTGCTCGACTCTGGTGCCACCCATCACATGACTGAGTCCTCTTCAGGTTTTCTCTCTTATACTTCTTTGTCTTGTAAGGAGAAAGTTATTTCTGCTAACGGATCGTTGTCCTCCATTGCGTGCAAGGGCAATATTTCTTGTTCTCCGTCCATATCCCTTACCTCTGTTCTTCACGTCCCCTCCTTTCCATGCAATTTACTTTCCATCAGAAATCTTACGAAATCTCTTAACTGCTTCGTAACATTCTTTCCCGATTCTTGTGTTTTTCAAGAACTGGGTACGAAGCGGAACATTGACAGTGATAGGTGCAGTGACGACTTGTACTACCTGGACACTCCATCTCGTTCTCAGGCTCTTTCCAGTTCTACTGTTACTGCAGAGCATGTTCGCCGTTGGCATCTGTGTTTGGGACACCCGTCCTCCGTCTACCTGCAAAAAATATTTCTTGTTTTTTTACCCTTTCTCCTGAATTTCTCTTATGATATTTGTGATCGGTCTAAACACGTGCGACAGACCTCTTCACATCTTTCTTTTCCTAGTAGCACTCCTTTTGATGTTATTCATTCTTATGTTTTTGGGGCAATCCCCCATTGTATCGTTAACTGATTTTCGATTGTTCGTCACCTTTATTGATTGTTTCTCGCGTACTACATGAGTTTATCTATTAAAAAAGAAAAGTGATGTTTTTCCGTGCTTTCAAGTCTTTCATAACATGGTGAAAAATCAATTTAATGCCACTATTCGTGTTCTTCGAAGTGATAATGGAGGGGAGTATGACGATCGTGGTTCCTTTGGCGCTTACCTCACCTCTCACGGTTTCATCCACCAGAAAACTTGTGCTCACACATCTACGCAGAACGGAGTGGCCGAACGAAAAAATTGGCATCTCCTCGAGGTTGCCCGTTGTCTCCTATTGACGATGCATCTTCCTAAACCATATAGGGGTGATACGGTGCTTACTGCTGCACATCTTATCAACCGTCTTCCTTCTCGTGTTCTCTCCTTTACTACTCCTCTAGCTCGTCTCTCTACCTCTGGCGTGGTTCATACTTCCCATTTGCCACCTCTTGTTTTCGGGTGCGTCTGTTACGTGCATGTGCACCAACCTCAATGTGACAAACTTGACCCTCGGGCTCAACGTTGTGTCTTCCTAGGCTATTCCTCCACGACCAAAGGATATCGTTGTTATCATCCCCCTCCCAGCGTATGTTTTGTTCCATGGATGTTACCTTTCGTGAGAGGGAGTCCTACTTTTCGTCCTCTACTCATGCCTCTTCTTCCGTCCTCTTCCTCCATACCTTCACCTCCTTCTACTCCGGTACCCAGTGCTCCTCCTTTCCCGATACCGGACTTCTCTACTATGCTCTTTCCTTTTCCTCATGTATACCACCGTCGTTCAGGCACACTGGTCACCGCCGCTCCACCTCTACCAGTGCTAACTTCAGACTCAGATTCTGATGATGCCGACCTGGATATGCCTCTTGCCTTGCTGAAAAAGGGTAAAGCTATTTCCACGCAACATCTAATTTCTAATCATGTGACTTATCGTCATCTTACTCCAAGTCATCAGACTTTTGTTTCATCTCTTTCTCTAGTTGTTATTTCTAAGACATGGCAGGAAGCATTGATAATACCGGCTTGGACATAGGCTATGCGTGATGAGATGTCTGCCTTGGACAAAAATCATACGTGGGATATCTCCGCTCTCCCTTCAGGAAAGAAAGCTATAGGTTCCCGATGGGTCTTCTCTGTTAAGCAGAACCAAGATGGCAAGGTGAAACGGTGCAAAGCGTGTCTTATCGCTCAAGGATACTGAAAGTCTTTAATTTCAAGATAGCTTGGAACCTAGAGGGGGGGGGGGGGTGAATAAGTTTGTTTTAATCTTATGATTATCTTTTTGTTTCTTCCTTTAGTGCTGAGTGTGTTGGCAGTAATTAACTTTCAAGAACCTGTACAAAAAAAAACAACACAAAAAAGCACACACAAAAATTATGGTGGTTTTCCAGATTATGGGTACATCCACTCTCCTCCCACCTTTCTATCTTTCAGTTAGAGAAGACACTTCTCCAAAACTCAGCTCAAAGAGCTTACACCTAAGATCCCTCAGGATCTCTCAGTCTCCTCCAAGACCTATAACTCAGAAATAAGTGCCCTACAACTCAGTGATCAACTGATCACCTACCTCAGGCTGTTAAGCCCTATAACTCAGGCTATGGAGGATAGTCCTACCTAAGATCCACTAAGGATCCTACCTCAGAGAGAATGACTCTCCTACAATCTTAGGCTGTTAAGCCCTACCTCAGATCCAAAGTATCCTACAGCTCAGGCACAAGTGCCCTACAACTCAGTGAGAATGACTCACCTACCTCAGGCTGTTAAGTCCTACCTCAGATTTACAATTGAATTCTACAATTCAGGCCAAAGCCCCCTACTCTCAGATTCTCTACAGAATCCTACCTCAGATCCAAGCTTGATCCTACACTTCAGGGAGTAATACTCCCTTGCTGCTCAGACAGATATGCCTTACCTCAGGCCAATGACCTTACAACTCAGATTCAGAAGGATCCTACAGTCAAACAGTGATTTGATTTGTTTGACATAGAGAAATTTCTCTGTGTGAACAACTAGGGTTGAGTTATCTCAGCTCTATCTTACTTCACAGTAGCGGGAAGAAAATATGGCTGTGCCGGAAGAATCTCAGATCGAATATTCTGATCTTGCTGAAGAAGAAGAAGAACAACTAGGTCTTGATTTCTTCAATCAGCTATCTGTGCCCGCAGGAGAATGATGGCTCTTCCTTCTTTCTTTATCAGAAGTCTATATGATTATGCTGTAACAGATGATGATGCAACAACTCACTGAACTTGTTGGTTCTTGCTGGAAGATTTCAAGCTTTTTCTCGACAATAATGACGAGAAAGATGAAGTTCATCCGCTTTTTCTTTTGTTGAGTAAAACCCTAAAAGTTAACTTGTTCTTCAGGCTCTGCTCCCTTTTATCTTCCGCCAATCAACGGCTCCAAGAAGCTGTGGGTACCACTTGCAGGGTACAGCTGCACCATGCTTTAACGGAAGAAGACGTACAGTAGCTTTCGGAGCCTTTTGTCGCTTTCTGTAGCTTTCCCGCGAACAATTTAAACTTTATTGACTTTGTTGACTTTTGCTGACGTCAGCCCTGTTGACTTAGCCAAATTCAAGCAACAGTAGAATAAGCGTTAAGTGAGTAAGCATCACTAAACGCCAAAACACATAGACAAATTTCTGTCTTATCTAGGCGTTGAGAGCGTTGAGTGAGCACGCCTCACTCAACGCTTTTTGCATTAGCTAATTTTCTGTAAATTAACGTTGAGTGAGTAAGCTCCAATCAACGCCATTTTTCTTAACAAATTTTCTTCTGTTAACTGGCGTTGAGTGAGTAAGCTACACTCAACTACACTCAACGCATTTGGACTTAACTAAATTTCTGTGTCTGAAAACACAGGCTCTGACTGGATGAGGATCAGTCAACGCTTTATCACATGACGTTGAGTGAGCTTGCCTCACTCAACGCCTGTAGACTTAGTCAAATATTTGCATAGATTTTCTGTGGCTTTGACTGACTGAGGTATATTCAACGAATATAGAGTATGGCGTTGAGTGAGTAACACTCACTCAACGCCTATGGACTTAGCCACATTTCTTCCTGTTTCCTCTTAGGCTTTGACAGGTTGATCCTTACTCACAACCTTTTGCTGTATAGCGTTGAGTGAGTTGACATTACGCAACGCTTGTGGACTTAGGCGATTTTTAGACTATCTAGCATCTTCACCTTGTGACCACCTGTCACATCATTTGGAATACCTATTCTGTCAATGTTACAAGGATTAACCTGCATGCATGAACTTAAGCATACATCAATTATAACTTTGTGTATGTCAATGATATGATTGACTTCTTCAAATCTAGGAAATTGTGGGCAATGGACCCAACAATCCCCCATATTTGAAGAAGTCAAAATTCTCATTCAAATATCTGAGTCAATGACATACAGTAACAATATGCAGCAATAAAACACATGTGATTTGGAAAACATATAATCAGGAAGATACGTTATAGTTACCATAATGATCATCATCACACCTGCTCCCCATGAATTGCTGCTACCACTTATGATCATTTTGATCATATCCTCATAGTTCTGATACCATTTGTATCCTCCTTCTGTCTTCTGATATACCAGATCATACCCTTCTCCTTCCCCTTTTTGACTTCTGTAAATAGCCAGGGAGGATCTGATATTCTGCTCCTTATTTTTGATTACAAATAGGCAGTAGGTGAACCACATGAGAGTGCTGGAGCAGTGCTGGACATGCTCCCCCTCAACTGAAGCATCATCTGTCATGTTTCATGGTAGATATTCTAGTCTATACCAGTCTGGACAGTACTTGAACATGATACCACTGAAGGTATACCACTTGAAATTCTTCATTTTACTAAAGAACAATTCCACCTGCAAGATATAATATAACTTGCAACTATATAAAGAGTAACTGAAGCTATACCAGGTTTAACATACCCAACTCAAACTTGAAGGTGTTAAACCTTGCTTCATCTAGTGGCTTAGTGAATATGTCAGCCACTTGCTTGTCTGTTGGGACAAACTCAAGGTTGATATCTTCACATTCCACATGCTCCCTAATGAAATTGTATCTTATCTCAATGTGCTTAGTCCTGCTATGAGAGACATGATTTCTAGCAATTGATATTGCACTGGTAGAATTACAAAATAGGGGACTTCTACTTATCTGGAGGTTGTAGTCCTGAAGCTGATGCTGGATCTACTGCAATTGAGCACTGCAGCTACGTGCTGAGATGTACTCTGACTCAGCAATTGAGATTGCAACACTAGTTTGCTTCTTGCTGCTCCAAGACACTAGCCTCCCACCCAAGAATTGACAGGTGCTAGAAGTGCTCTTCCTGTCCTCTTTGCAACCTGCAAAATCTACATCTGAATAGTCAGTTAATTCAAATTCCCCATTCCTAGGATACCATAGACCAAGATCTGGTGTGCCCTTAAGATATCTCAAAATTCTCTTTGCAGCAGAGTAGTGAGATTCGTTAGGGCAAGCCTGATAACTAGCACAAACACATATATCATATATGATGTCTGGCCTACTTGCAGTAAGATATAAATGGGAGCCAATTATCCCTCTATACAAGGTCTCATCAACAGGTTTCCCTGCTTCATTCTTGCCTATAGACATACTTGATCCCATGAGAGTTCTCATGGTGGAGGAATTCTCCATACCAAATTTCTTTATTAACTCCCTAGTGAACTTAGACTGGGATATGGACAATCCATCATCAGTCTGTCTTACTTGGAGACTTAAGAATAACTTAAGTTCCCCCATACTGCTCATCTCAAACTTCTCCTGCATAAGTTTGGGAAACTTCCTGCAGAGATTGTCATCAGTAGATCTAAAGATGATATCATCTACATAGATCTAGACTAGGATGATCTTACCCTTAGATTCCCTTAGGAATATGGTATTGTCTATCTTCCCCCTTGAGAATTTGTTCTCAATGAGGAAGCTAGACAAGGTCTCATACCATGCTCTAGGGGCCTGCTTGAGCCCATATAGAGCTTTCCTAAGTCTATAAATAGAATCAGGAGAGTTATGAACAACAAAACCTGGAGGCTGCTCAACATAGATTTTCTCTTTTAAGTCACCATTCAGGAAGGCTGACTTCACATCCATCTGGTAGACTTTGAATCCCTTGTGTGCAGCATATGCAAGGAACAGTCTGATGACTTCCAATCTTACTACATGTGCAAAGGTTTAATCAAAGTTAATACCTTCTTCTTGCTTGTACCCCTTTGCAACCAGTATAGCCTTGTTTTTAATTATAATGCCATTTTCATCAAGTTTATTCATATAAATCCACTTGACTCAATGCTATTATGTCTTTCTGGTCTGGGAACCAACTTCCAGACTTTGCTTCTTTTTAACTGGTTTAGTTCTTCTTGCATAGCCATTATCCAAAATTGATCTTTGTTGGCCTCTTCAAACTTCTTTGGCTCCACCTCTGACAGGAAGCTGGCATACATAGTTGTATTCTGATTCTTGCTTCTAGTCACAACTCAATGTCTAGCTTCACCAATGATTTGGTGTGCAGGATGGTCTATTAAGTGCATGATTGTTGGAGGAAATCTTCTTTCAACAACAGCTTCAGGAGTAGCTCCTTGCTGATCTTCATCTGCTCCAAGTGTATCTTATAGACCTTCTGGAATATCCATTTCATCCTGCATAACTGGAGCTGAATCTTTGATGGTTATCTTTTCCACCTACATCTCTGTACCTACAGTACTAGAAGAGGAGCTTGACAACTTTCTGTAATTCATGGTAGACTCATCAAAGACTACATGTACAGACTCTTCTACAACTTGACTTTTCAAGTTGTAGATCCTGTAGGCTTTGCTATGATTGTTGTACCCAACAAAAATCCCATCAAAGGACTTGACAGCAAACTTAGTCACATAAGACTTTCCATTATGAAGTACATAACATTTACTACCAAAAATTCTGAGATAACTCAGGTTTGATTTTCTGCCTTTCAAGATCTCATAGAGAGTTTTTTTATGTCTCTTGGTGATAGAGACTCTGTTGATGACATGACATGCAGTATTAACCGCCTCAATCCAGAAATATTCTGTGAGAGATGTGTCACATAACAAAGTCCTTCCAGCCTCTATGAGAATTTTATTTTTCCTCTCTACAATCCCATTTTGATGGGTGTTCTAGGTGAAGAGAATTCTTGATAAATCTCAGTCTCTTCATAGAACTTTGTCATGCTATCAGACTGGAATTCAGTCCCATGGTCACTTCTGATTTTGACCACAAAACTATCAAGCTCATTCTGAATTTGCTTGACAAACTTCATGAAGAAACCAAGTGTTTCATTCTTTTTCTTAAGAAAGAACACCCAGGTAAACATGAAATAGTCATCAACCACCACAAGGGTGTAGACCTTCCTATCAAGACTGTGAAATGACATATGACTAAACAAGTCCATATGCAAGAGATATAAACACCTCACAGAGTCTTTGATTTCAATGCCTTTGAAGGAAGCTTTGGTCTGCTTGCCTTTTTGGCAAACTGAGCAAATCTCCTCCTTGGAGCACTTCACATTGGAACCATTCCTCACTAGCTCTTGGCTAAAGAGCTTACCAATAGTCTTGTAATTCAAATGAGCTAGTCTCTTGTGCCATTGGACACAATAAGAGACTTTCTCATTTGCCACTAGACAAACATGAGAGTCTGTATCTACACATAGAATGTTTAAGCAATAAACATTTCTGTTGGGTACATTGGAAAATGTGTACCTGATTTGAAGAAGCCTAACTTAGCATAATAATATACATCAAGGTGTATTTGATGTTGTTTAAGTTGAATATGTGCAGGTTAAAAGTATGAAAAATTTCTAAGTCCATGTGTCGACACCAGAAGAAGATGTGTCGACACTTCAGGAAGATTGTGTCGACACTTGAAGAAGGCTGTGTCGACACAGAGAAAATGAGTCGACATCAAATGTGTCGACACCGGGAGGCAGTGTCGACACACACAGGATTATAGTCGACATCAACTGTGTCGACACCAGGAGGCTGTGTCGACACACAGAGGCAGAAGTCAACAACAGCTAAGTCGACACTTAGAAACTCAGTCGACCTAGCAGAATCAACAATAAGTCTGTGGCTGAAGTAATTGTGTCGACATACAACTATCTGTGTCGACACATTCTCAAAAAGTTGTGTCAAGAAGCTGTGTCGACATCAAGACATATGTGTCGACATCACAAAGGATTGTGTCGACACTCAATCAAATTGTGTCGACACATTTTAACAATTGTCTCGACACATATTGATAGTTTGTCTCGACACTTTCTGGCAGAAACAAAGACTCCTTGGCAGTTTGAAGAATTGACAGCTGTGGGTCTCTACAGGTTAACTGACGTGATTGACACAGACAGAAGTTTGTTAGGAACCAGACCAGCCGGTTACCAGGAATGAAGGCTATAAATAGACGGATAGTGTCTGAAAGAAAAAGACTGAAAACTGAACACTGAATAACAAGTAACAATAAGGAGAAGATCTTTGCAGATCTAAGAAGATATTCTGATTGAACTATCAGAATCTGTCAAAGTAGAATTCAGTCAAGAATTCTGAAGTATCTTCAAGGGACTTGCATAGAGAGAGATCCAGTCAAAAGAAGGCAAGAAGAAAGCTGTCTCAGATTTCAAAAGAAACAGATTCTAAACTTATCTGTCAAGAAGATTCAGATTCAAATTCTGAAATCTAAGGAGAAAGCTGCTGATCAGTTTATTTCAAAGAAGATCAACTCAACAAAGTTCAGATTCAAGAAGCTTTGAAGAAAGATAAGTTCCAGTTGATTTTATCCATCTGGTTTATCAAGAAGCTGATCAAGAACACTGTCTTGTTCCACCTCTCTCACCAGGAGCAAGATAAAAATATATTTTACTCAAATCTTGTAGGATCTTTTAATAGATCTGAGTTGTAAGCCTAATTTATAAAGGCTGAGTGTAGGAGAGATAATCTCTGAGTTGTAGGTCTTGAATAAAGACTGAGGTAGGGCTGAATTGCCTGAGCTGTAGGAGTGTGGTCTCACTCTGAGTTGTAAGAACCTTTCCAGGTTCTGAGCTGTAGGATCTGAGGATCTGAGTTAAAGAAGGGAGTTTGGCTGAATCTAGCACACTGCTAGATAGGCGAAGGAGGAAAGTGGATGTACCCAGATCTTAGGGAACCACTATAAATACTTGTTGCAATCTGTGATGTGTAGTTCTAGATTGTGTGATTGTGATTGCTAAAGTAGCTGCAGAACTCATAGAAAATAGTCTTTAATTACTTAATCATTCTGCCTTAAGTTTGAATAAGAAAATAAGAATCTATTCACCCCCCTCTAGGTGTCTAGGTAATCTTGAAAGTAAAACTATCAAGTGGTATCAGAGGGAGGTTTGCTCAAAGAAAGACTTAACAGCCTGAGTTAGATCTAAAGGCAGAATCAAGAATCAAGAAAATGGGTTCAGGTGAGAATCACAAGGAGTTGGGATCTATGAAGCTACCCATCTGCAGAAAAGAAATCTTTGGAATCTGAAAGGAAAGGGTTAGGCTGTTTATGGAGGCCTCAGACCCAAGAATTTATATCACAGTGAAAGAAGGTCCATACATTCCAATGAAGATTTTCTGTATTAGATGCAAATCAGAAAACTCCTAAGGATTTTTCAGAAGATGACAAAGGAGGAAATCATCTTAGCCACTATGGACAAGAGAGCTCAAAACATCATAGTAAGTGCAATAGATGATTCCACCTTCCAAAATCTGATACATTGCAAGACCTCCAAAGAGATGTGAGACACCTTGATTGTCTATATGGAAGGATCTGAAAAAGTAAGACAAGACAGAAAATCAATGCTCAACCAAGAATATGAGAGCTTCAGACAAGGAAAGTCTGATAGCATAACTGAGTGTTATAAGAAATTCTATAGGATTGTGAATGAACTAATGTCCTATGGAAGAGTCTTCAGTACATATGAGCTGAATGACAAGTTTCTCAGATCTTTTAACAAAGGATTGAGATACCAAAATATGTGCCATTAGAGAAGTGGCCAAGTTAGCTGATATTTCTCCTCCCAACCTTGTTTGGAAAATTGCTTTCATATGAAATGCAATTGATGGCTAGGAAGGAGGAAGAAAGAAGTACAAAAGGTGAGCATAGATATGTGGCTTTCAAAGTTGAAGCCACTAGAAAGAAAGGGAGGATGTCTTCATCTCCTCTCAAGGAAGCTACATAAGAAATAACAGAAAATTCAGATAGTCAGAAATCAGGGAGCAGTAACTCAGATACTGACTTTGCTGCCTTTACAAGACAGTTTCAAAAGTTCTTGAAAAAGAAGCAGTGGAAGTCCAGGCCCTCCACATCACAGCCAGTAGATGAGTACTATCAGAAGAGAAAATCCTCAAGAAATGAGAGAAACAGAACTAAGCCCAGCAAAGCCATAACTTCTAAGATTGTTTGTTATTGCTGCAATAAGACTGGACATATGGTAGCTGAATGTCCAGAAAAGAGAAAAGAGTCAGTAGACAGAAAAAAGACTCAACACAAGGGCAAGAAGGAGAAATCTTTTGTTGCAAAGAAGGATAAGAGTCTTTCAGATCAGTCCTCATCAGAGTCAGAATCTGAAGCAGAAGCATACATAGGATTGTATGCAGCCAGTGATGAAGAGGAATTTCTGCAACTGATGGATTCCATTCATGATCAAGAAGACAAGAAATGCATGGGTCTGATGGCTGAGTTAGAAGATAACCAATGCCAGGATCAGCCTGGTCCTAGTAAGGTACAAAAGGTTTCTAGTTCTTCTGATTTTAGTATTGGTTCAGAGTCAGATTCATCTACATCAAGTGATGTGAATGGGATCTGAATCTGAAGGTGATTTCATCAGTTGATGATGATGAATATAGGGACTTGTTGCAGGCTCTTAAGAAAATGCAAGACCTAGTCAAAAGTCGACTCAGGAAAATTGCTGATCTTAAGGAAGCTGCAACATGAGTTTGAAAATAAAGTAAATGGATCAAAGTTAAATGAGATTGCCAAACTGAAAAATATAACCATTATTCAGATGAGCACTCAAATATGACCAATGATCAATTAAGAGTCTGGAGGCCAGACTAAGAAAGAGAAAGATTTAGTGGCTAGTTACTCTAAGCCAAAATCTGTCTTACCTTTAATAGATGAGTTTGTGGCTCAAAAGGGTAAGGCAGAATTTAGGCTTCAAAGGTAACCCAGGGCTGCCAATTCCAAGAGAAAAGACAAAGCTCCATGTCCAGCCACTAAACCTTTTCAGTCCCTGTTATGTTTAGAAAGGTGCACTTGCCTTCTAACAAATATGATCATGAACACATTCATGGTCATAAGAAGATTGAGGTTCTAAGTGACAAAGCTGTTAAAGCCAATAAGTCAGTCCATGGCAATAAATCCCATCTTCCAAGGAAACCAATGGGTATGGCTGCAGCAGCACCAACACAAGTCAGGAATTTTCCAGACTATAAAACTGCTAAGATTGTACCTAGAACTACGTATAACAAATATGATTGCTGGTGCTGTGGCAAAGTAGAGCATTTTGCCTTGGACTGTTGGCATAACACAAGTGTCAGGAAGAACACCAATCTACCTGTTAGAGGAATTGCTAAAAGATTTGATATGAATGGAGCTAACTGGAACCAAGGACCCAAGACATTCTTGGGCTCTAAGGAAAAGTAATTCTGTATTGCAGGAAAGTCCAAGTTGCCATGCCCCTATATGGTACTTGGACAGTGGATGTTCCAGGCACATGACTGGAACAAAGGGGCTGCTGAAGGAGTACACATCTGTCAAAGATGGACCTAAAGTAATCTTTGGTGGATCTGAAAGAGGAATCATCAAAGGGTTTGGTAACATTTCTTCAAACCAAATTACCATCACCCAAGTGGCTTATGTAAAAGGTTTGAAACATAATCTGATTAGCATAAGTCAGCTGAGTGATCTTGGATATGACATTTCATTTGTTAAGGATGGATGTCATATCAAAAGGTCAAGTGATCAAAAGATCATATTGACTGGGTATAGAAAGAGAAATGTTTATTGTCTTAATTTTGTATGTGAGAACAAGGCTTCTCCCATCTGTCTTGTAGCTGATGATAATGCATCTCATTGTGTCAAGTGGCACAAGAGGTTGGCTCATCTTAACTACAAGACAATTGGCCAACTCTTCAGCAAAGAGTTAGTGAGGAATGGTCCTCAAGTTAAGTGGATAAAGGAAGAGATATGTTCAGCTTGTCAAAAGGGCAAGCAGACAAAATCCTCCTTTCATAGTCTTGAAAACAAGGATTCTGTGAGGTGCTTATACCTCTTACATATGGATCTTTTTAGTCCTATGCCAGTTCATAGTCTAGGTAGGAAGGTCTACACTTTTGTGGTTATAGATGACTATTCTAGATATACATGAGTGTTCTTTCTGAGACAAAAATCAGAAACCCCAAGTGTCTTACTTAGTTTTGTGAAACAAATTCAGAATGAACTAAACAGTACAGTGGTCAAAATCAGAAATGACCATGACACTGAATTTCAATCTGAAAGTATGATAAAATTATGTGAAGACTTTGGGATTTTCCAAGAGTTCTCCTCACTTAGAACACCTCAGCAAAATGGTATTGCTGAAAGAAAGAATAGGACATTGATTGAAGCTGGTAGAACTCTATTGAGTGACACCTCTCTTCCAGAATATTTTTAGGCTGAGGCAGTAAACACTGCATGTCATGCGATCAATAGGGCTTATATCACCAAGTGCCACAAAAAGACTCCCTATGAAATTATGAAAGGTAGAAAACCAAATCTATCCTACTTTAGGATCTTTGGTTGCAAGTGCTATATACTTAACAATGACAAGTTATATCTAACTAAGTTTGCTGCCAAATCCCAAGATGGGATATTTGTTGGGTACAGCATAAATAGTAAGGCCTATAGAGTCTTCAACTTGACTACTCAAGTTGTAGAAGAATCTGTACATGTTGTGTTTGATGAATCAAGATTAATCAACTGTGAGTTGCCTTGTAGTTCATACAGTCCAACAGGTATAAGCAAAAGGATGGACAAACTTTCCATTGCAGAAGGTTCAACAGCAAATGAACAGATGGAAAATGTTGGCTACAGTCCAGGGGGAGTACATGATTCTATAGAAGCTGATGACTCCCAGGAAGTGCAGCATATTGAAGGGACTGGAAATAATCAACCCGAAGGAAATCTACCTCCTGCTATCAGACATCTTAAAGACCATCCAGCAAATCAGATAATAGGGGATCCAAGACAAGGAGTGCAGACTAGAAGCAGAAATCCAAGCATAGTCTTGCACTCAAGTTTTCTATTACAATTGGAGCCTAAGAAATTTGAAGAAGCCATCCAAGACCAACATTGGATTAATGCTATGCAAGAGGAGCTTAATCAATTCAGAAGGTGCAAAGTCTGGGAGCTTGTTCATAAACCAAAAGACCACAACATCATTGGAACAAAGTGGATTTTTAGGAACAAGTTGGATGAGAGTGGAGTAATTGTAAAGAACAAAGCAAGACTGGTTGCTAAAGGATATAGGCAGGAAGAGGGAATAGATTTTGATCAGACATTTGCCCCAGTAGCAAGACTGGAGGCAATCAGGATGTTTCTTGCCTATGTTGCATACCAAGGATTCAAGGTATACCAAATGGATGTGAAATCAGCATTTCTGAATGGAGATCTAAAAGAAGAAGTCTATGTGGAACAGCCATCAGGCTGCAGAGAAGATAGAAAAAGTACTACAGGTACATGTCAATTTTTGGGAGGAAGGTTGATATCATGGAGTAGTAAGAAGCAGACTAGTGTGACAATATCCACAGCTGAGTCTGAGTATGTTGCAGCTGGAAGTTGCTGTGTACAACTATTGTGGATTCAGCATCAACTAAAAGATTATGGTATCCAGGTAAGTAGAACACCTTTATTATGTGATTCTAAAAGTGCTATTTCTATTGCAAATAATCCTGTTTCACATAGTAGGACTAAGCATATAGAAATAAA
The DNA here is from genome assembly GCA_039513925.1 of Platanthera zijinensis. Classification (NCBI taxonomy): domain Eukaryota; kingdom Viridiplantae; phylum Streptophyta; class Magnoliopsida; order Asparagales; family Orchidaceae; genus Platanthera; species Platanthera zijinensis. The sequence goes on from CM077085.1 coordinate 93,076,986, forward strand.
ATACCATTTTCTTAAAAAACATGTAGAAAAAGAAGACATCTCAATAGAATTTGTTAAGACAAATTATCAAATTGCAGATGTATTTACTAAGCCTCTGGATGAAACAAAATTCAATAGATTTAAAATTGAATTAGGCATGCTAACTATAGATTAGTTTAGCAAAATTTGGCTAAGTAAAACTGTGTTGACACATTCAGGATTTAAGTATCGACACAGAGGATTTGTGTCGACAAACTCAGAAAAATGGTGTCGACACAGAGTAGATGTGTCGACACATCAGGGATTTTATGTCGACATAGTCTAGAGCGTCATGTCGACACAACTAGAGTATTGTTGTCGACTTATTCAGAATTTGTGTCGACACATATTGTCTGTGTCGACACAATTTGACTATTTTTGCCCGCCTTTTGATCTTCTTGGCATAGAAGGGTATAAATAGGTCACAGCCGTATTTTGTCGACACGCTCACCAGGGTTTCGAGACAAAAACCTTGTGTGTCGACAATCCTTCTTTTCTCTTTTCTCAAGCCTTCTCAACGATTCAATGACGCCAAAGATCGAAGATTCCATCAACGAGGGATATGAACTGGTTAGGCATGCGTTCGACGATGCAGCTCCAGAGATTAAGATGGTGGTGTCTCTTCTCATAGACAGTGGACTTGAATTCCTTGTCTCAGAACCCACCAAGGTCTGGAAGAAGGAAGTTCTTGCATTCTACACCACCGCATCTGTGGATTCTACTGGTATGAAAATCAAATCAACTATTCAGGACGCAAGAGTCAAGGTGACTCAGAAGCGATTAACCAGAATCCTTAATCTTCCAAGGATAAACGATGAAGAGGAGGTTTCAGCCTCACAAACAAGGCAAACACTTCAGTGGTGTGGACTGGATCCCACCATGAAGATTGGTACTGCCTTCAATCGAAAAGGCATGAATAATCAGGGTAAATTCCTTTCTGAAGTTATTGGGAAAGTGGTGCTGAGCAAGACTGGTGGACATGATAGGATCTCTGTCTTCATGTTCAACCTAATGACTAGGATTGTATTTCACATTCCCACAAACTGGTCAGCAGTTGTGTTTGATAAAATCAAGGAGGCAATCAAGAAGCCAAACATGGCTAGAATACTGAGTCTTTACTTAGCTGGAATCATTCCAGAAGTAATGCAACAACTACCAGGCTCCAAGATCAATCATATGAGGAGAATGAATATAAGGTTGTTCTCCAGGTGGGATAGAGTTCTATCCAAGGATATGCCTAAAGAAGACAGGCAGGAGCCAGCTGAGAAGTCTCCAGCTCATCATCACACTGAGCTTGGTACTGAAACAATTCAAGTACAGACAGAACAGACTACAACACAAGATCAGCATCATGCTAGTACTATCCAAGATCCAGAACAGATACCTGCACAGGTTCAGGGGGAGCCTAGTACTGCTCATACAGAAGAAGCAGAAAGGATTGACTTATCAGAGGAGATAGATACTGCTAGATTAGATGATCTTATAGAGAGAATCAATGTTCCATCACCTCCTCAAACACCAAAGGAATATACAATGGATGATCTCTTCAAAGAGGCTGTAGACACAACAGATAAAGATGACACCCAAAGGGTTGAGGGGGAGCAAGCTAGTGAGGAGAGGGTACCAGGTGAAGGTGAACAGGAGCCACATGTTACTGAAACTGAAATCCCTATCTCACAAAAAGAAAGAGTTCAGATTGAGAGTTCCTCTGATTCTGGGAATGAATAAATTCAAGAGGCAAAGAAAAGGAAGCTTATGGTCTTCAAGAGAAGAAGCCATAGCTATAAGAGAGCACTTCAAACAACACCACCCACCTCTTCAGATTTTGATTATGCAAAGTTCTTGGTAACTCTTGAAATGAAAATGGATGAACAAAGAAAGGCTCTAGAGAAATATGTTGATGAAAGTCATAAAAATCTTCAGTTTGATCTGGCTCAAGATATAAAGTCTATAAGATTTGAAGTCAATCAACATAAAAGAGAAATGACTGATTGTTTTACAAAAGGGGCACATGCTGTTGTATATCTGGCCAAACAACAAGAAGTAATGAAGAAAGAAATAGATGCTCAATCTATTAATCAAGGATACATTCTTAAAAATCAGAAAAGGCTAAATGACAATCTGACAACTGCCAACACAGATATTCTTGCTCAATTTCAAACAACCATGACTAAATTGACTGAAGCTAGGGCAGCTGAAATGCTAGCATATGACACTAAGTTCAAAACTGCTTTAGACTCTGTACAGACAGCCATAACCACTTCCCAGAAGGAAATTACTGCAAAACTTAACAAGTTGAAACCCTTCTTCAAAGATTGCATTAATTATCTGGATGGTCAGATCAGGTTTCAGAAGGAAGATCTCAGAGATCATGTAGCAAGAGAAGTCCTAAAGGGGGAGAGGGTACTTATTTATGCTGGCTCAGAACATGCCAAGTGGGTCACTAACAGTGTCAGAGCCACATTGGGATATCCACCCCTTTGTGATGATGATAATATGGCAGAGTCAGGATTACAGCCACAAGGTCTACTTGAAGGCAACCAACCAGAGGTTGCTCAAGTCATATACCCCCCTGCAGATTTTGACATGATTCATCAACAGGTGCAAACTATGTATAGTCCTCCAGAGGAGGTTTCAAATATTATACTTGGAAAAGTAGACATGCCTGAAGCTGCAATCAAGGCTCAGCAAGAGGCTCAACTGTCAAAGAAGAGATTTAGGGAGCAAGCTGAACTAAAAGCTGATTTTGAACAGTGGAGCCCTACCTCTAGAAACATCATACTAACTGCCTGGAAAGCTGTAAACGATCAAGTCCATGAAAGGGGCAAGTGGTACAATGAACAAGAATGGCAGAAGCATGAAGCCAGACATGAGGCTATTGTTCAGCATAGAAGGAAAGCTAAGATGGGAAAGCTACCTCCTGATGCTGTGGAGCCTAGCAAATACTTTCCCAAGCCGTATCACTATTTTGAAAGACAAAGACTGAAGACTGAGGCTCAGAAGAAGGCTAATCTTAAAGGCAAAAAGCGCATGGAAGAAACTAGACCTTCTGTGCAGGCACAAGTACAACCAGGAAGAGGGATTGTTATAAAGGAGCCTGATCAGTCTTAGTCTAAGATGTCTTAGTTTTAGTTTAAAAATGTGTAATGTGAAACATTCAGTGTTAAACATTTTGTAAACAATCATTTTGACATAATACACAAAATCTTGCTCTTTAGTTAATTTTTATGTATATCTTTTTATCTCTGTGATGAATCTGTGCAAATGTTTTGATTGTTAATATTCTCTGTAATATTAAGCTTATATACATCATCATCATTTTTTTTATTATCATAAGTGGTGTATATCATTAGTTAATATGGGTTATGACTTCTCCAAATAGGGGGAGATTGTTGGGTACATTGGAAAATGTGTACCTGATTTGAACAAGCCTAACTTAGCATAATTATATACATCAAGGTGTATTTGATGTTGTTTAAGTTGAATATGTGCAGGTTAAAAGTATGAAAAATTTCTAAGTCCATGTGTCGACACCAGAAGAAGATGTGTCGACACTTCAGGAAGATTGTGTCGACACTTGAAGAAGGCTGTGTCGACACAGAGAAAATGAGTCGACATCAAATGTGTCGACACCGGGAGGCAGTGTCGACACACACAAGATTATAGTCGACATCAACTGTGTCGACACCAGGAGGCTGTGTCGACACACAGAGGCAGAAGTCAACAACAGCTAAGTCGACACTTAGAGACTGAGTCGACACCTAGCAGAATCAACAATAAGTCTGTGGCTGAAGTAATTGTGTCGATATACAACTATCTGTGTCGACACATTCTCAAAAAGTTATGTCAAGAAGCTGTGTCGACATCAAGACATATGTGTCGACATCACAACCCGACACTTAATCAAATTGTGTCGACACATTTTAACAATTGTCTCGACACATATTGACAGTTTGTCTCGACACTTTCTGGCAGAAACAAAGACTCCTTGGCAGTTTGAAGAATTGACAGCTGTGGGTCTCTACAGGTTAACTGACGTGATTGACACAGACAGAAGTTTGTTAGGAACCGGACCAGCCAGTTACCAGGAATGAAGGCTATAAATAGACGGATAGTGTCTGAAAGAAAAAGACTGAAAACTGAACACTGAATAACAAGTAACAATAAGGAGAAGATCTTTGCAGATCTAAGAAGATATTCTGATTGAACTATCAGAATCTGTCAAAGTAGAATTCAGTCAAGAATTCTGAAGTATCTTCAAGGGACTTGGATAGAGAGAGATCCAGTCAAAAGAAGGCAAGAAGAAAGCGGTCTCAGATTTTAAAAGAAACAGATTCTGAACTTATCTGTCAAGAAGATTCAGATTCAAATTCTGAAATCTAAGGAGAAAGCTGCTGATCAGTTTATTTCAAAGAAGATCAACTCAACAAAGTTCAGATTCAAGAAGCTTTGAAGAAAGCTAAGTTCCAGTTGATTTTATCCATCTGGTTTATCAAGAAGCTGATCAAGAACACTGTCTTGTTCCACCTCTCTCACCAGGAGCAAGATAAAAATATATTTTACTCAAATCTTGTAGGATCTTTTAATAGATCTGAGTTGTAAGCCTAATTTATAAAGGCTGAGTGTAGGAGAGATAATCTCTGAGTTGTAGGTCTTGAATAAAGACTGAGGTAGGGCTGAATTGCCTGAGCTGTAGGAGTGTGGTATCACTCTAAGTTGTAGGAACCTTTCCAGGTTCTGAGCTGTAGGATCTGAGGATCTGAGTTAAAGAAGGGAGTTTGGCTGAATCTAGCACATTGCTAGATAGGCGAAGGGGGAAAGTGGATGTACCCAAATCTTGGGGAACCACTATAAATACTTGTTGCAATCTGTGATGTGTAGTTCTAGATTGTGTGATTGTGATTGCTAAAGTAGCTGCAGAACTCATAGAAAATAGTCTTTAATTACTTAATCATTCTGCCTTAAGTTTGAAAAGAAAATAAGAACCTATTCACCCCCCTCTAGGTGTCTAGGTAATCTTGAAAGTAAAACTATCAAGTGGTATCAGAGGGAGATTGCTCAAAGTAAGACTTAACAGTCTGAGTTAGATCTAAAGGCAGAATCAAGAATCAAGAAAATGGGTTCAGGTGAGAATCACAAGGAGTTGGGATCTATGAAGCTTCCCATCTGCAGAAAAGAAATCTTTGGAATCTGGAAGGAAAGGGTTAGGATGTTTATGGAGGCCTCAGACCCAAGAATTTATATCACAGTGAAAGAAGGTCCATACATTTCAATGAAGATTTCTGTATTAGATGCAAATCAGAAAACTCCTAAGGATTTTTCAGAAATGACAAAGGAGGAAATCATCTTAGCCACTATGGACAAGAGAGCTCAAAACATCATAGTAAGTGCAATAGATGATTCCACCTTCCAAAATCTGATACATTGCAAGACCTCCAAAGAGATGTGGGACACCTTGATTGTCTATATGGAAGGATCTGAAGAAGTAAGACAAGACAAAAAATCAATGCTCAACCAAGAATATGAGAGCTTCAGACAAGGAAAGTCTGATAGCATAACTGAGTGTTATAAGAAATTTTATAGGATTGTGAATGAACTAATGTCCTATGGAAGAGTCTTCAGTACATATGAGCTGAATGACAAGTTTCTCAGATCTTTAACAAAGGATTGGGATACCAAAATAAGAACCTATTCACCCCCCCTCTAGGTGTCTAGGTAATCTTGAAAGTAAAACTATCAATTTCCATACCTAGTGTCTGTCAAGATGACCTCTTGGTCACTTGATCTCTTAATTAGACACCCATCCTTGTGCAAGACAATGACATACCCAAGATCAGAGAGTTGTTTTATGCTTATAAGGTTATGTTGCAACCCTTCAACACAAGCCATCTTTGTGATGGTGACTATGTCATTGGTAATCTTACCATATCATCTTGTCACTCCTCTATCTGAACCACCAAAGATCACCTTGGGTCCATCTTTTACTGTAGTGAACTCCTTCAAGGTTCTCATTGTCCTAGTCATGTGCCTGGAATAACCACTGTCCAAGTACTATATTGGGGTATGACTACTTAACAAACCTGCATTATATAGTTTACTTTACCTTAGGACCCCAATAACTATTGGGCCCTAGGTGCTTGTTAGTCTGAAACTGAACATGTCCACCAGCAGATTTTCTGACTGATGGACTGACTCTAGTCCTGGCCATATTGGGATTGCGCCAGCAGTCAATGATATAATGGCTTACTTTGCCACAACACCAATAATCATGAATGTTATATCTTCTTTTCTGTGTAGGAACTGCAGTCTGGTTAACTACAATCTTAATAGGAGGAAGAGGTGTTGCAGCCCTTTTCTGATTTCTTTCAGCCAGAATTTGACTGAAGGTGAGTTTTCTAGCTTGCTTATTTGCCCTGCTCTGAGTGCCACTAGAAACACTTTTCTTTTCAGAAATCATGCTACTGATAACATTAAAATAGCCAAATCAGGCATGCTAATTCACTGACCCTTGGTTCCTTTCTTTGCTGGCAGATTCTGAGCTTTGGCTCCAGGAACATTCTTGTGTGTTGGGGCTGGAGCACAAAAAACAAATGGTCCATGATGGACCATTTGAATTTCTTCATGGGAAGCCCTAAAGGCACTTACCCCACTATATCTTCCACAATGGTTAAGAACATCTTTTGTTCCACTTGTGGAAGCTCCATTCATACAGTGACTATATACTTTCTTGGTCCTACCTGTTTGAAGGGAATATCACCTTCTTAAAGGGGATAGGTGGCCTAGATGCCATTGACACAATTGGAACTTTTCCCTTCCCTTTGGGGTGGGTAGCTCTTGTGTTACCCCTGAAGCCCAACCCCTTCTTACCCTTCTGTGAGGAGTCTATCATGGGCAATACTGTATTGAGCTTAGAGAAACTGACCACAATACCTTTCTCTCTTTGGAGCTTCACTTCAAGATCTCTGATGAGACCATCCTTGCTCTTGATGGCCTCCATTTGGATGCCTGACAGAGTTTTCAGTTGACTGAGTTCCCTCATGGTCTGATTCAGCACAGATGCTGTTTCAACAAGCTGGGAAGCAGCTGGCTGAAGAGATAAAATCTCCTTAGCCTGCTTCTTAGTCAACTTCTTGAACTTCTTAAAGGCATTCAAAAGTTCTTTATACCTGTCATTCTGTCAATCAATTGATTGACATCTCTTTCTGATCCAGAATCATCTTCACCACTAGGTGAAGAGCCTTCTGTACAGGGACTGGTCTCATACCCAGACTCAGAGCAAGATGAGGAATGCACCTTACTTTGACCAGGCTGATCCTGGCTTCCCTTCTCATCAGTCATTGCCATTAGCCCATAGCAGCTATAGGCATCTTCTTCATCATCATCCACCTCTGAATCCTTGTCCAACAGTGTCAGAGGGGTCCTGATTCCTATCCTTGCTGGAGGATAGTCTTCATCTGCTGTTGCAGCTTCTTGTTCAGCAGCAACAACAACTAGCCCAATATAGGCTTCCTCTTCTTCAGACTCTGATGATGATGAGTCTGTCCAGCTCTTCTTTTTCTTAGCCACAAAATACTTTTCTTTCTTTCCCTTGTGCTTTTGGTGAGATTTCCTCTCACCATCCTCCTTTCTCTTCACAAGGCAATCAACAATGACATGCCCTGCCTTGCTGCAGCAGTAATAAACAATATTAGAAGAATTCTATTTACTGGGTTTAGAACCATACCTGTCCTCTTTGGAGGATTTCTTCCAGTGATGTGCTGAGGAAGAGGGCCTGATCTTCCAATGCTTCTTCTTCATTAGCCTATGGAGCTGTCTGGAGAAGACAGCAAAGTGCTCATCAGATATGCTGCTGTCTGATTCTTCTGACTCAGAGCAGTCTGAATCTATTGGTCTTCTTGGAGGGGAAGGGGTCTTTCTCTTGCTTTTCCTTTTGGCTTCAGCTTTGAAGGCCACAGACTTCTCTTTGGCCTGAGACTTGCAGTTGGTCTCTTCTTCTTTCCTGACAGTTAGCTGCATCTCATAAGAGAGAAGCTTTCCATATAGGCTGTGAGGTGGAGTGTCACCCAACTTGGTCATCTCTCTGATGACACATATCTTTGTGTTCCCATCTTTGGTGAGAAATCTTAGGAACATATCATTCAGCTCATAGTGACTAAAGACCCTTCCATAAGTTCTTAGTTCATTCACTATGCTGAAGAATTTTTCTTAGCAGGTGACTATGTTCTCTCCCTTGGACTGTCTGAAGGCCTCATACTCCTGGTTGAGCATGAACTTCCTATCATCTCTGACCTCCTCTGTGCCTTTCATGTAGATCACCAGAGTGTCCCATATTTCCTTTGCTGTTGTGCAGTGAATTAGATTCTTAATGGTAGAATATCAATTGCATTGACAATGACATTCTGAGCCCTCTTGTCCATGGTGGCAAGAATGACTTCATCCTTTATCATCTCATCATAAGTCTTGGGTGTCTGGATATTTGCATCCAGAACAAACACTTTCATGGGGATGAAAGATCCTTCCTTAACTGTTATGAAGATTCTAGGATCAACTGCTTCCATGAACAGCCTAACCCTCTCATTCCAGATGCCAAATCCTTCCTTCCTGCAGATAGGAAACTTCATGACACCTAGCTCCTTATAGTTCACTCCTGAACCCATAAGGTCTGTCTGCAGCTACCTTAGAAGATCACTCAGATAGTTAGATCCTTTTTGAGCAACCTCCCTCTGATTCTGACTCAGAGCAGTCTGAATCTATTGGTCTTCTTGGAGGGGAAGGGGTCTTTCTCTTGCTTTTCCTTTTGGCTTCAGCTTTGAAGGCCACAGACTTCTCTTTGGCCTGAGACTTGCAGTTGGTCTCTTCTTCTTTCCTGACAGTTAGCTGCATCTCATAAGAGAGAAGCTTTCCATATAGGCTATGAGGTGGAGTGTCACCCAACTTGGTCATCTCTCTGATGACACATATCTTTGTGTTCCCATCTTTGGTGAGAAATCTTAGGAACATATCATTTAGCTCATAGTGACTAAAGACCCTTCCATAAGTTCTTAGTTCATTCACTATGCTGAAGAATTTTTCTTAGCAGGTGACTATGTTCTCTCCCTTGGACTGTCTGAAGGCCTCATACTCCTGGTTGAGCATGAACTTCCTATCATCTCTGACCTCCTCTGTGCCTTTCATGTAGATCACCAGAGTGTCCCATATTTCCTTTGCTGTTGTGCAGTGAATTAGATTCTTAATGGTAGAATATCAATTACATTGACAATGACATTCTGAGCCCTCTTGTCCATGGTGGCAAGAATGACTTCATCCTTTATCATCTCATCATAAGTCTTGGGTGTCTGGATATTTGCATCCAGAACAAACACTTTCATGGGGATGAAAGATCCTTCCTTAACTGTTATGAAGATTCTAGGATCAACTGCTTCCATGAACAGCCTAACCCTCTCATTCCAGATGCCAAATCCTTCCTTCCTGCAGATAGGAAACTTCATGACACCTAGCTCCTTATAGTTCACTCCTGAACCCATAAGGTCTGTCTGTAGCTACCTTAGAAGATCACTCAGATAGTTAGATCCTTTTTGAGCAACCTCCCTCTGATACCACTTGAAAGTCTTTAATTTCAAGATAACTTGCAACCTAGAGGGGGGGGGGGTGAATAGGTTTGTTTTAATCTTATGATTATCTTTTTGTTTCTTCCTTTAGTGCTGTGTGTGTTGGCAGTAATTAGTTTTCAAGAACCTGCACAAAGAAAACAATACAAAAAAACACATACAAAAATTATAGTGGTTCCCCAGATTATGAGTACATCCTCCTCTCACCTTTCTATCATTTAGTTAAATAAGACACTTCTCCAAAACTCAGCTCAAAGAGCTTACACCTCAGATCCCTCAGGATCTCTCAGTCTCCTCCAAGACCTACAACTCAGGCACAAGGGCCCTACAACTCAGTGATCAACTGATCATCTACCTCAGGCTGTTAAGCCCTACAACTCAGGCTATGAAGGATAACCCTACCTCAGATCCACTAAGGATCCTACCTCAGAGAGAATGACTCTCCTACAATCTCAGTTTGTTAAGCCCTACCTCAGATCCAAAGGATCCTACAGCTCAGGCACAAGTGCCCTACAACTCAGTGAGAATGACTCACTTATCTCAGGCTATTAAGCCCTATCTCAGATTCACAAGTGAAACCTACAATTCAGGCCAAAGTCCTACTCTCAGATTCTCTACAGAATCCTACCTCAGATCCATGCTAGATCCTACACTTCAGGGAGTAATACTACCCTACTGCTCAAGCAAAATGCCCTACCTCAGGCCAATGGCCTTACAACTCAGATCCAGAACGATCCTACAGTCAAACAGTGATTTGATTTGTTTGACACAGAGAAATTTCTCTGTGTTAACAACTAGGACTGAGTTATCTCAGCTCTATCTTACTTCACAGTAGTGGGAAGAAAATCTGGTTCTGCTGGAAGAATCTCAGAATGAATATTCTGATCTTACTAAAGAAGAAGAAGAACAACTAGGTCGATTTCTTCAATCAACTATCTGAGCCCACAGGAGAATGACGACTCTTCCTTCTTTCTTTATCAGAAGTCTATCTGATTATGCTGTAGAAGATGATGATGCAACAACTCACTGAACTTGTTGGTTCTTGCTGGAAGCCTTCAAGCTTTTTCTCGACAATAATGGCGAGAGAGATGAAGTCCAACCGTTTTTTCTCTTGTTGAGTAAAACCCTAAAAGTTAACTTGTTCTCCTGGCTCTGCCCCCTTTTTATCTTTCGCCGATCAATGGCTCCAAGAAGCTGTGGGGACCACTTGCAGGGTACGGCTGCACCATGCTTTAACGGAAGAAGACGTACAGTAGCTTCCGACGTCTTTTGTCGCTTTCTGTAGCTTTCCCGCGAGCAATTCAAACTGCATTGATTTTGTTGACTTTTGCTGATGTCAGCCCCTGTGGACTTAGCCAAAATCAAGCATCAGTAGAATAGACGTTAAATGAGTAAACATCACTCAACGCCAAAACACTTAGACAGATTTCTGTCTTATATAGGCGTTGAGAGCGTTGAGTGAGCACGCCTCACTCAACGTTTTTTGCCTTAGTCAATTTTCTGCAACTTGGCATTGAGTGAGTAAGCTGCACTCAACGCCATTCTTCTTAACAAATTTTCTTCTGTTATCTGGCGTAGAGTGAGTAAACTACACTCAACTCATTTGGACTTAGCTAAATTTCTGTGTCTGAAAACACAGGCTCTGTTGGATGAGGATCAGTCAACGCTTTATCACATGGCGTTGAGTGAACTTGCCCCACTCAACGCCTGTGGACTTAGTCAAATATTTGCACAGAGTTTCTTTGCCTTTGACTGACTGAGCTATATTCAACGAATATAGATTATGGCGTTGAGTGAGTAACACTCACTCAACGCCTGTGGACTTAGCCACATTTCTACCTGTTTCCTTTTAGGCTTTGACAGGTTGAGCCTTACTCACAGCCTTTTGCTGTATGACGTTGAGTGAGTTGACATCACTCAACGCTTGTGGACTTAAGCGATTTTCAGCCTATCCAGCATCTTCACCTTGTGACCACCTGTCACTTCACTTGGAATACCTGTCTTGTCAATGTTACAAGGACTAACCTGCATGAATGAATTTAAGTATACATCAATTACAACTTTGTGTATGTCAATGATATGATTGACTTCTTCAAATCTAGGACATTGTGGGCAATGGACCCAACAGATACACCCAGACTCAAGGAGTTGATTATCAGGAGACTTTTACTCTTGTTGCAAAAATGGACTCTATTCGGGTTCTGTTATCATGTGTTGCTTGTCTGAACTTGGAACTTCATCAACTGGACGTGAAAAATGCTTTCTCCATGATGAGCTTGAGGAGGAGATGTATATGAAATTCCCTCATGGTTTTGTGAAGGAAGGAACTGAAGGACGTGTCTGCCTCCTTAGGAAATCTTTATATGGCCTGAAACAATCTCCAAGGGCCTGGATTGGAAGATTTCTCACAACAATGCTCAAGTTTGGGTACAAGCAAGCCCAATCAGATCATACTATGTTCATTCAGAGACATGAACAACGTGTTGTGGTTCTCATTGTCTACGCTGATGACATCGTAATTACTGGAAATGATACAGAGGAGATTGTCAACCTCAAGACCCTTATATCGACTGTATTTGAAATAAAGGACTTGGGAAGATTACGGTACTTCCTGGGCATCGAATTAGTTAGATCTGAGCGGGGTATCTTTATATCCCAACGGAAGTACATATTGGATCTTCTAAAGGAATCTGGTATGCTTGGTTGTGTTCCTGCGAACAATCCTATGGAGGAAAATCACAGGATTGATGAAGATGGTGATGGTGATCATGCTGATGCATCACGTTACCAAAGATTGGTCGGAAAACTTATATGCCTATCTCATACTCGTCCCGACATTACGTATGCAGTTGGTATTCTTAGCAGATATATGCATTCTCCTAGAACCAGACATCAAGAAGCGGTGTATCGTCTACTGCGATACTTAAAGAAAGCTCCTGGTTGTGACCTCCTATTCTCTTGGAACAATAAATTGAAGATTGAGGTTTTTACTGATGCTGATTGAGCTGGTTGCCAGGATGACAGAAAGTCCACAACCAGATACTGCTCCTTTGTTGGTGGTAACCTTGTAACTTGGCGGAGCAAGAAGCAGAATGTGGTGGCCAGGTCAAGTGCAGATGCAGATACCGTGCCATGGCCCAAGGCTTATGCGAGGGTTATGACTGCGTACCGTGTTACAGGATTTGGGTTTCCCTGTGATAGCCCCTTTTTCCTTATTTTGTGACATTAAGACTGCAATTAGTATGCTCATAACCCAGTCCAACATGACAGGACAAAGCATGTCGAAGTGGATCGACATTTTATTAAGGATCACTTAGATAAGAAAACAGGTATTACTCCGTTTGTCCAGTCTAGGAATCAGCTGGTCGATGTGTTCACCAAAAGCTTGGGGTGTGATGTGTTTACCGATGATATCCAAAAAATTGGGATAACTGATATCTTCCGTCCGACTTGAGGGGGAGAGTTGAGTTATGAAATGTTATTTCAAGTCGTATTTCCCCTTGTCGGGGTAGTCTTGTCTTTTTCCTTGTTTTAGATTTTTCCTTACTCGAGTATATATATGTGACTAAGGGACTTGAGTAAGGGACTTGCTTAAGCAGATTAACCACCACAAGGGTGTAGATCCTGTAGGCTTTGCTATGATTGCTGTACCCAACAAAAAACCTATCAAAGGACTTGACAACAAACTTAGTCACATAGGACTTTTCATTATGAAGTACATAACATTTACTACCAAAAATTCTGAGATAACTCAGGTTTGGTTTTCTGCCTTTCAAGATCTCATAGAGTTTTTTTATGGCTCTTGGTGATAGAGACTCTGTTGATGACATGACATGCAGTATTAACTGCCTCAACCCAGAAATATTCTGGGAGAGAGTGTCACACAACAAAGTCCTTCCAGCCTCTAAGAGAATTCTATTACTCCGTTTGTCCAGTCCAGAAATCAGCTGGTCAATGTGTTCACCAAAAGCTTGAGGTGTGATGTGTTTACCGATGGTATCCAAAAAATTGGGTTAACTGATATCTTCCGTCCGACTTGAGGGGGAGAGCTGAGTTATGAAATGTTATGTTCAAGTCGTATTTCCCCTTGTCGGGGTAGTCTTGTCTTTTTTCTTGTTTTAGATTTTCCCTTACTCGAGTATATATATGTGAGTAAGGGACTTGCTTAAGCAGATTAATAATATTTACTGTTTTCCTCTCTATTCTGGGTACATTTACTTTCCCTCTACACCTATCTAGAAATGTGTTAGACTCGGCAATCTCCTCCAAAACTCGGCACTTTCAGAGCTTACAACTCAGATCTCTCAGGATCTCTCAGATCTTCCTCAGATCCTACCTCAGGCACCCAGACCCTACAACTCAGGTTATCAAGAAGCCCTAACCTCAGAGTGCTCCAACTCTTACAGCGCAGAAACTCTCCGTATTTCCTACCTCAGACTTATCACCAAGTCCTACCTCAGACTTATCACCAAGTCCTACCTCAGACTTATCACCAATTTCTATCTCAGACACACATGCCCTACAACTCAGGCTGGGAGTACAGCCCTACACTCAGACTCAAAGAACCTACACTCAAATCTACAAGTAGATCCTACAAAAAAATGTAATTTAATATTACAACAGAAGTCTAAATAAGATTAGACCTTGAAGCTCTAGATCTTCTGTTGTTCTTGCTTTAATGACAAGATCTAGAGTAAGCCTGTGGTTAGTTGAATCTTCAGGAAACACAAGTTAGGGCTTTCTCCTTCTTTGATTTTCTTCTTCAGCTGATGGAAGAAAATCCAACCTTTAGTCAGATAATTGACTCTCCTTGTTCTTCTAAAGACTTTCAGCAAGAACTAGCTTTCTATCTCCTGAACACAGTGCACCGTTTCTGATTTTACGATTTGAGCAACGACACTGTTCTATTGCCCTAGCGGATGCCCTTTATACCTTTGACTTCTGCAACGGTCTCGAGAAACGTCTTGTCATCGACATGAGCAAGAATAAAATAGTCTATCCATACTTTATGCGCTTCCACCAATTTTGGATCCTGCCAATCTGTAAGGGCTCAGCGACATTATTTGAATTTTCTCGACGGTAACATTGAGTAGAACCTTCATTCTCAGCCTTATCTGCCTTGGCGCTTAGATCAGCGGCTTCTCTACGGTATCATTGAGAATATACTTCATTCTCAACGGAATAGTTCTGGCGCCTGTCCTGGATGTCCACAGTATAGTGAATTCTGATATACCATATCAGCGGTATGGTGGAGAACCATAACCCGTCTCGACGGTATACCTCTCCTTTGCTCTAAACCTGTTTTAAAGTCAATAACAATTGTCATGCTTACACATAAGGTAGATATGCTATCAAATACATTATGCTCTTAGCATTGGAAGTGATGTCTCTTCAAATCTTGGAAGATCGAGGGCAATATTCCCAACAACGGTCGTGAACGCGGTGGTTAGTAACCATCGGTCGTGAATGTCCGGCCTCACCTACGTAACTTCATCTACTTTTATCTTCAAAATTAGTTTTATTTGCTTGGTGGAGGTCATGACCACTGTGATGCCAAACATACATTCTATGATATTGGAGCTTTTGTTCAAACTCACAGGTGCAAAAAGCTATGCCAAACGGATACTATCTAGATATTAATAAAAGGATAATAGGGTGGAAAATCTTAAATTCTGAAGGTTGTGCACACGCCTAGATGTGGAACTCAGGAAGTCAAGGCCACCTAGTGGAAGAGAGATACTTAAGGACAATGCATGCTTTGAAAAAAAACATCTGATATAATACCCTTGCTCATTTTTATGCCCCACTTGTAAAACGGCTTCCATTTGTTGCCTACAATTGCATATTTTTTAGTTGAATGTTAAATTCTGGAAGAACATAGCTATTTCCAAATTTACATCTAATTTTTCTAGTGGAGTATTATTTGTCTTTCTTTCTTATGTCATCTATTAAGATTGTTTTTGTAATTTGCAGTTGCCTGAATGTCTTCGTATTGTGGCACACTTGAGGAGTATAGGAGTTTTTACTGAGTCTGAGCTGCGTCTGCAGGTTGGTATGATATCTCTCATACTTAGTTTGTGTTGCTTTCTATTCCATTTCTTCCCCCATATTTACTGTTCAAATGTTTTTCCTCAAAATAATCTGAGCCATGCTTTTCTACGTATAAATTTACTGAAGACAAGAACTTCACTTATTATTTATCCATTCTGAGTCCATGTTGACTTATTGTTTATCCAAAGAGTTGCTCCTTTAAAGTTTATGAAGTTGCAATTATGATTCATCTCTACTACATACTGGTTAGGGAGATGGAAGGCTATTGCTGCTTTCACATTTAAGATTATTTTGTTTGTGAGATGCTATGGAAGTGATCATTGTGTTTTAAATCAATTTTTTTTCTAACTAGGCTTACATTGCTGACAGTTCTTGAGGTCCAGGGAGGCATGGCTTTCTGGTATCCTTGATGATTTGGACCAGAGAAATGTATATGACTATTTAAAAGGAATGGTTAACTCCACAGGATGCACCTATTTGATGTTGTTAACCAGTACCGAGCAATTTTTAGTAATGATAAATCTGGGAATGAGGAGAACTATGATGGCGGCCTTCTCTTCAGTTGGTCGATGCATTAAATCAGAAATCATCTAGCTACTCTAGAGATCATGCTTCCGAAGATCAGTGAAGGCGGGCTGTTGTCAAATATCCTCGACCAATGCATGGTAAAGTTACTTCTAGTCCCAATAGTATATCCTTGTACTATTATAAACAAAATGATGGAGTTAAACCTTCTTGTTTGCACTTGCAACTGTGATAATTATTTTTGGATTTTAGGGCTCGTTTCTTTGAGCGATTTTTCTCCATTTTGGTGGGTGCCAAAATGCTTCCAGATTTTTTTTGCTGTTTAGAAAAATCTCCCATTCAGACCGGAGATCCACATAACTCAAATTATTGTGCTACATAGTTTGGGCGCCATCTAAATCCATTGTTACTGATTCTTCGAGTCCACTTTCATATTTTTTTTGTTTTGTAGAACTGATGCAAAGTTTCCATTTATACATTGTGTTAGTCTTCATTTGAAATTATTTTTCATGTGAATCCGGTATTGTTTTTCTCGGTGGAGCTGTTCTTCTAACTTTCATGGATTTAGGGTTGCAATCGCTGTCTGTACATCCGCTCCTTATATATTGGAGTATCAGTACTGTATGATTTTTCTGAATATTTGAGAAAAATGTTAATCATAATAAGTTATATCACAGATTCATGTGTACCACTAAGATGGTACTGGTTTATCTGCAGTACTGTGCAATGGGTCTTGGCTTGGTAGGCGTTGACTTCAGGGGCTTGCTTCCACCTCTTTTTGAAGAGTATTTATCTTCATTCCATTTATGTAATTCGTTAGATTTACCCTATGCCAACTATCTTCACTAGCATGTTCTGTCTATTTTCAGTGCAGTTATTAATTTGTTCTCAAAGAACATGAGCACAGCTGTTGAGAACTTCCAGGTAAATATGTAATTTCATAAATGCTACGTCTGTTTTTATTGTTGCGTTTAAAATCAGACTCTATGAAACTATGTTTTATGATGAAATTTCTAAGTGTAAAGGAGGAGAGGTGAGAACACTTCAGAATGAAATTATAAAACAATATTTATGCTTTAGCTTAAAGCATAAATGATCAATATTTGTGCTAAGCTGGAAATGATCAATATTTATGCTTTAGCTTAAAGGGGAGTAGTTAAAGTCCATCTCTAAAAGCCCACATAGGGGTCCGTTGTATTTTCTTCTTGTATTTAGTCTCACATCTCAAGTGTACATTCTTCTTCCTCCTCTACTCTATATAAAGAGGGAAACTCCCATATAATAATTTAAGATTTCTGAAATGAATATTATTAAATATTTCAATCTCTTGCAAACTTAAATATTAAAAAAATTCCCTTGTAAAGAATGGCATTATACATGTAATATACTTTTACTGAAGCAGTTCGATCATAGCAATCAAGCATTTATTTCTGCTCTCTTTCAAAACAAATATCACCAAGTATGTTCCTTGTTAGGTGGTCTTAGACTCGCATCGTTGGGTTCCTCTTCGGTCTGTTGGCTTCGCAGTTAGTGGCACCAATGAGGAAAGCCTGGATGATGTGACTCCGCCTTCTTTTTTGATGGAGCATCTGCCTATCGCAGTGTTTGTTAACGGTAATTTTCATGATTGCAGTGTTCGTTAACGGTAATTTTCATGATTGCAGTTACTTCGATTCTTAACTATTTTTGGATACTTGTTTAATTTCTTCTCATTAATTATGATATGTTGAACTTCCAAAGAGACAAGGCACTTTATTTGCTTTTACATATTTATATATGGTTAAATACCGGTACCCCTTTCCTAAGACACTGCGATTTCCTCTTTGTGAAATTTCAAACACCTCCCATCTGAGTTTGGTCCGCTACCAGGACACCAGTTCCGTTTGAATTTTGAATGAAAATGATAACATCAGTTGTAGTTTTTATTGTTTTTCCAATTTATCTTTGGGGATTGTTAAAGGCAGCCCACTTTTGACTAGTGCCAGCTCATTGTTTATGGCAAATCATATTTTTACACAAGTAGACCAATTTGTTAATGGCTGCCCAAAATGGAATAAATGTGAACCTTGGTAAGAAAATGTCCAAAATTAGATGAATTTCAACTTGTTACAAAATGGTCTCGTATAAGACAAACATTTCAAAATAATATGCATGTCCAAAATAAATGATCTTCATGTTCCGCCAAAAGCGAACCTCAAATTCAAAAATAAATTATTACGTCAAAGATTTGAACCTGTTAAAAAACGAAAACAATAATTTTTGAAGATTCATAGTAAAAAGATAACTTTACTCGTGCAACAAAATTTTCTACCATAATTTGATAGCTTGTAGTTCAAAAACTTGCATCAAATGTTTCTTTGTTGCTGCCTAGATGGATTGGGTAGAGCGTCAGGTTGGTAGTGCTCGACCATCTCTTCCGGCGGTGGCGGCGGAGACAGAGGTGGCGCTGGAAGAGTCGTGGTGGCTAGGGCGGGCAGAGGTATTGCGCGGGAAAAAATTCTGGGAGGGAGAATCGGGGAGAAATGGGGCTGCTACTAGGTTAAATTAGAACCTGAAAAAAACAGCATTATTTTAAAAAATTTGGGCTACCACCTTTAGTGGGTTGCCCTTATCAATCCCCTTATTTTTTATGATAGGACTTGAAATAATTCTGAAAATTTACCATTTTATTGATTTTCCCAATTTATGTTTTGTAATGACTAGAGTTTTTCTTCAGTTTTTTATTTCAATGTAGGTAGGGGTATTTTGGTCTTTTCCGCACTGATGTATGAGTTTATTAACGAACAAACTTAAAGGGGAAATATTTGTGGTCTCAAACCATAGAGGCAAGGTCGCAGTAATTATGCAAAGTTCCATGAGAAGTCTTGGTAATTTACCCGACAAAATAGTTCTTTCCTTTGACATGTCATGGATGAAACAAGCTGAAAGCTCCGATATTTCTTTAATGTCAGTTTTTCATTAAAAAATAGTACCTCAAAATTAAATCACAGTTGAAGCTGTCGGGGATGGAAGCTTCTTGTTCTTTCTCGAAAAAAAATTTTAAGTTCTCTTTGCTCAAGTCAAAAGCCTTATTTCTCTGAACTACTCGGTTTAAGTTTTCGGCCTCTTACTATTTCACTTTCTCTTCTGCAGGCGTTTCAGCTGCCATGAATGACTTGAGGCCCTGCGCCCTGGTGAGCCTGAAGCACATATTGGCAGATGAACTTGTGAATGGTCTGCAGGCCGTTTCAAACTCTCTTCTTCAGTATAGTGTTGTCCGAGTCCTCCGGGGGTCCGAGTTTCCTCTCTTCCTTTCACTATGTCAAGCTTTTATTGAGGTCAGCCCCCCAATCTCGGCTCTCTTCCTAATCCTACAATGGGCAACCACGGCAGTGGCTGCCATGAACACGGTGGTTATGACGTGAACGCCCAACCTCACAGAATAAACTTCGTTTATTTTTATGTTCAGAATTTGTTTTTTTTCTTGGTGGTGACTAACCATTGTCATGTCAAACATATTTTATGGCGATAGCTTTTTTTCTCCAAACTCACCTAGCAAAAACGCTATGCCAAATAGACCCTAAAGCGATCATGCACAAAAATTGACTGACCAATTCTCAATCTTTTCCAGGTGGCATATCCGTATTGCGCGACTTGTTTTGGTCGTTGTTATCCAAATGGACCTGCCTTAATTATGGAAAGAAAGGGCATGTTCAACAGCATAAACCAGCTCTTTATTGTCTCCCCAATCCGGGCACTGAAAAAATCTTCAGATAATGCCAACAAGGTTACCGTTGCGAAAATGGCGATGTTGTGGTCAGGCAAAGAGCAGCCACTGTTGTCGACGGTGAGTAGGCCTGATGTTCAAACAATTATTCTGTTCAGTCCTGAATCATCTTTGAAGAGATTATTGGAGGGCGAGTATTGAATGCTGGCTTCCATCTAATTAATGTTCCTTGTTAGGTTTTGTTAGGCATTTGTATTTTCTGCTACCCCCTTTTCTATTGTAAAACATTTGTTTGGCAGTGTTGATCCATCTTTCGCCAGGCTCATTTGGCCGATGATGAACATTTTTTTTGCTATATTTGAAATAAATACAGCCTAACTACACAATTTAATAATTTTTACTCCTTTTTAGGGTTTTAGGTCACTAAATGTACCCTATTGTAAAATTTCACTTGTATCCGCATGCTAAATTCTACTTCAATACAATTGCTTATTATTTGCAGGTGGTTTCAAGCTAAAATTTTTATTTTAATTAGAGTCAAAGTTGAGTTCATCTACATTACTGTCATATTTATATCTATGCACTAATTTGTGACATTCTAAATATTATGAGGGCTGTGAGTGATGGGATTGTGTTCCTCTTCATTTGGAATAAATATATATTCATTTCATGATCAAGATTAATCCTTAATTATTTAAGAGTGTAAATTTCTTATATATATGAAAAAATATAGGAATATGTGATTATTTAAATCTCGTAAGTGAATCATCTTGATCAGGAAATGAATATTATTCATTTGGTCCCAAATGGACGATCTTCAAAATGAGTGATGAGAGTGTGTGTAATAACTAATAAGTGTAAAAGTGAAGTGAATTTCACTCTATTATTGGGTGCAGAACTTTAGAAGTAATAAATATTATTAAATATCTGTATTATTTAATATTAAAATTATTTTAGTACAACTATATATTTTTAATATTAAAAATACTTTTATTATACTATATATTTTTCATGTAATATTTGGATTTTCTTAACTTCTATTAAAAGAAAAATTAATCATTTTGAGGGATAGCGAAAATGTGGAGAAACTAAGTGATTGTTGTGTTTTTAAGAAAAGTCTTTGTTGAAATATTCAAAATTCTCATTCAAAAAGTGATAACATGTACTATAATTTTTTATTTTTTCTTTAAATGCAATGTTTATTCAATTAATTACATTTTATTCTTTAATTAAAAATATTTTGTAATACAAGTTTTTAGTATAGCTCTAATATTTATTATAGTAGACTGTTATTAGTCATGTCAATAATATTTTTGAGGAAGACATTCATTAGAAATGTCATTATTATTTTTGAGTAGCTTCAATTAAACCATCAATTTTATTAAAGTTGATTTTACATTAAGGAATGAGGATGATTTTTTTAAAATAAAAATAAAAAAATTGTATAACATCTTTCCGCATTAATTAATTGATAGTGTGGTTATTTTCAGTTGCTCAATTAATTGATAGGTGTAGAGCCATGTGCCTGTCACGGTCGAGGTAAGCGTGCCAAAAAGGCCTATCGGGTCAGGGTCGGGCCCATGCACCCTAAGCCCGGGCTTTTTTGCTTTTTGGCCTAAGCCAGGCCCATCTAAAATTTGTCCCATGCTAGGCCTGAGCCCTTACAATATAAGGGGGCCTGCTACTGAGCCCACAAAACTAGGCCCAAGCAAGCCCCAAAGCTAATGAGTTGACATTTGGTAACTAGTTAGCTGCCAAATGGTAGCTTGGTGTTGCCAATCGACAGCTGTAATTGTTGTCGTTTGGCAGCATGAATGCTGAGCACCAACCCATCATTTAAATGGTTGGCAGACAATGGCTGTCCACCCATCAATTAAATGTTGGTCTGACAATGGATGCCCGCTCAACATTTAAGTGGGCTTCTATGAGGTCCTGGGCCCGGCTTGGGCTTGGCACCCGACCAGGCTTTGGTTAAATAAAGGGCCTTGTGAGCCCCCTCAGACCTGACCTGGGCATGGCCTGGGAACCATACCCGAACCTAATCAGGTACGGGCCCGGGCATATCCGGGCTAGGCAACCGGGCACTATATTTAAATTCTTAGGTCGAGGTATTATCGCGGTTGTTCATAAGCGTGGAGTCTAGTGTCTGTCACTCGTGTGTATATACATGATAGGGTCCCTAAAAAATTTGTATTCATGGGGGTTCGAATAGTTGCATTTATGACATTGGGGTATGGATCATCGCACCTATCATCATTGGGAAGTGGATATTCGCAGCCCATTCTCGGGGGTGTGGGTAACTGCACTCCTAGCATAGAGAAAGGGGCTTCTCCACAGTCTCCATGCAACCATAGGCCTCTTGAGGCTGAGCGGGACCACACGAGTTGCGCAAGTGAAAACTGTGTGGGATGCACGGGTAGAAACCGTGCAGGTCGCATGCCCTCTGTGCTGTCGAAAATCCTGCGAGCTACGTAGCTAAAAGCCGTGCATCCTCTGGGTGGCCAGAAGTCGTGCAATCGAAAATCGCGTGGGCCACGCATCCTCCGCGCACCCAGAAGCAGCGCAGAGCCGTAAAAGGCCACGCAGGAAGCCATAGAAGGACAATTGGAAGCCACGCGAAATCGCTAAAGGCCATACGACCGAAAAGATACGCGACCTCCGCATTCACCTCCCGACGTTGTGTTCGCCTCCCACTATCGTGCTTGCCTCCCACCACCACGTGCGCCTCTGTTTGTCATTCTTGGCCATCGATTCCACAGTTTCCTCCAACTGTCATGTGTTGGGTACATTGGAAATTGTGTAGCTGATTTGAAGAAGCCTCACCTGACTCAATGATATAAACCAGGTTGTATTTGATGGTGTATTGAGTTTACTTGTGTAGGCAGAAGAATGCAAAAAATATTCTAAGTACAAAAGTGTCGAGACATTTATAATGTGTCGACATCTTTGAAGAAGCAGCGTCGAGACTAGAAGAAAAGTTGTGTCGACACACAGGACTTGTGTCGACACACAGGACTTGTGTCGATACATGAAATTTGAGTCGACAACAGCTGTGTCGACACTCAGGACTTGTGTCGAAACACTTAGATTTAAAGTGCTGACATTAGTAGAAGGGTTGTGTCGACACACATGACTCTTGCCGACTTACAGAATTTGAGTCTACATCAGTTGTGTCGATACACATGACTTGTGTCGACTTACAGAGTTTGAATCTACATCAGTTGTGTCGAAAATTTCTGAAGTATGTTGACACATTCTACAAAGGCAGTGTAGAGAATGAATGAAGAGCCATGTCAACAGTTTGTGTAGTTTGTCGACAACACCAAAGGAAGTGTGTCGACACACGGGTAATTATGTCGACACATACTTCATCTGTGTCGACACATACTATCCTTATGTCTCGACACATTAAGCTGAGTTAAAAAACTCTAAGTGCGAAATCTCAAGACTGAAGACTTGACAGCTGCCAGAATTATCAAGGCCTGTTAGACATATCAGAACTGTCAGATATCAGTTAACTACCAGATCAGTCGATTGACTCTGATGTGATCTATAAATAGAGCTGAGCTATCAGAGAAAAGAACACAGTGAGACAGAGAGAAAATATAGAGGGAAACCGAGAAGGAGGAATACTCCAAGAAGAATTCACAAAATTCTATACAGCAAGAAGATTCTGATTCTAAATCTGAGAAGGGGACAACATCTCATTAGATCTGTCAGTGTTTGCTGAATTAAGTCTACAAGAAGGAAGAAGTTGAGTCTACATCGACTTCTTAAGAAGATTCAACCTAGGTTCTCTCTTTCAAGAAGCTTTGAATAAGCCAAGTAAGGTTGAATCTGATACATTGCAGTAATGGTCTGAAGAAAGCAGATTAATCATGATCTGATCAAGATTCCCTCACCCCTCTCTTTCTCTATCTGGGTAAAGGAAGAAAGTAATTCTTTATTCAATTTTCTATAAGATTTATTTTAGATCTGAGTGTAAGAGATTAAGTTCTCTGAGCTGTAAGCCTATAATTATAAAGGCTGAGGTAGGGCTGTTTGCCTGAGGTAGGAGATTAAGTTCTCTGAGTTATAGGCCTGGTGATAAGGGCTGAGGTAGGGCTTGAAAGCATGAGTGGTAGGAGTGTGGATTCACTCTGAGGTAGGGTTCTTGGGAAGAGCCTGAGGTGTAGAACTTGTTTAAGTCTGAGCTATAGGAACCAGTTTGGGTTCTGAGTTATAAGATCTGAGGATCTGAGAAGGTAGAAGGGAGTTTGGCTGAATCTAGTGTAATGCTAGATAGGAGAAGGGGGAAAGTGGATGTATCCATCTCTTGGGGAACCACTATAAATCTGTGTATCTGCTGTGATTGGTTTGTTGTGTGCTGTGGTTGCTTTAGAATTTTAGCTATACTATGAATAATTTATTATCTGCCTAAGTGAAAAAGAATTGAACCTATTCACCCCCCTCTAGGTGTTTAGACTTTCTTGAAACCAATTCTTTCATCATGCACATCACCGCCATTATCGGCAAACCTGCCCGAACTACCTGTTGGGTCCATTGATCCCAATGTCCCTGATTTATAAGAAGTCAAATAAGTCAATGACATACACATAGTTGTATTTGATGTATGTTTAAGTTCATGCATGCAGGTTAGTCCTTATCACATTGATTGGACAGGTAGACTCAAAGTAGGCTGCTGGTCAGGCAAAAATTCTACTAAGTCCATAGGCATTGAGTGGAGAAAGCTCACTCAATGCCAGATGCCTTAAGGAAGGTAGCTGGTCAGAGAAATTATGCTAAGTCCACAGGCGTTGAGTTAAACCAGTTCACTCAACGCCATATACTAAAAAACGCTGAGTTAGGTGTGGGCAGTCAAAGCCTAAGCTTCAGCAAACAGAAAAACCGACTAAGTCCACAGGCGTTGAGTGATGTCAACTCACTCAACGCTATGCAGCTTATTCATCAAGTAAAGACAATTCTATTAAAGACATATATTCTGTCAAAGGAAATCTATTTAAGTACAAAAGCGTCGAGTGAAGCCAATTCACTCAGCGTCATGCTATTTCTGTCAAAGCCTTGGAAGAAAGATAGAAAAATCCGTCTGAGTACAAAAGTGTTGAGTGAAGTCAGTTCACTCAACGCCAAATGACAGAAGCATTGAGTCTTGCTGCTATAGTCAGAGCCTAAGAAGAAAGCAAAATTTGACTAAGTCCATAAGCGTCGAGTGAAGCCAGTTCACTCAACGTCTAGTCAAAAGTTGAGACAGAAGTAGAAAGCGTTAAGTGAAGTCAACACACTCAATGCATTCATATAAATAAAAATTATTCGAACTACAGAAGCATTGAGTGAAGCCAGTTCACTAAATGCCTCAGCAATTGGCAGAGTTCAAGATCAACTAAGGCAAATGACATTGAGTGAAGGCCATTCATTCATCGCTCTCATCGCCAAGGATGCAGAAAGGGCTGAAGGATAAGCTAAGGCAAATGGCGTTAAGTGAAGACCATTCACTCAACACTCTCAACGTCTGGAGTTGATTATGAGAATTTGGCTAAGTACTCAAAGGGTGACGTCAAAAAAAGTCAACAAAGTCAACACATTATAAATTCTTTGCGGGAAAGCTGGAGTATGCCTTTAATGGCGTCGACGGCTAGCTATTGTCATTTTTTGCAAAAAGGTGGTAACTCGTCCTTTATGCCTGGTCCTACAGTACAAAGAGTCGTTGATCAGCTGCTATAAAAGGATAAGATTGGCGGAGAGGAAAGAAACTTTTATGGTTTTTTGATTACGCATTGCGGCTGAACATCATCGTATTACTCGCCATTGTTGACGAGCATTAAGGTCTTGTTCTGATCAGTGAACCTGAAAGCGACAACAGATAACAGTTGTAATCTTCACCAGCGACAACAGTTCAGAAACTATTTTTGATAGAGAAGAGGAGCAGAACTTTTAGATTTCTGCAAGTCCAGATAGCTGTTTGAAGGAGAAAAGAACTGTCACATACTTAGTCTTCAACAACAAATCAGAATATTGATTCTGAGTTTCTTCAAGCACAAACAACAGTTTACTGAAGATATTTTCATCTTGTTGCTGAGAAGAAGCTAGGGCTGAGAACTTCAAAGCCTAGAAAGATAGACACAAGGAAATCTCTCTGGTGTCAAATCATTTCACCTCACTTCTATTTTCTGTAGGATCTAGTCTTGTATCTGAGTGTAAGATTTCTGTGTGAATCTGAGTTGAAGGCCTGTGTTATAAAGGCTGAGTGTAAGATTCAGTATTGAATCTGAGGTAGGGCTATCCTTCCAGCCTGAGTGGTAGGGCCTTTGGGCCTGAGGTAGGTGATTGTTTAATCACTGAGTGGTAGGGCTTAGTGCCTGAGTTGTAGGTCTTGAAGGAGACTGAGTGGTCATGCAGGATCAAGTTGTAAGCTCTTTGGAGCCGAGAAATTGGAGTAGAGCCTTGTCTAACACACTGTTAGAAAGATGGGAGGGACAGTGAACGTACCCATAATCTGGGGGATAATTATAAAATATCTGTGTCTTTTGTGTGTGTATCTTGAAAGCTAAACCAACTAATCACAAAGCACAACATAATCTGATAAAGGTCTAAAGAACTTAAAAGAGACCAAAAACCTATTCACCCCCCATCTAGGTGTTTAACTGACCTTGAAATCAAAGACTTTCAAGTGGTATCAGAGGGAGGTTGCTCAAGAAAGGCTTAATAGTCTGAGTAGATCTCCAAGGTTAGCTACATGTCTGTCCTTATGGGTTTAGGAGTGAACTATAAGGAGATGGGTGTCATGAAGCTTCTAATATAATGAAGGAAGGCTTTGACATCTAGAAGAAGAGGGTCAGGCTGTTTATGGAAGCAGCTGATCCTAGGATCTTTATTACTGTCAAGGAGGGACCTTTCATCCATATAAAAGTGTCAGTTTTGAATGCCAATGATCAGACACCTAAGACTTATGCAGAGATGACTAAGGATGAAGTCATTCTTACCACTATGGACAAGAGGGCTCATAATACATTGTCAGTGTTATTGATGATTCTACCCTTCAGAATCTGATCCACTGCACAACTGCAAAGGAAATATGAGACAAACTAGTGATCTATATGGAAGGGACAGAGAAAGTCAGAGATAATATGAAGTACATGCTCAACAAGGAGTATGAGGCTTTCAGGAAGTCCAAATGAGACAACATAGCCACATGCTATGAAAAGTTATTCAGGATTATGAATGAAATAAAGACCTATGGGAGGGTCTTCAGTCATTATGAGCTGAATAACAAGTTCCTAAGATCTCTCACTAGAGACTGAGACACAAAGATATGTGTCATCAGAGAGGTGGCAAAGTTGGGTGATACTCCACCTCACACCCTGTTTGAAAAGCTACTATCATATGAGATGCAGCTAACTGTCATAAAAGAGGAGGAGACCAACAACAAGTCTTAGGCCAAAGAGAAGTCTGTGGCCTTCAAAGCTGAAGCCACAAGGAGAAGCAGGAGAAAGATTCTGTTGGGTACACTGAGAAATATGTACCAGATTTGGAGAAGCCTCATCTTACTCAATGATATAATTCAATTTGTATTTGATGGGATGTTTGAGTTTCATTGTGCAGGTGTAAGGTTTGTAAGAAAATTCTCTAAGTACAAGTGTCGACACTTGTGAAGAATTGTGTCGATACCCAGAAGTTGTGTCGACACTAGAAGTAAGGCCTGTGTCGATACCCATGTATTGTGTCGAAAACTAAAGAAGAAGCTGTGTTAACACCCAGAATTGACTTAAGGCAGGAATTGTGTCGACACCTAAAGCAGAAGCTGTGTCGACACCCATCAGTTATGTCGACACCAGAAGAAAGGCATGTGTCGATACTCAGGAATTGTGTCGATACCTGAAGAAGGTTTGTGTCGACACACAGGACTTGTGTAGACACACACTCAACGCCATTTGTCTACATCAGCTATGTCAAGACCAGAAGCAGTTGTGTCGACACACATGACTTGTGTCAACACACACTCAATGACATCTGGACGACACTCAACGCCATCTAACATCAATAGCTATACTGAGTCTGAAGGCTTGTGTCGACACACAGGACTTGTGTCGACACACACTCAATGACGTCTCGACACACACTCAACGATAGCTGGACATACACTCAACGCCATCTTTCAGCATCAGTTATGTCGAGACCAGGAGCAGTTGTGTCGGCACACAGGACTTGTGTCGACATATACAAACAGAAGCTGTGTCGAGTAGCAGAAGAATGACTATGTCAACACATGGAGTGTTGTGTCAACATCATCATGACTTGTGTCGACATTTAGTCTATTTGTGTCGACATATGTGAAGCAGTTTGCTGAGTGGTTCATGCTAAGTTGTAAACTCTTTGAGAAATCAACTATCATGACTAGTGACTCGACAGCTGTCATAACCAACAGGTCTGACACCTTTGTCAGAACTGTCAGAAGGTTGTTACAAACTGGATCAACTGGTAATCATGAGGAAACTCTATATAAGGGACTGATCCTTGGCAACCAAACATAACTAAGGAAGTAATCAAGCAATTATGGGAAAGAGAGTTTGACAACAAGTAAAGGGGAAACCTTAAGAAGGCAGATCCAGAACAGTCTGTAATAAAGATTCAGATCTAATTCTGAATCTAAGGAGGGAGCTGTCTAAAGATCAACTTCTACATCAAGTGAAGATCAACCTTATTTTGTTCAATCAAGAAGCTTTGAAACATCTAAGTCAGGTTGGATCTGAAGATTCAGTTTATTCAAGAACTAATCAAGAGGCTCATACCAATATAGAGTTCTATCTGGTGAAATTTCTGTACCCTTTAAAACATTCAATTTTCTTGTAGGATCTTTTGTAAGATCTGAGTTGTAAGCCTGTAATTATAAAGGCTGAGGTAGGGCTGAGTGCCTGAGGTGTAGGACTTGTGAAAGTCTGAGTTGTAAGCCTAGTGATAAATGCTGAGGTAGGGCTGAGGCCTGAGGTAGGATTCTTAGGAAGAATATGAGGTAAGACTTGTATAAGTCTGAGTTATAGGAACCAATCTGGTTCTGAGTTGTAAGATCTGTGGATCTGAGTAAGTGGAAGGAAGTTGGGCTGAATCCAGTTCTCTACTGGATAGGCGAAGGGGGAAAGTGGATGTACCCATATCTTGGGAAATCACTATAAATCTGGTGTACTGTACTGTGCTGTGATTGGTGTGCTGTGATTGCTGTGTTGTGATTGCTATGCTGAGAATTGTATTATCTGTGCTAAGTTAGAACAAGCTAATTGCCTAAATTTTTTAAAGAAAATTAGAACCTATTAACCCTCCCTCTAGGTGTCTAAGCTCTTGAAATCAAGACTTTCAAGTGGTATCAGAGGGAGGTTACTCAAAGATAGACCTAATAGTCTGAGTGAATCTCCAAGGCAATTCACAGATTTCAAGAATGGGTTCAAATGAGAATCATAAGGAATTTGGATCTATGAAACTTCCTATCTGCAGGAAAGAATGCTTTGGCATATGGAAGGAAAGGGTCAGGTTGTTCATGGAAGCATCTGATCCAAGAATCTACATCACAGTACAAGAAGGCCTCTTCATTCCAATGAATGTATCAGTTCTGGATGCAAATGTTAGAACCCCAAAGAGTTATTCTGAAATGACTAAGAATGAGATCATCCTGACAAAAGTAGACAAAAGAGCACAAAACATTATTGTAAGTGCTATAGATGATGCTACATTTTAGAATCTGGTGCATTGCAAAACCTCTAAGGAGATGTGGGACACCTTGATTGTCTATATAGAGGGAACTGAAGAAGTCAGAGAAGATAGGAAATCTATGCTAAATCAAGAATATGAGAGCTTTAGACAAGCCAAGTCTGACAGTATAGCTGAATGTTACAAGAAGTTCTTCAGGATAGTAAATGAGCTGATGACCTATAGAAGAGTCTTCAGCACATATGAACTGAATGATAAGTTTCTCAGATCACTAACAAAGGACTGAGACACAAAGATATGTGCCATCAGAGAGGTGGCCAGGCATGCTGATACACCTCCACCAATACTATTTGGAAAGTTGTTATCCTATGAAATGCAGCTCACTGCTAGAAAAGAGGAGGAGAAAAGCAGTAGGTCTGAGTACAAAGAGAAGTCAGTAGCCTTCAAGGCTTAAGGCACAAGAAAGGGTAGGAGAAAGTCTCCTTCTCCACCCAGAAGGAGTGCTGAGGCAGAAGAAGAAAATCCTGACAACAACACATCAGATAACCACACCTCTGATGAGGACTTTGCTGCCTTTACAAGGCAGTTTCAAAGGTTTATGAAAAAGAAGAAATGGAGAACCAGTCCATTTATATCCTTCTCTAAGGATGAGTATTACAAGAAAAAGAAGACTCCCAAGGAGGACAGGTATGCCTGAAAACCTAGTAAGTAAACAAACTAATTCTAAGATTGTTTGCTATTGTTGCAATAGGCCTGGACATGTCATAGCTGACTGTCCAGACAAGAGGACTGAATCTAAGGATAAGAAGAAGCATCAAGAGAAAGGCAAGAAGGAGAAATCCTTTGCTGCTCAAAAGCAGAAGAGTTGGATAGACTCTTCATCTTCAGGATCAGGAGAAGAAGATGATGCAGAAGCATATGTTGGGCTGTTCTCAACAGAAGAGGATTCTAGGGAACTAGAATTCCTACAAATGTTGGACTTCATAAATGGAGTGAAAGACTATTACTGTAGAGGGCTGATGGCTCTGTCAGAAAATGATTAGTGCTAGGATCAGCCTGGTCCAAGCAAGGTATACAATTCTTCCTCAACTTTTGATTATTTTACTGGATCAGAATCAGTAGCATCAACTTAAGAGAAGTGGATGGTTCTGATTCTGAGGGGGATGTACATCAACTCATTAATGAGTATGGTGGGCTGTTGCAAGCTCTGAAGAGGAGCAAGTTTCTTGTCAAGGAACAGGCCAAAGAAATTGAGTCTCTTAAGCAGGCTGCATCAGATTCAGACATGTTGATAGATTTAAAACTGAAGGAGGTTGCCAAACTGAAAAACATTACTGTTATTTAGATGGGCACAATCTCTTTCACAGAAAATCATATCAAGAAACTGGAGGAAAAACTTCAGCAAGAAAGAGAGTTAGTGGCTAAATTCTCTAAGCCAAAATCTGTCTTGCCCTTAATAGAAAATTTCATTTCTCATAAAAGAATGTCTGGTCTAGGTTTTAAGGGAAAAACTAGGGCCACCAATTCTCATAGAAAAGGTAAGGCTCCAGTTCAGCCACTAGCTAAAAAGCCCCCTATTTTCTTTAGGAAAGTGATGCAACCTACAAATAGGTATGATCATGATATTACTCATGGTCACTGTGAGTATGGAGATCTCATGGGCAAGGGTGCAAATGCCAATAGGTCACTCTATAGGCAAGCCCATCAGGTTTAAAAGGAATTCTTGGGGTTTGCTGCTCCAACACCTACACTTAACAGGACTGCTGACAACAAAGTTGTGAAGACTGTACCTAAAAGAAGGTACAATAGATTTGAGTGTTGGTGTTGTGGCAAAGTGGGCCACTTTGCCATGGATTGCTGGTTCAACACAAGTGTTAAAACCAAGAATAGTTTACCTATCATAACAGCTGCAGGATTTCAAACTAACAAGGACCTAGGACCCAATAATAATTTGGGTTCTAAGGATAAGTGATTCTTTATTTGATGCAGATGAATCCAAGTGGCCATACCCCTATATGGTACTTGGATAGTGGATGTTCCAGACACATGACTGGAACAAGAAGAATGTTAAGGGACTATGTACCCATAGAGAATGGACCCAAAGTAATCTTTGGTGGATCAGAAAAAGGAATCATCAAAGGATTTAGTATCATTTCTAGTGATTCAATTACTATCACTAAAGTGGCTTATGTGAAGGGTCTAAAACATAACCTGATTAGCATAAGTCAACTTAGTGGTCTAGGTTATGATATCTCTTTCCTCAAAAGGGAGTGCCAAATAAGGAGGTCAAGTGATCAAGAGATCATTTTTACTAGCACTAGGAAAGGGAATGTATATTGTATTAACCTAGATTGTGAGTTTAACAACTCACTCATTTGTCTAGTTGCAGGAGAGAAAGCTTCACTATGTGTCAAATGGCACAAGAGGCTAGCTCATCTGAACTATAAGTCAATAGGACAGCTGTTCAGCATGGGGTTAATGAGGAATGGTCCTCAAGTCAAGTGCATTAAAGAGGGTGTGTGTTCAGCTTGCCAAAAGGCAAACAGACTAAGTCCTCTTTCCATGCACTTGATACAAAAGATTCAATGAGATGTTTATATCTCTTGCATATGGATTTGTTTGGTCCTATGTCAGTTCATAGTCTTGGTAGGAAAGCATACACACTAGTTATTGTGGATGACTATTCTAAATATACATGAGTTTTCTTCTTGAGGCAGAAATCTGAAACCCTACTTTTTTCCAGACTTTTGTTAGACAAATTCAGAATGAATTTAACAATTCAGTTGTCAAAATCAGAAGTGACCATGGAACTGAATTTCAGTCTGAATGTATGACAAAGTTCTGTGAAGAACTTGGGATTAATCAGGAGCTCTCCTCACCTAGAACACCCCAGTAAAATGGAGTTGCTGAAAGAAAGAATAGGACTCTAATTGAGGCAAGTAGAACACTACTTAGTGACACTACTCTCCCTGAGTACTTCTGGGCAGAGGCAGTAAATACTGCATGTCATGTACTCAATAGAGCCTCAATCAATAAGAAATATAAGATGACTCCCTATCAGATTTTGAAAGGTAGAAAACCAAACATTTCCTACCTCAGAATCTTTAGTAGCAAGTGTTATGTCCTAGTTAATGGTAAACACTACCAAACTAAGTTTGCTGCCAAATCCCTAGAAGGGATATTTGTTGGGTACAACAATAATAGTAGGGCATACAAGATCTACAACTTTACTACACAAGTTGTAGAAGAATCTGTCCATGTAGTATTTGATGAGTCTAAGTTGATTAACAGTGAATTGTCTAGCTCTTCAAGTAGTTCTACAGGTTTAAAGGATAGGATGGACAAGCTGACTATCAATGAAGAAGCACCTGCTAGGCTGGATGAAGAAAAGAATGCATGCTATCCAGGGGGAGAACAAGATTCACTGAATGAAGAAGACAATGAGGAGCATCAGGTTGAGGAAAATGAAGAAGGCCAAGAGGTTGGCAGATTTCCTCCAGCAAGAAGACACCTAAAGGATCATCCAGCTCATCAAATCATTGGTGATGTAAGTCAAGGTGTACTAACCAGGAGCAAGAACATGAACATAGTGTTATGTTCAAGTTTCTTATCACAGATAGAACCCAGGAAGTTTAAAGAAGCCATGCTAGACACAAACTGGATTGATGCTATGCAAGAAGAGCTGAATCAATTCAGAAGATGTAAAGTCTGGTAATTGGTTCCTAAACCAAAGGATCACAACATTATAGTAACCAAGTGGATCTACAGAAACAAACTTGATGAGAATGACACTATAATCAATAACAAGGCCAGACTGGTAGCAAAAGGCTACATGCAAGAGGAAGGGATTGACTTTGATCAAACCTTTGCCCCAGTGGCAAGGTTGGAGGCTATAAGGTTGTTCTTGGCCTATGCTGCCTATCAAGGGAGGTATATCAGATGGATGTAAAGTCAACATTTCTGAATGGTGACTTAAAAGAGGAAGTCTATGTTGAACAACCCTCAAATTTTGTAGATTCTCATTATCCTGATTATGTATATATGCTTAGGAAAGCTCTATATGGTTTGAAACAAGCCCCTAGGGCTTGGTATGAAACCTTGTATGCTTTTCTTATTGAGAATAAATTCTCTAGAGGAAAGATAGACAAAACTCTATTCTTTAGGGAATCTAAAGGCAAGATCATCCTAGTCTAGATATATGTTGATGGCATTATCTTTGGATCTACTGAAAACAACCTTTGTAGAAAGTTTGCCAAACTTATGCAAGAGAAGTTTGAGATGAGCAGTATGGGTGAGCTGAAGTTTTTCTTGGGACTTCAAGTAAGACAGACTGATGATGGATTGTCCATATCCCAGTCTAAGTTCACCAAGGAGTTTATTAAGAAATATGGAATGGACTCAGCCTCCACCATGAAAACTCAAATGGGAACAAGTATGCCTATAGGCAAAGATGAGACAGGGAAACCTGTTAATGAGTCTTTATATAGAGGGATAATTGGCTCCATACTCTACTTGACTGCTAGTAGACCTGACATCATGTATGCTACATGTGTCTGCGCTAGGTACCAAACTTGCCCAAAGGAATCTCATTATACTGCAGATAATAGAATTTTGAGATATCTTAAGGGCACACCTAATCTAGGTCTTTGGTACCCTAAGAATAGAGATTTATTACTAACAGGCTTCTCAGATGTAGACTTTATAGGATGGAAAGAAGACAGGAAAAGTACTATAGGAACTTGTCAATTCCTAGGTGGAAGGCTGATGTCATGGTGCAGCAAAAAGCAAACAAGTGTAGCTATCTCAACTGCTGAGTCAGAATATATAGCTGCAGGCAGCTGCTGTGCACAGTTGATGTGGATAAATCATCAACTTGAAGACTATGACATCAAGGTAAGTAGAATTCCAATATTATGTGATTCTACTAGTGCTATTTCTATTGCTAAGAATTCTGTATCACACAGTAGAACCAAACATATAGAAATTAAGTTTCATTTCATAAGAGAACATGTGGAGAAGGAAGATATTAGTCTATAATTTGTAAACACAAATAATTAAATTGTTGATATTTTTACAAAACCTCTGGATGAATCTAAATTCAATTATTTTAAAATTGAATTAGGTATGTTGAACCTAGAATAAGTCAGCTCAAGCATTCCTAAGTAGAATATGTAAGCATAATATTTCTCAGGAAATTTGTCTAAGTATAAAGTTTGTGTCGACACAAGCAAATTGTGTCGACGCACTCAGTATGTTGTGTCGACAAAGAAAATGGATGTGTCGACACAGAAATAGTATCTGTGTCGAAAGAAGAATAGGTGTCGACACAACTATGTCGAGGCCCGTGTCGACACTAATACAAGTATGTCGACACATAGACATGTCGACTAAAATTAAGTTTTGTCATGACCTAAGTCTTTTATGTCGACACATGTACAACTATGTTGACATGTATTTTTACTAAGTAAGGTGCGTCCTTTGTCCTACCCTTTACCAGTAGACTATAAATAGGGGAAGAAAAAATATGGTTGACTACGCCTTCAGATTTCTTGACTCTAGACCTTGTGTCAACATAGATATTCACTTCTATTCTCTTCTCTCTCTCTCTCCCTCTCGTCAATGGCGCCCCACAAGGACGACAAGGTGAATGAAGGTTATGAGCTTGTTCGTAGGGGATTCACGACAGCCTCACAAGACATCCAGGGTGTAATTACCCTAATTTCAGAAAATGGGTTGGAGTTCTTGGTCTCAGAACCAATAAGAATTTGGAAAAAGGAAGTACTAGAATTTTATTCATCAACAACTATGGACGCTGAAGGGAAGAAGATCAAAGCGATAATTCAGGATTCCCGAGTGAAACTAACACTAAAGACAATCAGGAAATCACTCCAACTTCTCATGGTTAAGGATGATGATGAAATAGTTCCATCCATGACTAAAGATGCACTAAGTTGGTGCGGGCTGAGCCCTAATACCAAAGTTGGATCATCCATTACCCGGAAAGGGATGAATTCCCGAGGAAAATTTCTGTCTGAAATAGTATGCAAGGTGATTCTGTGTAAGACTGGTGGACATGACAGAGTTTCAGTCTCCATGTTCAATCTAATAACAAGGGTCATATTCACAGTTAAAACAAACTGGGGATCAATAGTATTTGACAAGATCCAAGGAGTAAAGAAGCCAAATCTGGGAAGGATACTAAGCTTATGTCTAGCTTTTACAATACCAGATGTTATGCACTAACTAACAGGATCCAAGATCAACCATATGAGGAGAATGGATGTAATGATTCTATCCAGATGGGATAGAGTATTGACCAAAGAGGTTTCTACTCCACAGAAATAGGTCATGAAAGATAAGAAAAAGAAAGAAATTGTTCAGCAAGAAGAATCCTCCAGTGATTCTGAGGAGGAGGTAGTCTTCAGTTCAGATGAAGACCAACAACAAAAATAAGCTCAAGATCTAGAAGAGAGCAGTCAGCACCCCAAGTAACAAATAGCCTCCACTCTAGGGGAGAACACCCTGAACTAGTAGAACAAGACACTGAACTATCTGATCTGCCTGCCCAAGGGGGAGGCATTACTGAAGCTACTCTGGAGAGTGAGTATACTGCTGATACAGTTATGGACATTGTATCAGATATAAACAAAGAAGCACTGGAAATTAGTGAGAAGGAAGCACAAGATGTGCAGATAAAATATACAGCTCAAGATGAGCAAGTAAGTATCTCTTTTATAGAGAAGGCACTAGACAAAAATCTGGATGTTTAAGGAGAACCTTTTGTTTTCCAAACTAATCTTGTTCCTCCTGTACAGATGCAGTAAGAGGTAACTATGGAAGAGCTGTTTCCTGATTTACCAGTTGTAAGGACTGAGGGGGAGAAAGCACAGGTAGAAAAGGAATTTCCAGGAACTGAGGGGGAGGAGCTACTGAATGCCCCTTCTAATAAGGAAACAGTTGACATAGAAAGATCATCACAATCCTCTGATGATGAGGAAGCCTCTATGGCTAAGAAGAGAAAGATGGTTGCAATCAGGCAAAAGAGCACATGCTATAAAAAGGCCTTACAAACAGTCACTTAACCACCTGCTCCAAGCATGAACTTCCGTTCATTACTGGTCCAACTGCAAGTCAAATTGGATGAACAAAGGCAGTACTTAGAGAAATATGTGGATGAGTCAAATAAAAAACTGCAGTTTTAGCTGGCTCAAGATATTAAATCAATCAGATTTGAAGTCAATCTGCATAAGAAAGAGATGACAGATTTCTTCCATAAGGGAGACAATGCTGTAGTATATTTGGCTGAGTAATAACAGCTGCTGAAGACTGAGGTTGAGGACATTGCCACCAAACAATGATATATTTTAGAAAATTAATTCAGGTCTAATGAAAATCTCAAAGACTCGCATGAAGAAATTCTCAAAAAACTGGGAAGTATTTCCACTGATTTGAAAATTAGAATATCAAAGCAAATACAAGAAGATCTAGCTGCTGTCCAAATAGCCATTGGAGCCTCTCAAAAGATCATTTCTGATTACCTGATGAAATTCAAAGCCTACTATCAAGAAGGTACAGAATATCTAGCTGATCAAATAAGGTTTCAAAAGAATGATCTGAGGGATCATATAGCTAGAGAAGTCATAAAGGGGGAGATAATGTTAGTCAAAGCCAGCTCTGACCATGCAAAATGGGTATCTAACACCATCAGAGATACACTTGGATTTCCACCCCTATGTGAGGATGATAATACAACTGAGTATGGAGTGCAACCTGCCTACATTGAAGGGGATCAGCTAGAGGTTGCACAGGTCATTTACCCTCCAGCTGATTTTGATATAGTCCAACAAGAAGTTCAGACAATGTATAGCCCTCCACATGAGGCACAAAATATTATCATTGAAAAAGTAGACATGTCAGAGACTGCCAAGGAAGCTCAGAAGGAAGCACAACTTTCCAAGAAAAGGTTTAGAGAACATGCTGAATTAAAGCCTGATTTTGAGCAGTGGAGCCCTACTTCCAGGAATATTATTTTGACTGCCTAGAAAGCTGTGAAGGACAAGACCTATGATAGGGGTAAATGGTATTCTGAGCAAGAGTGGAACAAGTATCAAGCCAGGCAAGAAGCCATTATTCAGTACAAAAGGAGTGCAAAAGCTGGGAAGTTAATTGCTAATGCTCTGTAGCCTAGCAGGTATTTCCTAAAGCCTTTTCACTATTTTGAAAGGCAAAGGATAAAGGCTGAAGAACTGAAGAAGAAGGATCTGAAAGGAATGAAACCAACTGATGATACTGAACCTACTGTGTAGGCTAAGATCAGATCTGGGAAGGGAATTATAATTAAGGAGCTTAGTCTATGATAGGATAAATAGGCTATTGTTTAGAACAATAAAATCTTTTGTTTGTCGTTGTTCTATAGAAAAATATGTAAACCTGGAATTTTCTGATTAATGAATAAAATCAGTTTCAGTATTGATGTTAGTTGTTATCCTGCTGTGAAATGAATGTACATTTTTGTGTGTGTTTTATTATGAGTGATGTATATCTTTGACTAAGGGTTATGACTTCTCCAAATAGGGGGAGATTGTTGGGTACACTAAAAAATATGTACCAGATTTGGAGAAGCCTCATCTTACTCAATGATATACATTAATTTATATTTGATGGGATGTTTGAGTTTCATTATGCAGGTGTAAGGTTTGCAAGAAAATTCTTTAAGTATAAGTGTCGACACTTGTGAAGAATTATGTCGACACCCAGAAGTTGTGTCGACACTAGAAGCAAGGCCTGTGTAGACACCCAGACATTATGTCGACACCTGAAGAAGAAAATGTGTCAACACCTAGAATTGTGTCGACACCTAAGGCAGGAATTGTGTCGACACCTAAAGCAGAAGCTGTGTCGACACCTAGGAGTTATGTCGACACCAGAAGAAAGACATGTGTCAACACTTAGGAATTGTGTCGACACATGAAGAAGGTTTGTGTCGACACACAGGACTTGTGTCGACACACACTTAACGCCATTTGTATGCATCAGCTATGTCAAGACTAGAAGCAGTTGTGTCGACATACAGGACTTGTGTCGACACACACTCAACGACATCTAAATGACACTCAACTCCATCTAACATCAATAACTATACTGAGTCTAAAAGCTTGTGTCGACACACAGGACTTGTGTCGACACACACACTCAACGACGTCTCGACACACACTCAACGACAGCTGGACATACACTCAACGCCATCTGTCAGCATCAATTATGTCGAGACTAGGAGCAGTTGTGTCGACATACAGGACTTGTGTCGACACATACAAGCAGAAGTTGTGTCAAGTACCAGAAGAATGACTATGTCAACACATGGAGTGTTGTGTCGACATCATTAAGACTTGTGTCAACACTTAGTCTATTTGTGTCGACACATGTGAAGCAGTTTGCTGAGTGGTTCATGCTGAGTTGTAAAGTCATTGAGGAATCAATTATCATGACTGGTGACTCGATATCTGTCATAAACAACAGGTCTGACACCTTTGTCAGATCTGTCAGAAGGTTGTTATAAATCGGATCAGCTGGTAATCATGAGGAAACTCTATATAAGGGACTGATCCTTGACAACTAAACATAACTAAGGAAGTAATCAAGCAATTACAGGAAAGAGAGTTTGACAACAAGTAAAGGGGAAACCCTAAGATGGCAGATCCAGAACAGTCTGTAATAAAGATTCAGATCTAATTCTGAATCTAAGGAGGGAGCTATCTGAAGATCAACTTCTACATCAAGTGAAGATCAACCTTATTTTGTTCAATCAAGAAGCTTTGAAACAGCTAAGTCAGGTTGTATATGAAGATTCAGTTTATTCAAGAACTAATCAAGAAGCTCACACCAATAGAGAGTTCTATATGGTGACATTTTGGTACCCTTTAAAACATTCAATTTTCTTGTAGGATCTTTTGTAAGATCTGAGTTGTAAGCCTGTAATTATAAAGGCTGAGATAGGGATGAGTGCCTGAGGTGTAGGAATTATGAAAGTCTGAGTTGTAAGCCTAGTGATAAAAGCTGAGATAGGGTTGAGGCCTGAGGTAGGATTCTTAGGAAGAATCTGAGGTAAGACTTGTATAAGTCTAAGCTGTACGAACCAATCTGGTTCTGAGTTGTAAGATCTGTGGATCTGAGTAAGTGGAAGGAAGTTGGGCTGAATCCAGTTCTCTACTAGATAGGTGAAGGGGGAAGTGGATGTACCCATATCTTGGGGAACCACTATAAATCTGGTGTACTGTACTGTGCTATGATTGCTGTGTTGTGATTGCTGTGCTGAGAATTGTATTATCTGTGCTAAGTTAGAACAAGCTAATTGCCTAAAATTCTTAAAGAAAATTAGAACCTATTCACCCCCCTCTAGGTGTCTAGTCTCTTGAAATCAAGTCTTTCAGATTCCTTCTCCACCAAGAAGAGATGCCGAGTCTGACTCAGATGACTCAGAGACAAGCACATTAGAAGGCCACATATCTGATGAGGACTTCGCTGTCTTCTCCAGAAAGTTCCAGAAACTGATGAAGAAGAAGCATTGGAAGAACAGACCTTCCTCCTCCTCTCATTATAGGAAGAAATCCTCTAAGGAGGACATGTATGGTTCTAAACCAAGTAAATAGATTTCTACTAACGTTATCTGTTATTACTACAGCAAGCCTAGACATGTTATAACTGTTGAATTTTTCATATATTGGAATGAGCAGGGGTTATCTCAACTTAGAATGCTAAAACAAAACCAGAGACACATGCAATAACAAGAATCTTTATTGATCATAGAAATCTTCTTACAAGGAGAGACATACATGACAAGACATGATTTCGTCAATGTACCAAGAAGAACAAAAAACAAGGCAAACCTAATCGTGCAGACTCAAAAGGTAACTGCCGATTCCACTACTACACTACGGAGTCCGTACTGACCGCCTAGTACGCCAAACCGCGAACTAACCGAGTGGACAAACCGTTATTCCAATGCAAGCTCTACTCGTCGATCAGCAAGCCGCCTAGCTGCCTGACCGTGCGATCCGCTGCTGCCAAACTGAACAAGTCGCCTGAAGCAGACGACTTATTGAACCCCAAAATAAGTTGCCAAAGAGAAGACCGCCTAGTCGCTGTCCGCGACCTGCTGTTTACCGCTGGTTGCTTAACCGCAAAGTCTGCACTGTCCCTGACCGCAATCAGAGCCATGTAGTGGCTTTCCAGCACTATCCGTACAACCTGCACAGCACAAACCGGTCAACTCCATTAACCCGGGCGGATACCAAAATCCAGTCCGCAGCAACGGTTCGCGTGCTGACTTACTGTTCATTCGCTCTACACTTGACGTGACGGATGAGTCCTATTTATAGGCACGATGAGGAGTGTGGTCACCGCCGTAGCAGATAGGATCCTCGCCACCATCTTGTGACAAACACCAAGTAGTCCGCTTAGTCCGCCGCGACCTTGTGCGATAGCCATATCGCCTCAGCATCACCAAGGCCGGACTGACTTCCCAGTCCGCCTTGTCACCAAAGGCCACCAGACTTGGTCGACATCCCGCAAGACTTTACATCAACATTGCCTGTCTGCCATCCCATGGAGACCGCACAGTCTGCTCCCCCAAAGTTCGCAGCCAAGGCACCAAGCCAACTGCCGAACTCGGCGAACAATGAACGCAGTCCGCCCGCCTTGCGGACGTAGTATCAGTCCGCATAACTCCGAGTCCTCAGCTAGGCATCAAGCTGACAGCTGCCGGACTCAGCAGACAAGACTCCAGTCCGCGCGTCGAGGCGGACACTTCTCCAGTGAACATCGCCAAGCAAGCAGCCAACCCTCAGGGCAACACCTGCCGAGCTTGGCAGACTGAGAAGCAGTCCGTGCACTACTGCGCGATATCCTCGGACTGAGCCAACCATGGACTTGGTTCAGAACCAACCAAGTCCACACCACTGGACACCAGGGCCAGTCCGCACTTACTGGCGTACACTTGTACCAGTCTGCCAAGCTCGGCAAACTCCAACATCAATCCGCCCTAACCAGCGAACCCTGCAGCTATCACCAGCCGCACCACAAGAGCTAGACCAAGGCATCTTCCATGCTGGTCTGCCGATCTCCTATTTAGTCCGCACCTTGCCGGACACCGTGAATAGAAAACCTATTCGCTCGGTTACCATCTGGGAACATCCTGCTATCTGAGCAAAAACCGGTTTGGCTGGCCGCCTCCTCTGTTCGCACAGACAATGCGAATAGACCGCCAAGGCCGCCACTTCTAGCACATCCACAGACGTGATAAACTTCCAGTCCTGTCTGCACAGTTCGCGCGGATAGATCGCCCTGGTTGCCTGACCATCAACTAACCACTGCCTTATTGCCTACCTGCCTATCCGCCTATCCAAACCGCACAGGCCGCACGGATAGAATTCCCAAGTCGCGCAATCTGCCACTTTCACTTCACAATTTTCAACACTCCCCCATGAAGTGAGAAGTGG
Source organism: Platanthera zijinensis (assembly GCA_039513925.1). Lineage (NCBI taxonomy): Eukaryota > Viridiplantae > Streptophyta > Magnoliopsida > Asparagales > Orchidaceae > Platanthera > Platanthera zijinensis. Next base: position 93,119,087 of record CM077085.1, read on the forward strand.
CAAGCAACCCCAGCATTTCCCGTAACCATGCACTGTTCCCTCTGATAGTGCCTCCAAGAAGATGTCCAAGACATGGTCCTCGCCTTGCCTATCCTAGACCATAAGGGATCCCTCCAGCATCTCCCAAAAAGAGCAATGCTACAATCTGCTTTCTTTAGCTTTGACCTCCACTTATGCGTCACAGGAGTATCACCAACGACCTTGGGCACAAGGTCCCAAGCCTCCTTGTAACGCCCCCAATTTATCTGCGACTATTTTATTCTCGTTTGGCATTACGGTGATGCGTTTTCGTAGCTTGTGCCATTTGTGGAGTGTGGTTTAGCTCCTTAGAACTGAGTGGCCTATTTTGTAGCCTATGGGCAAGATCTCCCTGGCAAGCCAAGTCGTTTTGGGTGACCCGGTGTGGCCTCTTGGGGGATGCTTGTGTTTTGGATTTAGGTGGGTATAACTCAAGTTCTGTTCGTCGAAAGTTAATTTCGACTTCGCTGTTGCGTTCATAGCATGGGTATTTAGCTACGGTGCGAATTTCGTCGAATTCTGAGGTAATTCGATTTTCTTGTCATTTTGGGTGTGCCATTAGTAAAATCTAATTAGTAACCCTCTTAGTTTAAGTGAACCGGTGGATTGGGAGACGGTTAGGCTGAACATGAGTGGTAAGGCTTATTTATAAAGCTTTGGTTTGAAGTTGGTAGGCCCACTCTCTTCCTTCTTCCCAAGACCGAAACCGCTGCTCCAGTTCGCGGAAAGCAGAGGCGGAAGCGGCGGACTGCCCTAGCCTTTGGACGGCGATTCTGGGAGCTTTCATGGACGGAATTCGTTTCCGAAAGCGGCGTTGGCTTGCTCTCGCTCTGATCTACGTTTCGACGGTAAGAGATTCGATTTTCATGGAGTTTTAGGAGACTTGGATTTTTCGGGTCCTGTGGATTTCCGCCATTTAAGTGCGGGTTGCTTGTTAGGTGCTTTTAGGTGCTGCTACTGCTAGTGCCGAGTGAAGAGGAGGGAAAGTCGTCCAAGCTTCGCCAGAAATTGAGGCAAGTGGTATTCTTGCCCTTGCCATTTTTTATTCTCTTGCTGAATTGAAAAATCCCGGTTAGCCCTAGGGTAGAGGCCAAGCTATTCTTTTATCTTGCTGAATTTTAGGGCTTAGTTTCTCCTAATGAGCCCCCTTCTTTGTGCTGTTGGTGCCCAAACCGCCGGCGTAGTGCCGCTAATATAAAATCCAGATTTCAGTCTGGTTACTGCTTGCGGGTGAAGCCGAGAGAGAGAGTAGGAGGGGGGGGGGGGTGCCTGCTGTGTTTCTGGGAAAGAGCCAGATTTGGACTCTCTATCTGGCCGGCGTTGAGTGTGGTGCACACACTCAAAGCCTTTACGAGTTTGGCATTGAGTGTGGTGCATACACTCAATGCCACAGCTGTAGCTAGTTCGAAATTTGGCTAAGTACTGGGGCGTTTAGTGAGGTGGACTCACTCAACGTTGTAGCTCCTGCTAGCGGCTAAGTACTTTGGCGTTGAGTGAGTCGACCTCACTCAACGCCATTTCCGTTTTGGCGTTGAGTGAGGCAAGCTCACTCAACGCCGCAGTTTTTCCGAGAAGCTAAGTACTTAGGCATTGAGTGAGGTGTGCTGACTTAACGCCACAGCCTTTTCTGAGGCTAAGTACTTTGGCATTGAGTGAGTTGACCTCACTTAACGCCATTTCAGTTTTGGCATTGAGTGAGGTGACCTCACTCAACGCCGTCGCTTTCTGTGCAGCCAAGTACTTTGGCGTTGAGTGAGGTGTGCTCACTCAACGCCACAACCCTTTTCTGAGGCTAAGTACTTTGGCGTTGAGTGAGTCGACCTCACTCAACGCCATTTCCGGTTTGGCGTTGAGTGAGGTGACTTCACTATACGCCGTAAGCAAATTTGCGGCCAAGTCTCATGGCGTTGAGTGAGTGAACCTCACTCAACGCCATTTCTGCTTTGGAATTGAGTGAGGTAGACTCACTCAACGCCACAACCCTTCTTCGCGGCCAGAACTTCTGGCGTTAAGTGAGACGACCTCACTCAATGCCATTGCTATTTTGGCGTTGAGTGAGGTGTACTAACTCAACGCCGCGGTTTTCTTTTGCGGCTAAGTGTAAGGGCGTTGAGTGAGAAGCTTAACTCAACGCCATTGTTGTTTTGGTGTTGAGTGAGGCTAGCTCACTCAACGCCACTTTCTCTGATTGTGGTTAAGTACCAGGGCGTTGAGTGAGTTTACCTCACTCAATGCCATCAGTTTTTTGGCGTTGAGTGAGGCTAGCTCACTCAATGCCAGAGTATTCTTGCGGGAGGCATTGAGTGAGTGAACCTCACTCAATGCCATGCCTGTTTTGGCGTTGAGTGAGGCTAGCTCACTCAACGCAAGAGTTGTTCTTCTGGAGGGCGTTGAGTGAGTGAACCTCACTCAACGCCATGGCTGTTCTAGCGCTGAGTGTGGCTAACTCACTCAATGCCAAGGTCTGGTTAGGCGTTGAGTGGGTCCCACTCAATGCCAAGCCGTGTTGAGTCATTTCAACACTTTTTCCCTACCTCGATTTTTGTTCCCGAGTGAATTCCTTGTTTATGTTTTGAGTTTCCTTGTCGGCCATATTTTTTCTTTCCTAAAGGCCGAATCGTGGGTCGTGGTTAGTAGTGGTGGTTTGGAGCTCTTAAGAGGGGAGGTATTGTGTAATTTAGCCAAGGCCACCCTTTTTTTCTTTTATCTTGCCCCAGGTACGGGCTGGGCAAGGGGGTGGAAGGTCCCTAGTGCTTTCACATGTAGACCCTTGAGCTTTGATTGATTTGGAAATTGTGGTTGGGGGACTGAGTTTGCCTCCAACCCGGATCCACGTTGTTTATTTTGCTACTACCATCTCCCACAGCTTAGGGTGTTAGACGTTTCTTCCTTGGTAGATTGCAGCATTTTGGGCTCTTGGTAGCTTAGTAGACTCTGCAAGAGGTAGTTTCTGGGCAGGGTTGATGCTGTTTCCTCGCACCTAGTGCATTTCTTTTTGTCTTGCCTTGGGGCAGTTGTGACTTTTACTCCTGTGTTTTTTCCTCTTTTCATTTATCATCTGGTAGACACTTTCGTGCAGTTTTCCTTGTTTTGCTTGCTGAGGTATTTTTTCTTCTTTTGAATGCCCCAGGTTCTGAGCAGTAGCCAGTTTGGTGGCTAAGTTGCTGTGGTGTTGCTGGTGGTTTCTTGGACTTTGGAGATCCTTCAGGATTTGTTTAGTGAGGTTGTTTTCTTGCACTTTTCTTACAGACATACATATTTGCCAGTGGGTTCGTGTCAGGTTGTTGGCGCCCACTGGTAGTTTTTACCTTTGTACTAGATATATTACTTTTGCTGCCACCATTTTCTGGAGATAGTCTACTTGCTCTGAGGAGGATTTATGCTAGGTTGCTAGTTATTTTTAAAAACAACAATTATTATTATAAGTATAGCTCATAATCAACATGTTTTATAAAACTCAATCACTATTTTCCAAACAACGTATAAAGATCGTTTTCCTATATATATAGTATAAATTAAATGTAGAGTCTTGCATAGTATAAGTGGTCCTCTTGGGGCTCTTCTGCACTCCTTAGGATGTAAAACCTGAATAAAGTATTTTTCCGCAGCGCATAAGTATAGTTTTAAACTGTGGACTAGGTGATCCACCGAGCCGAGGGATACGACCTCTAAAATATAACTGATTTTCTAATCATTAAACTCATGAATTTCTTTCATAAAGTAAAGTAGATGGTTTTGCCTGAGCGTCATCAGTTATCCCCTGCTTGACGTGGCATCATGACACGTGTTTTCTCATACTCTGATAATTCCTAAATTCGGAGAAAATGCGGGTTGTGACAGTTGGTATCCGAGGGAGGTTGCTTGACAAGTCAGTCAGGCAACCTTCCTTTGATTGCATTAGTAGTTCAGCATCATGTCAATCACACACCAATATGTCATCAGCACGTCTTGGCAAAAGCACGAACACTACACTCATAGCATAACATGAAGTATACGGGGCATATTATGTAGTATGAGATTCATAATATGTGTTCATATATGGATCCACTATAGGGGAAACATGTGAGGGTTATGTAGTATGGGATGCATAACCTCACCACATGGCTGCGGCTAGCTCATTTTCTTTTTCGTTGCATGAGAATTTTATGTAGTATGGGATGCATAACATTTTCATGTGTACGCCGCTCATAACATGCATTATGGCCTTTTTTTTAGAATGCATAACACAAACATGCATAGTATAACAATGCATAAGCACGTGCCAAGCTAAAGACTGGCAGGATGACATATGTACACACATAAGCTTTCAAGTCAAAAATAATATAAAGTCATGCATTCCCGATCTAGGCACATGAATTAGTATGGTGGTGGTTAACCATCCTAGGTTAGGGCATAACATCAAATTTTGTAAAAAGATAAACTCCCAGAGCAAGTTTATCAGCTTTAAGTTTATATCTATATATGTATTGTCTGTACTTGTAGTTGGTTCTAGCCGTTGTACTAGGATCTGACTAATGTTGTTGTGATTTTAGGATGGCGAGACGTCCTTCGACTAGATCGACTCCCCTATCTGAGGGTGAGTCATCTAGAGCGCAGAATGACGCGGTGATCGAGAGCCTGCGGCAGAGTAGCGATGCCATGAGCAGGCAGATGGTGGAGATGCAGGCCCAAATTCAGTCCCCTGTGGCGGTTGTGGCAGGTCAGACTCAAGGAGTGCAAGGCCCTGCAGGGGGGTTAGCTGTCCCTCCTCCACCTGCACCCTTAAGACCTCTAGTGGTGGGGCCAGCAGAGATGGCCTTCATCTCACAGTTTAAGAGGCTGAGCCCTCCCACTTATGATGGGAAGGCAGACTTTATGGTCATAGACGATTAGCTGATCTCTATGGAGGAGATGTTCTCGTACTCCGGGATTGCAGATGACCAGAGGGTGATGATAGCCGCCTATCAGCTTAAAGGTTTGGCTAAGAGTTGGTGGCTGAGAGAAAAGGAGAGCTTGGTAGCCGGATGCTCTTGGGAAGTGTTCAAGGAGATGACGTTGAGGAAGTTATAACCCTCGGTCGAGCGTGACCGCCTTATGAACGAATTCCTCCATCTGAAGCAAATGCAACTCACGGTGGGTGAGTATGAGATAGAGTTCAGCAAGTTGAGCCATTTTGCCCCTGGATTGGTCAGCATTGAGGCTGATCGAGTTAAGCGATTTCTCGGTGGCTTGAGGAGCGAGGTGCAGCAGTTGACCAATACTTATGGGTCAAAGACTTATGCAAGAGTAGTGGAGGCTGCTCTGAAGGTGGAGTCTATTGAGACCGCAAAGAGCAGAGGCCAGCAAATGAGGAAGGACAAGAGAAAGTCCGTGGAGGAGAAGAAACCCCAAGTACCTGGTGCGGCTCCGGGAAAGAAGAGCAAAGTGGTGTGTAGCTTCTGTGGCCGGTCAGGCCACCCTGTCGAGAGATGTTTCATGAAGGCAGCAGCTCAGAGGAAGGAGCAAGTTCATGCAATTCAGGGTGCTCCAAGGAGAGATGTCTCCTATTCTATTTGCAAGCGACCTGGGCATGATGCGGCCTAGTGCTGGTCCAAGGATAAAATCTGCTTTCAGTGTTGGCAGAAGGGACACATCAAGTCTAGGTGTCCTCAGGTCCAGCCTGCTCTTCATGCAGTTCCACTATAGGCATTACCTCCACCTCAGCGTGTAGACAAGGGAAAGGGAAAGCTGAAAGTGATCTCTTCCGAGGAGGCTCAAGCTTCGACTCAGGTCATCTCAGGTTAGTTGTCTTTCCAGCCTGAAGGTTTTGTTCTTGTTTTACTAGAATGTTTGCAGTATTGTTGTGGTAGTTCCTTAGTTATATTTGCTCCTATAGGAAAATTTAAGGTGAAGAATTGCTGGGCGCGTGTTCTGATTGACTCCGGCGCTACCCACTCGTTCGTGGCTAGAGCCTTTGTAGAGTGACATCGGTTGACTTTAGATCGAGTTCGGGATACCTTCCGTGTCAAGTTCCCCTCTGATGAATCTGTGTTGTCAGATTTGGGCATGTTAGATTGCCCTGTTTTGTTGGGGGACTTCCTTGCGAAGGCAGACCTGAAGATGATTGATCTGGAGGACTTCGATGTTATTCTGGGTATGGACTGGCTGTCTAGGTATGATGCAGTCATTCAGTGCAAAGGGAAGCGCTTGGACTTCATCAGGGACAACGGTCAGCCCGGAAGCGTGTATGCTGATCTGCGCTAGGATTCTCCTGTCATCTCTGCGGTATGTGCTCAGAAACTGTTTCTTTCAGATTGTTTTGCTTATTTGTTCTCGATGGTTGGGACCGCTGTTAGTGTACCGCGCTTGGAGGAGATTCCAGTTGTTCGTGATTTCGCCGATGTTTTTCCGGATGATCTTCCTGGTCTTCCTTCCGAGCGGGATGTGGAGTTTGTGTTTGATTTGGAGCCGGGTACGCGTCCTATTGCTAAGGCACCGTACCGGATGGCTCCTCGTAAGTTAGAGGAGTTGCGAGTTCAGTTGGATGAGCTGTTGGCAAAGGGATTTATCAGGTAGAGTTCGTCGCCTTAGGGTGCTCCTGTGCTGTTAGTGAAGAAGAAAGATGGGTCGATGTGGCTTTGCATCGACTATAAGGAGTTGAACAAAATCACCATTAAGAACAGGTACCCTCTGCCGAGGATCGATGATTTATTTTACCAGTTTCGCGGTAGCAGGAAGTTCTCCAAGATCGATCTTCGTTCTGGCTATCATCAGCTCAGGATCCGTGAGGTAGATATTCCACGGACTGCGTTTAGATCGAGGCATGGACACTTTGAGTTCTTGGTGATGTCATTTGGTTTGACCAACGCACCATCAGCCTTCATGGATATGATGAACCGGGTGTTCAAGGATTTCTTAGACAAGTTCGTGGTGGTCTTTATCGATGACGTGTTGGTTTATTCTCGCAGCGCTGAGGAGCATGAACAGCATCTGCGCTTGGTTCTATCGGAGTTGAGGGATCACAAGTTATTCGCCAAGCTGAGCAAGTGTGAATTTTGGTTGCCTCAGGTTGCATTTCTAGGCCACGTGGTGAACAAGGAGGGGATCTCGGTCGACCAAGAAAAGATCGCAGCAGTGATGGATTGGAGTAGGCCGAATACGCCTAAAGAAATCAGGAGCTTCCAAGGGTTGGCTGGCTACTACAGGAGGTTCGTGGAGGGTTTCTCTTCCCTAGCTTCACCTTTGACCAAGCTGACTCAGAAGAACGTGGCTTTTGTTTGGAGTGAGAAGTGCGAAGAAGCCTTTCTGGAGTTAAAGAAGAGATTGCACACTGCTCCCGTTCTGACCCTGCCTACTGAGGGTGTGGATTATGATGTATACGTGGATGCTTCGCATGTAGGTCTGGGATGCGTATTAATGCAGGTTGGAAAGGTGATTGCCTATGGGTCAAGGCAATTAAGACTCATGAGAAGAATTATCCTACGCATGACCTTGAGTTTGCAGCGGTAATCTATGCGTTGAAGTTGTGGAGGCATCTACTTTATGGGGCTCAGTACAAGATCTTCATTGACCATAAGAGGCTGAAGTACGTGTTCACGCAGAAGGAGTTGAATCTGCGCTAGCGGCGGTGGCTAGAGTATGTGGCCGATTATGATGTAAAGATCCAGTATCATCCAAGCAAGGCCAATGTGGTGGCCGACGCCCTGAGCCGAAAGACGGGAAAGATCTTTAACCTCTCCGCCGATCGTTAGTGGAGGAGTTCCTCCTTATGGATATATCAATGGGATGCTGTGGCTTGCAGAGTAGTTTATCAGTGGCAGAGCCGTCTTGTATTTATTTGACCAGACTGCACCAGAAGGACGATCCGAATCTTCTGCACTTATTCACCAGGACCGAGAAGGGGGAGTTGCCAGACTTTGCTATCGATGATGCGGGTACTTTGAAGTAACGCGACAGATTTTGCATCCCCGCTGTTGGGTACATAAGAGGTATGATTTGCAGAGAGGCTCATGGATCCAACGTTGCCTACCATCCAGGATCTACGAAGATGTATCGTGACTTAAAGCAAATTGCCTGGTGGTATGGCATGAAAGGTTATATTGACCGATTTGTTGCCGAGTGCCACACTTGCAAGCGTGTGAAGGCCGATCATGGAAGGCCTGGTGGCAAGTTGACTTCGTTAGAGATCCCGACTTGGAAGTGGGAAAGTATATCTATGGATTTCATCACGGGCTTACCGAAATCCCCGAGGGGATTTGATTCTGTTTGGGTTATAGTGGATAGACTGACGAAGTGTGGTCACTTCGTGCCATATAAGATTGATTACCCGATGAAGAAGATAGCAGAGTTGTACTTGAATGAAGTCATCCGACTGCATGGTGTGCCGGTTAGCATCATTTCTGATCGAGACTCCTGGTTTACTTATCATTTTTGGCAGAGTCTGCAGGAGGGTTTGGGTACGGATCTAAGGTATTCTACTGCTTACCACCCACAGACCAATGGGCAGATGGAGCGGGTGAACCAGATAGTTGAGGATATGATCCGATGCTATATTTTAGACCCCGGTGGAGCGTGGGATGAGCGGCTGCGACTTATGGAATTTGCATACAACAATAGTTATCAGGAGAGCTTGCAGATGGTTCCGTTCGAAGCCTTGTATGGGAGGCGCTGCATAACTCCGTTGTTTTGGGCTGAGGCTGGTGAGAGGCCTTTATTGGGTCCTGATTCGCTTGAAGAAATAGAAGTCGCAGTGAAGCTTATTCGAGAGAAGCTTCGTATAGCTCAGGAGAGGTACGAGAAGAACGCCAATCGGCGTAGGTCTGCCTTGGAGTTTTCTGTAGGGGACCTTGTATTTCTTAAGGTTTCCCCGATGGTGGGTGTAAAGAGGTTTGGTAAGAATCAGAAATTGGACCCGAGGTATGTGGGCCCGTTTAAGATTATGGAGCGGATTGGCGTGTCAGCTTATAGGTTGGATTTGCCAGCAAACTTCCCAGATGTTCATATGTTTTCCATGTAAGCCAATTGCGGAAGTGTGAGCGCAGCAGTGGGCAAGTCTTGGATTTTGTGCCCCAGTTAGATCCCAACCTCTCTTTTGTTGAAGTGCCGGTCCGTATTTTGGATACTCAGGAACGGGTGCTGCAAAAGAAGTCCATTCCGATGGTGAAAGTTCTATGGAAGAATCATGATTGTGAGAGCGCGACTTGGGATCTAGAGTCGGCCATGAGAAAGGATTACCCTCACCTGTTTCCCTGATTTGATCGGTATGTTTCCCTTCTTGTAACTCCTGTTTGTTACTTTTTTCCTTCTATAGTAGAAGTGCTGTGCGTAAAGTTTCGGGACGAAACTTTCTTTTAGGGGGAGTGACTGTAATGCCCCCGATTTTTCTGCGACTATTTTATTCTTGTTTGGCGTTACGGTGACGCGTTTCCATGGCTTGTGCCATTTGTGGAGTGTAGTTTAGCTCCTTAGAACTGAGTGGCCTATTTTGTAGCCTATGGGAAAGATCTCCCTGGCAAGCCGAGTCGTTTTGGGTGACCCGGTGTGGCTTCTTGGGGGATGCTTGTGTTTTGGCTTTAGGTGGGTATAACTTGAGTTCTGTTCGTCGAAAGTTAATTTTGACTTCGCCGTTGCGTTCATAGCATGGGTATTTAGCTACGGTGCGAATTTCGTCGAATTCCGAGGTAATTCGGTTTTCATGTCGTTTTGGGTGTGCCATTAGTAAAATCTAATTAGTAACCCTCTTAGTTTAAGTGAACCGGGGGCTTGGGAGACGGTTAGGCTGAACAGGCATGGTAAGGCTTATTTATAAAGCTTTGGTTTGAAGTTGGCGGGCCCACTCTCTTCCTTCTTCCCAAGACCGAAACCGCTGCTCCAGTTCGTGGAAAGCAGAGGCGGAAGCGGCGGACTGCCCTAGCCTTCTGACGGCGATTCCGGGAGCTTTCGTGGACAGAATTCGTTTCCGAAAACGGCGTTGGCTTGATCTCGCTCAGATCTACGTTTCGACGGTAAGAGATTCGATTTTCGTGGAGTTTTAGGAGACTTGGATTTTTCGGGTCTTGTGGATTTCCGCCATTTAAGTGAGGGTTGCTCGTTAGGTGCTTTTAGGTGCTGCTACTGCTAGTGCCGAGTGAAGAGGAGGGAAAGTCATCCAAGCTTCGCCGGAAATCGAGGCAAGTGGTATTCTTGCCCTTGCCATTTTTTTTCTCTTGTTGAATTGAAAAATCTCGGTTAGCCCTAGGGTAGAGGCCAAGCTGTTCTTTTATCTTGCTGAATTTTAGGGCTTAGTTTCTTCTAATGAGCCCCCCTTCTTTGTGCTGTTGGTGCCCAACCCGCCGACGTAGTGCCGCTAATATAAAATCCAGATTTAAGTCTGGTTGCTGCTTGCGGGTGAAGTCGAGAGGGAGAGTAGGAGGGGGGGGGTGCCTGCTGTGTTTCTGGGAAAGAGCTAGATTTGGACTCTCTGTCTGGCCGGCGTTGAGTGTGGTGCACACACTCAAAGCCTTTGCGGGTTTGGCGTTGAGTGTGGTGCATACACTCAATGCCACAACTGTAGCTAGTTCGAAATTTGGCTAAGTACTGGGGCGTTGAGTGAGGTGGACTCACTCAACGCCGTATCCCCTGTTAGTGGCTAAGTACTTTGGCGTTGAGTGAGTCGACCTCACTCAACGCCATTTTCGTTTTGGCATTGAGTGAGGAAAGCTCACTCAACGCTGCGGTTTTTCCGAGAAGCTAAGTACTTTGGCGTTGAGTGAGGTGTGCTCACTCAACTCCACAACCTTTTCTGAGGCTAAGTACTTTGGCGTTGAGTGAGTCGACCTCACTCAACGCCATTTCGGTTTTGACGTTGAGTGATGTGACCTCACTCAATGCCATCGCTTTCTTTACAGCCAAGTACTTTGGCGTTGAGTGATGTGTGCTCACTCAATGCCACAACCCTTTTCTGAGGCTAAGTACTTTGGCATTGAGTGAGTCGACCTCACTCAACGCCATTTCCGATTTGGCGTTGAGTGAGGTGACTTCACTCAACGCCGTAAGCAAATTTGCGGCCAAGTCTCATGGCATTGAGTGAGTGAACCTCACTCAATGCCATTTCTGCTTTGGCGTTGAGTGAGGTAGACTCACTCAACGCCACAGCCCTTCTTCGCGGCTAGAACTTCTAGCGTTGAGTGAGACGACCTCACTCAACGCCATTGCTGATTTTGCGTTGAGTGAGGTGTACTCACTCAACGCCGTAGTTTTCTTTTGCGGCTAAGTATAAGGGCATTGAGTGAGTGAGCTTCACTCAATGCCATTGCTGTTTTGGTGTTGAGTGAGGCCAGCTCACTCAACGCTACTTTATCTGATTGTGGTTAAGTACCAGGGCGTTGAGTGAGTGTACCTCACTCAACGCCATCGCTGTTTTGGCGTTGAGTGAGGCAAGCTCACTCAACGCCAGAGTATTCTTGCGGGAGGCGTTGAGTGAGTGAACCTCACTCAACGCCATGCCTATTTTTGCGTTGAGTGAGGCCAGCTCACACAACGCCAGAGTTGTTCTTCGGGAGGGCGTTGAGTGAGTGAACCTCACTCAACGCCATGGCTGTTCTGGCGCTGAGTGAGGCTAACTCACTCAACGCCAAGGTCTGGTTAGGCGTTGAGTTGGTCCCACTCAACGCCAAGCCGTGTTGAGTCATTTCAACACTTTTTCCCTACCTCGATGTTCTTTCCCGAGTGAATTCCTTGTTTTTATTTTGAGTTTCCTTGTCGGCCATGTTTTTTCTTTCCTAAAGGCCGAATCGTGGGTCGTGGTTAGTAGTGGTGGTTTGGAGCTCTTAAGAGGGGAGGTATTGTGTAATTTAGCCAAGGCCACCTTTTTTTCTTTTATCTTGCCACAGGTACGGGCTGGGCAAGCGGGTGGAAGGTCCCTAGTGCTTTCACATATAGACCCTTGAGCTTTGATTGGTTTGGAAATGATGGTTTGGGGGCTGAGTTTGCCTCCAACCCGGATCCACATTGTTTATTTTGCTACAACCATCTCCCACAGCTTAGGGTGTTAGACGTTTCTTCCTTGGTAGATTGCAACATTTTGGGCTCTTGGTAGCTTAGTAGACTCTGCAGAAGGTAGTTTCTGGGCAGGGTTGATGCTGTATCCTCGCACCTAGTGCATTTCTTTTTGTCTTACCTTGGGGCAGTTGTGACTTTTACTCCTGTGTTTTTTCCTCTTTTCATTTATCATCTGGTAGAAACTTTCGTGCAGTTTTCCTTATTTTGCTTGCTGAGGTATTTTTTCTTCTTTTGAATGCCTCAGGTTCTGAGCAGTAGCTAGTTTGGTGGCTAAGTTGCTGTGGTGTTGCTGGTGGTTTCTTGGACTTTGGAGATCCTTCGGGATTTATTTAGTGAGGTAGTTTTCTACACTTTTCTTACAGACATACATATTTGCCAGTGGGTTCGTGTCAGGTTGTTGGCGCCCACTGGTAGTTTTTACCTTTGTACTAGATATATTACTTTTGCTGCTACCATTTTCTGGAGATAGTCTACTTGGACTGAGGAGGATTTATGCTAGGTTGCTAGTTATTTTTAAAAACTACAATTATTATTATAAGTATAGCTCATGATCAGCATGTTTTATAAAACTCAATCACTATTTTCCAAACAACGTATAAAGATCGTTTTCCTATATATAGTATAAATTAAATGTAGAGTCTTGCATAGCATAAGTGGTCCTCTTGGGGCTCTTCTGCACTCCTTAGGATGTCAAACCTGAATAAAGTATTTTTCCGCAGCGCATATGTATAGTTTAAAACAGTGGACTAGGTGATCCACCGAGCCGAGGGATACGACCTCTAAAATATAACTGATTTTCTAATCATTAAACTCATGAATTTCTTTCATAAAGTAAAGTAGATGGTTATTCCTTAGCGTCAGCAATTATTCCCTGCTTAACGTGGCATCATGATGCGTGTTTTCTCATACTCTGATAATTCCTAAATTCGGAGAAAATGCGGATTGTGACACTCCTCTCCCTTGAGAATAGTCACATCCTCAACCTTGGTGTCAACCACCTCCTTGAATCCAGCGGTGTCTTCACAGCTAGAAGATCCTTACTCGATCTGAGGGCCTACATGGAAACCTGAGATGAAGCTCACCGAGTTTCCTTCACTATATCGAGCTGGTGGGTTGGTGATCCTCTTCGATCTCCGAAGACCTTATCATTGCTAACCACCTCCGCTGCAACTCCTGAACCAGCTCCAATCCCGGGAAAACCTAGAGCATCGCTCACCTTGCTATCTGAACAAGAAGCCACCGCCTTGGAGCTAGAAGTACCTAGAGCATTGCTCCCCCTGCTTCCTGAAACACAGGCACCTGGAGTACAAATCCCCTTGCTTCCTGAACCAGAAGGCACCGTCTTCAAACCAGAAGCACCTGCAGCATCACTCCCCCTACTTCCTGAACCTGATGACTATGCCCTGGAGCTAGAACAGCTTAGAGCTCCTGGTGACTCAGGCAACTTCAACTATACCTTTGCAGCAGCCTCCTCATGCCCATTATCTAACCTGCTCACCTCTAGCTCAACATGTGAGCTATCCCAGTTAGACGTCAGCTCATCGAAGACAACATCTCTCGACATGATGAACTTCTTCATTACTGGATCCATTCACCTCCATCTCCTCTTCCACTCATCATACCCAACGAAGACTAGCTTCGTCTTGAGAGCACCAGGAGATTGTACATAGCAGGTAGAACCAAACACTTGAAAGTGCTTCACACTGGGCTTTACCCCGAACATCAGCTCATACAGAGTCTTCACATTGATCGGATCTAGAGGCATCCGATTGATAACATGCACCACACAAACCATCCCTTCTGCACAAAAGGCCTTAGGAACGCCTTTGCATCGAAGCTAACACTTGCAGGTCTCCGTTAACAAATGGATCATTTGATCGTCAACACAACCTTGTTGCGAAGTATCTCCACAAGAGAGCTCTCTCCGAATGTCATGCTTTCTTCAGAAGTTAAAGAACTCAGCAGAACCGAAACCATATCCAATTCCTACTCTCAACTTCTTGATCCACAAGCCAAGCTGAATCTCCACAAGCTTCTTGAACTCCACAAACAAGCGAAACATGTTCGACTTCTCCTTCATGAAGTATACCAAAGCATACCTTGAGTAGTCATCAACCAATAACAACATATACATGCTGCCTCCAAGACTGGTAGTGACGGTCGGTCCCAGCAACCTCCCATGGATAATCTCTAATGGCCTTTTGCACCTTGTCTTTGCCTTATCAACCTTGAAGCAACCAGCTTCTTCGGGTTGACATTCCGTACAACCACGACTGTCCCCGAAGGATACCAAGTTAGGCAAGCCTCCTACAAGACTTTTCACCGCCATTGCTTTCAGCTTGTCCATCCCCACATGACCAAGTCTTTCATGCCAGATAGCTGCACTATCAATGGTCTTCATCCGATCAGAACTTGTTTACGTCTCAACTAAGTTCTTCCCCTTACAACATTGCCTATCCGCCATCCCGCAGAGACCGCACAGTCCGCTCCCCCAAGTTTGCAGCCAAGGCACCAAGCCAACTGCCGAACTCGGCGGACAATGAACGTAGTCTGCCCACCTTGCGGACGCAGCATCAGTCCGCATAACTCCTAGTCCGCAGCTAGACATCAATCTGACAACTGCCAGACTCAGCGGACAAGGCTCTAGTCCGCGCGCCGAGGTGGACACTTCTCCAGTGAACATTCGCCAAGAAAGCAGCCAACCCTCAGGGCAACACTTGCCGAGCTTGGCGGACTGAGAAGCAGTCCGCGCACTACTGCGCGATATCTCCGGACTGAGCCAACCATGGACTTGGTTCAGAACCAACCAAGTCCACACCACTGGCCACCAGGGCTAGTCCGCACTTACTGGCGGACACTGGTACCAGCATGCCAAGCTCGGCGAACTCCAGCATCAATTCGCCCTAACCGGCGAACCCTGCGGCTATCACCAGCCGCACCATAAGAGCTAGACCAAGGCATCTGCCATACCGGTCTGCCGAGATCCAGTTCAGTCTGCACCATGCCAGACACCGCAGATAGAAAACCTATTCACTCGGTTACCATCTGGGAACATCCTGCTGTCTGAGCAAAAACCGGTCTTGCTGGCCGCCTCCTCTGTTCGCACAGACCGCGCGAACAGACCGCCAAGGCCGCCACTTCCAGCACATCCACAGACGTGATAAACTGCTAGTCCTGTCCGCGTAGTCCGTGCGGACAGATCGCCCTGGTTTCCTGACCATCAGCTAACTGCTGCCATATTGCCGACCTGCCTATCCGCTTATCCAAACCGCACAGGCCGCGCGGATAGAATTCCCAAATCGTGCAATCTGCCACTTTCACTTCATAATTTTCAACAATAGCTGACTGCCCAGTGAAGAGAGAAGAGGATGGTGAGAAGAAGCACCACCATCAGCATAAGGGGAAGAAAGAAAAGTACTTTGTGGCTAAAAAGAAGAAAAGCTAGACTGACTCCTCCTCCTCAGAGTTAGAAGATGATGAAGAAGAAGCCTACATAGGGCTGTTCTTTGCTGAAGAAGAAGCTGAAGAAGCAACCTTCATTAGGATGCTTGCTGCTATTGCAGACGAATCTGATGAAAATTATCCTGTTGCAAGGATTGAAATCAGGGCCCCTCTATCCCAATCAGATGGTGATTCAAAGGTGGAAGAAGAAGAAGAAAGCTGCTGCCATGGGCTGATGGTCATGATTGATGAAGAATCCAGCCATAATCAACCTTGTAAACAAAAGGTACAATCTCTGTCAAAGTCTTCTTCTGAGTAACCTTGTAAGGCAAGTCCAGATTCTAGTACTTCTGCATCAAGTGATGAAGGAGATTCTGAATCTGAGGAAGATGTCAATTATTTAATTGACAAATATGGTGTCCTTCTAAGTGCTTTCAGGAAAAGCAAATTGTTGGCTAAGAAGCAAGCTAAGGAAATTTCCTCCCTTCAGTTTCCTGCTTCCAAGCATACAGAATCAGCTTCCCTGCTGGATCTGAAGATGAAGGAAATCAGTGAACTAGAAACTATTTCCTTCATTCAGATTGGAACCATTGAGTACCAAGAAAATAGGATAATGGATCTTGATGAATTGCTCGGGAGGGAAAAGAGGATAGTGGCTAGTTATTCAAAGCCAAGTTCAGTGCTTCCTTTGATAGACTCCTTCTCCTCCCAAAAGGGTAAGAAGGGGTTGGGATTCAAGGGAAGCACAAGAGTTACCAATCCCAAAGGAAAGGGCAAAGCTCGAGTGAACCAATTGCCTCCAAGCCTCCTATTCCATTCAAGAGAGTTCTGCTACCTTCTAATAGGTATTACCAAGAGAGCATTTATGGTCAATGGAAGAATGGTATGTTGGAATACCCTATTACTGATTTGGGTAAGGATCACTATGTCCCTAGGAATTTGTTTTGACCTCATTGTATAGTTTTAAAGGTCAACTAGAATAGGTCTAAGGCTTAGAACTTAGGTTTGAAAGCTGCCCCCAAGACCTTCTAGATTCAGAATACAAGTGCAGGAGACTGTTGAAGTGTGACCGGGCGGTCTGTCTTGGCGAGTTGGAGACCGCGCGGTCTGACGGTCTCACTCAGCGGTTTGGTTGCTGTGCTGTTGCTGTCTGGTTGCCGAACGGTCTGGCGGTCTCCCCTGGCGGTCTCCTCTGGCGGTCTCTCTCTCTCTCTCTGGTGGTAGCCGTGCGGTTAGCCCTTCTGTCTAACTGCGCGGTCTGTGCGGTTTGATCTGTATAGTCCGCTTAGTCCTGTAAATTTTTAGTCCCACATCTCTTATTTGTATTCTCTCTTCTCTCCTCCATTCTATATAAGGGAGGGCATACCTTTGTAATAGATACCTTTTTCTGATAATAAATTTCAGTTATACCCGTTCCGGCTTGTTTTTAGTTCGTTTCTAACATGGTATCAGAGGCATCGGTCATTGGCTCCTGATTCTGTCCGCCCTGTTCGCGCGGCTTTCTTCCTCTTCTCGCGGCCTGTTTCCGCGGCTTGTTTCTTCCGCTTGTTTTTTTTTTCTCGCGGCCTGTTTCTGTTGCTTGCTTATTGCGACCTATTCTAGTCGCCGCTCCCTCCTTCTCTTCTCTAGTCGCCGCGACCTGTCTCCGCGGCCTCTTTTGCCTTGGTTGCCTTTTGCGACCTGTCTCCTGATATCCTCCAATTCTGTTCGCGCGGTCTGTCTGCTAGCCGCCCGACTTCTCTCCTCCTGTTTGGTTCTGCGGCTTGGTCGTGGCTTTTCTGGCCGCTGGTGTCTGCCATCGTGACCGCTGCAGATCTTTTCTTCCTATCCGCGCGATTTCTCTCTGTTCGCGTGTGTTCTTCCTTGTTTAGGCGGCCTCTCTGCCCTTCTTCCTTCGCCGCCCTCTCTTGTCCCCGCGACCTGTCTCTTAGTCGCAGCGGCTTGTTTTTCCTCTGTGCAGCTCTTCCTTTAGCCGCTCCTGCCTGTTAGTCGGCGCGACCTCCTATTATGTCGCGCGGCTTGTGCTTCCCTTTTGCCTTGCTCTGCATCTTGGTCGTGGCCCTTCTTGCCGCTGGTGTGCTGTCACCGTGACCGCTGCAGTTCTTTTGTTCCTCCTGTCATGGATTCCATAAACTCCTCCGAGCCGCTCGCCTCGGTGGTCACGTCTTCTGGTAGTGCCCACGTTGTTACTCAAGGGAAATGGCTGATCGACACCGGTGCTACTAATCATATGACCGGCAATCCCCAGTGTTTTTCTCTCCTAGAAACACATGGTCGGTTGCCCCCGGTTACTCTCGCTGACGGCTCTTCATCGTCGGTTCATGGGACGGGAATAGTCCGTGTCTCTCCGTCTCTTCGTTTGGAGGATACTCTCTACGTGCCCAAGTTCCCATGCAACTTATTATCTGTTACCTCTCTATGCAAGCAATTACAATGTTCTGTTACTTTTACTTCTACTAATTGCTCTTTTCAGGATCCGGCCTCCCAACGGACGATTGCTACTGGGACTGAGAGTGGCGGCCTATACTTCCTGGACAACATTTTCGCTTTCCCCACCTTCTCATCCACCTCCACAGATCTTCTCCAATGGCATCTCCGCCTTGGTCATGCTCCTCCTCATCTTCTTCGTCAACTTCTGCCCCACCTTCCTCCACAAAGTCCTCCGCTCAACTGTGAGGCCTGTCAGCTTGGCAAGCATCACCGCTCCTCCTTCCCTCCAAAGCACGTTCGTGGATCCACCCGTCCGTTTGATCTCATCCACTCCGATATTTGGGGTCCTTCTCCTACTCCTACCGTTGGTCGGGGTAGTTCATATTTTGTCACATTCATTGATGATTTCTCTCGCTGTACGTGGGTGTATCTGTTAAAAGATCGCTCCGAATTATTCTCTGTCTGGACATCCTTCTATCTCATGATCAAGACTCAGTTTGATGTTTCTATTAAAGTTCTTCGATCTGATAATGCCAAAGAATATCTCAGTCATGATTTCTCTGTCTTCTGCATGCAATATGGGATTATTCATCAAACTAGTTGTGTCTATACTTCACAACAAAATGGTGTGGCAGAACGCAAAAACCGTCATCTCCTTGATGTCGCTCGTTCCTTGATGACCCAGATGCATGTTCCTCGCTCCTATTGGGGCTATGCTGTTCTCCTTGCCTGTTACCTCATCAATCGCATTCCCTCCACCGTTCTTCACGGAAAAACCCCATTCTCCATTTTGTATTCGGGCAAGGAGCCGTTTCCCCTCCCTCTCCAAATATTTAGATGCACTGCTTTTGTGCATGCCCCCTCTGCCACCCGTGATAAGCTATCCCCTCGCTCCACCAAATGTATCTTTCTGGGATACTCCACCACTCAGAAAGGGTATTGTTGCTTTGATCCCATCCTTCGTAAGCAGTTCGTTTCTGCTGACGTCACCTTCTTCGAGAATACCTCCTACTTCTCGGCTGACTCCTCTCCTCCTCTCCCATCTTCTGATTCTCCTGCTGTTCCCTTTGTTCCCTCGTTTCCTACTACGATATTCACCCCTACTCCATCTCCGTCCACTCCTCCCACTCCGCCGCCGTCTCCCTCTTCTCCACCACCGTCTCCCGCATCTCCGCCGCCGTCGCTCTCTACTCCCGGGCCAGCTCTCTCTGCCACGGATGCTCCGGATGCCGAGTAACTTGCTGACCTGGATCTTCCTGTAGCTCTTCGCAAAGGGGTGCGGACGTGTACCCTACACCCCCTTACTGCCGTTGTTTCGTATGATCGTCTTACCCCTTCTCACAGGGCCTTTGCTCTAGCTATCTCTGCCACTGCCACGCCCCGCTCTTACCAGGAGGCCCTTGCTATTCCTCACTGGAAGATGGCCATGGATGAGGAAATGGCCACCCTAACGGAGCGGGGTACCTGGACTCTTGTTCCTCCTCCCTTCGGTACTGATGTCGTTGGCTGTCGCTGGGTCTTTGTGGTGAAATTTTCCCCGGATGGCACTGTGGACCGTTATAAAGCTCGCCTTGTTGCTAAGGGCTTTACTCAGACCTATGGAGTTGATTACTTTGACACCTTCTCTCCCGTGGCTCGTCTCAGCACTATACGGGTTCTTCTCTCTGTGGCGGTCAATAAAGACTGGCCAATTTCCCAGCTGGATGTAAAGAATGCCTTTCTTTACGGTGATCTTCAGGAGGCCGTCTACATGGAGCAACCTCCTGGGTATGTTGCTCAGGGGGAGACACGAGTATGCTGGCTGCAGAAGGCAATCTATGGCCTCAAGCAGAGCCCTCGAGCTTGGTTTGACAAGTTCAGCGGCATCGTGGCGGCCGTTGGTTTTGTGCGCAGCTCTGCTGATCACTCTCTATTTGTTCGCAAAACCTCCTCGGGACTGGTGGTTCTTGCAGTTTATGTTGATGACATTCTTCTCACTGGCGATGATCAGGAAGGGGTAGCCTTGACAAAGCGGCACCTTCGTCAACATCTAGTCACGAAAGACATGGGCTCTCTGAAGTACTTTTTGGGGATCGAAATCTCTCGGAAGCCCAACTCCTTAGTCCTCTCTCAGCGTAAGTATGCCCTTGATCTTTTAAAAGAAGCAGGATTGACTGGGGTTAAACCTGCCCGGTGTCCCATGGCTGTTGGAGAAGACAAAACCTGGACAGATGATTCGCCTCTTCTTTCAGATACTACGCGGTACAGGCGACTTGTTGGTAAGCTCATATACCTCACCGTGACCAGGCCCGACATTTCCTATGCGGTGGGCAAGGTGAGTCAATTCATGCAAGCACCCAGGGAGTGCCATCTACAGTCCGCCTTGCGGATCTTGGAGTACGTCAAAGCAGCCCCTGGGAAAGGATTGCTCTTTCAGAAGAATGGTCATCTGAGGGTTGAAGCATACTCAGATGCGAGTTACGCTGATGACAAAGGGGATCGCAAGTCTACCTCCGGTTTCTGCACTTTTGTTGGGGGAAATCTGGTAAGCTGGAAGAGCAAGAAGCAGTCTGTTGTCTCCAGGTCCAGTGCTGAAGCAGAGTATCGGAGTATGGCCTCGACCACTTGTGAGTTAAAGTGGCTTCGGGCTCTTATGCTGTATTTAGGAGAGGTCTACAACCATCCTCTACCTATGTTCTGTGACAACAAGGCTGCTATATACATCTCCAGAAATCCAGTTTTTCATGAAAGAACCAAGCACATTGAGGTCGATTGTCATTTCATTCGTGAAGAGATTTTAAAGGAACAAATTTGCACTCCATTTGTTACTTCTGAGAAAGAGCTGGCTGACATCTTCACCAAGCCAGTATCCGCCTCGTTCCTTCATATTTGTGACAAGCTGGGCATGATCGATATATATGCTCCAGCTTGAGGGGGAGTGTTGAAGTGTGACCGGGCGGTCTGTCTTGGCGAGTTGGAGACCGCGCGGTCTGACGGTCTCACTCAGCGGTTTGGTTGCTGTGCTGTTGCTGTCTGGTTGCCGAACGGTCTGGCGGTCTCCCCTGGCGGTCTCCTCTGGCGGTCTCTCTCTCTCTCTCTGGTGGTAGCCGTGCGGTTAGCCCTTCTGTCTAACCGCGCGGTCTGTGCGGTTTGATCTGTATAGTCCGCTTAGTCCTGTAAATTTTTAGTCCCACATCTCTTATTTGTATTCTCTCTTCTCTCCTCCATTCTATATAAGGGAGGGCATACCTTTGTAATAGATACCTTTTTCTGATAATAAATTTCAGTTATACCCGTTCCGGCTTGTTTTTAGTTCGTTTCTAACAGAGACCAAGGAAACCTTCGTCGAGCTCAGGTCAATGAGGCGTCGTACTCAGTCCGACTATCTCTAAGCTCAGTTCAACGAGTCGTCGAACTCGGTTCGACGATCTTCGAGCTAAGATCGACGTTTCTGTCTCTAGCTTAATCCAAGTCTCTGAGCTCAGGTCGACGATAGTTGAGCTCAGATCGACGATTTCTGTTTTCAGTCTAGCTTCAGTCTCTGAGTTCAGGTCGACGTTAGTTGAGCTCAGATCGATGATTTTCTGAAGAGATCGACGATTTCTGTTTTCAGTCTAGCTTCAGTCTCTGAGCTCTGGTCGACGTTAGTTGAGCTCAGATCGACGATTTTCTGAAGAGATCGACGATTTCAGGATTTCAAATTCAGACAGTTATGGAATTCAATCTGATTTATATCCAACATTTATTTCAAAGGATTTTGTGGCCGTTTCAACTAATCTGGAGCAAGTTTCAAGGAAGACTAAATTGAATGTCTCTTAGGACATTCCTCCAGAGACAGATATCATTTAAGGAAGTCATTTATGACTGATTAACGGCTATCTAGAAGGCTGTTTTTCAGTATATCTCTTCAGAATCATTTGAGAAAAATATATGAGATATTAATCAAGATTTTCAGACACAAGTCTACAGGATTACAAGTTAGAATTCATACAGAACACAAGGAATACAACAATGAAGGAGATCACCATACTGAAAAGAATTTCTCTATTCTTTCAAGATCTCTTCTGATTTAAGTGTTCAAAGGCTTCATCAATCAAGGACTCCAGACACATCACATTTCAGCTTTTGTTGAAATCATTCTTTGCTGGAGATCTCAAACATACTGAAGGCCTATCACCCTGTGCAAAGCTTCTTTTCCTGAACAACTATAAATCTCAGGGGGAGCTTTGACAACAAAAATCCACTAGTCTTCTCTTAGACTGTTGAACAGAGAAGAACAACTTCACCTCTTTTATTTTTCTTTGGTGTAAAAGGGTTACTCAAAACTCCCTTCAAAAGTTTTGTGGTTGGTTTCTGACACCTGGTCAAAACTCTGTGGGTGCAAGACACCTGATCAAAAAATCTGTTTTTGTTTTTGAGCACCTTATCAAAAGCTCATTGGTGCCCAAGACACCTGATCAACTATTCCTGCAGTGGATTCCTACCTAGGGTGGTAGATGAGTGGATGTACCCTGGTTGATTTGGGAACCACCACTACTAGAAAAATGGCTTTTAGCCACGGTTTCTTTTGCCACGGGGGAAAACCGTGGCTAATACTGAAGTATTAGCCACGGTTCCTATTCCGTGGCTAATAAGCTAGTATTAGCCACAGATGACTAATCCGTGGCAAATAACCCGACTTTCTGCCACGGTTTGCCTGTTTCGTGGCTAATAATCTAGTATTAGCCACGTAAGCCTAATCCGTGGCAAAAAAATCGGGTTTTTTTAGTCCCACACTGCCAATAAAAAGTTGGATTTGGGGTTTATATAGCCCATTCAAAATTATTGTTTGAAATAAAATCGGCGCGGCGGCGGCGGCCGGGCGGCGACGGCGACCGAGCGGCGGTGGTCGGGCGGCGGCGGCGGACAGGCGGCGGCGGTGGCGGCCGGGCGGCAGAGGGCGACCGAATATTTTTTATGTTAGGTTTATTACAGGCCCTTTAGCCACGACAATTGAACCGTGACAAATGAGGAACTTTTAGCCACGACAATTGAACCGTGGCTAATAACTTATTAGCCACGGATTCAGCGTGGCTAATACTATTAGCCACGCTTGCATTGCCCACGCCCATTTGCCGTGGGTAGGCCGTGGTTAATAGTTATTAGCCACGGTTTTGGACTTTTATCCACGGAAATCTGCCGTGGCTAAAAGTCTATTTTTTAGTAGTGCACTATAGATCATTGTGTCTTCTGGTTACTGTGTTTTATTTGTTGTGTGCTGTGTTTTTACTTCTTGCTTTAGTTTGTTTCATTCTCTACAAGCACAATACACCTATAAATAAATTAAGTCTTCCACTGCCAATTAATTTTTTATCTGGAAAATTATTTTAATATACTCTATTCACCCCCCTCTAGAGTAAAGGTAGATCTTACTTTCACTTTCAATTGGTATCAGAGGGAGGTTGGTTATTAAACAACTAAATCTTCATCAGATTGGTTGTTCCTACAGGCTAACACCTGAACCAAAAGATCTCTGATAAGATCAATCTTTAATAGAGGGTTATTACTTTTATTATATTTATTTTCATATAAAACCATGGCATAGAACAAAGATTATGCTAGCACCAGACCTCTAGTGTGCAATCTCTCTAACTTTGTACTTTGGAAGGCAAGGATTAAATTATACATGAATTCTATTGATGAAGACATCTTTAATTTTGTTTTGACAGTATGTCTAAGACCTCCAACAAGTACAAGAACAAGTGCTGTTCCACCCCCTTCAGGAATAAATGAAGAAATCAAAAAGTGGAAAGTTGCTGATGCCAAGGCAATGAACATATTGGCCCAGACTATATCTGATGACATATTTCAAAAGGTGGCTGAATACAACTCAACAAAATAAATTTAGGACAAGCTATCTGATCTTGTGTCAGGATTAGCTGATGAAAGAAAGGATAGAAGATCCCATCTTATAACCCAGTATGAGAATTTCAAAAAGGGAGAAACTGAGTCAGTTGCTGACATGTACATCAGACTAAGTCTAATTGTCAGTGAACTGAAGACCTTGAACAAGGAGATCTTATTGACTGAACTCAATGATAAGATCCTAATGTTCTTCCCCAACACTTAGGATTCAAGGATCTGGCCAATCAAGGATGCCAGAAGCCTAAATGAGATCACTACTGAAGCTTTGTTGGTCAAGCTCAAGTCTTATGAGCTGCTTATCAAGAATAGAGAGGAAGAACAAAAGGTTGCTTCTCCAGCAATCAGGAAGGAGAAGACAATAACATTCAAAGCTACAGAAGATCAGCCTGAAGGCAAAGTCACAGGCAATGAAGAGCTGTTGAGCTTACTGGCCAAAATATTTTACAAGATAACCAGGAAAGATTTCAGGAAAAGGTCATCTAGAGGCCATGAAAAGCCAAGGTATGACAAGTCCAGTAACAAAGAAATTATTTGTTTTGGATGCAGGAAACAAGACCACATTGTACCTGACTGTCCAGAGAATCAAAATAAGGACAAGAAAGATAAGAAAGATAGGAGAAGAGACAAAGACTTCAGGAGAAACAACATTGATAAATCCTCATCCAGCAAGAACAAACACACCAGGAAGGGATTTGTAGCTGAAACCTGGAGTGAAACTAAAGAAGAATTAGAGGCATCATCAAGCTCAAGTGATGATGAAGATGATGCTGAAGAGAAGGAGTTCTGCATGATGGCTATCAATGCCTCTCAACATAATTCTGATGCAGAACAAGAGTCAGAATCTGAATCTGAACATGAAGCTGAAGAAGATCAGGTAATAGATTCTTTTGATTTCAATTCAGAGGACTTTAGATCTGAATTTAAGGCACTTTGTTTAGACCTGCTAAAGTCTGAGAAAGAGATTATCTCTCTCAGAAATCAATTGTCTGAACATAACACTTTAAAATCAGATAACCTAAAACTCTCTGAGGAGTTGGAATGCTGTAGAGAGGAGATAGCTTCACTAAAATGTGAACTATCTTAGGCAAAGAAGTTTGAAGAATCCCTTAATGGGAGAAGCATCAGACTGATGGACATCACAAGTACAGTGAACTCAAGACTTAATAGTACACTAGGCTTGGGTGCTTAATCCAGCCAACCTATAGTGTTAACAACCCCAATTAAGTTCATCTCAGATAAAGGAAAGGGAGTTGTAGAGGTAGCCAGGAAGAATCCTGATTTACCTAAGAAAAACAAAGTTCAACGGAAAACCTCGAATAAAGCTCGACGATCGTCGAACAGAGCTCAGCGATCTCAAACTGAATCGTCGAACTCAAGTCGACGATCGCTGGACTCTGAACTCTGGCAAAATCGATCTTCGAACGAAGCTCAACGATCTTACCCAAGATCGTCGAACTCAGCTCAGAGATCGTTGAACAGAGATTAGAGCTTTGAACAAATTTTCAAGGGTAAATCAAAATTCGATCCTAGAGGCCCTACATCCCAAAACTTTAACCCTTATACTGAATGGATAATACCTACTAGGAGATATTATCCTGAAGGTTATAAGAGTCAGCCAGGGATGTCTTTTATTTCAGAATTTAAAGGTTATCAACCTAGGCCCAAGGTAAACGGGTCAAAAGCAAATAAATTGTTTTATGTGCAGGTGAAGACCTATCCATCAATAAACCAGCAATGGTATCTGGATAGTGGGTGCTTAAAGCACATGACTGGAAGCAGGTATAATTTAACATCCTTCAAAGCTAAGCTTGGACCCAAAGTCATATTTGGGGATTCAAACTTTGGACAGACCAAGGGATATGGTGCAGTCCAAATAGGGTCAGTCACATTCAAGAAGGTAGCATATGTGGAAGGACTGAAGCATAATTTAATCAGCATCAGTCAACTGTGTGATGAAGGCTACCAGGTGATATTCAACAAATCCTCATACAAAATCAAATCAGAGGACAACACAACTGTGTTGACAGGTAAAAGAAAAGGTAACATTTATCTTGTAGATTTTCATTCAACTAAGGTAGATATTTGTTTGATCAACTCTGTTAGTAAACCAAATGAACTATGACATAAAAGATTAGGACACATAAAACTTAGAACCATTGCTAGGCTATCCAAGGACAACCTTGTTAGAGGACTACCTTCTAGCCCCTACAAGAAGGAAGGACTATGCAGGGCTTGTCAATTAGGCAAGCAAACTAAAAATAGCTTCAAGTCACTTAATAAGAGTGATTCACCTAGGATTTTGTATCTGTTACACATGGATCTTTTTGGACCCATTACAGTACAAAGCCTAGTAGAGAAATCTTACACTTTAGTAGGTTTAGATGACTTCTCTAGATTCACATGGGTGTTCTTTCTGAGGAAGAAGTCTGATAACTTTAAGTGTTTGACAGAGTTTCTCAAATGCATACAGATTGAGTTCAATACTCACATTGCCCATATTAGAAGTGATCATGGGACAGAGTTTGATTCTCTTCTTATGCAAGAGTTCTGTCAGAGTGAAGGGATCTGACACACTTTCTCAGCTCTTAGAACTCCTCAACAAAATGGGGTAGCTGAAAGGAAAAATAGAACCCTTATTGAATCTGCTACTACATTGTTGACAGATGCTCACCTTCCTCTATCCTTTTGGGCAGAGATAGTGAACACCTCAAACTATGTGTTGAATAGAAGTTTGATACATAAGCTGAAGGGCAAGACTCCATATGAATTACTCAAAGGGAAGAAACCTAAAGTAGATTATTTCAAGATTTTTGGTTGCATTTGTTACATACACAATAATGACAAGAAATACATAGCAAAATTTCAGCCAAAGCTGATGAAGGAGTGTTTCTGGGATACTCCATGATCAGTAAAGCTTATAGGGTGTATAACAAAGCTTATCTTAAAATTGAAGAATCTGTATATGTATCCTTTGATGAAACTAACATGTCTTATAAAGAGAAGAATACTTCTACCATAGAACCTTTGCAGGTACATTCTCTTTCAGAAAATTTGGACAGATTACACATTATAGAAAAGGATACAACACATTCACCTATCCAACAAAGAGGTGAAAATAGTGAAGATGAAGAGGATACTCAACATCTTGATACTCAACATCCTGGTGAGAATTATCCTGAAGAGCCAGTTGTTGTTCCACAAGAGGAAACAATAACACAAGTTGGTGAACCATCAACACCCCCAGTTGATTTAGTGACATCAAGAGATCATCCAATCTCCCAAGTGATTGAAGACATCTCAGCTGGTGTGCAAAATAGAAATAAGGTCAACCAAAACCTGATGCACACCTGCTTTTTATCTCAAATTGAGCCTCAATCCATATAAGATGCAGAACAAGATCCACACTGGATCATTGCAATGCAAGAGGAATTACATCAATTTGAAAGGAACAAAGTTTGGGAACTAGTGCCAAGACCAAAGGATCATTCCATTGTTGGAACAAAATGGGTGTTCAGAAACAAGCTGGATGATCAAGGAATCATTGTAAAGAATAAGGAAAGGCTAGTTGCACAAGGATACTCACAAGAAGAAGGAATAGATTATGACCAGACCTTTGCACCAGTTGCAAGGTTGGAGGCCATAAGAATATTTCTAGCTTATGCATCGCACAAGGGATTCAAAGTCTATCAAATGGATGTGAAGAGTGCATTTCTCAATGGAGATATCAAGGAAGAAGTCTATGTTAGACAACCCCCAGATTTTATCTCTCCAACTCATCCTGATTATGTTTTTAAATTGCACAAAGCATTATATGGTCTTAAGCAAGCTCCTAGAGCATGGTATGAGACCTTGGCATGCTTTCTTTTAAAAAATGATTTTATAAGGGGTAGAGTAGACCAAACTCTTTTTATTAGAACCCATAAGTCCCATATCCTACTAGTACAAATCTATGTAGATGATATTATTTTTGGGTCTACTGATTCAAATTTGTGCAAAAGGTTCTCCAACCTAATGCATTCTAAATTTGAAATGAGTAGCATGGGTGAGCTTTCCTTCTTTCTAGGATTGCAAGTCAACCATATGCTGATGGCATATTCATTTCTCAAACCAAGTATGCAAAAGAGTTGGTTAAGAAATTTGGTATGTCTGAAGCATCCTGTATGAAAACACCTATGCCTACTAATGCTGTATTAGATGTTGATGAACATGGGAAACCTGTTGTTCAGACAACATATAGAGCAATGATTGGCTCTCTATTGTACCTTACAACTAGTAGACCTGACATAATGTTTGCTACATGCATCTGTGCTAGATTCCAAGTAAGCCATAGAGAGTCACACCTAACATTAGTAAAAAGGATTCTTAGGTATGTGAAAAGTTGTCCAAATCTAGGTCTCTGGTATCCAAAAGATTCAGGATTTGAATTAACTAGATTTTTAGATGCTGATTATGCTGGATGTAGAGTAGACAGGAAAAGCACCAGTGGAACTTGTCAGTTTCTTAGTGACAGACTTGTCTCCTGGTTTTGTAAGAAACAAACATCTGTGTCCACATCAACTGCTGAAGCTGAATATATGATAGCAGGTAGTTGTTGCTCACAGATTTTGTGGATTCAAAATCAGCTTCTAGACTATGGTTACAACTTAGAGAAGTCAAAAATATTTTGTGATAACACCAGTGCTATCTCTATAGCACAAAATCCAGTCCTCTATAGTAGGACAAAACATATAGAGATTTGGCATCACTTTTAAGGGATAATGTTGAGAAGAATAAAATTGAATTTCAATATATCCCAACTGATTTGCAAAGGGGAGATATTTTCACCAAACCATTGGATGAAAAGAAACACACTTTCTTCCTGAATCAGTTAGGAATGTTAGATGGAGGAAGCTTAAATTAAGATCCAAGATTTTAACACCTTAAAATTGACCAAGACTAGGCTAAAAACTTGATTTTTCTAGTGTCAATAAGTTATTTCTGATCTCTGAACTGCGCTCGACGTTTTTCCCCAAGATCGTCGAACGGAGATCGACGATCACAGCAATCGTCGACCAGAGTTCAGCGTTTTCTAGATAGTGCTAAGCTATCTCCTCCGGTCAGAGATCGTCGAGCAGAGCTCGACGCTCTCCAATATCGTCGAACGGAGATCGACGATGTTGAAGACCCTTCAGATTCCTTTAGAAGCCCAGATCGTCGAACGGAGTTCAACGATCTTTCCTTTTCGACGTCGAACCCTAATAGAATATTCATTTTTCGGCCGTTGTTCTCCTTTTGCACATTCATACTCTTTGCAGAACTTTTCTTTCCCTCCAAACATCTCTGCACTTGGTCTTGTTTGTTCGTTTTTGCAGGTAACAATGGCTGTTTCTGTTGCCGTTCTAGCAGCAATGAAGTTCGACACGGGTTTCGACATCGACATGGACTCTTTTGAGGGCAATGATCAAATTTTCAAAGACATTCTGGAATTATTCAAAGAACAACAGTTGGTTTATATCATGTCCACAAGAATGAAACTAGCGGCAGATGAAATCAAGGAGTGGGTGTATACTGCACATAACCTGGATCAGAACACAGTGGTTGGAACAATATCCGACACACAAGTATCCCTAACACCTGCTCTCCTAACAGAAGTTTTTTAGTTGAGTACTGGGCATGATTCTGTAGAGTTATTTGGAGAGGAATTTGCTAGTATGCAAGATAGAATGGGTCACTCAGCAGCAAACCCTAACAAGCTGCTTAAGAAATATTTGTCAGTAGAATATAGATTCCTAGCAAATGTTGTGGGAAAAGTGTTGCTGGCAAAGCATTCTGCTCATGATACCATCTCTAGGTATCAATTTTGTTTAATGGGTGCATTAGTAGATAAGAAACATTTGAATTGGGGGGGGGGGAGATATTCTTTGATTTAATTAAGAAAAAGGTGAACAAGAATTTTGTGAATTTTGGGATGATTCTAGGCCTGTTTTTGCATAACAGATGCCCTCAGCTACTTGTCTCTAGTGGCATGCACATCAATACCTCCAAGAGGCTATCCTGTGCCCTCTTTGGAAGTGGAACAGGCAAATTGCCAAACCAAGTAAAGCTCCTGCAGTTTCCTCAACTTCATGCACAAGGACTGTACAGGTCACTTCCCCTCAGGCAATTGCCCCCTTGGAAGAATTGCCTGCCTCCTCCTCATCTCCACCATCTTCACTCATTGTTTCTTCTACCATCCCTACATCCACCATCATCACTTCAATTTCATCCCCCATCACAGTTTCATCTCCAATCTCAACTCCTTCACCACCACCATCAACTCTTGTAGACCTTTTCCATCCTCTACACTATTATCCACACCTTGAGGTTGACTCTCCATCCATCTTCCATCCTTCAATCTCTTAGATGACTCCTTCATGGATGATTCTCATTCCTCACCCCTTGAGCCCCCATCATCATCCACCTCTTACCAATAATTACTTCAAGACATTCTAGCTCAACCATCCATCACTCCATCTATGTCCATCCCAGTGAATTCCATCACAACCATCCCCATACCACAACCATCCATTTCACTGCCATCCACATCATTTCTCCACATCTCAGCAGCTCCTCCAACACCATCTACTTCTGCAACCCTATCCTCTACCTCTACTCAAGTATCACTTGAGCAAGGAGGTCTTCCGGCTTTAACAGATAAGCTCTATGAGTTGTTAGCTCCCAGGCTAACACTCTTGCTGGAGACCTCCATGGCTCCACTCCTTCAGTCTATACAGGACCTATCTGCCAAGCTCTCCTCCTTCTGTCCTCCTCAGGCAATCCCTTCTATGGGGTGACTTGATCCAGTGCATACTGAATCTAGGCAGGGGGAGATTCCACATGAAGAAGAGATGCTGCATGCTTCCGATATAGTAGTGCCAGCTGCTCCAGCCTCAGCTCCAGTGCTTTCCTTCAGTACAGTTGACTTTAAGTCACTGCTTTCAGATTTTGATGCTCTCCACATCAGATATCTTCCAGCTCATGAAGATGAAGACCTTACAAAGGCCATTGTGCCTATTTTCAGTTGTGATCCCAGCCTGATATCTTCATATATCAATTCTCTAAAGGCTGTGGAAAGTGTTATTTCTGCTGATATTGTGAATGCTGATTTTGCTGCTGCTGTTGATAAAGTCTGTTCTGGTATTGCTGATGATTTGCTGATGACAGAGGCCAATGATTCAGATCCTGCTGTTCATATTGATGAGCCTGCTGTTACTGATGTTATTGTTTCTGTATCTGATGCTCCTGCTGCCCCAGTTATTTCTATTGCTACTGCTGTTTCTACTAGTGTGTCTGTTAGTGTTGCTTCTGTCACTGCTGCTGCTTCAACTGAACAATCCAAACAACAAAAAGAGTACATTAAAAGGATTGATGAATTGTATGACCATCCTCAGAGCTCAAATTGTGACAAATTTAGAACTGATTCTGATGACTCCTCTGCAACCATTGCAAGGAAGAGGAAAGCCAGAAGCAAAGCTTTGAAAAGAGTTCCTCCAGAGAAAGTAAATGATGATAATTACATTCCATATTATATTCTGCATGACTGTCCTATAACTGAACCTTGGATGCAATTCTCAAAGAACCAGCTGAAGGCAATGAAGAAGAAGAGAAAGTTTGACAAAGGATCATCTCACCATCATCATCCTCCTCCTCCTCCTTCACCAGATGCAGGAACTGGTGGAGGTTCTGCTTCACACTCCTCATATGCTAAAACTCAAAGCTCCTCTCAGATTCAAGACAGATCCCAATCAAGAGGGTATCATCAAAGAGGCTACCAATCCAGGAGAGGCCAGTACAGAGGAAACCAAAGAGGACACACAGCTTATTCTAGAGGACATCCTAGACAACATCCTTATCACAGGGAAGGACAAGGCCCCATTGATTCAACTTCAGGTCCTTTCCCTTACAAGCTGAAAGAAATTGTTACTTCAAGAGCTCCTCCTGTAGATACAATCAATATATATGAACCTTCTGTCCCCTTTGAAGATCCAGAAAACAATCCCCTTTCTTGGACTGCAAGGATGAAAGAGTTGGCTGCTTTGGATCAAATAAAGAAGGCAAGAGAACAGGGAAAAGATACTTCAAATATCACCAATCTATCTGAGCAAAGAAATAAGGAACTTGAAAGATACTCCTCCAGGAAATTCTTTGATCCAGAGAGCTATATGAAGCTGCACCCAGAGGCTGTTGTTCCCAGACCTAAATCTCAAACCTCTCTAGGTGCTGCTGATGATATGAGATCCAAGAAGGAAGCTCTCAATCTATACAGAGAAATTTTATTCAAAAAGAGCAAAGATAAGGAGTAACTGTGTAAGCTGACAGTATATATTTAATTCTGACTATCTGCTGTGATACTATATGTGCTTCTGCAATGCTGCAATTCATTCTTCTGCTATGCTGTATTTGCTTTTATTTCTGCTTATATGCTTTTTAATTCCTATGTCTTGTAAATAGTAATCCTAACCCAAATAGGGGGATATTGTTGGAACACCCTATTATTGATTTGGGTAAGGATCACTATGTCCCTAGGAATTTGTTTTGACCTCATTGTATAGTTTTAAAGGTCAACTAGAATAGGTATAAGGCTTAGAACTTAGGTTTGAAAGCTGCCCCCAAGACCTTCTAGATTCAGAATACAAGTGCAGAAGACCAAGGCAACCTTCGTCGAGCTCAGGTCGACGAGGCGTCGAACTCAGTTCGACTATCTCTAAGCTCAGTTCAACGAGTCGTCG
The DNA here is from genome assembly GCA_039513925.1 of Platanthera zijinensis. NCBI lineage: Eukaryota > Viridiplantae > Streptophyta > Magnoliopsida > Asparagales > Orchidaceae > Platanthera > Platanthera zijinensis. The sequence continues at coordinate 93,151,603 of CM077085.1, forward strand.
AACTCGGTTCGATGATCTTCGAGCTAAGATCGACATTTCTGTCTCTAGCTGTAATCCAAGTCTCTGAGCTCAGGTCGATGATAGTTGAGCTCAGATCGACGATTTCTGTTTTCAATCTAGCTTCAGTCTCTGAGCTCAGGTTGACGTTAGTTGAGCTCAGATCGACGATTTTCTGAAGAGATCGACGATTTCTGTTTTAAGTCTAGCTTCAGTCTTTGAGCTCAGGTCGACGTTAGTTGAGCTCAGATCGACGATTTTCTGAAGAGATCGACGATTTTCAGGATTTCAAATTCAGACAGTTATGGAATTCAATCTGATTTATATCCAACATTTATTTCAAAGGATTTTGTGGCCATTTCAACTAATCTGGAGCAAGTTTCAAGAAAGACTAAATGGAATGTCTCTTAGGACTTTCCTCCAGAGATAGATATCATTTAAGGAAGTCATTTATGACTAATTAACGGCTATCTTGAAGGCCGTTTTTCAGTATATCTCTTCAGAATCATTTGAGAAAAATATATGAGATATCAATCAAGATTTTCAGACACAAGTCTATAGGATTACAAGTTAGAATTCATACATAACACAAGGAATACAACAATGAAGGAGATCACCACATAGAAAAGAATTTCTATATTCTTTCAAGATCTCTTCTTATTCAAGTGTTCAAAGGCTTCATCAATCAAGGACTCCAGACACATCACATTTCAGCTTTTGTTGAAATCATTCTTTGTTGGAGATCTCAAACATACTAAAGGCCTATCACCCTGTGCAAAGCTTCTTTTCCTGAACAACTATGAATCTCAGGGGGAGCTTTGACAACAACAATCCACTAGTCTTCTCTTAGACTGTTGAACAGAGAAGAACAACTTCACCTCTTTTATTTTTCTTTGGTGTTAAAGGGTTACTCAAAACTCCTTTCAAAAGTTTTGTGGTTGGTTTTTGAGACCTGGTCAAAACTCAGTGGTGGCAAGACACCTGATCAAAAAATCTGTTTTGGTTTTTGAGCACCTTATCAAAAGCTCATTGGTGCCCAGGACACCTGATCAACTATTCTTGCAGTGGATTCCTACCTAGGGTGGTAGAAGAGTGGATGTACCCAGGTTGATTGGGGAACCACTATAGATCTTTGTGTCTTCTGGTTGCTGTGTTTTATTTGCTGTGTGCTGTGTTTTTTACTTATTGCTTTAGTTTGTTTCATTCTCTACAAGCACAATACACCTATAAATAAATTAAGTCTTCCACTGCCAATTAATTTTTTATCTGGAAATTATTTTAATATACTCTATTCACCCCCCTCAAGAGTAAAGGTAGATCTTACCCTCACTTTCATGGTAGATCCTCTAGGGTGAACAAAGATGTTCACCACTATAATGGTAACTATAGCAAGGGTGCAAGTTCCTTCAAGGCAGCCCATGAGGAAATTCAAATGGCCCATCATGGACCATTTGTGTTTTGTGCCCCAACCCCTACACTCAAGGGTAAGGAAGTAGCCAGTTCTCAGGATCTCCCAACCCACATTCAGAATAAGGGGAAGTCTGTCAGCCTGTCAGACTTTGGCATATCTGATGCTATCAAGAGTATGCTTTCTAAAAGGAAGACTGCTATTGGTTGGAATCAAGATATCCCAAGTACTTCCACTACTAGACCCTCCTTAGATCAGACTGTGGCTGGAAGATTTAAACATAAGACTGCTACTATACCTTCTACAAAGAGAGCAACTGTCAGCAAAGCTATCATGCTAGCTCAAAAAAGAAAGTACAATATCCATGAGTGTTGGTGCTGTGGTAAAGTGGGCCACTACACTATTGATTGCTCGCACAATCCAAGTGTGCCAAGAGCAACAGTGAGCTTACCTGTCAGAAGAGCTGCAGGTAAGCAGGTTCATTATCAGACTAACTTGCATCTAGGACCCAATAAGAATTGGGGTCCTAAGGTTAACTGATTTATGTCTTACAGGTTAGTCCAAGTGCCCATACCCCTAAATGGTACTTGGACAGTGAATGTTCCAGGCACATAACTAAAACAAAGATCATGCTAAAAGAGTACACTCCAGTAAAGAATAGACCCAAAGTCATCTTTGGTGGTTCATATAGGGGAGTGACTAGAGGTTATGGTAAGATCTCTAATGACATAATCATTATCACAGAAGTAGCCTATGTGGAAGGGTTTCAACACAACCTGATAAGCATTAACCAACTCTATGATCTTGTCTATGACATAGATTTCCACAAGGATGCGTGCCACATTAATAGGTTATGTGACCAAGAGGTCATCTTAACAGGCATTAGGAGTGGAAATGTGTATTGTTTAAATTTCCTTTGTTTAGATAAGGACTCTCCTATATGCCTAGTTGCAAATGACAAAGTCTCATACTGTGTCCATTGACACAAGAGGCTAGCTCATTTGAACTACAAGTCTATTGGGAAACTCTTTAGTGAAGAGTTAGTTAGGAATGGTCCCAAGATCAAATGCACTAAGGAGGGTATCTGCTCTGCATGCCAAAAGGGCAAACAGACCAAGACCTCTTTCAAGAGCATTGGGACCAATTACTCAGTGAGGTGCTTATACCTCTGGCATATGGACTTGTTTGGTCCTATGCCAGTTCATAGTCTTGTTAGGAAAGTCTACACCCTTGTGGTGGTTGGTGACTATTCGAGGTTTATTTGGTTATTCTTACTTAAGTGAAAGGATGAAACCCTTGATGTCTTCAAGACAATTGTCAAACAAATACAGAATGAACTAGACAGTACTGTGGTCAAAATCAGAAGTGACCATGAGACTGAATTTTAGTCTGCAAGCATGACAAGTTTTTGTTAAGAGTAAGGGATTCACCAAGAATTCTCCTCTCCAAGAACACCCCAGTAAAATGGAATTGCTGAGAGGAAAAATAGGACTCTCATAAAAGCTGTAAGGACCTTACTGAATGTCACAACTCTCCCAGAATATTTCTATACTGAGGCAGTAAATACTGTATGTCATGTCCTTAACAGGGTTTCTATCATCAAAAGCCACAAAAAGACTCCCTATGAGATATTGAAGTGCAAAAAACAAACTTATCCTATTTCAGGATCTTTGGTAGCAACTGCTTTGTGCTGAGCTATGGAAATTTCAATGTGACTAAGTTTACTGCCAAGTCCTTTGAAGGGATCTTTGTTGGGTACAACAATCACAACATGGCATATAGAATCTATAACTTGACAAGTCAAGTTGTAGAAGAGTCAGTTCATGTAGTTTTTGATGAATCAAACATGATTAACAGTGAGCTGTTTAGCTCCTCTTCTAGTTCTATAGGTACAAAGTTAATGATGGTCCAACTGACAATCAAGGAAGCTGCTCCATCAATCCTTGTTAAAGCTAAGGAATTGTTCAATTCAGTAGAAGGTCAAGCCACACTTGAAGGAATTAGAGATTAGATAGATGAAGATAATGAATTACATGAAGCTGAAGCTAGATTGCCTCCAGTAGTCATACATCTGAGGGATCATCCAGCTCACCAGATCATTGGTGAGGAATGCCAAGGAGTGTTGACAAGAAGTAGAAGTCTGAATACAATCTTATACTCAAGCTTTCTGTCACAAGTAGAGCCCAAGAAATTTGAAGAGGTTAACATAGACCAGTTCTGGATTGGAGCAATGCAAGAGGAACTGAACCAGTTTAAGAGATGTAAGGTCTGGAAGCTAGTTCCTAGACATAAATGACATAATGTCATTGGAGTCATGTGGATTTACAGGAATAAACATGATGAAAATGACATTATACTCAAGGATAAGGCTAGATTTGTGGCTAAAGGATACATGTAAGAAGAAGAGATTGATTTTGATCAAACATTTGCCCAGTGGCCAGATTGGAAGCTATCAGACTCTTCCTTGCATATGCTGCATTCCAAGGTTTCAAAATCTTTTAGATGGATGTGAAGTCAGCCTTCCTGAATGGTGACTTAAAAGAGGAAGTCTATGTAGAACAACCATCAGGTTTTGTTGATTCTAACTCTCTTGATTTTGTTTATAGACTTAGGAAAACACAATATGGGTTGAAGCAAGCCCATATAGCATGGTATGAGACATTGTATAGCTTCCTCATTGAAAACAAATTATCAAGGGGGAAGATAGACAAGACCCTATTCCTAAGGGTATCGAAGGGAAAGATCATCCTAGTCCAGATATATGTTGATGACATTATCTTTGGATCTACTGATGACAACCTTTGTAGTAAGTTTGCTAAACTTATGCAAGAGAAGTTTGAGATGAACAGTATGGGTGAGATCAAGTTCTTCTTGGGAATCTAAGTTAGACAGACTTATGATGGCTTGTCCATATCCCAGTCCAAGTTCACTAGGGAATTGATTAAAAAGTATGGTATAGAGAATGCCTCTATTATAAAAATTCTTATGGGGTCAAGTATCCCTTTAGGCAAAGATGAAGTAGGGAAACCTGTTGATGAAACTTTATATTGAGGATAATTGGCTCCTTTTTATATCTTACTACTAGTTGGCCTGACATCATATATGCTACATGTATCTGTGCTAGGTATCAAGCCTGCCCTTAAGAATCTTATTACTCTGTTGCAAAGAGAATCTTGAGGTATCTTAAGGGCACACCAGATCTTGGCCTATAGTACCTTAGAAATAGGGATTTTGAACTAACAGGCTATTCAGATTTAGTTTTTACAGGATGCAAAGAGGATATGAAAAGCACTTCAGGCACCTGCCGGTTCTTGGGAGGAAGACTAGTGTCTTGGACCAAGAAGAAACAAACAAGTGTTGCAATATCAACTGTAGAGTCAGAGTACATTTCAGCAGGTAGCTGCTGTGCTCAGTTGCTGTGGATCAAGCATCAACTCCAAGATTACAACCTCAAGATAAGTAGAACTCCTCTTTATTGTGATTCTACTAGTGCCATTTCTATTGCTAGGAATTCTGTCTCACACAACAAGACTAAGCTCATATAAATTAGGTATCATTTCATTAGGGAGCATTTGGAAAAGGAGGACATCAACCTTGAGTTTGTCCGCACAGATAAGCAAGTGGCTGACATCTTTACAAAGCCATCAGATGAAGCAAAGTTCAACACCTTAAAGTTTGAGTTGGGTATGTTGAACTTAGCATAGCTTCAGTTACTCCCTTGGATATTTTTGGTGCAGGATTTGTTCTTCTTGCAAGTGATGAAGACCTTAAGTGGCATGGCGACCAAAGTGTCTATCAGGAACATGATGATAGAGGATGCTTCCATTGATGGGGAGCAAGTACAGCAGCTGTAGGAGCAAATTCAGCCTCATATAGAGAGAAAGCTAGCAGCTACATTAGTGGTATTATCTGCAATCAGATTGGGGGATAAAAAATTCTAAGTACGCCAGCTCCGCCCTGACTATTCAGAAGTCAAAAAGGGGGAGAAAAGGGATCAAGTGGTAGTAAGTTGATCAAGTAATCAGGTGTTGGGCAATATCATGCAAACATTCAGGGGAGAAAAAGATGGTCCCATACAGGGAAATGGGAAGAAGATATTCAAGGAATTCAGGTAATAATATATACCTTGCAACAACTCAGGGGGATTAGGTGATGATCACCATACAAGCAGGAAATGTGGTAACAATCCTAGATCTATTATGTTATAATAGTCTATTTTGTTGCTGCATAAGTTGTGCATATCATTGACTAAGAAATTTTGTTAGAGGGGTTTGACTTCTTTAAATAGGGGGAGATTGTTGGGTCTATTGATCCCAATGTCCCTGATTTGTAAGAAGTCAAACAAGTCAATGACATACAAATATTTGTATTTGATGTATGTTTAAGTCCATGCATGTAGGTTAGTCCTTATCACATTGATTGGACATGTGGACTCAAAGTAGGCTCCTGGTCAGGCAAAAATTCTACTAAGTCCACATGCATTGAGTGGAGCAAGCTCACTCAACGCCAGATGCCTTAAGGGAGGTAGATGTTCAGATAAATTCTGCTAAGTCCACAGGCATTGAGTGAAGCCAGTTCACTCAATGCCATATACCAAAAAGCGCTGAGTCAGGTGAGGACAGTCAAAGCCTTAGCATCGACAAGCAGAAAAACAGACTAAGTCCACAAACATTGAGTGATGTCAACTCACTCAATGCCATGCAGCTTATTCGTCGAGTAAAGCATATTCTGTCAAAGAAAGAGAGATTCTATCAAAGGAAATATGTTTAAGTACAAAAGCATTGAGTGAAGCCAGTTCACTCAACGCCATGCTATTTATGTCAAAACCTTAGAAGAAAGACAAAAAAATCTTTCTAAGTACAAAAGCATTGAGTGAAGCCAGTTCACTCAATGCCAAATGACAGAAGCGTTGAGTCTTGCTACTGCAGTCAGAGCCTAAGAAGAAAGCAGAATTTGACTAAGTCCATAAGCGTCGAGTGAAGCCAGTTCACTCAATGTCTAGTTAAAAGTTGAGGCAGAAGCAAAAAGCATTGAGTGGAGTCAATACACTCAACGCCTTCATACATAGCATAATTATTCTAAGTATAGAAGCATTGAGTGAAGCCATTTCACTCAATGCCTCAGTAGTTGACAGAGTTTAAGATCAACTAAGGCAAATGGCATTGAGTGAAGGCCATTCACTCAACGCTCTCATCACCAAGGATGTAGAAAGGGATAAAGGATAAGCTAAGACAAATGGCATTGAGTGAAGATTTAACACCCCGAAACTCAAAAGAGGAACGGGCAGCGTTTGAAGCCAAGTTTGGGCCCTGGTAAGGGTCACACAGCCTGGGATATGGGCGTGTCTAGGGCCGTGTCGTTCTCAGGTTGCACGATTTTCCATGTGGTCGACATGTTGTAGTCGATGATTGTAGAAGGTCGGGAACACGGCCTGAGACACGAGCGTGTCCAGGACCGTGTCCTTCTCAGGTTGTTTGCCGTGCTATGTCGAGTGAGTTATACGGCCTGGGATACGGGCGTGTCCCAGGGCGTGTCTGGCACACGGCCTGTGACACGGGCATGTCACATGGCCGTGTCCTCTTCGGGTTGTTTTGGGTCCTGTGTCTATTGAGGAACACGACCCGGAACACGGGTGTGTACTGATTGATACGGGCGTGTCAAGGTTGACACGGGAGTGTTTAAGCCCGTGTCTCGTTCGGGATGTGACGGTTTCAACGTCGATTGGGGCACATGACCCATGACACAGGGGTGTCCATGCTTGACACGGGCGTGTCCCAAGCCATGTCAGAGGCCGTGTTCTGTTCTATAATCCCTGGTTTACAGCGAGTGTGGAACACAGCCTTGGACAAGGGCGTGTTGCAAGCCATGTTCGGCCCAGGAAAGTCATTTTCAGGGAGAATCGTGGCCGTTCGTTTCTTTCAAATGGGATTTAATGGTCCAGAGTGATCCTTGCTGTTATAAGATCGGGAATAGGGTTTGAAACCCTCATTGCATTTTCAACATTCTCTTTCTAAAGCCTTAGAGAGAGGGGAGAGAAAGGAGGAAGGAGAAGAAGAAATCCGTCCACCAGAGGAGCTTCGGAGCCTCGATTCTCGATCCGAGTCCAGATCCGAGAAGGCGAGGCCATTGTGGTGCTTTCCATCCGACTAGATCTTCATGGTGCCAAAGAGAACCACAAGGGTAACGATTCTATTCTTGGACATGTGAATTCCTCTTCCTTTTTTGCATAGAAAACTCCCTGTCGCTGATGCAACGCATGTCACCGCGAAAAAGTTAAACGGGAAAACTCTAGTTCCCCTACAACGTACTCTTGATCGTTCGCACCTACTCAAGCATCTATCACCCACAACACGTTTCCTTTCCGCATACAAACCAAAACAAATCGGAGGAGAGCCAACTCTAAAACAGCGATCAAAATAAGAGTCGACTTATTCCCCAAGAAAATGCAAAGGTTGCCAATCCTTTTCAAGAACAAGACCAAGGCGACAAGCCAAGATCCGCTCAAGCAAAATGGATCTACCCGATCCAGAAAAAGAAACACGAACAATAACTATTTTATCAGAGATTTGAAAGCATTTGAGATTTTAAAATCATGGAGAACACGATGGTTCTTCCTCCACAAACCTCACAAGAAGAAAACACAAGAGAAAGTGAAGAGTTTACCCAACCAAAAAGATCAAGCACTCAAGATAAGTGGGAGAATCACTCTCTCCACGGAACCACCGACTTCACACCGAATGGGGCTGCTACCTTCTTCCACGGAGTCGCACCGATAGAAGCCACGCCGGAGTCGCACCGAACGGGGATGGAGGAGGCAAAGGATGGCTTCACACCAAGAAGGGAGGGGGGGGGGGGCGACTAGGGATTCTCCTTGGCCGAAATTCTAAATAGGAGATTAGGTTTCTTCTTCAATACTTAACTCTTCATAATAGTCTCCTTATATAGGAGTTATAAATGAAATCCAACCATCCAAGATTGAGATGAAGATCTCATCAATCCTGATGGTTAATAGCACACCAAATGTCTAATAACACACCAACATGAAAATAAAATATTACAAGTTATATTTCAAAGCAAATAAATTTAAACTAATTAAAACTATATAAAACTTCTTCAAGTAGGCTTTGCGCGCCGCGGACGGAGGTTGTAACGCAGCTTTCCGTTAGCGCCCGTAGCGTTGTCATGATGCCTAAAATCTTTATGTTGTTGCGCCGCGGCAACCGAGTCGTCATCAAGAAGTGTTGGAGGAGTCGCGCCATCAATCCTCCCCCACTCAAAATCGCGTATCTTCGATGCGTGGTCCGAGAGATAGCGGCGGAGAAGCTCGACATCCAAACGTTGAAGCTCTGTCACGAGTATCCATGAGTCATCAGAAGGGGGGGAGGTCACGCCAACGAATGAGGAAGCGGTAGGTAGCACCATCAGGAGTAGTAAGTGGCTCAGCAGCGAGAATCGCATCTGGAATGAGAAATGTCTTCGGGAACCTGGGAAACATGTCAACAGTAGGAATAAAAGAAGACAACTTACCATCCGATGTTATACCTGTGGGGACCATAGGAGAGAGATCATCCATACTACCACTCCCTAACCCATTAGAAATTTTAGTGGAGGGAGAAGACGATAAAGAAGTAAGCTCTTGTGGAGGGGAAACAAACATCGTTAAATCCGAGACATTAAAAATGGGTGAAACACCCCAATCAGCAGGCAAATCTAAGACAAAAGCGTTATCGCCTAGTTTCTTTATAATCCGGAAAGGGCCGGCTTGCTTTGGCGCTAACTTTTTTACGGTGCCGGTTGGCATTCGTTCGGGAACTAAGCGGACAAAGACTTGATTGCTAACTTGAAAGTGCGACACCCTCCTATGTGGATTAGCATGTGCTTGAAAGGATTCATATTGGGAGGTCAAGGTTGCTCGGATATGTGCGTGTAAATCATGAATGTGTTGGGCGAAGGATTGTGCAAATTGACTTGTTTTATAAGTTGGGGGCAATAGAACCAAGTCAAGGGGCACAGGGGACTTGTACCTTTGAACAATCTCGTTTGGAGACATACCCGTGGACCTATTTTTAGAATTATTGTAGGCCAATTGGGCATGTGGAAGAAGTAAATCCCAAGTGCCTTTGTGATCGCTCACTAGACATCTAAGAAGATTTCCTAGGCTCCTATTGACTACCTCTGTCTGCCCATTAGCTTGCGGATGATAAGCCGCGGAGAATAGTAATTTTATTCCCATGAGAATCCATAAGGTTTTCCAAAAATAGCTAGTGAATTTTACGTCCCTATCCGAGACAATAGTCTTCGGCACTCTGCGGTGACTAATGACGTCCTTAAAATATAGCTTCGCTATGTGAGAAGCGTCGTTGGTCTTACTACATGGAAGAAAATATGCCATTTTGGATAACCTATCCACAACGACGAGAATAGAGTCGTGACGTCGAAGGGTGGGGGGAAGGCCTAATACGAAGTCCATGCTCACGTCTTCCCATGGTACGGATGGGATAGGTAGCGGGGTGTACAAACCTTCATTGGACTTGGTACCCTTAGAAACTTGACACGTACGACAACTGTTCACTGCCCTCCCAACCATCGCCTTTAGTTTAGGCCAATAGAATTTCTCCTCTACGAGCGTAATCGTTTTGTCCCTCCCAAAGTATCCACTCAAGCCGCCACTATGTAACTCCCAAATGATGTGGAGTCGCAAAGAGGAGCGAGGGATACACAATTTCCCATGCTTGAACAGATAACCGTCCTTAAGTGAAAAGGCCGTGATGGTCGCGGGAGAGCTATCCTGTGCAGATAAATATGGCTCCTAAAAATCAGAGCATGTGGCGTATTTATCCTTGATGCGCTCGAACCCTACCACGTGGACTTGCATGGATGAAAGCAAGAGGATGAGGAGACTGAGTGCGTCGGCGACTCGATTTTCGGACCCCTTTAGGTGCTTAAGATTAAATGTGTACTCTTGCAAGAAGGATACCCATTTAGCGTGGCGCGGGCTGATTTTGTGCTGACCGTTGATGAATCTTAACGCTTCATGATCAAAGAGGATCAAAAAACTCCTTAGGGAGGAGATAGTGCCTCCAATGATGTAAACATCTAATGATCGCGTAAAACTCCCTATCATAATTGGAATATTTAATTTAGCGCCCGCTAATTTCTCACTAAAATAACTAATCGGGTGACCCTCTTGACTAAAGACACCTCCAATTCCTATGCCAGATGCATCACACGTAAGCTCAAAAACCTTGGTGAAGTCAGGGAGATGCAACACCGGTGCTTCGATCATGAGCTCTTAAATACGACGGAATGCAAACGTGGCAGACTTCATCCATGTGAATTCGCTCTTCTTCATGCAGTCAGTAATGGGTGCCATAATGCTACTAAAATTGCATATGAAACGACGATAGAAGGTAGCTAATCCGTGGAAACTACGCACCTCACGAAGGCTAGTGGGCTCGGGCAAGTCTCTAATCACTTGAACCTTTCCTGGGTCAACACGAATTCCTTCAGAGCCAACTATGTAACCCAAGAATTAAACCTCTGAAACATAAAATGTGCATTTCTTAAGATTTAGATATAAGGTTTCCTTCCTTAAGGTGGAGAGGACTACTTTGATGTGGGAGAGGTGTTCGGCGGGGGAGGTACTAAAGACTAGGATGTCGTCGAAATTTACTACAACAAACTTCCTCATATACGGCCTAAAGACTTGCATCATCATCCGGGAGAAGGTGCTGGGGGCATTGGATAACCCAAAGGGCATCACCAGCCACTCATACAACCCGTCCTTAGATTTGAACGCTGTCTTCCACACATCCCCTTCTCAGATCCTAATCTTGCGGTAACCACTCCGTAAGTCTAACTTCGAGAAGATAGTGGCACCCGAAAGGACATCCAAGAGGTCATCTAGTCGCGGGATTGGAAACCTATATTTTACAGTAATTTTGTTGATAGCCCGACTATCAACACACATGCGCTAGGTGCCATCCTTCTTAGGGGCAAGAAGGGCCGGTACAACACATGGGCTCATACTCGTCCTAATGAATCCCTTACTCAGTAAATCCTCAATCTGGGTTTGTAACTCTTTGTGGGCAGCGAGATTAAGCCTATAGTGCGGTTGGTTGGGTAAGGACGATCTGGGGATAAGGTTTATGACATGTTGTCTATCTCTAAGCGGTGGCAACGACGAAGGCAACTCGTCCGGGTAAACGTACCTAAACTCATCCAACAATACCCGTAGCTCTCGGGGTAAATCATCCAACACGCCACTATCAGTCTTTGCACTCATGAGAACTAGAGCGTACATCAAACCCTCGATGAAGGAATCCTTCACAAATTCTTTCCTACCAACTAAGCTCAAGGCTTTCCTCTCTATTGGGACGATGGTATCCTTAGCCAACACTACCGGCTCTTTTAACACAATCGGTCTCAAGGTGACGGTCTTGCCGTTGAATTTGAACTCATATGTGTTGGCGCGACCATAGTGCATCACATCACGGTCGTAGAGCCAGGGGCGGCCTAACAACACATGACAAACGTCCATTGGCAGGACGTCGCACCAAAACTCATCCGTGTAGGATTTGAATGACAGGGGGACTAGGCATCGCTGGGTAACTTTAATAGTAACCTTACTAATCCAAGCAACCTGATATGGGGTCGGGTGCGGTTCCGCAGTCAAGGACATACACTTAACGACATTCTTAGAAACAGCGTTCACGCAACTACCACCATCAATAACTTGTTTGCAAAGCTTATCACCACTCTTAAAGATCAAGGAGAATATGCTCGTCCTCTTCCAGTCATCTACGGGATGAGGGGTGGTCAAAATACAACGCATCACCATAAGGCGGTGATCGTCCTCCAAGTCACTAGGGACTCCTTTTGGGTTGCTCTCCTCTGTGGCCTTGTATACATAATCGTCAGGGTCGGTAACTAGCTCTAATAAGGCTAGGGCTTTCGTCTTTGTTGGGCATTCGTAGGCATAGTGGCCTTGAACGCCGCAAGAGTAACAAGTGGTGTTAGCCTTGCTAACCTTCCCTATAGGGACACACTCACTTGCGGGGTTCTTAGTGTTTCTAGCGGTGATCACAACAGACTTCGACTCGGTGGATTTGAACTTTCCCTTATCAGGATATGTGGAAGAAGATGCCCTAGTGGTGGACTTGTTCTTCGCATGAGCGTAACGAGAGTGAGCCTTAGAGGCTAGGTGTTTTTCAATGTCCAGGGCAGCATTGAAAGTCATGTTCAAATCCGTATGCCCATATCACAAGAGCTTCCTTTGGATATCGGGGTGAAGCCCCTTTTGGAATCTAGATAAAGTGACTTCGGGGATCTCCCTAAGGTCACATCGCACCATACGGTCCTTAAGTTCACCCATATATTCAGCCACCGACATTGAGCCTTGCCGAAGGGTGGCAAGCTCATCGAACATCTGTGTCCGATGGTACGCGGGAACGTACTGATTGGTCAACAAGTTCTTCATCACCGGCCAACCTATAAGGGGGGATCCGTGTCCGGTTCCTAACCTCCGCTCCTCATTCAGCCAAAACGTCTTAGCACGACCAGTTAAATCCGGGCAACTTGGACCTTTTGGAGATCCGTCAGGTTGTGCCACTCGAAGTAACACTCCATATCCACCGTCCAGTTAAGGAAGATCTGGGGATCTCCCATGCCATCATAAGTAGGGGCATTAATCTTAATGGCCCTCGTGATATCAAACCCTCTCTCGTGGCGGTGTTCTCGATGGGGTGCTCGGGGGGAGTCCTCATCGGAATCCGAATCAGGAGTTTGTGGGCGCCGGTTGGGCCGCTCAACATTAACGGGAGGTGGGGGTGGCCTTTCCTAATTTTGAAGGATTTGTGCTAAAATTTTCCTAAGCTCAGTCATTTCGGTACGTAGACCTGCTATAGCCTGGGTGTTGGGATCATCATGCTCTCTCGCAGCCATTCTAGACGTAGACGGTGTCGTGTACTCCGTTCCTAGCCTAGTTCGCATTCAGGTTCAGAAAAATTTTGGAAAGATGATTTTTCCTAAGGCTGTAGCTATATTGAAAATATGATATTTCTATAGATTCCTGACGGGCTTAATACGTGGATCGTTAAAATTTTTTTTTTGGAAGTTTGCTGAAAAATAAAGATTTCAGCCCGCTATTTGCAGACCAGCTGGACAGAATTACGACGTTCCAATTTGCAGGCTGACCTAACGAGGACGAGTCGAAATTTTTTTGTTTTAATGTTGCTGGAAATAAGTGCAGGAAGCTACAGAAAAATTTTCAGATTTTTTTGACAAGTTGTAAAATTCCGAGGATTTTACTAAACGCAGACCAATCTAAAAATTTCAGATCCTAGAAAGATGAGATCGACCAACGAAGAATGCAGCGAGGATGTTTGCAACTTGGGAGTTGAAACAACCTCCCTTGATACCAAATTGATGCAGCGTATGTCACCGCAAAAAAGTTAAACGGGAAAACTCTAGTTCGCCTACAACGCACTCTTGATCGTTCACACCTACTCAAGCATCTATCGCCCACAACACATTTCCTTTCCGCATACAAACCAAAACAAATCGGAGGAGAGCCAACTCTAAAACAGTGATCAAAATAAGAGTCGACTTGTTCCCCAAGAAAATGCAAAGGTTGCCAATCCTTTTCAAGAACAAGACCAAGGCGACAAGCTAAGATCCGCTCAAGCAAAATTGATCTACCCGATCCGGAAAACGAAACACGATCAATAACTATTTAATCAGAGATTTGAAAGAATTTGAGATTTTAAAATTGCGGAGAACACGATGGTTCTTCCTCCACAAACCTCACAAGAAGAAAACACAAGAGAAAGTTAAGAGTTTACCCAACCAAGAAGATCAATCACTCAAGATAAGTGGGAGAATCACTCTCTCCACGGAACCACCGGCTTCACACCGAATGGGGCTGCTGCCTTCTTCCACGGAGTCGCACCAATAGAAGCCACGCCGGAGTCGCACCGAACGGGGATGGAGGAGGCAAAGGATGGCTTCACACCAAGAGGGGGGGGGGGGGCAGCTAGGGATTCTCCTTGGCCGAAATTCTCAATAGGAGATTAGTTTTCTTCTTCAATACTTAACTCTTCATAATAGTCTCCTTATATAAGAGTTACAAATGAAATCTAACCATCCAAGATTGAGATGAAGATCTCATCAATCCTGATGGTTAATAGCACACCAAATGTCTAATAACACACCAACATGAAAATAAAATATTACAAGTTATATTTCAAAGCAAATAAATTTAAACTAATTAAAACTATTTAAAACTTCTTCAAGTAGGCTTTGCGCGCCGCGGGCGGAGGTTGTAACGCAGATTTCCGTTAGCGCCTGTGGCGTTGTCATGATGCCTAAAATATTTATGTTGTTGCGCCGCGGCAACCGAGTCGTCATCAAGAAGTGTTGGAGGAGCCGCGCCATCACCCGCGAGTGAGCGGTGAGTGTGAGGTATTCCTTCAGGTAGACATGAATAGTCCCCGTTGTCTTGCATGTAGAGTCCGAAATCGAAGTACGGACATAGGCATATTGTGTGAAGCCTACCTGGACAAGTTGGCATGGATCGGTGATGTTTCATTATGCATGAATAGCTAGAGAAGACTCCGTGCCAATGGTTGTTTTTGGGTTTTCTATGTGGTAGATTGCAGTAGGGAGTCTTGCGGACTAACCCCAAGGTGCACCCGGAAATCTGGGATGAAGTGAAGTTCTGCCATTTTGGTGGCCTGGGAGCCAGCCTGGTACATAGCGGGGCTATGTACCATTGTATGATTGATAGTTTGGGACATGGTTAACTTGTCCCGCGTCGAATGCTAAATGGCCGTGGCGGGGTGAGCAACGGGCTGTTGGAACCCTACCCACTCCATCTGCTTCGGTTAAAGCGACCTAAGGTACATGGGACTTATCGATAATTTGGAGAATGAGTCTAGGCTGCGGCTGGAAGGACTAAATGCTTACGAGCTTTGCCGTCCTGGGGACGGTGGTGGAGTCATGAAACGGACCGGGTTTGGACCGGCTTCACCGAGTAAGTGCCCTGAGAGCACGGGGTGTGTGGCCGTGCAGGCCTGCACCTGTAGTGTATTGTGCTAATGTTTGTACTTTCACTATAATGTTTGGCTATGCTACTAAAATGCAGGGAAGGAGCACCGCCACACCAAGTAAGGGATGAGGTTGTTATAATTTGGTCAGCTTTAGCTGACTGTTGATTTTGTTTGCCACTGTTGCGGTGGAATGTTAATTGCATGTGCTGCAGGCCCTAGTGGCAAATAGCGGGCTGAAGCCCTTGTTGCTAAGCCGGCCCTCGAAGGCCAATGCGAATGTTTACTTGCTATATTCATGTGTGTCCGGCCTGCGTGCCGATGTTTAGAAGACACTGTTTATTTAAGTATACTCTTGTAAGGCCATAAGGCCAAGTACTTTGTGTATTTGTATGTTCATTCCTTATTTGGGTATTTTAGTGGACATTCATGCTGTGGCTTGGGTTATTATTCTTTGCAATATTTAAAATTCGTCCGCTAAAATATGCTTTGTGTAGGACGTGTGATATTGGAAGGATGGTCTCATTTAGTAACCCACCGGTCTGTGTGTGGTATATGGCGTCGGGCCCTGACCGGACCTACTGCTATATGCTATGTGACGGATAAGGGTGTTATAATTTGGTATCAGAGGGAGGTATCGATCCTCCGACCTGTGGGTCTCATTTAATTTGGTATCAGACTACCAATTTCGGGCATGCTTATTGGAATTCGTAGGCAAACTCTTTTAAGGGGTGGTGAGCACATGTGTGTGCGTCATCGTTATAACATAAAAAAACCCATGAATGTCCACTTAGGAATGAAAATACACATGTTTGAGGAACCTGCGTGTTCCAATAATTGCATTTTGCAATATTTTTCGGTCACTTAATGGTGTTTTGTACGACTTTATGTATCCGGGAGTGGCGCGTGGCAGTCTGAACGCCCACTTTCTGAGAAAAGTACTGCTCCCAGCGACGTGCCTGAGACCCCTCCTTCTATTGAAACCATAAGAAGGGTAGTTAAAGCGGTGTTCGCTCTGACCAATGCATAATATGGAAGGAATGTGCAACCCTCTGTCCCTGAGGTGGCCTCAACACCGGGCGGTGTGATGGAATAAATGGCATTTAGAGGACCATTGGGTCAGCAGGTGAACTTGCTTTTAGTGCAGAGAGCGCACTCAGTTGACGAATATTTGCAGGCGTTTCTTATGATAAGGCACTACCCAGACTTTGGGTTGGAGAACGAGCAGTCTATAGTCAATATATTTTATAATGGTTTGCATGGCGAGTTGCGAATTCTACTGCTAGGACCAAGGTTATTGGGATTCCGAGCCTTGGTGGAGTCGGCCAGATCTTTGGAAGTAGAGTTGGGGAACACTCACCAGATACCAGTGAGTAGGGTACAAAACCCTGCAGATCCTATAAGGGCTGTCTACCGCAAAACATTGAGAAAGGGGGCTAGAACATCTACTAACAAAGCTACTTACACTTGTCATAATTGTGGCAAGAAAGGGCACTTTGCCTTAGATTGTCAGGATAGTGCTTAGAAGACAAAGAAAGCTATGTCAGGAGCAAATGAGGACTCTAGTGCAAAGGAAATGGTGTTCAAAATGCTGAACTTCTCAAAATCTGGGTTCCGTAAGTGGTATAAGAAGGCTAGGACTTCGGGAATAGTTCCTTCTTCTAGCGCATCCCGGGAGACTATAGGCCGAACCCCGAGCGCATGCTATAACTGTAGAAAGTTGGGACACTATGCCCGAGATTGTTGGAACGGGCGACCAAAGTCTGAGAAGAAGCCTGAAGCAACTTATGAGGAAAAAGGCAAGGCGTTGGAGTCAACTGCATCACCTTATGCTCCGGTCCGACCGAGAGTGTACAACCTTGGCCAGTAGGAGGCCATGTGGCCGACTGTCGAGGTGACAAGTATGGTTTAATTGATAGCAGTTTAGCTTTTTTATACATGTTGCCTTATGCGAGTTAGCTTAGGACTGGAGGTACAAGGATTTGTTTTGATTTTCGGTAATCCAGCGAGAGGAATGTTCGATACAGGAGCTTCGCACTCCTTTTTGTCAAAAGGATTTATATCGCGCATCGGAGTACCTTCTTCGATGGAAAAGGAAAAATTGGATGTGTTGTTTCCTAATGGGTGTCCAATGCGCGCGGATAGAGTCTGTGGCGTAAAGATACGGTTTGGGAGTCAGGAGTTCGACTTGCAAGAGTCATTACTGCCGCTAGTGGAGTTCGATGTGATATTTGGTATGGAATGGCTCTCAGAGCAGCAGACATACATTGATTGCAACTACAAGGAGGTCAAGTTGGGAACTGGTCATGAGACGACATTTGCGGGCTTGAAAGGGTCGAGCAAGACGTTGATGTATGCTCTTTAGGTGGTTAAGGCAGTTTGTGCTGGTGTAGAGCTGTTCTTCACACTGGTGGAGGCTTCAAAGCTTAAGCCTACTTTGGACAGTATCTCAGTGGTATCCGAGTACCCTGATGTGTTCCCTGATGATCTCCCTAGAGCCCCACCGCAATGAGAGATTGACTTCATAATTGAGCTAGTGCCAGGTGACAAACCTGTGTCACGCTCTCCATATCGGTTAGCGCCTAAGGAGATGGCGAAACTGAAGGTTCAACTTGAAGAGCTATTGGAATAGGGTTATGTGCGTCTAATTTTGTCGCCTTGGAGCGCACCAGTCCTCTTTGTTAAGAATAAGGACGGAAGCTTGCGACTCTGTATCGATTACAGAGAACTAAATAAGTTAACAGAAAAGAAAAAGTATCCGATCCCAAGGATTGATGATCTGTTCGATTAGTTAGTCGGGCCATCGGTGTACTCAAAATTGGATTTTAAATCCGGATATTATCAGCTGAGGATAAGAGAAAGTGATATCCCAAAGACAACTTCGTGATAGTCTTTATCGACAATATTTTGGTGTACTTGCAATGTGAGAAGGATCACTTTAACCATCTGCTTTTGGTGATGGAGACACTGAGGAGGAACCAACTGTACGCCAAGTTCTCCAAATGCGAGTTTTGGTAGTCCTTGGTAGCGTTCCTTGGTCACATAGTTAGGGGAGAGGGAATTGCAGTGGATCCGACAAAGATAGTTGCTATACGGGAGTGGCCTGTGTTGTCTACGGTAGCGGAAGTCCGAAGTTTTCTGGGGCTGGCCGGCTATTACAGGCGCTTCGTAGAGAACTTCTCACGGATAGCGTTACCCCTCACGAATTTGATGAGGAAAGATCAAAAGTTTGTGTGGTTGCCAGAGTGCGCGCAAGCTTTTGAGGAACTAAAGATTTAGTTGACCACGACGCCTATTCTATGTTCGCCGGTTGGGACCGAAGGTTTTGAGATCTACAGTGATCTTCAGGCAGTGGTTTTGGTTGTGTTCTACTGCAGCACGGGAGAGTGATAGCATATGGTTCGCGCCAGCTGAAGATGTATGAGAGGAATTATCCGGTCCATGACTTGGAGTTAGCGGCCATGATATTTGCTCTGAAGCTGTGGAGACATTACCTGTACGGGGTAAAGGTCGATATCTATACTGACCACAAGAGCCTGAAATACTTGTTGGATCAAAAACATCTAAACATGCGACCGCGGAGATGGATGGAGTTCCTGGGGGATTACACATTTAAGATACATTATGTGCCTGGTAAAGGCAATGCAGTTGCTGATGCGTTGAGTCGCAGGACTCCCGCACATGCCAACTGGTTATCGATATATGACGAGCGTTTGATTCGGGAATTGGAGGCATTAGAGATCTCTTGTGTTGACAAGCAGACGAGTGCCGAATCCCAATTAAACTGGACAGAAGTTCAGTATGACCTGGCTGATCGGATTTGGCAGGCTCTGAATTTGGATAGCAACATGAAGCAAATCATGGATGAGGCGTTGGATATTATGGAAAGACAGTCTTCTATGCGTCCCAAATGTGGGTAAAATGCGGGAGGAATTGATGTACGAGGCTCATCATACCAAGTACTCGATTCACCCGGGAAGCACGAAGATGTATTGTGATATGAAGAAATTGTTCTGGTGGCTAGACTTAAGAAGGACGTGGCACTTTACGTGGCAAAGTGTCGAACGTGCGCCTTGGTGACGGCAGATTGCCAAAAGCCTTGAGGTTTATTGAAGCCCTTGCCTATCCCGGAGTGGAAGTTCGACGATATTTCTATGAATTTTGTGCATGGTTTGCCAAGATCGCAGAAGGGAAATGACACCATTTGGGTGATTGTAGATCGATTGACGAAGGTGTCACGCTTCATTCCGAATAGGAAGGATGATTCGGTGGATAAACTGGCAAAAATTTACGTGGATAATATTGTTCGACTGCACGGTGTGCCCCGCAACATCGTGAGCGACCGAGATGGACGGTTCACGTCCAATGACTAGAGGTTGTTGAAGCAAATGTTGGGGACCAAGCTGAGTTTCAGCACGACCTTTCATCTGCATACGGATGGTCAAACCAAGAGGGTCAATAGGATGATGGAGGAGATGCTTCGCATGTGCATCCTGGAATTCGGAAAGCAGTGGGAAGATAACCTGTACTTGGTGGAGTTTGCTTATAACAACAACTACCAAGCAAGTATTCAAATGGCGCCCTTCGAGGCCCTTTATGGTAGAAAGTGTCGCAAGCCGTTGCCGTGGTTGGAAACAGGTGAGTCGAAGCTGTACAAATGACAAGAGATGGAAGACACCACTTCGTTGGTACGAAATATTCGAGAACGATTGCTGATCGCTCAAGACAGGCAGGTTAAATACTATAATTCCATGCTTCGGAATGTTGAGGTCACTGTTGGCGACTGGGTGTATTTGAATATTAAGACGTTCAAGGGTGTCTCATGGGTATAACGCTTGAAGAAGCTAAGCCTGAGGTGTAACGCCCCCGATTTTTCTGCGATTATTTAATTCTTGCTTGGCGTTACGTCGACGCATTTTCTTGGCTTGTGCCATCTATGTAGTGTGGTCGTAACTCCTTAGAACTGAGTGGCCTATTTTGTAGCCTATTGGCAAGATCTCCCTAGCAAGCCGAGTCGTTTTGGGTGACCCAGTGTGGCCTCTAGGGGGATGCTTGTTTTTTGGCTTCGGGTGGGTATAACTCGAGTTTTGTTCGTCGAAAGTTAATTTCGATTTCGCCGTTGTGTTTGTAGCATGGATATTTAGCTACGGTGCGAATTTCGTAGAATTCCGAGGATATTCGGTTTTCGCGTCGTTTTGTATTTTATGAAAAAATAAAACTATTTAATAAATATTATATTAATTATTATTTTGGAAAGGTGCGGGTGCTGGGCCGTTATTTTGGTGTCTCATTATATAATATTTAATTGATTAGCTAATTAAGATTAATAGGGGTCTATATATAGGATAGTTAAGACTTAAGAGAACCGCTCCTGTTCATCTTCCCGAACCCGTCTGCGGCTGTTCGCGGAAAGAAGCGGAGAAACCGCCGAACCTGCTCCCCTTCGGACGCCGATTCCGGGAGCATTTGTGGACAGAATTCGATTCCGAAAGCGGATTTGGATTGCTCTCGTCTAGACCTTCATTCCTACGGTAAGAAATTCAGTTTTCGTGGTGTTTCTAGGGGTCTCGATTTTCTAGGGTTGTCCGTTTCCGCCATTAAAGCTCCAAATTTCAGCTTTAGGTGTTGCTGCTGTTGGTGCCGAGTGAGGATAAGGGAGGCCAACCAAGCTCCGCTGGAAATCGAGGCAAGTGGTACTCTTGCCCTTGCCATGTAGTTGTCCTATTTTCTTATATGCCCAGTTAGCCTATTTGATACAACCGAGCATTGCTTTAGCCATAGTCAGTTTCCTTTCTTGCACTATAGATGCTTTCTTTTCCTGTGCAAGAACCGGTGAAGATGCTTAAGCCTGCTGTTAGAAAATTCCCTGTACAGAACCTTGCTCAAAACAGCCGTGTATGTTCTCGGTTCATTTTTTTCCCTCGCTGTAGCTTGTTTGTTCTCGGGCTGGGGAAGGAAGAAGGGTTAGGTTAGCATTTTCCTGTGCCGTAGCTATAGCCGGGTAAGAGTTAGAAGTTTCAACTCGAAAATTGTGCTAGTCCTCATTATAACCCTAGAAATGTGTTTGGCTATTAGATTAATATTACTACAGTAATAGACTTGCTGGAGTTAGCATTGGAGAATTCAGGGCTTGGCGTTGAGTGTGGTGCACACACTCAACGCCGGGTCTGCTTGGGCTTGGCATTGAGTGTGGTGCACACACTCAACGCCGGGTCTGCTTGGGCTTGGCGTTGAGTGATGTGCACACTCTCAACGCCGGGTGTGCTTGGGCTTGGCATTGAGTGTGGTGCACACACTCAACGCCGGGTCTGCTTGGGCTTGGCGTTGAGTGTGGTGCACACACTCAACGCCATTGCCCCTTGTTCTGTTCATTTACGGCTAAGTAGTCTGGCGTTGAGTGAGTCGACCTCACTCAACGCCATGGCTGTCACAACCCGCATTTTCTCCGAATTAAGAATTATCAGAGTAAGAGAAAACACGCGTCATGATGCCACGTCAAGCAGGGGATAACTGCTGACGCTCAGGCAAAACCACTACAAACTTAATGAAAGAAAATCATGTGATTAATGATTAGAAAATCTGTTATATTTTAGAGACCGTATCCCTCGGCTCAGTGGATCACCTAGTCCACAAAGAAAACTATATTTATACGCTGCGGAAAAATACTTTATTTAGGTTTAACATCCTAAGGAGCGCATAAGGGTCCCAAGAGAACCACTCATGCTATGCAAGACCCTACATTTAATTTATATAATATATAAGAAAACGGTCTTTATACGTGATTTGGAAAAATAGTGATTACGCTTTATAAAACGTGCTGATCATGAGTTTTATTTATAATAATAATTATAGTTTAAAAATAACTAGCAACCTAGCATAAAACCTTCTCAGAGCAAGTAGACTATCTCCAGAAAATGGTAGCAGCAATAGTATATATCTAGTACAAGGTAAAAACTACCAGTGGGCGCCAACAACCTGACACGAACCCACTAACACAAATATATGTCTGTAAGAAAGTACTGAAAACAACCTCACTAGCACGGTAAACAGAACTCCAAAGACCAAGAGTCCACCAACACCACCACTGCAAACTAGCCACCCAACTGGCTACGGCTCAAAACCTGGGGTATTCCAAAAGAAAACAGAATACCTCAACAAGCTAAACAAAGTAAAACTGCATGAAAGAGTCAACCAAAAGGGGAAAAGTACCAGAAAAACATGCAGTAGAAAGAGTCACAAATGTCCAAAACAGGACCACAATAAATGCACAACGTGCAAAGAAACAGCAACGACCCAGCCCAGGAACCACATCCTGCAGGGCCTACTAGGCTACCAAGAGCCAAAAGTGCTGCAAATTACCAAAGAAGAAACTTCTAACACCCTAAACTGTGGGAAGTGATAGTAGCAAAAACAACAACGAGGAACCGGATCGAAGGCAAACGCAGTCCCCCAATCCACCATGTCCAAGTCAAAAGCTCGAGGGTCAACACGTGAAAACATAAGGGACCTTCCACCCGACATGCCCAACCCGTAGCTGGAGCAAGAAAAAACATGGGTGGCCTTGGCTATATCATACAACTCCACCCCCATAAAGAGCTACAACCACCACTACTAAACACGACCCACGATTCGGCCTCTAGGGAAATAAAGAACACGGCCGACAAGGAAAACCCAGAAATACAACTGGAAAAATCCACTCGGAAACGAAAGACAAGGTAAAGGAAGAGTGTTGAAATAAACCAACACGACTAGGCGTTGAGTGAAACCCACTCAGTGCCTACCTAAACTTTGGCGTTGAGTGAGCTAGCCTCACTCGCCGCCAAAATAAAGCCACTACCCACAAACCCGCTAAAGAATACTGAGCTCGACGATAGTCGAACGACCAAGGCAGAAGATCCAGAACTCGAGTAGTTGCCTGCCACTTGAGTATCTAAGCTCCCGCACTCGAAACCAGCTAAAATCGCCTAGCAATAGAAAATATACAAAGCGCACGATCAGTGACGCACGATTAGTGGTCGTGCGCACTCATCGGCTGATGATCGTGCAAAACGAACCTGGAAAACCTGAGAAAACCTAGCAACTGCGCACGATCAGTGTCGCACGACCACTGGTCGTGCGCACTGTTGCCAGCGCTCGTGCGATTGCCGAGACAGAACTTTGGAAACTGAAAATTATACGCGCACGAACAGAGGCACACGACCAGTGGTCGTGCGCCCTAACGGTTAATGACCGTGCGCGGCTAACATGTACCATTTGGAATTTCCCGAACGACACCGAAACGCGCACACGACTCACGCAACTGCAATACCAGCAGGAACTACCAACGTCGTGCACCACTACTATACAAACTATGCCTAATCATTCGAGTAATACCTTAACGAAAAATCGGCAACCACACCCCCCTCCTAACTCTCCCTCTCGGCTACACCCAAACCAGAGCAACAATCAGAGTAAAGGAAAATAACGGCTCCACGCCGACAATTTGGATTCCAATCATCACAAAATAGGGGGGGGGGGTTTCAGTAGGAAGAACTAAGCCCTATAGTTAGCAAGAAAATGAGAACAACAAGGCCTCTAACCTGGGCTAACCGGGATTTCAATTTCAGCAAGTAATATCAAAAAAAGAACTTGGCAAGGGCAAGAATACCACTTGCCTCAAATCACAGCGAAGCTTTGGACTGCTTTCCTTCTCTTCGCACGGATCAAAACGGCCGCA
Organism: Platanthera zijinensis; assembly: GCA_039513925.1. Taxonomy (NCBI): domain Eukaryota; kingdom Viridiplantae; phylum Streptophyta; class Magnoliopsida; order Asparagales; family Orchidaceae; genus Platanthera; species Platanthera zijinensis. The sequence continues at coordinate 93,175,769 of CM077085.1, forward strand.
ACACCTAAAACAAACACTCGGCCATTAATGGCGGAAAAACTCCAAAACCGAAAATTCCAAACCTCCCAAAACTCCACGAAAATCGAATTTCTTACCGTAGGAATGAAGGTCTTGACGAGAGCAATCCAAATCCACTCTCGGAATCGAATTCCGTCCACAAACGCTCCGGGAATTGGCGTCCGAAGGGAAGGGTAGGCGGTTTCTCCGTTTCCTCTCGTACAGGGCCGGCGGTTTCAAGCGGGGAAGAAGATGATCGATCTTTTCATCCTATATATATATATAATTATATAATAATATAATTAATTACAAAATTACATAAAGCACCTAAACGACGTGAAAACCGAACTACCTCGGAATTCGACGAAATTCGCACCGTAGCTAAATACCCACGCTATGAACACAACAGCGAAGTCGAAATTAATTTTCGACGAACAGAACTCGAGTTATACCCAAATAAAGCCAAACACCAACATCCCCCCGAGAGGCCACACCGGGTCACCCAAAACGACTCGGCTTGCTAGGGAGATCTTGCCAACAGGCTACAGAATAGGGCACTCAGTTCTAAGGAGCTAAACCACACTCCACAAATGGCACAAGCCACGGAAACGCGTCATCGTAACGCCAAACGAGAATAAAAATATTCGCTGAAAAAACGGGGCGTTATTGTCACTCCCCCTAAAAGAAAGTTTCGTCCCGAAACTTTACGCACAACCCTCCTACTAAAGAAGGAAAAGTAACAAACAGAAGTTACAAAGGGAAACATACCGATCAAATCATTGAAACAGGTGAGGGTACGCCCTCCTCATGGCCGACTCTAGCTCCCAAGTCACGCTCTCCAAATCCTGATTTTTCCAAAGAACTTTCACCATCGGTATGGACTTCTTTCGCAGCACGCGCTCCTGAGAATCCAAAATATGAACCGGCACCTCAACAAAAGAGAGGTTGGGCTCCAACTGGGGCACAACGTCCAAGAGTTGCCCACTGCTGTGCACACACTTCCGCAATTGGCTAACATGAAAAACATTATGAACACCAGGGAAGTTCGCTGGCAAATCCAATCTATATGCAGACACACCAATCCGCTCCAAAATCTCGAACGGGCCCACATACTTTGGGTCCAATTTCCGATTTTTACCAAATCTCTTCACACCAACCATTGGAGAAACCTTGAGGTATACATGATCCCCTACTAAAAACTCCAAAGCAGACCTACGCCGATTGGCGTTCTTCTCATACCTCTCCTGAGCTAAACGAAGCTTTTCACGAATAAGCTTCACGGCGACTTCCATCTCTTCCAGAGCATCTGGACCCAACAAAGGCTTCTCACCAGCCTCAGCCCAAAACAACGGAGTCCTACAGCGCCTCCCATACAAATCTTCGAACGGAGCCATCTGCAAGCTTTCCTGATAACTGTTATTATAAGCAAATTCCATGAGTCGCAGACGCTCATCCCACGCTCCACCGTGGTCTAAAATATAGCACCGGATCATATCCTCAACAATCTGATTGACCCGCTCCGTCTGCCCATTGGTCTGAGGGTGGTACGCAGTAGAATACCTCAGATCCGTACCCAAACCCTCCTGCAGACTCTGCCAAAAACGAGAAGTAAACCGGGAGTCTCGATCAGAAATGATGCTAACCGGCACACCATGGAGTCGGATGACTTCATTCAAGTACAACTCCGCTATCTTCTTCATCGGGTAATCAATCTTATAAGGCACGAAGTGAGCACACTTCGTCAATCTATCCACTATAACCCAAACAGAATCAAATCCCCTCGAAGATCTTGGTAAGCCCGTAATGAAGTCCATAGATATACTCTCCCACTTCCAAGTCGGGATCTCCAACGGAGTCAACTTACCACCAGGCCTTCCATGATCGGCCTTCACACGCTTGCAAGTGTGACACTCAGCAACAAATCGGGCTATATCTCCTTTCATACCATACCACCAGGCAATTTGCCTTAAGTCACGGTACATCTTCGTAGATCCTGGATGGTAGGCAACGCTGGAACCATGAGCCTTACTGCAAATCATACTCCTAATGTCCCCAACAGCGGGAACGCAAAACCTGCCGCGGTACTTCAAAGTACCCGCATCATCAATAGCAAAATCTGGCAACTCTCCCTTCTCTGTCCTGGTAAAAAGGTGCAACAGATCCGGATCGTCCTTCTGATGCAGTCTGGTCAAAGAAATCCAGGACGGCTCTGCCACTGACAAGCTACTCTGCAAACTACAACATCCCACTGAAATATCCATAAGGAGGAACTCCTCCACTAACCGATCGGCGGAGAGGTTAAAGATCTTTCCCGTCTTTCGGCTCAGGGCGTCGGCCACCACATTGGCCTTGCCCGGATGATACTGGATTTCTACATCATAATCCGCCACATACTCAAGCCACCGCCGCTGACGCAGATTCAACTCTTTCTGCGTGAACACGTACTTCGGGCTCTTATGGTCAGTAAAAATCTTGCACTGAGCCCCATAAAGTAAGTGTCTCCACAACTTCAACGCATAGATAACCGCTGCAAACTCAAGGTCATGCGTAGGATAATTCCTCTCATGAGTCTTCAACTGCCTTGACCCATAAGCAATTACTTTCCCATTCCGCATTAATACGCATCCCAGACCTATATGCGAAGCATCCACATACACATCATAATCCACGCCCTCAGTAGGAAGGGTCAGAACGGGAGCAGTGCACAATCTCCTCTTTAACTCCTGAAAAGCTTCCTCGCACTTCTCGCTCCAAACAAAAGCCACATTCTTCTGAGTCAGCTTGGTCAAAGGTGCGGCTAGAGAAGAGAAACCCTCCACGAATCTCCTGTAATAGCCAGCCAACCCTAAGAAACTCCTGATCTCCTTAGGAGTATTCGGCCTACTCCAATCCATCACTGCTGCAATCTTTTCTGGGTCAACCGAGATCCCATCCTTGTTCACCACGTGGCCTAGAAAAGAAACCCGAGGCAACCAAAATTCGCACTTGCTCAACTTGGCGAATAACTTGTGGTTCCTCAACTCTGATAGGACCAAACGCAAATGCTGCTCATGCTCCTCAGCACTGCGAGAAAAAACCAACACGTCATCAATGAAGACCACCACGAACCAGTCTAGGAAATCCTTGAACACCCTGTTCATCATATCCATGAAGGCTGATGGTGCATTGGTCAGACCAAACGACATCACCAAAAACTTAAAGTGTCCATGCCTCGACCTAAATGCAGTCCGTGGAATATCTGCCTCACGGATCCTGAGCTGATGATAGCCCGAACGAAGATCGATCTTGGAGAACACCGAGCTACCGCGCAACTGGTCAAATAAATCATCGATCCTCGGCAGAGGGTATCTGTTCTTAATAGTGACCTTGTTTAACTCTCTATAGTCGATGCAAAGCCGCATCGACCCATCTTTCTTCTTTACAAACAAAACAGGAGCACCCCAAGGCGACGAACTCTGCCTGATAAAACCTTTAGCCAACAGCTCATCCAACTGACCTCGCAACTCCTCTAACTCACGAGGGGCCATCCGGTACGGCGCCTTAGCAATAAGACGCGTACCCGGCTCTAAATCAATAACAAACTCCACATCCCGCTCAGGAGGGATACCAGGAAGATCATCAGGAAAAACATCGGCGAAACCACGAATAATAGGAATCTCCTCCAAGCGTGGCACGCTAACAACGGTTCCAACCGCCGAGACTAAACAAACACAACAATCATAAAGAAACAATCTCTGAACACATACCGCAGAGAGAACAGGAGAATCCTGACACGGATCAGCATACACGCTGCCGGGCTGACCGTCGTCCCTGATGAAGTCCAAGCGCTTTCCTTTGCACTGAATGACCGCATCATACCGAGAGAGCCAGTCCATGCCCAAAATGACATCGAAGTCCTCTAGATCAATCATCTTCAGGTCCGCCTTCGCAAGAAAATCCCCCAACAAAACCGGGCAATCCAAAATACCCAAATCTGACAACACAGATTCACCAGAGGGAAACTTGATACGGAAGGAATCCCGAACACGATCTAGAGACAACCGATGATGCTCCACAAAGGCTCTAGCCACGAATGAGTGGGTAGCGCCGGAGTCAAACAGAACACGCGCCCATCGGTTCTTCACCTTAAATTTCCCTATAGGAGCGCACAAAGCTAAGGAACTAGCACAACAGTACCGCAAATAATCTAGCAACTAAACTATCAGGCTAGAAAGAAAAAACAACAAACAACTAACCTGAGATCACCAGGGTCGAAGTCTGAGCCTCCTCGGAAGAAATCACGTTCAGCTTCCCTTTTCCCTTATCCACACGCTGAGGTGGAGGTAAAGCCTGTAACGGATCTGCAGGAAGAGCTGACTGGATCTGAGGACACCTCGACTTAATGTGTCCCTTCTGCCCACACTGAAAGCAGACTTTATCCTTGGTCCAACACTGGGCCGCATCATGGCCGGATCGCTTACAAACAGAACAGGAGGCATCTCTCCTAGTAGCACCCTGAATCGCATGAACCTGCTCCTTCTTCTGAGCTGCCGCCTTCTTGAAACACCTCTCGACAGGATGGCCTGACCGGCCACAAAAACTGCACACCACCCTGCTCCTCTTTCCCGGAACAGCATCGGGTACCAGGGGTTTCTTCTCCTCTACCAACTTCCTCTTATCCTTCTTCAACTGCTGGCCTCTGCTCTTCGCCGTCTCAATGGCCTCAACCTTAAGAGCAGCCTCTACAACTCCAGCATAAGTCACTGACCCATAAGCACTGGCCAACTGCTGCACCTCACTCCTCAAACCACCGAGAAATCGCTTAACTCGATCAGCCTCAACGCTGACCAATCCAGGGGCAAAACGGCTCAACTTACTAAACTCTATCTCATACTCACCCACCGTGAGCTGCCTTTGCTTCAGATGGAGGAAGTCGTTCATGAGGCGGTCACGCTCGACCGAGGGTAAGAACTTCCTCAACAGCATCTCCTTGAACACTTCCCAAGAGCATCCGGCTACCAGGCTCTCCTTCTCTCTCAACCACCAACTCTTGGCCAACCCTTTAAGCTGATAGGTGGCTAACACCACCCTCTGAACATCTGCAATCCCTGAGTACGAGAACATCTCCTCCATGGAGATCAGCCAGTCGTCTATCACCATGAAATCTGCCTTCCCATCATAAGTGGGAGGGCTCAGCCTCTGAAACTACGAGATGAAGGCCATCTCTGCTGGCACCACCACTAGAGGTCTCAAGGGTGCAGGAGGAGGAGGAACAGCTAACCCCCCAGCAGGAACTTGCGCACCCTGAGCCTGACCTGCCACAACAGCCACCAAAGACCGAATCTGGGCTTGCACCTCCTCCAACTGCCTGCCCATAGCTTCGCTACTCAGACGCAGACTCTCGATCACCGCATCGTTCTGAGCTCCAGAAGATTCACCCTCAGACAGGGGAGTCGATCGAGTCGCAGGACGCCTAGCCATCCTAAAAATCATTACAACGCAAATCAGATCCAAATCCAACGACTAGAACCGATTACCAGTACAGACAATACATATGTAGATATAGACTTAAAGCTGCTAAACTTGCTCTGAGAGTTTATCTTCTTCACAAAAAAAATTAGATGATATGCCCTAACCTAGGATGGTTAACCACCACCTTACTAACTCTTGTGCCTAGATCAGATGCATGAATTTATGTTAATTTGAAAACTCATGTGTGTACATATGCCATCCTGCAAATCTTTAGCTCGACGCGTTGTGCTTATGCAATGATATGATATGCATGATTGTGCTATGCATTCTAAAAAGGCCCTAATGCATATTATGAGCGGCGTACACATGAAAATGTTATGCATCCCATACTACATAATATTCTCATGCAACGAAAAAGAAACGTGCTAGTCGCAGCTATGTGGTGAGGTTATGCATCCCATACTACATAACCCTCACATATTGCCCCTATGGTGGATCCATATACGAACATATATTATGCATCCCATACTACATAATATGCCCCGTATACTTCATGTTATGCTATGAGTGTAGTGTTCGTGCTTTTGCCAAGACGTGCTGATGACATATCGGTGTGTGGATGACATGATGCTGAACCACTAAAAGCATCCAAGGAAGGTTGCTCAACTAACTTGTCAAGCAACCTCCCTCTGATACCAACTGTCACAACCCGCATTTTCTCCGAATTAAGAATTATCAGAGTAAGAGAAAACACGCGTCATGATGTCACGTCAAGCAGGGGATAACTGCTGACGCTCAGGCAAAACCACTACAAACTTAATGAAAGAAAATCATGTGATTAATGATTAGAAAATCTGTTATATTTTAGAGACCGTATCCCTCGGCTCAGTGGATCACCTAGTCCACAAAGAAAACTATATTTATACGCTGCGGAAAAATACTTTATTTAGGTTTAACATCCTAAGGAGCGCATAAGGGTCCCAAGAGAACCACTCATGCTATGCAAGACCCTACATTTAATTTATATAATATATAAGAAAACGGTCTTTATACGTGATTTGGAAAAATAGTGATTACGCTTTATAAAACGTGCTGATCATGAGTTTTATTTATAATAATAATTATAGTTTAAAAATAACTAGCAACCTAGCATAAAACCTTCTCAGAGCAAGTAGACTATCTCCAGAAAATGGTAGCAGCAATAGTATATATCTAGTACAAGGTAAAAACTACCAGTGGGCGCCAACAACCTGACACGAACCCACTAACACAAATATATGTCTGTAAGAAAGTACTGAAAACAACCTCACTAGCACGGTAAACAGAACTCCAAAGACCAAGAGTCCACCAACACCACCACTGCAAACTAGCCACCCAACTGGCTACGGCTCAGAACCTGGGGTATTCCAAAAGAAAACATAATACCTCAGCAAGCTAAACAAAGTAAAACTGCATGAAAGAGTCAACCAAAAGGGGAAAAGTACCAGAAAAACATGCAGTAGAAAGAGTCACAAATGTCCAAAACAGGACCACAATAAATGCACAACGTGCAAAGAAACAGCAACGACCCAGCCCAGGAACCACATCCTGCAGGGCCTACTAGGCTACCAAGAGCCAAAAGTGCTGCAAACTACCAAAGAAGAAACATCTAACACCCTAAACTGTGGGAAGTGATAGTAGCAAAAACAACAACGAGGAACCGGATCGAAGGCAAACGCAGTCCCCCAATCCACCATGTCCAAGTCAAAAGCTCGAGGGTCAACACGTGAAAACATAAGGGACCTTCCACCCGACATGCCCAGCCCGTAGCTGGAGCAAGAAAAAACATGGGTGGCCTTAGCTATATCACACAACTCCACTCCCATAAAGAGCTACAACCACCACTACTAAACACGACCCACGATTCGGCCTCTAGGAAAATAAAGAACACGGCCGACAAGGAAAACCCAGAAATACAACTGGAAAAATCCACTCGGAAATGAAAGACAAGGTAAAGGAAGAGTGTTGAAATAAACCAACACGACTAGGCGTTGAGTGAAACCCACTCAGTGCCTACCTAAACTTTGGCGTTGAGTGAGCTAGCCTCACTCGCCGCCAAAATAAAGCCACTACCCACAAACCCGCTAAAGAATACTGAGCTCGACGATAGTCGAACGACCAAGGCAGAAGATCTAGAACTCGAGTAGTTGCCTGCCACTTGAGTATCTAAGCTCCCGCACTCGAAACCAGCTAAAATCGCCTAGCAATAGAAAATATACAGAGCGCACGATCAGTGACGCACGATCAGTGGTCGTGCGCACTCATCGGCTGATGATCGTGCGAAACGAACCTGGAAAACCTGAGAAAACCTAGCAACTGCGCACGATCAGTGTCGCACGACCACTGGTCGTACGCACTGTTGCCAGCGCTCGTGCGATTGCCGAGACAGAACTTTGGAAACTGAAAATTATACGCGCACGAACAGAGGCACACGACCAGTGGTCGTGCGCCCTAACGGTTAATGACCATGCACGGCTAACCTGTACCGTTTGGAATTTCCCGAACGACACTGGAACGCGCACACGACTCACGCAACTGCAATACCAGCAGGAACTACCAACGTCGCGCACCACTACTATACAAACTATGCCTAATCATTCGAGTAATACCTTAACGAAAAATCGGCAACCACACCCCCCCTCCTAACTCTCCCTCTCGGCTACACCCAAACCAGAGCAACAATCAGAGTAAAGGAAAACAACGGCTCCACGCCGACAATTTGGATTCCAATCATCACAAAATAGGGGGGGTTTCAGTAGGAAGAACTAAGCCCTATAGTTAGCAAGAAAATGAGAACAACAAGGCCTCTAACCTGGGCTAACCAGGATTTCAATTTCAGCAAGTAATATCAAAAAAAGAACTTGGCAAGGGCAAGAATACCACTTGCCTCAAATCACAGCGAAGCTTTGGACTGCTTTCCTTCTCTTCGCACGGATCAAAACGGCCGCAACACCTAAAACAGACACTCGACCATTAATGGCGGAAAAACTCCAAAACGAAAATTCCAAACCTCCCAAAACTCCACGAAAATCGAATTTCTTACCGTAGGAATGAAGGTCTTGACGAGAGCAATCCAAATCCACTCTCGGAATCGAATTCCGTCCACAAACGCTCCGGGAATCGGCGTCCGAAGGGAAGGGTAGGCGGTTTCTCCGTTTCCTCTCGTACAGGGCTGGCGGTTTCAAGCGGGGAAGAAGATAATCGATCTTTTCATCCTATATATATATATATATAATTATATAATAATATAATTAATTACAAAATTACATAAAGCACCTAAACGACGCGAAAACCGAACTACCTCGGAATTCGACGAAATTCGCACCGTAGCTAAATACCCACGCTACGAACACAACGGAGAAGTCGAAATTAATTTTCGACGAACAGAACTCGAGTTATACCCAAATAAAGCCAAACACCAACATCCCCCCGAGAGGCCACACCGGGTCACCCAAAACGACTCGGCTTGCTAGGGAGATCTTGCCAACAGGCTACAGAATAGGGCACTCAGTTCTAAGGAGCTAAACCACACTCCACAAATGGCACAAGCCACGGAAATGCGTCATTGTAACGCCAAACGAGAATAAAAATATTCGCTGAAAAAACGGGGCGTTACAATGGCTGTCTAGGCATTGAGTGAGGCAGACTCACTCAACGCTGCAGCCAATCCGAGCGGTTATGTTAGATGGCGTTGAGTGAGTGGGCCTCACTCAATGCCGTAGCCATTTCATGCGGTTAAGTATTTTGGCGTTGAGTGAGTTGACCTCACTCAACGCCAAAGATGTTTTGGCATTGAGAGAGGTGGACTCACTCAATGCCACAGTCAGATTTTGCAGCTATGTGCTAAGGCATTGAGTGAGTGAACCTCACTCAACGCCGTAGCTATTTTGGCGTTGAGAGAGGTGGACTCACTCAACGCCACAGTTAGTTTTTGCGGCTAAGTGCTACGGTGTTGACTAAGTGAACCTCACTCAACGCCGTAGCTGTTTTGGCATTGAGTGAGGTTAGCTCACTCAACGCCACAACCTGTGTTGCTTAAGGCGTTAAGGGAGTGGACCTCACTTAATGCCGTAGCTATTTTGGCATTGAGTGAGGTTAGCTCACTCAACGCCACAACCTGTGTTGCTTAAGGCATTGAGGGAGTGGACCTCACTCAACGCCATAGATGTTTTGGCGTTGAGTGAGGTTAGCTCACTCAATGCCACAACCTGTGTTGCTTAAGGCATTGATGGAGTGGACCTCACTCAACACCATATCTGTTTTGGTGTTGAGTGAGGTTAGCTCACTCAACGCCACAGCTAGTGTTGCCGAAGGCATTGAGTGAGTGAACCTCACTCAACGCCATAGATGTTTTGGCGTTGAGTGTGGTTAGCTCACTCAACGCCACCGTCTATTTTGGCATTGAGTGAGTGGGACCCACTCAACGCCTTGCCGTGTTGAGTCATCTCAACGCTTTTTTCCGTACTTGATTTTCCCTCCCGAGTGAATTTCTTTGATTCTGAGGTTCCTTGTCGGCTATGTTTTTTTAAGGGCCGAATCGTGGGTTGTGGTTAGTAGTGGTGGTTTGAAGCTCTTAATAGGGGTGAAATTGTGTGACTTAGCCGTGACCACACTTTTATCTTGTTCCAGGTACGGGATGGGCAAGTTGGTTGGAGGTCCCTAGTGCTTTCACTTGTAGACCCTTGAGCTTTGTTTCTTGGAAATGGTGGTTGGGGTACTGAGTTTGCCTCCAACCCAGATCCGCGTTGTTTTTGCTACTACCATCTCTCACAACTTAGGGTGTTAGACGTTTCTTCCTTTGTAAATTTGCAACGTTTGGGCTCATGGTAGCCTAGTAAACTCTGCAGGATTTTTGGGCAGGGTTGTTGCTGTTTCCTCGCGCATAGTGCTTTTCCTTTTTGTCTTGCCTTGGAAAGTGGTACTTGTTACGGTTTACTTACTCTTCTTGCTTATCTTTTAGCCTAACTTTTCCATACAGCTTACTTGTTTAGCTTGCTGAGGTATTCTTTTCTTCTTTGAATGCCTCAGGTTCTGGTTAGTAGCCGATTAGGCGGCTAGTTGTGCTGTGCTGTTGCTGGTGGTCTCTCGTACTGTGGAGATCAGTTCCTTGGTCTTGTGAGGTAGTTTTGTGTTTCTTTCTTACAGACATACATACTTGCCAGTGGGTTCGTGTCAGTTTGTTGGCGCCCACTGGTAGTTTTACCTTTATACTAGATATGTTATCTTTTTGCTGCTACCTTTTTCTTGAGATAGTGTACTTGCTCTTGGGATTATTTATGCTAGATTACTAGTTGCTTTTAAACCTAAAAACACTATTATAAGTATATCTCATGATCAGCATGTTTTCCACAGCATATAAGTATAGTTTTTAAATTATGGACTAGATGATCCGCTGAGCCGAGGGATACGACCTTTAAAATATAACTGATTTTCTAATCATTAAACTTATGAATTTTCATAAAGTAAAGTAGATAGTCTTGCCTGAGCATCAGTAGTTATCCCCTGCTCGACGTGGCATCACGATGCGTGTTTTCTCATACTTTGATGTTTCTTAAATTTGGAGAAAACGCGGGTTGTGACATGAGGTACCTTGGACCGTTTGAGGTTCTTGAGCAAATTGATGAAGCAGCTATCGACTGAAGCTATCAGTGGAACTGAGTGGTCTACACAATGTATTCCACGTATCAGTGTTGCAGAAGGCGGTGCAAGAGCCTTCACAAGTGATTGCGGTCGATCAAGTACAGGTTGATGTTGGGTTGACGATGAAGGTCAAGCCCATTCGCGTTGAGGACTTTGAAGTCAAGCGACTTCATAACAAAGACATCAGGATGGTCAAAGTCCCTTGGGACAACTGCGGTCGGGAGAAGCTCTTGTAGGAGTGAGAGCAGACCATGCTAGAGGAGTACCCCGAGTTATTCCACTCAGGTACCATTTTGTTTTGTGTATTTTTTTCTTTTTGTAATTTTGTGACGAAATTCTTTTAAGAGGGAGAGAATTGTAACACCCCAAAACTCAAAATAGGAACGGGCAGCGTTTGATGCCAAGTTTGGGCCCTAGTAAGGGTCATACGGCTTGGGGCACGGGCATGTCCAGGGCCATGTCGTGCTCAGGTTGCACGATTTTCCTTATGGTCGACGAGTTGCAATCGACGATTGTAGAAGGTCGGAAACATGGCCTGAGACATGGGCGTGTCCCGGACCGTATCCTACTCGGGCTGTTTGCCGGGCTATATCGAGTGAGTTACACGGCCTAGGACACGAGCGTGTTCCAGGGCGTGTCTGGAACAAGGCCTGTGACACGGGCGTGTCATATGGCCGTGTCCTCTTCGTGTTGTTTTGGGTCCTGTGTCGATTGAGGAACATGACCCAGAACACGGGAGTGTACTGGTTGACACGGGCGTGTCAAGGTTAACACAGGCGTGTCTAAGACCATGTCTTGTTCGGGATGCGATAGTTTCAACGTCGATTGGGGCACACGACCTATGCCACGAGCGTGTCCATGCTTGATATGGGTGTGTCCCAAGCCATGTCAGAGGCCGTGTCCTGTTCTGTAATCCCTGGTTTACGGTGAGTGTGGAACACGTCCTTGGACACGAGCATGTCACAAGCCGTGTTCGGCCAAATAAAGTCATTTTCAGGGTGAATTATGGCCGTTTGTTTCTTTCAAATGGGATTTAATGGTCCAGAGCGATCCTTGCTGTTATAAGATTGGGAATAGGGTTTGAAACCCTCATTGCATTTTCAACATTCTCTTTCTAAAGCCTTGGAGAGAGGGGAGAGCAAGGAGGAAGAAGGAAAAGAAATCCGTCCGCCAGAGGAGCTTCGGAGCCCCGATTCTCGATTCGAGTCCAGATCCGGGAAGGCGAGGCCATTGCGGTTCTTTCCATCAGACTAGATTTTCATGGCATTAAAGAGAACCACAAGGGTAATGATTCTCTTCTTGGACATGTTAAATCCTCTTACTTTTTGCATTGGAAACTCCTTTCTGCGAGGGAGCGGTGAGTGTGAGGTATTCCTTAAGGTAGACATTAATAGTCCCCATTGTCTTGCATGTAGAGTCCGAAATCGAAGTACGGACATATGCATATTGTGTGAAGCCTACCTGGACATGTTGGCATGGATCAGTGATGTTTTATTATGCATGAATAGCTGGAGAAGACTCCGTGCCGATGTTTGTTTTCGGGTTTTATATGTGGTAGATTGCAGTAGGGAGTCTTGGAGACTAACCCCAAGGTGCACCCAAAAATCTGGGCAGAAGCGAAGTTCTGCCATTTTGGTGGCCTGGGAGACAGCTAGGTACATAGCGGGGCTATGTACCGTTGTATGATCGATAGTTTGGGATTGTGTTTACTTGGCCCGCGTCGAATGCTAAATGGTCGTGGTGGGGTGAGCAACGGGCTGGTGGAACCCTACCCACTCCATCTGCTTCGGTTAAAGCGACCTAAGGTACATGGGACTTACCGATAATTTGGAGAACGAGTCTAGGCTGTGGCTTGAAGGACTAAATGCTCACGAGGTTTGCCATCCTGGGGACGGTTGTGGAGTCGTGGAACGGACCGGGTTCGGACCGGCTTCACCAAGTAAGTGCCGTGAGAGCACGGGGTGTATGGCCGTGCAGGCCTGCACCTGTGGTGTTGTTGAAGCCAAAAATGACCTCTATGGAGTTCGGGGTCCCTAAAGAGGGGTGACCTCACACCTACTACACTCGGGGGAATGTCACGGGCCGAAGACTTAGGAAACTATGAACTGACCCTCGGCTCTAGTGTGGAGGTCCCACCTCACACCCGGAAGACCTTTGAGGTCTCCCCCTCCCTAGCCAATGCTTGAGCTAGGTGCCTTGGAGGAAGAAAGCCAAGGGGATTTAAGTGGCTAAGTCGTGATCTCCAAGGCACCCTTAAAAGTCTATTATAGATTTTCCAAGTCCTAGGGTTAAAATGACCAAAATGCCCCTAGGGCAAATAAGCCTCAAGACAATAGAAATTCTCCACACCGGGGGGTAAAGAGGTAATCCCTTTGAGGGCATAATGGTAAAAATAGGTCGGGCGAGCTGGCGGTTAGGCGAGAAACAAGGGGCGGCCTGGGCGAACAGGCGGCCTGCGAGACGAGACGGCCGGCTGGGTGAGACGGCCTGCCTGACGAGACGGCCTACGTGAAGAGACGGCCTGCCTGACGAGACAGCCTACCTGACGAGATGCCTGCCTGGCGAGACGGCCTTCCTGGCGAGACGGCCTGCCTGACGAGACGGCCTGCCTGACGAGACGGCCTGCCTGACGAGACGAACTGCCTGACGAGACGGCCTGCCTGATGAGACGGCTTGCCTGACGAGACGGCCTGCCTGATGAGACGGCCTGCCTGACGAGACGGCCTGCCTGACGAGACGGCCTGCCTGACGAGATGGCCTGCCTGACGAGACGGCCTGCCTAGCGAGATGGCCTGCGTGACGAGATGACATGCCTAACGAGACGGCCTGCCTGACGAGACGGCCTGTCTGACGAGACGACCTGCCTGACGAGATGGCCTGCGTGACGACATGGCCTGCCTGCGTGTTTGGGCCTAGTTGACTCTTCAAGGGGGCCCTGGGGAGATAAATATTTCCTCCCCAACTTGTTTGTTACGCAGGTTCACCCAAAATTAGCCTCCAGGAGTGCAAAACTCCCCAAAACCTTAAAACGTGTGCCAAGTCTTGCGCCTTGTTTGGGGCCCTCTTCGCGAATACGGGGTTGTACACAATCCCAGCTCTTTTCGAGCGGGTTCCACGCTCGGAAAGAAACGTCCAACCCAACGTATTCACTGCGAGCCTTCTTGGAGCCGAAAAACTCTTTGCCCCTCGGGGGGTCAATCCGTCCAGCCAGCTAATAGGAACCTGGGTGACGAGACGACCTCAGAGTTGAAAACACAGCCTTCCCGAGAGGTCAACCTATCAAGCCAGCTAATGGGAGCCTGGGTGACGAGACTACCTAGGGGTGAAAAACACTTAGCCTCCTCAGCAGGGTCAACCTGTCAAGCCAACTAATGGGAGCCTGGGTGACGAGACCACCTGGGGGGGGGGGGGTGAAAAACACTTAACCTCCCCAAGGGGTCAACCTGTCAAGCCCGCTAATGGGTGCCTGGGTGAAGAGAACACCTGGGGGTAAAAAACACTTAGCCTCCCTTAGGGGTCAACCTGTCAAGCCAGCTAATGAGAGCCTGGGTGACGAGACCACCTGGGGGTAAAAAACACTTAGCCTCCCCGAGGGGTCAACCTGTCATGCCAGCAAATGGGAGCCTGGGTGATGAGATCACCTGGGGGTGAAAAATACTTAGCCTCCCCGAGGGGTCAACCTGTCAAGCCAGCTAATTGGAGCTTGGGTGACGAGACCACCTGGGGGTGTGGTGGAGAAAATCCCGGAGGTGTTTTATGAAAGAGAGAAGATGAAGATGAAGATGATGTTCTCCGAATCTATATTCGATAAAGGCAAGTGTACCTTATCGCTTATAGCATATAATATAATATCAAGGTCGTATTAGAACCAAGGCGCGTCGATTACTTCTACTTCAAAGAGATTCCTGTTATTTTATCAATTAGATACTTTGATTTGGTTTGCAAATAAGAGAATGGTTATACAATAAAAGAGGATGATTAAGCAATAATTTAAAAGGTTAGCACTTGATCTTGAATCACCTTGGAATGAAAATGACCAAAAATAAATAAATCCCTAATTTTCTTTAACAAAGGTGCTTGGATCGTGGAGGTTCCTAGAATATGAACGCACCTCTTTCAAGGCTACGCCCAACTGAGTTTAGGTTGATCAACCGAACTTTCGTTCTATAATTGAAACCCCTAAAACTCGCTTTATGTATTGAACCCCTCTATTGGATTTGACTCCAATCCGGGAAATTTATGTCATCCTCTTTCAAGGATTGCATTCAACTCCCTTTACCCATGAGCGATCAATCCATACGCATGATCCTTTCGGCTACTAGAGTATGGAAATAAAAGAGAAAATCATATATCGATGATATGACCTCTCTATAAATTAATCAAGGGTAAATCCTAAACATTTGTTCAAAGAGAAAGAGAAGATATGGATTAAGAAAAAGAGATCATTTCATTTCTCGGATCATTTCGATCAAGCACTAAACAAAGTTTAGTTACTCATAATATAGGAAATGAAAATCATGTTAAGAATATGCATAAAAAGAAAGAGAAAGAGGGAAAGGGAATAACAAACTAATTTATTTCTTATTGAAAAGAAGTTACAAAAGATTTCAAAAAAGACATTATAAAGAGAGTTTGCAAGAAGATTACAAGTACGATAAAAGAAATTATAAGAACATTAAAGCATGAAAATATTAAACTAAAATACTCTAAAAACAAACTCCAATGGCTCTCTACAATGCTCAAAATGAAGTAGGAAGGATGATGCTTTCCCCTCTTTCTTCATGCCTATTTATAGGGCCAAAACCAAAGGGGTAGAGTTGGAATTTGGCATGAGGATGAAGTTTCCATGAAGCATCCCTTGGTCAAAAAGCACATGTTGGTTTAAAATTCAAAGGTGGCTAGCCTCTTTCACACTTGTCATGAAAAGCATGATAAAAGTTGGCTAGTTTTCTCTCTTTCCATGAAGCTTCCTTTAAGGACACATGTTGAATATAAAGTCAAAGGTGGCTAGCCTATTTCACACTTGTCATGAAAAGCATGATAAAAGTTGTCTATCTTTCTCTCTTTCCAAGAAGTTTCCTTTAAGACCACATTCTGAATATATAGTCAAAGGTGGCTAGCCTCTTTCATACTTATGAGAAAAAATCACATCGGACCATTGTGACTTCATTCCATTCTTGAATATAGTTCATCAACACCATGACATGAGTGCACTCGACATTTATTTTGGCACACCATAACTGAAGGCATGTTCTTTTAGAATTGATAATGCAATTTGTCCCGGGATCCTCGGTTCTTGCTCAAACACAAGTTTCATACATGCAGGAAACCTGCTGGACAGCAACTTCGATGGATGATTCCTGAGGCTACAATAATCCGATAAAGGCGTGTAACCATCCGTTGGAAAGGTCTTTCCGAGGGCTACAACTTTCGTGTTCAACCCAAGATATGAATCTGGCTGCAACATGCCTAAAAGTGGCCCCGAAGTTCGCTGCGCGCAGAAAAATAGTAAAATGTGTTTGGTTAGGATAGACTTATAAAAAAATTATGATTTAGCGGATAAAATTAATAATATAAATATATTTATAATAAATTATTTAGATTTTTATATTAATAACTTAGGTCAAATTATGCATCATCAAATTCCCCCAGACTTATTATTTTGCTTGTCCTCAAGCAAAGACATACGAGCTAGAAAAAATAAAAAAAACAAACCAAACAAATTGGCTATGCCAAACACAAGTACGATGCGAAATTAAGGTAGAGGAATTATGAAAAGAAAATAAAATATTTTTACTTAGTCTTGGCATAGAATTTTACAATTTTCACTAGCATAAAAAAATAAATCATCCCATGTTTTTAAGCAAAACTAAAAATTGTGTAATGTGATAAATGAGAAGGATATTGAGTTGCTACTAAAATCTAAGAGACATTTTATATTCATACCAATCTAAATCAAAGATCAATACTGTTACCTAAGAATTTACTCAATTTACTTTCTCGCTACCATACTAAAAATAAACCTCAGAAGCATGAATCAAAAGGACTTTCATTAGGTGTAAATTTTTGGCTTAGGTTTTAAGGGTGTGGAGTTCAAAAGATAAACATGATGGGTAAAGCACACTTAAAACAAAAAGAAGAGCTTTGCAAATAACTTGTTGCTAGAAAATAAAATTTTGACACCCCAAGTCATTTTGCAATATAAAGTTGGGGTTAAAAGGTCATTCATAATTTTTTTTTCATATATATATAAATATATATCATATCTTCTTCCTTCTTTTAAAACAATTGAGTTTTTCCCCTTTTTTTTTTCTTTTTCCTCTTTTGTAGCAATTAAGATATAATACAAATCTCCACCATTTTCACAAAATATAGTACACACAAGTGACATAAAGCTCAAAAAGTTTTAAGTGTGCGACATGGGTAAGCTATATGGCTTTGGTGAAAAATAAGTGGGTCTTATAAAAAGAAAATGGAAAAGGCACAATGTGGCTAGCAATGGTTAGGAATTTAAGGTTCGGGATGCAAAAGCTCAAACTAATCAAAAAGTTGCCTAGATCATCCTCATGCTCTTAAGTCTACTCAAAGCAAGGTATTAAAAAATTCAAGAGACGAAAATTCCAGATAGAAAATAGAGATAATTGACTTTTCATGAAAAATGAAGATAATAAGCATCTTAGATTAGTTCGCATCTACTATACTTAACACTAATCAATCATTTCAAATATTTTTAAAAGAGAAAACAAGGGATGGTAGATTTTATAAAAGTGAAAAACATAAAAAAATGGCTATGAAAAAGTGCAAATATTTAAGAATGTTTTTCAAAAATAACATGTTACCTTAATTAGGAACACTACATGAGTCAACATATTACTCATGAAACATAGACAAAATGAAATTTAATTTAATTTATTTCAACTAAACAAGTACATAAATGATTAAAAACAAGAAAATGCAAAGTCATGGGGTACTAAAAGATTTAGCAAAGATTAACTCAAATTATTAATTATTTTATATAAGTTTTATCCTCTCTTTTTTTGGTATATATATTAAAGACAAAAGAAAGAATATATATATTTTTTTGAATTTTTGGAATTTATATATTTTTAAAATTTTATTATTTAAGTACTTATACCCCCATACTTAAAGTTAAACATTGTCCCCAATGTTTAAAACTAAGTATGAAGTAATAAAAATGCTATAAAAGAAGAAGTGAGGAAAGAGGACATCCCTGATGGTGAAATCGAGGAGGCTAGAAGGAAACCTGCAAATACATGTTAAAACAAAGAAAATAATAATATGAAGATAAAGTTTGGGGTGCCTCCCAAAAACGCTTTGTTTACCGTCGCGTAGCTTGACTAATTGGCATGGAAGATTATATGGTGAGGGTCTCAATATTGGTGGCCGAAGTATCATTAGAGAAATAAAATTTTAATCGGTGGCCATTCACTTTAAAGGAGCCGAGTTCCGGGTGGGAAATAAGAACGGTCCCATATGGCCAAACCTCTTTGACGACAAAGGGGCCGGACCATCGAGATTTTAACTTTCCTGGAAAAAGACGAAGGCGTGAGTTGTAAAGAAGGACTAGATCCCCCGGTGAAAAACTTTTAGGAATTTTAATATTTTTATCATGGTAGAACTTTGAGCGCTCCTTATAAAACTTATTATTTTCATAGGCGTTAGCACGCCATTCATCTAGTTCGTTCAGTTGGAATTTTCTTTGCTCGGAGGACAAAGTATAATCAAGATTGAGGAATTTTAGTGCCCAATAGGCACGGTGCTCTAACTCAACTAGAAGGTGGCAAGCTTTGCCGTAGAATAATCAGTATGGTGTAAAACCAATGGCGGTCTTGTATGCCGTCCGATAAGCCCATAGAGCATCATCGAGCTTCAAAGACCAGTCCTTCCTATTAAAAGAGACAGTCTTCTCCAAAATCCGCTTGAGCTCGCGGTTCACTACCTCCACTTGGCCACTAGTTTGTGGGTGATAGGCGGTGGAGAGTTTGTGTGTAACGCCATATTTTGCTAAAATTTTAGCAAACTGGCTATTGCAGAAGTGTGTGCCCCTATCACTAACTATAACACGAGGCGTGCCAAAACGAGAGAATAATTTCTTCAAAAATTTAATGACCACTCTTGCATCGTTGGATGGGAGAGCTTGTGCTTTCGCCCACCTCGACACGTAGTCGACTGCGACGAGAATATATTTATTATTAAATGAGGGAGGGAGAGGACCTACGAAATCGATACCCCATAGATCGAAAATTTCACACTCCATAAAGGAGTTTTGGGGCATTTTGTCTCGGCGAGATATGTTACCTGACCTTTGGCACCTGTTATATCCACTTACAAAAGAGTGAGCATCCTTAAAGATCGAGGGCCAGTAGAAACCGACCTCCAGCACTTTCCTTGCGGTCCGGCTTGCTTGATAATGTCCGCCTGTTGGTCCTTCATGGCAGTGCCGCAATATTTGCAAGCCTTCCTTGCTCGATACACATCTTCTTACCACTTGATCTACGCAGATACGAAATAAGAAGGGGTCCTCCCAAAAGTAGTTCTTCGCGTCGGAAAAGAATTTCTTCTTTTGTTGACTTGAAAAACCTTTTGGCAGGACCCGAGCCACTAGATAGTTGGCCAAATCCGCAAACCAAGGGGTAGAAGAATTCGTTAATTTTTCAATGGCGAGGAGATGCTCTTCAGGGAATTTATCATCAATATCAGCTTCCGCCAGCGTATCCACAGCAGGGTTTTCTAAGCGGGAGAGATGATCGGCCGCCAAGTTCTCCGCTCCTTTCTTGTCCCGGATCTCCAAGTCAAATTCTTGCAGTAGGAGGATCCATCTTAGTAATCGGGGCTTGACGTCTGCCTTGTTTAGTAGGTACCTAAGGGAAGAATGATCAGTAAACACAATGACTTTAGAGAGTGTAATATAAGACCTAAACTTATCAAATGCAAAAACAATTGCCAGAAGTTCTTTCTCTGTAGTTGTGTAATTGGCTTGTGCGGATGTGAGTGTCTTGCTTGCATAATAAATTGGGTGAAAATACTTGTTCAACCGTTGGCCTAACACTGCGCCTACAACAATGTCACTTGCATCGCACATTATCTCGAAAGGAAAGGACCAATCTGGTGCTACTAGAAATGGCGAGTTGATAAGCTTATCTTTGATAATATTAAAAGCTGCTAAACATTCATTATCAAAAATGAAAGAAGACTCTTTTTCTAGCAAGTGTGTTAACGGCTTTGTAATTTTGGAAAAATTTTGTATAAACCGCCGATAAAAACCTGTGTGACCAAGGAAACTTCTAATAGATTTTACATTTGTGGGAGGGGGAAGTTTCTCAATCACCTCGATCTTGGCTTTATCAACCTCGATTCCTTTACCCGATATTTTATGACCGAGTACCAACCCCTCTCGGACCATGAAATGACATTTTTCCCAATTTAGGGCTAGATTTGTATCTTCACAACGTTGAAGAACACGGTCAAGATTAGCTAAGCATGATTTAAAAGAATTTCCAAATACGGAAAAGTCATCCATGAAGACTTCCATCACATCCTCAACCAACTCATCAAAGATGGCCAACATACATCTTTGGAATGTAGCTGGTGCATTGCAAAGGCCAAATGGCATCCTTCTATAAGCAAAGGTGCCGAAGGGACAAGTAAAGGTTGTTTTCTCCTGGTCCTCGGGTGAGATTGGTATTTGGAAATATCCCGATAAACCATCAAGAAAGCAATAGTGTAGGAGTGACCGGAAAGGCGTTCTAAAATTTGATCAATGAATGGCAAGGGAAAGTGGTCTTTTCGGGTGGCATCATTTAATTTTCTATAGTCGATGCACATCCGCCAACCCGTAACAGTACGAGTTGGAATTAGTTCATTGTTCTCATTAACCACTACTGTCATGCCGCCTTTCTTTGGTACTACTTGCACGGGGCTAACCCACGGGCTATCCGAAATCGGGTAGATAATTCCCGCATCTAATAGTTTAATTACTTCAGCCTTAACGACGTCTTTCATGAGGCGAAGAACGAGAGTAGGTGGTACTTCGTAAGAGGTCGTAATTTTAATACTCTCTAAGCCAATTGGCTCAGGAGGCGAAGAACGAGATAATTCCTTAAAACAAAATAATTCATCATGTTCTGCATCATCACAATATGTGGGACCAGAATTAGAAAATGATGAAAAATCTTCTCCAAATGATGCATCTAGATGGTAACAAGAATCATCATTTGAAAGAGAATTGCGCATTGAGGGGTTTATACTGAAAGTAACTTCATCATCTCCAACACGAAGGAGGAGTTTTCCGTTACTCACATCTATTATTGCGCGGGAGGTGGCAAGGAAGGGGCGGCCGAGTATGAGTGGTACTTCAGCATCCTCTTCGATGTCAAGAATGACAAAGTCCACCGGAAAGATGAACTTGTCAACCTTGACTAACACGTCTTCCACTACCCCTACTGGATACTTAACAGAACGATCCGCTAGTTGTATACTTATTTTTGTTGGGATTGGATCTCCTAACCCCAATTTCTTAAACACAGAGTAAGGCATTAGATTTATGCTAGCACCTAGATCGGCAAGGGCATGCTTTACTAATAAATTGCCAAAGAGGCACGAGATAGAAAACCGTCCCGGATCATTCAATTTTTGAGGCAATTTATTTAATAAAGCTGCTGAGCATTCTGCATTGAGGGAAACATGTGAGATATCTTCAAGTTTCTTTTTATTGGAGAGTAACTCCTTGAGATATTTCACGTATTTAGGCATTTGAGAGATTGCCTCGCAGAAGGGAACATTTATATGAATTTGTTTTAAAATTTCTAAATTTTTTTTGTATTGCTCCTCTACTTGCTCATTTTTAATTTTAGATGGATAAGGGGGTGCAGAAGTAGAAACAAGAGGAGATTTTGAAGCATTCAGAGAATTAGAAAATAAAACTGGAGGGGGTAAAATAGAAACAGTTACCTCGGGTTCAATCCTACTTGGAGAGGTTACCTCCTTTCCACTGCGAAGGTTGAGGCATTTGCATTCTCCCTTGGATTCATCTCAGTGTTGCCCGGCAAAGCTCCATGCGAGCGCTTGGCAATCATTTTGGCAAGCTGGCCAATTTGATTCTCTAAGTTCTTTACAGATCCGGTGAGATTCCGGATGTTGGATTCGTTCGAGGCAACATATTTAGAAAATACCTCTTCAATCGAAGAGGGCTTTGGTGGTGGTGGAAGAAAACCAGGTGGGTTCATATTAGGAGGGCGCTGGGCATTACTTTGGTTGCTCCATGAGAAATTCGGGTGGTTCATATAACCTGGATTATAAGCATTGTTATACGGAGCGTTGTTCGGGTTAAAGGAAGGACGAGTAAGATTCCCCATGAAATCAACTTGTTCTTCAATAAAAGTATTATTAGTATTATTTGCCCAAGAAGGAGTGGCAGAGGAAGCAGACATCTCTACCACTTGCTTGCTTAAACGTTCAAGTTGTAAAGCTAAATTAGCTGTCATATCAACTTCATGAAGTCCTACCGGCTTGCTAGGGCGCGCTCGTGGCACATTCCACTGATATGCATTCATGGCCATTTCCTCAAAAAGCTCTTGAGCGGCCTCTGGGGTTTTATTATTGAGAGTACCCCCAGCGGCTGCATCAATCATCTGCCTTATTTGGAAATTTATGCCATTATAAAAAATTTGTACTTGTTGCCAAGTAGGAAGTGCATGGTGAGGAAATCTACACAAAAGCTCCTTGAAGCGCTCCCATGTATCGTAGAGAGTCTTTGAGTCAATTTGCATAAATGAAGAGATATCAGTACGTAATTTGGCGGTCTTTGCAGGAGGAAAATATTTAGTCATGAATTTTTCCGCCATTTCGGCCCATGTAGTGATAGATCCTCTAGGAAGAGAGCCTAACCACTGCTTGGCCTTTGACCGCAAAGAAAAGGGAAATAGTCGTAATCGAATGACGTCATCAGTAACGCCATTGATTTTGAAGGTATCACAGATTTCAAGAAAATTTGAAAGATGTTGATTTGGATCTTCATCTGGTAAACCATCAAAAGTAACCGATTGTTGCACCATTTGGATGATGCTAGACTTGATCTCAAAATTATTATTAGCTATAGTAGGGCGAACACTACTAGATTGTGTCCCTTCCAAGTTCGGCCGTGCATAATAGGACATGGTCCGTTGCTAGGCTTCATTAGGATTGGGGTCACCCATAGTTGCTATATTAGTATCTCCGATAGATTCTTCAAAAATAATTGGTAAATCCTGTCCACGAGATTGAAGTTGTCGCCTAAAGGTGCGCTCAATTTCTGGATCAAAATGGGATTCAGGATTATTCGAAGAACTTGCTCGGGTCATATACTAGAAGGAAAAAAAAGACAAATGATTAAAGATGAGTTTAAAAATTAATTATGGAAATTTTTTTTTTGTTCTTTTTAGGCGGTTTTAGGTATATTATTAAGATATATATATTTTAGAAAAAAAAGGAAAAATGATAAAATTAACAGTTATCTTTTTTTTTGAAATATCGACGCAAGTCCCCGGCAACGGCGCCAAAAACTTGGATGGAGAAAATCCCGGAGGTGTTTTATGAAAGAGAGAAGATGAAGATGAAGATGATGTTCTCCGAATCTATATTCGATAAAGGCAAGTGTACCTTATCGCTTATAGCATAGAATATAATATCAAGGTCGTATTAGAACCAAGACGCGTCGATTACTTCTACTTCAAAGAGATTCCTGTTATTTTATCAATTAGATACTTTTATTTGGTTTGCAAATAAGAGAATGGTTATACAATAAAAGAGGATGATTAAGCAATAATTTAAAAGGTTAGTACTTGATCTTGAATCACCTTGGAATGAAAATGACCAAAAATAAATAAATCCCTAATTCTCTTTAACAAAGGTGCTTGGACCGTGGAGGTTCCCAGAATATGAACGCACCTCTTTCAAGGCTACGCCCAACTGAGTTTAGGTTGATCAACCGAACTTTCGTTCTATAATTGAAACCCCTAAAACTCGCTTTATGTAGTGAACCCCTCTATTGGATTTGACTCCAATCCGGGAAATTTATGTCGTCCTCTTTCAAGGATTGCATTCAACTCCCTTTACCCATGAGCGATCAATTCATACGCATGATCCTTTCGGCTACTAGAGTATGGAAACAGAAGAGAAAATCATATATCGATGATATGACCTCTCTATAAATTAATCAAGGGTAAATCCTAAACATTTGTTCAAAGAGAAAGAGAAGATATGGATTAAGAAAAAGAGATCATTTCATTCCTCGGATCATTTCGATCAAGCACTAAACAAAGTTTAGTTACTCATAATATAGGAAATGAAAATCATGTTAAGAATATGCATAAAAAGAAAGAGAAAGAGGGAAAGGGAATAACAAACTAATTTATTTCTTATTGAAAAGAAGTTACAAAAGATTTCAAAAAAGACATTATAAAGAGAGTTTGCAAGAAGATTACAAGTACGATAAAAGAAATTGTAAGAACATTAAAGCATGAAAATATTAAACTAAAATACTCTAAAAACAAACTCCAATGGCTCTCTACAATGCTCAAAATGAAGTAGGAAGGATGATGCTTTCCCCTCTTTCTTCATGCCTATTTATAGGGCCAAAACCAAAGGGGTAGAGTTGGAATTTGGCATGAGGATGAAGTTTCCATGAAGCATCCCTTGGTCAAAAAGCACATGTTGGTTTAAAATTCAAAGGTGGCTATCCTCTTTCACACTTGTCATGAAAAGCATGATAAAAGTTGGCTAGTTTTCTCTCTTTCCATGAAGCTTCCTTTAAGGACACATGTTGAATATAAAGTCAAAGGTGGCTAGCCTATTTCACACTTGTCATGAAAAGCATGATAAAAGTTGTCTATCTTTCTCTCTTTCCAAGAAGTTTCCTTTAAGAACACATGCTGAATATATAGTCAAAGGTGGCTAGCCTCTTTCATACTTATGAGAAAAAATCACATCGGACCATTGTGGCTTCATTCCATTCTTGAATATAGTTCATCAACACCATGACATGAGTGTACTCGACATTTATTTTGGCACACCATAACTGAAGGCATGTTCTTTTAGAATTGATAATGCAATTTGTCCCGGGATCCTCGGTTCTTGCTCAAACACGAGTTTCATACACGCAGGAAACCTGCTAGACAGCAACTTCGACGGACGATTCCCGAGGCTACAATAATCCGATAAAGGCGTGTAACCATCCGTTGGAAAGGTCTTTATGAGGGCTAAAACTTTCGTGTTCAACCCAAGATCTGAATCTGGCTGCAACATGCCTAAAAGTGGCCCCGAAGTTTGCTGCGCGCAGAAAAATAGTAAAATGTGTTTGGTTAGGATAGACTTATAAAAAATTATGATTTAGCGGATAAAATTAATAATATAAATATATTTATAATAGATTATTTAGATTTTTATATTAATAACTTAGGTCAAATTATGCATCATCAGGGTGAAAAACACTTAGCCTCCCAAAGGGGTCAACCTGTCATGCCAGCTAATGGAAGCTTGTGTGACGAGACCACCTCGGGGTGAAAAACACTTGGTCTCCCTGAGGGGTCAACCTGTCATGCCAGCTAATGGGAGCCTGAGTGATGAGATGGCCTCGAGGTTGAAAACAAAGCCTTCCCGAGAGGTCAACCTGTCAAGCCAGCTAATGGGAGCCTGGGTGACGAGATCACCTGGGGGTGAAAAACACTTAGCCTCCCCGAGGGGTCAACCTATCAAGCCAGCTAATGGGAGCCTGGGTGACGAGAGCACCTGGGGGTGAAAAACACTTAGCCTACCCGAGGTGTCAACTCATCAAGCCAGCTAATGGGAGCCTGGGTGACGAGACCACCTGGGGGTGAAAAACACTTAGCCTCCCCGAGGGGTAAACCTATCAAGCCAGCTGATGGGAGCCTTGGTGACGAGACACCTGGGAGTGAAAAACACTTAGCCTCCCCGAGGGGTCAACCTGTCAAGCCAGCTAATGGGAGCCTGGGTGACGAGACCACCTGGGGGTGAAAAACACTTAGCCTCCCCGAGGGGTCAACCTGTCAAGCCAGCTAATGGGAGCCATGGTGACAAGACCACCTGGGGGTGAAAAACACTTAGCCTCCCCGAGGGGTTAACCCGTCATGCCAGATAATGGAAGCCTGGGTGACGAGACTACCTCAGGGTGAAAAACACTTGGTCTCCCCGAGGGGTCAACCTGTCATGCCAGCTAATAGGAGCCTGGGTGACGAGACCAACTCGGGGTGAAAAACATTTGGTCTTCACGCGAGGTACCACCGGACCTGCCAGCTAGTGGGAGCCTGACAGCGGGACCATCATCGGAGCAAAGGAACTGGTCTTCCACGAGAGGTACCACCGGACCTACCAGCTAGTGGGAGCCTGACAGCGGGTCCGTCATTAGAGCAAGGGAACTGGGCTTCCACGAGAGGTACCACTGACCTGCCAGCTAGTGGGAGACTGACAGCAGAACCATCATCGGAGCAAAGGAACTAGGCTTCCATAAGAGGTACCACCGGACCTACCAGCTAGTGGGAGCCTGACAGCGGGACCGTCATCGGAGCAAGGGAACTGGTCTTCCACGAGAGGTAACACTGGATCTGCCAGCTAGCGGTAGCCTGGCAGAGGGACCATCATCGGAGCAAAGGAACTAGGCTTCCACGAGAGGTACCACCGGACCTTCCAGCTAGTGGGAGCCTGACAATGCGACTGTCATCGGAGCAAGGGAACTGGGCTTCCACGAGAGGTACCACCGGACCTGCCAGCTAGCGGGAGCCTGGCAGCGGGACCATCATCAGAGCAAAGGAACTAGGCTTCCACGAGAGGTACTACCGGACCTGCCAGCTAGTGGGAGGCTGACAGCGGGACCATCATCGGAGCAAAGGATTTGGGTTTCCACGAGACGTACCACTGGACCTACCAAATAGTGGGAGCCTGGCATCGGGACCATCATCAGAGCAAAGGAAATGGGCTTCAATGAGAGGTACCACCGGACCTACAAGCTAGTGGGAGCCTGGCTGCGGGACCATCATCAGATCAAAGGAAATGGGCTTCCATGAGAGGTACCACCGGACCTACCAGCTAGTGGGAGCCTGGCAGCGGGACCGTCATCAGAGCAAAGGACTTGGGCTTCCACGAGAGGTACCACCGGACCTGCCATCTAGTGGGAGCGTGGCAGCGGGACCATCATTGGAGCAAAGGACTTGGGCTTCCACGAGAGGTACCACCAGACCTACCAACTAGTGGGAGCCTGACAAATGGACCATCATCGGAGCAAAGGAACTGGGTCTCCACGAGAGGTACCACCGAACCTACCAGCTAGTGGGAGCCTGACAGCGGGACAGTCATCGGAGCAAGGGAATTGGGATTCAATGAGAGGTACCACCGGACCTGCCAGCTAGCGGGAGCCTGGCAGCAGGACCATCATCGGAGCAAAGGAACCGGGCTTCCACGAGAGGTACCACCGGACCTACTAGCTAGTGGGAGTCTGGCAGCGGGACCGTCATCGGAGCAAGGGAACTGGGCTTCCACGAGAGGTACCACCGGACCTGCCAACTAGTAGGAGCCTGACAGCGGGACCATCATCGGAGCAAAGTGTTGGGTCTTGTTTCCACAATGACCTTAATTTGAAGAAGTCCTCCTAAAACTAAAATGAATTGCTGTTGTATTTGATGTACTTGTTTAGATGTGCTTGCAGGACTCTATTGTCAAGTGTAAACCAATGTCAGTCTACAGTTGGTCACCTAGCACAAGACCATACAATGTAATCCCTCATTGTGTGATCCATGGTGTTGACCCATGTGTAGCCTCTCTATGGGATACACTTCACTTCACAAACATTTGAACTCATGGGACTTTGAAGTGTTGTTGATCATTAGTAGGAGAAATGGATTTCCAAGGGAGAAATTATTCCAAGCCATATACTCGAGTAGTCCAAAGAACATACTCGAGTAGATACTATGATACTCGAGTAGTTTAAAGGATATACTCGAGTAGTCCAAAGAACATACTCGAGTAGATACTATGATACTCGAGTAGTTTAAAGGATATACTCGAGTAGTCCAAAGAACATACCCGAGTAGATACTATGATACACGAGTAGATGCTTTCACTTACTCAAGTATCTAGTTTTTCCTCTCTCGGAATTTTTGCCTAAGTGTTCCTACACGAGTGGTTACCTTTATACTCGAGTAGTTAAACTAATATACTCGAGTAGACCAAAGTCAAGTACTCGAGTAGTTAAATTTATATACTCGAGTGGATCGACTTACTCGAGTAGTTCAGCTGATATACTCGAGTGGATCGACTTACTCGAGTAGTTCAGCTGATATACTCGAGTATGTATTTACTAGATACTCGAGTCAGTTCTTCCAGACACTCGAGTAGGTTTCTCAGGGTACTCGAGTAGTTAAATTTATATACTCGAGTGGATCGACTTACTCGAGTAGTTCAGCTGATATACTCGAGTATGTATTTACCAGATACTCGAGTTAGTTCTTCCAGACACTCGAGTAGGTTACTCAGGATACTCGAGTAGTTTATACCATACTCGAGTAGTCTGGTTTTTCACAGATTATTTTCTAAGTCCTGGACTCGTGCTTACTCGAGTATGTCTCTCTCTCCTGATACTCGAGTAGTTTATTGATATACTCGTGTATGTCAATTTACAGGAAGAATTTTTCTAAGTCCAGACTTTGCGGGTTATTTCAAATCCTCTAATTTGATTGGTCCATGTGTACTTGTTTAAGTATTGACCGTTACAAAAGTCCTATAAATAGGTCTTGTCAAATCGACAAACCCTAAGAAGTATTTCTGAATCTAATTTCTATCGCTCGCATCGGGAAGCCATCAAGTTCACGCCGACAAAACACTGTTCGTCTTCTTCGTCGCCGGTCTTCTCCGATCCAAGGATTCAGACAAGAAGTTTCAGAAGATCAAGCTATTCTCAATCGACAGATCCAACTCTTCATCTTGCTGATTCTAGTTTTTCAGATCCAAGAGATTTCGCTTTGTCTTCCTCGATCTATTTTCTGCCGAGTCCTAACTCTGAAGAAGGAAGAAAGGATTGAAGATCCAGATCTGAATATCTCTGTTTGTATATTTTTGTATACATCTTTTATTCTTGTAGGAGTCTTGACTCCGAGTTCTGTAGATCCGGTTTGGATCGAGATTTGTAGGAAGGTTTTCTTCCGAGTGTAGATCCAGTTGGGATCGAGTTTTGTAGGAACGTTGTTCCGAGGTGTAGGATCGTTTTGATCCGAGATAGTGGAGTAGCCAAGTCTAGTGGTTTACTAGATTGGTGAGGGAAGTGGACGTACCCAAGGTTGGGGAACCACTATAAATCTTTTGTCGTCTGTGATTGCTTGGTATTGTGCTGTGCTAGTTCCTAAATTTTTTATTCCGCAAATAGACGCATATCTCACCTATTCACCCCCCTCTAGGTGATTTAGGTAGACAACTATCCGTCTCTCAATTGGTATCAGAGGGAGGTTGATCTTTAAAAGGTTAACACCTTGATCTGATCCCTCCTAGTTGTCTTTCTGAGTTTATCAAGCATGGACAGAGCCAAGGATTTTTCTAAGCTCCCAGTGTGCAATAAGGCAAACTTTCCCATGTGGAAAGAGAGAATAAAACTTTACATGGAAGCTGTTGACCCCCGCTTATTCATGATAGTGGAGGAAGGCCATTATATCCCTATGATTGCCTCCACTAGTGATCCTACAAAGGAGGTGCCAAAGAAGTTGATGGATCTTGATAAGAATGAGATTGCACTTGTCTCCTTAGACAAGAAAGCCAAGAACATCATCGCAAGTGCAGTCAATGATTATATGTTGCAAAACCTCATTCACTGCCAATCTGCTAAGGAAATGTGGAGATCTCTAATTATCTTGATGGAAGGTACAAAAGAAGTAAGGGATGATAGAAGATCCCTCCTAAATCAGAAGTATGAAGCCTTCAAGCAAGGACCAAAGGAAGCTATTGCTGACACATATGAAAATTTCTTCAAGATTGTCAATGGATTGAGGAACTATGGCAGAGTGTTCACTGATGGTGAACTAAACGACAAGTTCCTAAGATCCTTGACAAAGGATTGGGACAACAAGATATGTGCCATCAGAGAGTTTGGAAGATTAGCAGAGACTGACCCTCAGAACCTCTTCGGAAAGCTTATGTCATATGAGCTTCAAATCAATAATAGAAAAGCTGAAGAAGAGTGCAACAGGCCCTCATCCCAAGATATGCCAGTTGCCCTAAGGGCAGACAGCTCAAGAAAGGCCAAAGCTGCTTCCACTTAAGGAGACTATGAAGAAGAAGAGTCCGAGCCAAGCACCTCAGGCTCAGATTCTTCAGATGAAGAGTTTCATCTTCTCTCCCGACAATTCAAGAAGTTTCTTAGCAATAAGAAACAAATGAGAGAAAATGATTCCTCGTCCAGAAGATCACGTCCTGATGGTGATCGTCACAGCAGACATGACAGGTATAAATCTAAACCGAACAAACATGTTTCTTCTAACGTTGTTTGTTATTCCTGTAGTAAGCCAGGGCATATAAGCACTGAGTGCCCTCTGAAGAAGAAAGAAGGAAGAGGCATAGAAAAGAATTCCCCTCAAGGGAAAAGGAAGAAAGAAAGAAGCTTCATTGCCAAAAAGCCAAAGACCCTCAGTGACTCTGACTCATCTGAGTCAAGTGCGGATGAAGAAGCCTACTTCGGGCTTATGGCTTTTTCTGACCAAGAGGACAAAGACAACGGTAACTCCTCATATACCGGGAAGGTAAATTCTCACACACCTCTTTCTGCCTCAGATTCTGACTCAAATGGTCATGATGGCTACTCTTCTGGGGAGGATGATTTTGAATTGGTAAATCAGTATCAAGTCTTATTGACTGCATTTGACAAATGCCGGAAGGTAGTCAAATCGCAATCAAAAGAGATTGCATCCCTCAAAGAGGTGGAATCAAATCTGAGGGAGGAGATTGACCAAATGACCCCTCTCAGAGATGAAGTTCAATCTTTGAAGGAGGAAATCAAAGACTTTACTGAATTAGTAAATCATAAAGATTTTCTCCTGGATGAATTGGATGCAAAGCTAGTCATTGAACGAAAGCTGGTTGAAACTCTCACCATGCCTACAACTGTGCTTCCAATCACTAATGGAGAAACCTCCTTTGGGAAAAATAGCAGTATAGGACATAAATCAGCTAAAGGTAAAGGCAAGGCCTTCCCAAGCCAATCCGTTGCCTTACTGAAATATGATCCTTACAATCATGGGCCAAATAAGAAGAAGACACCGAAAGCTAAAACTGGTGTAACAAAGGCCAAGGAGACAAGGAAGCCATGTACCTGTTGCAATCATGAGGCTTCCTCCTCCAAGTCTGTTGCTCTTGCTAGACCCCCCATCCATAAGGTAAAGCAAGAGAACAAGAGAAGGTACAACAGGTTTAACTGTTGGTGTTGTGGCAAGGTTGGTCACTTCGCCATAGATTGCTGGTTTAATCCCAGCTATGTTTTAACTCCTCAAGTTGATAATGTGAGAAAGACCACTCATAATGTTAACTCTCATAGGGGGAGGATACTAACAAAAGACCTAGGACCCAATCTTGTTTGGGCTCCTAAGGGATTCTAATCTTGTTTATGCAGGCATGTCCATAGGCCAATAAAATTCTTATCTGGCAATTGGACAAGTAGTTGTTCCAGAAAATTCTTGGAACTAGAAGATTAAGGGGGAGTTTCTAGTAGTCCCCTATTTAAAGAGGTCAGAAAGGGGGAGAGCAAAAGGAAATGGTTTATAGAGATGAAAAAGGAAAAGAAAATGCAAATCCAAATGAAGATTTCAGTAAGGGGGAGAAATGCAAAGCAATTCTAGTTAAGAAATGTAAGTCAATGCATTCTCTTTTACGTCATATTGTTTTAATATCTCTGGCAATTCAATTTAGTAGATGGTGTTCTGACTTCTTCAAATAGGGGGAGATTGTTGGGTCTTGCTTCCACAATGACCTTAATTTGAAGAAGTCCTCCTAAAACTAAAATGAATTGCTATTGTATTTGATGTACTTGTTTAGATGTGCTTGCAGGACTCTATTGTCAAGTGTAAACCAATGTCAGTCTACAGTGGGTCACCTAGCACAGGACCATACAATGTAATCCCTCATTGTGTGATCCATGGTGTTGACCCATGTGTAGCCTCTCTATTGGGATACACTTCACTTCACAAACATTTGAACTCATGGGACCTTGAAGTGTTGCTGATCATTAGTAGGAGAAATGGATTTCCAAGGGAGAAATTATTCCAAGCCATATACTCGAGTAGTCCAAAGAACAAACTCGAGTAGATACTATGATACTCGAGTAGTTTAAAGGATATACTCGAGTAGTCCAAAGAACATACTCGAGTAGATATTATGATACTCGAGTAGTTTAAAGGATATACTCGAGTAGTCCAAAGAACATACCCGAGTAGATACTATGATACACGAGTAAATGCTTTCACTTACTCGAGTATCTAGTTTTTCCTCTCTCGGAATTTTTTCCTAAGTGTTCCTACACGAGTGGTTACCTTTATACTCGAGTAGTTAAACTAATATACTCGAGTAGACCAAAGTCAAGTACTCGAGTAGTTAAATTTATATACTCGAGTGGATAGACTTACTCGAGTAGTTCAGCTGATATACTCGAGTGGATCGACTTACTCGAGTAGTTCAGCTGATATACTCGAGTATGTATTTACCAGATACTCGAGTCAGTTCTTCCAGACACTCGAGTAGGTTTCTCAGGGTACTCGAGTAGTTAAATTTATATACTCGAGTGGATCGACTTACTCGAGTAGTTCAGCTGATATACTCGAGTATGTATTTACCAGAAACTCGAGTTAGTTCTTCCAGACACTCGAGTAGGTTACTCAGGATACTCGAGTAGTTTATACCATACTCGAGTAGTCTGGTTTTTCACAGATTATTTTCTAAGTCCTGGACTCGTGCTTACTCGAGTATGTCTCTCTCTCCTGATACTCGAGTAGTTCATTGATATACTCGTGTATGTCAATTTACAGGAAGAATTTTTCTAAGTCCAGACTTTGCGGGTTATTTCAAATCCTCTAATTTGATTGGTCCACGTGTACTTGTTTAAGTATTGACCATTACAGAAGTCCTATAAATAGGTCTTGTCAAATCGACAAACCCTAAGAAGTATTTCTGAATCTAATTTCTATCGCTCGCATCGGGAAGCCGTCAAGTTCACGCCGACAAAACACTGTTCGTCTTCTTCGTCGCCGGTCTTCTCTGATCCAAGGATTCAGACAAGAAGTTTCAGAAGATCAAGCTATTCTCAATCGACAGATCCAACTCTTGATCTTGCTGATTCTAGTTTTTCAGATCCAAGAGATTTCGCTTTGTCTTCCTCGATCTATTTTCTGCCGAGTCCTAACTCTGAAGAAGGAAGAAAGGATTGAAGATCCAGATCTGAATATCTCTGTTTGTATATTTTTGTATACATCTTTTATTCTTGTAGGAGTCTTGACTCCGAGTTCTGTAGATCCGGTTTGGATCGAGATTTGTAGGAAGGTTTTCTTCCGAGTGTAGATCCAGTTGGGATCGAGTTTTGTAGGAACGTTGTTCCAAGGTGTAGGATCATTTTGATCTGAGATAGTGGAGTATCCAAGTCTAGTGGTTTACTAGATTGGTGAGGGAAGTGGACGTACCCAAGGTTGGGGAACCACTATAAATCTTTTGTCGTCTGTGATTGCTTGGTATTGTGCTGTGCTAGTTCCTAAATTTTTTATTCCGCAAATAGACGCACATCTCACCTATTCACCCCCCTCTAGGTGATTTAGGTAGACAACTATCCGTCTCTCACAAAGGAACTGGGCTTCCACGAGAGGCACCTAACCTACCAGCTAGTGGGAGCCTGGCAGCGGGACCGTCATCGGAGCAAAGGAACTGGGCTCCCCGAGGTACCCTCGACCCATCCAGCTAGTGAGAGCCTGGCATGAGGAGGTCCTCTCGGTGGGTGGGATTGGGCATGTCACCTAAGCTTTGTCAATTCCAACATCCTCAAAAGGGGAAAAAAAGATTGGTTACATGACCCCCCCGACTCAGCTGGTCGGGAGCTGGACTCATTACAACATAAGAAAAAGATACATGACTCCGCCGAGGCGAAGCTTCTTCAAGGGGTCTGGGCATGGTGGTCATCCTCGGATTCCATCCCAATGGACACCTCCATCCTACTCAGGCTCTCCATGATCTTCTCCATCTTCTCTGTCTTGGGGCAGAGCTTTAACTCGCTCTAGTGGATATTGTTGGGCTGGAGCTTCTGCTCCCCTCACCTCCAGGAACTCAGGGCAGGTAGCCGTGGCGTGACCCTCCATTTGGTTGAAGTCACACTACAACAATGCTCCTCCTCCCCCCCTTCGACGGTTCCGGCGATCTCTCCTGTTGCCTCTTCTTCCTTCACCTATTGCCAAGGCTTGCTGTGGTGGGAATAGGAGCTGCCTCGGGGCTTGCCTCTAGAAGTTGAACCTCCCTTGGCCCCCGTGGAAGTTTTCCCCCCTGGATGAGATCTCTTCCTGGACCCTGTGCAAGTCCTCCTTGCTGCCTCAACCTGGTTCTAGACCCTCCTGCCCTTGGAACCCATGAGCTCTCTGCTCTTCTCTCCGTCTTCCTTCCTGATGCCTCGAGCTACCTTGCTCCTTCAATTCTGACTCTGTCAGCTTTGCCAACTTCTTGACAAATCCCGGATTGGCCGCCTCCGTGGCTATTAACTCCGCCGCCCTTTCCATCAGCTCCTCGAAGGAAAGAGGGGCCTTTCGGGTAAGGCTCATCTTAAAGAACCCCTCGCCCAACCCACCGTGAACGCCATCTGGAGGGCGTACCCTGACATCTCCTGGATATCTAGGATCTCTTCCTGGAACCTGTCAATATAGTGGGCCAACGACTCCTCAGCCCTTTGCCTTATCAGGAAAATGGATTCAGGACTCCTCTTCCTCTTCTTGTAGGTGGAGAAGCAGAGCTGGAAGCTTTGGCTCAAGTCCTCGAACCCATAGATCGACCTTGGAGGGAGTTGATGGAACCAGTCTCTTGCCTTCTCCTTCAACGTGATCACAAAGAGGCGACACTTGAAGGCATCCCTCATCGGCCTGATGGAGACGACATCCTCGAACCACTGTAGGTGCTGGATGGGATCATCCTTCCCGGTATAGTAGGCCATGTCTGGTTCTCTGAACCCCTTGGGAACGGGAGCCGAGATGATAAGTTCGCTGAAGGGTGACCCCTTGAGGGGTGCTCTCACCACTTCTTCTCATGCGACCTGCTCGCCTGGAGGGATAGCACTCGTCGGGTTGGGGAATAGCTCCCGGCCGTGGAGGTCTCGCTCGACCCCATCTCCCATTCTTTCCTTCCCAGGCCGCCTACCTGGTGCACTTCCCTCCCCTTGCTGGGGTCATCTCGCATGTGCCCCTGGGAGGCAGCTCGCCGAGACCACTCTGGTTCAGCTCGCCGATACCCCTAGGAGCCAGTCCTTGGGGGGTGGGGGTTGAGCTGTCAGCCCGAGGAGCAATGCTTCTCAGCATCTCTATGATGCCTGAGATGGAAGCCATGAACTCCTCCCTTCCTATGAAGGGTCCGAGGTTGGGGAGCTCGCCGAGATCATCACCACCTCCTTGATCTCCGACCATGACACTCTCCTGAGATCTTCTATGCTGGTCACTCTCCACGCTCACCGCACCAAAAGTGTTGAAGCCAAAAATGACCTTTGTGGAGTTCGGGGTCCCTAAAGAGGGGTGACCTCACACCTACTATACTCGGGGGAACGTCACTGGCCGAAGACTTAGGAAACTATGAACTGACCCTCGGCTCTAGCGTGGAGGTCCCACCTCACACCTGAAAGACCTTTGAGGTCTCCCCCTCCCTAGCCAATGCTTGAGCTAGGTGCCTTGGAGGAAGAAAGCCAAGGGGATTAAAGTGGCTAAGTCGTGATCTCCAAGACACCCTTAAGGGTCTATTTATAGATTTTTCAAGTCCTAGGGTTAAAATGACCAAAATGCCCCTAGGGAAAATAAGCCTCAAGCTAATAGAAAATCTCCACACCGGGGGGTAAAGAGGTAATCCCCCTTCGAGGGCATAATGGTAAAAATAGGTCGGGCGAGCTGGAGGTTAGTCGAGAAGCAAGGGGCGGCCTGGGCGAACAGGTGGCCTGCGAGACGAGACAGCCGGCTGGGTGAGACGGCCCGCCTGACGAGACGGCCTGCCTGACGAGACGGCCTGCCTGACGAGACGGCCTGCCTGACAAGACGGCCTGCCTGACGAGATGGCCTGCCTGACGAGATGGCCTGCGTGACGAGATGGCCTGCTTGACGAGATGACCTGCCTGACGAGACGACCTTCTTGACGAGACGACCTGCCTGACGAGATGGCCTATCTGACGAGACGGCCTGTCTAACGAGATGGCCTGCCAGACGAGACGGCCTGCGTGACGAGACGACCTGCCTGTGGGCTGGGGCCTGGGTGACTCTTCAAGGGGGCCCTATGGAGATAAATATTTCCTCCCCTACTAGTATATTTTGCAGGTTCACCCAAAATTGGCCTCCAGGAGTGCAAAACTCCCAAAAACCTTAAAACATGCGCCAAGTCTTGCACCTTGTTTGGGGCCCTCTTCACGAATACGGGTTTGTACAGATGTATTGTGCTAATGTTTGTACTTTCACTATAATGTTTGGCTATGCTACTAAAATGCAGGGAAGGAGCACCTCCACCCCAAGTAAGGGGTGAGGTCATTATAATTTGGTCAGCTTTAGCTGACCGTTGCTTTTGTTTGCCACCGTTGCGGTTGAATGTTAATTGCAGGTGCTGCGAAGCCAAGTGGCAAATAGCGGGCTAAAGCCCTTATTGTTGAGCCAGCCTTCGAAGGCCAATGCGAATGTTTACTTGCAATATTCATGTGTGTTTGGCCTGCGTGTCGATGTTTGGAAGACATTGTTTATTTTAGTTAACTCTTGTAAGGACATAAGGCCAAGTACTTTGTGTATTTGTACGTTCATTCCTTATTTGGGTATTTTAGTGTACATTCATGCTGTGGCTTGGGTTCTTATTCTTTGGAACATTTAAAATGCTTTAGCTAGAATGTGCTCGGTGTAGGACATGTGTTATTGGAAGGATGGTCTCATTTAGTAACCCACCGGTCTGTCAGTGGTATATGGAGTCGGGCCCTAGCCGGACCTACTGCTATATGCTATGTGACAGATAGGGGTGTTACAGAAGACAATTCACTCAATGCTCTTAATGCCTGGAGTTGATTCTGATAATTTGGCTAAGTCCTCAAAGAGTGACATCAGCAAACGTCAACAAAGTCAACACATTTCAAATTCTTTACGGGAAAGCTGGAGTATGACTTTAATGGCGCCGACGACCAACTATTGTCGTTTTCTGCAAAAGGAAGGTGGTAACTCATCCTTTATGGCTGGTCCTACAGTACAAAGAGCCGTTGATCAGCTGTTATAAAAGGATAAGATTGACTGAAAGGAAAGAAGCTGAATTTTACTTAACTAAAGGTTAGCTAGTCACCTAGAGGGGGGGGGGGGGGTGAATAGGTCTTTGAAATTTTATTTATTCTGTTACTGATTTCAAATTTATCTATCTAGAGCTTGTCCTTAAATCCTGCAATAAGAAAGTAAACAAGAAATACAACAAACACACAAAGATTTATAGTGGTTTCCCAATTGGGTACATCCACTTTCCCTCCCACCTATCCAACTGATTTGTTGGACTAGGCACAAACTTCACCAATATGCTCCTCAGAGCTTAAACCTCAGGCCCTTAGCCTTACACACAGGTTAACTTAAGAACCCAAACACAGAACCATAAGGGTTGTTACCTCAGAGCCCTGCAGAACTCCTACAGCTCAGTGGTCCACTGACCACCTACCTCAGCCTTATTTCTAAGGCCTGCAACTCAGGCTTCTCAGCCCTACAACTTCAGGCACACATCCCTACTCTCAGAGTACTGCAACACTCCTACACTCAGTACCAGTCCTGGTACCTACAGCTCAGCCTCCTCCAAGGCCGACAACTCAGTGATACACTTATCACCTGCAGCTTAGTGACTCTTTAGTCACCTACCTCAGGCACAAGGCACTACACTCAGGATGGGAGGACATCCCTACCTCAGATCCACAAAGGATCCTACCACAGAGAGCAACACTCTCCTACCTCAGCCTGTTAAGCCTTCTGGCAACTTAGATCAACTTTTGGATCCTACCTCAGTGTCCCAATAGGGAACCTACCTTAGTAACTAACTAGTCACCTACCTCATGCACATAGTACCCTACACTCAGATTCAGATAATCTGAATCCTACAGGAAGTTGATACAAGATGTTCAAGAAAAATAAAACCAACTGACTCAGAGATAAATCTCTTAGTCTTCTCTACTGGACTTAGTAGATATCAGTCCATCTATCTTGATGTAGAAGGGATGAGTCTTCTTCTACAGCTAACTTCTTCTTTGCTGCAAAGGTGAGCATCTATCATCTTGCTGAATGGATGAATCCTCTTCTTTGTTCTGGAGAGAACTATCTTGCTGAACCTGAAAGGCTTCAACTATCTTCCTTTGCCCTCTGGTTGCCTCTACTGGACTTGAGCTTTCAAGATTAATGGGGAAGATGAAGTCCAACTACCTTTCTTCATTTTTCTCTTTTCGTTCTTGATTTCGTTAACCCTAATTCCATCTCCTCTTTTCTTTTTATATCTATTGATTTGAATCAACGACACAATTCAAATATGGGCCCAGTAAAGTATGGTGAGCGCCGCCTACCTAAGAAGAGGACAAACAGTAGCGTCCGATGCTATTGTAGCTTTCCCATAATTGTTTTAAATGCTTGAACTGGGCTCTACTATCGTCGATCTGAGATCAACGAACTCTGTACTGAGCTCAATGATCTGAGTCTACAAACTTTAACCTTAGCTCGATGAAATGTAAGCTTAGGTCAACGACCTTGTATATTCATACATTAACTTGAGCTCGATGATCGTCGATCTGAGTTCAATGACCTCTGTGCTGAGCTCAACGAAGTGTGAGCTCAGCTTGATTAAAATTTACTTCTCTAGACTTGGACAAATTCTGCTGGATTTGTCTCAGCAGTTCTTTCTCAACAGTCTCAGGGGTTTCTTCTTAACAATAGAGACAAGCTTCTGTCTCAGCGCTTTCTTCTCAGCGGTCTCAACACTTTCTTCTTCTCAGCTGTGACTGTCTTCTATCTCAGCGGATTCTTGATGAGTTGTAAATATACGCATTTTTTAATATTTTATTTAAGTAGTTTTAGAATGTTTTAGCTATTTTTCTTTAATAAATTACTTCTTTTTTTGTAAAATTTATATCTAACTTAATTTATTTTGTTTTCTGAAAAATTTCAGAAAAAGGTCAAAATTTGACCTGTCACGCCCGTGACATTGCCTGACACGCCCGTGTCAGGCACTCGACGCCTTCCGCCAGTCAACACTCAACGATTTCACTGTTCAACACTCAATGCCGTCCAGGCACGCCCCAGTCACGCCCGTGTCTAAGACCCGTCACGCCCGTGTCGATGTCGACACTCAACGCCTTTTTAACACTCGACGCTGCCGACATCAGAACTGCCAGCTATCCAAGGCATGCCCCCCCCGACACGCCCGTGACCAAGCCCGTCACGCCCGTGACTGCTACATGTTCCTTCCAGAAGCCTCCAGTTCATCGATCGGCGCTCGAAGATCGTCGACCCAAGCCTGTCACGCCCGTGTCTGAAGCCTGTCACGCTCGTGACCGACACGTGTCAACTCCCCGACCTTCAAGAATTCCGCTAGCTCGCCAAAGATGCCAAGTCAAACACGACTCTGACTGACACGCCCCCTGTCATGCCCGTGACCTAGGGCGTGTCACACCCGAAATTTTGTCTATAAATAAAAGCTTTCAGAAAGCTTTTCCTGTCCACTTTTTTGACCACTTTGCTTAAGGGTTATGCTGCCCAAATGGAATCCAAATGTTATGTAAGGGAATTTTATCCCCCCTCTCTGTCTCTCTTAGTTTGTATTAGGATGTTTGTTTTAACTTTCCATGTAATAGCTTTATTTTAATAAAATGTTAGCTTGTTTTTCTCTCTTCATAATGCTTGGAGTTCCATTTGAATGCGCCTCCTTAAGTGATTTTTCGTTCCCCCTTTTTTGTTCTTTTTATGTTTTCATCTTTTTAACTTTATAACTTAGTTTAGTTTAGGAATTTTACGGCATTTCTAGCCGTTGTAATGTCCATTTTATTTTCATACTCCGCACCTATTTAGCTTTAGATTTCCCTTTTTTAGATTTATTTTAATTCTTATATGAATTTATAAAAGAGTTTTAAAAAGTGTTATTTTTATTTTCTTTAACTTAGGCTCTTTAGGAATGTAAACTTTTCATCTTTTTTAGTTTTATTTTCACTTTTTTAGTTCTTTTATAAAAACCTAAGAATGAAAAAGTCATCGTTTTAATTTTTCGCCAACTTCATTTTTTGCGTTTTTTAGCAAAAATTTTCGCTCCGTTTAATTTTTATTTTCTCTTTTTATGCATTTCTACCGCATTCTAGCGGTAGAAATGCAGTTGTTTTAATTTTTCAGCAACTTTATTTTTCTTATTTTTGCAAGTGTGCGTGCGTGTATGAGTTAGATTTTATAGCTTTATTTCATTTCCGTAGAGTGTATGCATATGCATTTATTTCTGCCTACTCGTTAAGTGTTAAATGGTGCTCTGCTTTCATTTCCCGCCCACTCGTTTGAGTGAGACTTGTCTTTTTATTGCTTTCATTTTCTCCTACTCACTTGAGTAGGAAACTTTGTGTGCCTGTGTGTGTTTTCATTTATGTAGAGTGTGTGTGTGTGTTTTCATTTCAGTAGAGTGCGTGCGTGTATGAGATAAATTTACCCCCGCCCACTTATTTTAGTCGGGATTCACATTTACTGCTTTCTTCTCCCGCCCACTCGCTTGAGCCGGGACTCGCAATTTTCTGCTTTCCTTTATTGCTTTATTTCCTGTTTTCTTTACAGCTTTCTTTACCGCTTTCTAGCTTAAGTATCCTCATTTCGATGAGTGGCTAACCGCCCTTAGCCCTCAATATCGAAGAGCATCTGGACAGATAAAGTAGCTTTAAATAATTAAAGGTCCTATTTTTCAGTTTAATTAAATTTCTTAAGGTTTACCCCGGGTTAACGACGCGTAGGACCGCATATCGATGTGCGGGCTCTATTTCCGTTATCCATATGCAACGCCGAGAAGCCGTGCGTATGGACCGATCACCCTTGGGTAAAGAGAGCTCCGCGCTAAGCCTCGAGAGAGGAGGCGCGCTACTCTATCGGATTGGGTTCCCCACCCAATAACGGGGTTCTTAGCATAATGCGGGCGTTAAGAGGAATCCTTCGTCGGTCTAGCAATCGGTCAAATAGTCTTAGCATTCAGGTGAGCGATATTTCTAGACCAAGGTGAGCTCATTTTTGTGGAACCTCCACGTCCAAGTCTCCGCCTTAATTAATTTGAAATTTAGGATATCTTCTTATTAAAAGTTTATTTTAGTTAAATTCTCTTTTTGATTTCATCGCATTGAGTTCTTCATCGGCCTTCTGCACTTCATTTCCTGCTTTATTTATTTCCTGCATTTATATCCTGTTTTTGTTATTATGCTTTATTATTATTATGCACTTTTTATATTTTTAGGTCATATTTTCTTTTTAAAAACAAATTAAAATATTATCGGTAAAATAATAGGTATTTCAGGGAAAGAGTAGAAATAGCTAAG
This sequence comes from Platanthera zijinensis, assembly GCA_039513925.1. Classification (NCBI taxonomy): domain Eukaryota; kingdom Viridiplantae; phylum Streptophyta; class Magnoliopsida; order Asparagales; family Orchidaceae; genus Platanthera; species Platanthera zijinensis. The sequence goes on from CM077085.1 coordinate 93,217,695, forward strand.
CCGGCCCCGAGAATATACGACCCTGATATTCCACACCGGAATATCCTGTACTCCACGCGATAGGTGCACTTGCCTCCCTCTCGTTAAAACTCAGTTTCTAATAAAACAAAATGCTCTTCTTTTTTATAAAATAAAATCACCTCCACTTTCATCATTAAATAAGAGCTGTCGTTTTAACCATCAATTCTTCTCAGAAGTTTTTGCCTTAGCAAATTTTTCCAGCTTTAGCTCGACAAGTGTTGAGCAGAGCTCGACGATCTGTAAGCTGAGATCGACAAGCTTCGAGCTGAGCTCGATGAATTTTGAGTTTACTTCCTAACTCATTTTTCTTCAACTATCCATTCATGGACTACCTGCAGGCAAGAACTAAGGCACAAATCAAATATATTATGTGTGTCAAATAGCTCTGTTGATTGGCATCGGTGTCTTGGTCATGCTCCTCTTAACATACTCAGAAAATCTCTCCCCGAAGTTTTCCTCCAAGAGTTCACGTGTGAGTCCTGTATCTATGGGAAACATCATCAGTCTACATTCTCACCACATACTACTCGGAGTTCTGCTCCCTTTGATCTAGTACACTCAGATATTTGGGGACCCTACAAAATTGCTAGTGTTTTTGGATATTGTTACTTTGTCACATTTGTATATGACTAATCTCGAGTGACCTAGCTATATCTCCTTCGCGACCGCTCTGAATTGTCTGGTGTATTCCGTACATTTTTCATTGAAACTCACAACCAATTCTCCACTACAATTAAAACTCTTGGCACTGATAATGCTCGTGAATACACTAGTCTTGTCTTTGCACACATATGTGCTGAGTTTGGGATCATCCATCAAACCTCGTGTGTCTATACCCCCTAACAATATGATTCAAATGAATGCTCCCAAATAGTATTGGAATTTTACGATTTCTACCGCCTGCACTCTTATTAACCGCATGTCTTCGTCTATTCTAAATTTTGCAGTTCCCTTCAATCTTTTTTTCCTCCAAACCTTCTTTTTCCATCACCACTCGCGTGATTGGCTGCGTGTGCTTTGTTCATTATCTTGGCCTGTCCACTGATAAACTTGCTCCACGTATAACTTAATATATGTGTGTGGGTTACTCTCGGACTCAGAAGGGCTACGTTTTCTTTTCTCCCATGGATCGCAAGGTTGTTACTTATGTTGATGTCACCTTTCTCGAAGATCAGTAATATTACTCTCAACCAGCTGATTCTCCACTTCTGCCACCTCTTTTGCGGCCTGTTATCCTTGTTCATTCAAACCTTGCACCCCTCCTTCCCACACCAAGCCCAACCAAACCACCTATTATATGTGTGTATACTCGACGTCCTCCTCCGTCTACTACCCTACTGTAGATGCCCTCCTCTAATGATGTATTGCAGCTTGCGGATCCAACAATAGGTTCCACTGCTCACCCGATGATGAACTATGTCTCTTTTCATCGTCTCTCTCTGGAACTCCGACAAAGTGCTCTTTATTTCTCCTCTATTACCAGCCCTAATTCTGTGCAGGAGACTCTCCAACATCCCGGGTGGTGGGTGGCTATGGGCGAGGAAATGTCTGCACTTTGGGCATACCACAATTGGGATCTTATTGGAACCCTTGTTTGATTTGGGCTAGGTCCACTCATAGGATGTTGACCCATATATATAGCTAGGGTCAAGGTCTAGGTCTAAGTTAGTCTCTACAGGTTAGACTTATCAGGAATAACTTTGGATTTCTCTCTTAGATCTCAGACTCAGAAGAATTCTGTGGATTTTATATCAGTTTGACTTTCGTCGAACTCAGCTCGATGATCGTCAATCTCCGATCGAAGATCTCAGAGATTAATCTCTGAAATGAGCTCGACGATCTACGAGCTCAGGTCGATGTTTTCTCTTGTTCTCAGATATCTCAGATCGCAGATAGTTGATCTCAGCTTGACGATCTTCCAGCCAAGATCGACGATCACTCTATGTGTTCGATTCCTTTTATTTTTCTGCAGCTGTCTTGAAGATTTAGAGTCTAACACAAAGTGTAGTGCACAAGAGAGAGCTAACTGTAATTACAGTTAAGCTTGGGATCCTATCACAACAACTAGCAATCCTAGTTATTTCTACTCACAGCCACAGTGCAATAAATAAGCAACACAGTCGATACAAGAAATTTTATAGTGGTTCCCTCTAAATAGGTACGTCCACTCTTCTACCACCCTGGTAGGAATCCACTACAGGTTTTTGTTCAGGTGCCCTGCCACCAACTGATCTGCTTCAGGTAGATCAAGTAGACCCTTTGAGCTTTTGATCAGGAGCACAAAATCCAACACAGGTTTTTGATCAGGTGCCCTGCCACCAAGGGTTCACTTTTGAAGGGAGTAATAACCCTTTGTACAGGAGGTTGAGAGAGTTAAGGATTCTTCTCTATTGTTTAACAGATTAGAGAAGCTAGTGGATTGCACATAGCTAGATAACTCTAAAGAATCAAGGCTCCCCCTGGCTAAGAGAATATCCAGGAAGGAGTCTTGCTTCAGGGTGCAGGAACTCTTCTGAACTAAGACAAAGAACTATCTTGGGGTTCTGAAGGAGAAGCTTGAAGAAGACTCTTGATTTGGAAAAGGTGTTCTTCTTCAAACAGCTTCCTTTCTTCTTCTTCTTCTAAAGGCCTCTGAGTGAATGTCTTCCTGTAAGCAGGATGAACTCAGGATGAAGAAGAATGCTGAAGAGATTTGATCTTCTCAGTTGAATGTGAATTTCTGAGAGCTGTAGAACTTTCTTGCTTTCTCTCTTTTTCTATGCTGCTGAGTGTATGTGTTGTTTTTCTTCTTTCAAAAGAAGCTCTTTATATATGAGCCTTTGCAACGACTCTAATTTGAGTTTGAATCTTGTCTTCTTCTGGAATCTGCAATCTGGGCTGCAAAAAGCATAAAGCAAAAACAAATCCTGCAGACAGACATACTATAATGGGATAAAGATTTTTAAGAAGCTGTATATCCAATCAGATAAGAAGGGTGCAAGAAAAAGGTCACATCAGAAAGAACTCTTTACATCCAGAAAAGACTTTCTAAGTCTAACGGCTATAAAGGATGGCCTGGCAGATAAAGCAGAAAATATATTTCAACTAATAAGACAAAACACTTTGTCAGATAAAGATTGGCTCATGCATAAAGAATGGAGCAGACATTGCCTGGAAATAATAGCATAAATTTATTGAAATAATATGCCAAATAAATATGAAATAAATCATAGAAAGAAGAGGACAAAATTACTAAAGACATACAGCAGAACGTCGAACGACCCTCGAAGATCGTCGACTGAAGCACAGAGATAGTCGACCTATCAAACAGATAGTCAAACGATACAGATAGTCGAACTACCAAAGCAGATAGTCGAACTACCACAGCAGATAGTCGACCTATCAGAACAGATAGTCGAGCTATCAGATAGTCGACCTATCAAGACAGATAGTCAAACTATCAAGCAAAACAGATTGTCGACCTATCAAACAGATAGTCGAACTATCAAAGAAAACAGATAGTCGACCTATCAAACAGATAGTCGAACTATCAAAGAAAACAGATAGTCGACCTATCAAATAGATAGTCGAACTATCAAAGAAAACAGATAGTCGACCTATCAAACAGATAGTCGAACTATCAAAGAAAACAGATAGTCGACCTATAAAACAGATAGTCAAACTATCAGATAGTTGAACTATCCAAGCAGATAGTTGAACTATCAAGAAATCTGTCTGGTCAAAAGAGATCGAGAGGGGTTCGACGATCGGCGAGGCAGATACCACAGAACGTCGAGTTAACAAGAGTTGAACTAACTCAGAGATAGACGATCTGCTGACAGACAAACGTCGACCAACTGATAGACGATCGTCGAACAGTCGATAGACGATAGTCGAGCGGCGTTCGACCATAGTCGAACAAAAAACAACTTAACCAAATTTTCATCTGGATAAGTGACAACTCTAAAACTAGAGCAAACTAACTAAACAACTAACCTTTGACCATAGATAAATCTTGGGTCAAGAGACTAAAAGAGAGGACTGAACTCAAATCCAAACTAGGGTACTAACAATCTCCCCCTATTTGAGTTATGTCTCTCAACAACAAAAAACACAAAACAAACTATTGAAAATAAATAAAATACAGGAAAGAAAATATCTAAGTAGCAGATAACACCAATCAAACAGACAATTAAATAACTGTCAATCAATGAAATTTAAGAGGCATCAGAATCAGGTTTAGATACAGATGAACTAGGAATAAAAGAAATTTTCCTGAAAGGGTCTAAAGCTTCTTTCTTTGATAGCTTTAGATCTTGCTCTCCAATAATTTTAGATTCTGATGTCCTTGGAACAACTGCTTCAGGATGCTTTTCCATATATTTTGAAGGGTCAAATACCTCTGGTCTAACCTGGAATTTATCAAGCTCCTTCTTTCTGAATTTAGACATAGTCGTTAATCCTGTAGTATCTTTACCTTCAGCTTTGGCTTTCCTAATCTGGGCTGATCCAACTAGCTCAAGAAATCTAGCCATCCTGTAATCAGGATCAAGCTCTTTACTTTCATACACATTTTCACAAGTTGGATCTACAGGTTTCACATCTTTAAATTTAATAGAAAGATCTAACAGGCTTTCAGCTGGCTCTTTATTTTCCTGAATAGCTAGAGAAGAAGGAGGAGCAAACTTAGCAAATTTCTTACTCGATTTTTCAGAGAAAATAACTCTTTTACCTTTTGAAACAGTTTTCACTGCATGATCTGGCTTTGAAGAGGATATGCTCTTGGTTTCTTTGGAAGGAGGAGGAGAGAAGGTTGGTTTCTGATAAACTACCTCCTTCACTTGTTCTCTTGCATCAGCATCATGCCTTTGGTATCCAGATTGCGATCTGCCTTGATATCCTTGATTGCTTTTCCTTTGAGAAAATTGGGATGGAGTAAACCTAGCAGACGGAGCAGAAGGATTTGCAGACAAGTTGCCAGAGGCTCCTGCACTGGGAGGTGGAGGAGGAGGACGTCTAGGAGTCCATTTTGGAGCAGGACTGTCATACCTTTTAGATTTCTTCCTTAACTTTTGCTGATTCTTTGAAAATCCCATCCAATGCTGAAACTCTTTAGATTTAGGATCAATTCCTTTCAAGATATAATAAGAGATATCATTGTCAGGGTTTGGAGGAGGAGGAGCCACAGCTTTTCTTTTCTTCTTGGCATATTTCTTTTTCTTGGATTCTTTAGATTCATCAGAATCATCCTCATCCTCAGAGTTTGATGAAGGAGGATGATCATAAGGATCAAACACCTCTTGCACAGATTTTTCTTTCTCTTTTAAGGAAGCTTTTTCTAACTCTTCTTCCAGGGCATCTTGTGCCAGAAGAGTGTCTAGATCTAATCCAGGGGTGTCATCCCAGACTGTAGACTTTTCCACTTGAATTTCTGAAACCTTCTCTTGTTCATCAGTAACTGTCATGGAGACCAGTTCTTCTTGCACAGCTAACTGAGCTGGTTGAGCAGCCTCAGGATCTTGAACAAGTGGTTCTGGATCAGGTTGAACTTCTAGAGCTGGTTGATGATCAAGTTCTTGGACAGTTAACACTTCTTCCATTATATCTGTAGTATTATGAACACAAATTTGCTAAATGACATTGTATCATTCCTTCTAGGTATTCCCATACTAACATGTCAGTTATCAAGTGTAGAAAATGAGTAAAAGAATTATCTTCAGGATTTTCCATAGAATGTCCTAACTCTCATAATTCATCTAGAAAGGAGGTAATGACTCCTTCTAGGTAGAGGGCAACTAGGGGAGTGGAGAATTCTTCTAGGCAGACTTTGACAACAAATTTAGTTTTCATTATAGCATCAGCAATATCTTTTTCAGATAGTGGAGGTATTGATTCTTCTATCTCTTTTTCTGTATCTGCTGGAGGATCTGCTGGAGGAGAGGCCAGAGGCAGTTTAGAGGCATCTTCATAGAGCATCTCCCCCTGCTTGATTTCAGTGGAAACTGAAACCAGGCCCCTAGATGAAGAGGGCTCAGCAAATTTTGAGAGGGCTTGGATGGAGGCAGTCAGAGAAGAGATGGAGGATACAAGGGGAGCAATTACTTCTTCAATCATGATTTTGATTGTAGGAGTAATTAACTCCAGGATGCTTGAGATGAAGGCTGGGGTGATTTCAAATAAAGGTGGGGGAATCACAGTAGATGGATGAACAGCAGGGATGGTGTATTCTTGATGAGATGGAGAGTGAATTGGAGAATGATGGGTGGATGCAAGAAGATCAGTATGATCTGAATGAAGAATTGGTGACTGAGGAGGAGTGGATAACTCAGAAGTCAATAAATCAAAACTAGGATGAGATATCCTAGCAAGATGAGAAGGGAGAGGAGATGCTGGAGGTGATGCATGGAGAATTAGGGAGGAATCAAGAAGATGAGATGCAGAAGATGGAACTTCAACTGAAGTAGATGGAATTGAAGTAGATGGTGGCACTTCAGTGGAGGTTGAAGGTAATGCAGAAGAAGTGGATGGAAAGGAGAGATTGGCTGAGCCTGCTTCTTGAAGGAGGGGAGTGACTGAAGCAGTCCTTGTGCTCTCAGATGCAACTGGAGCAACCCCTGCTGGAGCGGGCTTCAGAAAGCTCCTTTTCCACTTGACAAACAGGGTTGGGTCCATCTTTTTGCTGGCATTGATTGATGTAGAAACTAAGACATACAGATGGGGATATTTCTCCTTTAGAAATATCCCAAGCACCCTACCCAGGGTGACTTCCTTCTTGCTATTCTTTTTCCTTATCAAATCAAACAAAACTCCTGCCCAGTTAATTTGCTTCTTGTTCACGATGGCACACATCAGGGCAAACTGTTGCCTGGTTATATTATCATGGGCAAAGTGCTTTCCCAGTAGCACTTTTCCGACTAGTTCAGCAAGGAACTTTATCTTCAACGGAAAATTCACCTTTAGCAGCTTAGAAGGAATGTCGTTGGCATGTCCTAGTTCAGTCAACATTCTCCCAAATTCAGGGGTATCTTGCTCATAATCCTCTTCCCCATTCAATAATCCAAAAATCTCAGTTAAAACGGAGGGAGTCAAAATTACCTCTTCTCCGCCTATCGTTCCAGTCATAGAGTCGTCATTGGAGGACGAAGTGAATGCCCATTCTTTAATCTCCTGGACGTTTATCTTTATTCTTGTTGACATGAAATTTTCCAATCCTTGATCTTTGCAGAGGTTGAGGATTTCCACTATCGCAGACTCGCAGCAGCTGAAAGAATCAAAGTCCACGCTAAAACCAGCATCGAACTTCACCACGGACAGGAGGGCTGGAGCAATCGCCATCGAAGGGGTTGGAGAAGGCGAGAGAGACGGTGAAGGCGAAACGGCAGAAATCGCGAGACAGGGAGCAAGCAGAGAGACGGAATGCGAGAAGACGCTCTCCGTCGACGATAAAAAGAACGATCTCTTAACCTAGGTCGACCATCGGTTTTATATTAAAACAGCAATAGTCGATCTATTTTAAAAGATACTGGAGACGATGGTCGAACGGTCGTTCGACGATCGTTCCTGAAGCAGAGTAATCGATCAATCGTTCGACTATTTCTGTCTTCACAAACAACAAGCTGTCGTCAACCATAGATCAACGATAGGCTCGACCTGTTCAACGATCTGTGAACGTCGGTCGACGATCTTCAAGCAGATAAGCCATCATCAACCATAGGTCGACGATAGGATTCATCCGATCGACTATCTTCGAACGTCGTTCGACAATCTTCAAACAAGTTTCAACAAAGGCAGACGTCACACTTAGTCTTTTCCATTAATCATGCCTAGTTGAACCAAAAAGAACAGATGCTTCTGTTCATCTAAAGGCTTGGTGAAAATATCACCTCTCTGAAGGTCAGTGGATATGAACTCAAGGTTGATCTTGTTCTTTTCCACACAATCTCTTAGGAAATGGTGTCTAATCTCAATGTGCTTGGTTCTAGAGTGGTGCACAGGATTTTGTGCAATGGAGATAGCACTGGTACTGTCACACATGATTTTTGTGTTCTTGTGTGTGTACCCATAATCCAAAAGCTGGTTTTGAATCCACAGGATCTGTGAACAATAACTAGCAGCTGCTATATATTCAGCCTCTGCAGTTGAAGTTAAGACAGAAGCATGCTTCTTACAGAACCAAGAGACCAATCTCTCTCCCAGGAACTGGCAAGTTCCTGAGGTACTTTTCCTATCAACTCTACAACCAACATAATCAGAATCAGAGTATCCAATTAACTCAAATTCTGACTCAGCTGGGTACCATAGTCCTAGATTTGGACATCCCTTCAGGTATCTCAAGATTCTCTTGAGAAGAATCAGATGAGATTCCTTGGGGTTGACCTGGAACCTAGCACATATGCATATAGCAAACATTATATCTGGCCTACTTGCAGTTAAATACAATAGGGAACCAACAATGGCCCTATAATTCTTTTGATCAACTGGCTTACCCTGATCATCAGAATCTATAACTACATTAGTAGCCATAGGTGTATGCATTGCTGAAGCATCACCCATCCCAAACTTCTTTACCAATTCCTTGGCATATTTGGATTGGGAGATGAAGATGCCATCAGCATCTTGCTTTACTTGGAGACCAAGAAAGTAAGACAGCTCACCCATACTACTCATCTCAAACTTAGAATGCATCAAGTCAGAGAACTTTTTGCACAGTTTGGGATCAGTGGAACCAAAAATAATATCATCTACACACACTTGAACTAACAGGATTGTGTCCTTGTGGTGCTTGACGAAAAGGGTTCTATCAACTACTCCCCTAACAAAGTTGTGCTCTAACAGGAAACTAGCTAGAGTCTAATACCAGGCTCTGGGTGCTTGTTTGAGTCCATAAAGAGCTTTTTGCAACTTGAAAACATGTGAGGGCTGAGTTGAAGAAACAAACTTAGGTGGTTGTTCAACAAATACCTCTTCCTTTAGCTCACCATTTAGAAAGGCACTTTTGACATCCATCTGAAAGACCTTAAACTTCATATAGGCTGCATAGGCTAGAAACATCCTTATTGCCTCTAGCCTTGCAACAGGAGCAAAGGTTTGGTCATAATCTATACCTTCCTCCTGTCTGTAGCCCTGAGCTACAAGCCTAGCTTTGTTCCTTACAATAATTCCATTTGCATCCAACTTGTTTCTAAACACCCACTTGGTGCCTATGATCAGTTGGCCTTTAGGTCTTGGAACCAAAGTCCATACTTTACATCTTTCAAACTGATTGAGTTCCTCTTGCATAGCAATGATCCAGTGGGGATCTAGCTTAGCATCTTTAATGGTGAGGGGCTCAATCTATGAAAGGAAACAAGCATGCATCACATCCTGTCTTAATTGATGTCTTGTTTGAACACCAGCTGATATGTCTCCAATCACTTGAGATGTAGGATGATCTTTAAGTGTGACAATATCAGCAGGTGGGATGTGATCTTCAGCAACAGTTGGGATTAATTCCTCAGGAGGAATTGGATCAACTGTTGGTGGTACAACAACAGCTTCTGCAAAGTCTTCATCACTGTCTGAATCAGTGATGTGAAGAGTTGATAGAGGGAGAATCTCTTGAGTGACATCTTTACTGACTTCTGGTACCTGCAATGAACTTGAGGAAGGAGAAGTTTCTTTCTCCTTGTAAAACATCTGAGATTCATCAAAAGAAACATGCACAGATTCCTTAATTTTAGAAGTTGATTTATTAAATACCCTATAAGCTTTGCTTACTTGGGAATATCCAAGAAAAATTCCCATTGAAGCTTTTGCTTCAAACTTTCTAAGGTATTCTTTATTATTGTTATGAATGTATACAACACAACCAAATACTCTAAAATAATTTATTTTAGGTTTCTTTCCTTTAAGCAACTCATAAGGAGTTTTACACTTAAGCTTGTGTATAAGACTTCTGTTCAGCACATAATTAGCTGTGCTAACAGCTTCTGCCCAATAGGAGAGAGGCATATTAGCATCTGCCAACAGTGTTCCTGCAGCTTCAATCAGGGTTCTATTTTTCCTTTCCACTACCCCATTTTGTTGGGGAGTTCTAGGAGCAGAGAAGCTATGTTTGATACCTTCTTTCTCACAGAATTCTTGCATGAGAAGAGACTCAAACTCAGTACCATGATCACTTCTGATCAAGGCCACATGAGTAGAATACTCGGTCTGCACACAGAGTAGAAAATCTGTAAGAACTTTGAAGTTATCAGCCTTAGTTATCAAGAAGAACACCCAAATGAACCTAGAGAAGTCGTCTACAATTACTAAAGTGTAATACTTCTCTCCTAGACTCTATACATTTATTGGGCCAAAGAGGTCCAAATGTAATAAATACAGGATTCTAGGTGAATCACTTTTATTTACAGATTTAAAGGAATTTTTGGTTTGCTTGCCTAATTGACAAGCCTTGCATAGGCTCTCCTTCTTGTAGGGGAAAGAAGGTAAACCTCTAACAAGGTTGTATTTAGATAACCTAAATATGTTCTTGAGGTTAACATGGCTAAGCCTTTTATTCCATAAGGTGTTATTATTTGTTACTTCATTAAATAAGCAGATTTCAGAATGGGTTGAATTAAAATCTACTAAATAAATATTGCCTTGTCTAATACCTACTAACACAACATTACTATTTAAAGTAATATTACAAAGAGTGTTAGTGAACGATACCTGATATCCTGCATCACATAACTGACTTACTGAGATAAGATTATGCTTCAGTCCAGTTACATATGCAACCCTCTTGAAAATTACTGCTCCAATGGTAATCCTACCATATCCTTCAGTTTGACCACAGTTAGAATCCCCAAAGATCACCTTTGGTCCAAGCTTGATCTTGAACTTTGACAGATTTTCTTTGTTCCATGTCATATGTTTGGAGAAACCACTATCAAAATACCACTTGTCTTGAGGGATAGGATAGGTCTTCACCTGCAGTGAGTTAAGTTAAACATTGTGGACCCAGGTAACCTTGGGTCCATTATTCTTCACATAATGAAAACTAGAAATAAAAGAATAAGCAGGTTGGGGTTTATAACCTAAAGGGTAAGATCTCCTAGATAGGATTCTCCATGCAGTTAATGGGTCCACAAACCTAGGGTTTCTATTCATATTAAGGTTTCTAGGGTTCTGGTTATAATTTTGAAATTCATATTGAAAATGTCGATCGGCGTTCGACGATGTATGCTCAGATTGTCGAGCTTCGTTCGACCACTGAGCCTGCGATCGTCGAGCAGCGTTCGACTCTTTTTTTAGTTCTTTAAACTTTTGCTTTCTCTTTTCTCTCTTAGCTTTGTTTAAGGCTTGATTAACTTGTTTTACTTGCTCAGTGTTCTTTATCCCATCAGCTGAAATAAAGTTCACTGGAGTTGAAAGATGATTTTTAAGAATAATTGGGGGTTCACATGATGAAGCTCCTAAGCCTAGCATATTATTGCCTGACCTAGTGTTTGTCATGCTGGTGATTTCTAGCAACTTAAGGCTTCTACCATTTAATGATTCTTCCAATCTCTTGGACTTTGCTAGTTAATTTTTAAGAAACTTTATCTCATCACTAGATTTAGTAAGTTCTGCTTCTAACCTAGCATTTTCAATGGAGATATATTCCGATTCAGCTAACTTATTTCTAAGTTCTTTAATCTCCTTTTCTGAACTAATTAAATCTAAGCAAAGGGATTTAAACTCAGTTTTAAATTCAGAAGAAGAAAAGTCATATGAAGACAATACCTGATCTTCTGTAGGCATCTCTTCATCATCATCAGAACTCTCTGCAGCTGAGTGATTGTTGCAAGCATCAATTGCCATAAGGCAGATTTCCTTTACCTTCTTCTCTTCCTCATCCTCACTGGAGCTCGAGGAGGAAGATTCCTCATCTGAATCACTCCAAGTTTCAGCAACAAATCTCTTCTCCTTTTTCTTGTTTTTGTAGGAGGAGGACTTAGAGTGTTTCCTGTGATGTTGTTCCTTTTCCTTTCTCTTTTCTTTGCTCTTTTCCTCTGGACACTCGGGTAGAATGTGTCCAGGTTTCCTACAATCATAACAAATGATTTCTTTAGCAGGAGATCTATCATATCTTGGTTTATCTTCATATCTTGAAGATTTCTTTCTGAAGTCTTTTCTTCCCATCTTGAGAAACCTTTTGGCAAAGAGTGCCATCATTTCCTCATTGGATTGGCTTCCTTCTGAAGCATCAGTGGCTTTGAGAGCAAGAGTTTGCTCTTTTCTTGCTGGAGTTGGAGTCTTTGCTTCAGCCTCAGCTTCCCTGGTCTTCAGCACTTGCTCAAAAGACTTGAGCTTGCCAAGGAGAGCTTCTATTGAGATTTCAGTTGTACTTCTGGCCTCCTTGATAGGCCAGATCCTAAGATCCCATGTGCTGGAGAAGCACATGAGTATCTTATCATTGACTTCTGTTAATGTTATTTCCTTATCAAGAGTTCTCAGCTCATTGATGATTGAGCTGAGTCTGGTGTACATGGCTTCAACTGATTCAGTTTCAGTTTTCTTGAAGTTTTCATACTGGGATATAAAGTTGGACCTTCTGTCCATCCTTTCATCAGCTGAACCAGCTACAATCTGGTTCAGTGAGTCCCACATGGCTTTTGCAGAGGTGCAATCAGCCACTTTCTGGAAAATTTCATCAGACATAGTCTGAGCCAGAATGTTCATAGCTTTGGCATCAGCTATCTTTGCCTTCTTGTAGGCATCATTATAATCTGGAGGAGGCACTGCACTTAGATTTGTAGATATTGTAGCAGTGGTTGCAGCAGGAGGTGCTGGAGGTCCTGTCAAAATAGAGGAGAAAATGTCTTCATCAATAGAGTTCATATATAATCTTATTCTTGCCTTCCAGATGCTAAACTTAGCTAAGTTGCATGCTGGAGGTCTGGTGCTTGAGTAATCCTTAGACTGGGCCATGAAGTGAATATCTATAAGCTTGGTATCTATCAGGATCTTGTGACTCAGGTGTTAGCCTGAACAGTCAGTCAACCTCCCTCTGATACCAATTGAAAGTGATGATAGATACAACTCTAGTGGGGGGTGAATAGAGTATTCAAAAATTATGACACCCTACTCAACTCCCTTAGAGTTAATTTGCGGAATTAGTTTATAGATATTGATAACCCTAGAGCCTAACACAAAGTGTAGTGCACAAGAGAGAGCTAACTGTAATTACAGTTAAGCTTAGGATCCTATCACAATAACTAACAATCCTAGTTATTTCTACTCACAGCCACAGTGCAATAAATTAAATAAGCAGCACAGACGACACAAGAAATTTTATAGTGGTTCCCTCTAAATAGGTACGTCCACTCTTCTACCACCCTGGTAGGAATCCACTACAGGTTTTTGTTCAGGTGCCCTGCCACCAACTGATCTGCTTCAGGTAGATCAAGTATACCCTTTGAGCTTTTGATCAGGAGCTCAAAATCCAACACAGGTTTTTGATCAGGTAACCTGCCACCAAGGGTTCACTTTTGAAGGGAGTAATAACTCTTTGTATAGGAGGTTGAGAGAGTTAAGGCTTCTTCTCTATTGTTTAACAGATTAGAGAAGCTAGTGGATTGCACAGAGCTAGATAGCTCTAAAGAATCAAGGCTCCCCCTGGCTAAGAGAATATCCAGGAAGGAGTCTTGCTTCAGGGTGCAGGAACTCTTCTGAACTAAGACAAAGAACTGTCTTGGGGTTCTGAAGGAGAAGCTTGAAGAAGACTCTTGATTTGGAAAAGGTGTTCTTCTTCAAACAGCTTCCTTTCTTTTTCTTCTTCTTCTAAAGGCCTCTGAGTGAATAACTTCCTGTAAGCAGGATGAACTCAGGATGAAGAAGAATGCTGAAGAGATTTGATCTTCTCAGTTGAATGTGAATTTCTGAGAGCTGTAGAACTTTCTTGCTTTCTCTCTTTTTCTATGCTGCTGAGTGTATGTGTTGTTTTTCTTCTTTCAAAAGAAGCTCTTTATATATGAGCCTTTGCAACAGCTCTAATTTGAGTTTGAATCTTGTCTTCTTCTGGAATCTGCAATCTGGGCTGCAAAAAGCATAAAGAAAAAACAAATCCTGCAGACAGACATGCTATAAGGGGATAAAGCTTTCTAAGAAGCTGCATATCCAATCAGATAAGAAGGGTGCAAGAAAAAGGTCACATCAGAAAGAACTCTTTACAGCCAGAAAAGACTTTCTGAGTCTAACGGCTATAAAGGACAGCTTGGCAGATAAAGCAGAAAATATATTTCAACTAATAAGACAAAACACTTTGTCAGATAAAGATTGACTCATGCATAAAGAATGGAGCAAACATTGCCTGGAAATAATAGCATAAATTTACTGAAATAATATGCCAAATAAATATGAAATAAATCATAGAATAGAAGAGGACAAAATTACTAAAGACATACAACAGAACGTCGAACGACCCTCGGAGATCGTCGACCGAAGCACAGAGATCGTCGACCTATCAAACAGATAGTCGAACGATACAGATAATCGAACTACCAAAGCAGATAGTTGAACTACCACAGCAGATAGTCGACCTATCAGAACAGATAGTCGAGCTATCAGATAGGCGACCTATCAAGACAGATAGTCGAACTATCAAGCAAAATAGATAGTCGACCTATCAAACAGATAGTCGAACTATCAAAGAAAACAGATAGTCAACCTATCAAACAGATAGTCGAACTATCAAAGAAAACAGATAGTCGACCTATCAAGTAAATAGTCGAACTATCAAAGAAAACATATAGTCGACCTATCATACAGATAGTCGAACTATCAAAGAAAACAGATAGTCGACCTATCAAACAGATAGTCGAACTATCAGATAGTTGAACTATCCAAGCAGATAGTTGAACTATCAAGAAATCTGTCTGGTCAAAAGAGGTCGAGCGGGGTTCGACGATCGGCGAGGCAGATACCACAGAACGTCGAGCTAACAAGAGTTGAACTAACTCAGAGATAAACGATCTGCTGATAGACAAACGTCGACCAACTGATAGACGATCGTCGAACAGTCGATAGACGATAGTCGAGCGGCGTTCGACCATAGTCGAACAAAAAACAACTTAACCAAATTTTCATCTGGATAAGTGACAACTCTAAAACTAGAGCAAACTAACTAAACAACTAACCTTTGATCATAGATAAATCTTGGGTCAAGAGACTAAAAGAGAGGACTGAACTCAAATCCAAACTAGGGTACCAACACAAGCTCTCCCCACCAACAATGCGAGAATTGTCGTCAAATTTTTAAAGAAATTATTCTCTCATTTTGGAACACCTCACACGATAGTTAAAGATAGGGGAACACACTTCTATTATAGCTAGTTTAATAAAATTTTAGCAAAATATTGCGTTACACACAAACTCTCCACCGCCTATCACCCACAAACTAGTGGCCAAGTGGAGGTGGTGAACCGCGAGATAAAGAGGATTATGGAAAGAACTGTCTCCATTAATAAGAAGGATTGTTCATTGAAGCTCGATGATTCTCCATGGCCTTATCAAATGGCATACAAGACTGCCATTGGTTGTACACTGTACTAGTTAGTCTTTGACAAAGCATGCCACCTTTCGGTTGAGTTAGAGCACCGGGCTTATTGGGCACTAAAATTACGTAATCTTGTTTCTACTTTTGCCTCCAAACTAAGAAAATTTCTATTGAATGAACTAGATGATTGGCGTGATAACGCAATTGAAAATAATAAATTTTAAAGAGAGCGCTCAAAGTTCAATCATGATTAAAATATTAAATTTCCTAAAAGCTTTTTACCATGGGATCTCGTACTTCTTTACAACTCACGCATTCAAATTTTATCAGGTAAATTAAAGTCCCGATGGTCCGTCCCCTTTGTTTTCAAAGAGGTTTGGCCATACGAGACCGTTCATATTTCCCACCTGAAACTCAACTCCTTTAAAGTGAACAGCCACCGACTAAAATTCTATTTTTTTAATGATACTTTGGCCACCAATATTGAGACCTTCATCATATAATCTTCCATTCCAATTAGTTAAGTTACGCGACGGTAAATAAAGCACTTTTGAGAGGCACTCCAAACATTATCTTCTTATTATTGTTATTATTTTCTTTGTTTTAACATATTTTTGTAGGTTTTCTTCTAGACTCCCCGACTTCACCATTAGGGATGCCATCATTCCACTCCTCTTATTTTATTGCATTTTTATTGCTTCATACTTAATTTTAAACGTTGGTGACAATGTTTATCTTTATGTACGAGGCTATAGTTCCTTAATCTAAAAAAACTATAAATTCCAAAAATCCAAAAAGATGCAATATTTTTTTTTTGTCTTTAGCACTTACAAAACAAAAATATAATAAAATATATATATTTCATAAAACTTATATAAAACTATTAATAATTCGAGTTATTTATTGCTAAATCATTTAATACCCAATGACTTTGCATTTTCTTATTTTTAATCATTTATGTACTTGTTTAGTTAAAATAAATTAGATTAACTTTCATTTTGTCCATGTTTCATGAGTAATATGTTGACTCATGTAGTATTTGTAATTATTATAACATGTTATTTTTTAAAATCTTTTTTAAATATTTCGACTTTTTCATAGCCATTTTATTTATGATTTTCACTTTAATAAAATTTACCATCCCTTGTTTTCTCTTTTAAAAATCTTTGAAATAATTGATTTGTGTTAAGTACCTTAGATGTGAATCAATCTAGAGACTTATTATTTTCATTTTTTCATGAAAAGTCAATTATCTTTATTTTCAAGTCTCTTTTAATTTTCAATACTTTGCTTTAAGTAGACTTAAGACCATGAATATGATCTAGGCATCTTCGTGATTAGTTTGAGCTTTTGCATCACATACCTTAAATTCTTAATGATTGCTAGCCACGTTGTACCTTTTCCATTTTCTTTTTTTAAGCACCACTTATTTTTCACCAAAGCAATAAAGCTTACTGATGAGTCCCCATTTCATACCGAATTCTGGACTCATCTAGGCTTCATTTCATGACTTTGCACTACCATTTAGCGTCATTAGCACTCCTTTTGGTTCGCTACGACATTCCACGTCTTGTGCACTTTATTAGCCTATTTCTGTGCGTGTGTGTATTTCCCTCTTGCTATGCATTTTATTAATATCTATGACTGCCATGCTCGACAACCTGTCAAGTTTTCCTGCAAGTTCGGGGATCGTGTGGGCGCCCGGGATAGGGCTTTCACCATTTTTTGGCAAAGGAGTCAATGGTAGTGCGTTTTTACCCACGCACGACCATTGACCTCTTTGGCGCACGATCATCAGTCGTGCGCAGTCTTGCCTCTCTTGTGAAAGTTCTGCCCCACCATATCGCACGGTCACCAGCTATACCGCGCACGATCACTGCTCGTGCGTTGCCGGTCGTGCGCAGTCATGCCCTCTTTTGAAAAGTTCTGTCTCGCCATTTCGCACGATCACTAATCGTGCGCGAGCTTTGATTTCCTGGTGCAGGTTCTACAGGTTGTTGCCGCACGGGCGTTGACTTTGTTCGCACACGACCACTGGTCGTGCACGCTATTTAACTCTGCTTCTATAAATCAGCATGTTCCGCGAATTAGGGTACGGACCCTGGATCGATCTTTGCCGCCACTTCGCCGTTCCGCATCCCAGGAGTTCCATCCATCTCCACCTTCATCCCTACCATCGGGAGGTCATTTTCCGGCGATTCTAAAGCGTTCTGCATCCTCCGGTGATCCTCCCGGCCATTAAAGACCTCTTCTCCGAGCTTTCCACCGAAGAAGATGATGAAGACAACCTAGAGAACGGACTTAAAGGCCCTCGAGGTGACAGCTCGTCAGTACCGGAAGCCTCCTCGGACTGTACGTGGAAGCAGATTGACAACCCGCACCTCCGGCCAACAACCGCGGTGGATATTTACTTTCTTGGTTTAGTCTTTCTCCATCTCTCTTGTTGTATGAAATGAATTTTTGATATCTAGTTGTTTTAATTAGATTATTGTTGTTTAATCTTTCTCGTGAGATTTGTGATTTGATGCGCCTCGCCCCATCTCACTTCACTCCGTTCCTTCGTGTTGGATCCGGAGGCCAACCTTAGAGGGGGGGGGGGGTGAATAAGGTTTTATAAATTTCGCTTGAATAAACAGAATCTTAACGTAAACCACACCACAAGTGAAGATTTAAAACACAAGTATTAAATTCAATAACAATCAATTTCATACAAGTACAAGATGAATGTTTTACAGTACGATCTTCATGACGTCGAAGATCAAAGACGAAGAGAAGAAAACTTTGGGTTTTCTATACCGACCCAAAACCCGGACCGGTTGGCTCTCTCACTTTCTCCCCGAAAGGTCTTAGAGCCGCTCTTCACCTCCACACCCGGAAGGGTCTTAGAGCACCGCTAGATCCCCGATCTAGACGCCCCAAATCCCGGGACGATTTTCCACGGAATCCAACCCGGATTCCGACGAACTTCCCCGGTCGATTTCCCTTACCACTTACAACAATAGAAGAAGACAAAGATACAAAAAGAGATTACAAAATATATTCGTTAAAGTTTAGGTTCTCCCTCTTGAGAAGTTCTCCGGATAAATCTACGGCCGGTGCTTGTGATCTTCGATGGAAAGCACCCGGTCGCTAGACGTAGACGATGCGAAGCCTTGATCGCCGGAGTTCTTCGATCTCGAACGGGAGGAAGAAGCCTTGCTTTTTCTTAGACGAAGATGAGTAGAACGGTCGTAGGAAGACGGCCGAACTTGGTATTCCTGGAGCACTTCGTTAATAATCTCTGGAGGCTTAGGTCTTGAGGAAACGGCGCTGCTTTTTATACGTCTTGGAGAAAATAGACTACCGCCTGCGATAACTCTATCGCCGGGCGGTAAGTTCGCGCGTAACGCCTGCCAGCTGTCTCCACACGTCTCCCGAAACGGCAACTATAACTGCTCATTAAGGAAACTGCCGTTTCAAGAGAGCTATCGCCGGGCGGTAATGGTTACCGCGCCCAGTCAGAGCGATAGCGCCATTTCGCCAAATAATTCTACCGCCTGCGATAAGACTATCGCCTGAGCGGTAGGTACCATCGTCGACGATCGTCCCCTTGATGCACGTCGACCGGATACCGCCGGCGGTAGCGTCCTGTCGCCGGGCGGTAGCTTTTGATTGTCGACGATCCTTCCTTAGCTGATAATTGGGCCGTCGACCATCGAACCGATATGCGTCGATCGAGATGGTTACCGCGCTGCGATAAGGTTATCGCCGGGCGGTAGTAACCTTTTGAAACTCTTCTCCTTTCCTTTCACCTGTCAGCCTGCACACTCTATCACACAACCAATCTCATCAAATACAAGCAGGGAGTTGATATTCTCAAACCTAAGGAGTGTGAAACCATGTTCCAACAAACTCCCCCTTTTGATAATATCAATCCCGTTCATGATAAACCAAAATCAAGTAGATAGAGTGCCAGAATAGATGTATGTAACAACGTAGAACAGTATAAAGTAGAGTATCAGAGTAAAATGATATTGAACAAATAAGCAATACACACCTATATCGATCCCGTTCAATCCTGTTCTATCCTACTACATACTCCCCCTATCGGTGGGACGCTCCCCCTATCTATGAGCACACACACACCTCAATACGCTCCCCCTATCATGAACACTACCTCCAATACCTTCTCCCCCTTTGATAATATCAAAAGAATGGGCGAGGCCAACCGACCAAGGAGGATGAAAATTGTAGGCGAGAGATAACGTAATATAGACCCACAAAGCACTTGAAATCAGAGAATTGTAAAACAGGGTCAAAATCAGGAGCAAACGCTAATCAGAGTGAAGAAAATGGACTATATGCACGAGACATAGCACACATCAAGTATGACATGAATGTTTGCAAGGTTTAGATAAATAGAGAGAAAAATAGGCAAACACAAATATCGTCATGAGAGAAAAAAATGTGCCAGTACGTATTGTGCGAAAAGCATCGAATGTAGTTGAGGTCTAATTCTTATGCGCGGAAGATTTAAATAAGATAATGACATGTGCACGTGTAGCATCAAGAGACAAAACATTCAATAGAGATATCATGCAGACATGTTTTATATCAAGCAAACTAACGATGCTAACACCAAAGAGATATAGTGAAAAATCACGTCACATGACATAGTGCGGCATAACAAAATTAAATCAAGGGCACAAATCATAAAGTGTAGTCCATACACAAGATCGAAACGACTTTGTAATCCAAGGTGCTCACCCTCACAACGCTTATGAAGACTTATCAGGAGGGATGAGTAGTGCTTGGGGGGTCTGTAAGCGGGATTTGATGGCCATCATTTTATTTTGAGTTAGGCCATCAATTTTATACATAATCAAAGCAGAACAAGACCCCAAGTCAATCGAAATCTACCCACATAGGTAGATCCACTTTAACTTGTTTACATTGGACATATGCGTTTCTAGTTTTGGCCCAAAAATTTAATTAGCATAGACACGCGCAATTTGATTTCATGACATTGATTGTTCAAGATATATCAGATATGTTAAATTTAGTGTCACGATTTATAACATGTCAGCTTATTATCTCAGGTTGAGTGCATGATCAAGTGGTGTGTGAGTGGTGTAGTCATTATCGTAAATAAATCCTCACACATACTTAGAGGCGTAGACAACGTACACCCACATTAATTTTCGCACTCAATAGCTAGACAAAAATTTAACTTCGCTCATCATGACCGGATACCAATGTGCCGTACAAATTGAGAAGAAGATTAGCAAACATTGTATATACTTGAAAATATACCACGACTCGGTCATATGAGCCCCAAACCAACTTGTCAGTTTTTTTTTTAATTTTTGAAAACAATTTTAGCCACAAACAGGGAACAACCAAAAACAACACGAGCAGGGAATAAAAAAAAACGAACAGAACATAATTTTTTTTTTTGTTTTTTTTTTTGTTTTTTTTTGTTTTTTTGTTTTTTTGTTTTTGGTGTTACAACTTTGAACAGAACAAAAACGAAACCAAAGAAAACAAAACTACAAACACACAAAAAAAACACATATGCCAAAAAAAATTAGGACGATAAATCAAGAATCCCAAGTTCGAGTCGTAGAAGTGAAAAACGAGCATCCGGAAGCGGTTTAGTAAGAATGTCCGCGAGTTGATCATCGGTCCCAATAAAGACGACACTCACATTCTCTTTCTTAATGTGGTCGCGAATAAAGTGATGTCGAACGTCTATGTGTTTGGATCGAGAGTGATGCACCGGATTATACGTTAAGTCTATCGCACTCTTGTTGTCGCACCTAAGTGTAATGTTGCGAAAAGAAAGACCAAAGTCTTCTAAAGTTTGCGACATCCAAAGTGCCTGTGCACAGCAACTTCCTAAGGCGATATACTCGGCTTCGGCGGTCGAAAGAGCCACCGAGTTTTGCTTACGACTTGACCATGAGACAAGTGCCGGGCCTAAAAAATGACAAGTACCGCTAGTGCTCTTGCGGTCAAGAGAGCAACCGGCATAATCAGAGTCAGAATATCCATGAAGGGTAAAATCATCCGAGTGAGGGTACCACAACCCGAGGTGTTGCGTGCCAAGGAGATGGCGAAAAATATGTTTTACCGCTCTAAAGTGAGACTCCCTAGGGTCAGCTTGATAACGGGCACACATACCTACCGCAAACGTGATATCGGGCCGTGACGCACTCAAGTATAACAAAGATCCAATCATGCCCCGAAACATTGTTTGATCCACAGAGATTCCACTCTCGTCTTTTCCTAATTTAAGGGACGCACTCATCGGAGTTTTGACTTGTTTTAAAGACTCAAAACCAAAACGTACAAGCATATCTTTTATATATTTGGATTGATTTATGAAAATTCCGTCTTATCGTTGAGAGATTTGAAATCCAAAAAAAAAAATTGAGTTCTCCTACAAGGCTCATTTCAAATTCAGATGTCATTAAACTCACAATCTCTTCAACCAACCTCTCATTAGTCGCTCCAAAAATAATATCGTCAACGTAAATTTGGAGGATAACGAGATCCGAATTTTTTGCTTGTACAAAGAGAGTTGTGTCCGCACTACCCATCTTGAACCCATGATCTAAGAGGAACGTAGTTAGCCTATCATACCAAGCACGGGGTGCTTGTTTCAATCCATACAAGGCCTTTACTAATCTATACACATGATGAGGGGGGGCGGCATTTAGGAAACCGGGTGGTTGCTCGACATACACTTCTTCTTTTATATAACCATTTAAAAATGCGCTCTTAACGTCCATTTGAAACAACTTTATTTTCTTATGGCTTGCGAATGCCAAAAACATTCGAATGGACTCAAGACGAGCAACCGGTGCAAAAGACTCCTCAAAATCCACACCCTCAATTTGTGAATATCCTTGTGCTACCAACCGAGCTTTATTCCTCGTGATCCTAGACTCACCATCAAGTTTATTCTTGAACACCCACTTTAAACCAATCACGGGATGGTTGTCCGGACGATCAACTAGAATCCAAACTTTGCTACGCTCAAATTGGCTCAATTCCTCATTCATGGCAAGGAACCATGATTCATCTTGAAGAGCCTCGGACACGTTTTTGGGCTCAATATCCGATAGAAAGCATAAGTTGGAGAACGCCTCATGAAGAGCAGATCGAGTTCTAACTCCATGGGATGGTTCTCCAATAACTAGATCACGAGGATGTTGTTTCGTAAACATTAGATCCTTAGGAGGCACATATGCGTGCGACTCACTCTCCTCGTTACTCTCAACCGGAACACTCTCCTCAACCTCTTCTTCGGACATCCTAGGCTCACTAGATGGTGGACTCTCATCAAAATGCACATGAGCCGATTCTTCAACCACTAAGGTTCTCTTATTATAAATCCTATAGGCTCGACTTTTGCTAGAATATCCTAAGAATATGCCTAGATCGGATTTTTCATCGAATTTTCCTAAGTGATCCTTAGTGTTCAGAATATAGCATGGGCACCCAAAAACTCTAAAGTACGAGTCGGAGGGTTTTCTATCAAAGTAGAGCTCGTAAGGGGTTTGCTTAAGAAGTGGGCGATTTAATCTCTATTTTGTTATCACTTGATTATGCGTGAAAAGTGGATTTTGATCATTATTAATTTGCTCCTAAGCTCTTTGAGTCCCGCACAACTAAAACAGACGTACGATGTGAAGTAGGAGATAGTCATGACGTGATCAAGTGTGTCATTCTACTTCACTAACAGGACATACTTAGGAGTTGAGAGGTTTGGGTATCCAGAAGGAGCCGAGAATGACTTTCCTTTTGGGAACCCAACGATGTTGTGATACAGTTGAACCCGGTGAAGGAGGGTTCGCCCGGTCTATCGGACTGGGCGTGCTACGTCGCGTGACTGGTCTCCATTCATACCTTGGTTTGATGTTTTTCTTATGTTGCAGATTCTCTTTTGGATGTCTAGGAGTCCTTACGTGAGAGATTGTGGTTGGGCACAATTGTCTTTGTGAATTAATCATGTTGAGATTACTTTCTAACATGAAATACTTCTTGTTACCATACTGACTCATTGCATAAAGACTTTTTGAAGGATATCTGCGTTCAATTGGTTTTGTAAATGGAGTAGTTGGTTTTCGCCAGTGGATATGATTTTCATATTTGAGGTTTTCACTCGCGTTGGCTTGAAGTTTACTACTCCCTTTGATTTTCCTAACTGACGTGAGTGAGCTTGTGTTCAACGTGCGTTTGGAATTTTCTTGATATTACACGTTTATGTGTTGAGAATATTTCTTTAAAATTTCCTTAAGCACGTTGATTTTCGTTTCCAAATCTTCATTTCTCTGTTTGAGATTTGTTCTCGCTTTGGTGTAGGCAGTTGTGCTATTCTTGAGTATTGCGACTATTGAGTTAATGTGGGCTTCATACTTATTTCTGTATTCTTCGAAGACCTCACTCATCTCAGTGATTTCAACTCTATAGTCCACGCACTTAGCACACTCCCCCTTTGACGCTAAGTTTTCTAGAAACAGTTTCTCATTTTGTTCTCTTAGAGAAATGCACTATTTCTCTTCCTCCTCACGTTTCTCTTTTAACTTCTCACAATTTATACAAAGTGTAGAGTTGTCCTCTAAAGAGCATACAGGAGAACTAGACACGACAGTGGAAGATTCTACACTAACATTTGCTTTTAAAAGGTTATTTTCCAAGCGTAGTTTTGAATTAATATTTTTCAGTTTCTTAAGTCTACGCCTATTCATATTCAGCATATTCAGTGTATAAACAGACTTGTATACACGGAGAGAGTTTTAGTTTCTTACAGCACTCTTGGACGAGTCAAGATTTGAACACAAGGTTCCTTCATCATCTTCCCCTTGGCTCTTCTCTTCCAGTGACAGATGTTCATCTCCCCTCTTGCTTGACGTGTCTGTCTTGACTTCCTCCAAGAGTGCATCTCCATTTGACTCGTCACTTGGATCTATAAGAAACTGCTCGAAGTCATTATCTGCAGGATGAGAACTATAAGTAGACTCAAGATATTCCCATATCTCATATGCAGTGGAACACATGTGAATGCGTTTAAAAGTTTCTTGACTAAGCCCACAAAACAAACTGTTCATAGCCTTGGCATTTAAATAACACTCGTGCTTATTTAGGCTATAAGGGGGCTTGGTACAAGTAATGTTCCAAACTTCTACATCCGTTAGCATAAGGAATTTTCTCATTAGAGTTCTCCATTCGTTATAGTTCACTCCTATAAAGAGAGGTGGTGCAAACACATTTTCGGTGTACAATTTTTCATCCCCACTCATCAGTCCATGATGGAGGTTGGCCATTATTCCCGGTGGTGAAACCGTTTTGGAATAACCTGCCTCTGATACCACTTGTTGGATCCGGAGGCCAACCTTAGAGGGGGGGGGGGTGAATAAGGTTTTATAAATTTCGCTTGAATAAACGGAATCTTAACGTAAACCACACCACAAGTGAAGATTTAAAACACAAGTATTAAATTCAATAATAATCAATTTCATACAAGTACAAGATGAATGTTTTACAGTACGATCTTCATGACGTAGAAGATCAAAGACGAAGAGAAGAAAACTTTGGGTTTTCTATACCGACCCTAAACCCGGACCGGTTGGCTCTCTCACTTTCTCCCCGAAAGGTCTTAGAGCCGCTCTTCACCTCCACACCCGGAAGGGTCTTAGAGCACCGCTAGATCCCCGATCTAGACGCCCCAAATCCCGGGACGATTTTCCACGGAATCCAACCCGGATTCCGACGACCTTCCCCGGTCGATTTCCCTTACCACTTACAACAATAGAAGAAGACAAAGATACAAAAAGAGATTACAAAATATATTCGTTAAAGTTTAGGTTCTCCCTCTTGAGAAGTTCTCCGGATAAATCTACGGTCGGTGCTTGTGATCTTCGATGGAAAGCACCCGGTCGCTAGACGTAGACGATGCGAAGCCTTGATCGCCGGAGTTCTTCGATCTCGAACGGGAGGAAGAAGCCTTGCTTTTTCTTAGACGAAGATGAGTAGAACGGTCGTAGGAAGACGGCCGAACTTGGTATTCCTGGAGCACTTCGTCAATAATCTCTGGAGGCTTAGGTCTTGAGGAAACGGCACTGCTTTTTATACGTCTTGGAGAAAATAGACTACCGCCTGCGATAACTCTATCGCCGGGCGGTAAGTTCGCGCGTAACGCCTGCCAGCTGTCTCCACACATCTCCCGAAACGGCAACTATAACTGCTCATTAAGGAAACTGCCGTTTCAAGAGAGCTATCGTCGGGCGGTAATGGTTACCGCGCCCAGTCAGAGCGATAGCGCCATTTCGCCAAATAATTCTACCGCCTGCGATAAGACTATCGCCTGAGCGGTAGGTACCATCGTCGACGATCGTCCCCTTGATGCACGTCGACCGGATACTGCCGGCGGTAGCGTCCTGTCGCCGGGCGGTAGCTTTTGATTGTCGACGATCCTTCCTTAGCTGATAATTGGGCCGTCGACCATCAAACCGATATGCGTCGATCGAGATGGTTACCGCGCTGCGATAAGGTTATCGCCGGGCGGTAGTAACCTTTTGAAACTCTTCTCCTTTCCTTTCACCTGTCAGCCTGCACACTCTATCACACAACCAATCTCATCAAATACAAGCAGGGAGTTGATATTCTCAAACCTAAGGAGTGTGAAACCATGTTCCAACACTTCGTTCCATTCGATTGCACTCCGCACTAAACACCTCACTCACTGGATCACTGTCCATTCGCCTTACCAAAGTACGGCATCGCAGCCGTTACATCCATCTCACCTTGTGAAGCGGTGATTGCAACCCGCATATTTCGCTTTAGTTTATTTGTTTGCAAAACCACCTTCAAAGCCCTTTATTTTTCCTTTATTTAATTAACTCTCATAACGATAATTTCGGATCGTTCGTTGTTCTACGCTAATTGCATTCCTCAAGAGACCGACACTTGGGGATTCATTCCCAAAACTTTATTACTTGTGCGACCGGTGCGCTTGCCGTATTTACACGCATCAAGTTTTTGGCGCCGTTGTCGGGGAATGCAACTGTAGAACGACCATGACGTTTGAAAGTATTGTTGTAAGAGTCAGTGTTTTTGACCGGTGTTTCTTTGTGTAGTTGCCGCAGTGAATGCAGGGTCAGCCCTCTCTCAATGACTTCTATTCAGCAACAAACCTATCAATCCAACCTCACCAATCGAGTGGAAATGGGTAATGACAGTTTCGAGATCTCGCCTGACTTGATCGAATATATCATCAAAAACTGTCAATTTAATGGAGATGGAAACACTGATGCCTTCTGCCATGTTCAAAATTTTTTGGAAATTTACAACACATGTTCGTCAAACACTGCCAAGTGCGAGTAGCTGAAGATTCATCTCTTCTCCTTTTCTTTTAAGGACGGCGCAAAACAATGGTATCATGATATATGAAAGGGAATACCTTATTATTGGAAGCAAGTCGAAGGAAACTTTTTGACAAAATTCAGGCAGCGAATGCTAACCAGAGATAATTACAAGGAGCTCATCACCTTCTCCCAAAGAGAGGAAGAAACCTTGTTCACTACTTGGGAACGTTTTCAGTCTCTGCGAAGGGAATGTTGCAGAGTGGAAGTGTCGGACATTCTCCTGATCCAAACTTTTTACTTTGGTATTTTAGACAGATTTCGACCACTACTTGATGTCGTAGCCGGCGGAACTCTGTTTAACAAATCCAGCGAAGATGCTTGGGAGATTATTGACAACATTGCCCAAACTAGTAGGCATTGGAACACTTCGCTTTACCCCAATCTTTCCGTGGAGATAAAATCGGTGGTCCTTGATGGAGCCAACAATCCTCCTGTGTCGAAGACCGAGCAATTTTTCGCGTTTGTATGCAGAATGATGGAAATGTTCAACGAACAAGCTACCACCATTCAACGTCTACAAACAGCCTTCGGGATTCTTACGGGAGCGCTGCTAAGTTCATTCGATCTGAAGCAGGAAACGGTACATTCAATGAGACTGAGAAGTGGAAAAAGCCTCGAGAGAGCCTTGCCTCTTGATCCTCCTGCAAATTCTTATTGTGCACCTATTTCTGATTCGATAATTGAACCTCTGTCTTCGCCGATCGAGCAAGAACCCATGACAGTACCGCCAACTGTGAAGGACACCGTGAGGCCGCCATTTCCCCATCGACTAAAGAATGAAAAGACCGAAAGGCAATTTCAGAAGTTCCTTGAGATCATGAAAGGAGTTCAAGTTAGCATACCTTTGACTGAAGCTATCACTCAGATCCCAGGATATTCACAGTTCCTCAAGAACCTCATCTCGAGGCATTAATCCTTGGAAGGACTGAAGATGGTTAACCTCACTGAAGAGTGTTCCACTCTCCTCACTAGCTATCCTCCAACCAAACGCAGAGATCCTGGCAGCTTCACCATCCCCTGCAGAATTGGCCTCCACAGATTTGGCCATGCACTTTGTGATTTGGGAGCTTCGATAAATCTGATGCCGCTCTCCATCTTCCAAGAGCTAGGAGTTGGGATTCTTCAGCCCACCCATCTGAGGTTGCAATTAGCCGATCGATCGATAAAAAACCCAGCTGGGATAGTTGAATACCTCACTGTCATGGTTAACGACCTCGCTTTCCCGGCCGATTTCGTCATCCTCGATATGAAGGTTGATCCCAAAGTTCCTATAATTCTAGGAAGGCACTTCCTTGCCACTGCCCGGGCAATTATCAATGTCAACCAGAGAGAACAAACTCTAAGCCTGGGAGAAGAATCAATTTCTTTTAATGTCCACGAACCGCCACAACAACTCAGAATCACTAATTGTGACAATGCTGATTTGATTGAAGACCCGAACACGTGCGATGAATTGATTCTTGACCAGGACGAGCCAGAATGGGAAAATGAGCACACACCCTCCATTACCTTATCAGGAACTCAGCATCTGATCAAAGAACCCTCCATCGCAACCACTACCGTCACTTTGAAGCTGCTGCCCAAATCCCTGAAATATGATTTCTTGGAGGAAGGCGCAGCGTGTCCGGTTATTATCTCCGCATCTCTCTCCGCCGACAATGAACTTGCTTTGGTTAATGTCTTAAAGAAATATAAAAATGTCTTTGGACGATCTTTGGCTGATATAAAAGGCATTAGCCCGGCGTTTTGCATGCACAAAATCCTTCTTGAAGATCAATACAAATTGTCGGCACAACCTCAAAGGAGACTGAACCCCAAGATGCATGAGGTAGTTCAGGCTGAAGTTATAAAATTGCTAGACGCTGGTATATTTTACCCCATCAGTGACAGTAAATGGGTTAGCCCAGTTCAAGTGGTGCCCAAAAAGGGCGGGATTACTGTGATGGCTAATGGTGAAAATGAACTACTACCTACCCGCACGGTCACTGGGTGGAGAGTTTGCATTGATTACCGAAAACTGAATGAGGCAACGCGCAAAGATCATTTCCCGCTTCCCTTCATAGATCAGATGCTAGAAAAGTTGGCTGGTCATGAATATTATTGTTTCCTTGACGGGTATTCGGGATACAATCAAATAGCAGTCGACCCTTACGATCAAGACAAGACGACATTCACTTGCCCATCAGGCACCTTTGCATTCAGATGAATGCCATTCGGATTGTGCAACGCCCCTGCAACCTTCCAACGATGTGTGATCGCCATTTTTGGTGACATGATTGGAGATTTTCTTGAGGTATTCATGAATGATTTCTCCCTTTTCGGGAACAGCTTTGACTCCTGCTTTGCGAATCTAGCCAAGGCCCTGAAGCGGTGTGATGATACCAACCTCGTCCTGAATTGGGAAAAATGCCACTTCATGGTTCACGAGGGCATCGTCTTGGGCAACAAGGTCTCTCGTCGGGGGCTCAAAGTCGACCAAGCCAAAGTCAGTATCATCAAAAATCTTCCTCCTCCATCTACCGTCAAGAGTATCCGCAGCTTCCTGGGACACGCTGGCTTTTATCGAAGATTCATCAGCAATTTTTCATCAATATCCAAACCCCTCACAAATCTGCTGGCTAAAGATGCTCTGTTTGACTTCGATAAAGATTGCATGCAATCCTTTACGACTCTCAAGGACCGACTCATCTCCGCTCTAATTTTGGTGGCACCAGATTGGACTTTACCCTTTGAAGTCATGTGCGACGCAAGCGATGTTGCAGTTGGTGCGGTGCTTGGTCAAAGGAGAGACAAAATATTTTATACCATCTCGTATGCGATCCGAACTCTCAACGATTCCCAAATGAATTATACCACTACAGAAATGGAGTTGTTGGTGGTCATTGAAAAATTCCATTCGTACTTAGTGTTATCCAAGGTCATTATTTACACTGACCATGCTGCACTCAGGTATTTATTCAAGAAAAAAGATGCCAAGCCCCGGCTAATCCGTTGGATTCTTCTGCTGCAAGAATATGCCATCGAGATTCGCGATAAGAAAGGAGTGGAGAATGTCATAGCTGATCACCTATCATGATTGGAGAGCGATATTGAAGGAGCTACATCAAATTACGAGCGCAATGAGATAACTGATTGTTTCCCAGATGAACGGTTATTCTCCATCACTTCACTCCCTCCTACAATCCCGTGGTACGCAGACATGGCCAACTACCTCACTTGCAAATTTGTCTCTCCCAGCCTATCATCGCAGCAAAAGCGGAAACTTCTATCTGATGCCAAATATTATTTCTGGGAAGACCCGTTACTTTTCTGTTCGTGCAATGACAGAGTCATTAGGGGATGCATACCCAAGATTGAATTCCAATCTGTTTTAAATCACTGTCATGACCGGGAGGCCGGCGGGCATTTTGGCGCCACCAGAACGGCACGCAAGGTATTACAATGTGGCCTATTTTGGCCAACCCTTTTCAGAGACACCCAAACGTACGTTGCCAAATGCAATGAATGTCAGAGGACACGAAATATTTCAAAAAGGGACGAAATGCCTCTCAACAACATGCTCGTCTGCGAGCCATTTGACATTTGGGGGATCGATTTCATGGGACCCTTCCCCATGTCGCACGACAAACTCTATATTATTATCGCGGTTGACTATGTCTCCAAGTGGGTTGAGGCCGAAGCTGTTGCCGCAAATGACGCCCGCACGGTTTTGACTTTATTACACAAGAATATTTTTTCTAGATTTGGTGCTCCGCGTACCATCATCAGCGACGGAGGGTGCCATTTCTGCAACAAATCTTTCTTGCAACTCATGAATAAGTTTGGAGTTCACCACAAAATCTCTCTTGCCTACCATCCTCAAACGTGTGGGTAGGTAGAAGTCTCAAATAGGGAGCTCAAAAGAATCATTGAAAAATCTATTA
Organism: Platanthera zijinensis; assembly: GCA_039513925.1. Classification (NCBI taxonomy): domain Eukaryota; kingdom Viridiplantae; phylum Streptophyta; class Magnoliopsida; order Asparagales; family Orchidaceae; genus Platanthera; species Platanthera zijinensis. The sequence goes on from CM077085.1 coordinate 93,248,531, forward strand.
ATTCCAGCAGGAAAAGGTGGGCCATGAAGGTTGATGACGCCTTATGGGCATACCGAACCACCTTCAAAACCCCTATCAGTATGACTCCCTTTCAACTTGTCTATGGAAAAGCTTGCCACTTGCCGGTTGAGTTAGAACACAAAGCATTATGGGCAACCAAATTGCTAAACATGGACATTGAGGCTGTAGCAGGCAAGCGCCGCTCTCAACTGAATGAGCTGGAGGAGCTCTAACATTTTGCTTACGAGAACGCGCAGATTTACAAACAAAAAACAAAAAAATGGCACGACCGTCACATCATCCCAAAAGAATTCCAGCCGGGAGACCAAGTCTTGATGTACAATTCCCGCATTCGTTTGTTTCCAGGAAAGTTAAAATCGCGGTGGAGCGGCCCCTTCATAGTGATCAGAGTCTCCCCTTTTGGCGCAATTGAAATAACCGGGAAGAGCGGAGACAATTTTAAAGTCAACGGGCACCGGCTAAAATTGTATGATGGTGGTGCTATCATTGGCGAACATCAAAGCTTGCAGCTCGCTGACCCCTCGCAAAGTGATACCGTGACGCCTTGATCACCAATTTTTGCAGCAGGTCTTCTATTTTTGTTGGAACTTCTATGTTTGAGCTCTTTTTCCTCTGCATTTTTATCTTCAGATTCTGTGTCTCATGAGTGTTCTGTTTCTTTTTTTATTTTTATTTATTTATCTTATAAACTGCAAGAACAATATATAAACTGTTAATACAGGTATTTGGTCCACCTTAAGGAGGGTAAACAAAAGGGCTATTCGGGAGACAACCCAAGCTTGGACCTTTTTGGTCCCTCTTTTTTGTGCTTTTTACTTTGCTCTTCTATTATATTTTCTGTTATTTGTCTTTTCTTTTGTTCAACCTAATTCGCAGGTCCAGCATACTTTTGTGCGATGCAGCAACCTCTACGTTCTTGTATGCTCATTCTTTGGAGCATAGGTACCCTTTCTCCTCAGCCCTCTTTTTATTTTAGATGTCTATTTTCATTTCTGCCTATGTTTTCATTCAAGTCTGGGGGGAAGAGCCGCTTATGCACTCCACGAGCACATTGATAACATGCCAGTAGTTTTATTTTATGCTTCATTATTGTAGAATCCTGCTGCACAAACCTTGCCACCCACACGAGCGTGCACTTAACCACGCGCGCTGCTCGAGTCAATGTTGTCATTTTGTGTCAATTTTAAAATGGCGGTGCTGACTTTGGATTTTAATTTAGAGTAGTTCGAAACTCGTGCAGTGCTCCTAATCGAGTACTCACGTGGTGTATAAATTGTATAGGTTTAATTTTTCTTTATGCTTGTAAATTTATATTTTTTCTGCACTCGTAAATCATGTTTGTCCTACTCAAAATTGTGAATCTGGAGCAATCTATCGGTAGCGTAGGAATGTGTGTAGGCGTCTCTAGCTTTGTATTACTCGAGTCGGGAGGACGGATCATTTCTCTTGGTGGCTAAGAACTTGCCCCAAGCTACTTTCGAAGCATTGGTGCATGGTTAGTCTAGCGTGATAGTGATGTAGGCCATCATGTTGGCTCGGTTGAGCTTTGTACCCTTTCCTAACATCGCCCTCGCTAGCCCCTTTGTGCCTACCCTTCCTTTTGATTCAGCTCCACTATATTCGCCAAAGCCTCATAGCTAATCCTAGTCGCACGCCCAATTCGAGCATTAGTAGTTTACATTTTATGTTGGGTTGTGATGTGGTGATTCGTTTTTGTTATATGTGGATGTGCCCAAAAGAAAATATGCTGATTTTGTAAAATAAAAATGTGAAAGCTTAAAAGAGAAATCTATAAAAATAAAAGGAAAAAAAGAGGAAAAGAAAAGAAATAAGAAAAAGTTTAAATGAACAATCTTTTTGAGATAGGATTGTTGTTTTGAGTAGGCGGTGCACACACCCATTTGTAAAAGTAAGTCTGGGGGTGTGGTGCACCTGCGTTTATTTGATGGTTAGCGGTTACTATTTTTTGTACGTTAGCTCATTTGGGTTTGATGCATTACCCATCTTGTTTATCCTTGTTTTTCTCACCGTAACACAAGCCCCATTATTACCCGAAGTCCTACGGACTCACGCTAGAGTCAAACTAGTGCCGTGGAGAGAGTGTGAACGGGTAAGCATATGGTCCCCGACATTGGTGGATTCCTTTGGAGGTGATCACGAGCCCCGATCTTTGACAATGCTTAGCCAAGCAACTTTCCTATTTTCTTCCTACACATGACCGAGCGATTCTCCGGCATTCAATTTTTGAGTAGTGACAATATCTATTTACGTTTGTCGAAAGTTATAAATTTCATAGTATAATTAAAAATTTCTTCTATTATATTTTCTATACACTTGAGTTTTCGATTTCTCGTTCTACTTAAAATTGAAGTTACTTCGTCAGCTAGCTATTTTGGAGTTCACGAGATGATTATTTGCCCGGGATGTGCAAATGGTTAAGTCTGGGGGTGTGATGAGTCCCCATTTCATACCGAATTTTTGACTCATATAGGCTTCATTATTGAATTAATATTTTTCAGTTTCTTAAGTCTACGCCTATTCATATTCAGCATATTCAGTGTATAAACAGAGTTGTATACACGGAGAGAGTTTGAGTTTCTTACAGCGCTCTTGGACGAGGCAAGATTTGAACACAAGGTTCCTTCATCATCTTCCCCTTGGCTCTTCTCTTCCAGTGACAGATGTTCATCTCCCCTCTTGCTTGACGTGTCTGTCTTGACTTCCTCCAAGAGTGCATCTCCATTTGACTCGTCACTTGGATCTATAAGAAACTGCTCGAAGTCATTATCTGCAGGATGAGAACTATAAGTAGACTCAAGATATTCCCATATCTCATATGCAGTGGAACACATGTGAATGCGTTTAAAAATTTCTTGACTAAGCCCACAAAACAAACTGTTCATTGCCTTGGCATTTAAATAACACTCGTGCTTATTTAGGCTATAAGGGGGCTTGGTACAAGTAATGTTCCAAACTTCTACATCCGTTAGCATAAGGAATTTTCTCATTAGAGTTCTCCATTCGTTATAGTTCACTCCTATAAAGAGAGGTGGTGCAAACACATTTTCGGTGTACAATTTTTCATCCCCACTCATCAGTCCATGATGGAGGTTGGCCATTATTCCCGGTGGTGAAACCGTTTTGGAATAACCTGCCTCTGATACCACTTGTTGGATCCGGAGGCCAACCTTAGAGGGGGGGGGGGGTGAATAAGGTTTTATAAATTTCGCTTGAATAAACGGAATCTTAACGTAAACCACACCACAAGTGAAGATTTAAAACACAAGTATTAAATTCAATAACAATCAATTTCATACAAGTACAAGATGAATGTTTTACAGTACGATCTTCATGACGTCGAAGATCAAAGACGAAGAGAAGAAAACTTTGGGTTTTCTATACCGACCCAAAACCCGGACCGGTTGGCTCTCTCACTTTCTCCCCGAAAGGTCTTAGAGCCGCTCTTCACCTCCACACCCGGAAGGGTCTTAGAGCACCGCTAGATCCCCGATCTAGACGCCCCAAATCCCGGGACGATTTTCCACGGAATCCAACCCGGATTCCGACGACCTTCCCCGGTCGATTTCCCTTACCACTTACAACAATAGAAGAAGACAAAGATACAAAAAGAGATTACAAAATATATTCGTTAAAGTTTAGGTTCTCCCTCTTGAGAAGTTCTCCGGATAAATCTACGGCCGGTGCTTGTGATCTTCGATGGAAAGCACCCGGTCGCTAGACGTAGACGATGCGAAGCCTTGATCGCCGGAGTTCTTCGATCTCGAACGGGAGGAAGAAGCCTTGCTTTTTCTTAGACGAAGATGAGTAGAACGGTCGTAGGAAGACGGCCGAACTTGGTATTCCTGGAGAACTTCGTCAATAATCTCTGGAGGCTTAGGTCTTGAGGAAACGGCGCTGCTTTTTATACGTCTTGGAGAAAATAGACTACCGCCTGCGATAACTCTATCGCCGGGCGGTAAGTTCGCGCGTAACGCCTGCCAGCTGTCTCCACACGTCTCCCGAAACGGCAACTATAACTGCTCATTAAGGAAACTGCCGTTTCAAGAGAGCTATCGCCGGGCGGTAATGGTTACCGCGCCCAGTCAGAGCGATAGCGCCATTTCGCCAAATAATTCTACCGCCTGCGATAAGACTATCGCCTGAGCGGTAGGTACCATCGTCGACGATCGTCCCCTTGATGCACGTCGACCGGATACCGCCGGCAGCAGCGTCCTGTCGCCGGGCGGTAGCTTTTGATTGTCGACGATCCTTCCTTAGCTGATAATTGGGCCGTCGACCATCGAACCGATATGCGTCGATCGAGATGGTTACCGCGCTGCGATAAGGTTATCGCCGGGCGGTAGTAACCTTTTGAAACTCTTCTCCTTTCCTTTCACCTGTCAGCCTGCACACTCTATCACACAACCAATCTCATCAAATACAAGTAGGGAGTTGATATTCTCAAACCTAAGGAGTGTGAAACCATGTTCCAACACTTCGTTCCATTCGATTGCACTCCGCACTAAACACCTCACTCACTGGCTCACTGTCCATTCGCCTTACCAAAGTACGGCATCGCAGCCGTTACATCCATCTCATCTTGTGAAGCGGTGATTGCAACCCGCATATTTCGCTTTAGTTTATTTGTTTGCAAAACCACCTTCAAAGCCCTTTATTTTTCCTTTATTTAATTAACTCTCATAACGATAATTTCGGATCGTTCGTTGTTCTACGCTAATTGCATTCCTCAAGAGACCGACACTTGGGGATTCATTCCCAAAACTTTATTACTTGTGCGACCGGTGCGCTTGCCGTATTTACACGCATCAAGTTTTTGGCGCCGTTGTCGGGGAATGCAACTGTAGAACGACCATGACGTTTGAAAGTATTGTTGTAAGAGTCAGTGTTTTTGACCGGTGTTTCTTTGTGTAGTTGCCGCAGTGAATGCAGGGTCAGCCCTCTCTCAATGACTTCTATTCAGCAACAAACCTATCAATCCAACCTCACCAATCGAGTGGAAATGGGTAATGACAGTTTCGAGATCTCGCCTGACTTGATCGAATATATCATCAAAAACTGTCAATTTAATGGAGATGGAAACACTGATGCCTTCTGCCATGTTCAAAATTTTTTGGAAATTTACAACACATGTTCGTCAAACACTGCCAAGTGCGAGTAGCTGAAGATTCATCTCTTCTCCTTTTCTTTTAAGGACGGCGCAAAACAATGGTATCATGATATACGAAAGGGAATACCTTATTATTGGAAGCAAGTCGAAGGAAACTTTTTGACAAAATTCAGGCAGCGAATGCTAACCAGAGATAATTACAAGGAGCTCATCACCTTCTCCCAAAGAGAGGAAGAAACCTTGTTCACTACTTGGGAACGTTTTCAGTCTCTGCGGAGGGAATGTTGCAGAGTGGAAGTGTCGGACATTCTCCTGATCCAAACTTTTTTACTTTGGTATTTTAGACAGATTTCGACCACTACTTGATGTCGTAGCCAGCGGAACTCTGTTTAACAAATCCAGCGAAGATGCTTGGGAGATTATTGACAACATTGCCCAAACTAGTAGGCATTGGAACACTTCGCTTTACCCCAATCTTTCCGTGGAGATAAAATCGGTGGTCCTTGATGGAGCCAACAATCCTCCTGTGTCGAAGACCGAGCAATTTTTCGCGTTTGTATGCAGAATGATGGAAATGTTCAACGAACAAGCTACCACCATTCAACGTCTACAAACAGCCTTCGGGATTCTTACGGGAGCGCTGCTAAGTTCATTCGATCTGAAGCAAGAAACGGTACATTCAATGAGACTGAGAAGTGGAAAAAGCCTCGAGAGAGCCTTGCCTCTTGATCCTCCTGCAAATTCTTATTGTGCACCTATTTCTGATTCGATAATTGAACCTCCGTCTTCGCCGATCGAGCAAGAACCCATGACAGTACCGCCAACCGTGAAGGACACCGTGAGGCCGCCATTTCCCCATCGACTAAAGAATGAAAAGACCGAAAGGCAATTTCAGAAGTTCCTTGAGATCATGAAAGGAGTTCAAGTTAGCATACCTTTGACTGAAGCTATCACTCAGATCCCAGGATATTCACAGTTCCTCAAGAACCTCATCTCGAGGCATTAATCCTTGGAAGGACTGAAGATGGTTAACCTCACTGAAGAGTGTTCCACTCTCCTCACTAGCTATCCTCCAACCAAACGCAGAGATCCTGGCAGATTCACCATCCCCTGCAGAATTGGCCTCCACAGATTTGGCCATGCACTTTGTGATTTGGGAGCTTCGATAAATCTGATGCCGCTCTCCATCTTCCAAGAGCTAGGAGTTGGGATTCTTCAGCCCACCCATCTGAGGTTGCAATTAGCCGATCGATCGATAAAAAACCCAGCTGGGATAGTTGAATACCTCACTGTCACGGTTAACGACCTCGCTTTCCCGGCCGATTTCGTCATCCTCGATATGAAGGTTGATCCCAAAGTTCCTATAATTCTAGGAAGGCACTTCCTTGCCACTGCCCGGGCAATTATCAATGTCAACCAGAGAGAACAAACTCTAAGCCTGGGAGAAGAATCAATTTCTTTTAATGTCCACGAACCGCCACAACAACTCAGAATCACTAATTGTGACAATGCTGATTTGATTGAAGACCCGAACACGTGCGATGAATTGATTCTTGACCAGGACGAGACAGAATGGGAAAATGAGCACACACCCTCCATTACCTTATCAGGAACTCAGCATCTGATCAAAGAACCCTCCATCGCAACCACTACCGTCACTTTGAAGCCGCTGCCCAAATCCCTGAAATATGATTTCTTGGAGGAAGGCGCAGCGTGTCCGGTTATTATCTCCGCATCTCTCTCCGCCGACAACGAACTTGCTTTGGTTAATGTCTTAAAGAAATATAAAAATGTCTTTGGACGATCTTTGGCTGATATAAAAGGCATTAGCCCGGCGTTTTGCATGCACAAAATCCTTCTTGAAGATCAATACAAATTGTCGGCACAACCTCAAAGGAGACTGAACCCCAAGATGCATGAGGTAGTTCAGGCTGAAGTTATAAAATTGCTAGACGCTGGTATAATTTACCCCATCAGTGACAGTAAATGGGTTAGCCCAGTTCAAGTGGTGCCCAAAAAGGGCGGGATTACTGTGATGGCTAATGGTGAAAATGAACTACTACCTACCCGCACGGTCACTGGGTGGAGAGTTTGCATTGATTACCGAAAACTGAATGAGGCAACGCGCAAAGATCATTTCCCGCTTCCCTTCATAGATCAGATGCTAGAAAAGTTGGCTGGTCAGGAATATTATTGTTTCCTTGACGGCTATTCGGGATACAATCAAATAGCAGTCGACCCTTACGATCAAGACAAGACGACATTCACTTGCCCATCAGGCACCTTTGCATTCAGATGAATGCCATTCGGATTGTGCAACGCCCCTGCAACCTTCCAACGATGTGTGATCGCCATTTTTGGTGACATGATTGGAGATTTTCTTGAGGTATTCATGAATGATTTCTCCCTTTTCGGGAACAGCTTTGACTCCTGCTTTGCGAATCTAGCCAAGGCCCTGAAGCGGTGTGATGATACCAACCTCGTCCTGAATTGGGAAAAATGCCACTTCATGGTTCACGAGGGCATCGTCTTGGGCAACAAGGTCTCTCGTCGGGGGCTCAAAGTCGACCAAGCCAAAGTCAGTATCATCAAAAATCTTCCTCCTCCATCTACCGTCAAGAGTATCCGCAGCTTCCTGGGACACGCTGGCTTTTATCGAAGATTCATCAGCAATTTTTCATCAATATCCAAACCCCTCACAAATCTGCTGGCTAAAGATGCTCTGTTTGACTTCGATAAAGATTGCATGCAAGCCTTTACGACTCTCAAGGACCGACTCATCTCCGCTCTAATTTTGGTGGCACCAGATTGGACTTTACCCTTTGAAGTCATGTGCGACGCAAGCGATGTTGCAGTTGGTGCGGTGCTTGGTCAAAGGAGAGACAAAATATTTTATACCATCTCGTTTGCGATCCGAACTCTCAACGATTCCCAAATGAATTATACCACTACAGAAATGGAGTTGTTGGTGGTCATTGAAAAATTCCATTCGTACTTAGTGTTATCCAAGGACATTATTTACACTGACCATGCTGCACTCAGGTATTTATTCAAGAAAAAAGATGCCAAGCCCCGGCTAATCCGTTGGATTCTTCTGCTGCAAGAATATGCCATCGAGATTCGCGATAAGAAAGGAGTGGAGAATGTCATAGCTGATCACCTATCATGATTGGAGAGCGATATTGAAGGAGCTACATCAAATTACGAGCGCAATGAGATAACTGATTGTTTCCCGGATGAACGGTTATTCTCCATCACTTCACTCCCTCCTACAATCCCGTGGTACGCAGACATGGCCAACTACCTCACTTGCAAATTTGTCTCTCCCAGCCTATCATCGCAGCAAAAGCGGAAACTTCTATCTGATGCCAAATATTATTTCTGGGAAGACCCGTTACTTTTCCGTTCGTGCAATGACAGAGTCATTAGGGGATGCATACCCAAGATTGAATTCCAATCTGTTTTAAATCACTGTCATGACCGGGAGGCCGGCGGGCATTTTGGCGCCACCAGAACGGCACGCAAGGTATTACAATGTGGCCTATTTTGGCCAACCCTTTTCAGAGACACCCAAACGTACGTTGCCAAATGCAATGAATGTCAGAGGACACGAAATATTTCAAAAAGGGACGAAATGCCTCTCAACAACATGCTCGTCTGCGAGCCATTTGACATTTGGGGGATCGATTTCATGGGACCCTTCCCCATGTCGCACGACAAACTCTATATTATTGTCGCGGTTGACTATGTCTCCAAGTGGGTTGAGGCCGAAGCTGTTGCCGCAAATGACGCCCGCACGGTTTTGACTTTATTACACAAGAATATTTTTTCTAGATTTGGTGCTCCGCGTACCATCATCAGCGACGGAGGGTGCCATTTCTGCAACAAATCTTTCTTGCAACTCATGAAGAAGTTTGGAGTTCACCACAAAATCTCTCTTGCCTACCATCCTCAAACGTGTGGGCAGGTAGAAGTCTCAAATAGGGAGCTCAAAAGAATCATTGAAAAATCTATTAATTCCAGCAGGAAAAGGTGGGCCATGAAGGTTGATGACGCCTTATGGGCATACCGAACCACCTTCAAAACCCCTATCAGTATGACTCCCTTTCAACTTGTCTATGGAAAAGCTTGCCACTTGCCGGTTGAGTTAGAACACAAAGCATTATGGGCAACCAAATTGCTAAACATGGACATTGAGGCTGTAGCAGGCAAGCGCCGCTCTCAACTGAATGAGCTGGAGGAGCTCTAACATTTTGCTTACGAGAACGCGCAGATTTACAAACAAAAAACAAAAAAATGGCACGACCGTCACATCATCCCAAAAGAATTCCAGCCGGGAGACCAAGTCTTGATGTACAATTCCCGCATTCGTTTGTTTCCAGGAAAGTTAAAATCGCGGTGGAGCGGCCCCTTCATAGTGATCAGAGTCTCCCCTTTTGGCGCAATTGAAATAACCGGGAAGAGCGGAGACAATTTTAAAGTCAACGGGCACCGGCTAAAATTGTATGATGGTGGTGCTATCATTGGCGAACATCAAAGCTTGCAGCTCGCTGACCCCTCGCAAAGTGATACCGTGACGCCTTGATCACCAATTTTTGCAGCAGGTCTTCTATTTTTGTTGGAACTTCTATGTTTGAGCTCTTTTTCCTCTGCATTTTTATCTTCAGATTCTGTGTCTCATGAGTGTTCTGTTTTTATTTTTATTTTTATTTATTTATCTTATAAACTGCAAGAACAATATATAAACTGTTAATACAGGTATTTGGTCCACCTTAAGGAGGGTAAACAAAAGGGCTATTCGGGAGACAACCCAAGCTTGGACCTTTTTGGTCCCTCTTTTTTGTGCTTTTTACTTTGCTCTTCTATTATATTTTCTGTTATTTGTCTTTTCTTTTGTTCAACCTAATTCGCAGGTCCAGCATACTTTTGTGCGATGCAGCAACCTCTGCGTTCTTGTATGCTCATTCTTTGGAGCATAGGTACCCTTTCTCCTCAGCCCTCTTTTTATTTTAGATGTCTATTTTCATTTCTGCCTATGTTTTCATTCAAGTCTGGGGGGAAGAGCCGCTTATGCACTCCACGAGCACATTGATAGCATGCCAGTAGTTTTATTTTATGCTTCATTATTGTAGAATCCTGCTGCACAAACCTTGCCACCCACACGAGCGCGCACTTAACCACGCGCGCTGCTCGAGTCAATGTTGTCATTTTGTGTCAATTTTAAAATGGCGGTGCTGACTTTGGATTTTAATTTAGAGTAGTTCGAAACTCGTGCAGTGCTCCTAATCGAGTACTCACGTGGTGTATAAATTGTATAGGTTTAATTTTTCTTTATGCTTGTAAATTTATATTTTTTCTGCACTCGTAAATCATGTTTGTCCTACTCAAAATTGTGAATCTGGAGCAATCTATCGGTAGCGTAGGAATGTGTGTAGGCGTCTCTAGCTTTGTATTGCTCGAGTCGGGAGGACGGATCATTTCTCTTGGTGGCTAAGAACTTGCCCCAAGCTACTTTCGAAGCATTGGTGCATGGTTAGTCTAGCGTGATAGTGATGTAGGCCATCATGTTGGCTCGGTTGAGCTTTGTACCCTTTCCTAACATCGCCCTCGCTAGCCCCTTTGTGCCTACCCTTCCTTTTGATTCAGCTCCACTATATTCGCCAAAGCCTCATAGCCGATCCTAGTCGCACGCCCAATTCGAGCATTAGTAGTTTACATTTTATGTTGGGTTGTGATGTGGTGATTCGTTTTTGTTATATGTGGATGTGCCCAAAAGAAAATATGCTGATTTTGTAAAATAAAAATGTGAAAGCTTAAAAGAAAAATCTATAAAAATAAAAGGAAAAAAAGAGGAAAAGAAAAGAAATAAGAAAAAGTTTAAATGAACAATCTTTTTGAGATAGGATTGTTGTTTTGAGTAGGCGGTGCACACACCCATTTGTAAAAGTAAGTCTGGGGGTGTGGTGCACCTGCGTTTATTTGATGGTTAGCGGTTACTATTTTTTGTACGTTAGCTCATTTGGGTTTGATGCATTACCCATCTTGTTTATCCTTGTTTTCCTCACCGTAACACAAGCCCCATTATTACCCGAAGTCCTACGGACTCACGCTAGAGTCAAACTAGTGCCGTGGAGAGAGTGTGAACGGGTAAGCATATGGTCCCCGACATTGGTGGATTCCTTTGGAGGTGATCACGAGCCCCGATCTTTGACAATGCTTAGCCAAGCGACTTTCCTATTTTCTTCCTACACATGACCGAGCGATTCTCCGGCATTCAATTTTTGAGTAGTGACAATATTTATTTACGTTTGTCGAAAGTTATAAATTTCATAGTATAATTAAAAATTTCTTCTATTATATTTTCTATACACTTGAGTTTTCGATTTCTCGTTCTACTTAAAATTGAAGTTACTTCGTCAGCTAGCTATTTTGGAGTTCACGAGATGATTATTTGCCCGGGATGTGCAAATGGTTAAGTCTGGGGGTGTGATGAGTCCCCATTTCATACCGAATTTTTGACTCATATAGGCTTCATTTCATGACTTTGCACTACCATTTAGCGCTATTAGCACTCCTTTTGGTTCGCTACGACATTCCACGTATTGTGCACTTTATTAGCCTATTTCTGTGCGTGTGTGTATTTCCCTCTTGCTATGCATTTTATTAATATCTGTGACTGCCATGATCGACAACCCGTCACGTTTTCCTGCAGGTTCGGGGATCGTGTGGGCGTCCGGGATAGGGCTTTCACCATTTTTTGGCAAAGGAGTCAATGGTCATGCGTTTTTACCCACGCACGACCATTGACCTCTTTGGCTCACGATCATCGGTCGTGCGCAGTCTGGCTTCTCTTGTGAAAGTTCTGCCCTGCCATATCGCACGGTCACCAGCTATACCGCGCACGATCACTGCTCGTGCGTTGCCGAACGTGCCCAGTCATGCCTTCTTTTGAAAAGTTCTGTCTCGCCATTTCGCACGATCACTGATCGTGCGCTGTTGATCGTACGCGAGCTTTGATTTCCTGGTGCAGGTTCTACAGGTTGTTGCCGCACGAGCGCTGACTTTGTTCGCGCACGACCACTAGTCGTGCGCCAGTGGTCGTGCGCGCTATTTAACTCTGCTTCTATAAATCAGCCTGTTCCGCGAATTAGGGTACGGACCCTGGATCGATCTTTGCCGCCACTTCGCCGTTTCGCATCCCAGGAGTTCCATCCATCTCCACCTTCATCCTTACCATCGGGAGGTCATTTTCCGGCGATTCTAAAGCATTCCGCATCCTCCGGTGATCCTCCCGGCCATTAAAGACCTCTTCTCCGAGCTTTCCACCGAAGAAGATGATGAAGACAACCTAGAGAACTGACTTAAAGGCCCTCGAGGTGACAGCTCGTCGTTACCGGAAGCCTCCTCGGACTGCACGTGGAAGCGGATTGACAACCCGCACCTCCGGCCAACAACCGCGGTGGATCTTCACTTTCTTGGTTTAGTCTTTCTCCATCTCTCTTGTTGTATGAAATTACTTAAGCTTGTAATGAACTTCGATTTCTAGTTGTTTTAATTAGATTATTGTTGTTTAATCTTGCTCGTAAGATTTGTGATTTGATGCGCCTCGCCCCATCTCACTTCACTCCGTTCCTTCGTTCCATTCGATTGCACTCCGCACTAAACACCTCACTCACTGGCTCACCGTCCATTCGCCTTACCGAAGTACAGCATCACGACCGTTACATCCATCTCACCTTGTGAAGCGGTGATTGCGACCCACATATTTCGCTTTAGTTTATTTGTTTGCAAAACCACCTTCAAAGCCCTTTATTTTTCCTTTATTTAATTAACTCTCATAACGATAATTTCGGATCGTTCGTTGTTCTACGCTAATTTCATTCCTCAAGAGACCGACACTCGGGAATTCATTCCCAAAACTTTATTACTTGTGTGACCGGTGCGCTTGCCGTATTTACACGCATCACATACCCATGTTGCACACTTAAAACTTTTTGTGCTTTATATGCTACTTGTGTGTACTATATTTTGTGAAAATGGTGGAGATTTGTATTATATCTCAATTACTACAAAAAAAAGAGAGAGCTAATCGCTAAAAAAAAGAAGATATATATATAAATATATATATATATATATTAAAAAATTATTATGAATGTTATTTTGACCCCAAATTTATATTACAAAATTACTTGGAGTGTCAAATTTTTTTTCCTGGCAACAAATTTCTTTACAATGCTCTTCGTTTTGTTTAAGTATGTTTTACCCTTCATGCTTACCTTTTGAACTCCAAACCCATAAAACCTAAGCCAAAAGTTACACTTAATGAAAGTCCTTTTGATTCGTGCTTCCTAGGTTTATTTTTAGTACAGTGGCGAGAAAGTAAATTGAGTAAGTTCTTAGGTAACAGTATTGATCTTTGATTTAGATTGATATGAATAGAAATTGTCCCTTAGATTTTAGTAGAAACTCAATATCCTTTTCATTCATCACATCACACAAATTTTAATTTTTCTTAAAAACATGGGATGATTTATTCATATGCTAGTGACAAATTGTAAAATATTGTGATAGTCTAAGTAAGAATGTATAGTTTTCGTTTTATAATTTCTCTACCTTAAATTCGCAACGTACTCGTGTTTTGAATAGCCAATTTGATTGGTCAGTCCTTTTTATCCATGCTGGCGCCTATGTCTTTGCATGAGGGCAAGCAAAATAATAAGGCTAGGGGAATTTGATGATGAATAATTTAATTTAAATTATTAGTACAAAAATTAATAATCATATATATATATAATTTTGTTCGTTAAACAGTGTATTTTTATAATTATATCCTAATCATGCTTATTTCACTATTTTGCAGGTTCTTGGAGTTTTTTTGGTAAAAATCCTAAAGAACATACCCACGATCAAGGCATGCAAACTATCAAGTTTAGTCATGCTGTCGTGTTGCTGAGATGAATTCATGAAGTAAATAAAGTCCAGGCCCCTCCAAGGTCAGCCCAAGCCCTTACAATGTCGGCACAAGCCCCTCCAAGGTCGGCACTATAACACCCCCAGCCGTCAAAAGCATATGACAGAAGGTCCGGCCGGGGCCCGATGCCATATACCACGAACATGTAAAAGGATTACTAATTGTTTCCAAATCCAAGTTCAACTATGAACGCATCCTAACTCAAAGCATTCTAGCAAAAGCAGTTTAAGTTATGAACCCATCACATGGAATGTCCTCTAAGCACCCATAAAGGAATGATATATATATGAATATAAAACACATGTTTCGGCCTTTCAGCCTTATAACTGTTTTATTTACAACCAGTGGTTTCGTACATCGGCACGGAGGCCGGCCACACATGAAAACTATAAATAGTTCACCTTTGGGCCTTCAAGGGCCAGCCAATCGCAGCACAAGGGATTCAACCCGCTACTTCTCACTTGGCTCTCAATTACCTGCACAAAACGGCCCACACAAATGTGGCAAACAATCCAACGGTCAGCAATTTGCTGACTAATTTTTAACGACCCCAACCCTTACCCGGGGCGGCGGTTCTCCTTCCCTGCAAATAGCAGTACATATATATCGTGGAAACAACAAAGTGCTTTCAAGCACCATTCGCCACAGACGCCGGCTCAACTGTCATATGCCCCATGCACTCAGGGCACATTTTCGGTGTTCCGAACTTCCCGTGTACTACCACTGTTCTGAGGTCCATGACTTAACGATTAACTTTGTCGTTCAGTTGTACTTAACTTGACGACCATGTCATTCAGAGGTACTTAACTTAACGACCGACTGTCCATTCCGGGGTACTTAACTTGACGAACCTATCGTTCAGAGGTACTTAACTTGACGACATAGTAGGTTGCCTCCACAGCTCAACCCAATCACAAGCCACACGACTTTGTATTATTTCAGTCTTGCATCCACCATTGCTGGGCTCTAAAAGATTTAATGTTACACAATATTCTTATCGATTAACCGCACGGTTAGAGGTCAAGCGGGCTGGCTTTCTCTAGCTGATCGTAGAATTCATACTGCGTATATCATTATTAATCGCTCGAGGAGACTATGCGTGGTGATCACTTATTTATTCAGTCCATTCATACTGCAGATATCGTTATTAATCACTCGAGATGACTATGTGTAGTGAACTTATCTATTCAGTCCATTCGTACTGCGGATATCGTTATTAACCGCTCGAGAAGACTATGTGTGGTGATCACTTATCTATTCAGTACCTTCATATTACAGATGTCGTTATTAACCGCTCAAGAAGACTATGCGTGGTGATCACTTATCTATTTAGTCCCTACATATTACAGATGTCGTTGTTAACCGCTCAATGATATTGTAAAAAAATACTTAGCCACCCGACAAGATAAACTTCAATATTTAGTATACAAGCTGTCATTCGTCAACGGATAGCTTAGCTAGATTTATCTATTCACATCAAAATGTGTGCGACTTAACTATACTATCTGTTTGAATTCGTTAATTTTATTCGCCTATGTTTCGTTTAACAGATTATCGGGATCTATCTGCATGTGTCGTATTCGCGCGAAAAGAAGTATAATATCGATCAGATAATATGGGTTCATTACTTAGCAAAAATCAAACAGAAGTGATATCATGTACATTGTCAAAAAATGCAAGATCCTTATCCGCGTGGCTTACATAATTCTTACCGCGGGATCAAAAGACAGCTAAAAAAATTATTAGTATACATCAGTTTTCGCCTTTTTCCTCTCTTGCTCAGAATCCGTCTCACTAGAAGAACTTGGAGAGCTGCTTGCTTTGGTTGACCTTGAATCCAAGGATTCCTCCCCGCTCGAGCTGCTGGATTGGCTTGAACTTTTATCCGCACCGGTCTCCACGGGTACATCTTCTTGATCGCTTATAACCTCATCCTCTGCGAGGATCTCTTCAGCAGTAACTATTGCAGCCTCACCTCGCCCAGCTTCAACTTCCTTGAAGCCGGGGAATAAGTCGGTAAAAGAAACTTCTTCATGAGAGGGCTTAAATGCCCGCCGCTCCCTCAGAATATCCAACATATCCTCCCCGCCTTCCCGTAAGTGTACGCATATTTCATTCAGGAAGGATGGGTTCCATGGGTCGTAGGCTTTCTGCAAAAGAAGTTCAAGGTAAATTTTCGGCTAATACTAAGATAACCAGAAAAGCCGCGAGTTAAAATCTTACCACATTAGTATTCTTCAATTCCTTGTCTTCTTTTTTGAACTGCTCCACTTCCTCCTCTAGCCACTCGGCTAAGCTAACTACTTCGGCAAGAGCTTCGTTAACGAAATGGTCTGTGACGAAGCTTTTCGCGTGAATTTGACCGGCTAGAGGAGGAAGCTTTTTTGTAGGAATCGTTCGCAGGTCGTCTAAGTTCTCCCTATCGTACATCACCCAGCTAACCGCGCGGGCATGCTTGGTGATCTTCTCACTCTTCCACAAAGGAAGAGCAGTGGAGACCTGAACGTGCTTCCTGCGGGGGTGCCACTTCATGACCGCCTTGCCGTGGCGGTCTTTCAACTTCTCACCCATTCTGTGGGGTGTGAAGGATTTAGAGTCGTAGCCTGCAGTTACATCATTGTCTTTGCGGCGGTCATCCTCCCTTTTCTTCTGCGCCTCGCTCTGCGTCAGAACAGGCCCTCAAGGTGTTGCTGGCCTATTCGCTGGAACTTTCAAAGTGGCTGCAAAGGGATAAAGCTTTTTAGCACCACGGTAAGACGGGTAACAAATAACTAATCGCTAAATACATACCTTCTTATACAGGCCAGTCAGCCATGAGTGGGAGCATCGGGATATAATGTTGAATATCAAGACATATACCGGAAAGGAAATCAACGATCTCTTTCTCGATGCCATCAACTTAAAATCGCTCAAATAGCCTGGCCGGCCGAACTTCTGAGAAGACAGGTAAAAGGCATTGATTCCCCTCGAACATGAGGAATCTGGTGGACCTGTTCGGGAAATTATTTTGTAAGTTCACGGTCTTCATCCCGGTGCAGCCAAAATAAACCACGCCATTGAAGATCCGACTATCTTTCTTGCTGTAAATGATGGAGCGGACTATAAAACTGTGGCGAAAGAGATCCATGGTAAAATTTATCCGCTCGGTCTGCAGGTAAATAATGAAGCTCACCACCGATGTAACTGTATTAAGCGAGAGTTGTCCGGGAACAATTCCGAAGAAATGTAGAATCCCGACGAGCTCTGTTAACGGTGGCAGGCTAAAACCGTACTCAAAATGCTCGATCAAGATGGCCACCAAATTCCTCCCGGAAGTATTAATTCGCTCATCTTCTCATGGCAGTCGCGCGACTAAGTCGTGATTCGTCATGTGGATGGCGATGAAGCTGTCAAGTTCGGTTGTCGTCATTTCTGATCTCCTGTGCTCTACATCGAGGAAAGCCGAGGCAGCAACAGCTCGTGCGGGTGCCATTGAATCTTGCCGCAGGAATTAGGACCTTGATATTTTTTTTCATATAATGCAGAGCCAGGCTATATTTATAGAACATGCAAAACGAGCTTCTAGTCGCGCGAATAGATAAAAGAAGAAGCTTAGTTATTCCCCGTTACCTGCAGATATCTTTGCAAATAGTTCAAGCATCACAGATTATACGGACAAATAAATCAAACCGCAAGTACTAAAAAGTACTAAAAATGATAATGTATCAGCGACAATAAGGTCAGTTTATTCGAACTCAATATTATTACAAAGGATATTCCCTCTCCTCGAGTCGCTCCCCGCCTGGTTCTATAGGGTTAAAATGAATATGAGCCACTTGGTCGCCATTGCTTAGTAAAACTAACATCACAGTTATCAAGTGGTGGCTCAAAGTGTTCTGGTCCCAGTGTATCCGGGATACATCCCGAACTATGCGGCTAATTGGAACAGTTGGCTCAGTAAAAGCCACCTGTTCGCTAGGCCGCATGGTAGGTTAGCCCGACTGGCCACCGGGGCAGAAGGTTCACCCCTAGCAGAGGTGTGACCCAATTCCCGCAGTTTCTCCGAACTCACGAAGTTAGGTCGCCGACTCTTCTCTCTTTCCACACACTCGTAATATTTTCTCTTGTAGTGACTTCTAAAGTCGCCTGGCCTATGTCGTGACTTGATCACGGGCAGCTCTTTCTCGATCGCGGCTAACAGCAAGATCAGCGAACATAGCGCTTTCCGTCCCGCGGCAAGCCACCAGATCTTTGGACAAAGACTTTACCCGCTTCTCCAAGCTCCTCCTAGCCTCTTACTTAACCTGTAGCCTCGCCTTTAGCTGCTCGAAGTCGACAAACAGCTCGGAGAAGGTGCGTTGGCCTTCATCATTCTGGAGTCACCGCATGGTTTCGTCCAGGACAGCCGGAGAATTCAATCCCGCAAAGTGTGCATCACAAAACGAACAAACAGAACGAGTTAGTCTTGCCAAGCAGCAATATCGGCAAGCAACAATACTGAGAGAATAGGCACCCGATGTAAGACCCCCTTTTTTTCTTTTCTAAACACCGGGGTCTTAGGCCCAGAACCGCCACTTTGCGGTGACACCTTCACGCTCTGAAGGGTCATCACCACAAAGCGCCGATTCTGCCGGCCAATTCCATCACAGAAAGATAGCACAATAAATGAAAGCAAGTCCACATGAAAATCACATATATAGAAGTAAAACTCCACGAAGGGAGTGTCCACAAAATAATACATCAGAGTACTAAAATACGGGCTTATGCCCGGTACATCATAATCCTCACTACAGGTCACTCATGCGGAAGCAAAAACAAAACATCTACTCAAGGTCGAGACTCATAGTCCCGGCTGTATGAACTCTGGAGCAAGACTGCCCTAACTCCAAGGGCACCGGTCTCTTGGACTGCTCCCCTGTGCTGGGCTCCACGATCCCCTAAAATGATGTGGTTCGAAAACCGTTTGTCATAAAGACTAAGCCCTATCATCCCCTACCCCTTCCCCCATGGCTCTTAGGTACTGAGCGGAGAGGAAGAAAGGGGAGGACATGTAGGTGGAGATTAAATCAAAAGAACAGGTGGCAGTGGAACTAATCTAGCAATTCTATAATAAATATGACAGAAACAGAAAGTAGGAAAAGTAACCTTAACTTATGTGCGGAAGCGCATAAGCCAAGGGATCTTCTGCAAGGCTCCCATCGTATAAAGTGTCCCATACCACTTATACGTTGGGGTGTCGGTTATCAAACAGCAGCATATATATATAGAATTTAACCTTAATTTATAAACTTGCCCACGCAAGCTTATAGACCAAGGGGTCATTTTGCAAGTCCTAATGTATAAGCGTCCCATTCCACTTATACTTTAGGTGTCAGGGTTAAATGAATCGATTATGCTATGACATGCAAGTGCAACACACACACCCGACACTGTGCACACAGACCTTTAGTTCCCCCTTTCGGAGCCGTTACCTCCCAGGATACCTCCGTAGTGGCAGACGGAAGTGGTGGGTTGGGCCACGCCCACCTCTAAACCAGTAAAGCAATACCGGTCAGACCTATTGTATGCCTCAACGCTTGGTGCACTAAGCGCACTCCTGCGTACTCTTGCCGGCTGGCGCACCAGACTTCTGTTGGCGAAGTGCTAACCACACTTGTCGAGTCAGCGTATTGGCGTCGGTGCATCGACCCTCCAATACCGAAGACCCACCGCCTTAATTTTCTTTCCTTTTATGCACATGCAAGTTTAACGTATCAAACCGATCGAGCCAAAGCTCCCTGGACCATTCTGTCTGTCTCTTAACCAGCCGAGCCGAAGCTCCCCGGACCATTCTGTCCGTCTCTTAACCAACCGAGCCGAAGCTCCCAACCATCTTCCTGTGCTAACGGTGTTTCTGAAACGTGCAACCCTAATTACTAAGTTACTCTTATCAGTTTGTTAATACAGTTTATGTTAACCCAGGACTGCCCCCGGTATTCCCTGTGAAGGGCTCTCAAAGGGCACTAGGAACTATGATGGTAGCTGAAGCCCATCGTTCCCTTCCACAAGGCACTTATTGTTATTGGTTGAATCCCTTACCCTTTCCCTTCTCATATTTCGATAAACTAACCTAGGGTGATTTTTGTAAGACCCCCCTCCCGGAACACAAAACACGACACGAGAGGGGTCTTATGCCTAGAACAGCCGCCTTGCGGTAACACTAACACTCGGGTCAGCCTGTACCACAAGATGCCTATCCTACCGGCTTCAACCAATATCAACATATAAATGCCAACCCAACCATAATAATAAAAGAAGTCAACCCACACCAAGCATAAGTCCATAAGTACAGCAAAAGAGAAGCTAAACAAGCTTCTACATAATCAGAGTACATAAATAGAATTGCCCCGAAGGGCTATAACCAAAATCTCTCTCACTCACATATGTAACCGACGGTAGCGATGGTACCGTCCCCTCAGGCCCTGTCGTCCTGGCCTGGCTATCCAGCTGCATAGCCTGTTGCTCCACCTGCAGGTTTTCCTCCTAAAAAGGAAGACGTAGCAACCGTTAGTCATAAAGACTAAGTGGCTTCACATCCGCTCCTCCGGCGACTCCTCGGCACCGGGCGGAGAAAGGAATAGGTACAATATATATAAAACAGTAGTACAAGCAGGTGAAGTAAGTATACAAATCATATGTAGCAATAAAAGTAGTGTATAAATGAACAAGCTCTTATTCTACAATTCTACCATCTACAGCAGCAAGAGAGTATAATGTTATAACAGTAAGTAACTCAACTTATATGAATGCCCATACAAGCATATAAGTTGAGGGTCGTTCAGAAATAAGTAACTCATCGTATAGGAGTGCCCATACAAACTTATACGATGAGGGTCTTGTGTATGTAATGAAGTGCAATGCTATGTATGCAATGCAATGACACACCAATGATCAAGCACATGCAATCGCTATGTCGACACAGACTTATAGTTCCCACTATTCGAGCAGGTAGCTAACCTCTCAGGCATCAACACTCATGGCCAAACAGTGACAGTAGAGCGGGCATCTCCACTACTGGGCGGGTCTCCACACTACCTGGCCTAGGCCTCCGTACGCCTAACCGCTAAGAACACAACAGCGGAGCTCACATGCGTACTACGGCTCAGCGGGTTCTCTTAGGAAAATGAGCACCAAGATCCTAGCCCTAAACTGGCCTATGCGTGACACAGAAGGAGCCTCTGAAATTAACACGAGGACCAAGTCAACCGTTCACTTGGCACGGAAGGAGCCTCAGGACGGGAACACCGAGGACCAAGCCCAACCGTCCAAGGTCTAGCTGTCAACTCCCATCGGTGTGACGATTGGCGAGCCCGTAGACCTGCCACACTATCCTTAACCCGGGATTACGTGATGGCGACGACGGCCCTCAACATGACGATGGTACCAGAACGCTTACGGATGAATGTGCCCCTCCAATCAAAGACGCGCGTCGCCGTGACAAAAAGTTTGATAAGCGCCATCGCCGTTACAATCTCCGCCCGCGACATCCTAATAATTAATTAATACATATAATAATTCTATTATAAGTATTAATTAAATTATATGTTATTGTTTTAATTATTTTTGTTTTGTTTGGACTTTATTATTATTTCTATGAGTTGGGCTGCATATAGCCTTGAGTTGTTGTAAGCCTATAAATAGGCATGATATTGTAGGATTTATTATTGAAGATTGATGATAAGCTATTGAAATTTCAAAATCCCCTTGATTTGGAATCTCCTCCTTCCTCTCACTTTCCTTCTCCTATTCTTGCCGAAATAGGCCTTCTCCTCCTCCTTAGGTTCGGCCAACCTAGGAACCGCTGCCCCTCCTCCACCTCTCCTCCTCTTGGCCGCCGGCCTACCTTCCCTCCTCCTCTCCTCCAACTTCGGCCGCCCATCTCTCCACCACCACCCTCAACAATAGCCGCCCCTCTCGAGCAAGATCAACTCCCACTCATAATAATCAGCCTCTCCACCCCACCACCTTTTCTCTCTCCAACTTGTGACCGGCCTCTACAAGAAGATTGGGCTTCAAAGATCTTGGTTCCGGCGTGACGCGAGGAAGACAGAAAGTTTTCTCTCCATCCGACATACTACCAGTGGAACCGTTGAAGGGCGATCAACCTTTGGCATAGATCAATATCTAGATCTATCTCCGAGTGGAGTAACGAAACCTTCTACTTGTCTTGAGATTATTTCCCTCTTGATAATTTCTTGTGGTGGAAAAAACGTTGGTGTGCAATCTTGATAGCTTTGAATTAATCGTGGATTTCTTGAAATAATTTTTGCGTCTATCTTGATCTATTTAAATTCGAGTAGGCTTGGCGGGCCTCGTTTCTTTTTGTTGGGAGAGATCTACCTTTTCTTGCGAATCGTATTTTTTTTGGGTAGATCTCTTTTGGTACAACTCCGCTTGTTCGGACGGAATATTCGTCCCTTTAGCTTGATCGGATCTCGGTCTATAACCGTTGTTCGGTCTCTAACGGATTTGCTACCCGTATGATAGCATTGGACGAAAATTGCAAACGTGTGGTTGGGAATAATTTTTCTGTGCAAGTCGCGAATTTAGTGGAATACCGAGAGAGATCCGTAACGGCGTCTAATATTCGTCTCGCGCGTGTAACGCTACATCAATTTGGTATCAGAGGGAGGTTGTGTCGATTTCTTAATTGGCACCATCCTAATTAATCTTAGTAGGCCGACACGCACGTGCACAAATTTTTTCAAACAAAAAAAAAGGGAAAAAAATATTTTTTTTGGTGGTCTGCCAATAACATCCTAAATTTTTATTTTTCAGCAAAATTCAGAAAGAAAAAATTTAATTAATAATCTCCATATTTTTTCTAGCAAGAATATCAAAAAAAAATATATATCTTATTTTGAAAAATTAGCGGGAACAAATCTTTTTGTGAAAATAAATAGGACCAGGCTAATTTTCTTCTTTGCATGTGCACCGATTCCGGTTGAGTGTTCTCTCCGGTTCCCTCTGAAATGGCGCATGACGTCAACGCCTCCCGAGGAAAAACTATAGAACCCAATAGGTTCGTAGGGAAATCTATCCATTCCCCAATAGTGGATGAGATTACTGCTTTAGTTGCTCAACTAAAGGCTAGTCAAGTAGCACCGCCACCGCGCACCTCTAGGCATGTTAGGATTCCTGCTCCGACCTATGATGGGCTAGGTGGACCGCGAGTGTTATTACGTTAGGTGGAAGACATGGAGTGTTATTTTGAGCAAAATCACATTGTGGATCCCCATAGGTTTCCCATTGCGAGATTTCAACTATTGGGTCGAGCCTATACCTTCTGGCTCAACGAGGAGAAGCGTTTGGGAATGCCCTTCGTCGACTCACATGTCGGTTGGCAGATTATGAAGAGTTTATTAACGGATGAGTATTACCCTCCATACTGCCGCTCTCCGTCGTCTGATTATTTGAGTGAGTTGTCGCCTAAGACTTTGCCTACGTCGAATCAGTACGTCCCCCCGTGCTCCCGTACTAGGACGTCTCATGTCATTACTCCTCCCTGCCAGGGCACTAGACCCCTACCTGATTATAAGACTGACTTATCCCCTGAGCTGCCTGACTTAGTTGATGACTCCCCTGATGAGTCCAAGGCCGAGTCTAGGACTGTGCCCGTCACTGAGGATGAGGACGATATTACTGACGACTGTATTGACGATGAGGAGATCGGTTACCCTAGTGACCTGGATGAGGGTTTCTCCTTTGAGGAATTATCTCCACTTCCCCTCGTCAATGTTTCTGAAACCATTATTGAGTCTGATTTGGGTGTTGTATCCAGTGAGCTGATAGAGTCATCTAATGGCGAATGTTTCTCTGATAGTGAGTTAGGTGGTGACGAGCCAGATGAATTTTCTTTGAGAGAAAATCCTCTGTTTGATTTTTCGGTTGATTATGATGGCTTGCACCCGGAGTATGTTACTTGGACGATAAATCCGTATTTTGGCATGGGGAATGAATTAGCCCCTCCTCCGGAATCTATCGATGCTCCCATTCGTGAGATTTGTACTGCTACCGATGTCGTGATTGACGTGTTCGAAGTTTGTCCTAGTGAGAGAGTGCTATTTTTGGAAGACGTTATTGATGTCTACCCGGATGAGCGTCCCCTGACGCTAACTTCGTCACATGAAATTAAATTTGATCTCGACTCTCTCCCAGTTTTAATTTTACCGACTCTCCCTCCTGATCGGTTGATCCGACTAGCGGACCCATTTGAACACAAGTTTTGTATTTCTGATCTGGATCATTGTACTTGGCCAACCTTGCGGGCCCCTCCGTTGGGCATATCACCTTTGACGGTTCGTTACGCTACGTATCCATCTATGGTTATGTCCACGACTGTTTTTGATTCTGATTCTGAGGCCATTAGACCTATTATCCTAGTTGTGTCTCGATGTGCTTACTCTATCGGTCTATTTGCACATGTTTTTCTACCCCCTGATGAAGTCCCGTTAGCGCCACCTGATGTTATCATATTGGTGCCACCTGATGTAGTTCCGCTGGTGTCACCCTACTTATTTCTGTTAGTGGCCACGGTATGGCCCCATGAGTCGTCTCGCTCGCACCTCTTGTCACACCTAAGAGCGTCCAACTCTCTTAGTATTTATGATGCGCAGATTCCCTTGGCATATCTGCATGCCAAGTGTGGTCATAATAATTTTCGAATTAGAACTGCGACTTTGGAGCCATTTGAAGTCATCTTTGATGTGAAGGCCCCCGTCCCCCCTGACTTAACCCCTATATCCTCCGTATTCGGGTTGAGTCACGTAGCCCATGGTTTCACTCCCCATGATAGTATGATTCTTAGGCGCACTTTAAAAGAATTAATCACTCTTGTTGCGTCTCTTTATTTTCCCTCTAGTTTGTCGCCGAAAATCACCCCGGATTATGCTCATTATGATCTCCTTTTGCATAAGCACATTAAAGACACGCTAGCCAGACAATATGCGATTTATCTATCTAATGCTAACATACATAAGAGAATGTCTCCCTTAAAAGTTGGCGATTTGGTTATGGTGCGTCTCATCCCTGAACGGTTGCCTTCGGGCACCATAAAAAAGTTAGCGAATCGGCGAGCCGGCCCATTTCGAATCTTAAAGAAGTTAGGAGAAAACGCATTTTTATTAGAGTTACCCACTGATTGGGGAATTTCCCCTATTTTCAATGTTTCGGATTTAACGCCTTATGTTTCTCCACCACTTGAATTGTCTGTCTGCCCGTTTGGGTCCACTGAAATTTCTAATGGGTTTGGGGGTGAGTTGGTTCCTGGATCGCTCTCTACATCGGTCTCCACTGGAGGTACGTTGGATGTTGATGCAGAAAATTTTTCATCTTCTTTGATTAACGTTTTTCCAAGGTTCCCCAGGACCACCTTTTTGCCTGACAGGATTCTTCGAGATGAAGTGCTCTCCTCGCCAAGTGGTGACATTCACCGCTACTTGATTCGTTGGCGTGATCGTCCAGCTTCTGATGATTCATGGCTCCCGGAAGCAGAGGTTGCCCTTTTGGATGAAAATCTTCTCCGCCAGTACATTCCAGGCAACTCATCAGCGATGAGTACTTTCAAGCGGGGGAGGATTGATGGCGACGACGGCCCTCAACATGACGATGGTACCGGAACCCTTACGGATGAATGTGCCCCTCCAATCAAAGACGCGCGTCGCCGTGACAAAAAGTTTGATAAGCGCCATCGCCGTTACAATCTCCGCCCGTGACATCCTAATAATTAATTAATACATATAATAATTCTATTATAAGTATTAATTAAATTATATGTTATTGTTTTAATTATTTTTGTTTTGTTTGGACTTTATTATTATTTCTATGAGTTGGGCTGCATATAGCCTTGAGTTGTTGTAAGCCTATAAATAGGCATGATATTGTAGGATTTATTATTGAAGATTGATGATAAGCTATTGAAATTTCAAAATCCCCTTGATTTGGAATCTCCTCCTTCCTCTCACTTTCCTTCTCCTATTCTTGCCGAAATAGGCCTTCTCCTCCTCCTTAGGTTCGGCCAACCTAGGAACCGCCGCCCCTCCTCCACCTCTCCTCCTCTTGGCTGCCGGCCTACCTTCCCTCCTCCTCTCCTCCAACTTCGGCCGCCCATCTCTCCACCACCACCCTCAACAATAGCCGCCCCTCTCGAGCAAGATCAACTCCCACTCATAATAATCGGCCTCTCCACCCCACCACCTTTTCTTTCTCCAACTTGTGACCGGCCTCTACAAGAAGATTGGGCTTCAAAGATCTTGGTTCCGGCGTGACGCGAGGAAGACGGAAAGTTTTCTCTCCATCCGGCATACTACCGGTGGAACCGTTGAAGGGCGATCAACCTTTGGCATAGATCAATATCTAGATCTATCTCCGATTGGGGTAACGCAACCTTCTACTTGTCTTGAGATTATTTTCCTCTTGATAATTTCTTGTGGTGGAAAAAACGTTGGTGTGCAATCTTGATAGCTTTGAATTAATCGTGGATTTCTTGAAATAATTTTTGCGTCTATCTTGATCTATTTAAATTCGAGTAGGCTTGGCGATTCTCGTTTCTTTTTGTTGGGAGAGATCTACCTTTTCTTGCGAATCGTATTTTTTTTGGGTAGATCTCTTTTGGTACAACTCCGCTTGTTCGGACGGAATATTCGCCCCTTTAGCTTGATCGGATCTCGGTCTATAACCGTTGTTCGGTCTCTAACGGATTTGCTACCCGTATGATAGCATTGGACGAAAATTGCAAACGTGTGGTTGGGAATAATTTTTCTGTGCAAGTCGCGAATTTAGTGGAATACCGAGAGAGATCCGTAACGGCGTCTAATATTCGTCTCGCGCGTGTAACGCTACATCATTACGACACCACGTGTCGACTCACACCACATGACATTTCACAATATCGTGGCATGGAAGGAGCCTCGGGACGTGAACACCGAGGACCAAGCCCAACCATCCATCAAATGCGGAAGGAGCCTCAGGACGTGGACACCGAGGGCCAAGCCAAACCGTCCAACTTTACTCATCTCAATATCATTCCAACTAGTGACGGTCAACACCGCACTTGTTACTTCAACAATGCTACCCGTAGGGAGACGACACTCTACGCATTGGATTACTAATTCCCTTTTATCCATTCAACATACATCATGACCATAGTTAAATCATTTATACATCTATCAATTTATAACTACCCATTTATATCAGGCTCTTTTCTTCAATTAAGCTTGTCCACAACTCGTTCTACGAATTCAGATTTATAACCTCAACTTATCATATCACTATGATGATTATGTCGAAAGAGTTCACCCAAGTCTCGAGTTGGATCGCAACATTAAATTCCACCAAATCGCATTCCACGTTACACAGCCCAGAATTTAGGTGCAGCCTTAATCCGGGCAGCAACTTCGACCAAGTATTCCCGAGGCTACGAAAATCCGACAAGTGCGTGTAACCACTCGTTGGAAAGATAATTTCAAGGGCTACAACTTTCGTGTTTAGTTGAAAGCCCAGATTTGATCGCATCACACCAGAAATTCACTCGAAGCCTGCTGCGTACAGGATACAGATTTTCTGGGTGGAATTTCCCCCAATTGCAGTAGATTCGAACTGACTTTCCCGTGTCTACAGGAATTGCCTGGAAACGTGCAACCACTCGTTGGAAAGATAATTGCGAGGGCTACGACTTTCATGTTGAGTCGAAAACCCAGATCTTGCCAGAACACCCCCGAAATTGGCCACGAAGATTGCTGCGTGCAGAAATCAGATTTCTGCACGCATCTTAAGGTGAGATGAACGACATCCGTTCATCTTCCTCCTTGCACCAATCTCCCAAAAAATCCTCCAGAAAATCATCCACCCTTATTCACCCTCATGAAGCCATATTTCTCGACGAATCCCTCTCTCACCTTCACTTTGATGATGAGGAGGGTGAAGACACCTAAACCTAGATTTACAAATCTAGGCATGGCTTCCTTAGGAAATCATCTCCTCACCATCAAGACTCTATGGAGTCGATATCTCTCCTATAATATAACTACAGATCTAGGACCAAGGGAGAGGGGAGGAAACTCACCTCGTTTCCAGCGGTACCATCATTCCCGACCATGGATCTAGTCATCCTTCTTTGCGGCATCTCTTGCTTGGTGCCGTTGTTCTTCACGACAAGGAAGGAGAGAGAGAGAGAGAGAAGGCTGCCTCCAGGAGCTCCGACAGCTTCCCTTTGCTCGGTTGGTTTCGCGAGGTCCGCAATGATGACAAGATCGATCGGCAAGGATGGCTAGGGTTCGGCTTTATCTTCTCTTATAAACCGATGTATTAGGTTAAATCCCTTCTGCCACGTTTAACCCTCTGATTGGACCGCCCAAATTAGGTATTACTTGAAATGACTGGTCCAAGGAACCATCCAGCACAAATCCCGAAGTCCGGTTCGGTCTGCCTGTACAAGCCGGCGAATCTGCCTGGGCGAAGAAAATGCACATGTCAAATTCGACGGGAATCAATTGTCATTCTCGACGATCGGTGAGAATCGCCGAGCATTCTCGACGAATTCGTCGGGTATCAACAATGATACCCGGCAAATTTCACTTAGCCAACTTATCGGAAATCCTGGCGTTGAGTGCGTTAAGTATCAGTCAGTGATACTCGACGATCGGTGGGTATCACCGGGCATTCTCGACGATCGGCGAGAATCGCCGAGCATTCTCGACAAATTCGTCGGGTATCAACAATGATACCCGGTGAATTTCACTTAGCCAACTTATCGGAAATCCTGGTGTTGAGTGCGTTGAGTATCAGTCAGCGATACTCGACGACCGGTGGGTATCACCGGGCATTCTCGACGATCAGCGAGAATCGTCGGGCATTCTCGACGAATTCGTCGGGTATCAACAATGATACCTGGCGAATTTCACTTAGCCAACTTATCGAAAATCCTGGTGTTGAGTGCGTTGAGTATCAGTCAGCGATACTCAACCATCGGTGGGTATCACCGGGCATTCTCGACGATCGGCAAGAATCCCCAGGCATTCTCGACGAATTCGTCGGGTATCAAAAATGATATCCGACGAATTTCCCTTAGGCCATTTCCTTTCGATTCGTTGGGTATCACTCAACCCTACACTCCATTCAACGCACTTGACACCTTTTGCCAGTGCACCCCGAGCCCGAGTCAAGTCTTTTGACTCAGAACTCGTGCGAGGGGCCTAGCGCGAATTGGGACGTTATAAATCCTATAAACAAAATAAGAGATTTCGTCCCCGAAATCAGGTTGAGGTCATGGGGAGTAAAGCATACAGAAAATAAATATAAAATTACCTGAAGGAAATAGCTCCGGGTAGCGTCTTTGCATCAAATCCAATTGCTCCCATGTGAATTCCTCCTTCTAATGATTAGACCATAGCCCTTTTACCAAGGGAACACTTTTGCGGCGCAAGGTTCTTATCTCATTATCAAGGATCCGCACCGGCTCTAGTCGCACATATCTGTCAGACACCACAGTACCATCAGTTGTGGTGATGTATTGTTCGGGCCGCAATAGTGCCTTCCGTAGCGACGATACATGGAACACATCGTGGAGAATTTCTAGCTCGGGCGGTAGCTCCAACCGATAGGCCAAAGGGACAATCCTTTCAACTATGACATAGGGTCCAACATATCGTGGGCTGAGCTTCTTCACTCCCCGCACCCGTGACACTCCATGAATCGGCCAGATTTTCAAGAACACTTTATCACCCACTTGAAACTCCACCATACGGTGCCTTGCGTTATAATACTTCGCCTGTCGACTTTGAGCCTCCAATATGCGATCCCTTATCAGCCTAACCACCGCATCCGTGTCGTCTATATATTCAACACCCAAAGTCTTCGGGTCTTCATCTTGTACCCAAGACAAGGGGTTCTACACCTTCTTCCATAAAGGGCTTCATGGGGCACCATGCCAATGCTAGCTTGATGGCTGTTGTTGTAGGAGAATTCTACTAAGGGCAAGAGTCTTTCCCACGGCTCTCCCCTATCTATCACACACAACCTCAACAGATCCTCTAATGTTCGGATGGTCTGCTCAGACTGTCCGTCCGTCTGTGGATGAAATGCGGTGCTGAAGGTAAGGCGCGAACCCAAATACGCTTGTACCGCCTTCCACTCCTTGGAGGTAAAATGACCATCACGGTCCGAAACTATCGTCTTAGGTACGCCGTGATACCGTACAAACTGCTCCACAAAAAGGCATACTAAGACATCCACATGAGCCTCCTTCTTTATAGGGATGAACCGGGCAACTTTCGTCAGGCGATCAACGATCACCCACACTGAATCATTTCCTGAGTGGGAGCGAGGTAGCCCATGTACGAAGTCCATGGAAATATCCTCGAACTTCCACTCGGGGATTGGCAACGACTACAACAGGCCACCGGGACTCCTGCACTCTGCCTTCACTCTTTGGCAGGCTTCACAATGCGTGACAAAGTACCGGACATCCTTCTTCATTCCTGGCCAACACATCGTCTTCCGTAAGCCGGCGTACATCTTTGAAATTCCCGGGTGCACGAAATATTGAGAGCAATGTGCTTCTCTCATGATATCCTCCCGGATTCTGCCACCTTTGGGAATGTAGAGCAGGCCGCGAAAGTAAACGAGACCTTCCTCAGTGTGTACTCGTCGGTAGTCCCGTCTTTGATTAACTTTATTGCCGGGGCCAAAGCCGCATCCAATCCTTGCTCCACTCGAATCCGGTCCCGGATATCAGAAACTATGCTACTGCTGGACAAGTACTCCGTATATGCCGAAGAAGCCTTACATATTAAGGTAATGTCCATTTCCTCAATCATCCGTGCCAACTCCATGCTCATCAACCGAGACTCTGGGCTCGAGCCGGGTACTTTCCTACTCAACGCATCGGCTACCGACTTCGCTTTTCCTGGGTGGTAGTTCAAGGTGAACTCATAGTCGCATAAAAACTCTAACCACCACCGTTGTCTTAAGTTCAATTCCTTCTGGGTATGGACGTACTTCAAGTTTTTATGATCCGAGAAGATTTCGCAGTGGACGCCGTATAGATAATGCCTCCATACCTTCAAGGCGAACACCACTGCTCCTAGCTCCAAATCATGCACCGGGTATTTGATTTCATGCTTCTTCAATTGTCTTGAAGCATAAGCAATTACGTGCCCGTGCTGCATCAACACCACTCCCAACCCCTGATAAGACGTGTCCGTGTAAACTTGGAATCCTTCCTTCCCAGACGGAAGGACAAGGATGTGGGCGGAGGTAAGTCTATCCTTCAATTCCTGGAATGCCGCTTCACATTGGAGTGTCCACTCAAATGGCACACCTTTCTTTGTCAAAGAAGTAAGCGTGAGGGAAATATTTAAGAATCCTTTTACGAACTTGCGGTAATATCCGGCAAGTCCAAGAAAACTCCTCACATCGGCCGCCGACCTCAAGGGTGACCACTCCTTAACGGCACCCACCTTAGCCGGATCCACAGCTAGTCCAGCCCCACTGATTACATGACCCAAGAAAGCCACTTCACTAAGCCATAATTCACACTTGATAAACTTGACGAACAGGGCATGCTCTTTTAACTTTTCCAGAACTAAGGCCAAATGCCCGGCATGTTCTTCCTCCGTCTTCGAGTAGACTAAGATGTCGTCAATGAACACAATGACAAAGACATCCAGATAGGGCTCAAACACTTTATTCATCAAGCTCATGAAAGCTGATGGGGCATTTGTGAGCCTAAACGTCATCACTGTGAACTCATATAAGCCGTACCTTGAGCTGAAAGCCGTTTTCTGAATATCATCCACTTGTATTCTCAATTGGTAATTCCCTGAGTGCAAATCTAGCTTGGAGAACCAATGCGCTCCCAACAGTTGGTCGAACAACTCATCGATCTGAGGTAACGGATAGGTGTTCCGTACCGTCAGTCGGTTGAGTTCCCGATAGTCTATACATAAACGCAGGGTTCCATCTTTCTTCTTAACGAATAGAACAGGGGCTCCCAAAGGTGATGAGCTGGGGAGAACAAACCCTGATTCTACCAACTCCTGCAGTTGAACTCTAAACTCCGCGAGTTCTTTTGGGGCCATCCGATAAGGGGTCTTGGAGATAGGCTTAGCTCCTGATACAAGCTTAATCTGAAAATCCACTTCTCTATGCGGGGGTAACCCTGGCAATTTCTCAGGAAATACCTCAGGGAAATCCCGTGCTACCCGCACATCCTTCACATATACCTTCATCTCCTTTAGTTCGAAACATATCATGTAGACTTCATCCCCTATCATATGAGATTTCAAGGTCTGGATTGAGGATAACAATATTCGTGGTGCGAAATTTATACCTTGGAAGACTACATCAGTATTCCCATGTCTCAAATAGATGTGCTTCTCCGCACAGTCGATTCTTGCATGGTGCCAATCTAGCCACGCCATGCCCAGAATGAGGTCGAATTCTGGTATTCTCAAAATTGTGGCGGGGGTATCGAAGGTCTTTCCTCCAATGGTTATCTCTAACTCACACTTCGCGGTTACCGTCATCTTAGATCCGTCTGGGAGGCATACTCTTCGAGCAATACCAGTGAAATATTGCACTCTGTGTATGTCCTTGATGAAGTCTTCAGACACG
Source organism: Platanthera zijinensis (assembly GCA_039513925.1). Classification (NCBI taxonomy): domain Eukaryota; kingdom Viridiplantae; phylum Streptophyta; class Magnoliopsida; order Asparagales; family Orchidaceae; genus Platanthera; species Platanthera zijinensis. The sequence goes on from CM077085.1 coordinate 93,281,281, forward strand.
AAAGAATGTGATGCAGCGGTGTCAAATAACGTATAAGCCGGTTTCCCGCCTACCATCACTGTGCCTAAGTGTCATTTAATAATACTCAAGCTAGACGTCCAGTATATCTTAAGTCACTAGAGGATATTAATGGAAGCAAAATGGCTAATTCAAATCATACCTGCAATCATCTCCTGAGGATTCCGCTCTTGAGTCATATCCAAGGCATATATCTGATCCCGAGTGGGTCCGGGGTTTCTTCCTCATGGTCCTCGTCCTCGACCACGCACATACCCTCTCCCTGTGGGGCTGTTGGAGGGAAAGCAAAAGGCGCATCTCCAAACAGTTGCGGGCAGTAGCGTCGAATGTGGCCCGGTTGGTTGCATTCAAAGCACACCCGTTCCTGCCTTCCGCCGTGTTGCTGAAATTGTTGAGGTGGAGGTAATGCCGGCGGTTGCGGAACCGGGCGCTCCTCTCTAATATTCTGGGGAAAACGCCCGCCACCCCTCCGATATCCTCATCCTCTTATATTGTCAAATCTCCTTCTATTGCTGGGGCCGGCTTCCATCACGCCCTCCGCTGGCCTCTTACCACTTTCCAAGTGGTTCGCTTCCAATCTCTTCGCCATATCGATAATCTCTGCCAGACTAGAGTCCGCTATAAACAAAAGGGCTTGCCTTAGGGGATCTCGCAAGCCTTTGTAGAATCGTTTGGCGTACCCTCTATCATCCAAATCATAGGAGTCAGCGAATCTAGCTAAGTGCTGAAACTCCCGTTGGTACTCTGTCACCGACATGGACCCTTGCTTTAGTTGCAAAAATCTCTCTTCAAGACCATCCTGAGCGGCCGAGGGGATGAAATGCTCTAAAAAGGCTTCAGAGAATTCACTCCAACTAATGTCCATGTACACTCTTCCACGAAAAGTGGAGCCCATGAGGGACTTCCACCACCTTTTGGCGTGCAGTTCTAAGAGCGTCACCACAAGGGTCACCGCCATATTGTTTGGACATCTTATTCCTGCCAACAATTCTTATATAGTGTCAAGCCGCTCTTCCGTACGCACCGCCGACTCTGTCCCAATATAAGCGGGAGGGGAGAGAGCTCGAAAAGTGCTTAACCAACTAGATCCCGGACCCTGTTGTTGTACAGGTGCCTGCTGAGATTGGGACCTAAAGGCATCCAAAATAGATGTGAGTGTCTGCCCCAGCTCTGATAGTTGGAATTGTGTAGGCACGGACGGGGTGGGGGTGCCCCTCACTGGCTCAGCATGTACTGGGATCTACACATAGGGTACAAACCTAAGGTTAGGTTGGCTAATCTAAGGTTAAAGATGGACAAACTTAGTGTGAATTACATATGGGCACACCACTGCTTCCGCTAAGTCAGTTTGTCCCCAAACTGACTAATCAAACGGGGGTGGCACCATTATTAAGTGACTTTATCCTTGGAGGATCGTAGCAAGCGGATACCATTTGTAAGACCCCCTCCCGGAACACAAAACACGACACGAGAAGGGTCTTATGCCCAGAACAGCCGCCTTGCGGTAACACTAACACTCGGGTCAGCCTGTACCATAAGACGCCTATCCTGCCGGCTTCAACCAATATCAATATATAAATGCCAACTCAACCATAATAATAAAACAAGTCAACCCACACCAAACATAAGTCCATAAGTATAGCAAAAGAGAAGCTAAACAAGCTTCTACATAATCAGAGTATGTAAATAGAATTGCCCCAAAGGGCTACAACCAAAATCTCTCTCACTCAAATCTGTAACTGACGGTAGCGACGGTACCGTCCCCTCAGGCCCTGTCGTCCTCGTCTAGCTTTCCAGCTGCATAGCCTGCTGCTCCACCTGCGGGGTTTCCTCCTAAAAAGGAAGGCGTAGCAACCGTTAGTCATAAAAACTAAGTGGCTTCACATCCGCTCCCCCGGCGACTCCTCGGCACCGGGTGGAGAAAGGAACAAGTACAATATATATAAAACAGTAGTACAAGCAGGTGAAGTATACAAATCATAGGTAGCGATAAAAGTAGTGTATAAATGATCAAGCTCTTATTCTAAAATTCTACCATCTACAATAGCAAGAGAGTATAATGTTATAATAGTAAGTAACTCAACTTATATGAATGCCCATTCAAGCATATAAGTTGAGGGTCGTTCAATAATAAGTAACTCATCGTATAGGAGTGCCCATACAAACTTATACGATGAGGGTCTTGTGTATGTAATGAAGTGCAATGCTATGTATGCAATGCAATGACACACCCATGATCAAGCACATGCAATCGCTATGTCGACACAAACTTATAGTTCCCACTATTCAAGCAGGTAGCTAACCTCTCAGGCGTCAACCGTCGTGGCCAAACGGTGACAGTAGAGCGGGCATCTCCACTACTAGGCTAGTCTCCACACTACCTGGCCTAGGCCTCTGTACGCCTCAACGCTAATAACACAACAGCGGAGCTCACATACGTACTACGGCTCAGCGGGTTCTCTTGGGTAAATGAGCACCAAGATCCTAGCCCCGAACTGGCCTATGCGTGACACGGAAGGAGCCTCGGAAATGAACACAAGGACCAAGCCCAACCGTTCACTTGGCACGGAAGGAGCCTCGGGATGGGAACACCGAGGACCAAGCCCAACCGTCCAAGGTCTAGCTGTCAACTCCCATCGGTGTGATGATTGGTGAGCCCGTAGACCTGCCACACTATCCTTAACCCGGGATTACGACACAACGTGTTGACTCACACCACATGAAATTTCAAAATATCGTGGCTTAGAGGGAGCCTCGGGACGTGAACACTGAGGACCAAGCCCAACCATCCATCAAATGCGGAAGGAGCCTCAGGACGTGGACACCGAGGGCGGGGCCCAACCATCCAACTTTACTCATCTCAATCTCATTCAAACTAGTGACGGTCAACACCGCACTTGTTACTTCGACAATGCTACCCGTAGGGAGACGACACTCTAAGCATTAGATTACTAATTCCCTTTTATCCATTCAACATACATCATGGCCATAGTTAAATCATTTATACATCTATCAATTTATAACTACCCATTTATATCAGGCTCTTTTCTTCAATTAAGCTTGTCCACAACTCGTTATACGAATTCAGATTTATAACCTCAACTTATCATATCACTATGATGATTATGTCAAAAGAGTTCACCCAAGCCTCGAGTTTGATCGCAACATTAAATTCCACCAAATCGCATCCCACGTTACACAACCCAGAATTTAGGTGCAGCCTTAATCCAGGCAGCAACTTCGACCAAGGATTCCCGAGGATACAGAAATCTGACGAGTGCGTGTAACCACTCATTGAAAAGATAATTTCAAGGGCTACAACTTTCGTGTTTATTCGAAAGCCCAGATTTGATCGCATCGCACCATAAATTCACTCAAAGCCTGCTGCGTACAGGATACAGATTTCCTGGGTGGAATTTACCCCAATTGCAGCAGATTCTAACTGACTTTCCTGTGGCTACAGGTATCTCCTGGAAACGTGCAACCACTCGTTGGAAAGATAATTTTGAGGGCTACGACTTTCATGTTGAGTCGAAAACACAAATATGGCCAGAACACCCCCGAAATTGGCCACGAAGATCGCTGCGTGCAAAAATAAGATTTCTGCACGCATCTTAAGGTGAGATGAACGGCATCCGTTCATCTTCCTCCTTGCACCAATCTCCCAAAAAGTCCTCCAGAAAATCGTCCACCCTTATTCACCCTCATGAAGCCATATTTCTCCACGAATCCCTCTCTCACCTTCACTTAGAATGATGAGGAGGGTGAAGACACCTAAACCTAGATTTACAAATCTAGGCATTGCTTCCCTAGGAAATCATCTCCTCACCATCAAGACTCTATGGAGTCGATATTTCTCCTAGAATATAACAACAGATCTAGCACCAAGGGAGAGGGGAGGAAGCTCACCTCGTTTCCAGTGGTACCATCATTCCCGGCCATGGATCTAGTCATCCTTCTTTGCGGCATCTCTTGCTTGGTGCCGTTGTTCTTCACGGCAAGGAAGGAGAGAGAGAGAGAGAAGGCCGCCTCCAGGAGCTCTGACGGCTTCCCTCGGATCGGTTGGTTTCACGAGGTCTGCGATGACGGCAAGATCGATCGGCAAGGATGTCTAGGGTTCGGCTTTATCTTCTCTTATAAACCAATGTATTAGGTTAAATCCCTTCTGCCACGTTTCACCCTCTGATTGGATCGCCCAAATTAGGTGTTACTTGAAATGACCGGTCCAAGGAACCTTCTAGCACGAATCCCAAAGTCCGGTTCGGTCCGCCTGCACAAGCCGGCAAATCTGCCTTGGCGAAGAAAACGCACAAGTAAAATTCAACGGGAATCAATTGTCATTCTCGACGATCAGTGAGAATCGCCGAGCATTCTCGACGAATTCGTCAGGTATCAACAATGATACCCGGTGAATTTCACTTAGCCAACTTATCAGAAATCCTGGCGTTGAGTGCGTTGAGTATCAGTCAGCGATACTCGACGATCGGTTGGTATCACCGGGCATTCTCGACGATTGGCGAGAATCGCCGAGCATTCTCGACGAATTCGTAGGGTATCAACAATGATACTCGACGAATTTCACTTAGCCAACTTATCGGAAATCCTGGCATTGTGTGCGTTGAGTATCAGTCAGTGATACTCGACGATCGGTGGGTATCACCGGGCATTCTCGACGATCGGCGAGAATCGCCGGGCATTCTCGACGAATTCGTCGGGTATCAACAATGATACCCGGCGAATTTCACTTAGCCAACTTATCAGAAATCCTGGCGTTGAGTGCGTTGAGTATTAGTCAGCGATACTCGACGATCGGCGGGTATCACCGGGCATTCTCGACGATCGGCAGAAATCCCCAGGCATTCTCGATAAATTCGTCAGGTATCAACAATGATACCCGACGAATTCCCCTTAGGCCATTTCCTTTCGATCTGTTGGGTATCACTCAACCCTACACTCCATTCAATGCACTTGACACCTTTTGCCAGTGCACCCCGAGCCCGAGTCAAGTCTCTTGACTCAGAACTCGTGCGAGGGGCCTAACGCGAATTGGGACGTTACAATTTTTAACCTTCCTCTCTTCGGGAAAGACGATCTTTCATCGAACCCGAGCACCTCTTAACTCTAGCCATCACCACTTCTCACTACTCTTCCTATCATCCTATTGCGAAATCAGCCACACCTATCCACCCAGCTAAAATGACTTACTCCAACAACAATCTCAGATCATGTCCTATTGCAATTTAAAAATTTGCTATATGCAGACCGACCTAGACTATATGTTGAACCGGTTAGGAAATGATCCAATACTTATCCAAATTCTCAAACTTATTTACTGGAGATATATCATGATATGATTAGCCTATAATCAGAAAATTACAATTTTCCTAATTTATTTGGCATTTAATTAATTTCCTCAAAAATTCTGCGGGATACCGGTTTGAACATGAACTACCCTAAGTACTCATGCAAGACGTCCAACAAAATTATTATAAATACTTTGCTATCTCAATATGGTAAATCCAAGGTATCACAATTTTTCTAGCATCAAAAGTGCTCTAAAACTATTTTAGCAATATTTTTTATCTTCCATTATTTATGAACCAAGTACAAAGTATATCAATCTAAAAATTATAAATTAATTATATTATGCAGGTACAACCTTAAAAATAGCATTAACCAAGTTTCATAATTTTCCAGCAACAATATCATCCAAAATTAATTTTCAAAGTATAAAGCCCCTTTTTTAACATTTGTGAAGTAAGTACAAAATTTACTCAATCAAAAATTATACAAAAATTCAGGAGCAACCATTCGGTCCCAAAACATTTACTTCAAAGATTTCATGGGGTTTCAATGACCAAAAAGATTCAAATAATTTAAACATCAATTAGGGCTATAACAATCGTTACAAATGAAGTGCTGGAAATAGACATCATAAAATTCCAATAACATTTTCATAGGTTCTACCCGCCCCAAGACTTACTCTACCCGAGTTTCACAGTATTTAGATAATGTTTAGTGATAGATTGTGCTTAATTAGTATTTTACCCTAAAGCTAAGATTAGGGTTTTGATGTATCTACTTGTCTCCAAATCCTCCAAGATTCTATCCAGATTATTCTAATCATGCTAACGTCAACTCTACAGAATTTCAAGGAAATACGAGAGCAATTGCCCCCATGACCTTCACAACCCTTGAAACCCTCCATTTAGGGTTTGAGTTTGGATCCTAGGGTAAACCAACCCTAAACCACACCATTTTCTCCAAGTGGGTTATAATAACCCCTCTAAGTCAGTGGTCAAAATATCAGCCTCTATTGAGGTGATTTGACCGTTCCAACCTCTAGTGCACTTTTTACTCAAAAATGTCTCATTATTGCCTAGTTAAGAATATGTGATTGCCTACCCAAAACTCATCCAAATGAGTTGGAATTTTGTATAGAACTATGTTTTATATTCAGGGACCACTCACCAAAATTTGGGAGGGTTTGGAGGTCATTTGACCACTTAAATAAATTACTCTAACTCTATTAATTTTAAACAAAAACTTTAGGCAAAGTATCTCCAAAAATTCCCATTTTTGGACAGCCTCTAAGTATGGCTAAGGGTAACCTCCTTGCCCAAATCTCAGGTCATTTGGATAAGGGACGAAGTGTGGGCATTCATTTTAGTTCCTGCCAAACTCTAGGTATAGCCTCTACTAAAACGGGTGCTGTAGTCAAACCGCTTACCTAAACGAGTTGAAATAAAATTTAAACTAATCTACACTAGAAGGGCTACAACTTTTGTGACTGGCCATTTTTCCTAAATCGGCCTCTAAGTGACTCGTTTTGCCATATAAAAATGACCCATGTAATGTATATTTTCTTTATATATCATACACATAATTTTATATAATAAAAATGTTTTAATGTTCATCTTCTTCAAAATAGAGAACTGAACTCAGAAATATATATTTCCTGTAGCTCTTCCGTGATCCGTCGCCGTCCGTCCGGTCACTTCCCTGGACAGCCACCACCACCTCCGTCAAGGCGATGACTATCGGTCGGCGGTGGTTTGGCCGCAGGAGGTGGCGGTTTCCGGCGTACCCGAAAAATGTATTTTTCATGGTTTCTCCATGAAAACTCGAGATAGGTTTGGCTCCATTGAGCACGAACTCCTTTCTAAGATCCTAAGATCTACCCACAAAAGAAGAAGTAGAGGAGGACCTTGTTCGCGGTTTGGAGGCGAGATGAACGTCGGATTGTCATGGCGCGGTGGTGGCGTTCCCGAACTTCTCCTACAGCAAGAACAATAATCTGAACCGATTGGCCAAGAGTGTAAACATCTCATCTTGCTCTAATAGGATTTTTATAGATCTCCAAAAGGGGGGGGGGGAAAGGTAAGGCATTCATGGCCATGAATACTCTCTCTCTCTTTATATTATTTCGGTTACGGTGGAGGGAGAGGAAAAGGTGGAAGATGAAATGACTAATCCAGGTGGCGATTTCCTATTGGGTCAACTCTTCCTCATTTTATTAAGTAATTAGAGAAGGAAACGACCCATAATTACTCCTGGTGTAACTTCCCATAATCAGAATTAGTTATGGCTTGGGTTACAGAAATTTCCAGCCTAGATGAAGTTTCGGCCTTTATCACGGGCGTGACACGTAGGTCATGGGCGTGACAGGGCTGAGTAGAAAATTCTAAGTTCGGCGATCGTCTTCCTGAGATCGACGATTGTCGAAGGGGTCACGCCCTAGGTCACAGGCGTGACACGTCGGTCACGGGCGTGATAGGCCCGGGTTGCAAATTTTGCGCTCGACGATCGTCTTCCTGAGATCGACGATCGTCGAAGGGGTCACGCCCTAGGTCACGGGCGTGACATGTCGGTCACGGGCGTGACAGACCCATGATGCAAATTCTGCGCTCGTCGATTGTCTTCCTGAGGTCGACGATCGTCGAAGGGGTCACGCCCTAGGTCACGGGCGTGACAAGTCATTCACGGGCGTGACAGGCCCGGGTTGAAAAATTCTTCGCCCGACGATCATCTTCCTGAGACCGACGATCGTCAAAGGGGGTCACGCCATAGGTCACGGGCGTGACGAATCGCTCACGGGCGTGACCAACTCGTGTCCCGAAATTTGGGCCGATGGACTTCGATTCTTTGGTTTCCTAGGGCTCTGTCATGGCAGACCGACTCCTAGGGATCTAGCCGGAAATGGGATGTTACACCCGAGCAGAGGCTCTCATCTTCTCTAGTCGCGGCCGCAGTCTGAGGGCTAGAAAAAAAAGGTCGGCTCAACCTCTCAGGATCAGTCATCTTAAGGTAATTGTCCCTCAGAAGTCGCTCGGCCCGCCTATTCTTTTTAAGCTCTTCGCGCGATAGGAGCAAGTGTTCGGTCTCAGTAATTATGCGGATAGAACTCTTTGACTGCAGCGGTTCCTTGTAAAGTGGAGGAATTTCTATTACCTTCTGGGCAGGTTTAATCATACCTTTCCGCAGAAGTTTGGCGGCTGTCTGGCGGTCAACTACAGCTTGTTCTACAACCAAAAGAGCAGGAAGATCGCGGGATTCTTCTTAGACGACTAACAGCTTCTTCTCGGCCAGAATCCTTTCCCGTAGTTTTAACTTGTCGTCCCCTTCGGATGGTCCGGGGACTTCTTTTCCTGTTTTCACCGACAAGGCCTCTAGGTCGGAGTCGCCCCCGGAGAGTGGCTTGCTGATGGCTATTTTTTCCTTCTCATGCAAGAGATCGCAGTTAACGGGAAGGCTAAAATAAACCGCTAAGCTGTTGTAACATCCCATTTCCGGCTAGACCCCTGGAAGTGGTTTTATCATAACAGAACCTTAGGAAACCCAGGAATTGAAGATTATCGATAAAAATTTTGAGGCAAGGGGTGGTCACGCCCGTGACCGGTCCGTCATGCCTGTGATCTTGGAATGGCGTTGAGTGAGCTAAGCTCACTCAGCGTCGTGGGCTGGATGGCGTTGAGTGAGCTTAGCTCACTCAAATCCATCAGTTGGATGGCATTGAGTGAGCTTAGCTCACTTAAAGCCATAAGCAGGATGGCGTTGAGTGAGCTTAGCTCACTCAAAGCCATAGGTTGAATGGCGTTGAGTGCTCTGACTGCACTCAACGCCATCTGGTGTCGGCAGGAATGGCGTTAAGTGAGCTGAGCTCACTCAATGCCGTAGACTGGATGGCGTTGAGTGAGCTTAGCTCACTCAACGCCGTAAACGGTCAGGCGGGATGGCGTTGAGTGCGTTGAGTGCACTCAACGCCATAAGTTGAACGGCGTTGAGTGCACTGACTGCACTCAACGCCATTTGGTGTTGTCTGGATGGCGTTGAGTGAGTAGAGCTCACTCAACGCCATAACCTGGACGGCGTTGAGTGAGCTAAGCTCACTCAACGCCATCGTCTAAAAAGACATATTCCGGGTGGCGTTGAGTGAGCAGAGCTCACTCAACGCCATAATCCGGATGGCATTGAGTGAGCTGAGCTCACTCAATGCCATAATCCAGATGGCGTTGAGTGAGCTGAGCTCACTCAATGTCGTAGTCTGGAATGGCGTTGAGTGAGCAGAGCTCACTCAACGCTGTAGCCTGATGGCGTTGAGTGAGCTGAGCTCACTCAACGCCATTATACTTAGACTTTTTCTGGCATTTTTATTTCCAGCTGGGTGCTGGTTTAGCTGAACCGGGCCTGTTCAGGAGTGAGCCGTCTTCTCCAATAAGACCTGATAAGTTTTATTTAATTTAAGTAGACCAGTCATGCTATTCCACGTGGACCGCCGGTTTTGCAAAAGGATGGTTGCGGCCATGGCCGAAAGCTTGTAGTCACGGCCATCAATGGCATTTGATGCCATGACTCTTTCCCTTCCCCTGAAACTGCTGGATTCAACTCCTCTCAGGGAGAGGCGGAGTTTCCAGCCCTCCTCCAGCTGTCATAGAGCCGTTTCAGCTCCCCTCCATCATTGCCGGGCCAAGCTTTTATGGGACATTAATGGCCACCAGCTTTTGGCTGATCCCCCTCCTTGCCCAAGCTTTTAAACACCGTTAGAGGCCCAAGGGGAGTTTTTCCCAGCTGTTACCCGAAGTTTTCGAGCCTCCCCTTGCTGTTGAAGAATTTTCGGCGACGCCACCACCGCGCAAATGGCTTCCCGACGGTCTGCACGCCTCCAGCCCGCGAACAAGGTCCTCCCCTCCCTCTCCTTCTGCGGATAGATCTTAGGATCAATAGGTTTGAGAATCGGGCTCAACTGAGCCCGGTTGAAACTTCCATTTTCATGGATTTTTCCATGAAACCCGTGTTCGGGCTCACCGGAAAAAGCCCCTCCGGCGGCTGCGCCGCTGCCCGACGATGGCCGCTGTAACATCCCATTTTCGGCTAGGCCCATAGGAGTCGGTTAGTTGTGACGAAACCCCAGGAAACACATAAAAATCGAAATAAAGCGATCAACATTTCGGGTCATGGGTTGGTCACGCCCGTGACCGACCCGTCACGCCCGTGACCTGGGCGTGACTACTTCGACGATCGTCGATCTCCACGAGACGATCGTCGAACGTGCAGCCTGGGCATGTCACGCCCGTGACCAAGGTGTCACGCCCGTGACCAAGGGGCGTGACTCCTTCGACGAGCGTCGATCCCCGCAAAACGATCGTCAAAATTGAACTCGGGCCTGTCACGCCCGTGACCTAAGTGTCACGCCCGTGACCTAGGGCGTGACCAGCCTTCGACGACCGTCGATCCCAGTTCGACGATCGTCGACCTCAAAATTGCCGTTCGGGCCTGTCACGCCCGTGACAAAGGGTGTCACGCCCGTGACCCAGGGCGTGACCACCATTCGATGACTGTCGATCTCAAATCGACGATCGTCGACCCAGATTTAACCACCCGGGCCTGTCACGCCCGTGACCCAAGGTGTCACGCCCGTGACCATCCAACGACGATCGTCGATCTCAGTTCGACGATCGTCGAACCCAGAATTAGCTATCCGGGCCTGTCACGCCCGTGACTTATGTGTCACGCCCGTGACATTGGCCGAAACGACGGTTCAGGGCCGAAATTATTCTAACACGCGTGGAAATAAATGCGGGTGTGGGAAGTTACACCAGGAGTAATTACGGGCCGTTCTTCCTTCTATAATTATATAATAAATGAGGAAAAGGTGGTCCAATAGAAAATCGCCAGCTGGACACACCTGTTCAGTTTCCACCGTTTCTTATCCCTGCATCATAACCGAAGCGTTAAGGGGAGGAGCCTTCATGGCCATTAAGGATTTACCCATTCACCTTCCCACTTCCTGACTTATAAAAGCCCACCTGGTGAAAGAGGAGAAGGTTACACGCTCAAGTAATCGGATCAGACCCTTGTTCTTACTGTAGGAGAAGTTCAGCAATGCCACCACCGCGCCTTGGCACCCCGTCGTTCTTCTCGCCTTCAAACCGCGAACAAGGTCCTCCTCTGCTCCTTCTTTTTCATGGGTAGATCTTAGGATTCTTAGAAAGGAAGTTCGCGCTCAACGGAGCCGGACTCATCTCTCGTTTTCACGGAAAACCATGAAAAAGGTATTTTGAGTTCGCCGGAAACCGCCACCTCCGGCGGCCAAACCACCGCCGACCGCTAGCCATCGCCTCAACGGAGGTGGTGGTGGTGGTGGCTGGCCAGGGAAGTGACCGAACGGCCGGCGACGAATCACGGAATGCTTACAGGAAAAATGTTTTCCTGTGTCTGTTCGGGTTCATGAAGAAGATGAACAGCAGAAATAATTTTATAATATATAAATTATTAAATGTCACATAATGGAAAGATATGTTATTTGGATATAATTCGAGGCTGCAAAATGAGGCACTTAGAGGCCGAATTAGGAAAAATAACCAGTCACAAAAGTTGTAGCCCTCTGAGTCTACTTTAATTTAAAATTGATTTTATTCAATTTGGGTGAGTGGTTTGACCACAGCACTCATTTTGGTGGGATCAAGACCTAGGCTAACCAGAAATTGAAATGGTTACCCACGGTTCATAACATGTCCAAATGACTTGGAATTTGGACTGGAGATCTATAATATGTGTATCGAGAGGCTGTCCAAAAATGAGAATTTTTGGAGAACTTTTGCCTAAAGTTTTTGTAAAATTTTAATAAACAATATAAAATTAATTAGGAGATGAAATTAAGTCCAAACTCCCCCAAATTTTGGGTGGTGGTCCCTGGCATCAATGTTAAGATCTGTACAAAATTTCAACTCGATTGGTCGAGTTTTGAATAGGGAAGTATCAAGTCCTAGATAGGCCTTGGTGAGGGGTACTTTTGGGAAAAGTACAATTGGAAATGGAGTGGACAAATCTCCTCAAAAGAGGCTGAAGTTGTGGCCACTGGGTTGTTGATTCTATGTCTACCCTCTTGGGTAACATGGTGTGGACTAGGGTGGGTTTTACCCTAAGAGATTGGCTCAAATCCAATGGGTGGGAGTTTGAGGTTGGTGAAGGACATAGGAGCAAAAGCTCTTGTATGTCCTTGAAATTTGGAGGAGAGTGGCATGATGTACTGAAAACTCTCTGGTTGGAATAGTGAGGGAATTGGAGGTAAATAGGTACCTCGGAAGTTGAGATTTTGGTTTAGGATTAATATGTATTTTAGTTATTTTAAGCACTAAATCTAATCCAAAAATTATGAAACTCGGGAGGAGGGGGTTTTAGGATATTTTAGACTTATGGTAATTTTCCTGGAATTTTATGATTAATAAATATCATACTTCATGTGTTAAAGGATTATTTGCCCGATTTATTGTTTCAATTATTTGGAGGTTTTAAATTAATTATAATCAGTTGAAATTCTGGATTTAGATCTTGATTAGTAGCACATTGATCCCTTGATTTTTATAGAATTTTTATGTTGAGTAAATCTAGTACTTTATTCTCAGATGATAGAAAAGGCTTTTATGTTTAAAAATTAATTAAGGATAAAATACTGGCTGGAAAATTGTGAAACTTGGCCAGTGCTAATTTTAGGCCTTTATCTGCATGACATAAATTATTTATAATTTTTGGAAGAATATTTCTTGTACTTGATTCATAAACAACAGAAGTTAGAGATTATTTCTAAAATAGTTTTCATGCCCTTTTAATGATAGAAAAATTATGATACTTAGGATTTAACCTATTGAGATAACCTAGTATTTATCACAAATTTGCTGGACATCTTGCATGAGAACTTAGGGTAGTTCATGTTCAAACCGGTAGACCTTGGGATTTTCGAGGAATTTAATTAAATGTCAAATGATTTAGGAAAATTTCCATTTTCTGGATTTAGGTCATTTATAACATGGTAAGTCTCCAGTAAATATTTTAGGGCATTTGGATGAGTAATGGATCATTGCATAACCGGTTCGACACGTAGCCTAGGTCGGTCTGCATATAGCAGTTTGTGAAATGCAATAGGACACGATCGGAGGAAGTCTTTGAAGTTTAAACATTTTGTCTGGGTGAACAATTGCGGAGGAAATTACAATAGGAAGATATAAAGAGTAGTGAGTGGTGGTGATAGCTGGAGTTAAGAGGTGCTCGGGTTGGGCGAAAGATCGCTTCCCCGAAGAGTGGAAGGTTAAAAATCACCCTAGGATAGTCTAATGTAATATGAGAAGGGAATCGGGTTAAGGGAGATCAACCAATAACAATAAGTGCCTTGCGAAAGGGAACTTCGGGCCGTAATCCCGCCGTCTTGGTTCCTAGTGCCCCTTGAGAGCCCTTCACGGGGTATACCGGGGGCAGTCCTGGGCTAACGTAAACTGTAATAACAAACCGACAAGAGTAACTTAGTAACTAGGGCTGCACTCTTCACAGACACTGTTGGCACAGGAAGATTGATGAGAGCTTCGGCTCGGTTGGTTTGGAGACGGACGGGATGGTCCGGGGAGCTTCGACTCGGTTGGTTTGGTGACGGACGGGGCGGTCCGGGGAGCTTCGGCTCGGTTGGTTTGGAGACGGACAGGATGGTCCGGGGAGCTTCGGCTCGGTTGGTTTGGAGACGGACGTTCTGGTCCGGGGAGCTTCGGCTCGGCTTTTGTGTGTTTACGATTAAACTTGCATGTGCATAAAATAGGAAAAAGTTAAGGTGGTGGGTCATTCGATATCGGGGAGTTCGATTGCACCGACACCGATATCGTTGACTCGGCGGGGTGATTAGCACTCCGCCAACAGAAGTCCGGTACGCCAGCCGGCAAGAGTACGCAGGCGTCCGCTTAGTGCACTAAGCGTTGAGGCGTACGATAGGTCAGACCAGTGGTGCTTTTACTGGTTTTGGAGGTGGGCGAGGCCCAACCCACCGCTTCCGTTTGCCACTACGGAGGTATCCTGGGAGGTAACGGCTCCGAAAGGGGGAACTAAAGGTCTGTGTGCACAGAGTCGGGTGTGTGAGTTGCACTTGCATGTTTCATCATACCCACTAGCATGTCATAGCATAATCGATTCATTTAACCCTGACACCTAAAGTATAAGTGGTATGGGACGCTTATACATTAGGACCTGCAAAACGACCCCTTGGTCTATAAGCTTGTGTGGGCAAGTTTATAAATCAAAGGTTAATTTCAATATATAACAACCATTGCTGTTTGATAACCGACACCCCAACGTATAAGTGGTATGGGACACTCTATACGATGGGAGCCTTGCAAAAGATCCCTTTTGCTTATGTGTTCTCGCATAAGTGAAGGTTTAAATTAATATATTTGCTTTTCTTATTGCTAGACCTATTTTAACAATCATATTAACTGCTCACCGAATACATCTTGCTAGATTAGGTCCACAGTCACCTGTTTCTTGATTTATCTCTACCATCATGTCCTTCCCTTTCTTCCTCCCCGCTCGGTACCTAGGAGCCATGGGGGAAGGGGTAGGGGATGATAGGGCTTAGTCTTTATGACTAACGGTTTTCGAACCACATCATTTAGGGGATCATGGAGCCCAGCATGGAGGAGCAGCCCCAGAGATCGGTGCGCCTAGAGATGGGGCAGTCTAGCTCCGGAGTTCACACAGCCGGGACCGTGAGTCTCGACCTTGAGTAGTTTCTGTTTTTGCTTCCGCATGAGAGACTTGTAGTGAGGACATTTTGTACCAGGCATAAGCCCGTATTTATAGTACTCTGATGATTTCTGTGGACACTCCCTTCGTGGAGATTTTATCTTATTTACATGTGATTTATTATTGTGGACTGCATTGTTCTTACTTCAATAATTATGCTACTTTTCTGTGATCGAATTGGCCGGCAGAATCGGCGCCTTGTGGTGATGACCCTTCAGGACGTGAAGGAGTCACCGCAAAGCGGCGGTTCTGGGCCTAAGACCCCGGTGGTTGAAAAAAAAAGGGGGTCTTACAAGTGGTATCAGAGCAAACATCGATCAGAAGAAAGTAGCAGTCCACAAACCCTGGGTCACCCCCGCTCGAGTTTAGTTTGGGGACAAACTAAGCAGCGGAAGCAGTGGTGTGCCCATATGGTGATCACATATAAATTGTCCACTTCTTCAACAAATGAAATTCTCCTTTGTAGCTTGAGGCAAACCCTGCCCCCAGCAGGGAGATCCTCCGGCTGTAAAGACCTCTTCTTGTAACTCTCTAGTCAATAGGTTAGACTCAACCGCTAGGATACGTGACTAACCTGACAACTTATACTGTGCCCTAGTCCGAAACAGACCTTAAGTATGAATTTGGTTAGGTAAGGAAATACCTAAAGAGATTAAAGGAGGAGTTTAGTAGGTGAATGGATACCTAAGACATAAACTCTGGTGTCCCTAACAAGGATTACTCAATCTATTGGAACTGACCAATAATCCATTATCAGAATGGTAGAAGACAAGTAATCTTAACCCTCGTACCGGTAATGAGATTACTCGGAGACAACTACCAAGACAAACACCGAGGGTCGGATAGGAATTCAAGTTCGGAAGATACCCATTTGGGATTAGGAACATTTTGACCGGGATAAGGTTGTCATAAATGTGACTCAGAGAGTTTTATGTATGAAGTATATCAACAAGTTTCAGGTTGGAACCCTAAGTCGAAGATTGATGCCCTAGGGATTGTGCACCCAACTGGGACGGAGATAACATGGTAATGTAAAAGATGCTTAGCCCAAGGAAGATATGGGCTTATCGTTTGTTTATTGGGGGCTTATCTTTTGTTTATTGGGCAAATTAGTATTGGCTTGGGTTCCCTCGGACCTAGTTTAGGGAATGTGGCACTTCCGAAGCTGGGCCCCAAGTTATGTCCATGGAGCTAGTCCGGTCATTCAGAGATATGCAGATATCCCTAGTGTCCGAGGATGATCCAGAGCTGTAAAGGGAGTATCTGACGTCGATGGTGGCCATAGACGATATTCGGGATCGCATTCGGGACGGACAGAGGACAGATGCCTGGGCAGAACCGATGTTCCGAGCTTTGGAGGAAGGTTCGACAGGAGATTATTCCCTGAGAGATGGTTTGCTCCACTTCAGAGGCAGAGTATATATACCCGCAGGAGGCCAGATCCGAGAGGATATTATGATGGAGGCGCATTGCAGCCGGTACTCGGTACACCCGGGGATCACAAAGATGACCGCTGATTTGAAGAGGGCGATGTTTTGGCCGGGCATGAAGAAGGACATTACGTACTTCGTGACCCATTGCGAGGCGTGTCAGGTGGTGAAGGCGGAGTGCAGGAACCCCGCAGGACTGTTACAGCCACTCCCGGTGCCGGAGTGGAAGTTTGACGATATAGCGATGGATTTTATACATGGTCTTCCCCGGTCTCGGACAGGGAACGACTCGATTTGGGTGATTGTCGATCGGCTGACGAAGGTGGCCCGCTTTGTACCGATCAGGAAGGATGACTCGGTGGGAGTGCTGGTGCGGAAGTTCGTGGAGCAATATATCCGATATCATGGCGTGCCCCGGACGATAGTGTCGGACCGCGATGGACGGTTTACATCCAGGGAGTGGCGGTCAATGCAGGCATATTTGGGCACCCGGTTGACTTTTAGCACGGCCTTCCACCCTCAGACGGACGGGTAGACAGAGCGCACCAATAGGACGTTGGAGGATTTACTACGACTGTGTATACTGGACCGAGGGGAGCCGTGGGAGAAAATGTTACGGTTGGTCGAGTTCTCCTATAATAACAGCTACCAGTCCAGCATCAGGATGGCACCTTATGAAGCCTTGTATGTAAGAAAATGTAGGACCCGGCTTTCTTGGGTTCAAGACGAGGATCCGAAGCTGTTGGGATCGGATTTTGTTGAAGACACCGAGGCTCAGGTGAGACTGATCAGAGATAGGATGTTGGAGGCGCAGAGCAGACAGGAAAAATACTATGACGCCCGGCATCGTCAGGTGGAGTTTCGGGTAGGGGATCGAGTGTTCTTGAAGATCCGGCCCATGCACGGAGTCTCACGGGTGCGCGGTCGGAGGAAGAAACTCAGCCCTAGGTATATGGGTCATTACCGGATCCTGGAGCGGATCGGACCCCTAGCCTACATGCTAGAGTTGCCGCCAGAGCTGGCAGCTCTACACGACGTCTTCCACATTTCTTCGCTGAGAAGGGCTCTACTACGCCCGGAACAGCGGATTTTGACCACCGAAGGGCCGGTAGCTTCAGACCGATCTGTTCACTTGGAGCCGGTTCGGATCGACGACAAAGGAGTACGAATCTTGCGCCGCAAGAAGATCCCCTTAGTCAAGGTTCTGTGGAGAAATCACGGTCAGGAGGAGCACACCTGGGAACCGCAGGACCTGATGAGGCAAAGATACCCGGAGTTGTTCAGTCAGGTATATCTCACCACCTCTCGGTACTCTATAGATTGCCTTCTTGTTTTGAACAGTTAAGACTAGAGAAGAAAAATTCAGGACCTAGGCATGCGCACTTAATCAGAAAGGTAGGGGCTAATCTTTTGTTTATTGGGGAGATTGTCTTCGTTATCAAACGAACAGTCGCCTGAACCCAATAGAAAGATCGTATGGGATGTTACAAGTTTAATTTATTCCGATAGAAATCCCCGTAGGCTCAACCTCAATTTCGGGGACGAAATTTTTGTTTTGTTTATTGGGATTTGTAACATCCCATTTCCGGCTAGGCCCCTAGGAGTTGGTTAGTTGTGACGGAACCCCAGGAAACACATAAAAATCAAAATAAAGCGATCAACATTTCGGGTCACGGGTTGGTCACGCCCGTGACCGACCCGTCACGCCCGTGACCTGGGCGTGACTACTTCGACGATCGTCGATCTCCACGAGACGATCGTCGAACGTGCAGCCTGGGCATGTCACGCCCGTGACCAAGGTGTCACGCCCGTGACCAAGGGGCGTGACTCCTTCGACGAGCGTCGATCCCCGCAAAACGATCGTCAAAATTGAACTCGGGCCTGTCACGCCCGTGACCTAAGTGTCACGCCCGTGACCTAGGGCGTGACCAGCCTTCGACGACCGTCGATCCCAGTTCAACGATCGTCGACCTCAAAATTGCCGTTCGGGCCTGTCACGCCCGTGACAAAGGGTGTCACGCCCGTGACCCAGGGCGTGACCACCATTCGATGACCGTCGATCTCAAATCGACGATCGTCGACCCAGATTTAACCACCCTGGCCTGTCACGCCCGTGACCCAAGGTGTCATGCCCGTGACCATCCAACGACGATCGTCGATCTCAGTTCGACGATCGTCGAACCCATAATTAGCTATCCGGGCCTGTCACGCCCGTGACTTATGTGTCACGCCCGTGACATTGGCCGAAACGACGGTTCAGGGCCGAAATTATTCTAACACGCGTGGAAATAAATGCGGGTGTGGGAAGTTACACCAGGAGTAATTACGGGCCGTTCTTCCTTCTATAATTATATAATAAATGAGGAAAAGGTGGTCCAATAGAAAATCGCCAGCTGGACACACCTGTTCAGTTTCCATCATTTCTTATCCCTGCATCATAACCGAAGCGTTAAGGGGAGGAGCCTTCATGGCCATTAAGGATTTACCCATTCACCTTCCCACTTCCTGACTTATAAAAGCCCACCTGGTGAAAGAGGAGAAGGTTACACGCTCAAGTAATCGGATCAGACCATTGTTCTTGCTGTAGGAGAAGTTCAGCAATGCCACCACCGCGCCATGGCACCCCGTCGTTCTTCTCGCCTTCAAACCGCGAACAAGGTCCTCCTCTGCTCCTTCTTTTTCATGGGTAGATCTTAGGATTCTTAGAAAGGAAGTTCGCGCTCAACGGAGCCGGACTCATCTCTCGTTTTCACGGAAAACCATGAAAAAGGTATTTTTGAGTTCGCCGGAAACCGCCACCTCCGGCGGCCAAACCACCGCCGACCGCTAGCCATCGCCTCAACGGAGGTGGTGGTGGTGGTGGCTGGCCAGGGAAGTGACCGAACAGCCGACGACGGATCACGGAATGCTTACAGGAAAAATGTTTTCCTGTGTCTGTTCGGGTTCATGAAGAAGATGAACAGCAGAAATAATTTTATAATATATAAATTATTAAATGTCACATAATGGAAAGATATGTTATTTGGATATAATTCGAGGCTGCAAAATGAGGCACTTAGAGGCCGAATTAGGAAAAATGACCAGTCACAAAAGTTGTAGCCCTCTGGGTCTACTTTAATTTAAAATTGATTTTATTCAATTCGGGTGAGTGGTTTGACCACAACACTCATTTTGGTGGGATCAAGACCTAGGCTAACCAGAAATTGAAATGGTTGCCCACGGTTCATAACATGTCCAAATGACTTGAAATTTGGACTGGAGATCTATAATATGTGTATCGAGAGGCTGTCCAAAAATGAGAATTTTTGGAGAACTTTTGCCTAAAGTTTTTGTAAAATTTTAATAAACAATATAAAATTAATTAGGAGATGAAATTAAGTCCAAACTCCCCTAAATTTTGGGTGGTGGTCCCTGGCATCAATGTTAAGATCTGTACAAAATTTCAACTCGATTGGTCGAGTTTTGAATAGGGAAGTATCAAGTCCTAGATAGGCCTTGGTGAGGGGTACTTTTGGGAAAAGTACAATTGGAAATGGAGTGGACAAATCTCCTCAAAAGAGGCTGAAGTTGTGGCCACTGGGTTGTTGATTCTATGTCTACCCTCTTGGGTAACATGGTGTGGACTAGGGTGGGTTTTACCCTAAGAGATTGGCTCAAATCCAATGGGTGGGAGTTTGAGGTTGGTGAAGGACATAGGAGCAAAAGCTCTTGTATGTCTTTGAAATTTGGAGGAGAGTGGCATGATGTACTGAAAACTCTCTGGTTGGAATAGTGAGGGAATTGGAGGTAAATAGGTACCTCGGAAGTTGAGATTTTGGTTTAGGATTAATATGTATTTTAGTTATTTTAAGCACTAAATCTAATCCAAAAATTATGAAACTCGGGAGGAGGGGGTTTTAGGATGTTTTAGACTTATGGTAATTTTCCTGGAATTTTATGATTAATAAATATCATACTTTATGTGTTAAAGGATTATTTGCCCGATTTATTATTTCAATTATTTGGAGGTTTTAAATTAATTATAATCAGTTGAAATTCTGGATTTAGATCTTGATTAGTAGCACATTGTTCCATGGATTTTTATAAAATTTTTATGTTGAGTAAATCTAGTACTTTATTCTCAGATGATAGAAAGGGCTTTTATGTTTAAAAATTAATTAAGGATAAAATACCTACTGGAAAATTGTGAAACTTGGCCAGTGCTAATTTTAGGCCTTTATCTGCATGACATAAATTATTTATAATTTTTGGAAGAATATTTCTTGTACTTGATTCATAAACAACAAAAGTTAGAGATTATTTCTAAAATAGTTTTCATGCCCTTTTAATGATAGAAAATTATGATACTTAGGATTTAACCTATTGAGATAACCTAGTATTTATCACAAATTTGCTGGACATCTTGCATGAGAACTTAGGGTAGTTCATGTTCAAACCGATAGACCTTGGGATTTTCGAGGAATTTAATTAAATGCCAAATGATTTAGGAAAATTTCCATTTTCTTGATTTAGGTCATTTATAACATGGTAAGTCTCCAGTAAATATTTTAGGGCATTTGGATGAGTAATGGATCATTGCATAACCGGTTCGACACGTAGCCTAGGTCGGTCTGCATATAACAGTTTGTGAAATGCAATAGGACACGATCGGAGGAAGTCTTTGAAGTTTAAACATTTTGTCTGGGTGAACAATTGCGGAGGAAATTACAATAGGAAGATATAAAGAGTAGTGAGTGGTGGTGATAGCTGGAGTTAAGAGGTACTCGGGTTGGGCGAAAGATCGCTTCCCCGAAGAGTGGAAGGTTAAAAATCACCCTAGGATAGTCTAATGTAATATGAGAAGGGAATCGGGTTAAGGGAGATCAACCAATAACAATAAGTGCCTTGCGAAAGGGAACTTCGGGCCGTAATGCCGCCGTCTTGGTTCCTAGTGCCCCTTGAGAGCCCTTTACGTGGTATACCGGGGGCAGTCCTGGGCTAACGTAAACTGTAATAACAAACCGACAAGAGTAACTTAGTAACTAGGGCTGCACTCTTCACAAACACTGTTGGCACAGGAAGATTGATGAGAGCTTCGGCTCGGTTGGTTTGGAGACGGACGGGATGGTCCGGGGAGCTTCGGCTCGGTTGGTTTGGTGACGGACGGGGCGGTCCGGGGAGCTTCAGCTCGGTTTGTTTGGAGACGGACGGGATGGTCCGGGGAGCTTCGGCTCGGTTGGTTTGGAGACGGACGTTCTGGTCCGGGGAGCTTCGGCTCGGCTTTTGTGTGTTTACGATTAAACTTGCATGTGCATAAAATAGGAAAAAGTTAAGGTGGTGGGTCTTTCGATATCGGGGAGTTCGATTGCACCGACACCGATATCGTTGACTCGGCGGGGTGATTAGCACTCCGCCAACAGAAGTCCGGTGCGCCAGCCGGCAAGAGTACGCAGGCGTCCGCTTAGTGCACCAAGCGTTGAGGCGAACGATAGGTCAGATCAGTGGTGCTTTTACTGGTTTTGGAGGTGGGCGAGGCCCAACCCACCGCTTCCGTTTGCCACTATGGAGGTATCCTGGGAGGTAATGGCTCCGAAAGGGGGAACTAAAGGTCTGTGTGCACAGAGTCGGGTGTGTGAGTTGCACTTGCATGTTTCATCATACCCACTAGCATGTCATAGCATAATCGATTCATTTAACCCTGACACCTAAAGTATAAGTGGTATGGGACGCTTATACATTAGGACCTGCAAAACGACCCCTTGGTCTATAAGCTTGTGTGGGCAAGTTTATAAATCAAAGGTTAATTTCAATATATAACAACCATTGCTGTTTGATAACCGACACCCCAACGTATAAGTGGTATGGGACACTCTATACGATGGGAGCCTTGCAAAAGATCCCTTTTGCTTATGTGTTCTCGCATAAGTGAAGGTTTAAATTAATATATTTGCTTTTCTTATTGCTAGACCTATTTTAACAATCATATTAACTGCTCACCAAATACATCTTGCTAGATTAGGTCCACAGTCACCTGTTTCTTGATTTATCTCTACCATCATGTCCTTCCCTTTCTTCCTCCCCGCTCGGTACCTAGGAGCCATGGGTGAAGGGGTAGGGGATGATAGGGCTTAGTCTTTATGACTAATGGTTTTCGAACCGCATCATTTAGGGGATCGTGGAGCCCAGCATGGAGGAGCAGCCCTAGAGATCGGTGCGCCTAGAGATGGGGCAGTCTAGCTCCGGAGTTCACACAGCCGGGACCGTGAGTCTCGACCTTGAGTAGTTTCTGTTTTCGCTTCCGCATGAGAGACTTGTAGTGAGGACATTTTGTACCGGGCATAAGCCCGTATTTATAGTACTCTGATGATTTCTGTGGACACTCCCTTCGTGGAAATTTTATCTTATTTACATGTGATTTATTATTGTGGACTGCATTGTTCTTACTTCCATAATTATGCTACTTTTCTGTGATCGAATTGGCCGGCAGAATCAGCGCCTTATGGTGATGACCCTTCAGGACGTGAAGGAGTCACCGCAAAGCGGCGGTTCTGGGCCTAAGACCCCGGTGGTTGAAAAAGAAAAAAAAGGGGGTCTTACAGCCGCCACCTCAACGGAGGTAGTGGTGGCGGTGGCCGGCCAGGGAGGAGGCTGGACGGCCGGCAGCTGCTCTTGGAAGTAGTTCCAGGTCGGGCAGATCACGGCCTTTGGCTGGAGGAAGGAGACAAGTCTAGAGTCTTTAGATCTTGCTTCAAGATCAGTGCCATGAAATTAGATTTTATTTTATAAAGCAATTTCTGAATAAAAATATCTGTCACTTTAGATATGCAGGAAAAATGGTCAACATTAATATTGTAGCTCTTTGAGTCTAGGAAATTTTAAAATTTGTTTCAAGCATTTTGGACCACTGGATAGACCTCAGCACTCAATTTGGTAAGGTCTACCCATAGGGTTGTCGTGACCTTAGAAAAATTCCCCACTCCAATACAGTCATCAAAATGACTTGAAATTTGGGATGTGGCCTAATATTATCTATATCTAGATGCTATCCAAAAATTAAGATTTTTGGGAAATATTTTTTTATAGTTTTTAGAAAAATTCAATAATCCTAGCATAATTTAATTAGATGGCTAAATGACTTCCAAACCCTCCCAAATTTTGGTGAGTGGTCCCTGGGTTTATCATAAGGTTCTGGTAAAGATTTCATCTTATTTGGAGATGTTTTGAATAGGTTTGTGTCAAACCCTAGGTTGATCCTTATAGGATAATTTAGGATCAAACACCCCTCTTGGTATTTGGGTGGTCATATCACCTCAACAGAGGCTGATATTTTGGTCATTGGATTTTTAGGGCATGACACACCCTCCAAGGGAGTTTGGAGAGACTTGGTGTGGGGTAGCCCTAGAACCCTAGGGAAAATCCCTTAATGGTGGTTTTTAGGGTTGTGAAGGTCATGGGGTCAAATGACCTTATACTGACTTAAAATTTGGTGGAGAGAACCATAGGGCAATTATAGTTCTCTGTACAAAATTTTAGGGTATTTGGAGACAGTTAAGCCACCTAAAATCTTAACCCTAGTTTTGGGCACCAATCTTAACTTTAATTATTAAGCTATCAACTGAACTTCAAATCAAGTAAAATTGGAGTAGGGTGATTTTCTAAACTAAATGGCCATGTTTTAATTTTGTTGAGATTTTTGGGTTAATTTATACAGTACTTCATTTACAACCCTAGTTGTGCCCTAGATATTTATTTTGATTATTCTGGAATTTCTGTTCACTGGAATATTATGAAATCTTGGATTAGGGCATCTTATAACATGCTATACCTTCTGTATTTTTATTGAAAGTTTTATCTGATTATTTTGGGTACATATTTCTTTAACGTACTAGTTGTGATATGGAGTCAAAAATACAAATAGTGTCCAATTACTGTCTAAAAAATTATGAAATTTGGTCAGTGGGTGTTTTAAATTATGTTAGTCAGCCTGTAATTTTCTATGGAATTTTAGATGATCAAAAATAGTATCTCCTTCTCTAAGCTGGGAAAATCAGTATTTTACATTAAAATAGATTTAGAGCCCCAATATTAGATAAAAATTATGTGACTTGTTTTATGATGGTTTTAGGTCACCATAATGCTTCTATAATTTTCTTGGGATTTCTGGATACATATTGACAGTACTTCCTTCATAATATAGTAGAAATGGCCTAAAATGGTAAATTAGGAAATATAGGCCTAAACACCTCTGGAATTTCTCAAAACTTAGAATTATTGTTTAAATGTCTCATAGGATTTTTACTGATTTTATGATGATTTATTGTTGGCTCATTAGTGCACTTCATGTTCATACTAGGGCATTTGGAATCTTAGAATAAATAAATTAAATGCCCGGTAAATAGGAAAATTTGGAAATCTTGGTCTTAGCTATATTATGTCATGATAGACCTCCAAAAAATATTATAGGAGATTCAGAAGACAATTTGAAGTACCTCCCCTCATACTCCTCACGTATCTTAGGATGGTCTGCATGTAGTAAAACCACGGAAACTGAACTAGAGCGGATAATGAACTTTGGGAGATGGAATTTTTGGTAGTTACTGGTTGGTTAGGGCAAGCTAAGTTAAGTTCATTATTGGAGGTCAGGATAAGTAGAGTGTGAGACTCGTTAAGGATAAGTGGCGTACGGGAACGACGAAAGATCGTCCACCCCGGGTAGTAGTGGAAGAGTCTTAATACGCTAGGGCTAGATCTAAAGTAACTTAAAAAGGGATCGGGTAATGAGTATCAACCAATAACAATAAGTGCCTTGCGAAAGGGAACGGTGGGCTTCAGCTACCATCATAGTTCCTAGTGCCCTTTGAGAGCCCTTCATGGGGAATACCGGGGGCAGTCCTGGGCTAACGTAAATTGTAAAAATAATAATCTAAAGAGCAACTAGTATGATTAGGGTTACACACACATACACCCCGTTAGCTAGGAATGTAGAATAATTGGTTTGGTTGCCATTCAGACGGTAGCTCTGAAGGTAGATGCACGGACTGGACAGTCCGGGGAGCCGAGGGCTCGAGGGTTGGAGTACAGAATAAAGGTGGTGGGTCTTCGATATCTGATTGTCTTTCACACCGACATCGGTACGTTGACTCGGCGGTGTGGGACACTTAGCCAAAGAAAGTCTGGTGGATATAGCCAGCAGCAGTACGCGGATACTCTAGGTTGTATTCTTCTAGGGGCGTACGGAAGGGCTAGGCCCGGTAGTGTGGATACCTGCCTAGGAGTGGGGGGCCCGACCCACTGTCTCCGTTTGCCACTATGGAGGTTCCTGGGAGTGAAGCTAGCTGCCCGAACAGGGGGAACTAAAGGTCTGTGCGCATAGAGTTGTGTGCGTGAGTTGCACTTGCATGTATCATTGCATATCATATCACTACACTCATATTTGCATACAACCGACACCCCAACGTATAAATCGGTATGGGACGTTTTATACGATGAGAGCCTTGCAGAAGACCCCTTAACTTATAAGTTTGTACGGACATTCATATAAGTTAAGGTTACCTACTTACTTACTTACTTGTTTACTTACTGTTTTGTAGCTGCCCTTTTTATACAATTGCTACTTACTACTTCTCTTCTTTACCACTTACTACCATAGAATTGCTAGTTGTACTTTGTTCTAGATAGTTATTATAATAACTCCCCTGTCATCTGCTTGATTATTCTCCACTTTGTAGCTTCCCTTTCCTCCTCTCCGCTCGGTGCCTAGGAGCCATGGGGGAGGGGTAGGGGATGATAGGGCTTAGTCTTTATGACTAATGGTTTTCGAACCACAACATTACAGGAGCTCCGGATGGAAGACAGGGACCAGCAGTCCAGGGACCGGCACCAGCGGAGTACGGTGCGCATGGAGGTGGGTCAGTCTAGAACCCGTGCGCCTGCGACCAGCTCCGTGAGTGATTAGTACTCTTATAGTTCTACGATGAGTGATTTGTAGTGAGGACTCTGATGTACCGGGCTCGAGCCCGTTTATCTATATTTCATCTAAACCGTATCTTGCAGTACTTCTATTATCTATTTCCTGTTATATCTACTGATGGACTGGATGTGATTTCACTTTTATTTACATGTTTCTGTGGACTTGTTTACATTTATGTATAATTGCTTCTCTCTCTTGTGATCGAAAAGGGCTGACAGAATTGGCGCTTTGTAGTGGCGGCCTTCCTATGAGTCGGTGCCACCGCAAAGCGGCAGTTCTAGGCTAAGACCCCGATGTCAAAAAAGAAAAAAAAAGGGGGGTCTTACAGCTGTACTCTGCCTCAAGGAGGCGTTCAAGCTTTTCGAAAGCGGTTACCTCTTCAGACCGAGCGGTTATATCGGCTTTGCTGGTCGCTTCCTTGAGTGTCACGGGTTTCTTGTTTTCTCTCTTCTTTTTTCGGATAATCGCCTCTATCCTCTATTCCACTGATAAAGTCGGATGGTGTTTTCGTTTCATTGTCAGGATTGCGGCCATCACTGCACCCATAATCTCCCTGAACTTGTCTGCGACATTCTTGGTAGTCTTCTTCGCCATATCAATGATGTCCCAACCTCTCCGCTTTCCTGCTCGACTTTAGCCCCAGAGTCTGCCTTGACGTTATCTTCGCTTGATGGATTTGATATGATATCCACATCCGAGGCATTCAAGGGCTGAGGAGTGATCGCTCGGGCAGTTTCCAGAATCTTGCTACCCTCTATGTTCTCGGGCAGCTCTTTAGCAGGATTGTCTGTAGCCGTCTCGACAGGTTGCTCTGGGATTCGCACGGCTACTTTCTCGGTTGCCGTTTCTGAGGATTATCAAGTCTCTACAGTTTTGGCCTCAGGTTTCTCCAGTAGTCCTTTGCTTAACCGACGCGATTTTAGCGAGACTACCTTGGCAATATGCACCTTAAGCAACTTCTCGCCGGCTTCGCAGCTAGCTGATTCTTTCTGTAGCGACTTGGACGCGGCAAGGTCCTTGTCGCTTATCCTCACCAAGATGCTTTTTCTGGAAGACATTTCGGACATTAGAGTTTTAACCGTAGTAGGGGAGAAGTGGCCCGTCTCGAAGGCTATTTTGTGAAAACAGCATCTGCGCCAGCATTATTTATAGCTTCAAAGGCATTTAAGGTGTTCGCGGTCTGGCGGTTAACTACATTTTTGAAATTCCTTGAAATTTAAAAATTTGAGGGGATTCTGTTAACCCGGTTTTGACCGCTCACCTGGATGACCTCAAGTACTAGCAGCAAGGCCTTCTCTAGTTGTCTAGCCGTCTTCCCGCAGAGTCTCCTTGGCATGGCATTCGCTAAGGAGTTATCGGTCAGTAGCGGGTCTATCCGCCTAACCGTGCGGATATGTGGTCCCTTTTCCTTCTTGCCACCTATATCTGGACATCGTTGCCCGTTTCTCCTGTACGCGAGCAGCCGGTATTTTTAGCCCTGCCCGTTTGGGCAGGCCCCTTGAGCCAATAAATAGGCGTGAACAGTACAACCCAAAGGATAATGTGGGGATCTCGAAGCTAACCGCTTGTTGCAGCGGATTCGAATTCTTCCTTTAGCGCGTACCTGTTTGCTCGGGCTCTCTGTTCTAACCGTTGTAACCATTTTCTCCCTTTATTAAATAAAAGCACGCCACAAGAGATGTATTCAGACCGCGGCGGGCGAAGTTTTGTGTCGCCGCCTCGTGCGTCTTGTTTTGGTTTCTGCTCTGACCGCTAGTAACTAGCTACCCAACAGTCTCTTCCCTTCTTTTTCCCCTATGACTGAACAGTTAACTAGGTGGTGCCTTTTCGTGCATCAATAAGTGTGGTGAGAGGTAAGGCTATCCGTGAAAGGTTCTCTACGAAGTGCCTATAGTAGCCCGCAAGTCCAAGGAAACTCCTGACTTTATCTATGGTAGACAGAACTGGCCACTCCTGTATCGCAACTATCTTCATTGGATCCACCGTGATACCTTATCCACTAACCACATGGCCAAGAAAGGACACCGACGTCAGCCAAAACTCACACTTGGAGAACTTGGTGTAGAGTTTATCTCTCCTCAGGGTATGCACACCATCCACAAATGGTTTTCATGATCTTTTTCAGACTGAGAGTACACCAAGATTTCGTCAATGAAGACGATCACAAACAAGTTCAAGTACTCTCTAAACGTTCGGTCCATTAAGTCCATGAATACCGATGACACATTTGTTAGCCCAAACAACATTACCATGAACTC
This sequence comes from Platanthera zijinensis, assembly GCA_039513925.1. Classification (NCBI taxonomy): domain Eukaryota; kingdom Viridiplantae; phylum Streptophyta; class Magnoliopsida; order Asparagales; family Orchidaceae; genus Platanthera; species Platanthera zijinensis. The sequence goes on from CM077085.1 coordinate 93,309,996, forward strand.
GTAATGACCATAGTGTGTTCCAAACACTATCATGGGAATGTCACATTCCCTAATACTAACCTGGTAGTAGCCAGACTTCAAATCTAGCTTTGAGTATACCGTTGATTCAGCCAGCTGATTGAACAAGTCATCAATTCAAGGTATCAGATACTTGTTCTTCTCCATCAGCTTGTTTAGCTCTCGGTAATTGATGCATAAATGCAAGCTACCTTCCTTTTTAACGAAGAAGACCGGCGCGCTCCAAGATGACATACTTGGGCATTTATATCCTTGCTCTAGCAATTCCTACAACTGAACTTTTAGTTCTGCCATCTCCTTTGGCGCTAGTCGGTACGGTGAGCGGGCCACAGGTTTCGCACCTGGCACCAACTCGATATTGAAGTCTATTTCTCTTTGGGGAGGTAACCCCGGAAGATTTTTTGGAAAAACATCTGCGTACTCCAAAACAATCAGAACGTAACTCAACCCGGACTTCAACTCAACAGCCTCTAAAAGCGTGAAGAACAACTCCGCGCCCTTCCGAATAGCTTTGATGACTTGGAGAGAAGACAACAATATCTTGCTCGATCCTCGCATACCAGCGAATTTAGTCTCAAGCTCGGTATTATTCCCAACATGACTTCCTTTGATTTGCAATCTATACAGGCACGCTACTCCGCGAGCCAGTCCATACAAAAGATCACATTGAACTCAGATATCGGCAGCACGGATTCCACAAATCCAAAATCCTGACTTCCTATCCGCACCTAAAAAAACAAGACCTATCTGCACGCTTCAAGCATCTGTTAGGCAACAACACCTTTAGTCTATCTGTCGGCACAAGAGTAGGCACTCCAATATGCGATACGAAGTCCTCAGATAGAAACAAATGTGAAGCATCTTAATCGAACAGTGCTCTCTCTGGATAGTGCCGAAAAAGGACAAAGACTAACATACACAAATCAAACACAAGCAACGTACACGGTACTTAGTCTGGAAAGCAGTAAAAACTGTGTCTTAACTCATACCTATGACAACGCCATTATACTTTATGGCCTCCTATTGGCCTTTGTTATACACTCGGGGTTGCGTCTGGGAAGCAGGTGACTCCACCACTGCCTTCCCTTTTTTCAGCATACGATGCCCTCAAATTTTTCTCCCCCTTTGGAGGGCTACTCCAATAGTCTTGAGCCATATGACCCACCTTTACACATGCATAACATATGAGAGGGCCTCTCCTAGAAGTTGCTCTAGACACCACTATAGAGGGAGCCAGTTCAGAAGTTCTCTACTTCTTCTTCCACCGTTGATACCCAGACTTTACAGGCTTAGGCACGTTAAACTCTAACTTCTTTCATGCCAAGTCATTCTTGCGTTGCACATGCTTCATATCAAGTTCAAGGGAACGGCTCGTATTGACTAAGGTAATAAAACCTCGAGTCATCGGTCCTGAGAGAAGCAACCATAATTCATCCCTCAACCCTTCATAGAACCTATTTGTCTTTTGCTCCTCGTCTGCTTACGTGGAGGCTGCATACCTTCCAACATCATGAACTCATGCAAGTAGTCGTCCATTGACCTCTCGCCTTGAGTTAACCTTTGAAATTTCTTTTCCATCGTGATCCGCTGCGCAGATGGAATATATCGTGCTAGAAAGCACCTTGAGAACTCTTCCACGGAGATCTCCACTAACAACCGACCAACAAACTAGTGTTTTTCTATTTCCTCCCACCATAGTCTGGCCTCACCATCTAGAAAGAAGGTAGCTACATTTGCTTTCTGCCACTCCACCATCTCAGTTGCCGTCAAGATTTTATGCACTCCCGCGTGCCAACCTTCGGCTTGTGTCGGGGTTCTAGTAACTACAAACATAGGAGTATTAAAACTCATTACGTGTTTCAATTGCCCTTCCATCGCATGCCTTTCGGTCACTGGCTCAACGACAATGCGTCTTACCGCCACCTGCTCCACCACGCCAACCGGTTCCTAGACCACCACAGGGGTAGGAGGTTATTGCTTCCCTCCTGGTTGCGCATTGAGTATAGCGACCACAACTTCAGCAATCAACCGTATCGTTTCAGTAGAAGGAAGAGGTATTGGAACCTCATTTGGTGCATTATTCTCCGCTGAATGTTGGGGTTCTCGTCGCCCAGTAAGACTTCTAGTCGCCTAATATCATGAAACAAACAATTAAGTAACTAAAACTTTTGACAAAAGCAATCATAGGAACATACAAGTTCCTCAAACATGTGTATTTTCATTCCTAAGTGGACATTCATGGATTCATTTAGGTTATCACGGCAACGCACTTCACACATGCTCACCACCCCTTAAAGAATTTAACCACGAATTCAGATAAGAAAGATTGAGATCAGAATCTGATACAAATTTTTAATGCACTTAGCAATCGCATAACATATGGCCGGAGCCCGACGCCATATACCACGGACATGTAAAAGGATTACTTATTATTTCCAAATCCAAGTTCAACTATGAACGCATCCTAACTCAGAGAATTCTAGCGGAAGAAGTTTAAGTTATGAACCCAACACATGGAATTTCCACTAAGCACCCACAAAGGAATGATATATATATATATGAATATACAACACATGTTTCGGCCTTTCAGCCTTACAACTATTTTATTTACAACAAGTGGTTTCGTACATCGGCACGCAGGCTGACCACACATGAAAAAAATAAATAGTTCCCCTTTGGGCCTTCGAGGGCAAGCCAATCACAGTACAAGGGCTTCAGCCCGCTACTTCCCACTTGGCTCTCTAGCGCCTGCACAAAACGGCTTACACAAATTTGGCTAACATTGCAACGCTCAGCATTTTGCTGACCAATTTATAACGACCCCAGCCCTTACCCGGGAGGCGGTTCTCCTTCCCTGCAAATAGCAGCACATATTTATCGTGGCTACAACAAAGTTCTTTCAAGCAGCAATCACCACAGACGTCGGCTCAACTGCCACATGCTCCGTGCACTCAGGGCACATTTTCAGTGTACCGAACTTCCCGTTAACCACCAACGTTCAGAGGTCCATGACTTAACGATTAACTTTGTCATTCAGAGATACTTAACTTGACGACCATGTCGTTTAGAGGTACTTAACTTAACGACTGACTGTCCATTCAGAGGTATTAAACTTGACGACCCTGTCGTTCAGAGGTACTTTACTTGACATCACGGTAGTTGGCCTCCACGGCTCAACCCAATCACAAGACACACGACTTTGCATTATTTCAGGTTGGCACCCACCATTGCAGGGCTCTCAAAGATCTCAGCTTCTCATACATTTGCCCCCAGGTCTCTTAGAGACAGCCTCACAGAATTTTAGCTCACCGGGAGCTATCGCCTGGCGACACTCGCTATTGCCCGGCATTATCAACAGTTCTCCAAACTGTGATCTTTCTTGGGTATTTTCAGGGAGTTGAACTCCAGTACTTCATGTTACTCTCATTTCACAAGTACAACCCACAAACACCATACAACTACACGTTTATACTCGAAGTCTTCTACGACATGCAAATACAACATCACCCATCCAGACCAACCTGTCGGGATGGGCTTCACACAACATGCCTATTCCGAACTCTACATTTCCAGATCTATATGAATTATTAAACGGGGATCATACCGATCTACCCATCAGAAACAACCTTTTCTTCACCTTTTAGTGAGGGGTTCCATGCACATATGTATATTTAGAACTTCCCTTGTCCAAAGAGAAAATCGTAACCCTTGTCATTTTCTTCAGAGCCATGGTGAAGCTTTTTTATGTGGATGGAATGGAGAAGGTCTCTATCATCTTCACGAATCTAGCCTCGGATCTATCTTCCGATTATCAAATATCCTCCAACACTCTCACAAAGATCATCCTAGCACTTCCTTAACTCCTTCCAAGAGCACAAAAGGAAATGAAGAGAGAGAGAGAGATAGAGAGAGAGAGAGATGAGAAGAGAATCACTTCTCATTCTACCACACCTCTGCATAAATGGATTCGAGCTCAATCCAAGCTACATGCTTAATCCATCAAGAGAAACGAGTGGATACAAACTCAGCTGAAAAGTCAAAGTTGTCGTTATCGCCGCGCGATATCGATGTCGCCCGGCGACATCGACTTCAACCACTTGACTCCGATCAACCATGACTCTTTGGCCGCTTAACAACCAACTGACATGTGTCCATGCCACATGGCACTATTGCCTGGTGAAATCCACTATCTCCACGCGACATCAAGCCAATAGGCTACTTAACGCTCTCAGGCGTTGAGTGTATTATGCTCACTCAATGCTTCGAGGCATCGAGTGCATTGAGCTCGCTCAATGCTTTCAGGTGATGAGACCTATCGCTATCTCTAACTCATTTAACCACTTAAAAAGGACCAAGGTAGCTAAGAATCAACTTTTTCAAGCGCCGAATCCTGGATATGCCTTTGAATGGCTTGAACTTCAAATATACCCACTCGCTAACCGCAAACTCTACGTTTCTGTGCTTGACATTGTAGTATTTTGCCTGCCTTGATACTCCTTTGAATGGTAACAGTAAAGTTCATTCAAGCACCATTCACCACAGACGTCGGCTCAATGGCCACACGCCCGGTGCACTAAGGGGACATTTTCGGTATACCGGACTTCCAGTGTACCACTACCATTTGGTGGTCCATGACTTAACGGTTAACTTTGTCATTCAGAGGTACTTAACTTGATGACCATATCATTTAGAGGTACTTAACTTAACAATCGACTGTCCATTCAGATGTACTTAACTTGACGATCCTGTCGTTCAAAGGTACTTAACTTAACAGCACAGTTGTTGGCCTCCACCGTTCAACCCAATCATAAGCAACATGAATTTGCACCATTTCAGGCTGGCGCCCACAATTGCTGGGCTCTCAAAGCTCTCAGCTTCTCATACAGTGGCCCCTAGGTCTCTTAGAGACAGGCCTCACAGAATTTTAGCTCACTAGGAGCTCTTTCCTGGCGACATTCACTATCGCCCGACGACATCAACAGTTCTCCAAACTGTGATCTTTCCTGGGTATTTTCCAAGAGCTGAACTCCAGTACTTCCTGCTACTCTCATTTCACAGGTACAACCCATAGACTCTGTATAACTACATGTTTATACTCGGAGTCTTCTCCAGTATGCAAATACAACATCACCAATATAGACCAATTGGTCCGGATGGGATTCACATAACATGCCTATTCCGTACTCAACATTTCCAGATCTATATGCAATATTAAATGGGGATCATACCGATCTATCCATCGGAAACCACCTTTTCTTCACCTTTTGGTGAGGGGTTCTGTTGCGCGCTAGGGTTTGAAGAAAATAAACGCAACCGAACTAGCAACCCGATGAGGCAAGTATACCTATCGAATTGTAGCAAGGGGACACAAGTGCCGTATTGAAATCCGGGAACTGTTGGCTAAGCTTACTCACACGAACGCTATTATCTTATCGAAGGAAAAAACTAGGGTTTTAGAAAATCTAAGTGCAAGGGAGAAAGTAAAGTTATACTAGAAAGAGAAACACTGCAATTAAGTAAAGCTGTTAAGCAAACAACTAAGCTAGAAAGGAAATTACTGCAGTTAATTAAAGAGCACAATATATGAGATTACTACAAAAGGTAGAACAATATGAAATGGAAATGCACCCGATCAAGATTCACCTCGGCTAAAGACGATTAAGAAAATGCGATAAAAATCTAAACTTAATAGGATAAGGGTCCTTGACCGTGGAGGTTCCTAAAGCTTGAACACGCTTCTCTCGAAGTCGTGCCCAACTGAGTTTAGGAAGGTCCGACCGACTTTCGTCTAAATCGGAGGCCTAAAACTCGCTTTACGCGGTGAACCCCACTATTGGATTTTACTCCAATCCGGGAGATTTGGACGTCTGCCTCTCTCGAGGGGTGCGTACAACTCCCTTTACTCTTGAATGCTCACTTCATTCTTTCGGCCTCTCGGCTAGCCCAGAATGAAAGCAAAGGCGGAGAGTATATATCGAAAATATACCCCCAACCCGTGATTAATCAAGAGTAATTCAAGGCCCTAACCTAAAAAGAAAAGATTAATTAAAACATCATAACATAATCGCTCTAACCTCGGATCATCAAGATCGAGTACAAGGAGGATTACTTAATCATAATGGAGTGGAGGGGGGGGGGGGAGATGAGTAGAAAAACATAAGAAGAACACAAGCTAAGGGAAGAACAATTTTATTAATGAAAAAGGGCAAGTTACACTAATGAAAATAAAGTTACAAGTGCATGAAAATAAAACCCTATTCTAGCCCTACATTAAGCACTAAGCAAGAAGAAAATTACAATGAAAAGCTAAGACAAACTACAATTAAACTAGGGTTAAACAAAAGTAAAAAGAGAGGGGGAGAGAGAGAGAGAGAAAGCATGAAAAAGGATCAAGAAACAAAGGGGCAGCACCTCCCCCACTCAACCAAAACTTGCTGAAATGGGGAGGAGGGGGGCTCAATTTATAGAAAATTTCTCGGGTTGGTCACGCCCTCTGACACGCCCTAGGGGGGGGGGCGTGTCAGGGGGCGTGACAGGTACGGATTTGACCTCGGGCTCTGGATTCTGGCAGGAGGGATGATTGCTTCGGTACGTTGGTGGTCACGCCCTAGGTCACGCCCGTGACAGGGGGGCGTGACAGGCATGTCATGTCCAAATCATTGGTCGGAAATCCGTCAGTCACCGAAAAAGGAGGGTGTCACGCCCATGTCACGGGCGTGACATGGGGCGTGACAGTACTATTTGCGTGCTGAGGCGGAAGGGCATTTAATGCGGCGGCAGCTTTGCGGCAGAGGGCGACATGCCCCCGATCACGCCTGGTGACACGCCCAGGGAGGGCGTGTCAGGGGGCGTGTCAGCAGTTTTTGACCGTTTTCTGTCCCCTCCAGCAGGTGTCCTCGGGATCGGGTGACACGCCCTAGGTCACGCCCAGGGAGGGCGTGACAGGGGGGCGTGACAAGTCATTTTGGCAATTTTTCTGGAAACCTGCAAAAAGACAGGAAAAAGTTAGTGGCAATAAAATTTACATAAAAAGGATAAAAATAAACTAATAATAGACATAATTTGTACAATATAAAATATAAAATACGATAATAGTTTAGGCTACAAAACGTATTATCAAATTCCCCCAAGCTTAAGCTTTGCTTGTCCCCAAGGAAAAATATAAAAACTAGAAATTTATAAAAAGGACTAATCAAAAAGTTCTAATTATGCCTACACAAGTACTATGCAAAATTCTTAGTAGGGAAAAGGTGAAATGTAAGTCTAAAACAATTATTTAGGTATGGTAAAACTTTTATTAACTTTACTTAATAAAAACAAATCATCCAAAATTTTAACGAGATTTTTTTAAATGGACTTAAGCAAAGCAACGAGATGAAAAACACGCATTGAGTTGTTACTGGATCCAAGCAACGCATTATAATTATATCAATTTAATTATCAAAAATCTAGGTTTAAATCTAAAACTAAAACTGATTTACTGTTTTTCTTTTCTTAGTTGTTAAATAAAAATCAAAAAGCGTGAATCAAAAGGACTTAAATAGGACAGAAACGTTTGGTTTAGGAAAATGATTAGGAGTGGAATTCAAAGATAAACGTGAAGGTTTAAAAGCACACTAAACCAAAGCAAAGAGTTTCAAAAACTTTCATAAAAATATATACACATTTTTTTTCTTTTTCTTTTTCTTTTCATTTTTTTCTTTTTCTTCTTTTTTTTTTCAAAACAAAGGCCATAAATATTTTTATTTTCCTTTTTGAGTTGGCCAAACAAAAATAAACATCACTTTCGAACATACTTTTTTTCGAAAACCTTTCTCCCATAAAAATCACAAAATACCCTATCAAAATCGTCAAAATAAATTATGAAACTCAAACAGGCTAGTGTGATTCGATAGGTTGGAATTTTTGGCTTTGGTGAAACTGAAATGAAGGGAGGAGCTATCAAATGAAATCGGAAAAAGGCTCAAAAACGGCTAACTAGTGGTAAAAGTTTTTAGGTTGGCAGGAAGGCTGAAACGAAACAAAAACGGCCTAAATCATTTTCACGCTTTTGAATTTATTTAAAACAAAGGTTTGAAAATTTTTCAAAAAGCGAGTCCTAGATAATAAAGGAAGATTGATGAAATTAACTTGAAAATAGAAATAATAGGTGACTTGGATCGTTCACATCTACTACGTTATTCAAAAGTTGACTTTACCAAAATTATTCAAAACAAAAAAGAAAATAGTGGATGATGAATTTTTGAGAAAGTAAAAGAAATAAAAAACAAAAAACCATAATAGAAATGCGAGTTTTAGAAAAATATTTCACCTTAACATGCTACCGCGAATTAGAAACACAGCATGTCCAATATTTTACTTGTGACACATAATTAAAAAGAACGATTAGAAATATTATAATTAACTAAGTTGTTTATAGAAAATTTTGAGTGAAACAAAAACAAAAACTAGGGGTACTATTGAAATACCAAAATGTCTAAACTATTCAAAAACACATATATATTTTTTTTTAATTTTGAGAAATATTCTCTTTTTTTGGAATTTTAGAAAAAATTTTTTTTCTCTTTTTTTTTAATTTTAAGATATTCATTTTTTTTATTTTGGAAATATTTAAAATATATATAAAAAGAAAATTATTTACACTAAGCAAAAATGAAGGAGGAAATCCTCCCCCAAGCTTAAAACAGACATTGTCCTCAATGGCTAAAGAAGGGGATTGGAGAAGGAGAGAAAAATAAAGTACAGAATTGAAAGACAGAATTGAAATATAGGTACTTCCCCGGATTTATTTGCTGCGAAAGCTGAGTGATGCCGCTCCCCGAATGTCTTCTTTGGACTTTGTGATGGATTCAACAATGTTGGAGCAGGCGATCGCAGAAGCTTCAGCTTGTCGGAGCCGTCCGAGGCAAAAATTGTAAAATAAAGAAAACAGAAAAAGATAACTTGGGTTGCCTCCCAAGAGCGCCCTTTGGTTAAAGCGTCGTTGAGTTCGACGCATCAAAAAAAATAATATTGTCCCAAAATATTGTTGTCCCGAAATAAAATTGTTTTTAACAAAAAATTAAAAAGTTCAAAGTTAGAGTTCGTGAAGCAGAAACTTAATAATGTTTGGACTGACATCATCATCACCAGAAGAGTAGAGTTTAAGACGCTGACCATTCACTTTGAAATTACCCTTATCAGAGTGAGAAATTAAAACAGTTCCATAAGGAAATACTTCTAAAACAGAAAACGGGCCAGACCAGCGAGATTTTAATTTGCCCGGAAATAAACGTAAACGAGAATTATATAAAAGGACTTGGTCGCCCGGCTTAAAGTTTTTAGGGTGCCTTAAGTGTTTATCGTGTAAACGCTTCGTCCGCTCTTTATAAAGTTTATTATTTTCATAAGCATAAGAGCGCCACTCGTCGAGTTCATTTAGTTGAAATTTTCGAAGGTCACCGACTGAGTGGGGATCGAAGTTTAAAAATTTTAAGGCCCAGAAGGCGCGGTGTTCTAACTCTACGGGCAGATGGCACGATTTTCCATAGACCAGCCGATACGGCGTACATCCGAGGGCGGTTTTGTACGTTGTTCGGTAGGCCCATAAGGCATCGTCAAGTTTGGTTGACCAGTCTTTTCTAGAAGTTGAAACAGTCTTTTCTAATATTCTTTTTATTTCTCTATTAACTACTTCGACTTGACCGTTAGTTTGGGGGTGGTAGGCAGTGGACAGTTTATGCGTAACGCCGTATTTAGTAAGGATTTTTGAAAATTGCGCGTTACAGAAATGGGAACCCCTATCGCTAACGATTGCGCGAGGCGTACCGAATCTAGAAAATAATTTTTTTAAAAACGTGACTACAACTCGGGAGTCGTTCGTAGGAAGAGCTTGGGCCTCAGCCCATCGTGAAACATAATCAACAGCAACTAAAATATATTTGTTTCCGAAGCTAGAAGGAAGGGGGCCAACAAAATCAATTCCCCAGAGGTCGAAAATTTCGCACTCTAAGAAATAATTTTGCGGCATTTCATTTTTATTAGAAATATTGCCCGACCGTTGGCAACTATCACACCTGCTCACAAAGGCTTGCGCGTCTTTAAACAGGCTAGGCCAGTAAAAACCCGCGCAAAGCACCTTGTGAGCGGTGCGAGCAGCTTGATAGTGCCCACCTGTCGGACCTTCATACAAATGTTTAAGAATATCAATTCCTTCATCAAAAGAAACACATCTCCTTATCACTTGATCCGCACAAATTTTGAAAAGATGCGGGTCTTCCCAGAAGTAGTTCTTCAGCTCAGAAAAGAATTTCTTCTTTTGCTGAGAGGAGAACTCTTTTGGGAGCACCCGGGCCACTAGATAGTTGGCGATGTGCGCGAACCAAGGAGAAGTAGATGTATTAACTAAAAGCAGCTTCTCATCAGGAAAATAGTCATTAAAAGCTTTTTCATTTAATTTTTCTATAAAGGGGTTATCTAATCTTGATAAATGGTCGGCGGCCAAGTTCTCGGCTCCTCGCTTATCACGGATCTCTAAGTCAAACTCCTGGAGGAGTAAGACCCAGCGAATCAAGCGAGGCTTGACATCCGTTTTGGCAAGAAGGTACTTGAGGGCCGAGTGGTCCGTAAAAACAATGATTTTTGAAAGAGTAATGTAAGGGCGGAATTTATCAAATGCAAATACTACAGCTAAGAGCTCCTTCTCGGTTGTGGTGTAATTTTCTTGTGCAGATGTGAGGGTTTTACTAGCGTAATAGATGGGGTGGAAGTTCTTAGATATGCATTGACCTAATACGGCCCCCACCGCAAAACTACTCGCATCGCACATAATCTCGAAAGGAAGGTCCCACACCGGAGCTATCATAATTGGCACGTTAATTAACTTTTCTTTAATTAATTCAAAGGCAGAAATACAAGAGTCATCAAAAATGAATGGAGCGTCTTTTTCTAAGAGATGGGTGAGGGGCTTAGTGATCTTGGAGAAGTCCTTTATAAAACGACGATAAAAACCAGTGTGGCCTAGGAAACTTCTTATAGCTTTTATGTTTGTAGGCGGCGACAACTTCTCAATAACTTCTATCTTGGCAACATCTACCTCAATACCTTTAGCAGAAATTTTATGACCCAAAACTAACCCTTCCCTCACCATAAAATGGCATTTTTCCCAATTTAGGGCAAGGTTAGTTTCTTCGAATCGTTCTAAGACTTTTTCGAGGTTTTCTAAACATCTATCGAAGGTATCGCCGAACACGGAGAAATCGTCCATGAATACCTCCATAATGCTTTCTACGTACTTGTCAAATATTGCGAGCATACATCGTTGGAATGTAGCCGGCGCATTGCATAATCCAAATGACATTCTTCGGTATGCGAAGGTGCCGAAGGGACAAGTAAACGTAGTTTTCTCTTGGTCCTCGGGAGAGATGGGTATTTGAAGTACCCCGAGAGGCCATCGAGAAAACAATAAAAGCTATGGCCGGAGAGACGTTCTAAAATCTGGTCGATAAACGGTAGAGGAAAGTGGTCCTTACGGGTGGCGTCATTTAACTTACGGTAATCTATGCACATACGCCAACCCGTCACCGTCCGTGTCGGGATTAATTTATTATTCTCATTACTAACTACGGTTATCTCTCCCTTCTTTGGAACTACCTGAACGGGGCTAACCCACTTACTGTTCGATATAGGGTAGATAATTCCTGCGTCTAATAGTTTCAAAACCTCGCCCTTAACTACTTCTTTCATATTCGGGTTTATACGGCGCTGAGGTTGGATAGAGTTACGCGAATTATCTTCCATTAAAATTTTATGTGTACAGAAAGATGGGCTTATGCCCTTGATATCAGAAATTTGCCAAGCAATAGTCCGACGATGCTTACGTAGAACTAGAAGAAGTTTATCATTCTGCGTATCCGTGAGGTACGCCGAAACGATAACTGGTAACTTGGAGTCTTTTTCTAGGAAAGCATACTTAAGGTGTTCGGGAAGTTCTTTAAGTTCTAGGGTAGGGGGTTCTTCATAAGAGGATTTTGAGATTCTTTCTTTTTCAAAAATAATATCTTCATAAACTTTTTTTATAAGGAACGTAATAAGGGGTGGGGCTAGCAGCCAAGACGGCTTCTTGTACAGATTCAGTGGGAAGAAAAGAGGAAGAACAAAAATCAGAAAACTCTTTTTCAAACTCAGAAAGACAACAAGAAGATTCATCACTTCCTTGTAGTGATTTCGTTGTAAGAGAAGAGGAGAAAAAAGTAGAAAATTCTTTTTCAAAGTCGGAGAGGCAGTAGGAAGAATCATCCCTCACGGCGTCTACGAAAAAATATGAGTCATCGTTCGCTAAAGTGTTCTTCATCGAAGGGGTGATAGAAAATGTGACTTCGTCGCCGCCTACTCGAAGAAAGAGCTTACCATTGCTTACGCCAATGATGGCTCGGGAGGTGGTAAGGAAGGGTCGGCCAAGGATCAGGGGAACCTCGACGTCTTCTTCGATGTCCAAAATGACAAAGTCCACCGGGAAGATGAACTTGTCGACTTTCACTAGAACGTCCTCCACTATTCCTAACGGGTACTTGACGGATCTATCGGCTAGCTGGATACTCATACGCGTGGGGTTAAGGCTACCAATCCCTAACTTTTTGAACAACGAAAAGGGCATCAGGTTTATACTTGCGCCTAAGTCGGCTAACGCATGTTTAACAAAGAGATCACCGAAGACACATGGGATAGAGAAACTACCCGGGTCACTGATTTTCTTTGGCAAACCGTTTGTTAAAACGGCGGAGCACTCGGCGTTTAGCGTAACGTGCGAAAGATTCTCTAACTTCTTCTTGTTTGTGAGGAGGTCTTTAAGATATTTGGCGTATTTCGGCATCTGCGAAATAGCCTCGTGGAAGGGAAGATTAATGTGGATTTGTTTGAAGATTTCTAAGAAGCGGGAGTACTGATCATCTTGACGTTGTCTATTAAGTTCAGAGGGGTATGGAGGAGTTGAATTATTTTTGAAGATGGGTGGTGGAGTGAGATTATTTTCTAAAGCGGGGGTGATTACTTCTTCAGTAGAGGGTGGAAGCGGAGCGGAGCTTTGATTTTTAAAAGCGGAAGCGGAGCTTTGATTTTTAAAAGCAGGAGCGGAGCTTGCCTCGGGCTCTTCACTTACCATACCGGAGACTTGCTTCCCACTCCGAAGAGTTATAGCTTTCGCTTGCTCTCTCGGGTTGGGTTCGGTATTGGAAGGAAGAGACCCTGCGGGTCGCTCAGAAATTATTTTCGCGAGCTGTCCTACCTGATTTTCTAGACTTTTTACGCTTCCGGTTAACGTTCTTATAGTGGCGTCATTTATGGTGATATATTTAGAAAGTAATTCCTCCAAGCTTGGAGGTTTTGGGTAATTTTGAAGAGGTGGTGGTGGTGGTGCAGAAAAATCATTTTGCGGGTGTGGGCGCATCGCATTCGATGGATTACTCCATGAAAAGTTCGGGTGATTTCTTAAAGCGGGGTTATAATTATTCGGAAAATTAAAACAGGCGGATGAAAATTCGCAGCAGAAAAATTATTAAAAGCAGTTCTAGGCATATTATTAACATAATCTAAATGTTCTGGAGTAGGGGTTGCAGATTCCCATACCTGAGGGGCGGAGGCAGCAGTCATCCCCGTTATCTTTTTGCTTAGGATTTCTACTTGCAGAGCGAGCTGGGAGACGTTGTCCACTTCATAGATACCTGCAGGCTTGTTCGCGCGGGACCTAGGCACATTCCACTGATAAGTGTTCATGGCCATGTCCTCAAAAAGCTCAAGAGCGGCTTCCGGGGTCTTATGATTTAAAGTACCGCCAGAAGCTGCGTCTATCATTTTCTTCGTGCTTTGATTTAGCCCGTTATAAAACGTCTGCACTTGTAACAATACAGGCAGCGCGTGATGTGGGCATCGTCTTAATAATTCTTTAAATCTCTCCCAGGTTTCGTATAGGGTTTCAGAGTCTATTTGTCCGAAGGCAGAGATGTCGTTCCTAAGTTTTGCAGTTTTAGCTGGAGGAAAATACTTCGCCAAAAATTTTTCAGTTAATTCATTCCAAGTGGTTATGCTATTTTTCGGAAGTGTGTTAAGCCACTGCTTAGCTTTAGTTCTTAGAGAGAAGGGGAAGAGTCTTAGCCTGATCGCATCATTTGTGACACCATTTATCTTGAAGGTGTCACAAATTTCAAGAAAGCTAGCTATATGTGCATTCGGATCTTCATCTTGAAGTCCGTCAAATTACACATATTGCTGCACCATTTGAATTATGCTAGGCTTAGTTCAAAGTTATTATTTGCTATAGTAGGACGGAATATACTCGATTCTGTTCCCTCGAGGTTCGGTCGTGCATAATAGGACATAGTCCTTTGCATGGCCTCATCTACGTTGGGTTCTTCCATTCTTAAAGTATTAAATGACTCGGAGTCCTCAACCGGCACTTGGATAGTAGGACCTTGAAATCGCAATCTTCTCCGAAGTGTACGCTCAATTTCGTGGTCCAAGTCCAAAATAACCGACGGACTCCCGCGGGTCATGCACTAAAAGAACAGAAAAGAAGAAGAGAAAGAGAAAAAGGATAAACTAGAAAGAAAAACTAGATTTAGAAAATTAAATTAAAATTTTTTTTTGAAAGAGATTTTTTTATAGATTAACTCCCGAACTTCCCAAGGACTACCCCGTGAAGGGTTCGCAAGGTACTAGACAAGACAGTGGCGCTTAAAGCACTTTGCCCTTTTCGAGAGAATTAGGTGGCGTAGAAAAATTGTGAGGTTGGTTTCTATTAAGAGCGGTGATAAATTTTTTTGATTTTTAAAATTTTTAAAGAAAGAGGATGAGAAAGAGAAGAGATAAAATTAATAGGTTCGTGTTTTCAAAATATCAACGGAAGTTGGGTCCCCGGCAACGGCGCCAAAAACTTGTTGCGCGCTAGGGTTCGAAGAAAATAAACGCAACCGAACTAGCAACCCGATGAGGCAAGTATACCTATCGAATTGTAGCAAGGGGACACAAGTGTCGTATTGAAATCCGGGAACTGTTGGCTAAGCTTACTCACACGAACGCTATTATCTTATCGACGAAAAAAACTAGGGTTTTAGAAAATCTAAGTGCAAGGGAGAAAGTAAAGTTATACTAGAAAGAGAAACACAGCAATTAAGTAAAGCTGTTAAGCAAACAACTAAGCTAGAAAGGAAATTACTGCAGTTAATTAAAGAGCACAATATATGAGATTACTACAAAAGGTAGAACAATATGAAATGGAAATGCACCCGATCAAGATTCACCTCGGCTAAAGACGATTAAGAAAATGCGATAAAAATCGAAACTTAATAGGATAAGGGTCCTTGACCGTGGAGGTTCCTAAAGCTTGAACACGCTTCTCTCGAAGTCGTGCCCAACTGAGTTTAGGAAGGTCCGACCGACTTTCATCTAAATCGGAGGCCTAAAACTCGCTTTACGCGGTGAACCCCACTATTGGATTTTACTCCAATCCGGGAGATTTGGACGTCTGCCTCTCTCGAGGGGTGCGTACAACTCCTTTTACTCTTGAATGCTCACTTCATTATTTCGGACTCTCGGCTAGCCCAGAATGAAAGCAAAGGCGGAGAGTATATATCGAAAATATACCCCCAACCCATGATTAATCAAGAGTAATTCAAGGCCCTAACCTAAAAAGAAAAGATTAATTAAAACATCATAACATAATCGCTCTAACCTCGGATCATCAAGATCGAGTACAAGGAGGATTAGTTAATCATAATGGAGTGGAGGGGGGAGATGAGTAGAAAAACATAAGAAGAACACAAGCTAAGGGAAGAACAATTTTATTAATGAAAGAGGGCAAGTTACACTAATGAAAATAAAGTTACAAGTGCATGAAAATAAAACCCTATTCTAGCCCTACATTAAGCACTAAGCAAGAAGAAAATTATAATGAAAAGCTAAGACAAACTACAATTAAACTAGGGTTAAACAAAAAGTACAAAGAGAGGGGGAGAGAGAGAGAGAGAAAGCATGAAAAAGGATCAAGAAACAAAGGGGCAGCACCTCCCCCACTCAACCAAAACTTGCTGAAATGGGGAGGAGGGGGGCTCAATTTATAGAAAATTTCTCGGGTTGGTCACGCCCTCTGACATGCCCTAGGGGGGGCGTGTCAGGGGGCGTGACAGGTACGGATTTGACCTCGGGCTCTGGATTCTGGCGGGAGGGATGATTGCTTCGGTACGTCGGTGGTCACGCCCTAGGTCACGCCCGTGACAGGGGGGCGTGACAGGCATGTCATGTCCAAATCATTGGTCGGAAATCCGTCAGTCACCGAAAAAGGAGGGTGTCACGCCCATGTCACGGGGGTGACATGGGGCGTGACAGTACTATTTGCGTGCTGAGGCGGAAGGGCATTTAATGCGGCGGCAGCTTTGCGGCAGAGGGCGACACGCCCCCGATCACGCCTGGTGACACGCCCAGGGAGGGCGTGTCAGGGGGCGTGTCAGCGGTTTTTGACCGTTTTCTGTCCCCTCCAGCAGGTGTCCTCGGGATCGGGTGACACGCCCTAGGTCACGCCCAGGGAGGGCGTGACAGGGGGGCGTGACAAGTCATTTTGGCAATTTTTCTGGAAACCTACAAAAAGACAGGAAAAAGTTAGTGGCAATAAAATTTACATAAAAAGGATAAAAATAAACTAATAATAGACATAATTTGTACAATATAAAATATAAAATACGATAATAGTTTAGGCTACAAAACATATTATCAGGTTCCATGCACATATGCATATTGAGGACTTCACTTGTCCAAGGATAAAATCATTACCCTTGTCGTTTTCTTCAGATCCATGGTGAAGCTTTTCTATGTGGATGGAAAAGAGTATGTCGCTCTCCTCTTCGCAAATCTAGCCTCAGATCTAGCTTCTGATTACCGAATCTCCTCCATCACTCTCACAAATATCAGCCTAGGACTTCCTTAACTCCTTCCAAGAACACAAAAGGAAATGAAGAGAGGGAGATGAGAAGAGAATGACTTCTCATTCTACCACACTTCTGCATAAATGGCTTCGGGATCAATCCCAGCTGCAGGCTTAATCCATCAAGATAAATGAGTGGCTGCAAAATCAGCTGAAAGTCAAAGTAGTCGTTATCGCCGCACGATATCGATGTCGCCCGACAACATCGACTTTAGCTGCTTGACTCCGGTCAACCACGACTCTTTGGCTGCTTAACAGCTATCTGACACGTGTCCACATTACGTGGCACTATCGCCTAGCGATATCCACTATCACAACAGAACATCAAGCAAATAACCCACACAATGCTCTCAGGTGTTGTGTGTATTCCGCTTACTCCACACTTCGAGGCGTCGAGTGCGTTGAGCTCACTCAATGCTTTCAAGCATTGAGACCTATCGCTATAGCCCCGGCAATACCCACTATCGCCCGGCATTAACGACCAACAGTTCTACTATCAAATTTAGGGTGTTACAGGAACATGCCCCTCCAAAGTCAGGCCCATGCCCTTTCAGCCAAGCCCATGCCTTTACCATGTCAAAAATCCATTTCGCTGGAATTTCACTACCGCCGACGGTAGTGAGCTACCGTCGATGGTAGCTCTGCCAACATGCCGTCTGGTTGATTTTGGGGTCAATTCCACCGTCCGCCTTCACACCTATTCTAGAAACCACTCGTGGTAGTTAGCTACCGCCCGCGGTAGCTCCTAGACCTATAAATATAGCTCATTTCCTCTCTTTTCAAACAAAATCCTTCCTTAGTTCATTTTAGCATATGAGATAGTTGTTTGGGAGTTTCTTTTAGAGTGTTTTAACTTAATGTTTTTTGTGGTTCTATTGTTCTTGTAATTTGACTTTTTAATCTTTTACTTCTTCCTTTAGAACTCTTACTATTTCCATGCACTTTTTAATTGTTGTTTCTTTATGCACTTTTTTGTAATTTCTCTTTAATAAGAAATAAATTAGTTTGCTTTACCTTTTTTCTCATCTCTCTCTTATTATGCCTTCTCTTAACATGATTTTCATTTCCTCCATAATTATGAGTAACTAAACTTTGTTTAGTGCTTGATTGAGATGATCCAAGGAATGAAATGATCTCCTTATATTAATCAACATTTTCTCTTTCTCTTTTAACTATTGTTTAGGATAAATCTTTGATTAATATTTAGAGAGATCATATAATCGATATATGATTTTATCTTTTTTTCGTATTCTAGTAGCCGAAAGGATCATGCGTACAAATGGATTACTCATGGTTAAAGGGAGTTGAATGTAATTCTTGATAGAAGACGACGTAAATTTCCGGGATTGGAGTCAAATCCAATAGAGGGGTTCACCACATAAAGCAAGTTTTAGGGGTTTCAATTATAGAACAAAAGTTCGGTTGATCAACCTAAACGCAGTTGGGCGTAGCCTTAAAAGAGGTTCGTTCATATTTTTGGAACCTCCATGGCCCAAGCATTTTCGTTAAAGAGAATTAGAGCTTTATCTATTTTTGGCCATTTTCATTCCAAGGAGGTTCAAGATCAAGTATTAGCCCTTTTAATTATAGTTCAATCTTCCTCTTTTATATCATAACCTTTCTCTTATTTGCAAACCAACTCAATACATCAAATTGATAAAATAATGTAAATATTTTTGAAGTAGAAGTAATCTAAGTGTCTTGGTTCTAATATGACCTTGATATTATATCCAATACTGTAATCGATAAGGTATACTTACCTTGATCAAATGTAGATTCGGAGAACATCATCTTCATCATAATCTTCTTTATTTCATAAAACACCTCCGGGATTTTCTCCATCATAAGCAGTATCCTAACGAATTTTGAGTGCATACTCAGGAGTGTGATTCATTAATGTCCCTCCCGCAGCATCATCGATCATAGCTCGGTAGTTAGGCTCAATAAAAAAAGTAAAATTTCTCGACCAAGTTCCACAGTTGGAACTTGTGTTGAGGGCACTTCCACATGAGGTGTATAAACCTCCCTCACGCCTCGATAAGGGTCTCTTGATCATATTGGTGGAAGGTGGCGATCTCTCACCATTAATTGACGATTCTATCCACAGGGTGGAATTTTGTCAGGAATTTGGATGACACCACATCCCAAGTGACAACGGCTCCTTGCGGAATGGTGTGGATCCATGCTTTAGCTTTGTATCAAAGAGAGAAGGGAAAAAACCTTAATTTCACGGTATCATCTGGGATACCGACATATTAGAATTTCAACCGAATTTCGGAGAACTAAGACAAGTGAAGTTGTGGGTATTCACTTGCCATCCCTGATAATTGAGCATTGTTGTAGATGATGTTTAAGATAGCCTGCTTGATTTTGAATTGATTATTAGTAATAGCCAGGCCAAACTAAGGGTACACACTCCCAAAAGTAGGAGTGGTGTAATCACACATTGTCCAAGGCTTTGCCGGACCACATCATGCTCATTAGAAGCTTGACCGACCTAGGGAACATCCTATCCCCCATGATCAATCCTATTAATTCTTATCCCATTCATATCAACAACAGCATGGCAGTGCGCACGCAGCATCCGCTTAATCTTAAGATCAAATTTAACAATCTCAGCAATTCCACGCCCTGCTTACCCTTACAACAAACAAACAAACAGAATTAAAAACAATAGCCCTTATAATAATTTCCTAAATAAAAGATTCACACAACGCTAGCGGTCCCATGAAACAATGCCAAAAACTTGATGCACGTTCAGCAAGTTAACATGTCGATCAAGTAATATAAAATATAGGAGTAACTACACAAGTATCGATATATCAAGGAACACAGGTTGGGGTGCGAGATTCAATTCATTAGGAAATTAATTATAAGGGTTAAAAGAAAATAAGGCAAGGATTTTGTTTGAGCAAAGAAAATGAAAAACTAAATTACTAGTGTAGGTCGCCTTCACTACTTCGTAAGGTGGCTAGAAGAGAAGGATTCTGGAGGGAATTGCTCGTTTAGTCGGAATGAGTGTCATAAGAACCTCTTCGCGACGCATTCCACTAGAAATTGCTAGTGCGATGCTCACACGATGGAGTGGGTGACAAGATGAGATGGGGGCACTCCTAGCCAGCATATATCGCACAATAATCACATTGACATGAAATATTGCATTAAAGAGAAATTAGGGTTTACACAACCATTCACAAACAACCAAATATTTTAAGAGAAGTAAACTACAAATAGAGAGGAGGAATGATTACAATAGAAGCACGAAGTCTCATCCAAGTTTCACTATCAAAATCGAGGGGTTTCAAGCCTCGTCCGAGCTTGGACTTTAACTACCATTCAGGGTCCAGAAGAGATGTCACCTTCTTCCACTATACCCATCTTCTTCGTCAATAAATTTTGATCATGACTTTCCCCAGATAACTCTCCGAGTGCAGCTAAAAATCCCTAGAAACGTAGCTTGGAAGCTTGCAGATGATGGAGGAGGTCGAGAGAAAACTCTAACATGAGTTTTGAGAATAAAGTGTGGTCGGAGCTTCTTGAGATGACGTTCGAAGGTGGAGTGGCGGAATGGTGCGAGCTGGAACCCATGGGCACGAAATGATCATTCTCTTAAAATGAGCAGAGTACTACAGCTTAAATAGTAAACAGTCAGAAAAATGGTCATGTATGGTCGAACGCACGGCTGTGCGTGAATCGTGCGTTAACAACTTCACAGAACTCCCACATCCTGATACAATAGGAGAGCATGTGTTTTTGATCCCGCACAGGCAAAATAGCCCGTGTGAGAACAAATCACATGGTTAGTAACAAATCACCGAAAATCTGGCAATCCAGGCAAATTATGTGTTTTCCTTCGCGCACGGTTAAGTCCAACCATTTGTGAAGAAAACACACGGACAATAAAAATATAAAATTTTAGACAAAACTACGAGGTCCTACGATTTGGTCACGCATGGGCAAAATAATACGTGCACGAGCAAATCGCACGACCGGGGGGCAAAGCATCAGAAAATGGAATTTTAGGTATCACACGATTGCACGGATCATGCGTGAAGAAATGTGCATGATCGTGCGATTCCTACAGTGAATACTAGTGCAGTAATGGGGATCTTCCCACCTGCACAGTAACACACAGCCTGGAGCACACCTCCAGTATACATAAAATAATAGAAATAACAAAATAAAAACAAGCTAGGGAGCACTATGTGCCTACCCCCAACAAAAGCATGTAAATGCACACCACAATGAGCCTAAGAGTGTACTATGTGTATAATTAAAAAAGAGAAATTTGGGCAATAACGACCTAAAAGTGTAGTGCACATGAGTGAAAACAAGCATAGATGAGTTTGAAAAACACTACAAATATCAAACACATCAATCAATAGACAAGATGATGAAATTCCTCTGCCTAGAGACTGATAGGATAGGGCTAAGTAAATTAATGCCCCAATATAAGAAGGGACATACATTCCGGAGTGGGGTGATACTGACAGGGGTTAATGTGGAATGTTGGAATCGAGCAAGTAGCTTTCACACAATCAAATGAAATCAAGTGAATCCTTCTCTAAAGTGGGCCAATTGATATATTTTCTCAAACATTCAGTGTAAAAACCTTGCTTCCGAGGTGTTCTCCTTATACTGCTTTGTAAATCTCCCTTAAAGTTTAATCTACCTCAGTTGGGCATAGATACTTCAAGTAAGGTCCAAATACAGAGTTGTTTATGCACGAAATGCGCCCTCAAGTTAACTGTTCAAAATCTCATGAGGGATGAGGAGAAAAAGAGGAGGGACTGCCGAGTAGCTGGTTACTAGCAGTTAGAGCAGAAAACAGAGTAAGCCGCAAGAAGAGGCAACACCACACTTCGCCCGCCGCGGCCTGAATGCCTCTCCTGCGGCGGGCTTTTCTTTAATTAAAAATCAAGCGGTTACACTTAAAGAGGAAAGAAAAGAGAAGCCGACCGGACAGCAGGCTGCAAGGCACTAGGTTTGAGACCGCATCTCTTAACAAGCATGCTTATAGACTCGAGTCAGCGTGCTTTGGGTGTGCTTCCACCCCCTATTTATAGGTTTGGGGGCCTGCCCAAACAGGCAGGGATAAAATTACCGGCTTCCCGGGGTATAGGAGAACCAGGCAGAGGTGACAGGAAGTAAGCAAAAAGAGAAGAGGGATGAGGGAAGGCCGCGGCACCTGGCGGGCTTCCTCTGGTGAGCTGAGAGGCTCGGCCTCTGGACGGGCTGATCTGAACCCACTCTGGCGGCGAACTGGCAAAGGGGCCGCACACCTTCGATGAGGTAGACCAGCTCGTTGAGAATGGCAGTTAGGGAAACAGACCGCCCGGCTTGAAAAGCCCATGCAAACTAGTCACGGATTCTGGGTTAACATAATCCCCGCACATTTCCAAATTTCAGGAAGTTTCGGAAATGTTAGACTAAGCCGGAGACCGGGACTGACATTAATGTCGTGATGTCTATATAAGGCACTGAACTCTATCATTTTTCAGAAATACTGCAAATCCACGGGTCAGTATTCGCCTCAAGCGGTCAGAATATTTCTAGTCGACAGGGCTTTCCGCAAGATGGATGTCTTGTCTTCAATGCTAGCCCGCGAGGAGAAGTCGTCTGAGAAGAGAAAGAGGAAGAGCCAAAAATCGGAAAGCTCTGACCGACAGCCTGAGGGGAAACTTGAGAAGCCGATCACGTCGGCGGCCTCTAATTCTGGAAAGAAACTGACGGAAACCGTTGTTGAACCCTCACAGGCTGCTACAAAATATAAAGAGGCTTCTAAGCCTGCTCTCCCACAAACCGGTACCTCCAAATCCTTTGATATAACTTACTCGCCATTGGGTGAACCCCTATTAAAGTTTGCTGATGCGGAGGAGAAGAGTGTCGACTCTTCCAAACCGCACGAGTTGTCCAAGATAGTCGACGTGATCGTCATTGATTAAAAAGAAATGGAGAAGCCGCGGGAGGCCGAGCGGTCTCCATCTGAGAAGAGAAAGCAGACAGAGATGATAGTCGGCCACTTAAAACGACATAGGAAAAGGAGGAGCCCCTTGAGGAAAGATTGAGGAGGAAGACGCGAAAGATGCGGGATGGGAACCGCAATGTTTCCGTAATGGCCGGAGCAGCTAGTATTCAGTATAGGTCGCGGGAGAAGGAGGTATCCGACAGTCCGCTGACTGCATCCTCCAAACTGAATGAGCCAGAGGACACGCCTGCGGCCAGCGAGACCATGAGAGACATCCTCAAGAATATGGAGACATTACAGCAGCAGGACGAGTTGTGAAATACCCCGCAGACCTCACAAGAAGACAGTCTCCTCGATGTTGAAGTTACTGGTGGGAAACCTAGCGAACCGTCTGCTGCGGTTTCTGAATGAGCCGAAAAATAGAAACTTAGAGAAAAGATGGAGGAGATGAAGAAATTAATCGCTAGGAAGCAGGTGGTGACCACACTTCCTCTCCTGCAAGTTAAACATGGAGAAGTTAAGCTTATTGTGAAATTCTACAAGTCGCGGTCACGGAAGAAGGGAGCGGACACAATTCTGAATCCTCCTGCGAGCTTCTTCCTGATCACGGCTCAACTGAAAAGTAAAGCTCAAGAGACCACACGACTATATAAAGAAAAGTTAAAGAGGATAGATTCTGAACGATTCAGGAGACCAGTGTTTAGATTTGACACTACGGCTAGTGAAGGAGAGATAACTAAGAGTCGCGGTCTCGTCCTACCGAGATCCTTTAAGATGTTGTAATTATGTGACTGAACCTGATCTCTTGTTTATCCGCTGCAGGTGTACCCGAAGTCGCGATGAGGCCGGGTGACCTGACGACCTTCTTGCCCCCGGTGCCACCGTCGCTGCCAAATATCTGTGACGAAAGATCGGCCGAATTCCAGAAGGAAGTCGCGCCCTACAGGCAAGGGTTAGTGAGCATGGAGAGGCCCTTCGGGTCAAGTAGGAAGAGTGGCGACTTGATAGAGAAGATATGTGGTCTGCACTGGAGGCCGCTGAGAAGAGGACATAAAAGGTGATGGCCACTTTGGAGCAAGAGAGAGCGGAAAGACGATCTGCGCCTGAGACCGCTGAGGGGAGGACACAGGATGTTCTGGCCACTTTGGAGCAAGAAAGAGTAGAACGGAGGTCTGCATCGGAGGCTGCTGAGAAGAGAACATAGGAGTTGCTGGAAATCTTAGAGCAAGAGAAAGCAGAATGGCAATCTGCGACGGAGGCCGCTGAGAAGAGAACACAGGAGGTGTTGGCCATCTTGGAGCAGGAGAGGAAAGAAAATCTTGATCTGCAAGCTATAGTGATGATGACCGGGCAGATTTAGAGGGAAAGAGCGGATACTCTCCGACTTGACGGGGGAATGGACAAGGATCCGCTAGCAGAGGCCGGCAGAGGCCTGCAACCTGTTGGGACGATCGCTGAACAACAGCAACCACCAAGACGCCCGACTTCTTGGGAGATTTTGAGTCCACCAGGGGTCACAATGGTTGGGAAGGTTGCTGCAGGTTGCGGCTTGGAGGGTCGCGCTCTTCCAGTGGTTCCATTCGCCCGCGTGGAGCGCGATACATCGCGAGTTCATAAGACTCTGCATTCCATCCACAACCTCATCAGTCAGGTTTATGTCCAGCTAGTACAGGTTGGCGACCAAGTCGCGCAGGTTGGGAGAGAAGCTCCAGAGAGCGGTGACAAACAAGCTTGAATGTTTTAATTTGGCTCTATAATAATTATAAACTGTTGATGTCAGACAACCTGATTACTGTGAACAACTATTGTATATTTGTTTCATGTTATTGCGAATTACTTGCGGCTTTATGCGGCTTAATAATCATAGTCGTCAAATTTTTCTGCTTCAGAAATATTCTAAGTGTAGGAACTTGGCTGCGCGAACTACCGAACTGATCTGCGGTTTTGAATGTACTGTTAGTCTTTATGCTTTTGCAGGTTAAGACTACGCGGCTTGATATCTATCCGCAATTTGACATTGATTACTGTAGCTGCATAAAAATTCTATAAATAGAGATGACCCCGTAAACTTCTGTATGAAAAATCAAGATGCAGGCTAAGGCGAAGTCGATGCGGTCTGAGAAGGCGTCTGTGGTTAGGACCGATGCGGCTTCCACCTTTCATGCCGCAGACCACAAAGAATGCCGGCTTAACCAAGCCGAGCTGGATAGTTTTGTGGATAAGTACATGCAGGGAAGCCCGCTACTTGCGCGGCTTCCTCTCCCCCATGAGCGAATTAACACCTCTACCGCCAACCAAATCGCTATCCCGATTGACCACTTCGACAGCGGCTTCCGCTTTCCTATATTGATGGAAGCCATAGCGATATTTGATCACTATTGGGTTGTGCCCGGGCAGTTTCCACCGAATTCCATCGCCGCCATATTCAACTTTATCTCTTATGTGAGGTCGGAAAAAGTCCGCTTCTCAACAAAGTTGTTCTGGGAATGCTTCTCCGTCCGGTCTATTCCGGACACCGGGACAAAAAATTTCGGCGGAATCTGTACTTCGGCTGCAGGGGAATGAAGGTAGTCAACTTGGTGAATAAGATCCCAAGGTGATCAGAGAGATATCTGATCTTCGAATGAAACCTGGGACTCCTGTCGGTCAACCCGCATGTCCGCGATGAAGCTGCCTTCGGCAGCAGCGGGTTGGATGGCTTGAGATATACGACTTCTTCAAGGGTGAGCAGCTTGATGTCAATCACTACATCCCGCTTCTCCCATCCTTGGAGGGTGTTGAAGCGGAAGATAGTAAGTATTAACCAAATCAAATTATTATGTTAGCCGCACGGCTTGTAAACTGACTTTTTGCTTTGGTCGTATAGCTGCTGTAGCGGTCCCGCTGAACAAACCGCTTACTCCAGGCAGTTTAAACCTTACTCAAAGTGAGAAATGGGACAGGCGAGTCAGGCCAGAGCGGACTTAGGTGGAAGATGAATCGGCCTCTTCCAGCGAGTTCATACTGCATGGAATGGGCAGCGACTTGAAGGACCTCCTCGACCACCCAACCATGCAGTGGAGACCAGACGAAAACTCCATCAATGTTTCCACCACCCTCCCTTATTGGGGGAAGGATAAAGTTAGCCGCCAAGCCAACGTAGCCGGCGCGGCGCTGTATGGAAAGCGCAACCTGAAGGCGTTGCGCAGGGTGCCTGAAGGAGACTTTCCGCGGCTAGCCGCGCAGGTCGGGGTGAGAAGCTTCGTAACTAGCCATTACATGGGCCTAGTCTACAAGCAGTTAACAAAAGAAAAAAGCTACTTAGAGCGGCAACTGGAGGTGAAAGAATAAGAAATAAATCGACTAAAGGAGAAGCAATCAGTAAGTTATCACCAAATGTTATTGCGGTTAAAATTATGAAACCGCTCGGTCTAATCTTTTACTTCTCTTGTAGGGGATATATGATCCGGCAAACCCGGTCTTCCAGGGCAACGTCTTCCCACAAGTTGTCCAAGGGATTGACGGAGCGCTTAACCGCCTCCGAAATCTCGGCGGCTTCGCGGAAGGATTTACCGACTTCACCTGCCTCGACCTATTCCCTTCCTTGAAAGAAAAAGTGGCCGCTGTATACTGCGCGGTCAAGGGTAAGGATATGGTCGGGGAAGGTGAGGCCGAGGTCAAGGAGGAAGACAGCAAGGGATCTGCTAGCTCGAAAAGACGGAGTGTAAGCTCCATCTCCGAGCCAGGCGGTCAAGCTTCGGAGACCGCGCGGACTGATCCCGCGAGTTCTTGCAGCTCGAGCGATTCTTCAGCCAGCAGTAGTGGTTACTCACTGTCTCAAGTCGACATTGATGGTGGTAGTGACTCAAGTACCCCTGCAGCTAAGAAGCTCAAGTCGGGCGATTAACAAATATTGAATTCTAACTTGTATTTTTTTGAATCTTTTGGAGACCAACGGTTTGTTTATGTTAACCATGCGATTTGATTTTTGTAATTCTCTCTTTTGAAAAGGAAATGAAAGAACACTTTACCTTTGATGTCACTTTTCTATTTTTGTCATTTTTTCTTACTTGTATTATTAGTCCGGATGGTCTTCTCCCGATTTAACAGATAATATAACCATTATGTGAGCAGATCCGATTTATCAGCAAGGAAGAGTAGAATTCCTTTCAGTCGTCTACTAAGCCACAAAATGAACGGTTTGGCCAATTTAACCGCTAATAGGCCAGGTGAACTATATAATGGATAATACACATTTGAAAACCGCTAGGTAGACCACACTTTTTTAGTGAGAGAACAGGTTGGGACATATAACCTGCAGTATACCTGAGCATATACACTGAATATTAAGCCGGGCGGCTAACCGCTTTAACCACTAAGGAGCTTCAAAGACAACTGATATTTGTTGCTCGGCCGAATGTTGACGCAGACCACATTTCCAATATGAGATTTATTCTTAAGGATAAACAACCTGTGGCTTCTAATATGAATATTCAAACCGGTGACCAGAGATATTTCTGCGTGCCTAACCGGCAAATAGACCGTCTGGTGATAGAGGCAAAGTTCATGCAAACTTTGAAACGACAAGTGACAGGCCGATTAAAATGAACACCATAAGCCGGCGAGCTCAGGCCTAGAATTAATTGACAGAATCAAAGTCGGTCGAATTCCCGAGTATATTAATTATAAACTGGCAGACAGGATTCATAAGCCGAATAGATCAAACCGGAATATATAACCGCGCGTTCTGCGGACTGTATAATATAAGTCAGATAGAGCAGACCATAAAACTGTAAGATGGAGGATAAGCTAACACTAACCTGCAAAAATAGGAGGAGCTACAAACTTATGTGTCGATGTGGGCAGGTGCACGAGGCATTTCTTTCCACACAAAGACCACAAAAGCAGGCCTAAAGTTCAATATCCGCGACCGATGTCAAGCGGGATAAGTACATAATATCTGCGACTGATGTCAAGTGGGATAAGTACGTAATTATCTATGACTGATGTCAAGCAGAATTGCCACTACACATCTGCGACTGGTGTCAAGCAGGACGTGAAGGGCATAAGAACTTAGCACGATATTCGAATATTACCTTTGTCAAAAGGCATTTTGCATCCATATGAGTAAATGTTAGCATAAAAAACAAAGCTAAGATACATGACTCGAACTGTATATGAATGCTTGTTTGTATTGAAGGACATAGTAAAAGGATATATACTTGAGACTTTATCAGATGGCATGTAAAATGCTTCATTATTCCAACCTCAAATACCTTTATTATGAAGAAAACCAAAACTTTGCTTGTACTATTGACTTCGTTAGAAAAGAATGTACTAGAGGGTCACTGCACGACATAATCTTGCAATTTCCCAGCCTTTGTGAATTGTTCTACAAGTTTCCGAAGAGCCATACAATCTCCCGTTAGATGGCCTATATCCTTGTGAAATTTGTAGAAATGTTCATGCCGATATTTAATCTTAGACTTCATGCATCGAGGATTTTTGAATTCTGGCATTCTTTGAAGAACTTCCAGGAGATCTTCCATAGAGATCTTAAACTTGACATACCCCTCTAAACATTTTTTAAGCTTTAGAATTTTGGGATCGAAGGGTACGATAGGATCTGCTTCTGCAAACCCAGATATCTCATTCAGCTGAAGAGGTTCTACAGGCATATTCTGAGGGTGAGGAGACTCGTAACTTTTGAATTGTGAAGTATTTTGGGAAGAGTTAAGCTATTGATCACCAGAATTCTCCCGAGGCTGCTTAGCTTTCTGATTCAAAAGTAAGATGTAGTTTTTATTCTCTTTTTCACCCATTAAAAACTTATTAACAATATCAATAAGATCTCCATAAGTTTCGGGGTCCTTTATAGTGAGCTCAAACTTTAGAGGCCCTTCTCGAAGTTCGTTCACGAAAGCATATCGGTAGTAATCTTGATGAAGATTAACAACATCTAGGATTTCCATTTGAAAATGATCAACAGAGTCAGGATTAGACTCGTCATCCCCATGCATGATTCGGAAGAGAGATCCTACGTATCTTTTCCGCTTCTTGTAGGTAGTAAACCTTGAAAGAAATTGCTTTCGAAAATATTTAAAACTGGTAATTGACCGAGATATAATGAGAAGTTTGCATTTAATCCCGTCTGACACTTTCCTTAGTGAAACAGCTGACTCGAAAGCTTGTAGATAAGAAACTAGGTCATCCAATCCAGAATATTCGAGCAGACGAGGTACTCTGAAATCATCAGCGATAACCTCCCAATGAATTCGGTTAATAAATGGAGAAGGGACGTCTTCTTATTCTTTAAAATGGAAAATTTGGTTTTAATGATCTTGACTTTGATAAGAAGTCATGTTTGGTTTGCGAATTCCACCAGGATGGTCGAAGGTCTCTTTTGGAGAGGATAGCGACACGTGCTCAACGCGATTGGCAGAAAATTCATTACTGTCAGGTGCCCCGTCACTAAGATGAGAGCTACCTTGTCTTTCCAAGAGATTTGTACTAGCAAATAGGAAGTTAGAGTCATCTTGTTCCTTTTCACACACCATTTTGAACAGAAAAAAAATAGCCGAACAGATCTTAGAAACCGCTGAATAGCTGCGGCTTGAACGAGCGAATTGATTGTAGGATAAGCCGGTTATGAGGTCGGCGGGAAAGCTGGAGGGTAGAGTGGTAGGCTGGTGTCGAACTGAAATTGATAACCGACACTGCACGGCTTAGTTGACTAGCCGCCGAGTTCTAGTGGTTGGAGCGGCACGATGCTGCTAGTCTGCTAATTTCATCGATTACTCGACATCTGAAGGCCGCATGTTAACTGTTGATGTACGAAATGCGCCCTCTAGTTAACTGTTCGAAATCTCACGTGGGACGAGGAGAAAAAGATGAGGGACTGTCGAGTAGCCGGTTACTAGCAGTTAGAGCAGAAAACAGAGTAAGCCGCAAGAAGCGGCAACACCACACTTCGCCGCCACGTCCTGAATGCCTCTCCTGCGGCGGGCTTTTCTTTAATTAAAAATGAAGCGGTTACACTTAAAGTGGAAAGAAAAGAGAAGCCAGCCGAACAGCAGGCTGCGAGGCAATAGGTTTGAGACCGCAGCTCTTAACAAGAGAGCTCCTAGACTCGAGTCAGCGTGCTTTGGGTGTGCTTCCACCCCCTATTTATTGGCTTGGGTTCCTCCCCAAACAGGCAGAGCAAAAATTACCGGCTGCCCGGGGTACAGGAGAACCTGGCAGAGGTGACGGGAAGCAAGCAAAAAGAGTAGAGGCGGAGGGAAGGCCGCACGGCCTGGCGGGCTTCCTCTGGTGAGCTAAGAGGCTCGGCCTCTAGACAGGCTGATCTGAACCCACTCTGGCAGCAACCTGGAAAAGAGAACGCACGGCTTCGACGAGGTAGACTGGCTCGTTGAGAATGGAGGTTAGGGAAACAGACCGCCCGTCTTGAAAAGCCCATGCGAACTAGTCGTGGATTTTTGGTTAACAAGAGTGCTTATAGAGCTCATTGGCAATGATAAAGAATGAGGCAATACAGATTTATAGTCTCAGTGTCTCCAACTGGTCTGTAGGAAGATGCCCATTCTCCAATTAAGCAATGATGGGATACATACATCAAGGTTCCAATCCTGTTATCATGGCGATCTCCCATGGGCCGCTGATGCTTGGTATACCATGGTAGAGCTGATGAGATTGGATAGAGCATCTGCTCTGTTGTTTTGCTCAGTAGAAATGTATAGGATCTTATGAGATTTGAACTTCCTTTAGAGAGACCTTGTGTAACCCCCCAAGTTCCTTAAGCAGGAAAATGGTTTTTGTAAGATACCCCGATTATAGGTTGTTATCACCGGTGGTAGTACCGTGAGATGGGTGTCAGAGCTTTCGCCTAGCAGTAGGGATACCTCTTACAGTAACAGGGTTGATTTATTTGGCAAAGCTCTTGGGTGGTTACCGCACGGCTATAGCAGGTATCACGCGACAATAGTGGTTGTGGTCGTGTCGTAATCGACGCTAGATACCGCGTGGCAGTAGTAGCATATCGTGTGGCGATAGTTCCCTATAACAACGTGGCCACGTGTCGACCTATGATTGGAGGTCTTGGGGGTGGGCACATGAATCGAGGCATTAATTGA
The DNA here is from genome assembly GCA_039513925.1 of Platanthera zijinensis. Taxonomy (NCBI): domain Eukaryota; kingdom Viridiplantae; phylum Streptophyta; class Magnoliopsida; order Asparagales; family Orchidaceae; genus Platanthera; species Platanthera zijinensis. The sequence goes on from CM077085.1 coordinate 93,341,041, forward strand.
GGTATCGTGCGTGGTAGCTAGTTATCGTGCCGCAGTAGCTCAATTTAAAGCCTGGGAAGTGGCTTTTCACTTCATTTTTCTTCTGAGCCCTAATTCTGAGCGGTTGGAGGAAGGAGGAGGAGCGTCGGCCGAAGAAGATCTCGATGTTGTGGGAGTTTCGGACCCCCAATCCCCGAGATAAGTTCGGAACTATGGAGGCAAATCTATAGCTGTCATTTCAATCCGACTAGAATCTCTCCCATGGCACCGAAATGAACTTCTAGAGTAAAGATCCTCTTCCTTTGACATGTGAAGTCTTCCTTTTTGGCATTTGAGGGTAGACGCTCCACGAACAAGTGGAAGTGGTTCTCTCGATGGGTAGATCCATATATCTCCGTCAGTGTTGCATTTAGATTAGGAATTAAAGTACAGAATAAGCCTGATGTGTGAAGCCAATCAGGAAAGGTTGGTCTGGATTGGTGATGTTTGTATGTTATGTATGCCCGAGAAGACTCTGAGTTAGCATATAATTTTCATAGTCATGGGGTGTGCAGAAGCCTGCAGAGAGAGTACTGGAGGTAGTCTCCGGGAAAACACCTGTTCAAGGGGAAGAATCGATAGTCCATCCCCTAACACGCGGCGATTGCGCTACTACCAATAGTAGCTCCCAGTGAGCTATGAATATTTGTGAGGCCTATCTCGTGGAGACATGAGGGCCATTGATTTCTGAGGACTATCTTGTGTAGACCTGGGGGCATCATTTGGTGAGTCCAGTCTCTTGTAGACCTGGGGGCAAGTGTGTGGAGACGAAATGTTGTGTGGTCCAGCTTAGGTGGTCGTGAGTGCTACCCTAGGATCATAATGGGGTTATGAGTTGTACGGATGGGAAAGGGGATGCTGACCCACATCGTGGCTTGGTGCACCCAACGAATTGAGCACTATGAAACAGCTGAACTGTACCCAACACTATACCGATCGACTTGAAGTGAGTCAAAGTGTAACACCCCAAAAATGAGAAGTGGTCATTGAAGGTAATTGCGCGGCATTAGGTTTATCGCTGGCGATAGCTCGGTGAATTAAAAGACACAGGGCTCAGGTTGATACCTCCAGGTGATAGGCATTACCGCACCGTGCTAGCCTCTCAACGAGTGTCGAGAAGGATTTCTCGAGTAACCAATCTACCATCAGGTGCTGGAGAGTTATCGCGGGGAGATAGCTTTGGATAGCGGCGCCAACTTGTCAAAGAGTTTACCACCTGTGATGCCGTGCGGCGTTAGGAGTTACCGCACAGTAGTAGATTTTATATAAAGGCTATACTTGAGATTTTATTCTAATTTTATCTCACACAATATCTTACTTAGTTCTAGAGAGGGAAGAGGATGAAAAGTACAGGAGCTCAAGAGGAGATCGATCCAATGTATGCTTGGGACCGGAATCGCAAGTCGACGCTAGATACGCGGAGAGGAAGTGGTGACAATCAATTCCATCCGGATCAAAGATCAAGGTCATGGCTCCGAAGAAAACTACAAGGGTAACGATCTTTCTTCTTGGACAAGTGAAGTCCTTTTTTTGGCATATGCATGGAATCCCCCACCAAAAGGTTGAAAAGTGAAGGGAATTCCTTTGGGTCGATTCATGAAATACCCAGTGAGTCTTGCATATAGATCCGAAAATGTGTAGTACGGAATATGCATGCTGTGTGAAGACCATCTAGACAAGTTGGTCTGGATTGGTCATGTTTATTTGAAAGTTAGGGTTAGATCTGATATACTCTAGAGGGGGGTGAATAAAGTATGTCTGTGTGTTTTTTTTTTAAATTTTCTTCTTTAATAATATACTATCTTTACCTTTAACAACTATATCTAACTATCACAGATTAAAGTAAATTAAAGATCACAAAATATCTAACTAACACAGCCATATCAAGAACAAAAAAAAAGAGCAACCAGACGACACAAGAAATTTATAGCGGTTCCCCAAACTGGGTACATCCACTCTTCTACCACCCTTGGTAGGAATCCACTATAGGTTTTGATTAGGTGACTGTCACCAGTGATATTTTGATCAGGTGCTCAAAAATCAACCCAAGTCTTTTGGAAGGAGACTTGCAACAAGAATAATTTTGAAGGGAATTAAAACCCTGTACAGAGGTGGGAATGAGAGAGTGATGTAAGTATTCTTTTCTCAAGTCAAAATGAGAAAACTGTTTGGATTCTTATTTGTTGTCAAAGCTCCCCCTGAGATCTTGAATGGTTCAGGAGTGGAAGCTTTGTTCAAAGGTGTAGGCCTTCAGCTTTGATGATCGCTCGACAGCAGGCTTCTAGACTGATAAGTATGTTTGTCTCTTAGAAAGCCTTGGAGCAGACTGAGGTCAGATGAAGAAGAACAAGATTTTCTTTCTATGTATGTTGTTAATGTCGTGTGTCTTCTTTTTTAAGCAGAATCAGGACTTATTAGTTTGTCGACGACCCTTTGAATTTTCAAATTACTCATGTAATCAATGCTGATGACGTTGAGAATTACACGGCATTGATTACTTTCCCAAACTGTTTCATTGAAAAAATGGCAGGCAATAATCCTGATGAAGACCATAATTAATGTTCTGTCTAGTGGTAATATTCAGAGAATGTTAGAGCATTAATTACACAGGAATTACTGCAATGTAATAGGAACAGAAGGAAGGAAATAACTTAGTCTGGAATCGTCCACTAGAAGACAGAATTCGTCGAGATAAGACCATAGTTCGTCGAGCTAAGTATTGCTGTTCGTCGAGCTGAGTTACAAGATCGTCGAACTCGGAATAGCTGACTGCTGCTTCACGAAATCTTCTTGTTCTGTGCTCTAAGTTTGTTGACCTGTGAATAGAGAAAGTCGAACTCTATTCAGAGAAGCTTATCTCTGAGTTGGTCGAGCTGAGTACGACTATCGTCGACCTGAGATCGACGAACGTAGATCTCTTTATCTAAATCTTGATTTCTCTAAGTCTTGAGTCTCTTGCAGTGATGGAGGCTGGTCCATTGTACTGTTGACTATAAGGACATGGCCTAGACTTAAGAAACACATAAAATTTGACCCTTCTACAAAAAATGGGTCACAACCTAAGAAGACAACCTAGCCCAAATCACTTTGGGGTTCCAACATTATTTATTATGCCGGAGAAGACTTCGAGTATTAATGAGTAATTTACGGGGTCTGTGGGGTTGTACCTGTAAACTAAAAGTTGTAAGAAGTACTGGAGTTGCATTCCTGGAAAATACCCTAGAAATCGACGGTTTTAAGACTAGTTGGATATCGCAGGGCGAAAGTGAGTATTGCCAACGGTGATAGCTCTTGGTGAGCTACTTGTGCTATGTGCTATGAAAAGACAAGTGTTTCTGGTACTGTAGGATGTTGTAGGGTTTTGGGTTGAGTTTGGGCATAGAAAAAGAACTTTTTTTGGACCCGCAAGCGATCGTGACGAATGCTGGCAATAACTCCCTTTTGTTTGTGAAACCAGCCTCTTGGAGACAGTGTGGCTTGTGTGAGCTACGAGCTCTTTTGGCCACCGAGCCGAACGGACAAGGGGAAGCCGACCCGCGTCAGTCTAGACACTGTATTGGCGACGTGAGCAATGGGCAAAGGTTTAACCGTATCCGCGTTATGGTTGTCTAACTCGAGTGCCTAAGTTATTGGCGTCCGTTAGGATCGTATAATGAGAGTATTAGGCTATATGCCATCAAGACTAAAGTCTCAGGCTGGGGGGCTGTAACGCCCCCGATTTTTCTGTGATTATTTGATTCTTGCTTGGCATTACGTCGACGCATTTTCTTTGCTTTTTCCATCTGTGGAGTGTTGTATTAACTCCTTAGAACTGAGTGGCCTATTTTGTAGCCTATTGATAAGATCTCCCTAGCAAGCCGAGTCGTTTTGGGTGACCCGGTGTGGCCTCTCAGGGGATGCTTGTGTTCAAGCTTTGGGTGGGTATAACTCGAGTTCTGTTCGTCGAAAGTTAATTTCGACTTCGCCGTTGTATACGTAGCGTGGATATTTAGCTACGGTGCGAATTTCGTCGAATTTCAAGGACGTTCGGTTCTCGCGTCGTTTTGTATTTTATGTAAAATAACATCATTTAATACGTATATTATGATTCAATTAGAAAAGGTGTCAGCATGGTTGGCGGTTTTTCTAGACTTGAAAGGGTGGCTGCGGTTTAAGAGACCTTTTAGGTGGCAGTTAAGGCTGAATAGACGTGTCTATGTATATATATAGCCTTAAGTCAAAACGAGACTATTCATCGTCTCCTTCCGTGAGAGAATAATCGTCGCCCTGTTCACGAGCGGAAGAAAACCGACGAACTGCCTTGCCTTCCACTGCCGTTTCCCAGAGTTCTAGCGGTCGGATTTTCGTTCCGAGGGTGGATCTGGACAGCTCTCCTCTTGATCTTCTTTTCGACTGTAAGCTTTCTCCATTTCGTGTCTTTCTTTGGTGTTGTAGATTTTTTTGTTTGACCCCTCTTCCTCTCCGAAAAATGTCCAGTCTTGCTCGGTTAGGTGTTGGATGCCAGACCCGTGGGGAAGTAGAGAAGTCGATCGAGACCTTCCGGAAATCGAGGCAAGTAGGTTCTTGCCCTTGCCAAGTTTATGTTCTCTGATTTCTTTTCTTGCTATAACTTGTTTGTTCTCAGGCTGGGGAAGGAAGTAAGAGTTAAGTTAGCATTTTCCCGTGCCGTAGATGTAACCGGGTAGGAGTTAGAAACTTTAACTAGAAAATTGTGTTAGTCCTCATTATAACCCTAGAATTGTGTTTGGCTGTTAGAAGAATTTTACTACAGTAATATGATTGCTGGTTCAAGCGTTGGAGATTTCAGAATGTGGCGTTGAGTGTGGTGCACAAACTCAAAGCCGGGTATGCTTGGACTTGGTGTTGAGTGTGGTGCAAAAACTCAACGCCATTGCCCTTAATCTATTCTTTTGCGGCTAAGTACTTTGGCGTTGAGTGAGTCGACCTCACTCAACGCCAAAGCTATTTTATCGTTGAGAGTGGTGGACACACTCAATGCCGCAGTTTGTTTTTGCGGCTAAGTACTTTGGCATTGAGTGAGTCGACCTCACTCAACACCAAAGCTATTTTATCGTTGAGAGTGGTGGATAAAGTCAACGCCGCAATTTTTTATTGCGGCTAAGTACTTTGGCGTTGAGTGAGTCGACCTCACTCAACGCCAAAGCTGTTTTGTCGTTGAGAGTTGTGGACACACTCAACGCCGCAGTTTGTTTTTGGCATCTAAGTACTTTGGCGTTGAGTGAGTCGACCTCACTCAACACCAAAACTGTTTTTGCGTTTAGAGAGGTGGACTCACTCAACGCCACAGTCGGTTTCTTTTTCGGCTTAGTGCTAAGGCGTTGAGTTAGTGGACGTCACTCAATGCCGTAGCTATTTTGGCGTTTAGTGAGGTTAGCTCACTCAACGCCACAGCCTGTGTTGCTGAAGGCATTGAGGGAGTGGACCTCACTCAACGCCATAACTGTTTTGGCGTTGAGTGGGGTTAGCTCACTCAATGCCACAACTGGTTTTGCTGAAGGCGTTGAGGGAGTGGACCTCACTCAACGCCATAGTTGTTTTGGCATTGAGTGAGGTTAGCTCACTCATCGCCACAGCCAGTGTTGCAGAAGGAATTGAGTGAGTGAACCTCACTCAATTCCATAGATGTTTTGGCGTTGAGTGAGGTTAGCTCACTCAACACCACCGTCTGTTTAGGCATTGAGTGAGTTGGGCTCACTCAATTCCATGCTGTGTTGAGTCATCTCAACGCTTTTCCCTCACCTTGATTTTCTCTCCTGAGTGAATTCCTTGATTTTGAGGTTCCTTGTCGGCTATATATTTTTTTTTTCAAAAAGGCCGAATCGTGGGTCGTGGTTAGTAGTGGTGGTTTGAAGCTCTTAATGGGGGTGGTGTTGTGTAATTTAGCTGTGGCCACCCTTTTCTTTTATCTTGCTCCAGGTACGAGCTTGGCAAGGGGGTGGGAGGTCTCTAGTGCTTTCACATGTAGACCCTTGAGCTTTGTTTCTTGGAAATGGTGGTTGGGGGACTGAGTTTGCCTCCAACCCGGATCTGCATTATTTTTGCTACTACCATCTCTCACAGCTTAGGGTGTTATACGTTTCTTCCTTGTAAATTTGCAACGTTTGGGCTCATGGTAGCCTGGTAAACTCTGCAAGATTTATTTTTATTTTTGGGCAGGGTTGTTGCTGTTTCCTCGCACTTAGTGCTTTTCTTTTTGTCTTGCCTTGGACAGTGGTGCTTGTTTCGGTTTACTTACTCTTCTTGCTTACCTTATAACCTAACATTTCCGTACAGCTTACTTGTTTTGCTTGCTGAGCTATTCTTTGTTGGGTTTCTCTTTGAGGATGGCACAACGCTTGTGCATGCAGCGGAAGGAATAAAACATCAAGACAACCCAAAAGAGATGGGATCGGGCCACGAATGTTGAATCAAGAAGTAAACAAAATTACTAGGCAAAATACCTTAGTGGCATTGAGTCACAACTCAACGGAGATGCTCCAAGCTTCGAGTCCTCGTCGGTGGTGAGTTCTACGTGGAATAACATCCGCGTCTCTGCAGAAATCCACACGAGCAGGAGAACACCGAGCTTCGTCGCACGAAGGGTCGGGAAGGAGATCAACCGCACCTTTGCACTTCCACGGACTGCTAGGTCCGCTCCGGGAAAAGCAACGCCGGCGACTGTCGCCGGAGAGGATGAGGTCTGCGGAGCGAAGAGGCGGCAGAAGCGGAACTCTTCTGTCCGGCGGGGCTCAGGATTTGGCAAAGCGAGCGGCGAAACACTTCTGTCGGGTTCGATCCAGCTATAGGAGAAATGCCCGATCTGTCGAGAGCCTATTCATCCCAAAACCCTAAGTCCCCTTTTATACCAAAAGCATAAAAGTATCGCTATCCGCACACCACACAAGACAAGGTTTTTGGAAAATTCGGCGAGAATCACTTACAGGTTCGGCGAGAATCATTCGACGAGATCAATAGGCAGATTCGGCGAGAATCAGCAGCCAGATTCGGCGAGAATCAGCAGACAGTCTCGACGACGCTGTCCTCTATTCTCGACGATTTCAGCAAATTGATTCTCGACGATTTTGCCTTAGTCGGCGAGACAGGCTCGACGACTCCCGTCGATTCTCGACGATTTTTCCTTTGGCAACGTTTGCCCGACCTATTTTGGGTGGTGATTGGTAACCCTTACCAACACAGTCAATCTTCCAACTTCTCCACATGCTCTTATGTGCGACCCTGCAGGCTCATATCGCGTTGGCAGTGAGATTACATGTTTGACAACTTCTAGATCATTATGATAACTCCAACAGTCTCCCACTTGATCTTGAAAGTATCAAACCAAAAACCTCACAAACAATGAGCGGCATCTAGCAATGCATCATTGCTCCCCAAGAAATAAGTGTTCATAACTCATAAGCCTTTATGAACAATGTCCCAGCGTTGTCTTTGTCCCTTTGCCCCTTACATCCGGAAAGACCTAGAGGCATGGACCGTATCACCCTCATAATAGCTCAATCCGAGTTTCTTGATCTAGAACGGACTTCCAGAGAATGGTGAGTCCAATATCACATATTTACTCAACCAAGCATGGCCATTCATTTCTCAGTCCAGTTCCATCAAGGGGACCATGGATGCAACTCCTTTCATATAGGAGGACAAATCCCATATTTGCCCACACACAAACACCCAAATGATTCATAACGTGCCCAACAACTACCCTTATCATCAACCTTTCTCAAGGAAGACTTTAGATGGCATCAAAGCACGCTCTTCCTCACTTGATGAATGTTGTGACAGGTCAAGGGACCACAACACCATTGTCAATTGAGACCTACTCATGACACGATTAGATAACATAAAGTAGTCTCAAATTGGGTCTGTCCAGTACAACTTGTTCATTAACAAGTACCCACGTGATGACTTGATATCACAATATCATGACCTGTGAGAACTGGTCATCAGTCAATGCACGTGCTAGTCTTAAGGTATCATCATCACCCTAAGCTTCTATGATGATACAACGACCAGGGACCTTTTAAGAATGAAGCTTCAAATAAATCATAGGCTCTCACATTCAAGTCTCGTACTTGATGTCCTATGAAAGCAAACATTCTAAGGGTATTTATTATGTTAACATTTAACTATCGCATAGAGAAACCATAATAAAAGAACTTGCCATTAATTGTAAAAGAAAAACATTGGTACACAATTCATCATATGAATAAACAATAAACAGCCAACAAAATATATGTTTACATGCAACCCACAAGGCTCTCACTAGAGTTGATCATTTAGGTATCGTATACCCATTGATCTAGTATGACCATCATGCTTTCTCTGCGCGAGAGGCTTTGTCAGTGGATCTGCAATATTCTCCTCAGTCGGCACTCTGCAAATGTTCACATCTCCTCGTTCAACAATCTCACGAATAAGATGGAACCGCTGAAGTATGTGCTTGGAGCGCTGATGGGATCTAGGTTCATTAAATTGTGCAATTGCACCATTGTTATCACAGTAGAGAACTACGAGACCAACAATGCTAGGAACTACATCAAGCTCGCCGATGAATTTCCTAATCCATACAGCCTCCTTCGTTGCATTAGCTGCAGCGATATACTCGGCCTCTGTTGTAGAATCAGCAACTGTCTCTTGCTTGGAACTCTTCAAGCTCACAACTCCTCCATTAAGGCAAAACACAAAACCTGACTGAGACTTTGAGTCATCCCTATCAGTTTGGAAGCTAGCATCCGTGTAACTACTTACAACGAGCTCTTCCTCTCCACCATACACCAAGAACACATCCTTTGTCCTTCTCAAGTACTTCAGGATATTCTTGACTGTAATCTAGTGACACTCACCGGGGTCTGACTGATACCTGCTAGTCATGCTCAAAGCAAAGGAGACATTGGGTCGAGTACATAACATTGCATACATGATTGATCCAATTGCCGAAGCATATGGAATCAACTTCATGCGGTCCTTATCTTCACAAGATTTTGGACACTGGTCCTTAGAGAGATTCACACCATGAGACAAGGGTAAAAATCCTTTCTTGGACTCAAGCATGTTGAACTGCTTCAACACCTTCTCAATGTATGTACTCTGGCTCAAACCCAGCAACTTCTTCGATCTATCTCTATAGATCTTAATACCGAGTATATAAGTCGCTTCACTCAAGTCCTTCATAGAAAAGCAGTTCCCTAGGTTGTTCTTAACAACTTTCAGGGTAGGAATGTCATTCCCAATCAAAAGTATGTCATCTACATACAATATCAAGAAGACAACAATGCTTCCACTGATTCGCTTGTAAACACAAGGCTCATCTTCATTCTTGATGAAACCAAACTCTTTAATTTTCTCATCAAAACGAAGATTCCAACTTCGAGAGGCCTGCTTCAGTCCATAGATGTACCAATTCAGCTTGCATATTTTAGTGGCTTCATTTGGGGATACAAAACCCTCGGGTTGTGTCATGTACACTTCCTCAAGGAGGTTTCCATTAAGGAAAGCTGTTTTGACATCCATCTGCCAGATCTCGTAGTCATAATACGCAGCAATATCAAGTAATATCCTTATGGACTTTACCATGGCAATAGGGGAAAAGGTCTCATCATAGTCAATACCATGAATTTGCTTGAAACCCTTAGCCACCAGTCGCCCTTTGAATGTCTGTATATTCCCATCCATGTCGATCTTCTTCTTGAAGACCCATTTGCACCCTATAGGTCGTACCCCTTCATGTGGTTCCACCAAATTCCAAACTTGGTTTGCATACATAGAGTCCATTTCGGATTCCATAGCCTCAAGCCATTTGTCGGAGTCCGGTCCATTCATAGCCTCTTGGTAGGTTGCTGGTTCATCATCATGATCCATAAGCAACACATTACCTATTTGAGACATGAGAAATCCATATCTCTCAGGCTCAAATCTCGGTCTACCAGATCTACATAGGACTTGTGTTTCTTGAGCAGGTTCTCTAGCTACAACATCTTGTAGTCCTATCTCAGAATCCAATTCCGGTTTATTCACTTTTTGTGGTTCTTGAACTTCTTCAAGTTCTACCTTTTCTGTCTTTCTTGATAAGAACTCTTTCTCCAAGAAGACGCCAGTCCTTGCGACAAACACTTTGCCCTCGGACGGTAGGTAAAAGTAATACCCTTTCGTTTCCTTAGGATATCCAGCTAGATAACATTTATCCGATTTGGGTTCCAGCTTGTCAGGCATTTCACGTCGCACGTATGTCTCACAGCCCCAAATTTTAATGAATGACATACTAGGATGCTTCCCAGTCCATATCTCATACGGTGTCTTCAGAACCGTTTTTGTTGGAGCGCGATTCAGTGTCATTGAGACAGTCTCTAAAGCAAAACCCCAAAAGGAAACAGGCAAGTCTGCATGACTCATCATCGAACGTACCATGTGTAACAGAGTATGATTTCTCCTCTCAAACACACCATTATGTTGTGGTGTTCTAGGTGGAGTGAGCTATGATACAATACCACGCTCTTTAGATGATCATGGATCTCATGACTCAGGTATTCGCCACCTCGATCAGATCAGAGTGCTTTAACCCTTTTACCCAACTAGTTTTCTACTTCATTCTTGAACTCTTTGAACTTTTCAAAGGTCTCGGATTTGCACTTCATAAGATACACATATCCGTATCTAGTGAAATCATCAGTAAATGTAACGAAGTAGAAATACCCATCTCTAGCCATGGAGTTGATGGGTCCGCATACATCACTATGTACAACACCCAAGAGATCCTCAGCCCTCTCAGTATTACTAGTGAAAGGGGCTTTAGTCATTTTTCCTAACAAACAAGATTCGTATCGCTCAAATGATTCATAATCAAATGAGTCCAAAAGTCTATCTTTATGGAGCTTGGATATGCGCTTCTCGTTTATATGGCCCAAACGACAGTGCCATAGATATGTAGGGTTTGAGTCATTTGTTCTTAGTCTTTTATTATTTTCTACATTATAGATCTGATGGTTAAAGTTCAAAACATAAAGACCATTAAACAATTGGGCTACAGCATAACAAACATCATTCTTAAATATAGAACAACAGTTGTTCCTAATTATAAAAGAAAATCCAATCATGTCCAAGCATGAAATGGATATAATGTTTCTAGTTATTGCCGGAACAAAATAACAGTTATCTAGTTAATTCTATTACAAGCCCACTTGGCAAAGAAAGACGGTAAACCCCTACGGCTACAGCAGTAACTCTTGCTCCATTGCCGACACGCAGGTCCACCTCCCCTTTACTCAGCAATCTTCTCATTCCCAGTTCCCGCACATTTGTACAAATGTGTGAACCACATCCGGTATCCAATACCTAAGATGAAGGAGCAGAAAGGTTTATTTCTATAACGTAAATATTTGAAGCGGAAGTCATACCTCCCTTCATTTTCTGCAGACTCTCAATATAAGAAGGACAGTTCCTCCTCCAATGACCAGCCTTGCGACAGTGGTGGCATTTCCCCTCCTTCACCGTGCTCTTCTTTTTCATCAGTGCAGAAGACTTGGGATTGAGATGTGACTTAGGTCCCACCTTCGTCTTCTTAGAGCCCTTGGTCTTGCCCTTGCCCTTATGCACCATCAGTATGGGGCTGGCAGGATTGGCCTTCTTCATATTGATCTCGGCAGTTCTCAACATGCCTAGGAGCTCGGGCAGTGTCTTTTTTATTTCATTCATGTTGTAGTTCAAGACAAACTGCTCATAACTATCCAGCAACGATTGCAGGATCAAATCTGTGGCCAACTCTTGACCTAGAGGAAAACCCAGCCTTTCAAGGTTCTCTATATACCCAATCATATTGAGTACGTGAGTCCCTACTGAGTCTCGAACTCCCATCTTGCACTGAAACAACGCTTTTGTGACGTCAAACCTCTCTTGACGAGCCTGCCCTTGAAACATTTTCTTGAGATGCTCGTCAATCTCCTTGCACCCCATGTTCTCATGTTGCCTTTGAAGCTCAGAGTTCATGGTGGCAAGCATAAGGCATTCGACGTCTAAGGCGTCATCAGTATACTTCTTATAAGTATTTTTATCAGCACGGGAAGAATTCCCGGTCAGCACCTCGGGGGCTTCATCTTCCAAGACATAGAGCTTTCGCTCTTGCCTGAGAACAATTCTAAGGTTCCTGTACCAGTCCATGTAGTTAGTCCCACTAAGCTTATCCTTCTTAAGGATGGCTCTCAGAGATAGAGTGGAGTGTGAACCACTTGCCATGGAATTCTACAAGAATTGATGCATAATAATATCAGTACCAAGATTTCAAATACAATTTATTTTAATTTGGACTTCAATTAAAACTCCCACTATTTTATTCGAAATAATAGCCCTCACTATCAATTTGGAGAGTTCAAGCGAGCTACTCTCTTAGTGGACAAGATCCGTATTTCACCAACACAATGAGTCAACTTTGGCTTTCCTCTCACAATGCGGTTATTTAGGTAGGCAACGCTTGCCAATTGCATCCTCATGCAATTCTTGTATGGTTGGTGAATAACTCCTTATTCGCATCCATCATATGGTGCATGCCAACCCTATGCCTCTAGGCACTCAACCTTTGAGGTCACCTAGTTAAGCTAGACCCGATGTCGATAGTGGGATATCACAATTATCCGCTCGCACCCTTACCAAGATAGATTAATACACCTTGCTTTGGCAAGCCCACACTTCATTGATCGAGGCAGGAAGAGTGTCATCCATCGAAAGGCATCCGAACACTTAATATTAGAGGAAGGGATTTTGATTATGGGATAACAATTAACCATGATTAACATTTGATCAATGTGCACATCCACAAAAAAACAATTTCTAAAATCCACATGCATCCCTTATGTGCACAACCTGACACTATCAACATTTGATAGAAAGGAAGGGCTAAATCTGAACATCCGGACTCTTCCAAATCTTCAGATTTACATGCATTGGACAAAAGAAAAGACAACTCAACTTAAAATAGTAGACAAGCTCGTCTCTCATTGTTGGATGCAAAATCGAAAACAATACACTGGTTCACTAACCATTCGAGGGACGGTTACTACTAAGGAGTCAACAATTTCTAACAATTAGAAATAATCAAGAAATCCCAGATGTTCTTGGCCGGGTTCCAAGGGGCAGAGCCCCTAACTCCCTATGTTATGGGCCCACCGATATCCCTTGGAAAAACCATCAACAATTGATGTACCAGAAATAAATCTAGACATTTAGAACACTTCTAAATCCCTAGGTTTACACGCACTAGAATAACCTAACTTCCAAAACAACAATCATGGCCGGAACCTCCCCCTGATACCACTGTTGGGTTTCTCTTTGAGGATGGCACAACGCTTGTGCACGCAGCGGAAGGAATAAAACATCAAGAAAACCCAAAAGAGATGGGATCGGGCCACGAATGTTGAATCAAGAAGTAAACAAAATTACTAGGCAAAATACCTTAGTGGCGTTGAGTCACAACTCAACGGAGATGCTCCAAGCTTCGAGTCCTCGTCGGTGGTGAGTTTTACGTGGAATAACGTCCACGTCTCTGCAGAAGTCCACACGAGCGGGAGAACACCGAGCTTCGTCGCACGAAGGGTCGGGAAGGAGATCAATCACACCTTTGCACTTCCACGGACTGCTAGGTCCGCTCCAAGAAAAGCAATGCCGGCGACTGTCGCCGGAGAGGGTGAGGTCGGCGGAGTGAAGAGGCGGCGGAAGTGGAACTCTTCCATCCGGCAGGGCTCAGGATTTGCCGGAGCGAGCGGCGAAACACTTACGTCGGGTTCGATCCAGCTATAGGAGAAATGCCTGATCTATCGAGAGCCTATTCATCCCAAAACCCTAAGTCCCCTTTTATACCAAAAGCATAAAAGTATCGCTATCCGCACACCACACAGGACAAGGTTTCTGGAAATTTTAGCGAGAATCACTTACAGGTTCGGCGAGAATCAGTCGGCGAGATCAACAGGCAGATTCGGCGAGAATCAGCAGCCAGATTCGGTGAGAATAAGCAGCCAGTCTCGACGACACTGTCCTCGATTCTCGACGATTTCAGCAAATTGATTCTCGATGATTTTGCCTTAGTTGGCGAGACAGGCTCGACGACTCCCGTCGATTCTCGACGATTTTTCCTTTGGCAATGTTTGCCCGACCAATTCTGGGTGGTGATTGGTAACCCTTACCAACACAGTCAATCTTCCAACTTCTCCACATGCTCTTATGTGCGACCCTGCAGGCTCATATCGCGTTGGCAGTGAGATTACATGTTTGACCACTTCTAGATCACCATGGTAACTCCAACATTCTTTTCTTCTTTGAATGCCTCAGGTTCTGGTTAGTAGCCGATTAGGCGGCTAGTTGTGTTGTGCTGTTGCTGGTGGTCTCTCGTACTGTGGAGATTAGTTCCTTGGTCTTCTGAGGTAGTTTTGTGCTTCTTTCTTACAGACATACATACTTGCCAGTGGGTTCGTGTCAGTTTGTTGGCGCACACTGGTAGTTTTACCTTGATACTAGATATGTTAACTTTCTGCTGCTACCTTTTCCTAGAGATAGTCTACTTGCTCTTGGGATGATTTGTGATAGGTTGCTAGTTACTTTTAAACCTAAAAACACTATTATAAGTATACCTCATGATTAGCATGTTTTATAAAACTCATCACTATTTTCCAAATAACGTAAAAAGATCATTTTCCTATATATATAGTATAAATTAAATGTAGGGTCCTGCATAGTATAAGTTGTCCTCTAGGGACACTTATGCACTCTTTTAGGATGTCGAACCTGAATAAAGTATTTTCCGCAGCGTATAAGTATAGTTTTTAAATTGTGGACTAGATGATCCACTGTGCCGAGGGATGCGGCCTTTAAAAATATAACTGATTTTCTAATCATTAAACTTATAAATTTTCAAAAAGTATAGTTTATAGTAGTTTACTTGAGCGTCGACAGTTATCCCCTGTTCGACGCGGCATCATAACACGTGTTTTCTCCAACTATGATAATCCTTTTTCCTTGGAGAAAATGCGGGTTATGACAGTTGGTATCAGAGGGAGGTTGCTTGACTAGTTAGTCGAGCAACCTTCCCTTTTGATTGCATTAGTAGTTCAACATCATGTCATTCACACACCGATATGTCATCAGCACTTCTTGGCAAAAGCACGAACACTACACGCATAGCATAACATGAAGTATACGGGGCATATTATATAGTATGAGATGCATAATATGTGTTCGTATATGGATCCACCATAGGGGCAACATGTGAGGGTTATGTAGTATGGGATGCATAACCTCACCACATGGCTGCGACTAGCTCGTTTTCTTTTTCATTACATGAGGATATTATATAGTATGGTATGACAAACATTTTTATGTGTACGCCGCTCATAACATGCATTAGGGCCTTTCTTTTTAGAATACATAGCACAAACATGCATAGCATAACATTGCATAAGCACAACATACCAAGCTAAAGACTGGCAGGATGACATATGTACACTCATAAGCTTTCGAGTCAAAAATAATATAAAGTCATGCATTCCCGATCTAGGCACAAGAGTTAGTATGGTGGTGGTTAACCATCCTAGGTTAAGGCATAACATCAATTCTTGTAAAAATAGACTCCCAGAGCAAGTTTAGCAGCTTTAAGTTCATATTTGTGTATATATTATCTGTACTTGTAGTTAGTTGCAGCTGTTGTACTAGGATCTAATTAATGTTGTTATGATTTTAGGATGGCGAGATGCCCTTCGACTAGATCGACCCCCCTATCTGAGGGTGAGTCATCGGGAGCGCAGAATGATGCGGTGATCAAGAGCCTGCGATAGAGTAGCGATTCCTTAAGCAGGCAGATGGTGGAGGTGCGAGCCCAGATCCAGCCTCTGGTAGCAGTTGTGGCAGGACAGACTCAGGGAGTGCAAGGCCCTACAGGGGGGTTAGCTTTTCCTCCTCCTCCTGCACCCCTGAGACCTCCAGTGGTGGTGCCAGTAGAGATGGCATTCATCTCGCAATTTCAGAGACTTAGACCTCCTACTTATGATGGGAAGGCAAATTTCATGGTCATAGACGATTGGCTGATCTCCATGGAGGAGATGTTCTCGTACTCCGGTATCGTAGATGATCAGAGAGCGATGATAGCCGCCTATCAGCTCAAGGGTTTGGCTAAGAGTTGGTGGCTTAGATAAAAGGAGAGCTTGGTAGCTGGTTTCTCTTGGGAAGTGTTCAAGGAAATGCTGTTGAGGAAGTTCTTGCCTTCGGTCGAGCGTGACCGTCTTATGAACGACTTCCTCGACCTGAAGCAAAGGCAACTCACGGTCGGTGAGTATGAGGTAGAGTTCAGCAAGTTGAGCTAGTTTTCTCCTTGGTTGGTAAGTGTTGAGGCTGATCGAGTCAAGCGATTCATTGGTGGCTTGAGGAGCGAGGTGCAGCAGTTGACCAGTGCTTATGGATCAGAGACTTATGCAGGGGTAGTGGAGGTTTCTCTAAAGGTGGAGGCTATCGAGGCCGCAAAGAGCAGAGGCCAGCAAATGAGGAAGGACAAGCGGAAGTTTGTTGAGGAAAAGAAACCCCAGGTACCCGGTGCTGCTTCGGGAAAGAAGAGCAAGGTGGTGTGTAGCTTCTATGGTAGGTCAGGCCACCATGTTGAGAGGTGTTTCAAAAAGGCAGAAGCTCAAAAGAAGGAGCAAGTTCATGCTATTCAGGGTGCTCCTAGGAGGGATGTTTCCTGTTCTGTTTGCAAGCGACCCGGGCATGATGCTGCCCAGTGCTGGTCCAAGGATAAAATCTGCTATCAGTGCGGACAGAAGGGTCACATCAAGTCTAGGTGTCCTCAGGTCCAGCCTGCTCTTCATGAAGTTCCACTTCAGGCACTACTTCCACCTTAGCGTGTGGACCAGGGCAAAGGAAAGCTGAACGTGATCTCTTCCGAGGAGGCTCAAGCTTCGACTCAGGTCATCTCAGGTTAGTTGTTCTTCCAACCTGAAAGTTTTATTTGTTAGAATGGTTACATTTTTATTTTGGTAGTTCCTTAGTTGTATATACTCCTACAGGGAAATTTAAGGTGAAGAACCGCTGGGCGCGTGTTCTGTTCGACTCCGGAGCTACACACTCATTTGTGGCTAGAGCCTTTGTGGAGCGACATTAGTTAACTCTAGATCGAGCTCGTGATACCTTCCGCGTCAAGTTCCCTTCTGGTGAATCTGTGTTATCATATTTGGGCATTCTAGATTGCCCTGTTTTGTTGGGGGACTTTCTTGCGAAGGCAGACTTGAAGATGATTGATCTAGAGGACTTCGATATTATTCTGGGCATGGACTGGCGTTCTAAGTATGATGCGGTCATTCAGTTCAAAGGGAAGCGCTTGGACTTCATCAAGGACAATGGTCAGCCGGGAAGCATGTATGCTGATCCGTGCTAAGATTCTCCTGTCTTTTCTGGAGTATGTGCTCAGAAGTTGTTTCTTTCTGATTGTTTTGCTTGTTTAGTCTCGGTGGTGGGGACCGCTGTTAGTGTACTGTGCTTAGATGAGAATCTCGTTGTTCGTGGTTTCGCAGATGTTTTTCCTGATGACCTTCCTGGTCTTCCTCCCGATCGGGATGTCGAATTTGTGATTTATTTAGAACCGGGTACGCGTCCTATTGCTAAGGCGCCGTACCGGATGGCCCCTCATGAGTTAGAGGAGTTGTGAGTCCAGTTGGATGAGTTATTGGCAAAAGGGTCTATCAGGCAGAGTTCGTCGCCTTGGGGTGCTCCTGTTTTGTTTGTAAAGAAGAAAGATTGGTCGATGCGGCTTTGCATCGACTACAGAGAGTTGAACAAAGTCACTATTAAGAACAGGTACCCTCTGCCGAGGATCGATGACTTATTTGATCAATTGCATGGTAGCACGGTGTTCTCCAAGATCGATCTTCATTCTGGCTATCATCTGCTCAGGATCCGTGAGGCAGATATTCCACGGACTGCGTTTAGATCGAGACTTGGACATTTTGAGTTCTTGGTGATGTCGTTTGGTCTGACCAACGCACCATCAGCTTTCATGGGTATGATGAACCGGGTGTTCAAGGATTTCCTAGACAAGTTCGTTGTGGTTTTCATCGATGACGTGTTTGTCTATTCCCGCAGCGCTGAGGAGCATGAGCAGCATCTGCGCTTGGTTCTATGGGAGTTGAGAAATCACAAGTTATTCGCCAAGTTGAGCAAGTGCGAATTTTTGTTGCCTCAGGTCTCATTTCTGGGCCACGTGGTGAATAAGGATGGGATCTCGGTCAACCCAGAAAAGATCGCAGTAGTGATGGATTGGAGCTGGTCGGGCACGCCCAAGGAGATCAGAAGCTTCCTAGGGTTGGCCGGATACTACAGGAGTTTCGTGGAGGGTTTCTCTACCCTGGCTTCACCTTTGACCAGGTTGACTCAGAAGAATGCGGCCTTTGTTTGGAGCGAGAAGGGCGAAGAATCCTTCCTAGAGCTAAAGAATAGATTGTGCACTGCTCCCGTCCTGACCCTACCTACTGAGGGTGTGGAGTATGATGTGTACGTGGATGCTTCGCATGTTAGTCTGGGTTGCGTGTTGATGCAGGTTGGAAAAGTGATTGCGTATGGGTCAAGGCAATTAAAGACTCATGAGAGAAATTACCCTACGCATGACCTTGAGTTTGAAGCGGTGATTTATGCGTTGAAGCTATGGAGGCATCTAATTTATGGGGCTCAGTGCAAGATCTTCACTGATCACAAGATCCTGTAGTACGTGTTCACGCAAAAGGAGTTGAATCTTCGCCAGCGGTAGTGACTAGAGTATTTGGCCGATTATGACGTAGAGATCCAGTATCATCATGGCAAGGCCAATGTAGTGGCCGACGCCCTGAGCCGGAAGACGGGGAAGATCTTTAATCTCTTCGCCGATCGTTTAGTGGAAGAGTTCCTCCTTATGGATATCTCGGTGGGATGCTGTAGCATGCAGAGTAGTTTGGCAGTGGTAGAGCCGTCTATGATTTCCCTTACTAGGTTGCACCAGAAGGATGATCCGGACCTTCTGCACTTATACCTCAGGATTGAGATAGGGGAGTTGCCAGATTTTTCTATCGATGATGCGGGTACTTTGAAGTACCGCGGTAGATTTTGCATCCCCGCTGTCGGAGACATCAGGGGTATGATATGCAGAGAGGCTTATGGATCCAGTGTTGCCTACCATCCGAGATCTACAAAGATGTATCGTTATTTGAAGCAAATTGCCTGGTGGTATGGGATGAAGAGTGATATAGCCCAATTTGTTACTGAGTGCCACACTTGCAAGCGTGTGAAGGATGATCACGGAAGGCCTGGTGGCAAGTTGACTCCGCTAGAGATCCCGACTTGGAAGTGGGAAAGTATTTCTATGGACTTCATCACGGGCTTACCGAAATCTCCAAGTTGATTTGATTCTATTTAGGTTATAGTGGATAGACTGACGAAGTGTGCTCACTTCGTGCCGTATAAGATTGACTACTCGATGAAGAAGATAGCAGAGTTGTACTTGAATGAGGTCATCCGATTGCATGGTGTGCCTGTTAGCATCATTTCTGATCGAGACTCCCGGTTTAATTCTCGTTTTTGGCAGAGTCTGCAGGAGGGTTTTGGTACAGATCTGAGGTATTCTACTGCTTACCACCCACATACCAATGGGCAGAGGGAGCGGGTGAACAAGATAGTTGAGGATATGATCAGATGCTATATTCTAGACCACAGTGGAGGATGGGATGAACGATTGCGACTTATGGAGTTTGCATACAATAACAGTTATCAAGAAAGACTACAAATGGCTCCGTTTGAAGCTTTGTATGGGAGGCGCTGCAGAACCCCCCTATTTTGGGCTGAGGCAGGTGAGAGACCCTTGTTGGGTCCGTATGCGCTCGAGGAGATGGAAGTCGCGGTGAAGTTCATTCGAGAAAAGCTTCGTATAGCTCAGGAGAGATACGAGAAGAACGCCAATCGGCGTAGGTCTGACTTGGAGTTTTCTGTAGGGGACCTTGTGTTTCTTAAGGTTTCCCCGATGGTTAGTGTTAAGAGGTTCGGTAAGAACCGAAAATTGGACCCGAGGTATGTGGGCCCGTTTAAGATTGTTGAACAGATTGGCGTGTCATCTTATAGGTTGGATTTGCCAGCAAACTTCCCAGGTGTTCATAATGTATTTCATGTAAGATAATTGCGGAAGTGTGTGCGCAGTAGTGGGAAAGTCTTGGATGTTTTGCCCCAGTTGGAGCCTAATCTCTCTTTTATTGAAGTGCCGGTCCGCATTTTGGCTACTCAAGATCGGGTGCTGCGAAGGAAGTCCATCCTGATGGTCAAAGTTCTATAGAAGAATCAGGGTTTGGAAAGCGCGACTTGGGAGTTAGAGTCGGCTATGAGGGAGGCTCACCCTCAACTGTTTCGCTGATTAGATTGGTTTGTTTTCTTCTTATAATGTTTGGCTTGTTACCTTTCCTTCTATAGTTGAGGCATTGTGCGTAAAGTATCGGGACGAAACTTTGTTTTAGGGGGAGTGACTGTAACGCCCCCGATTTTTCTGCGATTATTTAATTCTTTCTTGGCGTTACGTCGACGTGTTTTCTTGGCTTGTGCCATCTGTGGGGTGTTGTCTTAACTCCTTAGAACTGAGTGGCCTATTTTGTAGACTATTGATAAGATCTCCCTAGCAAGCCGAGTCGTTTTGGGTGACCCGGTGTGGCCTCTCAGGTGATGCTTGTGTTTTGGCTTTGGGTGGGTATAACTCGAGTTTTATTCCTCAAAAGATAATTTCGACTTCGCCGTTGTATTCGTAGCGTGGATATTTAGCTACAGTGCGAATTTCATCGAATTTCAAGGACGTTCGGTTCTCGCGTCGTTTTGTATTTTATGTAAAATAACATCATTTAATACGTATATTATGATTCAATTAGAAAAGGTGGCAGCATGGTTGGTAGTTTATCTAGACTTGAAAGGGTGGCTGCGGTTTAAGAGACCTTTTAGGTGGCAGTTAAGGCTGAATAGACGTGTCTATGTATATATATAGCCTTAAGTCAAAATGAGACTATTCATCATCTCCTTCCGTGAGAGAATAACCGTCGCCTTGTTCGCGAGCGGAAGAAAACCGGCGAACAGCCTTGCCTTCCACCGCCGTTTCCCGGAGTTCTAGCAGTCGGATTTTCATTCCGAGGGTGGATCTGGACTGCTCTCCTCTAGATCTTCTTTTCGACGGTAAGCTTTCTCAATTTCATGTCTTTCTTTGGTGTTGTAGATTTTTTTGTTTGACTCCTCTCCCTCTCCGAAAAATGTTCAGTCTTTCTCGGTTAGGAGTTGGCTACCAGACCCGTGGGGAAGTAGAGAAGTCGATTGAGACCTTCCGGAAATCGAGGCAAGTTGGTTCTTGCCCTTGCCAAGTTTATGTTCTTTGATTTCTTTTCTTGTTGTAGCTTGTAGCTGTGTCGTAGCTGTAGCCGGGCAGGAGTTAGAAACTTTAACTCGAAAATTGTGCTAGTCCTCATTATAACCCTAGAATTATGTTGGATGTTAGAAGAATTTTACTACTGTAATATGATTGTTGGTTCAAGCGTTGGAGATTTCAGGATGTGGCGTTGAGTGTGGTGCACACACTCAACGCCGGGTATGCTTGGACTTGCGTTGTGTGTGGTGCACACACTCAATGCCATTGTCCTTGATCTGTTCTTTTGCGGCTAAGTACTTTGGCGTTGAGTGAGTCGACCTCACTCAATGCCAAAGCTATTTTATCGTTGAGAGTGGTGGACAAACGCAATGTCGTAGTTTGTTTTTGAGGCTAAGTACTTTGGCGTTGAGTGAGTCAAACTCACTCAATGCGAAAGCTATTTTATCGTTGAGAGTGGTGGACACACTCAATGCCGCAGCTTGTTGTTGCGGCTAAGTACTTTGGCGTTGAGTGAGTCAACCTCACTCAACGCCAAAGCTATTTTGTCGTTGAGAGTGGTGGACACACTCAACACCGCCGTTTGTTTTTGGCGGCTAAGCACTGTTGGGTACATTGGAAAATGTGTACCTGATTTGAAGAAGCCTAACTTAGCTCAATGATATACATCAAGGTGTATTTGATTTTATTTTGAGTTTATATGTGCAGGTTAAGAATGTACTAGAATGCAGGAAAAATATTCTAAGTCCATGTGTCGAAACCAGACGAAATTGTGTCAACATTTCAGAAAGATTGTGTCGACACTTGAAGAAGGCTGTGTCGACACAGAAAAAAAGAGTTGACAATAATTGTGTCGACACCTGAAGGTAGTGTCGACACACAGAAGTTTGGTCGACATCAACTGTGTCGACACTGGGAGGCTGTGTCGACACACAGAATTGTTAGTGGACAACATTTGTGTCGACACCAGAAGACTGTGTCGACACACAGAGGCAGAGTCGACAACAGCTGTGTCGATACCTGGAGGCTGTGTCGACACACACTATATTCTGATTCTACATCAACTGTGTCGACACACAGGACTTGTGTCGACACACAGCAAAGTCTAGACTAAGTTAGTTGCTGGTGAATGGTAAAGTGTTTGTGTCGACAAAAATACTCAGTTTCGACACATTCTCAAGATGCAGTATCAAGAAGCTGAGTCGACATAAAGGCAGACATGTCGACATCATCAAAGGCTGTGTCGACACCTAAGTCACTTATGTCGACACATATTGACAGATGGTCTCGACACTTTCTAACAGACAGTCTCGACACTTTGCTGACAAAGACAAAGGCACAAGATCTGTTTTAAGACTTGATAGCTGTGAGTTACAACAGGTCGACTGAAGCTGTCAGAATTGTCAGAAGTTTGTTAGAAACCGGATCAGCCAGTTACCAAGGATGAAGTCTATAAATAGACAGATTCAGAAGAAGAAAATATACATAGAAACTTATTGATTGATCATTGTTGTGAGATAAGATCTCTAATCAAGAAAGTGCAAGGCATAGAAGAAGATCTTCGAGAGAAGATCTAAGAAGACTTTCTGAAGTGAACATCCACTCAGATTCAGTCTAAGTTGAATTCATTTAAGAATTCAGAAGTATTATCAAGGGTTATGGATAGAGAGAGATCAAGCCATTTGAAGACAAGAAGGAAGCTATCACAGGTTTCTTAAGAAGCAGTATATTCTAAAGGAAATCAACTCAAACTAAGTTCAGATTCAAGAATCTTTGAAGAAAGCCAAGATCCAGTTGATTTCCTCCATCAGCCTTTTCAAGAAGCTGATCAAGAACAGTCTTATCCCTTCTCTCTCAACAGGGGTAAGATATTATATAACTTAATTTTCAAATTCTGTATGATCTATTTAGTTTCCTATCTCAAATGGAGCCTAAGAAATTTGAAGAAGCCATCCAAGACCAACATTGGATTAATGCTATGCAAGAGGAGCTTAATCAATTCAGAAGGTGCAAAGTCTGGGAGCTTGTTCCTAAACCAAAATACCACAACATCATTGGAACAAAGTGGATATTTAGGAACAAGTTGGATGAGAGTGGAGTAATTGTAAAGAACAAAGCAAGACTGGTTGCTAAAGGATATAGGCAGGAAGAGGGAATAGATTTTGATCAGACATTTGCCCCAGTAGCAAGACTGGAGGCAATCAGGATGTTTCTTTCCTATGCTGCATACCAAGGATTCAAGGTATACAAAATGGATGTGAAATCAGCATTTCTAAATGGAGATCTAAAAGAAGAAGTCTATGTGGAACAACCATCAGGTTTTGTAGACTCTCTTAAACCTGATTATGTTTTTAGACTTAGGAAAGCTTTATATGGGTTAAAGCAAGCCCCAAGGGCTTGGTATGACACCCTGTCTACTTTCCTTATTGAGAACAAATTCTCAAGAGGCAAAATAGACAAGACTCTATTCCTTAGGGAGTCTAAATGCAAGATAATCTTAGTCCAAATCTATGTGGATGACATAATTTTTGGGTCTACAGAGAACAACCTTTGCAAGAAGTTTGCCAAACTTATGCAAGGGAAGTTTGAAATGAGTAGTATGGGGGAACTTAAGTTCTTCTTGGGACTCCAAGTAAGACAGACTGATGATGGCTTGTCCATATCCCAGTCTAAGTTCACCAAAGAGTTGATAAAGAAATATGGTATGGAATCTTCCTCTACCATGAAAACTCCTATGGGAACAAATATTCCTATATGTAAAGATGATATAGGTAAGCCTGTAGATGAGTCTTTGTATAGAGGAATAGTTGGTTCTCTATTATACCTCACAGCTAGTAGTCTAGATATTATGTATGCTACATGTGTCTGTGCTAGGTACCAGGCATGCCCTAAAGAATCTCATTACACTGCTGTTAAAAGAA
Source organism: Platanthera zijinensis (assembly GCA_039513925.1). Lineage (NCBI taxonomy): Eukaryota > Viridiplantae > Streptophyta > Magnoliopsida > Asparagales > Orchidaceae > Platanthera > Platanthera zijinensis. The sequence continues at coordinate 93,365,368 of CM077085.1, forward strand.
TTTTGAGATATTTAAAGGGCACACCAAATCTAGGCCTTCGGTACCCTAGGAATGGAGATTTTCAACTAATAGGTTATTTAGATGCAGATTTTGCAGGCTATAGAGAAGATAGAAAAAGTACTACAGGTACATGTCAATTTTTGGGAGGAAGGTTGATATCATGGAGTAGTAAGAAGCAGACTAGTGTGGCAATATCCACAGCTGAGTCTGAGTATGTTGTAGCTGGAAGTTGCTGTGCACAACTATTGTGGATTCAGCATCAACTAAAAGATTATGGTATCCAGGTAAGTAGAACACCTTTATTATGTGATTCTAAAAGTGCAATTTCTATTGCAAATAATCCTGTTTCACATAGTAGGACTAAACATATAGAAATAAAATACCATTTTCTTAGAGAACATGTAGAAAAAGAAGACATCTCACTAGAATTTGTTAAAACAGATTATCAAATTGCAGATGTATTTACTAAGCCTCTGGATGAAACAAAATTCAATAGATTTAAAATTGAATTAGGCATGCTAACAATAGATTAGTTTAGCAAAATTTGGCTAAGTAAAACTGTGTTGACACATTCAGAATTTAAGTGTCGACACAGAGGATTTGTGTCGACAAACTCAGTAAAATGGTGTCGACACAGAGTAGATGTGTCGACACAGCAGGTATTTTATGTCGACATAGACTAGAGCGACATGTCGACACAACTAGAGTATTGTTATCGACTTATTCTAAATTTGTGTCGACACATATTGCCTGTGTCGACACAATTTGACTATTTTGCCCGCCTTTTGATCTTCTTGGCATAGAAGGGTATAAATAGGTCACAGCCGTATTTTGTCGACACGCTCACAAGGGTTTCGAGACAAAAACCTTGTGTGTCGACAATCCTTCTTCTCTCTTTTCTCAAGCCTTCTCAACGATTCAATGGCGCCAAAGATCGAAGATTCCATCAACGAGGGATATGAACTGGTTAGGCATGCGTTCGATGATGCAGCTCTAGAGATTAAGATGGTGGTGTCTCTTCTCATAGACAGTGGACTTGAATTCCTTGTCTCAGAACCCACCAAAGTCTGGAAGAAGGAAGTTCTTGCATTCTACACCACCACATCTGTGGATTCTACTGGTATGAAAATCAAATCAACTATTCAGGACACAAGAGTCAAGGTGACTCAGAAGCGATTAACCAGAATCCTTCATCTTCCAAGGATAAACGATGAAGAGGAGGTTTCAGCCTCACAAACAAGGAAAACACTTCAGTGGTGTGGACTGGATCCCACCATGAAGATTGGTGATGCTTTCAATCGAAAAGGCATGAATAATCAGGGTAAATTCCTTTCTGAAGTTATTGGGAAAGTGGTGTTGTGCAAGACTGGTGGACATGATAGGATCTCTGTCTTCATGTTCAACCTAATGACTAGGATTGTATTTCACATTCCCACCAACTGGTCAGCAGTTGTGTTTGACAAAATCAAGGAGGCAATCAAGAAGCCAAACATGGCTAGAATACTGAGTCTTTACTTAGCTGGAATCATTCCAGAAGTAATGCAATAACTACCAGGCTCCAAGATCAATCATATGAGGAGAATGGATATAAGGTTGTTCTCTAGGTGGGATAGAGTTCTATCCAAGGATATGCCTGAAGAAGATAGGCAGGAGACAGCTGAGAAGTCTCCAGCTCATCATCACACTGAGCTTGGTACTGAAACAATTCAAGTACAGAAGGAACAGACTACAACACAAGATCAGCATTAGGCTAGTACTATCCAAGATCCAGAATAGATACCTGCACAGGTTCAGGGGGAGCCTAGTACTGCACATGCAGAAGAAGCAGAAAGGATTGACTTATCAGAGGAGATAGATACTGCTAGATTAGATGATCTTATAGAGAGAATCAATGTTCCATCTCCTCCTCAAACACCAAAGGAATATACAATGGATGATCTCTTCAAAGAGGCTGTAGACACAGCAGATAAAGATGACACCCAAAGGGTTGAGGGGGAGCAAGCTAGTGAGGAGAGGGTACCAGGTGAAGGTGAACAGGAGCCACATGTTACTGAAACTGAAATCCCTACCTCACAAAAAGAAAGAGTTCAGATTGAGAGTTCCTCTGATTCTGGGAATGAAGAAATTCAAGAGGCAAAGAAAAGGAAGCTTATGGTCTTCAAGAGAAGAAGCCATAGTTATAAGAAAGCACTTTAAACAACACCACCCACCTCTTCAGATTTTGATTATGCAAAGTTCTTGGTAACTTTTCAAATGAAAATGGATGAACAAAGACAGGCTCTAGAGAAATATGTTGATGAAAGTCATAAAAATCTTCAGTTTGATCTAGCTCAAGATATAAAGTCTATAAGATTTGAAGTCAATCAACATAAAAGACAAATGACTGATTGTTTTACAAAAGGGGCACATGTTGTTGTATATCTGCCCAAACAACAAGAAGTAATGAAGAAAGAAATAGACGCTCAATCTATTAATCAAGGATAAATTCTTGAAAATCAGAAAAGGCTAAATGACAATCTAACAACTGCCAACACAGATATTCTTGCTCAATTTCAAACAACCATGTCTAAATTGACTGAAGCTAGGGCAGCTGAAATGCTAGCATATGAAATTAAGTTCAAAACTGCTTTAGACTCAGTACAGACAGCCATAACCTCTTCCCAGAAGGAAATTACTGCAAAACTTAACAAGTTGAAACCCTTCTTCAGAGATGGCATTAATTATCTGGATGGTCAGATCAGGTTTCAGAAGGAAGATCTCAGAGATCATATAGCAAGAGAAGTCCTAAAGGGGGGAGGGTACTTATTTATGCTGGCTCAGAACATGCCAAGTGGGTCACTAACAGTGTCAGAGCCATATTGGGATATCCACCCCTTTGTGATGAAGATAATATGGCAGAGTCAGGAGTACAGCCACAAGGTCTACTTGAAGGCAACCAACCAGAGGTTGCTCAAGTCATATACCCCCCTGCAGATTTTGACATGATTCATCAGCAGGTGTAAACTATGTATAGTCCTCCAGAGGAGGTTTCAAATATTATACTTGGAAAAGTAGACATGCCTGAAGCTGCAATCAAGGCTCAGTAAGAGGCTCAACTGTCAAAGAAGAGATTTAGGGAGCAAGCTAAACTAAAACCTGATTTTGAACAGTGGAGCCCTACCTCTAGAAACATCATACTAACTGCCTAGAAAGCTATAAAAGATCAAGTTCATGAAAGGGGCAAGTGGTACAATGAACAAGAATGGCAGAAGCATGAAGCTAGACAGGAGGCTATTATTCAGTATAGAAGGAAAGCTAAGATTGGAAAGCTACCTCCTGATGCTGTGGAGCCTAGCAAATACTTTCCCAAGTCGTATCACTATTTTGAGAGACAAAGACTGAAGACTGAGGCTCAGGAGAAGGCTGATCTTAAAGGCAAAAAGCCCATGGAAGAAACTGAACCTTCTGTGCAGGCACAAGTACAACCAGGAAGAGGGATTGTTATAAAGGAGTCTGATCAGTCTTAGTCTAAGATGTCTTAGTTTTTGTTTAAAAATGTGAAACATTCAGTGTTAGTCATTTTGTAAACAATCATTTTGACATAATACACAAAATCTTGCTCTTTAATTAATTTTTGTGTATATCTTTTTATCTCTGTGATAAATCTGTGCAAATGTTTTGATTGTTAATATTTTCTGTAATATTAAGCTTATATACATCATCATCATTTTTTTATTATCATAAGTGGTGTATATCATTATCTAATATGGGTTATGACTTCTCCAAATAGGGGGAGATTGTTGGGTACATTGGAAAATGTGTACCTAATTTGAAGAAGCCTAACTTAGCATAATGATATACATCAAGGTGTATTTGATGTTGTTTAAGTTGAATATGTGCAGGTTAAAAGTATGAAAAATTTCTAAGTCCATGTGTCGACACCAGAAGAAGATGTGTCGACACTTCAGGAAGATTGTGTCGACACTTGAAGAAGGCTGTGTCGACACAGAGAAAATGAGTCGACATCAACTATGTCGACACCGGTAGGCAGTGTCAACACACTTAAGATTATAGTCGACATCAACTGTGTCGACACCAGGAGGCTGTGTCGACACACAGAGGCAGAAGTCAACAACAGCTAAGTCGACACTTAGAGACTTGTGTCGACACATAGCAGAATCAACAATAAGTCTGTGGCTGAAGTAATTGTGTCGACATACAACTATCTGTGTCGACACATTCTCAAGTAGCTGTGTTGACATCAAGACAAATGTGTCGACATCACAAAGGATTGTGTCGACACTTAATCAAATTGTGTCGACACATTTTAACAATTGTCTCGACACATATTGACAATTTGTCTCGACACTTTCTGTCAAAAACAAAGACTCCTTGGCAATTTGAAGAATTGACAGTTGTGGGTCTCTATAGGTTAACTGACGTGATTGACACAAATAGAAGTTTGTTAGGAACCGGACCAGCCGGTTACCAGGAATGAAGGCTATAAATAGACGGATAGTGTCTGAAAGAAAAATACTGAATAATGATAACTGAACACTGAATAACAAGTAACAATAAGAAGAAGATCTTTGCAGATCTAAGAAGATATTCTGATTGAACTATCAGAATCTGTCAAAGTAGAATTCAGTCAAGAATTCAGAAGTATCTTCAAGGGACTTGGATAGAGAGAGATCCAGTCAAAAGAAGGCAAGAAGAAAGCTGTCTCAGATTTCAAAAGTAACAGATTCTGAACTTATCTGTCAAGAAGATTCAGATTCAAATTCTGAAATCTAAGGAGAAAGTTGATGATCAGTTTAGAAGATCAACTCAACAAAGTTCAGTTCAAGAAGCTTTGAAGAAAGCTAAGTTCCAGTTGATTTTATCCATCTGGTTTATCAAGAAGCTGATCAAGAACACTGTCTTGTTCCACCTCTCTCACCAGGAGCAAGATAAAAATATATTTTACTCAAATCTTGTAGGATCTTTTAATAGATCTAAGTTGTAAGCCTAATTTATAAAGGCTGAGTGTAGGAGAGATAATCTCTGAGTTGTAGGTCTTGAATAAAGACTGAGGTAGGGCTGAATTGCCTAAGTGTAGGAGAGATAATCTCTGAGTTGTAGGTCTTGAATAAAGACTGAGGTAGGGCTGAATTGCCTAAGCTGTAGGAGTGTGGTATCACTCTGAGTTGTAGGAACCATTCCAGGTTCTGAGCTGTAGGATCTGAGGATCTTAGTTATAGAAGGGAGTTTGGCTGAATCTAGCACACTGCTAGATAGGCGAAGGGGGAAAGTGGATGTACCCAGATCTTGGGGAACCACTATAAATACTTGTTGCAATCTGTGATGTGTAGTTCTAAATTGTGTGATTGTGATTGCTAAAGTAGCTTCAGAACACATTGAAAATAGTCTTTAATTACTTAATCATTCTGCCTTAAGTTTGAAAAGAAAATAAGAACCTATTCACCCCCCCCCCCCTCTAGGTGTCTAGGTAATCTTGAAAGTAAAACTATCAACAGGCGAGAGAGTGGTTTTATGAGCTGCCCTCGGGCACGATTTATTCCTTCGCTGAGCTTCGTAACGAACTCCTTCTGAGGTTTTCTACCTCAAAGAAGAGGAAAGATGGGCTTACAGCCCTCTTTGATATCAAACAAAGAGACAACGAATCAGTAGCGCGGTTCGTTGATCGTTTCTAGAAGGAGATCCAGGGGGTGAAGAATGTGAACCCCGACTACTACAAGGTCGCCTTGATTCACGGCCTCCGGGAAGGCCCGATGAAGTTTAATGTAACAACAAAGGCGCCATAAACTTACCAGGAACTGATAATGATGGCCAACCGCTTCATTGAAGGTGAGAATGCTAACCCCACCTACATTTCATCCCTGATAGCTAAGGCTGGAGGAAGGGATGCTTCCAATGCCTCTTCTAGTAGCCACCACCACAGCAAGCCTCCTCGGCCCGATTTCCAGCCTCCTTCTCAGAGGGGGAGAAACCTCCGTCACAAGAAACCTTTCATCGGCCATCAATAGTTTCGTGATCAAAGACTATCGTTGGCCGCCACTCCCGCCATACCCCTTCAGGCTCTACCCATTCTTCAGAATACCTTGCCTGCTTCAAGGCCACATGAGAGCAGCTCCGTGGAGGAGTTCGCAGATCTGGGGCTCGACTTCGAAGAGGTCGTCCAGATCATCTAGAAGAAAGCAGAGGAAAAGAGGCAAGGGCCTCAAAGGGAATTGAAGCCTGGAAATAACTCTCAATTCTGTGAATTTCACAAAGAAAAGGACCATTTGACTGAAGATTGCAAGGCCCTTCGATAGCTGGTTGAAAGGTTATTTACCGAAGGCAAGATCAAAGATCTGGGCAGAAAGAATGATCTTTCAAAACCTTCCACCTCCAAATGCAAGGAGGTGGCGGAGGTTCAGCTAGAATACGTCGAGATAGAGGATGAGGGTCGTCTGGGGCCCATTAATATTCAGAATGAATGTTGCGATATCGTTGACAAAGGAGCCTTGGGGAGACTCTTTTACATTCACGGTGGAGCAGGAACTGAGTCCACTCAGAAGTCCTCCCTTGCAAGAGTCACCCGAGGAGAGATTGCTTCTACTTCTTCTTCTGCCCCATCTTCGGGAAGCATCATCTTCGGTCCCGAAGACCTTCCCCTGACCGCTAATCCTTTTGATGATGTTATTATGGTCTAAGCAGCAATCACATATTATACAGTCGATAGGATTCTTATTGATATTGGCAGCTCCGTTAATCTCCTCTTCAAGCCAACCTTTGAAGCCCTAAAGACTGGAAAGCCTTTGCTTTCCACCAAAGGGCCGCTCTATGGCTTTTCAGGCGAGAGGAAGGAAGTCGAGGGAAGCATCGTACTCCTCGTAAGGATTGGGGGGTGACCAAGCAGATTCAGTTTATAGTGGTGGATGCTCCAAGTAGCTATCACGCCATCTTCGGGAGGCCTCTGCTAAATAAGTACCAAGAAATAATTTCAATCTACCACCTGGCTATCAAGTTCAACAAATATGGTCGTCAAGGCAAGATAAGAAGTAGCCCAAGGCAAGCTCGAGAATGCTACCTCCGCACAGTTAACATGACCGAAGTTGCCCCTCAAATCTTCTCGGCGGTAGCAGAAGTATCTACTCAGTCAGAAATTGCCATAGATAGCGAAGGCGCTCACCTGGAACCTGCCCAGGAGACGCAAGGGATCCCCATTGCTGAAGGGGAGGAGAGAAAGCTCTCCGTAAACTCAGAGTTACAAGAAGATCAAAAGGCGGAGTTTATAGCTTGCTTGTTAAAGAACCTGGATGTCTTCGCTTGTCAGCGGAGGACATGTCGGGAGTTGATCCTGACGTAGCCTGCCATCATCTCAACATTGACCCAACCGCCAAGCCAGTGTAACAAAAGAAGAGATATGCGGTGGTCAAGCTGGCATAGCCAAACAGGGAGGAGGTTGCCACACTCCTCAAGGCTCGCTTTATTCAAGAAATTCAATATCCTGAATGGGTTTCAAACATTGTAATGGTTAAAAAACAAAGGGGGGAAGTGGAGGATGTGTGTAGACTTCACCCGATTTAATAAAATGTGTCCAAAAGATTACTACCCCTTGCCTCGGATAGATTCTTTAGTTGATTCTGCGGTAGGGTATCCTTTTATGAGCTTTTTAGATGCGTTCTCTGGTTACCACCAAATAAGAATGCATAAGCCCGATATCCCTCACACATTGTTTATTACTAACGATGGTTGGTACTGCTATCTTGTGATGCCCTTTGGGCTTAAAAATGCTGGCACGATGTATCAACGCATGATGGGTCATGTGTTTAGAGGACAAAAGGGCAGAAACCTTGAAGTATATGTGGACAATCTTTTGGTTAAAAGCAAGTCTCTTTCGCTACATCTGCACGATTTGGTAGAAACTTTTTCCACTTTGCGAAAATACAAGATAAAACTTAACCTACTAAAATGCATTTTTGGAGCAATTATGGGGAAATTCCTCGGTCAACTCCTTACTCCAGACGGTCTTGCCCCTAATCCAGACAAGGTTAAGGCCATCCTTGACATGGCTCCTCCCCGTTCTCCAAAAGAAATCCAGCAGTTAGGGGGGAGGTTAGTAGGACTCGAGAGATTTATTTCTTGAGTAGGAGATAAGAGTGCACAATTTTTCAAAACTCTTCAGGGAGTGCCTAAGTTTCAGTGGATGGAAGAGTGCACTCAGGCCATTAAGTAGTTAAAGAAACAACTAGATTCAACACCCTTACTGCAAAGTCCCCGAGCAGGGGAGATGTTGTTCCTATACCTAGGAGATGGCCCCGAGGCAGTCAGCTCTGTTCTTGTCTGAGAGGAAATCCGTAGACAATTTCCTGTCAATTATGTCAGTCACATTCTGAAAGATGTAAAAACAAGGTATCTGATCCTAGAGAAATTGGCTCTGGCATTGGTTATGTCTTCCCGTAGGCTCCGACCCTATTTCCAGGCGCACTCAATCCAATTAGTCACTGATCAAACTTTGAAGAGTGTGTTAGAGAAGCCAGAACATTCGGGCTGGTTTGCTAAATGGGCGATCGAGCTGAGTGAGTTTTAAATCTCCTATATTCCCAGGACAGCTATCAAGGCGCAGGTGCTTGCTGATTTTCTAATTGATACAACAAAATCTGGTTCTAATCAGGCAGAAAGATCTCCTCTGGTCTGGATCATCTATGTTCATGGGGCTTCAGGAAGAAATTCTTCCGGAGCAGGACTGGTTCTAATAAATCCGAATGGTATCAAACTCGAGCAGACAATCAAGTTTTATTTTCCGATGACCAACAACCAAGCAGAGTATGAAGCCTTGTTGGCTAGCTTGAGGTTCGCAATAGAGCTCGGGATCGACCATGTTCATATAAAGACTGATTCCCTGGTAATGGCATCACAAGTTCTGGGTAACTTTGAGAGTCGGGAGCCAGTGTTAAAGAAGTATCTCGCGCTTGTAAAGATTAAGGTCGGAATATTTAAAAGTTTTACCATTGAACACATTCCGAGGACAGAGAATGAGGAGGCAGATGTTCTTGCCAAGTACGGACTGAAGTCAGGAGGAACGACTTCTGAACTCTTCCGCCTGGCAGTAGAGGAGGAAGAGATGATGTAGTTTGACCAGCATTCCTATTGGATGGACCCGTTCATCCTCTACTTATCAACTGGAAACTTGCATCAGTCGGTTAAAGATAAGAAGAGATTCAAGTTGAAAGCAGCATACTATTACTTAGTATCTGGTATTCTCTATAGGAAGACTTTCTTGTCCACCGTGGCAAGATGTGTGTCGGAAGATGAAGTCCCTACTGTCCTTCGAGAAGTACATTCTGGTGAGTGCGGAAGCCACTCAGGAGCAAAAACCTTGGAAAGAAGGATCCTGTGGCAGCGTTATTTCTGGCCTACCATGAAAAAAGATTTTGAAGCTCATGCAAAAAAGTGTGTCCAATGCCAGAAGTTCGCTCCACTTCAGCATCAGGCTTCTCAGTCCCTTAGATAAATCCCAACCCCCTGGACCTTTGCCATTTGGGGGATGGATTTCATTGGTCCTTTTCCCATCGCAAGCGGACAGCGGCATTTCATTATAGTCATGATTGACTACTTCAGTAAATGGATTGAGGCCAAGGCATTGGCAAAGACCATAACTCAGATTGTAAAGAATTTTATTTGGGGAGAGATAATCTGCCGACATAGTATCCCAATGGCGATTATCACTTATAATGGACCACAGTTCAATAACGCCGAGATGATAGATTTTTGCAAGCAGATCGGATCATAGCTACGTTTTGCATCAGTCCACCATCCTAGAAGCAATGGTCAGGTGGAAGCAGCCGATAAGCAGATCCTCAACTTGCTTAAGAAAAAAGTACAGAATCTCAGGGGCAGTTGGCCTGATAAACTTTCTTCGGTTCTCTGGACCCTGAGAACGACTTCATCTACGATAGGAGAAACTCCGTTCAAACATTCTCATTGATTTGAAGCACTAATTCCTGTTGAATTTAAAGTCCCATCACCCAGAGTTTTGCTGGCAAGGCAAGGCATGGAAGATTGGCTGGAAATAAATAATGAGGAAATGAGATTCAGCTTGGAGCATATTGAAGAGATCAGAGATAAGGCTGCAATCAGACAAGGGGAAATCAAGAGAAGGATGGCTCGCTATTTTGATAAGAACGTGAGGATCAAACACTTTCAAGTGGGAGATCTAGTTCTTACAAAGGTGGACGCTGCGGCAAGAGTCGGCTCGGTGGGAAAGCTCAATCCAAATTGGGATGGGCCATTCATTGTCAAGGAAGTGCTCGATAGTGGGGCTTATCACCTGCAAAAATTTGAAGGAGAAGATATGCCACATACATGGAGTGGAGATGATTTAAAGTGGTTTTATTCCTGAACCACTTCTTTTCTTTCTTCCTTCTTATTTAAACTTTTAAAGAGGTTTATCATTAATAAAAAGCTCCTTGCTGACACTTCTTCAAGTATCTTTTTGTCTCACATGTTGAAAGTTAATACATTAAGCAAGGGCAATCCCAAACAGTTCTATCCCTGAACTCTCTTTTCTTTGTTACACAAATTTCTCGAAATTTGGTACTTATCAAAGTTTTCATACTAACATTTCTTTGGCTGTTTTCTCTCTTTTGCTCCCTGAGCAAATCCAGCAGTTGCCTAATACCAGGAGACATTGCCGAGTTCAGCAAGAACCTCCCTTAGAACCGTTGTTATTAGCGTAACACAACAAAGACCACGTGTTGTAGGGAGATTTCGCACCGTGTAGTGGGAGCTTACCGGTTCTACTGTGGCAGGATACTAGACTTCGGATCCCGGCTAGTACCTGACCCCACTTCTGCATATTGGAGGGACAGAGTGGCGTCAGCTCCACCATGCCATTTAGGGGATATCATTACAACTTTGACGTTCACGCATGGAAAGCAATGTCTCTCCGGCCGCACCTGCATGCAAATCATCTTGGTTTGTGACTTTCGAACACTCCTTGGTACCCTCAAGCAGTGCCTATAGAAGACACACAGCCTGGTTGATCTCAGGAAAAGAAATGCCGCTCCGGCCGCACCTGCCCGAAGGATCAATCTAGGCTGTACTCCAGGCAAGAGGGCATTGTATCATTTTGATGAATAAGCACTTTGCCGGATTGAGGTTTTCTAGTCCGCTCAGTCCGTCGTGCCTTGGGTTGATCTTATAGTTCATGGCCCAGTGTGGAAAGCCATGCCTCACTAGCTGCACCTGCCCACTTGGTCATGAACTATAGGTCATTTCTATGATTATAATAAGCACTTTGCCGGACTCTGGTTTTCTAGTCCGCCTAGTCCGCAGTTTTGTGGGTTGATCTATTATTGTATTGTTCATAAGTAAACCTTTGTTTTCTAGTCCGCTCAGTCCGCTGGGTTCACTTGGGTTTAACAATGTTACTTTCACAATGATTCGACTGTAATTACCAGCGAACTTTGGTCTAAATCCGCCAAGCTCGCATGTAGACACTATTCTGTTGGAACTAGCCTAAATCGCAGCTCTTATTATCTTGGTATTCTTAAAACTTGCAAAGGGTGATCCGGTTTCTACAAGGCGCGGATTTCTATTCGAACTCGTTAAGAGCCTGCTTAATAAAATTCATGTTGCAACGAGCTATGATTAAACGATTTAGACAAGGATTTTTTGCGGACTGAAAAATTGCATCGCACGGACATCTATATGACGCGGATTGATATACGAAGTTGGACCTATAGTTACAAACGAAGATCAGAGCATTACAGAAGACATCAAAATATCCTTTTCATTTCATTCAAAAATTTTACATGTTTTAGCGAACTCGCACGGAGTCCGCACCCTTTACAATAAAAACAAAAATTGCAATGTCCCTATTCTGTCCTTTGCTTCTTCTCGGCAAGCACTTCTGGACTCGACCCATCCACATCGATCACAGTATAATAGTCTCCTGAGTTACTGCTGTTGCTGCCTCCAGAGATGGAGCTGGTCAGAGTCCGTCCGCTCGCTTTCGCGGGCTCTGTTCGCTCGCTGCTTCCGTCGAAATCAGAAGAAGCGGACTGGTCGGACTTGTTTCCTGGTTGGTCTGAAGCAGCGACCTTTGGATTCTCTCCATCAGTAGGCTCTTCCTCTCCATCAACTGCTTTCCCTTTGGCAGCCAGCTCGAACTCGGCGACTTTTTCCATTAGTTCGAGGAACAGTTTCAAGAAGGAGACGAAATCCACGCCCTCCGTGAATCCGTCGCTGATGAAGCGTTCAACGGCGACTTCCACGCTTTCCTTCACAAAAGGAAACATGTCGCGCTGGAAGGTGGGGTTTGTGATTTCGTATGCGGTCTGCAGATAAAGTAAATAGATCAGTCCGCAGCGGATAGACGACGTACTGCGGTAATTATTGATACTTACCGCTTTTTCTTCCTTTTGTTTGTTGACTTTTGCTCCTAGTCGCTTATTCCTATCTTTTAAAGACTTATTTTCTCGCGATAGACGCTCATTCTCCCTGAGCAGCTTGCACGTTACCCGACCCGTAAAATGGTTGGTGATGGCGCTATTCGCGCTAGCTTGAGCCACGAGCAGGGGGAGGTCGGCAGGGGCAACGCTCTGCAGCTCGCGTAGGTTCTACTTCCCGTATAAAGTAGAAATCGCCACATGAGCGTGGCGAGAAGTACGCAGACTCTTCCAGGAGGGAAGAGCAGTGGAGAGGCAGACGAACTTCTTTTTCTCATGCCAGTGGATCATTGGGTTACCCCTTAGATCCCTCTGGTTCTTCCCAAAGCCCGCCATATCGAAGCTCCCGGATGAAGAATAGTCCACCGCGGGATCATCGTCTGACCTTCTTTTCCTTGCGATTTCCTTTTTTCTTTCTCCCTGTGTAGGAGTCATCCCGGCGGGTATTTGAGGTAAATTGGCCAGCAATGCCAAGGTTGCTGCAAAGAAGAAACTCGTTAGTCATACAACCTCATAATGTGGGGATACAAAGTCAGGTCGCAATACTTACTCTCTTGACGACTTATAGTATCCAGGCCGGGCAACAACGGGATATAGTGTTCGATATCAAGCCTTGCTCCGACAAAAACTTCCACGATGGTGGACTCCACCGTATTCAACGGCACACTTTGGAAGTCAGTGTCCGCGCGCACCTACGGGTTAGTATGAAGGAACCCCAAGTCGCCCTCGAAAATAAGATACCTTGAGGTCCAGTTGTGGATTTTGTTCGGCAAGCCCGCAACCTTCATTCCTCGGCAGTAAAAGTTGATTACGCCCTTATACTGGTGATCTTTGGACGGAGTTATCGAGCGGACAGAGAAGATCTTTCTGAATATGTTTAGGGAGAACTGGATCCTTTCTGACTGCAGGTAAGAAAGGTAGGTGTAGATCGTTGTGACAGTGTTGGGCGCGAGCTGACCTGGAACTACCCCGTAGTGCTCAAAGATCTCGGCGACCTCCCAGAGCAGAGGGAACTTGAACCTACAGTCAAAATGATCTATGGGCACCGCGATCCGAGTAGCGGTGGAAAAGTTCAGTCGTTCTTGATCCTCGGGTAGGCGTGCGAGCACCAACAAGCCCGTCATATACCTCTCTCGGAAGATCTCCAAGTCGGCCGCGGTCAGTCAGCTTCTTTTGTGTTCAGCAGAGTGAAAGGCAGCTGCGACATCAGTACGTGCGGAAACCATTCTTCCAAACCGCAGAGTATTCAGTTTCAACTGTTTTTGATACAGAAAGGAAGCAAAGATCCTATTTATAGAAAAACTTTGACAGACAGATGACAACCAATCCGCCAAGATTGATATCTCAATCCGCACAACTCGCTTCTTTTCAGGTTCCCTGCAAATTCAGATAAGGTTTTTTGGATTGATATCTCAATTTGCACAGCTCGCTTCTTTTCAGGTTCCCTGCAAATTCAGAAAGGGTTTTGCGGATTCAATCTCAATCCACGTAGCTCGACTCTCTTCAGATTTCCTGCATGTTAAAACAATAACTGGCATAGTTCGCTCAACTTGCAAATAATCAGCACACAAAAAATGCAGCTCGCACATAGTAGTCCGCATAAGTCGCATTCAAACAGCCTACAGAAAAGCATTCATCGCACAAATCGCAGTATAATATGAAGAGTACACAACAATACCCTACAATACATTGTTGTACAGAAACCAAATGATGTTCGCATCACGACAAGAATATCAAATCCAAATCAAATTATACAATGTTCAAAATAGGCGTTCGCGAACTCAGCGGCTTGAACGACGAGCAGGTCATTCCTCCCTTTCCGTCCGACTGCCAGGACGTCCCTCCTCATCCATTCCAAGATAAGCCGCTTGGTCGCTTCCTCGCAGTATCTCTCTATACAGCTGTTGGACGAGGTGATGCATGTTGTTGAAGGTGCGGTGCATGCGGGCAGTATCCCTGACAACCTGGCTGAACGGGATCACGAGCTCGCCTGCTGACCTCGGATCGGCGACCACCGCGGGCTGCCCGCTGGCCGCCGGGGCTGTTGCTTCCCCTAGAGCGGGCTGAGCCGGCATTTGCGACCGATATCTGGCAATCTCGACGACCTGCTTCTTCCCTTCTCGCACCACGGCCAAGTATTTGCTTCTGTAGTGGCGAGCGTCCTCACTTAGCTATTGTTTCTCCTTCTTTAAGCTTTCCACCATGACGGAAATGTTAGCGACCTGGCCCTCCAACATCCTTTCTCGCTCTTTCAACTTGCTTAGTTCAACACAAGTTTCGTTCAGCTCCTCCTCATATTTCTTGGCTAATGAAATATACTTGTCCAGGACGGACTGTTCACCTTGCGCGGGCTCGGCGGGGAGAGGCGTCATAGTTTGTGCCAGTGCATCTGCGAGCGATGGCACGATCTCACCAGCCTCTGTAGAACTTGGTGGCGACTTCCGAACTGCAACAAAGGGAATGAAATTCATCTCAATTTCCAGATCACGGTAGGCTTAAAAAGGTAAATAAAAAGTCACTTTTTGTAATCATCTCGGAAATCTGGCGACTATCCACCACAGGCCACCTCACGCGCTCCAGATTAAAAGCAATTAAATGTTGGTTCCACCTTCGATAAACTTTTGCCTTCTGCCTGGCAATTGATTTACTGGAAGCAACTATGTCCTCGGTATCCGTAATAATTTTTATCGACCGCAACTCTCGGGGTGGAGACTTATAAAGCCATCGATGTTGAAACCGTCGGGGCAGCGGCTGTAGTTTGCCTTACCGCAGCAACTCCGCCGCAGTTCGCAGGTCTTAACCTCGCCTGTCCGCTTCCAGACTTTCAGAGACCGCCTCGACCTTGGCTTGCATGATAGCGATTTGCACTTTTGCTGTCTTCTCCCTTTTATCATCCGCAAGAGAGGGGGCGGGGTCGGCAACTTTCTCTCCCACTATCTCGACATTGGACTGCAACACCTCAAGCAGAGATTGATTTATGTCAGCAAGCCGCTCGTTATAAAAATTGTAAAGTATTTAAGTGGTAGACAAGCTGACCGTTGATAAGGAGTTGCCCCCCCCCCCCGAGATAGTGGCATCCGGTGTGACCAAGCTCGCATCGGGAACTTCATTATCTCGCGGCCTGTGCTGCAAGCTCGCAGCACCCGTTCGCACAGAGACATTCTTCTCTTTCTGAGCCCGCAGCTTCTTTTCCACTCGCTCAGCAACAGAAGACTTATCCCTCTTCCTTTTCTTCTCAGGTCCCTTTTTCTCTGGGGCCAGCACAACCTGTTGAGAGTCAAGCGGATTCGCGCGGACTGCGTCCTGATTGGTGTCGGCTATGCTCAAAGAAGTCACTTGTTCAGCGACTTGCTCTTCTGCCAGCTTCTCCACTTGCTCATCTTCCCCGACCTTTTTTGTTCGCTTTTCAGCCTCCAGATCAGCATTCCGCATCTCCTCAGTATGTGACTGTCAGAATCCCGGTGACGAGACCTCCTTCTCAGTATCTATCTGCAGTATGTGTGTCCCTGAGGTAGAGAAGATTATTGCCATACCCACTGAGTTCACAGGGTTCTGATCTAAAATCTGCATCGAGTCATAGATTCTATCTGCACTCTTGGATAGCAGGTCCTGAGCAAGGGAAACTTCTGACCGCTCGGGCTCCTGCTCCTTGTTTTTGCGGGCTGAGTCAGTTGTTGACTTTTCCTTTTGCGAACTCTCCCCAACATGGCGGACGGCTGTCTCACTCCATTGATCTGCTTTCTTAATCCGAGTGTTCGCCTTAGGTTTGTCGGTCTTGGAGGCGAGGTTGCCAAATAAGGACCCGAATCTCGCCATGCGGGATTGGAGAGTACAGACCACAAGTGGTGAGTATCAGCCCGTTGCGCAGATAGTTCTGGCACAATGCAGTTCTTACGACTGTATTTATAGCCCAGGCGACATTTATGACAGTTGCGGACTCGGCGGTTAAGGAAACATTTTCGAAATTTTGCAAAACTTGAAAATGTGTGGGGATTATGTTAACCCTAGAATCCGCAACATGCCCAGCGACTCCTCTTTCGGCGGACTCGAGCCCCTCAGTCCGCTAAGGTCGTCAAGGCACCCCCAGTAGCGGACTCCAGTTCTCAGTCCGCTCAGGTCGCCCCACCTTGGTCAGTTTCCAGATCTAGCATCACTAGGCGGACTCCAACATCGGTCCGCTCAGGTCTCTCCCCTCCGGCCAGGATTACGCTCCGCATGGCCAAGGCGATGCCCCAGCTCACAAGCCAAGTCCACCTATCTCACGTGGACTGCTTGTCCGTTTCTTTTTGATTCCCGTCACTGCTTCCCGGCTCTCCTGTAACCCAGGCAGCCGGTTATTTTAACCCTGCCCGTTTGGGCAGGCCCCCAAATCTATAAATAGGGGGAAGTGGTGTGCAAGGAACGCTGACTCGAGCCCAGGAACCTACTTGTTAAAGGCTGCGGACTCAAATCTTGAGCTTTGCGGACTCCGACTTGCCTACTGCACAATTTTCTTTCCACCTTTTGTAACCCATCGTTTGCAATCAAAGTCAAGCCCGTCGAAAGAGTGGCATTCAGGCCGCGGCGGGCGAAGTCTGGTGTTGTCGTGATTCACGGCTCTTCTGTTCATTTCTCTCATCCGCTAAGTAGACTACTGCTTGCAGTTTGCTTCTTCTTCTTTCCCTAGTGTTCGAACAGTTAGCTGGTGGTGCCC
Source organism: Platanthera zijinensis (assembly GCA_039513925.1). Lineage (NCBI taxonomy): Eukaryota > Viridiplantae > Streptophyta > Magnoliopsida > Asparagales > Orchidaceae > Platanthera > Platanthera zijinensis. The sequence continues at coordinate 93,382,477 of CM077085.1, forward strand.
AAGTCCTTTTCGCATTTCGTGCATCAACATCAGCGACACCCTTTTGTCTCCTCTTCATTTAATCGCTAGTAACCGACAACTCGCAGTTCCTCCTTTACTGTTTTCTCTTTCTCGCAAGTTCTTTAGTGACCAAGGGACGTTTTCGACACGAACATTAAACACGCGACCTTCAGATCCGAGTTGTCCGTGAATTCGAGCGGTTTCGATATGTCGAACAGGCGATCCACTCACTACTCTCATTCTCGTCATTCTAACTGCGCGGGGTCCTTAGAAGAATCCCTCTGGAGGGCGCTCGAACAATCTCGCCAGGATATTGAAAGTCCACCTAGTGCCAACCAGCTTCACCTATGTGGGGGGATATGTGTCTTGTGGGGTTTTTGCGGAATTAAAAATTGTACCTGCACAAGAAAATCAAACAACACAGCACAAGAAAGACTCAAACAATTTATAGTGGTTCCCCGATTTGGGTACGTCCACTTCCCCCTTCGACCTATCTCCCAACCAGGGACGACTCGGTCACTTCACCAACATGATTGAAATCCAATCCTTGCACTAACGGAAGGAACCCATCCACACGTAGGAGTCACCACTCCCACAACACGGGTTGCACCCAACCCTTACAACTAGAGACCAATCGGTCCTTTACAAAGAAATTGAAAATAGATTGTATAAGAAATACAAACAACTTATGGAGACTAAGGTGTCCCTCTTCGTTCGACGACGTGTTCTTGAAGTCAACGAAGAGTCCACAACCCTGGATCTCTCTTGGAGTGAATCTTCCCGTAACCGGCGGCGGCTTGGAGCGGCGGCAAGGTTCTCGGAATGGACAGCTGCTACGGAGAGCTGCTGCAGTGCTAGGGGATTAAAACTTCGTAGCAAAGGAAGCAAGGTATTCCAACGGTCACACTAGGATCGGTCGTCTCGATCGATTCGGAAGGGGAAGGTTTTTCCTGATCAACGAATCAAGAGACAAGGGATCTCTGGTTAGAAGCATGAGACGCTATGCTAGCCTAAGCTTCTATCGCCGGAGATCTGGAAGAACTTGAGATCAACAGTGGCGACTAACTCCTCGACGGCGGAGACGGTCGGCGGAGCAAGATCGCGAACTAGGTCACGTCGGCGGCTGTTCTTTTTGAAATCGCGTATGTGGTTCTACTTCCGCTCATACATACGGAGGTATATATACCTTAGTTCAAGCACATGACCGTTGTGGGCCCCACCAGCAACAAGACCTAAGACTGGTTCGAAATACCGCAGGAACATGGACCGGTTCAGATAGAATCGGAAAAATGCCCAAGTCAAATTCGGCGAGAATCGTAGGTGATTCTCGACGAATCGGCGAGAATTTCCTACGATTCTCGCCGAATACTACTTAGTAGAATTCTGGCTGCATTAATATAGAAGCGGGGTAGAATCGGCGGGAATCACACTTGATTCTCGACGATTCCCTTAGAGAATTTCTGGCGCGTCGAGACAGCCGGCTCTAACCGGCGAGAATCAACCAGTGATTCTCGACGACTCGGCGAGAATCATTAGTGATTCTCGTCGAATCGGCGAGAATCACTTAGTGATTCTCGTCAATTCTTACTTAGACAATTTTTCCTCTTTCTTTCCGAGAGCTGGTCTTTGGCCCATCCTTGCTCCTTGTCTGCTCTTGCTATATCATAGCCCTGTACTTGAAATTAAGTACACTCCAATAGAGAGAGTACACGTAGGTCAACACACTGATCTGCTCAACGAGGGATTATGTCGCGCAGACCCGTGTATATTGACCCACTGCACCCTGACATTGGTGTGTACTTAGCGTGGAATAATTGCAAGCACAACTAGAAGATTTCATCAAATACAATGTCTATTTACCTTAGCTTGTTCAGGGGCTTCTTCAAATCAGGTACATTGTGGATACAATACCCAACAGTCTCCCCCTATTTGAAGAAGCCTAAACCCTACAAGCTAAGGTGAATAGAGCGTATGGGAATGAAAATCCTAAACTTAAAATTGAGTTGAGAGAGATAGTCATTACCAATTTCTTGAGAGCAAACTTGGAGCCACCTTAGCCTTAGCCGAGAGGGTAATCTCCCCCTTTTCGGCTTCTGCAAATCTGGGTCTGGTGCATTTGACACCATGCTCCCCCTCAGTTCTTGCACTTGTGCTTACACTTGAGTTCCTGGCAGATGCTCCCCCTAGATGCACGAGCCAGGAGCTTCTGTAGTCTTCATTCCTCATAGTTGAGCATCCCCAATTCAGTTTTGAAGAGACTGAACTTGGCCTCGTCTAAGGGCTTTGTGAAAATATCTGCAATCTGCTTGTCCGTGGGGACATAGCAGAGAGAGATGTCCTTGTTCTCCACGTGCTCCTGAATCAAGTGGTAGCGCACTTCAATATGCTTCGTTCTGTTGTGCGATACCGGATTGTTGGCAATAGCAATTGCATTGGAGGAGTCGCAGTACATTGGTACTTCCTTGAACTGGAGGTCATAGTCTGCTAATTGTTTTCTGATCCATAGGAGTTGAGCGCAACAACTGCCATCCGAGATGTACTCAGACTCTGCTGTGGAGGTTGCTACACAGTTCTGCTTCTTGCTATTCCATGAGATGAGCCTTCTTCCGAGGAATTGACACGTCCCGGAAGTGCTTTTCCTGTCATCTCCACTCCCTGCAAAATCAGCATCTGAAAAACCTATTAGCTTGACATCATTGTTTCTCGGGTACCACAAGCCAAGATTAGGGGTACCTTTAAGGTATCTAAGAATTCGCTTTGCAGCGACATAATGAGATTCCTTAGTGTTCACCGGATATCTGGCACAAACACATGTGGAGAACATGATATCCGGTCTACTTGTAGTAAGATAGAGCAGGGATCCAATGATGCTTCTGTATTTGGTTTCATCAAAAGGTTTCCCTTTCTCATCCTTATCCAGAGACATGGTGGATCCCATTGGAGTCCTCATAGAGGTTGCATTCTCCATTCCGAATTTCTTGAGGAGTTCATTGGTGAACTTTGTCTGAGAAATGAAAATTCCTTCCTCAGACTGTTTCACTTGAAGTCCCAAGAAATACTTTAGCTCTCCCATACTGCTCATTTCAAACTTTCCTTGCATAAGTTTAGAAAACTTTTTGCAAAGATTGTTGTCCGTTGACCCGAATATAATGTCATCGACATAGATTTGCACCAGCAAGATCTTGCCTTTGACTTCCCTGAGAAACAATGTCTTATCTATTTTTCCTCTAGAGAACTTGTTCTCAAGAAGAAAACTAGACAAGGTCTCATACCAAGCTCGAGGAGCTTGTTTTAAACCATATAGAGCTTTATTGAGAAAGTAGACATGATTAGGATAAGTAGGATTGACAAAACCTGGAGGTTGAGCGACGTATACTTCCTCCTTCAAGTCTCCATTCAAGAATGCCGACTTCACGTCCATCTGATAGACAATGAATCTTTTATGAGATGCATAGGCTAGGAACAGACGGATTGCCTCAAGCCGTGCAACTGGCGCAAACGTCTGGTCGAAGTCAATCCCCTCCTCCTGTCGGTATCCTTGAGCCACCAGCCTGGCCTTATTCTTTATGATGACACCATGTTCATCCAGTTTGTTTCTAAAGATCCACTTGGTGCCAATCACCTTCTGCCCCTTTGGTCTGGGAACCAGCGTCCAGACGTTGCATCTTTCAAATTGATGTAGTTCATCTTGCATGGCCAATATCCATGCTGCATCTTTTTTCGCCTCGTCGAACTTCTTTGGCTCAACCTGTGAAAGGAAACTAAGATGCAAAATCTCATTAATAGTACCTCTTCGAGTTCTGATACCGTCGCGAGGATCTCCGATGATCTGATCTCTAGGATGATCCCTCACGTGTCAGAGCTCTAGAAGCCTTTCTTCAAGAGCTCTAGCGATTTCTGGGGCTCCTTCCTCTTCAGGGAGGACTGCTTCATCCTGATTGTCATCCTCTCCGATTGGCATTGAGGTGGAGACCTTGACGTATTTTGGAGTTTCATCTTTCTCGGGCTCATCCAGGTGTAGCTTTTCGAGTCTGGCACCTGCATCTTCAAGAAGACCACTGGGAGACTTGCAATTAAGCAAACTTGCTTCATCAAATACAACATTTATTTATTCCTCTACCACTAGGGTTTTCTTGTTGAAAACTCTATAAGCCCGGCTATGGCTACTATAGCCCATGAATATGCCTTCGAAGCATTTTTCACCAAACTTAGTACGCGGGTACTTCCCATTATTCAGTACATAACATCTGTAGCCAAAGATCCTTAGATAGGACATGGTTGGTTTCCTGCCTTTCAGTAGCTCGTAGGGCGTCTACGATGACTTTTGTTGATCAATGCCCGGTTTTGAACATGACAAGTCGTATTGACAGCCTCGGCCCAGAAGTATTCTGGGAGTGAAGCGTCATTCAACATTGTCGTGCAGGCTTCAATGAGTGTTCTATTTCTCTTCTTCGCAACTCCGTTTTGTTGAGGAGTGCGCGGGGAGGAAAACTCATGAAGGATACCAAGTTCTTCACAAAACTCTGTCATAGCACCAGACTCAAACTCTGTTCCATGATCACTTCTGATTTTGACCACTGAGCAGTTAAGTTCGTTCTGAATCTGCTTGACAAAGCTGGTGAAGATGTCAAATGTATCAGACTTGTGTTTTAAAAAGAACACCCAAGTAAACCGAGAGTGATCATCTTCAATCACTAGCGTATAAGACTTCCCTCCCAAGCTATGAACTTGCATTGGACCAAACAAGTCCATATGCAGAAGATAAAGACATCTGGAGGAGTCTTTGTCTGGGATGCCCTTAAAGGTAGCCCGAGTCTGCTTGCCGATCTGGCATGCAGGACAGGGACTATCTTTAATGCACTTAATAATGGGAGCATCCCTTACTAAGTCTTTGGAAAACAGCATATTAATTGTCTTATAATTAATATGTGCCAATCTCTTGTGCCATTGTTCACAAAGAGATGCACTGCCTTTTGCAACGAGGCATACTGGGGTAGAAGAATCTAGACTGAGAAAATCTACGCAGAAAATATTTCTGCTCCTAATGCCAGTTAATACTGTCTCCGAAGAGGCACATGATATTATCAGGCATTTATCCTTGCAGAACTTAACGTCATACCCTTTATCACATAACTGGCTTACACTGATCAGGTTATGATTTAACCCCTCAACATAAGCTACGTTAGAGATAGAGAGTATACCGTTGGAAATCGTACTGTAACCTCTGGTGATTCCTCGATCAGATCCCCCAAATATAACTTTGGGTCCATTCTCGACTGGAGAGTACTCCCGCAGCAGGCTTCTTGTCCCAGTCATATGACGGGAGTATCCACTGTCCAAATACCAAATGGGAGTTTTGTTGGCCTTTGGACATTCCTGCAAAACAGAATTAATTTGCCTTAGGAACCCAATCGAACTTGGGTCCTAGATTCCTTGTTAGCATACTCCCCCTCGATTGGTTAACCCTACGAGTGGTCGGCCTCGCATTGCCAACATGAGGAGTCTCGTTATTCATTGGATTAAACCAGCAATCCATGGCAAAGTGACCAACTTTGCCACAGCACCAGCATTCAAACCTGTTATACTTTCTCTTAGGCGCCTGCTTCACCCTTGGAACGTAGGGTTCAACCGGGGCCGTGGACCTGGAGGTGGAGGCATCATGATGACCACAGTCACATGATTTCTTCACCTCTAGGCTTTTCAGTGTGACAGGCTTGGCCTTAGGTGTCTGCTTCCGATTATGGTCGCTAGAGAAGTGACCATAATTTTCCACGCGGATTTCCTCAAAAGGTGCCTTGAAGACACTTTCACTGAAGTTGCGGGGAAAGGTCCAACCATCATACCGGCTCTTTGGCTTTGCAACCGAGGGCCTGAAGTGATGGCCATACGTTGACTCAAAGTCATGTTGGTTACAGGGAAAGCTGGGCTTTCTGAACTCAACAGGGCTGAGTGGAGTCTTTCCCTTTTCAGCAGTAGAGGCCTTCTTAGCAGCCTTATTCTTCCTCTGGTTCCTGTTTCTCCTGGAAGAGGAACGAGGTGCCCCTACGTGCCCCAAACCAGCTCCTTTGGTCTGAGCAGTGAAGGTATCAACTAGTGGAAGAACTGTCTTAGGCATAGAGAAGCTCTTAACGATCTTCTTTTCTGCCGCAAGTTGTTCTTCCAACTTGTCGATTTCCTCTTACTTAAGATCGAGGAGCTTAAGGGACTCTGAATGCTTTGAAGTCAGGTCCAAGTGCTCTTGTCGGAGGGAGATCAAACTTGTGATCTCTTCCCTCAGGGATACACTCTCACCTTTAAGGAATTTAACTTCCTTTATCTCAGCCTTCAGTCTCTTTCGACATTCCACGAAAGTATTGCGCAGAAGCTCATACTTATCGAGGAGCTCAGCTTCACGGGCCGAAGGGCTATCCTCAAGGTCATCATCCTGAGACTCAGGATCAGAGTCAGAGTCGGAGAGAGGGGTGTGAGCTTTTACCTTTCCAGTAAATGGGGGGCAATCTCCTTCCGAGTCACAGTGACCCACTAGCCCAAAGTAGGCTTCCTCGTCATCGCTGGTGTCTTAGGTGTCAGATTCACTCAGCGTCTTTAGCTTCTTCGTGATGTAACTCCTCTCCTTCTTCTTGTCTTTTGAGGACCTGTGCTCCTCTCCCTATCCCTTCTCCCTCTTGCCTTGATGGCAGTCGGCCATGACGTGTCCTGGATTGTTGCAACCAAAGAAAATAATGTCAGATGAGCGGTGTTTGTTCGGTTTAGAAACATACCTGTCAGAAGAATAGTTCTTCTTCTGATCCTTTGAGGAGGAGCCGTCTCTCTTTCTCTGATTCCTCAGCTTGAGGAACTTCTTGAATTGCCGTGTGATAAGAGAGAAGTCTTCCTCAGACAATTCTGAGCCGGAGGAGCTTGGCTCAGAGTCTTCCTCTTCATCCTTCTTCCACACACGGGAAGGAGCAGCACCCTTACCCTTTCTGGAATGAATGGCTTTGAGGGCCACAGTCTTTTCTTTGGTTGTGGATTTCTCTGCTTCCTCTTCAGCCTTCCTTGTGTTCAATTGAAGCTCATAGGACATGAGCTTCCCGAACAGAATCTGAGGGTCGGTTTCCGCAAGTCTGCCAAACTCTCGGATGGCGCAGATCTTCGTGTCCCATTCCTTAGTAAGGGGCCTAAGGAACTTATCATTGAGCTCACCGTCAGTGAACACTCTTCCATATCCCTTGAGTGCATTGACGATCTTGAGGAAGTTTTCGAAGGTAACTCCGATCTCCTCCTTGTGCCCTTGCCTGAAGGCCTCATATTTCTGGTTGAGGAGGGATCTCCGATCGTCCCTCACTTCATCTGTGCCCTCCATTAATACAATCAGGCAGCTCCAGAGATCCTTGGCTGTCCTGCAGTTGCAGAAGTTCTGCATCATAGAGTCGTCAACTGCGCTTACCAGGATGTTCTGAGCTTTCTTGTCGAGTCCGAACAGCACCATTTCATCCTTGTCCATTTCCGAAAGTTTCTTGGGCACTTTCTTGGTAGGATCAATGGTGGAGGCCTTAGTGGGAATGTAAGGTCCCTCCTCCACTATCATGAAGAGTCGGGGGTCGACTGCTTCCATGTAGAATCTGATTCTTTCCTTCCAGATAGGAAAGTTCAGTCTGGTGCACACTGGGATTTTGCCGGAGTGCTTGAGTCCGTCCATGGAAGATATCAGTCTTCTTCTTGACACTGGTGGCAGGATTCTACTCAAGGTGAGAACCTTTTTGATGAGGAACCTCCCTCTGATACCACATGAAAGTACACCTAGTGCCAACTAGCTTCACCTATGGGGGGATAGGTGTCTTGTGGGGTTTTTGCGGAATTAAAAACTGTACCTGCACAAGAAAATCAAACAACACAGCACAGGAAAGACTCAAACAATTTATAGTGGTTCCACGATTTGGGTACGTCCACTTTCCCCCTTCGACCTATCTCCCAACCAGGGATGACTCGGTCACTTAACCAACGGGATTGAAATCCAATCCTTGCACTAACGGAAGGAACCCTTCCACACGTAGCAGTCACCACTCCCACAACACGGGTTGCACCCAACCCTTACAACTAGAGACCAATCGGTCCTTTACAAAGAAATTGAAAATATATTGTATAAGAAATACAAACAACTTATGGAGACTAAGGTGTCCCTCTTCGTTCGACGACGTGTTCTTGAAGTCAACGAAGAGTCCACAACCCTGGATCTCTCTTGGAGTGAATCTTCCCGTAACCGGCGGCGGCTTGGAGCGGCGGCAAGGTTCTCGGAATGGGCAACTGCTACGGAGAGCTGCTGCAGTGCTAGGGGATTCAAACTTCGTAGCAAAGGAAGTAAGGTCTTCCAACGGTCACACTAGGATCGGTCGTCTCGATCGATTCAGAAGGGGAAGGTTTTTCCAGATCAACGAATCAAGAGACAAGGGATCTCTGGTTAGACGCGTGAGACTCTATGCTAGCCTAAGCTTCTGTCGCCGGAGATCTGGAAGAACTTGAGATCAACAGTGGCGACTAACTGCTCGACGGCGGAGACGGTCGGCGGAGCAAGATCGCGAACTAGGTCACTTCGGCGGCTGTTCTTTTTGAAATCGCGTATGTATATATACCTTAGGTCAAGCACATGACCGTTGTGGGCCCCACCAGCAACAAGACCTAAAACCGGTTCGAAATACCGCAGGAACATGGACCGGTTCAGATAGAATCGGAAAAATGCCCAAGTCAAATTTGGCGAGAATCGTAGGTGATTCTCGATGAATCGGCGAGAATTACCTACGATTCTCGCCGAATACTACTTAGTAGAATTCTGGCTGCACTGATATAGAAGCAGGGTAGAATCGATGGGAATCACACTTGATTCTCGACGATTCTGCCTTACAGAATTTCTGGCGCGTCGAGACAGCCAGCTATAACTGGCGAGAATCAACCAGTGATTCTCGACGACTCGGCGAGAATCATTAGTGATTCTCGCCGAATCGGCGAGAATCACTTAGTGATTCTCGTCGATTCTTACTTAGACAATTTTTCCTCTTTCTTTCCGAGAGCTGGTCTTTGGCCCATCCTTGCTCCTTGTCTGCTCTTGCTCTATCATAGCCCTGTACTTGAAATTAAGTACACTCCAATAGAGAGAGTACACGTAGGTCAACACACTGATCTGCTCAACGAGGGATTACGTCACGCAGACCCGTGTATATTGACCCACTGCACCCTGACATTGGTGTGTACTTAGCGTGGAATAACTGCAAGCACAACTAGAAGATTTCATCAAATACAATGTCTATTTACCTTAGCTTGTTCAGGGGCTTCTTCAAATCAGGTACATTGTGGATACAATACCCAACAGATATGGAGTGAGATAGGTGGGAAACCGGCGAACGCCATGATGCAATCAGCCAAGCTCTAATAGCTCTTAACCAGTGGTTAGCGATGCCTCCAGCCGCAGCACCCGTGGAACCTGCAATCTTTCCTACCCCCGCGACCACTCAGCTCGTCTTCCAACCATGTCAGACCATCGCGCAACTGCAGCCCCAGGAAGATGAGCTAAATCCTTTCATGGGTTACTTCCAAGATACCGCTCGGGCAAGTCCGGCTAAGAGGTTAGATTTCGAAGAAGACTGCCAGCCCGGCATACCCGCTGATTTCCCAAATTCTAACCGCGCCTCACCTTTAACCCCGGCTGAGATGGATGACCCGTCACCGTTTGTCACGCGGATAAGGCAAGAGCCCGCACTGAACAATTTCAGAGAACCTCGCTTACCTTTTTATACTGACACATCCAATCCGGTCACGCACCTGCAAGCATTCGAAGATGCCGTGGAACTTAGATGCCTGACGGATTTGCTAAACTGTAAGTTGCTGGTGACCACTTTTGATGGGCAGGCTCGAGACTGGTTTCACGAGCATCGACCCAACTCAATTAACTCCTTCGCCGGGCTCCGCCAAGAACTTTTGTTGAGGTTTTCGACCTCCAAAAAAAGGAAAAGTGGTCATGCAGCCCTTTTCAAGATTATGCAAAGGGAGGGCGAAAGCGTGGCGCGATTTATAGATCGCTTTCAAAAAGAAATTCTGGAAGTAGAGAATGTGGACCCAGATTATTATTAGGTCACCCTAATCAACGGTCTCCAGGAAGGCCCGTTAAAGTTCAAAGCCACGACAAAGGCCCCAGCAACTTATCAAGCTCTGATCGCTCTCATGAACAAGTTCATCGAAGGAGAAAGTGCTAATCCTTCTTATATTTCTACTCTAACCTCTATAGCATGTGGTGGCGGCTCAGGAAGTTCTTCCACAACGCGCCACATTTCGAAATCTTCCCGTCATGATCATCAGTCCTCACCCCAAAGGGGTAGAATCTTTCGTCATAAGAGGCCATTCCTTAACCATCAGCAGTTCTAAGAGCGAATGCTGCCATTGGACACTGCTCCTGTTCCAGCAGTCCCTCAAGTCCTCCCTATCGATCAGCACGGAGGGCCTCATGCTACAAACGCGACTTGGGAAGAAGTCCTTGAGGTCCTGCAAAGGAAAGATTTCAAGAAGGCAAGACCCCGGGGAGAGGTAAGACCCTCTAAGAATTCCTGCGAATTTCACAAAGAAGAGGGGCACCCTACAGAGAACTGTCAGGGCCCTTCGCTTTCTTATGAAGAGACTTGTTTCAGAGGGAAAAATATTAGATCCTTTCTATAAAGAGGCTCTCGTCGATCCCAACACCTCAAAGGGCAAAGAGGTAGCTGAGGTGCTCCCAGAATGTGAGGACGTCGCTGACATTGGCAGTCTAGGTAATATGAATTACCTGAATGATCGTGTGGATGTCCATGATGAAGGAACCCTCGGGCGATTTTTCTACATCCACGGAGGGGGAGGCCTTGAATCAATCCAAAAATCTTATATCTCAAAGTTGCGCAAGAAGGAGGTGGCTATGGCTTCCATCTCAGTCCCGAATAAAGAACTCGTTACTTTCGGTCCGGATGACCTCTCGTCTACCGCCAACTCGTTCAACAATTCGGTTGTTATCCAAGCCGTCATCGAAAACTTCACGGTGGACAGGATTCTGATAGATACTGGTAATTAAGTGAATCTCTTGTTTAGGAATACGTTTGAGGCCCTGAAGATTGGAAGACCATTGTCTTCCACCGAGGGGCCACTTTACGACTTCTCATGAGAGAAGAAGGAAGCAGAAGGAAGCATTTCGCTACTAGTAACTCTAGGAGGAATCACCAAGATGATCCAGTTTGTGGTAATCACATCGCAAGCAGCTATCACGCAATTTTTGGAAGGCCTCTGCTAAACGAGTATCGGGCAATTTTGTCGACCTACCATCTGGCTATCAAATTCTCTGTTCAAGGAAAACAGTATCGTGTCAGAAGCAACAATTGAGTGGCTCGAGAATGTTATGTGAAAACGGTTAACGTGATTGAGTAGGTGACCCCTCCGGCAGTCACGGCTGTTGAGCTTGGAGAACCCAGAGAGAATGCGAAGGAGGGACCCCATCTGGAGGCTGCTCAACCTACCAAGAAAGTACCCATCGCTAAGGGAGAGGAGAAAAAGCTCTCCATTAACGCAGAGTTATCATAGAGGAAAAAGTCGAATTGATTTCCTGCCTCCTGAAGAACCTCGATATCTTCGCATGGTCTCCCGAAGATATGCCCGGAGTTGATCAAGATGTAGCTTATCATCATCTCAATATCGATCTGAAATGCAAGCCCGTACAACAAAAGAAGAGGGACGTCGCGGCAAAACTAGCCGGTGCTATCCGGGAAGAGGTCGCCAAACTGGTAAACGCAAAATTTGTTCAAGAAATACAGTATCCAGCCTGGATATCGAAGGTTGTAATGGTGTAAAAACCAGGATGAAAATGGAGAATGTGTGTGGATTTCACAAAACTCAATAAAGCGTGCCCCAAGGATTTTTACCCCTTGCATCGAATAGATGCTTTAGTAGATTCTGTGGTTGGTTATTCTTTTATGAGTTTTTAGACGCGTTCTCCGGCTATCATCAGATTAGGATGCATAAACCCGACATAACGCACACGACTTTTATCACCAACGAGGGATGTTTTTGTTATCTCGTGATGCCTTTCGGGCTTAAAAATGCAAGAGCCACCTACCAGCATATAATGGAATCTATTTTTAAAAACCAAAAAGGGAGGAACCTAGAAGTCTATGTTGACGACCTCCTTATAAAAAGTAAATCTTTTTCAGCACATTTAGAGGATCTCGCGGAAACCTTCGCAACCCTACAGAAGTGTAGGATGAGGCTAAACCCATCGAAGTGTGTTTTTGGTGCCAACCAAGGAATGTTCCTTGGTCATCTTCTTACCCCTGAAGGGTTGGCTCCAAACCCTAATAAGGTAAAAGCTATCCTGGATATGGCACCTCATCGATCCCTAAAAGAAGTCCAGCAGCTAGGAGGAAGACTGGAAGGTCTTAGCCGTTTCATCTCCAGGGTAGGAGACTAGAGCGCTCCCTTCTTTAAGACTCTTCGGGGAGCCTCCAAGTTTGAATGGACCAATGAATGTGATGAGGCTTTTAAGCAACTCAAGAGACAGTTAACAACGAATCCGTTATTATAAAGTCCTCGTCCAGGAGAACCGCTATACCTCTATCTGGGAGTGGGACCCGAGGCAGTTAGTTCTGTTCTTGTCAGGGAGGAAAGGAAAAGGCAATTCCTGGTATATTATGTCATCCATATCATAAAGAGTGCTGAATTAAAATACCATATCCTTGAAAAGATAGCCTTGGCCTTAGTCATTTCTGCTCGCCGACTCCGTCCGTATTTCCAGGCACATTCAATCCAGGTTGTGGTGGAGTCATTGGAAATTGACCAACTTCACTCCTGGGTAGATCAGTTCATTCTGTACTTATAAAAAGGGGAGTATCACCCTGTTATTAAAGATCGAAGAAGATTTAAAGTTTAGGCAGCGTATTACAACATGAACTCCGGGATACTTTACAGGAGAACTCTCATCTCACTCATGGCGAGATGTGTTTCGGAAGAAGAGGTCCCCACCATACTTAGAGGCATCCCTTCGGGAGAATGTGGTAGCCGTTCTGGAGCCAAGACCCTAGAACAACGAATCTTACGTCAAGGATATTTATGGCTGACAATGAGGAAAGATGCAGAGTTGTATGCCAAGAAATGCGTCAAATGCAAGAAATTTGCTCCACTTCAACTCCAGCCCGCTCAACAACTTTGTTCGATTACGGCACCATGGCCGTTTGTAATTTGGGGGATGGATCTCATTTATCCATTTCCATTGGCGAGTAGTCAGCGGTGCTTCATCTTGGTTATGATTGACTACTTCACTAAGTGGATTGAGGCCAAGGCACTAGCAAGAACTACGGCTCAGATAGTCAAAAATTTTATTTGGAGTGATATAATTTTTAGGCACGGAATTCCCATGGCGATAATCACGGATAATGGACCTCAGTTCAATAATGTGGAAATGATTAATTTTTGCAAGAAGATAGGATCCGACCTTTCGATTTTCCTCGGTGAATCATCCCCGAAGAAACGGCCAAGTAGAGGTAGCCAACAAACAAATCTTGAACTTGCTCAAGAAAAGGGTTCAGAACCAAAAAAAGCAGTTGGGCTGATCAACTCCCCTCAGTGTTATGGGCTCTAAGGACTACACCTTCCAGCGCAACGGGAGAGACCCCCTTAAAGCTCTAACATGGATAAGAGGCCCTCATCCCAATAGAATTCGAAGTACCATCACCAAGAGTCTTACTTGCCAGGAAAAATTGGGAAGACTGTCTTGAAATCAATGATTAAAAAATGAGATACCGCCTGGATCAAATTGAGGAACTTCGAGATGAGGCTACAATCAGGCAAGAAGATGTGAAAAGGAGGATGGCGCAGTATTTCAGGTGGGAGACCTAGTTCTGAAGAAAGTGTATTACGCAGCAAGAAATAGCTCGGTCGGAAAATTGAATCCAAATTTGACCGGACCTTTTATCATAAAAGAAGTTTTGAAAAGGGGAGCTTACAAGTTGCAAATGTATGAAGGGGAGGACATCACCCATACCTTGAGTGGGGATTATTTAAAACAGTTTTACTCTTAGGACAAATCGCGGTGTTTTTACTCTCAAGAATCGAAGCTAGGAAATGATAAGTCCGGGGTAACCGCCGAGTCCAGCTCGATCCCCCACGAGAATCGTTTTCATTAGCGTAACACCACCAAGACCACGTGTAGCGGGGAGTTTTCGCACCGTGTAGTGGGAGCTTGCAGATTATTGTGTGGAGGGCTTCTGGACGACAGATCCCAGCTGGCATCTAACACACCACCTCTGCATATCAGTAGGGTCAGGGTGGGTGCTTAGCTCTACCATGCGTCACAAGGGATATTATTACAGTTTCATTGATATTCCTTGAGATGAGATGGTGCAGTCTCGGAACCCACCAGCCTTATCCTTGTTGATCAATCTAGGCTGGGGTAATCGGGCACACCTCCCTTCTTTCTTTTCTTAATTCAAGTTTTATCGCGTAACCACGCGACAAGGTAAAACTGGGTTGATCGCAAAGTGAGATTTTCAGAATTTCTATTCGCTTTCGGATCGGCGGTCAAGCCAGTCTCTTGAAGAAAGATGGTCAAGCCAAGAGGGAGAGGAGGCCCAGAGCAGCGGACCAGTCATCACTCGCACGACAATCTAAGTAACTTTCGAAATTGTAATCGGGCGGACAAAAAGGCTACAAGCCGCAGATTTGTTATATGAAATTCTGTGCTGTTTTTCTTATCTAAATTTTAATCAGGCAAATAAAAGGCTGCAAGCCACAGATTTGTTATATGGAATTCTGTGTTGTTTTTCTTATTTAAATTGTAATCGGGCGGATAAAAAGGCTGCAAGCCACAAATTTGTTATATGGAATTATGCGCTATTTTTCTTATCTAAATTGTAATCGGGCGGATAAAAAGGCTGCAAGCCGCAGACCTGTCTGTTGATGCGCGAAATGCGATACCGTTCAGTTAACGGGTTGTTCGATCTCACAAGCTAGGTGAATATGAGGGTTGCTGGGATAGAGGAGAGGTTTGGCGGAGCAAGGGAGAATCTTGCTCGAGCAGGGAAGAAGCTTGATCGGGAATTGTCGATCAGACGCTACTTTAGCGGTTGGGCTATGGTGGTTAGACCGAGAGAATAAAAGAGAAGAGAGGGCCGCTAGTAAAGGCAACAGCAGACTTTGCCCATTGTGACATGAACTCCTCTCTTGCGACGGGCTTTCCTTTGATTACAATAGAAGTTACAGATCGAGGTTGCACCTTTACATGGAAAGCAGAATAAAGGGTATAAGGGGGAAGCTGGAGGCTATGGAGAGGAGAATGCCAGAGGCCGCGCGGACTGACCAGGGAGGTCGGCAGACCGCGCGGTTAGACGATCAAGGAGCTCGCAGGACTTAGCCGGGCAGACTTCTTGATCGAGCTGGGAGAAGAAGCTGGGAGCAGGTCGCGCGGACTGGGAAAGCGAGTCCGCCGGAAGCGATGGCGAGATCTGGATGCCTTTGCCGCGTCGTCTTTCCTGTTTTATAATGAGAGGTCTGGGGGCCTATTTATAGGCCCGAGGAGGTAAAGGTCTTGGTAACGTCACCACCGGTGAGGCGGTGAGCTGAGCGAGTACAAACTTTGAGCCCGTAGAGTCCGCACCGGGTTGTGCGGTCTGGGATTGCCTGGAGCTGGAGATGGTTGTTGCTAGGTGAGCTCGTGCTGGATCGGGCGATTACAGATACTGAGTCCGCAGAGTCCGCGACTGACTGCGTGGTCTGGGACTTGGAGCAGGTGGATATGGCTGCTGTTGCAGGCAGACTGGGACGTGTCCGCCCCTACTGTTGAGCGAGCTCGCGCTGGGTTGTGCGAGCTAAGGAGTTCGCCCGCTATTGGGTAGAATCAGACACCGGGAAACTGGAGGGCTAGCCGGCGGACTATAGAACGATTTCTCCCAGCCCGTTGCGGAGAGGAGGAAGATTGCAGGCTGCCGAACTGAGGCTGATCTTGCGGGCTGCACAATGAGTCTGCCTACCTCGCGGCGGACAGGTTAAGCAGGCTGCCTGCTGGTGGCTTGGCGCCATTGCGCGGCGACAAGGACTGCCGACCTGGCGGACTGAAGAGTCTAGGTCGCACCTATTTGCGAGATCCGCAGACGAATGGTAGCACCCTTTGCTTTGGGACAATGGTTGGCGACCGGCGGACTGACCACTGAGATCGGCAGACCGCGCGGTCAGATGATATTGAGTCCGCATACATCTGGCGGACAGGAGGGCTGGTCGCCGCCTCTAGTATAGCATGTATTTTGCGGTCTGGGCGGATAGGGATTTGAGTCTGCCACTTAGTTGTGCAGTTCGCACCTGAGGGGAAAAAGGAACCACTAGACAGTTAACCGAACTAGCCGCGTGGCCTGCAGGGGCGGACTTAGGAAGCAGTCCGCAGCCCCTATAAAACGAGCGGCTACTGCGCGACCTGGGCGGTAAGACCGGGGAGACTGCCCTAGCCACACGGACTGAGTGGACTGAGAGGTCAGTCCGCCCACCCTTGGAAAGAAAGGCTCACAGGCCGCGACCTCCTGGTGCAAGCCACGATTTGCGAGCCTGCTTCCTTGGGAGGGATCGTCGATTTATGGCTTAACACTGTCGTGTTGAATTCTATGCAGGATTATGTTGCAAAATTTTCATGTCGATCCGTTCATTAGTCGAGGAAATAGAAACTATTCAACCGCACTATATCACACAGTAGGAAAAACGAAAGATATCATTCATAAAAAATACGGTTACACATATACCGAGCGGTTTACAAAAAACAGAATCCGCATGGTCTGAAAAATAAAATTAAATACATCTCATCTATGTCCTGGCTTTCTTCTTCCATTGATCTCGTCCCGAGCTTGACGAACTTGAAGCGCTGAAAGACTCGCTCGACCCAGTTGATTCCGAAAAATCGGACTCTCCGCTATCCCCAAAATCTTCCTCAGTAACCTCTTCAGCGTCGCTCTCTTTATCGTCCTAGATATCGGCCTCAGCCTCAGAAGCAGGAATTGATTCATCTACCTTAGCCGCACTGGCTGCTTTATCCCGCTCGGCCTCCAATGTTCTGAAGTCGTGGAAGAGATCATCGAAGGTGAGGCTTTTCTCCTCCGGTATCAGCGAGCCTCTCTCCTTGAGGATACAAAGAATGTCTTCCCCTCCTTCCCGCAAATGGGATATGATCTCGTGCAAAAAAGCCAGATTCTCCTGATTGTACATTTGCTGTAAGATAAATGCAATATAAAAATTGGTTAGAAATTGAGACCGGCCGCATAAAAACTACGGGTAGGGTTATTTTTACCTCGATGATCGCCCTCAGCCTTTTGTTATCAGCCTTCAAAGTTTCCTTTTCTTCTTCCAAGTCCTCCACCCTTACCTCTAGCCGCTCGGCTACACTGGTGACCTCGGCCAGAGCTTCACCCATAAAGTGGTAAAGGGTGAAGCTTCTCGCCCGAGCTTTAGCGGCTAAGGTAGGTAACCGCACAGTTTGCACTGATTTAATTTCGGCCATATTTTTCTTCCCGTACAGAGCAAATCCAGCCGCCCGGGCATGACGACTAATTTTTGAGCTTCACTAGGGTGGAAGAGAAGTAGAAATCGAGATATGCTCCCCATGTCGATGAAATCACACGACCTCCTTGCCGCAGAGATCCTTTTGAGGCTTATCAATCCAATCAGGCATGAAGGGAATTGCAAAACTGTCACTCGCAGTGGGGTCATCAGCCTCGATACGGTCTTCTTCCCTTTGTTTATGTAGTTCACTTTGGGTCGGCACCGGACCTTCTGGAGAGATCGGTTTACTCGCCGGAACCTCTAGCTGAACTGTAAAAGAATATGGTTAACAGAACACCGCAGATACAAACTTCCAAAAGCAGCAGAATGCTTACATTCGGTCGTATCGCATTCGGCCGCAACTACCCGTAGCGACAAATAATAGACGATGTCCAGCCGCTCTTTCTTGTAAAAATTTGCGATCTCTAACTATTTCCCTCCAAGCTCTATCCGTCTGAAGTTACTAGCTGCTCGGGTTTGCAGACTTAAGGGAAGGACTATGAGGTTACCTGTGAATACCAGATACCTAGTCGACCAATCCGTAACTTTATTAGGAATATTTACTACCTTCAGCCCTATGCAGCCGAAGTAAATGATACTGCGAAAGATTTTTTTTTCCTTTTTACCCGCCTTGATCGAACGGTCCACAAAACAATTCCTGAAGAGGTTCATAGTAAACTTTACCTCCTCCGATCTCAGATAGATCAAAAAGCTCATTATGGCGCCGATTGTGTTCGGGGGGAGTTGACTGAGGGTAACTCCCTAAAAATCCATAACCTCTATCAGTTCGATGAACCGAAAAAAAAGTCGCGATCAAAATGATCGATGAGTATGATAGCCATATTGTTTCCAATAGAATTTAACCGCTCTGTTGCTGATGGTAACCATGTGACTATGGAATCATCATATATATGCTTGTGCACAAATTGCGAAAGCTCGCTCTCGGTCAAGGAGGAGGCCCTGAATTCTGATCGGAGGAAGACGGCTAAAGTGCTAGATCGCATGGATACCATATTTCTTACCCAGCGAAGTAAAGAACTCCAAATTTATTATAAGGGGAGAATCTTCGATACTATTTATAGGGAAAGTTGTATTCAGAGAAGCATAAATGACCGAGCATATAGTCGAAAAACCGCGCGGATATATTAGAAAAGTAATATCAGGTCGAGCGGTTAAAAGGCGTAATAATGTCGGAACCATAAAATTCGAACAAAATTTAGAAATAAATCTAACAACACAGTACCATCAAGTTAAAATAAATATACATAAACTATTTCCCTTTTGCATTCATTTCCTTCCCTTTCTCCTCACTTATTGACTCGTTACGATCTAGCAGGTCCCCACCAATGTAAGCCACCAAATCACCCGAATGCAAAATCGTCGAGATCGCAGCGGATAGGTGGTGAAGCACAGTGTGGTGGTGCCGATGAATCCTTGCGGCATCACGACCCACACGGCTACGGTACTTTCTCGTTTCTAAGGAGCTCGCCTGTCCGGCAGGTCGCGCGGTTGAAACCGCTTGATTCATCTGCAAGGTCTCATCTCAGAGTTTGCATTCTCGGACCGACGCCGCACTTCGTTCTCTGCCTGATGACACTTGCTTCGATAGTGAGCAACGTCGTCCAGGAGTCGCTTTTGTCGTTGATCTTGATCTCTCAACTCCTTCTCGTGTATTGTGGCTTGTACAATCGGTTGTTTTTTCCGCGCCTCGTCTCTTCTCGAGCGGTTCTAGCCTCGGCAGAAGCCGCAGAGGCCTCTTTGCGGGCCGAAATCACCTCTGCAGCCGACTTCTCCACCATCAATCTTAGTGAATCCTTATACTCCTCCATGGACTGAATCTTTTCCTCTAACCGTGTGAGCTCACGGCAAAACCCATCGGGAGACCTCTGCTCCTTGTCTGGAAGAGACGAAGTACTCGCAAGGATAACCGCCGAGCTTGCATCATTCGTCACTGAAACAACAATGCAATAAGCGGTTAAAATAGGAATCAGCGACAAAAAGAGCGAATTGAGGGATCGATACTTTGAGGCAGAGGCTCGAATTCAAGTCTTTCTCCTGTTGTCGTTAACTCGCGGGCAGAGAATATCGGCCGTCGCGGGTTCTCCGGATCGATCCTCCTTATCTGAGCTTTCCAAAGTCGCGCGGACTTGATTCTTTCCGCCTCATATATCTCCTTGGTCATCGGAATGTCCCTACCTTCGGAGATCAGGAGTACTAGAGGTTTTCTCCGCAATATCTTCTGAGACTTTTCTTACCCGAAGCGGACAATAACTTACCTGTCTGAGGCATCCCAGTTTCTTCTGCCCGCTCGCATACGTCTTGGTTGGTCTTGTCATCAGGGTCAAATCCAGCGGCCAAAAGCGCTTTCTTAACAGGAAACTCCTCCTGAAGCTTGACAGGGGATTTGGATGTTGGGGTCCCACCACTCGTTATGACCATATTGTTAAGAATTTCTTCCATCCCCTGCAAATAACGGGCATTAGCAGGGAGGTCAAAATCCAGAGAGTCTTCATCCGCAATAAGAAGTTTCTCTAGCTGGGCCAATGCGGTTACCTCTCGCTGCTGTTCGATCTCCTTTTGAGAGTCAGTGGGTATCTCGCCCTCCTCAGAAATTATGGACAGCGTGGCAGCAATAACTTTGAGAGCAGATGATTTTTTTGTTCTCTTTTCCCCTTAGATGAAGTTTCTTCTCCACCCGCTCCTCGGTGGTCGTCCCGGATTGGCATTTTCGTTTCTCCAGACTTGGCTCGGTAATCCCTAACTTCAGTTTCAATTTATCCGCCACGGTCAAAGCGGCATTCATGGCTTTCTTCCTGATTTCAGTAAGAGTGTCGGCTGGAAGAGAAGATAACCCGCTATCATGGCTTGGTGGAGTGTTGTCTGTGATGTCGACATCAGGGGTAATGTCGATCTTTGAGGTAACAAGCAAGTCGATTTTTGTCCCGTCGTTCCCGCTTTCTACGCTCGGCTTTCCAGCAAGAATAGTCGATGGTATGGGGATAGTAGAAATGTTCTCAGTTGACTTTACTGACGGACTGGCGACCTCCGTAACTTTGGCCGCGTTTTCCCGAGCGAGCGGTTTTACATTCGAGCCGGATTTCCTGTACATGTCTCCCAACAAGCTTCTCATCGACATAGCGAATAACGTAATGATTAACCACAATCCAAGAATGTTCTTTCCCAAGGGATACCTGGATAGCTCTCCTTCCGGCATTATTTATAGTTTCGGGACGTATTAAAGGCTATACCGGTGTGGCGGGTAAAGCCAACATTTAAAAAATTTTCCACTATTCGGAAATGTGCGGGGATCATGTTTACTCGGAAGACCGTTATTGAGATTCTTCCACAAGATTTGTAAGGCCCCTTTTTTTAACCGCAAGACCACAGTAATCAGCAAGCCGATTTTCCGTCTGAGAGTCGTCGGTCTTTTTACTGAAGACCGCGTAGCCGCGCGGTTAAGAGCTTTGCGTTTTTCTTCCTTAGTTGTGTATCCTGTCACCACTGCCCGCTCTCCTGTCCCCCTGGTAGCCGGTTATTCTAGCGCCTACCAGCTTGGGCAAGATTCCGAGCCTATAAATAGGCATGAACAGTACTCTCTAGGCATCGCGAATCGAATCCTCAAGCTCGTCGTCTGTAACAGCGGTCTCGAATCCTTTGTTGAGCAGGTTACTGTCTGATCGGGTGCTCCTTGGTAACCGTTGTAATCGCTTCATTCTATGTCAACCGAAAATCCCGCCGTAGGAGTGTTTTTAGCCGCGACAGGCGAACTCTGATGTCGCCTCTATTAACCTAAAATCGGCGATCCCTCCCAAGGTAGCCAGCTCGCAAATCGCGGCCTGCACTAGGAGGTCACGGCCTGTGAGCCTTTCCTTCCAAGGGTGGGCAGACTGACCTCTCAGTCCGCTCAGTCTGCGCGGCTAGGGAGGTCTCCCCAGTCTGACCGCCTAGGTCGTGCAGTAGCCGCTCATTTTGCAGGGGTTGTGGACTACTTCCTCAGTCTGCCCCTGCAGGCCGCGCGGCTAGTTCAGTTAACCATCTAGTGGTTCCTTTTTTCCCCTCAGGTGCGAACTACTCAACTGAGTGGCGGACTCGAAATCCCTATCCGCCCAGACCGCGCGCAAGATGCTCAACCAGAGGTGGCGATCAGCCCTCCTGTCTGCTAGCTATAGGCAGACACGATATCAGCTAACCGCGTAGTCTGCCGACCTCACTAGTCAGTTCGCCAGGTCGCCAACCCTTGTCCCCAAGAAAAGGGTGCTACCAGTCGTCAGCGGCTCTCGCCAATAGGCGTGACCTGGACTCTTCAGTCCGCCAGGTTGGCAGTCTTTGTCGCCGAGCAATGATGACAAGCCACCAGCAGGCAGCCTGCTTAACAAGTCCGCCGTAAGGTAGGCGGACTCGTTGCATAGTCCGCCAGATCAACCCCAGCTCGGCAGCCTGCGATCTACCTCCTCTCCACAGCAGGCTGGGCGGACTCGTTCTGCAGTCCGCTGGCTAGCCCTCCAGTTTCTCGGTGTCCGCTTCTACCCAGCAGCGGGTGAACTCCTCAGATCGCACAGCCCAGCGCGAGCTCGCTCAACAGTAAGGGCGAAGACGTCCCAGTCCGCCTGCAATAGCAGCCATCTCCAGCCCCAAGTCCCTAATCACACAGCCTGGCGCGGACTTTGCGGACTCAGTATTTGTACTCGCCCAACCAAGCGCGAGCCGACCCAGCAGCAACCATCTCCAGTTCCAGGAAGTCCCAGACCGCGCAACCTGGTGCGGACTCTGCGGACTCAATGTTTATACTCGCTCAGCTCACCGCCTCACCGGTGGTGACGTTACCAAGACCGTTACCTCCTCGGGCCTATAAATAGGCCCCCATATCTCTCATTCAGGGAGGACAGACGATGCGGTAGAGGCATCCAGATCTCATCATCTATCCCTGCGGACTCTCTTTCCAAGTCCGCGTGACCTGTTTCTTGCTTCATCTCCCAGCTTGATCAAGCAGCCCGCCCGGTTAAGTCCTGCGAGATCCTTGATAAGCTAACTGCGTGGTCTACCGACCTCCCTGGTCATTCCGTGCGGCCTATGGCATTATCCTCTTCTTAGCCGCCAGCTTCCCACTTATACCCCTTATTCTGCTTTCCATGTAAAGGTGCAACCTCGAGCTGTAACTTCAATTGTAATCAAAGGAAAGCCCGTCGCAAGAGAGGCATTCAGGCCGCGATGGGCGAAGTCTACTGTTGCTGCTACTAGCTGCCCTCTTTTGTCTTTTCTTCTCTAGGTCTAACAATTAGAGCCCAACCGTTAAAGTAGAGTCTGATCGACAGTTCCCGATCAAGCTTCTTCCCTGCTCGAGCAAGCTTCTCCCTTGCTCTGCCAAACCTCTCTTCTATCCCCGCAACCATCCTATTCACCTAGCTTATGAGATCGAATAACCCGTTAACTGAGCGGTGTCGCTTTTCGCGCATCAACAGTTAACATGCGACCTTCTGATATCGATCAGATAGTGAAATCAGTGGTTACTCATGTCAGACTATCAACCATCCGAGAGCCCTTCTCCAAGTTCTAGTGAGGATTCTCTTTGGGAGGCCTTGGAGCATTCTCGCAGAGAAACTGCTCAACAGTTTCAAGCGATCAACTATACTCTAGGTGCTATCGCTCAGAATTTGGAAGCGCAACCTTCGACAGCACCGGCTCCTCACGTCAATCCAGCACCAGCATTCGAGATTCCTCATGTCTACCCACCGGCCAATCCGCCAGTCTATCCTCCTTACACTCCAACCTTTTCGCAAGACCCTGCAGCCCCTTTGCGGTCTCAGAATGACGAATTTACAGCTCGTCAGAACTTCTTCCGAGAAGCTTCCCGAGGAAGTCCGGCAAGATTCCTGAATTTTCAGGGAAGTTATCCCTACTCTTCAGTTCCTGCCTTTGCTCCTCCCGCAGTAACTTTTCCTTTCTATCCTCCATCTCCTTGTGCAGCTGCAGCTTATGCTCCCTTTTTTCCTTATGCTGTAGGAGAACAAGAGGAGCAGTCGCCATTTATAGAGAATATTCGGCATGAACCGACTCTAGCTAACTTCAGAGAGCCGCGGTTACCCATTTACACTGGGGAGACTGATCAAGTTAAGCATCTTCAAGCTTTTGAATCTGTCGTTGCTCTCAAGACTCTCTCAGATGCTACCAAATGCAAACTCCTTGTAACGACCTTTGAAGGTCAAGTGAGGGATTGGTTCTATAGACTTCGTGCTCAGTCCATCTCTTCCTTCACTGATTTGTGAAGAGAGTTTCTGCTCAGATTCTCTACTTCAATAAATAGGAAGGTGAAAGTCCACCTAGTGTCAACTACTTACACCTATGGGGGGGATACGTGTCTTTGCAGCGTATTTGCGGAATTAAGATTTTACCTGCACAAGAAAACAAAACAACACAGCACAAAAAATACACAAGCAATTTATAGTGGTTCCCCGATTTGGGTACGTCCACTTTCCCCCTTCGACCTATCTCCCAACCAGGGACGACTCGGTCACTTCACCAACAGGATTGAAATCCAATCCTTGCACTAACGGAAGGAATCCTTCCACACGTAGGAGTCAACACTCCCACAACACGGGTTGCACCCAACCCTACAACTAGAGACCAATCGGTCCTTTACAATGAAAGAGAAAATGAAAATAGCTTGTAAGAAATACAAACAACGTGAAGATCCAGGTGTCCCTTTTCGTTAGACTAATTGTTCTTGTAGACAACGAAAAGTTCACAACCCTAGATTTTTCTTGGAGAGAATCTTCTCTAGATCGACGGCTTCAACAAGAGAGGCGGTGATGCTATGTAGATCCAATCTTCTTAGCAAAGTCGGCAAGGTCTTCCAACGGTCACACTAGGATCGATCGTCTCGATCGATTCGGATGGGGAAGGTTTCCCGATCACAAATCAAGAGACAAAAGATCTCTGGATAGACACGTGAGACGCTGTGCCCGACTAGGCTTCTGTCGCCGGGAGAGGTAACTAAAAGTCCGATCAACGGTGGAGAGCAACTAGCGAAAGGCGGAGGAGGTCGGCCGAGCTCGCTTCCGATCTAGGGCTTGACGGCGGCTTCTTTTTCTTTGATCTGTAATCCGTGTCTTTTACTGTTCACAAATACAGAGTATTTATACACTAGGTCAAGAGATGACCGTTGTGGGCCCCACCAGCAGTAAGACCAAAGTCCGGTACAAAATCCCGCAGATGTCGTGGACCGGTCCAGGCAGAGTCGGAAAAATACCCAAGTCAAATTCGGCGAGAATCGTGGGTGATTCTCGACGAATCGGTGAGAATCACTTACGATTCTCGCCGAATTCTACTTAGAGAATTCTGGCAGCACAGGTTACAGAGGCCGGGGAGAATCGGTGGGAATCACCTTGGATTATCGCCGACTCGTCGAGAATGCAAAGTCATTCTCGACGAATCGGCGAGAATCACTTGGTGATTCTTGACGATTCTGCCTTAGATGATTTTTCTGACTGCGTCGAGACAGCCGGCCCAACCCGGCAAGAATCAACTAGTGATTCTCGACGACTCGTCAAGAATCACTGGTGATTCTCGACGAATCGGTGAGAATCACCTAGTGATTCTCGACGATTTATACTTAGACTATTCTTGTCTTTCAACCCGTGAGATGGTCATTGGCCCATCCTTGCTCCTTGTCTGCTCTTGCTTTATCATAGCCCTGTACTTGAAATAAAGTACACCCCAATAGAGAGAGTACACGTAGGCCAACGCACTGATCTGCTCAACGAGGGATTACGTTGCACAGACCCGTGTATATTGACCCACTGCACCCTGACACTGGTGTGTACTTAGCATGGAATAACTGCAAGCACAACTAGAAGAAATTCATCAAATACATAGTGAATTCATCTTAGCTTTGATAGGAGGCTTCCTCAAATCCAGGTAATTGTGGATACAATACCCAACAATCTCCCCCTATTTGACGAAGCCAAAATCCTACTAAGCTAAGATGAATTTCAACATTCCAGATAAAATATGCATAAATGAGAAGAGTGAATAACAACCGTAATCATGCCAATGTGAGAGTCAATTAATAAACCACACACATGAATATATAAATCTGAAAATCCACACATAAATGTTTACAGTTTACTTAATCAAAAGTTTAAATGAGATAACCACAAGAGCTAACATCCTACAGATCTTTGTCCTTAACTATACCTTCTTTGAGTTACTGAGCTAAGAATTTTTTGCTTTGTCGCTCAAAATACTCCTTGGGCTTAGGACAGTATCTCGGAGGGGGAGCTTTGTTTTCCACAGCGTTGCTCCTAAAGAACAAGTTTCTTTTGGCTTCATACATTTTGTGCTGCTCCCACTCGTATTGGCTATATACGTCATTCCTTTTTACTTGCCCTCCTTGTAGTAATGCAAAGGTGTCCAAGATGATACTTTTTGATACAGGACTCCATATTTCGTTTCTCACATCCTCCTCCGACAACCTGATCTTCTTTTCAGCTGGTGTTTCCTTTGAAGCTCCTTCTTTGATTTGCCTTTTTCCTTTGGCCTTTGCTAAGGCATCTTGGTCAAACCAGCTTCTTCTTTCAGCCCTCTCCGCAGCTTTCTTCAACTCGACTTCGCCTAGTTGTACTTCTTCATTCCGTATATCACCCTCAGTAGTACCAGCACGACCTTCATCCTCAGGTGGAGCAACAGGGACATGTATTCCCGATGCTTATGTTACCAGCCAGTGGGCCATTTCAAACACGTACCTATTCGAATTATCGAGTTTGTATTTGTCAATTATTATTTATTAAGTTGATTAAAGGTGCAGTTATGAAGTGGTAGTTTTGAAAGGCATACCTATTGGACTGATCAAAGTTTAGAAGTACTAACTCTTGAAGCCCTACCATCTTAGCGTTATACGCTTCCTCCCCCTTTTTGGCTTCGGCGGCTATATTGTTTGTATAGGAATGCAGAGAGGCATCAATGTGCTTCACGGTTTTACTGAATTCGTCCAGCAGAGATTTCTGATTTGCGTTCAGCGTTACCATGTTGCCATCGAATTTTCGTATGCTGTCTGCCACAATATGTGCATTTTTATTGACTACAGCCAGATCGTCAGTATTCTTCTTCAGTCCTTGCATGAGAAGAGATACGGCTGTGCCTGCCTCTGTATATTTTTCATCAAATTTCTTTTCCATCACATCTAGTTTGTGGTTGATCTGAACCACATTCTTAAGCATGAGATCCTCAGACTCCCGCAGTCTCTTGAGCACTTTGTTGTGCGATTTCTCAAACGTATCCTTGAGCTCATCAAGTATTCCTTGGACAAAATTAACAGTGTGGTTTGCTAGGTTTGCTTGAAGTGGATGAGCTGCAGGCAGACCCTGGTCAGGCTCCCCCGCAGAAGCACTGGGAGAGCTAGATAGTAGTATGGAGTCCACAGGGGGAACAAAGGATTGCTCCCCCTCTATCCTTGCATCTGACTACTTAGGAGCTTGTTCCTCAGATGGAACCTCAGCATCCTCCTGAGAATCGGCCGCTTTCTCATTCTCTGGTACTTCTTTCTCTATCTCAGTATCCAAGTGATCATGCTTATCGGCAGAGTTGTGGACATCTTCTTCTACTTCTTCCTCTATCTCCTCATCAGCCACGTCATCTCCCAGATCATCGTCGATAAGAGCTGCCCCATCGTTCTCAACCTCCTCATCATATGCGACTTCATCTGCCACCATCTCCACAACTTCTTTAGCTATCAGAGAAATGTCAGATAAGATGTTTGCAGAACTGGTTACAGGCTCCCCCTCAGTTCCTGCAATCAGGGCATCAGGAACTTCACTGGGTGTTGCCACGAAATCTGCTGAAGTTCTGTTGTCCTCGGCAGGAGATTCTTCTTGTTCAATTACCACTGCAGCTTGCCCTATGAGTCGCTCCCATCTGTCAAATACGCTGGAGTCCATTTTCTTCAAATAATGCAAAGGGACTCCTTTGCTCATGTCGAACCTATCTCCGTTCAACTGATTGAGAAATAGGCTGATGATTCTTCCAAAACTTGGAGATCTAAGAGTGTCCTTAATCTTCTCAAAAAGCATGGCCCCCCAGTTGAATCTCTTTCAGCAGACTATCACCACAAGAATCTTGAACATGTCAGCTGAGATGTGGTCGTGTGAGCCGGGTTTGCATATCAGTACTTTCCCAATGATGTCGGACAAGAGTTTCCCCTCCTCATTCATTTCTTTTCTCTTTATCGATCTGGTTCCCCTAGCTAGCCCACAGAATAATAGGGTCCTGGCTCTATCATGTTCCTCCAAATAATCCTCGTGCTCAGAACTAGAGAGCTGCAAGCATTGAGTCAGTTTTCTTGCAGACATCTTGATCCTTGCACCTGCCACCTTACTCTTGATGATAGAGTCTTCATTCCGAAGTTTGGCGGTTGCGAAGAACTCCATCACTTCCTTATCCAGAATTTTGTAGGGGTGCTCCAGTACAAACGTGAGTCCAGCCTCCTCCAGCATGATGATGATGTTTCTGAACTCATCCGAGGCATGTGAGAACCCGGTTCGAACCAACTCACATCCAGTGACCAGGCCGGCGGTGGTCCTTGGAGCCATAGCAAACCTAGGGAGGGAATCCCAAGTTTATGCCTACTTAGAAATCAAAAGGGAAGCTATACTAACAGTGAGTCACTAAAAGGGAGAGGAAATGGTTACCCAAATGCGGAGGAAGCTAGAGTCGACGGAGATGACGGAAAGCCTGGAGGAGCTCGTGCCCTTGTTTGATCGAAACCGCGGAGAATGAAAACTTGGACGAGCGCCCTGGATGCGAGAGGAGAGGTCTACGGAATCCGGAACGAGGTCGACGAGATTTGGAACCTAAGATGCGGGAAGTCGCCGAGAGGAGGGAAGGAAGGGTCGGCGGGATTCCTGAGAAATATTGACGGGTTTCTCTGCGAAATGCGGAAGATGAAGAGTCGGCGGGAGTTTTTCTAGATAGAAATCGATGGGATTGGAGGCATACCGGATTCTCGGAATCTTCTGTTATCAAAGGGTTGAGAAATCTTCTAAATATATATATTTCTTAATCTTCGGAATATATGTATATGTTCCGAAGATTAAGAAACTTTAATGGATATGTACTAAACCGTGGCATCAAGTTGATATGTTCCGTGGAAAGCAACTTTAAGTATTTTTAATACATGAATCTATAGAGGGTTTGGAAGGAGTTTTCCACACAGAGTTAGGAGGCATATCAACTTTGGTATACCCAAGACAATAACCGTGGCAAGCAACTTTAATGGATTATTTCTCGATTGAGATATACACAATCTTCTTGATGTCAGTTGTAAGTTTTAGTGACTTCCAATGGCGTATCTTCATTAATTTTCAGTGGGCTGACTTAGGCCTGTTGAGGTTCATTCTCGAATCTACCAGTGTATTTACAGATAAATCTTTAACAATGTATCTAAAGGTTATTTTTACAATCTTAATCTTTCCTTAGATGAACAAGCATATAAGTGTAAGTCTATACATGACCATTTACTTTCGAGAGAGGGAATTCATGACTTAGTGTGGATATGTAGACATACATATATACATATATTTAAAAATCGATGCACTATAGCTCATATATTGAAGCTGATTGCAATTACCTGAGATTAAAAAATGTATTATTTAGAACTTCTGCTCAAGGCACACCAGGTGGTCAACTTGAACGTGCCCGTGTTGATGGCACTGCTCCTTTTCCAGATACTTGTTCCACGTCATTTTTGGAACATCTCCTGTCTGGTTCCCATGAGGTTTACGGGAACCTAGACTACCCTGCAAAAGAGTTATCTTGCCTTAGGAACCCAATAAGTATTGGGTCCTAGGTTCCTGTCAGCATAATAATTGGGATGCCTCCCCTCAGGGATCCTGGAGGGAGGACTAACATTGCCTCAAGGATGTGGAAGTCCCCTTGCCTTTGACACAGAAGGGTTGTGCCAACAATCTATGGCAAAATGACCCACTTTGCCACAACACCAACACTCATGAATGTTGTACCGCCGTTTGTGACCTGAACTGGTGACTGAGGTAGTCATAGTCCTAGGTCTAAACGGGATAGTGCCGAATCTGCTAACCGAATTGTCTCTTCCACCGTGACTCATGGAAGGGTGGAAAGAATGCATATGGTAGGCGTCATGAGGCCTGGGAGGTGGTGCCTTCCTTTCAGTCAGCCCCCTTCCAAGGTCCCCATGTGTGCCACTAACATGATTTCTAACCCCCCTTTCCTGAGTCCTAGGGAGGTGAGAGGCGCATTGTGAGCTGATGCTGGCAGACTCATGACGAGTAGGGGCAGTGGCCGAGAATACAAAAGGCTATGTGGAAGCCTGAGGTATCCTCTTCTGGGTGGCCATGACAGCCCTTGCATTCTGGGTGCTTCCACAAGAGGGCTGATCATTCTTGCAGTGACCATGGTTGTTCCTATGGTCATACCTGAATGCATGATGTGTGCCCTTCCTGCTTGGGGTGGGGGGTCTGAACACAGTTTCCCCATTTCTCCATGAATTGACGATTTGGGAGATTCACCCATTTTCTGCTTTTCTTTTGATAGCATCTATCTTGGAAAAGTTAGAAACAATCCTCTTCTCGGTCTCTAGACGACTCTCTAGATCTGAGATTTTAGAGTCCTTAACCTTATTGGATGCCAATTGGAGAACCAATAAGATCTTCAGCCGAGCAATCTCCTGAGCTTGCTCCTCAACAATCAGGTTACTTTTCTGAATGACACTCTTCAGGGCATCAGGATTTTCTTGAGGGCAATCATCCAAAATATTCCTGTCTTCAGGAACATGGGGAAGAGAGGGGCAAGGTGAAGAAGTTACCAGGTCCTGACTTAGCTGATTAGGAATAGTGTTAGGACTGACCGGGGCAGCTGAGTCATCTTCAGCTGTGCAGTCTTCATCAACTTCCTCCTCAGTCTCTGATAAGGACACAGGAGCCCTGATACTGAGAAATTGGTCATCACTTTCTTCTTCAGAAATACTGACCCCCATATATGCCTCATCCTCTTGCTGACGACTTATCCCTATTCTGTTTGATCCCTCCATGAGGTCTGATACAGTTTGCCACAAGGACTTGGCCATCTTACACTTTTCAAGTCTTGACTGGGAAGGTCCAGTCCAGACATCCAGGATGATTTTACGAATCATTTTATCCAAGTTGAAAAGAGAGAATTCAATCTCAAACATTTCAGTAGTCTCCTTGGGGATCTGCATATCCTTTCCAGAGCAGGAGGCCTTCATGGGAATGAAGGGGCCCTCTTCCAAAATGAGTGAAGCTCGAGGGTCGATGGCCTCCAGATGAAATAGTACTCTCATCTTCCATACAGGATAGTACTCCTTTGTACAAGAGGGGAGTCTTAGAGGAAGGACATCATAATCCAACTCCATGCTTGAGTATGATCTTCTTGTTGACACTAGATGCAGGAACTTACTCGAGGTGTTAACCCCTTTGATGAGTAACCTCCCTCTGAAACCACTTGAAAGTCCACCTAGTGTCAACTACTTACACCTATGGGGGGGGGGGATAGGTGTCTTTGCAGCGTATTTGTGGAATTAAGATTTTACCTGCACAAGAAAACAAAACAACACAACACAAAAAATACACAAGCAATTTATAGTGGTTCCCCGATTTGGGTACGTCCACTTTCCCCCTTCGACCTATCTCCCAACAAGGGACGACTCGGTCACTTCACCAATAGGATTGAAATCCAATCCTTGCACTAACGGAAGGAACCCTTCCACACGTAGGAGTCAACACTCCCACAACACGGGTTGCACCCAACCCTACAACTAGAGACCAATCGGTCCTTTACAATGAAAGAGAAAATGAAAATAGCTTGTAAGAAATACAAACAATGTAAAGATCCAGGTGTCCCTTTTCGTTAGACTATTTGTTCTTGTAGGCAACGAAAAGTTCACAACCCTAGATCTTTCTTGGAGAGAATCTTCTCTAGATCGACGGCTTCAACAAGAGAGGCGGTGATGCTATGTAGATCCAATCTTCTTAGCAAAGTCGGCAAGGTCTTCCAACGGTCACACTAGGATCGATCGTCTCGATCGATTCGGATGGGGAAGGTTTCCCGATCACAAATCAAGAGACAAAAGATCTCTGGATAGACACGTGAGACGCTGTGCCCGACTAGGCTTCTGTCGCCAGGAGAGGTAACTAAAAGTCCGATCAACGATGGCGAGCAACTAGCGAGAGGCGGAGGAGGTCGGCCGAGCTCGCTTCCGATCTAGGGCTTGACGGTGGCTTCTTTTTCTTTGATCTGTAATCCGTGTCTTTTACTGTTCACAAATACAGAGTATTTATACACTAGGTCAAGAGATGACCGTTGTGGGCCCCACCAGCAGTAAGACCAAAGTCCGGTTCAAAATCCCGCAGATGTCGTGGACCGGTCCAGGCAGAGTCGGAAAAATACCCAAGTCAAATTCGGCGAGAATCGTGGGTGATTCTCGACGAATCGGCGAGAATCACTTACGATTCTCGCCGAATTCTACTTAGAGAATTCTGGCAGCACAGGTTATAGAGGCCGGGGAGAATCAGTGGGAATCACCTTGGATTCTCGCCGACTCGTCGAGAATGCAAAGTCATTCTCGACGAATCGGCGAGAATCACTTGGTGATTCTCGACGATTCTGCCTTAGATGATTTTTATGACTGCGTCGAGACAGCCGGCCCAACCCGACAAGAATCAACTAGTGATTCTCGACGAATCGGTGAGAATCACCTAATGATTCTCGATGATTTATACTTAGACGATTCTCGTCTTTCAACCCGTGAGATGGTCATTGGCCCATCCTTGCTCCTTGTCTGCTCTTGCTTTATCATAGCCCTGTACTTGAAATAAAGTACACCCCAATAGAGAGAGTACACGTAGGCCAACGCACTGATCTGCTCAACGAGGGATTACGTTGCACAGACCTGTGTATATTGACCCACTGCACCCTGACATTGGTGTGTACTTAGCATGGAATAACTGCAAGCACAACTAGAAGAAATTCATCAAATACATAGTGAATTCATCTTAGCTTTGATAGGAGGCTTCCTCAAATCCAGGTAATTGTGGATACAATACCCAACAGAAGGGCGATCCAGAAGCCCTCTTTGAGATCAAGCAGCGAGAGACCGAGACTTGGTCTCATTTTGTGGATCGTTTCCAGAGAGAGATCTTAGACATTGAGATCGTCGATCAGGAAATGTATCGAGTGGCTCTCATTCATGGTATGCGTGAAGGACAACTCAAGTTCGAGGCTAAGGTCCGAGCGCTGAGTACTTACCAAGAGTTGATTGGATTAGCCAACTCGTATATCCGCGGTGAGAAGAGCAACCCCAGCTTTGTCTCCAGGCTTTTAACAGAGAGAAATCAACCTTACAAGCAACCTCCGAGGTCTCCTCGGAAAGATTTTCCATCCCACTCTAGGAAAATAAAGAAGTTCCAGCATCATCATCAGCACTACTTCCCAGGCCAGGGTCATGCCCACGAACAATTGCTACTACTACCAGCCCCACCTCAGCAAACAGCTTCTGTACATCACTCACAAGATGATGACTTATCGTGCTGTGGACTCGATGAGGCCGTTCTAGAAGCCTGCCAGATCATAAGGGATAAGGCAAATTCAAAAAGGCCTTTACATGTCGGCAAATTAAAGATCAAGAGATTCAGATCCGTTCTGTGAATTCCATAGAGAGAAAGGTCATTGAACTGAAGAATGCAAGGCCCTTCTGTGGTTAGTTGAAAAATTGCTTGTCGAGGGCAAGATCAACGACCTGGTCAAGAAAATTGATTCTTCAAAGCTTTCCATCACCAAGGGCAAGGAGGTGGCTGAAGTTCAGATGAAGTGTGTGGAGATAAGGGATGTAGGCCATCTGGGGCCTATCGATGATCAATCTGAGTGCATCGATGTCATTGACGAAAGTCCTCTTAGAAGACTATTCTAATGCGAAGAGGGCACATTTCTTGCGTCATCAGTTATGACCAATTGCAACTCCTCAAAGCCCCTCGCAATCATGGCCGGTTGCTTTTACTTTACTCTTCAAACTTTTTTTCTCTGAAACACTTCTAAGTGTTCTTTCATTTTCATTTCAATAAAGCTTACGTCAGAGATCTCATACTGACACAGTTCCCTTTTTGTAATGCTTCTCCTCTATATTTTTCTCTTTGCCAAAGAGATCACTGAAACACTGAGATATCGTCAAGTCTTGTTGTTCCCCTCGAGGTTGTTCTCTGGCATAAGACCGCAACGACCACATATCGCGAGGAGTTTTCGCATATGTGCAGTGGGGTCCGTTCAACTCTCGTGTGGCAGATGACAAGACTTCGGATCCCGTTCGGTGTCTAGCGCAGTGTGTGCCTAGGGGAGGCAGCCTGTTTTATCGTGTTTCGTTGAGGGATACGTTATAGTTACGGTGATCTTTGTGTGACAAGCAATGGAGATCATGTGTAAACTTGTCTCTTCGATCATCTCACAACTGTGACGGCCGAACACACGTTGGTACTCTCAATCTGTGCCTTCGTGGATCCCATAATTCTGCTGATCAATCCGCAGACAAGCATAGGCTACTTGGCGCATCTATTCGAATTGATCAGCGACGCTTGTAACCCGAGGCATGAGAGTAGTGCATATGTCGATTCCTCCGCAGGAATTTCCTTGTTTGTTCTTGTTTATCTACTGTGCCCTTCAAAGGATGTGCGGCCAGCCCGCTTTAGCCCTCCTATATATTTTCTGCCTTCTTGCAGGTTGGCAGGTTAAATTCAATCTATTTTAAGGATCGGCAATATCTTTTTGGCTAATAATCATCTTATATGCGCTACCTGCATAAAGTTCTATCAGATGGTTATCCATAAGCTCTCTTATCAAATGCTAGAGACGCGAATCATTTAATCAGAATATTTGGTTCACCTTGATTGTCAAGTCATGATGTTATAAGTCTAAATTAAAATGGTTTCATCTTGCTGATCTGGATTTCATGTATAAAATATCATACTTGATCAAGCGAGACAATCATTATACCGGGTTGATCTTTATTACGTTAACAGTAGAATTTGCTAGGTATCTCTTCTGCTGTCCAATTATATCTTATCATATCAATATCTAACATTCGCAAGTTCCAACCAAGTACTTGCGACTTAGTTACTTTTCTATCATATTTGCTACTTACTCTTCTTTTGTAGAGATAGTAGATACTAGCAAGTTCCCTTCAGGTACTTGCATCTTACTTTTCTATCATATCTGTTACTTACTCTTCATTTGCAGAGATTAGCAAATATTAGCAAGTTCCCTTCAGGTACTTGCAGCTCACTTTTCTATCATCTCTGCTACTTACTCTTCCTTTACAGAGATTAATAGATATTAGCAAGTTCCCTTCAGGTACTTGCAGCTTTATTTTCAATCATATCTGCCACTCACTCCTCTTTTGTAGAGATAAGAAGATATTTGCAAGCTCCATCCTGGTACTTGCATTTTAATTTCATTTCATATCTGCGACCTTCTCTTCTTTTGTAGAGATTAGCCGATATTTGCAAGTTCCCTTCAGGTACTTGCACCTTATGTTTTTATCATATCTGCTACTTACTTTTCTTTTGCAGAGACTAGCAGATATTAGCAAGTTCCCTTCAGGTACTTGCACCTTACTTTTCTATCATATCTGCTACTTACTCTTCTTTTGCAGAGATTGGCAGATATTAACAAGTTCCTTTCAGGTACTTGCACCTTACTTTTCTATCTTATGTGCTACTTACTCTTCTTTTGCAGAGATTAGCAGATATTAGCAAGTTTCCCTTCAGGTACTTGCAGCATACTTTTCCATTATTTCTGTCACTCACTCTTCTTTTGCAGGAATTAACAGATATTAGCAAGATCCATCCAGGTACTTGCGGCTTAGTTTTCTTTCTTTTATATCTACTGCTCACTCTTCCCTTTGTAGTGATTAGCCGACATTTGCAAGTTCTATCCAGGTACTTGCAACTTTGTTTTATATCATACTTGTGATTTACGCTTTTTATAGAAGTCAGCAGGTGCTTGCAAGCCTACTTCAGGTACTTGCAAGTTATCATTCTTCTATGATTTCCTCTCATCACTGTTTTGCAGAGCCCGCTAGGAGACATTCATATCTTCTTCATTTTGCAAAAGCAACCCAGGTACGCATAAGATGTACCTATTTTTGCCTATGTTAATTCTTTCCTTCACAGGAAAAAGACAGGCATAAACAAACCTTGTTTCTGAGGAGAGACATAAGGTTCCATCTCTTCTTCCCCTTTCCTTTTCTCAAAGGAAGGATCACGATTTTCGTGGGTCTCCTACTTTTTCGAAGTTCTCTTCGAAACATGAAAAAGTGCAGGGATTATGTTAACCCAGAAATCGGCGATCCCTCCCAAGGTAGCCAGCTTGCAAATCGCGGCCTACACCAGGAGGTCGTTGCCTGTGAGCCTTACCTTCCAAGGGTGGATGGACTGACCTCTCATTCCGCTCAGTCCGCGCGGCTATGGCGGTCTCCCCGGTCTAACCACCCAGGTCGCGCAGTAGCCACTCGTTTTACAGGGGCTGTGGACTGCTTCCTCAGTCCGCCCCTGCAGGCCGCGTGGCTAGTTCGGTTAACCGTCTAGTGGTTCCTTTTTTATTCTTAGGTGCAAACTACTCAACTGAGTGGCGGACTCGAAATCCCTATCCGCCCAGACCGCACGAAAGATGCTCAACCAGAGGCGGCAACCAGCCCTCCTATCCGCTAGCTGTAGGAAGACTCGATATCAGCTAACTGTGCGGTCTGTCGACCTCACTGGTCAGTCCTCAAGGTCGCCAACCCTTTTCCCCAAGCAAAGGGCGCTACCAGTCGTCAGCGTCTCTCGCCAAAAGGCGCGACCTGGACTCTTCAGTCCGCCAGGTCAGTAGTCCTTGTTGCCGAGCAATGCCGACAATCCACTAGCAGGCAGCCTGCTCAACTTGTCCACCACAAGGTAGGCAGACTCGTTGCGCAATCCTCCAGATCAACCCCAACTCGGCAGCCTGCGATCTACCTCCTCTCCACAGCGGGCTTGCCGGACTCGTTCTGCAGTCTGCCGGCTAGCCCTCCAGTTTCCCGGTGTCCGCTTCTACCCAGCAGCGGGCGAACTCCTCAGCTCGCACAGCCCGGCGTGAGCTCGCTCAGCAGTACAGGCGGACACGTCCCAGTCTTCCTGCAACAGCAGCCATCTCCAGCCCCAAGTCCATAATCGCGTAGCCTGGAGCGGACTCAGTATTTGTACTCGCCCGACCCAGCATGAGCTGTCCCAGCAGCAACCATCTCTAGCTCCAGGCAGTCCCAGACCGCGCAACCCGGTGCGGAATCTGCGGACTCAATGTTTGTACTCGCTCAGCTCACCGCCTCACAGGTGGTGACATTACCAAGACCGTTACCTCCTCGGGCCTATAAATAGGCCCCCAGACCTCTCATTCAGGGAGGACAGACGACGCGACATAGGCATCAAGATCTCGCCATCCATCCCTGCGGACTCGCTTTCCCAGTCCGCGCAACCTGTTTAAAGCTTCTTCTCCCCGCTTGATTAAGCAGCCCGCCTGGCTAAGTCCTACGAGCTCCTTGATCAGCTAACCGCGTGGTCTGCCGACCTCCCTGGTCTGTCCGCGCGGCCTCTGGCATTCTCCTCTCCTTAACCGCCAGCTTCCCCCTAGTACCCCTTATTCTGCTTTCCAAATAAAGATGCAACTCGTGCTGTAACTTCGATTGTAATAAAAGGAAAGCCCGTCGCAAGAGAGGCTTTCATGCCACGACGGGCGAAGTCTGTTGTTGCCGCTGCTAGTGGCCCTCTCTTCTCTTTTCTCCTCTCGGTCTAACCATCAGAGCCCAACCGTTAAAGTAGCGTCTGATTGACAGTTCCCGATCAAGCTTCTTCCCTGCTCGAGCAAGCTTCTCCCCGTCTCCGCTAAACCTCTCCTCTATCCCCGCAACCCTCCTATTCACCTAGCTAGTGAGATCGAATAACCCGTTAACTGAGTGGTGTCTGATTTCGCGCATCAACAGCCACTATCTGCGGCACCCTTTTGTATCCTTTTCATTTTACTGCTAGTAACTGATAACTCGCAGTTACTCCTTTAACGTTTTCTCTTTCTCGCAGGTTCTTCAGCGACCAAGGGACGTTCTCGACATGAACAATATGGATCTTGTTTGGTAAGCCCATAACTTTCATTCCTCGGCAGTAAAAGTATATAACACCCATATACAGGCGGCCTCCGGATGGAGTTATTGAGCGGACAGAAAATTTTTTCCTAAATAAATTTAAAGAAAATGCAATATTTACAGACCACATGTATGACATATAGCTGTAAATAGCGGCTAAGGTGTTTGGCGCAAGCTGCCCCGAGACCATGTCGTAAAGCTCAAATATTTCGGCGATCTCCCACAGCAGAGGGAATTTGAATCCGCAGTCGAAGTGGTCGATCGGCAGTGAAATCTGCGTTGTTGTGGAGAAATTGATCCTCTCTTGATCTTCGGCCAGACGGGCGAGAACTGGCGAGTCCGCCATATGCTTCTCGATGAAAACATCCAAATCAGCCTCTGTCAACTTACATTTCTTATGGTCAGCGGAATGAAAGGCGATCGCAGCATTAGTTCGAGCGAACACCATTTTCACAGACCGCAAGGACTTCTACTTCGATCGTATTTCCTATAAAGAAAGAAGACTAGAGCTCTATTTATAGAAAACTGGTCTAGCAGTTTTTTCAGCCAGTCCGCAAAGATTGATCGCTCAGTCCGCGCAGACCTGTCAAAGATCGCAGACTCAAACACAGTCCGCCCAGCTCGATTTATTTTCAGTGTTCCAGCAATTTCAAAAGCAATCTACAAATGAAAATATGTGGACACAAAGTCAGTCCGCATAGCTCGCATTCAACATCAACCTGCAGAAAGATTTTCATCACACAGATCACAGCATTGTTCAAATTGCAGAGCAATAGTATACAGAACAAATAATATTCACATCACAGTTCAAATGAAGCAACAAGAAATGCTTAAGAGCACACCAAATTATACAACAAACAACAAATCAAATCGATTGTCCTTGTTTGTTCGCGGATTCAGCAACCTCTACTGTCAGGTTGAGCAAGTCGCTCCTGCCTATCCTTCCCAAGATGAGCCGCCTGGTCGCTTCCTCGTAGTATTTCTCCGTATAGCTGGTAGACGAGATGATGCATTGAGTTGAAAGTGCGGTGGATGTACGCGACCTCCTTGTTTATCCGGCTCACCAGAACCACAGGCTCGGCTTCCGGCCTCTACTCCTCGTCTATCGTAGGCTGCCCACTTGCCGTTGGAATTGAAACCTCTGCTAAAGCAGGCCGATATGGACGTTGCGGCCTATCCGCGTCATCCTCAGCATCTTGCTTCTTCTTTCCTTCCCGCACCAAAGCCAAGTACCTACCTCTGTAGTGGCGGGCATCCTCGCCTAAGCTCCGCTTCTCCTTCTTGCATTCCTTCAGCTCCGTTGAGATGCTGGCGACCTGGTTCTACAGAGCTTTTTCTTGGTCTATCCTCCTTTTCAGTTATGCTTGAACGTCTTTCAGCTTTTCTTCATACTTCTTTTCTAACAAAATCAAATTGTCCAAGCCAGACTGCTCGCCTTGCTTGGACACATCATGAGAGATCGCGCCAGTTCACTCTAGTGCATTTACTTTGGGATACGACACAATCTCGCCGGTTTCAACAGAGCTGGGTGGCGATTTCCGTCCTACAACAATGAAAACAAAGTACGAATTATTGCCCAGGTCGTAGCGGACTCAAAAGGTAAAAAGTTTAATCACTTTTTGTAATTATTGCAGCGATCTGGCAACTATAAAAGTTAGGCCGCCTCACGCGCTCCAGGTCAAATGTACTTAAGCGTTGCCTCCATTCTCGATGAACCCTTGCTCTTCTCTCGACCATCAATCTACTCGAAGAGACTATATCATCAGTCTCCGTAATAATCTTGATCGGCCTCGACTTCCGTGGGGGATATTTATAGATCCTCGGATGCTGAAATCGCCTAGGCACCGGTTGTAGTTTACCTGACCGCATCATCTCGTCCTCAGTCCGCAAGCCTTCAACCCGCATGTCCGCGTCGAGCTTTTCTGTGGCCGCCTCAACCTTGGCATTCATGATGGCGAGCTTCTCCTTTGCCGCTTTCTCTCTTTCTTCAGCCGCAGGCACAGAGGAGGATCAACCATTTTTTCACACAGGATCTCAACATCAGACAACAACACCTCAAGCAGAGATTGATTCATATTAGCGAGCGGCTCGTTATCGATGGTGTTGAGTATTTCAGTGGTGGACAAACTTACCATTGACAGGAAATCGTTTCCCAGGATCGGGGCGCCTGGAGTGACAAGGCCGACATCTGGAACCTCATTTTCTCGCGGCCAGTGCTGCAAGCTCGCAGCACCAATCCGCACAGAGACGATTTTCTCTTTGCTAGCCCGCAGTTTCTTCTCTACCTGCTTGGCGATGGTGGACTTGTCCCACTTCCTCTTCTTCTCATAGGGTCTTTTATCCAAGGTAGCAACACCTGTTTCGAGTCCGACAGATTCACACAGACTATGTCCGGATCGACGATAACCATAGCCAGTAAAGACACTTGTTCTTCAGCTTGTTCTTCAGCTTTCTCTTCAGGTTATTCTTCAACCTGATCTTCAGCAGGACGCTTCTCCCCAGCATTTGGGTGCAAAACTTCCGGTGAAGAAACCTCATTATCCAGGTCTATCCGCAACATATATGTTCCTGAGGCAGAGGGAAGTATTTCCATACCCCCTGAGTTCGCAGGGTTCTGGTCAGAAATCAATGGTGGATTCGAGATTCTATCCGCACTTTTTGATGGCACGTTTTGAGCAGCAGAGACATCCATGGATTTATCGTGTTCAGATTCTGTGGAGTTGCGGACTGAGTAAGTCCTCTCTTGTTCCTTCTGTGAAGTTTTGCCTACATGACGGATATGCGTTCTGCTCCTATGGATAACTTTCTTAGTCCTCGTGTGCGGCTTGGGCTTCTCTGTCCTTGAATAAAGATTACCAAAGAACGATCCAAGCCTTGCCATCCCGGACTGAAAAGCGCAGTCCGCAAGCGGTGAAATTCGACCCGTGGCGCAGACAGTTTTTGGCAAAAGAAGAGTTTCTAGTGATATTTATAGCACTGACAACATTTATGAGGGTTACGGACTCGGCGGTTCAGGAAACATTTTCGAAGTTTTCTGAAACTTAAAAATGTGCGGGGATTATGTTAACCCCAGAATCCGCAACATGATTAGGACAGATCCTCCTTCTCCACTTTTGGCAGACTTGGTTTCTGCAGTCCGTACAGGTCGTCAAGACCATGCAGATCCCGGGCTCCAGTGGCGGGCTCAGCTTCCAGCCCTTCCAGGTTGCCCTGTCAGGATTCTAGTTCTGGCCTCCTTCAACGGCGGACTTGATCCTTTAGTCCGCCCAAGTTGTCCAGCCATATGGTGATCAGCTTCCCAGATCGTCCGCCAGCTCTTCAGGCAGACTCAATCGTCAGCCCGCACAGGTCGCGACCCTTCAGCCAGGATCGTGATTTGCAGCCAGACAAAAGTTCCAGCTCACGAACCCAGTATGCCCCTCTTGTGCGGACTTGCTTGTCTTTTATTTTCATTTTTGATTCCCATCACCGCTCCCCGGTTCTCCTATACCTCGGGAAGCCAGTTACTTTAGCACTGCCCATTTTAGCAGGCACCCAAACTTATAAATAGGGGGAAGCGGTGTACCCAACGCACGCTAACTCGAGCCCAGGAGCCCACTTGTTTGAGGTTGCAGACTCGAATCTCATACTTTGCGGTCTCCCGCCTGTCTTGACACCACCACGATCAGCAGTCCTGATTAATTCTTTTCTTTGTCCACTAGTAAACGGTTGCTTGCAGTTTCCCTAACCTCTTTTTGCCTTCTGCCGAAACTTGAGGGAGCATTTCTTGCATGAACAGTGGGCATCCTCGCCTAATCGCCGCTTCTCCTTCTTGCATTCCTCCAGCTTCGTTGAGATGCTGGCAACCTGGTTCTCCACAGCTTTTTCTCGCTCTATACACCTTTTCAGTTCTACTTGAATGCCTTTCAGCTTTTCTTCATACTTCTTTTCTAACAAAATCAAATTGTCCAGGCCATACTGCTCGCCCTTTGCTGACTCATCATGAGAAAATGCGCCCGTCTTCTCAGGTGAATTTACTTCGGGAGACGGTACAATCTCGCAGGTTTCAACAGAGCCGCGTGGCAACTTCCATCCTACAACAAAGAAAACAAAGTTCGAATTAATGCCCAGGTCACGACGGACTCAAAAGGTAAAAGTTTATCACTTTTTGTAATTATTGCAGCGATCTGATGACTATCAAAGACAGGCTGCCTCACGCACTCCGGGTAGAAAGTACTTAAGCGTTGCCTCCATTCTCAATGTACCCTTGCACTTGTCTCAGCCATCGATCTACTTGAAATGACTATATCATCATTCTCCATAATAATCTTGATTGGCCTTGACTTCTGTGGGCGAGATTTATAGTGCCACGGATGCTGAAATCGCCTGGGCGCCAGTTGTAGTTTACCTGACCGCATTAACTCGGCCGCAGTCTGCAAATCTTTAGCCCGCTTTTCTACATCGAGCTTTTCTGAGACCGCCTCGACCTTGGCCTTCATGATGGTGAGCTGCTCCTTCGCCGCTTTCTCTTTTCCTTCAGCCTCAGGCGCAGAGGGGGGATCAGAAGTTTTTACTCCCAGTATCTCAACATTAGACTGCAACACCTCAAGCGGACATTGATTCATATCAGCGAGCTGCTCGTTATCGATGGTGTTGAGTATTTCAGTGGTGGACAAACTGACCGTTGACAAGTAATCATTTCCCAGGATCGGGGCATCTGGAGTGACAAGGCCGGCATCTGGAACCTCCTTTTCTCACGGCCTGTTCTGTAAGCTTGCAGCACCAGTCCGCTCAGAGACGTTTTTCTCTTTGCTAGCCCGCAGATTCTTCTTTACCCGCTCGGCGATGGTGGACTTGTCCCTCTTCCTCTTCTTCTTAGGTGCTCTTTTCTCCGAGGTAGATGCAATATTTTTCGAGACTGGCAGACTCTCACGGAATACGTACGGATCGACGACAACCAGAGCCAATGAAGACACTTGTTCTTCAGCTTGTTCTTTAGTTTGTTCTT
Source organism: Platanthera zijinensis (assembly GCA_039513925.1). Lineage (NCBI taxonomy): Eukaryota > Viridiplantae > Streptophyta > Magnoliopsida > Asparagales > Orchidaceae > Platanthera > Platanthera zijinensis. The sequence continues at coordinate 93,425,202 of CM077085.1, forward strand.
CAGCTTGCTCTTCAGCTTGTTCTTCAACCTATTCTTCGGCAGGCCGCATCTCCTCAGCGTTTGGCTGCCGAACTTCCGGTGATGAAACCTCCCTGTCCAGGTCTATCCGTAGCATATATGTTTCTGAGGCAAAAGGATGTATTTCCATACCCGCATAGTTCGCAGGGTTCTGTTCAGAAATCGATGGCAGATTTGAGATTCTATCCGCACTTTTAGATGGCACATTTTGAGGAGCAGAGACATCCGTGGATTTCTCGTGTTCAGATTCTTTGGAGTTGCGAACTGAGTCAGTCCTCTCTTGTCCCTTCTATGAAGTTTCGCCTACATGGCGGATAGGCGTTTTGCTCCTATTGACCATTTTCTTAGTCCTCGTGTGCGGCTTGGGCTTCTCTGTCCTTGAAGAAAGATTACCAAAGAACGATCCAAGCCTTGCCATCCCGGACTGAAAAGCACAGACCAAAAGTTGTGAAAATCATCCCGTGGCGTAGATAGTTTTTGCAAATGCAGAGTTTCCAGCGATATTTATAGCACTGACAGTATTTATGAGGGTTGCTGACTCGACAGTTAAGGAAATGTTTTCGAAGTTTTCCAAAACTTAAAAATGTGCGGGGATTATTTTAACCCCAGAATCCGCAACATGATCAGGACAGATCCTCCTCCTCCACTTTTGGCGGAATCGGTTTCTACAGTCCGCACAGGTAGTCAAGACCATGCAGATCTAGGGCTCCAGTGGCGGGCTCAGCTTCCAGTCCTTCCAGGTCGCCCAGTTAGGAATCCAGTTCCGGCCTCCTTCAGCGGCGGACTCGATCCTCCAGTCCGCCCAGGTCATCCAGCCTCAAGGTGATCACCTTCCCAGATCGTCCGCCAGCTCTTCAGGCAGACTCAAGCGTTAGCCCGCACAGGTTGCAACCCTTCTGCCAGGATCGCGCCCTGCAGCCAGACGAAAGTTCTAGCTCGTGAGCTCAGTCTTCCCCTCTTCCGTGGACTGGCTTGTATTTTATTTTTTGATTCCCGTCACCACTGCCCGGTTCTCCTATACCCCGGGCAGCAAGTTATTCTAGCACTATCCGTTTGGTCAGGCCCCCGAACCTATAAATAGGGGGAAGCAGTGCACCCAACAGACGCTGACTCGAGCCCAGGAGCCCACTTATTAGAGGCTCCGGACTCGAATCTCAGACTTTGCGGTCTCCCGCCTGTCTTGATACCATCGCGATTAGCGGTCCTGATTACATCTTTTTTGTTTGTCCACTAGTAAACGGTTGCTTGCAGTTTCCTTAACCTCTTTTTCCCTTCTGCCGGAACTTGAGGGCGCATTTCTTGCATCAACAGGATTAAGAGAGTCATGTCCGCAACTGAGGCTGAGGAGTTGAAGAAGGTTACGATAGCCCCTTTACTTTTGTATAGTGATGCAAGATTGTGGTGGATGAGTTAGAGCTCTATCACATTGCTGGGAGATAGCTCACTGATATCTCGATATAGGAGTTCTCGAGATTATTTCTAGAATGGTTCATCCCATCAGTGCAGAAAAGAGCTATGGAGAATCAGTTTCAGAGACTGGCTCGGGGTGAGAGTAGCGTGGACGACTACCTGCTTGAGTTCATGAGATTTGGGGGATATGATGGCTCTACTTTTATTGATGAGGAGCGTAAGATTAACCGGTTCTTTGAAGGACTGCGTGACGATTTGAGTTTGCTGTTGAGGACCAATGACGCAGAGTTTTCTGACACTGGTCAAATAGCCCGATCTCTAAAGAAGGATCTGAAGAGCGTTCAAAGTAAGAAGGACTTGGCTGTCAAAAGGTCAGAATTTAAAGTTCCAATTTCATCGAAGTCTGGGCATCGAAAGTGGTACAAGAAGCCCAAAACATCTGAACCGACTACTTCATCTATTACTATTGGAGCATTGTCTTAGCGAGGAGGCCCAATTCATTATTTTAACTGTGGCAAACTGGGTCATATAGCCCACGACTACTGGAGTGGCAAGTTAGAGAAAAAGACAGGAGGATCCTATGCTGTGAAAGGGAAGATGTGGAGTTAACCGTATCCCATCATGCCCCTGCTCAACCAAGATTATATAACCAACGCCAATAGGAGGCCATCAAACAAGGCAATGCGGTTACAGGTATGTGTTAGATTTTTAGCCGTAATATTTTCTATACCTTACATCATATACATTGGTTGTACAACTATCGTGTTTTAGGCTTTGTCATAAATATGGACTGTCTGGCTCGAGCACTATTTGATAAAGGATCTTCACACTCTTTCCTTTCTGAGGACTTCATTTCGCGTATTGGAGTGCCTTCTTCTATGGTGAAGGATACATTAGATGTTTTGTTGCCTAACGGGTGTTCGATGCACGCGGATAAAGTCTGTTGCGTTACGGTGCTGATAAGAAGTCAAGCTTTTGATTTGGAAATATCACTACATCGATAGTAGAGTTTTACGTAATCTTTTGCATTGATTGGCTATCGGAGCAACGTGCTTTTATTGATTGTATTCTGAAGATGGTCAAATTGGGGCTGAATAGAAGTCATAAAACTACTTCTCTGGTATGAAGGGATCGAGCAACACGTTGATGTCTGCTCTCCAAGTAGTAAAAGCTCTTCATGCGGGGGAGGAGTTGTTCTTCACCCTATTAGAGGCTAAGAATCACAAGCCTGAATTGGTCAGTATTTCAGTGGTGTTAGAGTTCGTTGATGTTTTCCCTAAAAATCTCCCTTGACCTCCATCTTAGAGTGATATCGATTTCACCATCGAGTTGGTGCCAGGTGCCAAACCTATGTCGCGGTCTCCTTACCGCTTAGCAATAAGAGAGATGGTAGAATTGAAGGCGCAAATTTCAAGAATTGATAAGGCAAGGGTATGTGCGTCCAAGTACGACACCTTGGAGTTCACCTGTCCTCTTCATGAAGAAGAAGGACGGAAGTCTGCGACTTTGTATCGATTATTGGGAATTGAATAAGCTAATAGAGAAGAACAAGTACCCGATTTTGAGGATTGATTATCTGTTTGACCAGCTAGTTGGATCGACTGTACACATGAAGCTATATCTGAAGTCTGGATAATATCAATGGAGAATCCGGGAAAGAAGATATTCCCAATATAGTGTTCAGTACACGATATGGGAATTACGAGTTCACTATCATGCCTTTTGGGCTGACAAATGCGCCATACATGTTTATGTACTTAATGAACCAAATGTTTAGGGAGTATTTGGATCGAATTGTGATAGTCTTTATTGATGATATACTACTGTACTCCTAGTCCAAGGATGATCATGCGGAGCAATTACGTATTGTTCTGGTGACCCTGAGGAGTAATCAGTTGTATGCCAAGTTTTCTAAGTGTGAGTTTTGGCTATCTTCAGTAGCATTCGTTGGTCACATTGTAAGTGGAGAGGGAATCACAGTGGATCTAACAAAGATTTTTGTGATACAGGAGTGGCATGTGTTGTTTTATGTGGTAGAAGTCTGGAGTTTTCTAGGACTTACTGGATACTACAAGCGCTTCTTGGAGAACTTCTAGCGGATAGCGTTACCCCTCAAGAACCTAACAAGGAAGGATCGAAATTTGTTTGGTCACCAGCGTGCGCGCAAGCCTTTGAAGAATTGAATAGTCGTCTTACCACGACGCCTATTTCGTGCTCGCCATATGGAACAGAGGGCTTTGAGATCTATAACGACGCTTCAGGGAGCGGCTTAGGATGCGTTTTGCTACAATATGGGAATGTGATAGATTATGGTTCATGCTAGTTGATAGTACACAAGAGGAATTATTCGGTCCACAATTTGGATTTAGCGGCCATGATATTTGCTCTGAAGCGTTGGAGGCAATACTTGTATGCCGTGAAAGTTGATATTTATACAGATTATAAGAGCCTGAAGTATTTGTTCGATTAGAAGGACTTAAATATGCGCCGACGGAGGTGGATGGAGTTCCTTGGGGACTACACCTTCAAGATACATTATGTCCCTAGCAAAGGTAATATGGTTGCGGATGCATAAAGTCGCAGGGCTCCTGCACAAGCCAATTGGATACAGATGTTACCCCAGAAATCGGTGATCCCTCCCAAGGTAGCCAGCTCGCAAGTTGCAGCCTGCTCCAGAAGGTCGCAGCCTGTCGAACTTTTCTTCTAAGAGTGGGCGGACTGACCTCTCAGTCCGCTCAGTCTGCATGGCTAGGGAAGTCTCTCTAGCAAGACCTCCAAGGTCACGCAGCTCCCGCCCAGGTCGCGCGGCAGCCGCTCGTTCTACAGGGGCTGCGGACTACTTCCTCAGTCCGCTCCTGCATGCTACACGGTTAGATCAATTAACCGTGTGGTGGTTTATTCTTCCTCAGGTACAAACTGCCCAACAATGTGGCGGACTTGCATTACTATCCGCCTAGACCGTTACATAGCGACGTGCTCAGTAAGTGGCAGATTCAGTCTTCAGTCCTCCAGGTCGCCAGCCCGTCGCCAAGTGCGACAAGCCTCCAGTAGGAGGGGGCCTGCTCAACCTATCCGCCGCAAGTTGGGCGGACTCGTTCCACAGTCCGCCAGGGTTGATTCAGCTTGGCAATCGATCGGGTATATCCCGGTCTTCGCGGGCAGGGTGGACTCTTTATCAAGCATGCCTTCATTGCAACCACTCACCCTCATCCGCAACGGGCTAGGAAAACTCGCTCAGCAGATCGCAAGCAGGAAGACCGTCCCAGACCACGCGGCCTTTCGCGGACTCTACAGACTCAGTATTCGTACTCGCACGACCCAGCTCAAGCCCACCCAATAGCAACCATCTCCAGCTCCAAGTACCTAATCGCGCGGCCTCGAGCGGACCCCGCGGACTCAGCATTGTACTCGCATGACTCACCATCTAACTAGCGGTGACGTTACCAAGACCGTTACCTCCTCGAGCCTATAAATAGGCCCCCATATCTCTCATTCAGGGGCACGACGGAGAGGTGTCAAGGTCCCAGTATTTTCTCCTGCAGACTCGAATCCTCAGTCCGCGCGACCTGCCTTACTTCGCTCTGCTTAATCGAGCAGTCCGCTCGGCTTAGTCTAGCGAGATGCCCGATTGTTAACCGTGCGGTCTGCCGACCTCCCTTTGTCAAACGGCGCGGCCCCCGACATTCTTCTTCCTTAGCCGCCGGTTTCCCCCTTTGTACCCTTTACTGCTTTCTCCTGTAAAGGATCAATAGCAAGCTGTAATCTTGTTTCTTGGTAAAAGGAAAATCCCACCGCAAGAGTGGCATTCAAGCCGCGGCGGGAGAAGTCTGTTGTTGTCGCTGCTAGCGCCCCCCTCTCTTCTTTTCTCCTCTCTCGCCATTAACCTGCAAAGCTAACCGCCAAAGTAACTGTCTGCTCGACAGTGCCCGATCAACCTTCCCAGTGGCTCCCGCTAAACCTCTTCTCTATCCCCGCAACCCTCTTCTTCACCTAGCTTGTGAGACCGAACCACCCGTTAACTATAAGGCGCATTTCTCGCATCGACAGTTAACACGCAACCTTCAGATCTCGATCAGATAGTGAAGTACGTGGTTACTCATGTCAGACCATCAACCAACCGAGAGCCCTGCTCCAAGTTCCAGTCAGGAATCTCTTTGGGAGGCCTTGGAGCATTCTCGCAGAGAAACTTCTCAACAGTTTCAAGCGATCAACCTGCAAAGCTAACCGCCAAAGTAACCGTCTGCTCGACAGTGCCCGATAAATCTTCCAAGTGGCTCCCGCCAAACCTCTTCTTTATCCCCGCAACCCACTTCTTCACCTAGCTTGTGAGACCGAACAACCCGTTAACTAGAAGGCGCATTTCTTGCATCAACCATACTCTAGCCGCTATCGCTCAACGATTGGAAGCACAACCTTCAGCAGCACCAGTTCCTCCAATTAATCCAGCATAAGCATTTGAGATTCCTCAAGTTTACCCACCGGCCTATCCGCCGGTCTATCTTCCTTACACTCCAACCTTTCCGCAAGGGCCTGCAGCCCCTTTGCGATCTCAAAATGACGAATTCGCAGCTCATCAGAACTTCTCCGAGAAGCTGCTCTAGGACGTCCGACAAGATTCCTGAATTTTCAGGGAAGTCATCCCTACTCTTCATCTCCTGCCTTTGCTCCTCCCGCATCAACTTTTCCTTTCTATCCTCCAGCTCCTTGTGTAGCTGCAACTTATTCTCCCTTTTTTCCTTATGTTGTAGGAGAGCAAGAAGAGCAGTCACCATTTACAGAGAATGTTCAGCATGAACCAACTCCAGTTAACTTCAGAGAGCCATGGTTGCCCACTTATACTGGGGAGACATATCCAGTCAAACATCTTCAAGCCTTTGAATCAGTCGTACCCTCTTAGAAGCTACCAAATGCAAACTCCTTGTAACGACCTTTGACGGTCAAGTGAGGGATTGGTTCTATGGAATTCGTACTCAGTCCATCTCTTCCTTCGCTGATTTGCGAAGAGAGTTTCTTCTCAGATTTTCTACCTCTACAAAGAGGAAGGGCGGTCCAGAGGCCCTATTTGAGATCAAATAGCGTGAAGATGAGACATGGTCTAATTTTTTAGATCGTTTTCAGAAAGAAATCTTAGACATTGAGATTGTCAATCAAGAATTGTATCGTGTGGCTCTTATCCACGGCCTGCTTGAAGGACCACTCAAGTTCGAGTCGAACGTCCTAGCACCGAGGACATATCAAGAGTTGATTGGATTAGCCAACTCATACATCCACAGTGAGAAGAGCAACCCCAGCTTTGTCTTCGGGCTTGTAACAGAGAGAAATCAATCTTACAAGCAACCTCCGAGATCTCCTCGGAAAGATTTTTCATCCCACTCTCGGAAAACAAAAAATTCCAGCATCATTATAGCCAACCCCCCTTCCCAGGCCAGGATCGTGCCTGCGAATGATTGCAACCGCTACCAGCGCCACCTCTGCAAACAGCTTCGGTTCATCAAACGCAAGATGATGACTTATCATACTCAGGACTTGATGACGCGATGCTGGAAGTATGCCAAATCATGAAGGATAAGGCAAATTCCAAAAGGCCTTACCAGCCGACAAATCAAAAATCAAAAGATTCAGACCCATTCTGTGAATTTCACAAAGAAAGCGGGCATTTAACTGAAAGTTGCCGAGCGCTTCGTCAACTTGTGCAGAGATTGCTGAAGAAAGGTAAGATGCGTGATCAATTTCCGAAGGATGGCCACTCTGATCCATCAACCTCAAAAGGCAAAGGAATAGCAGAGTTTCCTTGCAGCTCAAGTGGAGTGAATCAAATCAATACGTATCGTGACCTTAACATAGGCGAGACCTTCGATGTCGATGACGTGGGCTCCCTTGGAAACCTAGTCTAAAGCAAAAAAGTACATCACAGCTCCTCAAAGCTCCTTGCAACAAATAACGGTTACTCTTATTGTATCTTGCATATTTTCAAACATTCTCTTTCTAAACACTTCAAAGTATTCTTTCATTTTCATTCAATAAAGCTTACGTAAGAGATCTCATACTGACACAGTTCTCTTTTTGTAATGCTTCTCCTCTATATTTTTTCTCTTTGCCAAAGAGATCGCTAAACCGCTGAGATATCGCCAAGTCTTGTTGTTCCCTCCGTGGATTGTCCTCCAGCGCAAGACCACAATGACCACATATGGTGAGGAGTTTTTCACATATGTGCAGTGGGGGCCGTTCAATCTATGATGGTAAACTTCAGACTTGGGATCCCGACCAATGTCTAGCGCAGTGTGTGTGCCTAGGGGAGGCAGCCTGTGATAGTTCTATCGTGCCTCTTTGAGGGATACATTACAATTATGATGATCTTTGCTTGACAAGCAATGGCGGTCAAGTGTAGCCTTGTCTCTTCGATCATCTCACAACTGTGACGACCGAATACTCATTGGTACTCTCAATCCGTGCTTTCGCGGGACCCACAACGTTGTTGATCCTTTAAAAGACGAGCAATGTTATAGACCATTTGGCGCACCTGGTAGAACGTATCAACAATGTTTGTAACCCGAGGCAAGAGAGCAGTGTATCAATCATTTCCTTCTCAGGAACTTCCGTGCTTGTTTATCTTTTGTGCCCTTCTAAAGGAAGCGCGACCAACCCATTTTGGGTAGACTACTCCCTGGATGACTTTGGAAAGTGATGCATAAGACCCACGGTTGCTCTCCTGCGACAGCATTCAACCTTTTTAGATCATCCTCAGGGTGTAGCCCTCCTTTGTCTTTTTGCCATCTTACAGGTTTACAGGTTAAATCCAACCTGTTCTAAGGATCTGCAATATCTATTTGGCTTATGATCAACTTATATGCGCTGCCTCCATAAAGCTCTATCAGATGGTTATCCATAAGCTCTCTTATCAGATGTAAGCAACACGAGTCATTTAATAAAAGTATCTGATTCTCCTTGATTGACAAGTCATGCTGTTGTAAGTCTAAATTAAGATGGTTTCATCTGGCTGATCTGGATTTCATGTATAAAATATAGTACTGGATCACGCAAGACAATCATTATCGGGATTTGATCTTTATTCAGTTAATAACAGAGTTTGTCAGGTATCTCTTCAGCTATCCAATTATATCTTATCATATCAGCAGCCAACATTCGCAGGTTCCATCCAGGTACTTGCGACTTAGTTTTCTTTCTTCCATATATGCTACTTACTCTTCTTTTGTAGAGATTAGCAGATATTAGCAAGTTCCCTTCAGGTACTTACAATTTACTTTTCTATCATATCTTATACTCACTCTTCTTTTGCAGAAATTAACAAATATTAGCAAGTTCCTTCAGGTACTTGCAACTTACTTTTCTATCATATCTGTTGCTTACTCTTCTCTTGCAGAGATTAGCGAATATTTGCAAGTTCTATCCAGGTACTTGCATTTTAATTTCATTTCATATCTACTGCTTACTCTTCCCTTTGCAATGATTAGCCGATATTTGCAAGTTCTATCCAGGTACTTGTAACTTAGTTTTATATCATACTTGTGATTTACTCCTCTTGCAGAAGTTAATAGGTGCTTGCAAGCCTCCTTCAGGTACTTGTAAGTTATCATTATTCTTTGTTTTTCCTCTCATCACTGTTTTGCAGAGCCCATTAGGAAACATTCATGTCTTCTTCGTTTTGCAAAAGCAACCCAGGTACGCATAAGATGTACCTATTTCCGCCTATGGTAATTCTTTCCTTCGCAGGAAAAAGCTAGGCATTAGCAAATTTTCTCTAAGGAGTGACATCAGGTTCCATCTCTCCTTACCCTTTCCTTTTCTCTAGAGAAGGATCACGATTTTTGTAGGTCTCCTACTTTTTTGAAGTTCTCTTCAAAACTTTAAAAAGTGCGGGGATAATGTTACCCCAGAAATCAGTGATCCCTCCCATGGTAGCCAGCTCGCAAGTTACGGCCTACTCCAGAAGGTCGGGGCCTGTCGGCCTTTTCTTCTAAGAGTGGGCGGACTGACCTCTCAGTCCGCGCGGCTAGGGAAGTCTATCTAGCAAGACCGCCCAGGTCGCGCAGCTCCCGCCCAGGTCGCACGACAGCCGCTCGTTCTTTTGGGCACGCGGACTGCTTCCTCAGTCTGCTCCTGCAGGCTGCGCGGTTAGATCAGTTAACCGTGTGGTGGTTCATTTTTCCTCAGGTACAAACTGCCCAACAATGTGGCAGACTCGCATTACTATCCGCCTAGACCGCTCGATAGTGACGTGCTCAACAAGTGGAAGATTCAGTCTTTAGTCCGCCAGGTTGCCAGCCCGTTGCCAAGTGTGACAAGCCTCTAGTAGGAGGCGGCCTGCTCAACCTATCCGCCGCAAGTTGGGCGGACTTGTTCTGCAGTACTCCAGGGTTGATTCAGCTTGGCTATCGATCGGGTACATCCCGGTCTCCGCGGGCAGGGTTGACTCTTTATCAAGCCTTCCTTCATTGCTGCCACTCGCCCTCATCCGCAGCGGGCTAGGCAAACTCGCTCAGTAGCCCGCAAGCAGCAAGACCATCCCAGACTGTGCGGCCTTTAACGGACTCTGCAGACTCAGTATTCATACTCGCACGATCCAGCGCGATCCCACAAAACAACATCCATCTCCAGCTCCAAGTACCTAACCGCATGGCCTCGCGCGGACCCCAAGGACTCAGTATTGTACTCGCACGACTCACAAGCTCACCAGCGGTGATGTTACCAAGATCGTTACCTCCTCGGGCCTATAAATAGGCCCCCATACCTCTCATTCAGGGGCACGACAGAGAGGTGTCAAGGTCCCAGCATTAGCTCCTGCGGACTCGAATCCTCAGTTCGCGCGACCTGCCTTCCTTCGCTCTGCTTGATCCAGAAGTCCGCTCGGCTTAGTCCAGCGAGCTGCCCGATCGTTAACCGCGCAGTCTGTCGACCTCCCTTTGTCAAACCGCCGACCTCCGACATTCTTCTTCCTTAGCTATCGGTTTCCCCCTTTGTATCCTTTACTTCTTTCTCCTGTAAAGGATCAATAGCAAGTTGTAATCTTGTTTCTTGGAAAATGGAAAAGCCCGCCGCAATAGTGGCATTCAAGCCGGGCCGGGCGAAGTCTGTTGTTGCCGCTACTAGCGGCCCCCTATCTTCTTTTCTCCTCTCTCTTTATCAACCTGCAAAGCTAACCGCCAAAGTAACCGTCTGCTCGACAGTTCCCGATCAACCTTCCCAGTGGCTCCCACCAAACCACTTCTCTATCCCCGCAACCCTCTTCTTCACCTAGCTTGTGAGACCAAACAACCCATTAACTAGAAGGCGCATTTCTTGCATCGAAAATAGATGCATGACGAATGTCTCATTCGAGATTTGGAGGGCTTAGAGATCTCTTGCGTTGTGAAAGTGAAGGGATAGATACTACTCTAGAGGGGGGGTGAATAGAGTTATCAAATTTTGCACTAGACAAAACTTAATCGCCTACCCAACTCCCTTGGAGTGAAATGCGGAATGAAAAGATTATAGATATAGAAATAACCCTAAAGCCTAACACAAGTGTTGTGCACAAACTCAAGATAACTGTAATTACAGTTAAGGCTTGGAAAACCTAATCAGCAACTAGCAAACCTAGTTATATCTAATAACAGCCATAATGCAGGAATTAAACAAGGCAATCCAGACGACACAAGGAATTTATAGTGGTTCCCCAAACAACTTGGGTACGCCCACTCTTCTACCAACAAGGTAGGAATCCACTCAGGTTTTTGATCAGGTGCCCTGCCACCAACAGGATCTGCTTCAGGTAGATCCAGAAACCCTTTAGACTTTTGATCAGGTGTCTAAAAACCGAACACAGGTTTTTGATCAGGTGCCCTGCCACCAAGGGATACTTTTGAAGGGAGTAATAACCCTGTACAGGAGGGGGAAAGAAGGTTAAGATGTCTTCTCTATTTTACAATAGATTAGAGAAGCACAAAGACTTGCACTGAGCTAGAAAGCTCTAAAGAATCAAGGCTCCCCCTTGCTCAAAAATGTCCAGGTGAAGTCTTGCTTCAGTGCAGAAAACTCTTCAGAAAGATCTGAAGGAAAAATTACAAGAAGATAATAAATAATAAAATTAGAAATCTTCAAGCAGCTGTCTTCTTCTTCTTCTTCTTCAAAAGAACTCTGAGTTTGAACTTCCTGGAAGCAGGAGAACTCAGGTTGAAGAAGATCAGAAGAGCTTAACACTTCTCAGTTGGATGAGTATTGCTGAGAGCAGAAAACTTGGTCTTGATGAAGGCTTGAATGCTTAAATGAATAACTGGTTAGCTAGCTGAAATCCTTCTCCAAAGGATTCCTTTTATAGCAGCAACAAGCAACGACTCTCTTCAATTTGAATTGTTTGTCTTCTTCTGAAACTTGAGACCTGGGCTGCAAATATCAAAAAGACAAACAATCTCTACAGCAAAAACATTCTATAAAAGGAATAAACCTCTTTCGAAGAAGCTGCAGGAAGCAATCTGATAATAAAGTACTAAATAAAGTCACATCAGAAACAAACTCTTTATAGAAGAAAGACTTTTCAGTCTAACGGCTATAAAGGACTGACAGCAGATAAAGTAAAATACAATGTCAGCTAATAAGACAAACAACTTTATCTGAAAAGATTTGACTCAGGCAAAAGGGATGGAGCAGATATTGCCTGGAAATATTATCATAAAACAATTGAAATAAAACATGCCAGATAATATATTAATTAATTAAATATAATAAATAAATACAAAATATAGAGGCAGACAGAAAACGTCGAACGACCCTCGGAGATCGTCGACCGACGCACGGAGATCGTCGACCTATCGGGCAGATAGTCGAACGATCTAGATAGTCGAGCTATCAAAGGAGATAGTCGAACTATCACAACAGATAGCCGAACTATCAGAAGATAGTCGAGCTATTAGATAGTCGACCTACCAACAGATAGTCGAACTATCAAAGCAAAACCAGATAGTCGACCTATCAACAGATAGTCGAACTATCAACGCAGAACAGATAGTCGAACTATCAACAGATAGTCGAACTATCAACGCAGAACAGATAGTCGACCTATCAACAGATAGTCGAGCTATCAGATAGTTGAACTATCAAGGCAGATAGTCGAACTACCAAGTGAAAACAGATAGTCGACCTATCAGCAGATAGTCGAACTATCAGAAGAAAACAGATAGTCGACCTATCAACAGATAGTCGAACTATCAGAAGAAAGCAGATAGTCGATCTATCAACAGATAGTCGAGCTATCAAACAACGCAGATAGTCGACCTATCAAATAGATAGTCGAGCTATCAGATAGTTGAACTATCCAAGCAGATAGTCGAACTATCAAAGCACACAGATAGTCGAACTATCAACCGATAGTCGAACTATCCTCGCAGACAGAACATCGAGCAGCTGATAGACGATCGTCGAACAGTTAGTCGACGATAGTCGAGCGGCGTTCGACTATAGTCGATCGAAAAACTACTTAACCAAATTCTTTATCTGGAAAAGCGGGGACTCTACAGCTAGACCACTAACCATTGACCATAGATATTTCTTGGGTCAAGGGACAAAAGGTGAAAACTAAACTCAAATCAAACTAGGGTACCAACAATCTCCCCCTATTTGAGTTAAGTCTCTCAAAAACTAAAACACAGAACTAGCTATAAAGCAATAAAATTAATATAAGAAATAGATAAACAATTAACAGGCAATTATCAAACAGATAAATTACAGTCAAACAAAATTAAGAGTCTACAGAGTCTGGCTTAGGGTTAGAAGAGATAGGAACAAAGGAAACTTTCCTCAAAGGATCAATAGCCTCTTTCTTAGACATCTTCAAGTCTTGCGCGCCAATAATCTTTAATTCTGCAGCCCTTGGAACAACTGCTTCTGGGTGCTTTTCCATATATTTAGAAGGATCAAAAACTTCAGGATTAACCTGGAACTTTTCAAACTCCTTCTTTCTGAATGTAGACATTGTGGTTAATCCAGTAGTGTCCTTTCCTTCAGCTTTTGCTTTCCTGATTTGAGCTGCTCCAACCAATTCGAGAAAACGAGCCATCCTAAAGTTAGGATCAAGCTCAGGACTTTCATAAACAGTCTCAGAAGGAGTATCATCTGGTTCTTTATCTTGATTAACTAGATAAGACAGGGGAGCTGACTTAGCAAAGTTCTTGCTAGAATTTTTAAACAAAATAAACTACTTACCTTTTGAAACAACTTTTTCAGAATGCACTGGCATTGGATATGAAACCCTTTTCTTTGGAGAAGGAGGAGGGGAAAAAGTTGGTCTTTGATACACAACCTCCTTCACTTGTTCTCTCACTGTATCAGTTCTTTGATAGCCAAAATATGATTTACCTTGAAAACCTTGAGAGCTTTTCCTTGAAGAAGACTGAGAAGGTGCAGATTTTGCTGACGGAGCAGAAGGATTAGCAGAAAGGTTGCCAGAGGCTCCTGCACCGGGAGGTGGAGGAGGAGGACCTCTGGGATTCCATCTGGGGGTAGGACTATCATATTTCTTAGATCTCTTTCTCTCTTTTTGCTGGTTTTTGGAAAACCACATCCAATGTTGAAACTCTTTTGACTTGGGGTCAATTCCTTTCAGAATATAATATGGAGTGTCATTATCACGATTGAGAGGAGGAGGAGCAACAGCTTATCTTTTCTTCTATGCAGCTTTCTTTTTCTTTGAATTCTCAGATAAATCTGAATCCTCTTCATCTTCAGAGTGAGATGATGGAGGATTGTCATATGGGTCATAGGCTTCAGAAACAGCCTTTTCCTTTAATTTCAGATCAGCTTTCTCTTTTTCCTCTTCTATGCCATCCTGAGCCAGATGGGAATCCAAATCAAGTCCTGAAGAATCATCCCAAACAGTTGATTTTTCAACTTGCAAATCTTTTTTTTTCTCTTTTAACAAAGATTGTACTCTTTGATTCCAAGCATCTCTTGCTTTCTCTTCTTGATTTCCAGACACATCTTCTATATCATCTAAAAAGGAATCCAGTTCTGGATCTACTTGAACAACTAAAGCATCTGCAATAGATTCTCGAACAATTACTTTTATTTGAGCAGCTATATCTTCTTTAATATAATCTGTAGATTCATGAACACAAATCTGCCAAATAAGCTAAAAGCATTCCTTCTAGGTATTCACAAGCTAGCAAATCAATTGACATGTCAATAAAACGGATGAGTGAATTACCTTCATACTTTACCAACTCCCAGGATTCATCTAGATAGGATGTAGTAATTCCTTCTAGGAAACGGGCAACCAAGGGAGTGGTGAGATCTTCTAAACAAACTTTTACAGCAAATTCAGATAACATGACTGCATCAGATATTTCTTTGTCAGATAACACTGAAACTGATTCATCTTGAGCTGTCATCACTAAATCTATCACCGCTGGAAGGGAGGCTGGAAGCTCTAAGGCATCTTCACATAACATCTCCCCCTGCCTGATTTCAGTGGGAACTGAAACCAGGCCCCTGGAAGAAGAGGGCTCAGCAGATTTTGAAAGGGATTGGATGGTAGCAGTCAAGGTAGCAATAGAGGAGGCAAGTGGAGCAATTGCCTCTTCAATCATGATTTTGATTGAAGGGGTAATCAACTCCAAAATGCTGGAAATGAATTCTGGGGTTATCTCAAAAGATGATGGAATTGTAGTGGATGGAGATGCATCAGAGATTGTTGTAGTGTTAGGATGAAAAGTGGTGTGGACTGGAGATCGAATTGGAGATGGAGCATGATGTGGAGAAAGAACTGGAGAACGAATAGGGGACTGATGAGGTGTTGGAGTCCTCTCAGATCCTATCAAATCAAAACTAGGAGCAGATATCCTAGCCAGATGAGACGGAATAGGAGATGCAGGAGGAGAGGGAAGAACAACCGTGGTTGTTTCTTGAACAGGAGAAGCAGGAAGTCGTACTTCAGCTGAAGTTGATGGAACTTCAACTGAAGCAGACTGCATAGCAGAAGAAGATGAGGGAAGGGAAAGATGAGCTGAGCCAGCTTCTTGAGGGTGAGGAGCGACTGAATCAGTCCTAGTGCTCTCTGATGTCGCTGGAGCACCCCCTATGAGAGCGGGCTTCACAAACGTCCTCTTCCACTTGGAGAACAAATTCGGATCCATCTTCTTGCTTGCATTTATGGTTGTTGCAACGGAGACCAGCAGCTGAGGATACTTTTCCTTCAGGAAAATTCCAATAACCCTGCCTAGGGTAACCTCTTTCTTATTTTTCTTTTTCCTTATTAAATCGAACATTACTCCTGCCCAATCAATCCTTTTCTGATTAACAATTGCGCACATCAGTGCAAATTGTTGCCTTGTAATGTTGTCATGAGCAGAGTGCTTCCCAAGGAGCACTTTTCCAACTATCTCAGCAAGAAATTTAATCTTAAATGGGAAATTGACCTTGAGCAGCTTGGAGGGAATGCCTTCGGCATGTCCCAGCTCAGTAAGCATTCTTCCAAACTCTTGAGCATCTTGCTCATAATCTTCTTCACCATTTATTAAGCCAAATACATCAGTCAAGACGGCTGGAGTTAAAGTTACCTCTTCTCCGCCAATAGTGCCAGTCATCGAATCGTCAGAGGAGGACGAAGTGAAAGCCCATTCCTTAATCTCGGGAACATTTAACTTTATCCTTGTTGACATTAATCTTTCTAGACCTTGATCTCGGCATAACTGAAGAATTTCCACAATCCCTGCTTCACAGCAACTGAATGCGTCAAAATCGACGCTGAAACCTGCATCGAACTTTACAACGGCTAGCACTGCTGGAGAAATCGCCATTGAAGTGCTGGAGAATGCGCGAGAAAGACGGAGAAGATGAAGGGGACGAAGCGGCAGAAAATCGCAAGCGGGAAGACAGAATGCGAAAAGTCACGCTCCGTCGACGATAAAACAAAAGATCTTTTAACCTAGGTCGACTATCGGCTTTATATTAGACCGGAGATAGTCGATCTATTTAAAAGATACTGGACCCGATGGTCGAACGGCCGTTCGACGATCGGCCCAGAAGCAGAGTAGTCGATCCATCGTTCGACTATTTCTGGCTTCTCAAACAACAAGCTGTCGTCATCCAGAGATCGACGATAAGCTCGACCTGTTCGACGATCTTCGAACGCCGGTCGACGATCTTCAAACAGATAAGCTATCATTAACCAGAGGTCGACGATAGGCATGATCCATTCGACGATCTTCGATCATCGTTCGACAATCTTCAAGCAGGTTTCAACATTGGCAGATATAGTCACACTTAGTCTCGTCCATTGATCATGCCTAGTTGAACTAAAAAGAACAGATGCTTCTGTTCATCTAGGGGCTTGGTGAATATATCACCTCTCTGAAACTCAGTGGATATGAACTCAAGACAAATCTTGTTCTTTTCCACACAATCTCTCAGGAAATGGTGTCGAATCTCAATGTGCTTCGTTCTAGAGTGGTGCACTTGATTTTGTGCAATTGAGATAGCACTGGTACTGTGACAAATGATTTTGGTGTTCTTGTGTGAGTAACCATAATCCACAAGCTGGTTTTGAATCCACAGGATCTGTGAACAACAACTAGCAGCTACTATATATTCAGCCTCTGCAGTTGAAGTTGAGACAGAAGCCTGCTTCTTACAGAACCAAGAGACCAATCTCTCTCCCAGGAACTGACAAGTTCCTGAGGTGCTCTTCCTGTCAACTCTGCAACCAGCATAATCAGAATCAGAATATCCAATCAATTCAAATTCTGACTCAGCTGGGTACCAAAGTCCTAGATTTGGACATCCCTTCAGGTATCTCAGGATTCTCTTGAGAAGAATCAGATGAGATTCCTTGGGGTTGACCTGGAATCTAGCACAAAAGCATGTAGCAAACATTATATCAGGCCTACTTGCAGTTAAATATAATAGGGAACCAACAATGGCCCTATAATTCTTTTGATCAACTGGCTTGCCGTGATCATCAGAATCAATAACTACATTAGTAGTCATAGGTGTAGGCATTGCTGAAGCATCAGCCATCCCAAATTTCTTTACCAATTCCTTGGCATATTTGGATTGGGAGATGAAGATACCATCAGCATCTTGCTTAACTTGGAGACCAAGAAAGTAAGACAGCACACCCATACTACTCATCTCAAACTTAGAGTGCATCAGGTCAGAGAACCTTTTGCAAAGTTTGGGATCAGTGGAGCCAAATATAATATCATCTACATACACCTGAACTAACAGGATTGTGTCCTTGTGATGCTTGACGAAAAGGGTTCTATCTACTACTCCCCTAGTAAAGTTGTGCTCTAAAAGGAAACTAGCTAGAGTCTCATACCAGGCTCTGGGAGCTTGCTTTAGTCCATAAAGAGCTTTCTGCAACTTAAACACATGTGAGGGCTGAGTTGAAGAAACAAACCCTGGTGGTTGTTCAACAAACACCTCTTCCTTAAGCTCACCATTCAGGAATGCACTTTTGACATCCATTTGAAAGACCTTAAACTTCATGTAGGCTGCATAGGCCAAGAAGATCCTTATAGCTTCTAGCCTTGCAACAGGAGCAAAGGTTTGGTCATAATCTATACCTTCCTCCTATCTGTAGCCCTGAGCTACAAGCCTTGCTTTATTCCTTACAATAATTCCATTTGCATCCAACTTGTTTCTGTACACCCACTTGGTGCCTATGATCAGTTGGCCTTTAGGTCTTGGAACCAAAGTCCAAACTTTACATCTCTCAAACTGATTGAGTTCCTCTTGTATAGCAATGATCCAGTGGGGATCTAGCTCTGCATCTTTAAAGGTGAGGGGCTCAACCTGTGAGAGGAAACAAGCGTGCATCACATCCTGTCTTAACTGGTGTCTTGTTTGCACACCAGCTGATATGTTTCCAATCACTTGAGATGTGGGGTGATATCTAAGTGTGACAATATCAGCAGGTGGGATGTGATCTTCAGCAACAGTTGGGATTAATTCCTCAGGAGGAATTTGATCTACTGTTGGTGGTACAACAACAGCTTCAGCAATGTCTTCATCACTGTCTGATTCAGTGATCTGAAGAGTTGATAGTTGAAGAATTTCTTGAGTAGCATCAGGTACCTACAATGAACTAGAGGAAGGAGAATTTTCCTTCTCCTTGTAAAACATCTGAGACTCATCAAAAGATACATGCACAGATTCTTCAATTTTACAGGTTGATTTGTTATAAACCCTATAAGCTTTGCTTACTTGGGAATATCCAAGCATGATTCCCATTGAAGCTTTTGCTTCAAACTTTCTAAGGTATTCTTTATTGTTATTATGAATATACACTACACAACCAAATACTCTAAAATAATTAATTTTAGGTTTCTTTCCTTTAAGCAACTCATAAGGAGTTTTACACTTAAGCTTGTGTATCAGACTTCTATTCAAGACATAATTGGCTGTACTAACAGCTTCTGCCCAATAGGAGAGAGGTATGTTAGCATCTGACAACAATGTACTAGCAGCTTCAATGAGTGTTCTCTTCTTCCTTTCAACTACCCCATTTTGTTGGGGAGTTCTAGGAGCTGAGAAGCTATGTTTGATACCTTCTCTCTCACAGAATTCTTGCATGAGAAGAGAGTCAAACTCAGTACCATGATCACTTCTGATCAAGGCCACATGAGTAGAGTACTCAGTCTGTACACATAGTAGAAAGTCTGTAAGGGCTTTGAAGTTATCAGCCTTAGTTCTCAAAAAGAAAACCCAACTGAACCTAGAGAAGTCATCTACAATTACTAAGGTGTAATACTTCCCTCCTAAACTCTGTACATTTATTGGGCCAAAAAGGTCCAAATGTAATAAGTACAAGATTCTAGGAGAATCACTTTTATTTACTGATTTAAAAGAATTCTTGGTTTGCTTGCCTAGCTGACAAGCCTTGCATAGGCTCTCCTTCTTGTAGGGGCAAGAAGGTAAACCTCTAACAAGGTTGTGTTTAGATAACCTAGATATATTTTTAAGGTTAACATGACTAAGCCTCTTATGCCACAAAGAATTATTATTAATTGTTACTTCATTAAATAAACAGATTTCAGAATGAGTTGAATTGAAATCTACTAAATAAATATTACCTATTCTAATGCCTACTAAAACAACATTATTATTTAAAGTAATATTGCAAGAAGAGTTAGAAAATGAAACCTGGTAGCCAGCATCACATAGCTGGCTGACTGAGATCAAATTGTGCTTCAGTCCAGTCACATATGTAACTCTCTTGAAAGTAACATCTCCAATTGTGATCCTGCCATAGCCTTCTGTCTGACCACAGCTTGAATCTCCAAAGATAACCTTTGGGCCAAGCTTAGCTTTGAATTTTGACAGATGATTTTTATTTCCTGTCATATGCTTGGAGCATCCACTATCCAAATACCACTTATTTTGAGTGATAGGATAGGCCTTCACCTGCAAGACATTTATTTAGACAGAGTGGACCCAGGTAACCTTGGGTCCCTTGTTTTTCACATAAGAAAAGCTAGAAATAAATGAAAATGCAGGCTGAGGGTGATAACCTAATGGGTGAGATCTCCTAGGTGGGATTCTCCATGCAGATGATGGGTCAACAAACCTAGGGTTTCTATTTTCATTTAGGTTTCTACGGGTTTGATTATGATTTTGAAAATCATATTGAAAACGTCGATCGACGTTCGACGATGGGCGCTCAGATCGTCGAGCTTCGTTCGACCATTGAGCTTCCGATCGTCGAGCGGCGTTCGACGCTCTTTGCATTTCTTTAAAAAATTTCTTCCTCTTTTCTCTCTTAGCTTTATTTAAAGTTTTATTAACTAGGTTTACTTGCTCAGTGTTCTTCATTCCACTAGCTGAAATGAAGTTCACTGGAGTTGAAAGATTATTTTTAAGAAGAACTGGGGGTTCACTAGGAGAAGCTCCTAAGCCTAATTTGTTATTAGCTGACCTAGTGTTAGTCATGCTGGTAATTTCTAATAGCTTAAGGCTTCTACCATTAAGTGATTCTTCTAACCTCTTAGATTTAGCTAACTCCATTTTAAGAAATTTAATTTCTTCACTACAAGTAGTGAGATCTTCCTTTAACCTAATATTTTCTGTAGCAATTAATTCTGAGTCAGCTAACTTATTTGTAAGTTCTTTTATCTCCTTTTCTGAACTAATTAAGTCAAAGCATAAGGATTTAAAATCTAATTTAAATTCTTCAGAAGTGAAGTCATAAGAAGATAGTACCTCATCTTCTGTTGGCATTTCTTCTTCTGAATCTGAACTCTCTGCAGCTGAGTGATTGCTGCAGGCATCTATTACCATCAGGCAAACCTCCTTTGCCTTCTTCTCTTCCTCATCCTCACTGGAGCTTGAGGAGGAAGATTCCTCTTCTGTATCACTCCAGGTTTCAGCAATGAAACCTCTCTCCTTCTTCTTGTTCTTGTAGAAGGATGGCTTGGAGTGCTTCCTGTGGTGTTCCTTTTCTTTCCTCTTATCTTTGTTTTTCTCCTCTGGACAATCTGGTAAGATATGTCCAGGTTTCCTGCAACCATAACATATAATTTCTTTAGCAGGTGAACGGTCATACCTTGGTTTGTCTTCATAGCGTGAAGACTTCTTTCTGAATTCCTTTCTCCCCATCTTGAGAAACCTCTTGGCACATAATGCCATTAGTTCCTCATTGGATTGGCTGCCTTCAGAAGCATCAGCAGCCTTAAGAGCTAGAGATTGCTCTTTTCTTGTTGGAGTAGGGGTCTTTTCTTCTGCTTCTGCTTCCCTTGTCTTCAGCACTTGCTCAAAAGACTTGAGCTTGCCGAGAAGGGCTTCAGTTGAAATCTCATTTGTACTTCTGGCTTCCTTGATGGGCCAGATCCTTAGATCCCATGTACTAGGGAAGCACATAAGAATCTTATCATTGACCTCTGTCAATGATATGTCCTTGTCAAGGGTCCTCAGCTCATTGATGATTGAGCTGAGCCTGGTGTACATGGCTTCAACTGATTCAGCATCAGTTTTCTTGAAGTTCTCATATTATGAGATAAGGTTGGACCTTCTGTCCTTCCTTTCATCAGCTGAACCAGCTACAATCTGGTTCAGTGTATCCCACATAGCTTTTGCTGAAGAGCAGTCAGCTACCTTCTGGAATACCTCATCAGACATTGTCTGAGCCAGAATGTTTATCGCCTTGGCATCTGCTATCTTTGCCTTCTTGTACTCATCGTTGTAATCTGGAGGAGGCACTGCACTCATATCAGATGATGAGGCAGTAGCAGCAGCAGGTGCTCTTGGGGGTCCTGACAAAATAGAAGCAAAGATGCTTTCATCAATAGAATTCATATATAATTTTATCCTTGCCTTCCAGATGCCAAACTTAGCTAAGTTGCATGCTGGAGGTCTGGTGCTAGAGTAATCCTTGGACTGGGCCATGATAGTGAATATCTATAAGCTTTGGTATCTATTAGGATCTTGTGACTTAGGTGTTAGCCTATTCAGTCAGTCAACCTCCCTCTGATACCAATTGAAAGTGAAGGGATAGATACTACTCTAGAGGGGGGGGGGGTGAATAAAGTTATCAAATTTTGCACTAGACAAAACTTAATCGCCTACCCAACTCCCTTGGAGTGAAATGTGGAATGAAAAGATTATAGATATAGAAATAACCCTAAAGCCTAACACAAGTGTTGTGCACAAACTCAAGCTAACTGTAATTACAGTTAAGGCTTGGAAAACCTAATCAGCAACTAGCAAACCTAGTTATATCTAATCACAGCCACAATGCAGGAATTAAACAAGGCAATCAAGACGACACAAGGAATTTATAGTGGTTCCCCAAACAACTTGGGTACGTCCACTCTTCTACCAACAAGGTAGGAATCCACTCAGGTTTTTGATCAGGTGCCCTGCCACCAACAGGATCTGCTTCAGGTAGATCCAGAAACCCTTTAGACTTTTGATCAGGTGTCTAAAAACCGAACACAGGTTTTTGATCAGGTGCCCTGCCACCAAGGAATACTTTTGAAGGGAGTAATAACCCTGTACAGGAGGGGGAAAGAAGGTTAAGATGTCTTCTCTATTTTACAATAGATTAGAGAAGCACAAAGACTTGCACTGAGCTAGAAAGCTCTAAAGAATCAAGACTCCCCCTGGCTCAAAAATGTCCAGGTGAAGTCTTGCTTCAGTGCAGAAAACTCTTCAGAAAGATCTGAAGGAAAAATTACAAGAAGATAATAAATAATAAAATTAGAAATCTTCAAGCAGCTGTCTTCTTCTTCTTCTTCTTCAAAAGAACTCTGAGTTTGAACTTCCTGGAAGCAGGAGAACTCAGGTTGAAGAAGTGCAGAAGAGCTTAACACTTCTCAGTTGGATGAGTATTGCTGAGAGCAGAAAACTTGGTCTTGATGAAGGCTTGAATGCTTAAATGAATAACTGGTTAGCTAGCTGAAATCCTTCTCCAAAGGATTCCTTTTATAGCAGCAACAAGCAACGGCTCTCTTCAATTTGAATTGTTTATCTTCTTCTGAAACTTGAGACCTGGGCTGCAAATATCAAAAAGACAAACAATCTCTGCAGCAAAAACATTCTATAAAAGGAATAAACCTCTTTCGAAGAAGCTGCAGGAAGCAATCTGATAATAAAGTACTAAATAAAGTCACATCAGAAACAAACTCTTTATAGAAGAAAGACTTTTCAGTCTAACGGCTATAAAGGACTGACAGCAGATAAAGTAAAATACAATGTCAGCTAATAAGACAAACAACTTCATCTGAAAAGATTTGACTCAGGCAAAAGGGATGGAGCAGATATTGCCTGGAAATATTATCATAAAACAATTGAAATAAAACATGCCAGATAATATATTAATTAATTAAATATAATAAATAAATACAAAATATAGAGGCAGACAGAAAACGTCGAACGACCCTCGGAGATCGTCGACCGACGCACGAAGATCGTCGACCTATCGGGCAGATAGTCGAACGATCCAGATAGTCGAGCTATCAAAGGAGATAGTCAAACTATCACAACAGATAGTCGAACTATCAGAAGATAGTCGAGCTATCAGATAGTCGACCTACCAACAGATAGTCGAACTATCAAAGCAAAACCAGATAGTCGACCTATCAACAGATAGTCGAACTATCAACGCAGAACAGATAGTCGAACTATCAACAGATAGTCGAACTATCAACGCAGAACAGATAGTCGACCTATCAACAGATAGTCGAGCTATCAGATAGTTGAACTATCAAGGCAGATAGTCGAACTACCAAGGGAAAACAGATAGTCGACCTATCAGCAGATAGTCGAACTATCAGAAGAAAACAGATAGTCGACCTATCAACAGATAGTCGAACTATCAGAAGAAAGCAGATAGTCGATCTATCAACAGATAGTCGAGCTATCAAACAACGCAGATAGTCGACCTCTCAAACAGATAGTCGAGCTATCAGATAGTTGAACTATCCAAGCAGATAGTCAAACTATCAAAGCACACAGATAGTCGAACTATCAACCGATAGTCGAACTATCCTCGCAGACAGAACGTCGAGCAACTGATAGACGATCGTCGAACAGTTAGTCGACGATAGTCAAGCGGCGTTCGACTATAGTCGAACGAAAAACTACTTAACCAAATTCTTTATCTGGAAAAGCGGGGACTCTACAGCTGGACCACTAACCATTGACCATAGATATTTCTTGGGTCAAGGTACAAAAGGTGAAAACTAAACTCAAATCAAACTAGGGTACCAACACGTTGATAGAAGGTCTAGTGTTGAAGCACGTTTGAATTGGACAGAGGTACAGTATGAACTCGGCAATCAGATTTGACAGGCTTTGGAGTTGGATGACACCATGAAATGCTATATGGCTGAGTCTTGGGATAGGTCAAATGCCCAGTTTATTGTTAGTGATGGGCTATTATGGAAGAACAGACGATTGTGTGTCCCAAAGTTTGGTAAACTACGAGAAGAATTAATGTATGAGGCTCATTATACAAAGTACTCGATTCACCAGGGAAGCACAAAAATGTATAAAGATATGAAAAAGCTGTTCTGGTGGTCAGGACTGAAAAAGGACATAGCGCTATATATGGCAAAGTGTCAGACTGGTGCTTGGTGAAGGCCGAATGCCAGAATCCCGGTGGATTTTTAAAGTCTTTGCCTATACCAGAATGGAAGTTCTACGATATATCCATTGATTTTTTGCATGGTTTGTCAAGATCGCAGAAGGGAAATGACGCCATCTAGGTGATCGTTGATCATTTGATGAAAGTATCGTAGTTCTTCCCGAACAGAAAGGACGATTCAGTGGAAAAGTTGGCAATGCATTACTTGGATAATATTGAATGACTACACGACGTGCCCTATAACAACATTAGTGACCGAGATGGATGCTTCACATCTACAAAATGGAGGCTAATACATCAACTGTTGGGTACCAAGTTGAAGTTCAGTACGACCTTTCATCCGTAGATGGATGGTCAGATAGAGAGGGTAAACAGGATGATGGAGGACATGCTTCACATGTGCGCCCTAGATGTCAGGAAGACGTGGGAGGATCACCTATATATGGTCAGGTTTTCTTACAGTAATATCTACTAGGCTAGCATCCAAATGGCGTCCTTAGAGTCCCTCTATGGTAGAAAGTGTCGTACTCCTTTGTCGTGGCTGGAGATGGGCAAATCAAATCTGTTTAAGCGGAAGAAAGTTGAGGATGCGACTTCGATTGTTCGAACAATCGAGGAGTGATTGTTGATTGTTCAGGATAGGTAGGCTCAGTATTATAATGTCAAGCATAGAAATGTCAAGTTCACCATGGGCGATTGGGTTTACCTGAAGATCAAACCATTCAAGGGCGTGTCAAGGATTCGGCACTTGAAAAAGCAAAGTCCAAGATACCTTAGCCCGTTTGAGGTATTGGAGATCATTGGTGAAGTAGCCTATCAGTTGAAGCTTTCCATGGAACTTAGTGGTCTGCACGATGTATTTCACCTATCGGTGTTACGGAAGATGGTGCAAGAGCCTACGGATGTGGTAGCGGTGGATTAGGTACGGATTGATGTTGGGTTGACAAAGAAGGTCAAGCACATTCACATTGAGGACGTGGAAGTCAAGCAACTTCGCAACAAGTTGATCAGGAGGGTCAAGGTCCGCAGGGACAACTGTTGCTGAGAGTAGCTATTGTGGGAGCGGGAGCAAACCATAAGGGCAGAGATACCCGAGTTATTTGTTTGAGGTACACCGTTTGATATTCTTACTTTTATAGCTTCCTGTATGGATTAATTTTGGGACGAAATTCTTTAAGTGGGGGAGATTTGTAATGCCCCAAGTTCCTGAAGCAAAAAATGGTTTCTGTGAGATACCGCCCGACGGTAGGTTGTTATCGTCGGTGGTAGTACTGTGAGAAGTGTGGCAGATCTTTCGGGAAACTACCGCCCAACAGTAGGGATACTTCTAGCGGTAGCAGGGTCGATTTATTTGACAAAGCTCTCGGGATGTTACCACACGGCGTTAGCAGGTATCGTGCGGCGATAGCAGGTATCGTGCAGCGATAGTGGTTGTGGTCGTGTCATTACCGACGCTAGAAACCGCATGGTCGTAGTAGCCTATCGCACGACGATAACACCCTATGATGTCGTGGCCACGTGTCGACCTATGATTGGAGTTCTTGGGCTATGGGCACATAAATCGAGGAATTGATTGAGGTACCGCGAAGCGATAGCTAGTTACCGCAGGATGGTAGCTTGATTTACAGCCTAGGAAGTGGCGTTTTCACTTCATTTTTCTTTTGAGCCATAATTCTGAGCAGTTGGATGAAGGAGAAGGGGCACTGGATGAAGGAGATCTCGCCTCCATTGGAGTTTCAGAGCCCCAATCTGTGAGATAAGTTCGGATCTACGGAGGCAAAGCCATAGCGGTCATTTCCATCCGTCTAGAATCTCTCTCATGGCGCCCAAAAAGACTTCTAGGGTAATGATACTCTTCCTTGGGCATGTGAATTCCTTATTTTTGGCATTTGAGGGTAGACGCCCCACGAACACGTGGAAGTGATTCTCCCGATGTATAGATCCGTGCATCTCAGTTAGTGTTGCATTTAGATCCGGAATCGAAGTTTGGAATATGCATGCTGTGTGAAGCCCATCCGGACAAGTTGGTATGGATTGGTGATGTTTGTATGTTTTGTATGTCGGAGAATACTCCAAGGTAGCGTATAATTTTCAATGTCGTATGGTGTGTAAAATTATACAGAGAGAGAGTACTGGAGGTGGTCTTCGGGAAAACACCCGTTCAAGGGGAAGAATCGATAGTTTGTACATGCAGCGGTAGCACTCTCGCCGGTGGTAGCTCCCAGTGAGTTCTTAATGTTTGTGAGGCCTGTCTCGAGGGGAATCGAGGTCCATTGCTTTGTGAGGCCTATCTTGTGTTGACCTGGGGGCCATCATTTGGTGAGGCCCGTCTCTTATAGACTAGGGGGCTAGTGTGTGGAGCTGAGAGCCTGCGTGGCCTAGCTTAGAAAGCTGTGAGCGCTAGCCTGGGATAATTATGGGGTTATGAGTTGTACGAGTGGGAAAGGGGATGTTGACCCACATCGTGACTTAGTGTGTAATACCCCTTTTTTTTAAACACCGGGGTCTTAGGCCCAAAACCGCCACTTTGCGGTTAAACCTTCACGCCCTGAAGGGTCATCACCACAAAGCGCCGATTCTGCCAGCCAATTCGATCACAGAAAGGTAGCACAAAGAAGTAAGTAAAAGCAAGTCCACATGAAAATCACATATATAGAAATAAAACTCCACAAAGGGAGTGTCCACAGAATAATACATCAGAGTAATAGAATATGGGCTTAAGCCCGGTACATCATGTCCTGACTACAAGTCACTCATGCGGAAGCAAAAATAGAAACTACTCAAGGTCGAGACTCACGATCCCGGCTGTATGAACTCCGGAGCTAGACTTCCCCATCTCCAAGCGCACCGGTCACTGGGGCTGCTCCCCCGTGCTGGGCTCCACGATCCCCTAAATGATACGGTTCGAAAACCGTTATTCATAAAGACTAAGCCCTATCATCCCCTACCCCTTCTCCCATGGCTCCTAGGTACCGAGCGGAGAGGAAGAAATGGAAGGAGAAGAAGGTGGAGAATCAATCAAAAGAACAAGTGGCAGCAGAACTAATCTAGCAAATAGATATGACAGAAACAGAAAGTAGGAAAAGTAACCTTAACTTATGTGCGGAAGCGCATAAGCCAAGGGATCTTCTGCAAGGCTCCCATCGTATAACGTGTCTCATACCACTTATACGTTGGGGTGTCGGTTATCATACAACAACATATATATATTGAATTTAACCTTAATTTATAAACTTACCAACACAAGCTTTTAGACCAAGGGGTCGTTTTGCAAGTCCTAATGTATAAGCGTCCCATTCCACTTATACTTTAGGTGTCAGGGGTTAAATGAATCGATTATGCTATGACATGCAAGTGGGTATGATGGAACATGCAAGTGCAACACACACATCCGACTCTGTGTACACAGACCTTTAGTTCCCCCTTTCAGAGCCGTTACCTCCCAGGATACCTCCATAGTGGCAAACGGAAGCGGTGGGTTGGGCCTCGCCCACCTCTAAACCAGTAAAGCACTACCGGTCAGACCTATCGTACGCCTCAACGCTTGGTGCACGAAGTGGACTCCTTCATACTCTTGCCGGCTGGCGAACCGGACTTCTGTTGGCGAAGTGCTAACCATACTTGTCGAGTCAACGTATTGGCGTCGGTGCATCGACCCTCCAATACCGAAGACCCACCACCTTAATTTTCATTCCTTTTATGCACATGCAAATTTAATCGTAATCACACAAAAACCGAGCCGAAGCTCCCCGGACCAACACGTCCGTCTCTTAACCAAACGAGCAGAAGCTCCCCGGACCATTCCGTCCGCCTCTTAACCAACTGAGCCGAAGCTCACAACTATCTTCCTGCGCTAACAGTGTGTGTGAAATGTGAGATCCTAATTACTATGTTACTCTTGTCAGTTTGTTAATGTAGTTTACGTTAACCCAGGACTGCCCCCGGTATTCCCCGTGAAGGGCTCTCAAAGGGCACTAGGAACTATGATGGTAGCTGAAGCTCATCGTTCCCTTTCGCAAGGCACTTATTGTTATTGGTAGAATTCTATTACCCATTCCCGTCTCATGTTACGATGGACTAACCTAGTGTGATTTTTAATCTTCTTCTCTTC
The DNA here is from genome assembly GCA_039513925.1 of Platanthera zijinensis. Taxonomy (NCBI): domain Eukaryota; kingdom Viridiplantae; phylum Streptophyta; class Magnoliopsida; order Asparagales; family Orchidaceae; genus Platanthera; species Platanthera zijinensis. The sequence goes on from CM077085.1 coordinate 93,453,815, forward strand.
GGGAAAGACGATCTTTCGTCGAACCCGAACACCTCTTAACTCAAGCCAACACCACTTCCCACTACTCTTCATATCATTCTATTGCGATATCATCCACATCTATTCACCCAGAAAAAATGACTAACTCCAACCACTATCCCAGATCATGTCCTATTGCAATTTAACAATATACTATATGCAGAGCAACCTAGACTATATGTCAAACCGGTTAGGCAGTGATCCAATACTCATCCAAATGCCCTAAATTATTTACTGGAGACTTATCATGATATAATTAGCCTAAATCCAAAAAATGGTAATTTTCCTAATTTACCTGGCATTTAATTAATTTCCTCAAAAATTCCAAGGGCTACCGGTTTGAACATTAACTACCCTAAGTTCTCTTGCAAGATGTCCAGCAAAATTATACTAAATATTATGTAATCTCAAAATAGTAAATCCAAAGTATCAAAATTTTTCTATCATCAAAAGGACACTAAAACTATTTTAGCAATATCTTCTATATTTCATTATTTATGAACCAAGTATATTGTATATCCATCCAAAAATTATAAATTAATTACAGTATGCAGGTACAGCCTTAAAAATCATATTGACCAAGTTTCATAATTTTTCAGCAATAATATCATCCATAATTAATTTTCAAAGCATAAAATCCCTTTTTAATATTTGTGAAGAAAGTACTGGATTTACTCAACTAACAATTATACAAAACTTCAAGGGTAACCATTCTGTCCTAAAACATTTACTTCCAAGATTTCATGAGATTTAAATGATAAGAAAGATACAATTAATTAAATCAGCAATTGGGGCTATAACAATCGTTACAAATGAAGTGCTGGAAATAGACATCATAAAATTCCAATAAAATTGTTATAGGTTCTACCCATCCTAAAACTTACTCTACTTGAGTTTCACAGCCTTTAGATAATGTTTAGTGACAGATTGTGCTTAATTAGTATTTTACCCTAAAGCTAAGATTAGGGTTTTGAGGTATCTACTTGACTCCAAATCCTCCAAGATTCCATCCAGATGATTCTTATCATGCTAATGTCAACTCTACAGAGTTTCAAGGAAATACGAGAGCAATTGCCCCCATGTCCTTCACAACCCTCAAAACCCTCCATTTAGGGTTTGTGTTTGGATCCTAGGGTAAATAAACCCTAAACTATACCATTTTATCCAAGTGGCTTATAATAACCCTTCGTAGTCAGTGGTCAAAAAATCAGCCTCTGTTGAGGTGATTTGACTGTTCCAACCTCTAGTGCACTTTTTACTCAAAAATGCCTCTCTATTGCCTAGTTAAGAATAGGTGACTCCCTATCCAAAACTCATCCAAATGGGTTGAAAATTTGAACAGAAGAAGGATTTATAGCCAGGGACCACTCGCCAAAATTTAGGAGGGTTTGGAGGTCATTTGACTACTTAAATAAATTACTCTTACTTTATTAAATTAAAACAGAAACTTTAGGCAAAGTATCTCTAAAAATTCCCATTTTTGGACAGCCTCTAGATATGGCTAAGGGTAACCCCCTGACCAAATTTCAGGTCATTTGGACAAGGGACGAAGCGTAAGCATTCATTTTAGTTCATGCCCAACTCTAGGTACAGCCCACACTAATACGGGTGTTGCGGTCAAACCGCTTAGCCAAACGAGTTGAAATAAATTTTAAATTAATTTAGACTCAAAGGGCTACAACTTTCGTGACTGGCAATTTTTCCTAAAATCGGCATCTACGTGCCTTGTTTTGCAATATCAAAATGACCAATTTAATATATATCTACCTTATATAATATATACATAATTTTATATTATAAAAATATCTTTACTGTTCATCTTCCCTACCAAACAGAACCCGTAACAGCACTCAAAAAAATACATTTCTTGAGCTCTTCCGTGATCCATCGCCGGTCGTCCGGTCACTTCCCTCGCCAGCCACCACAACCACCACCTCCGTCGAGGCTATGGCTATCGGTTTCGGTGGTTTGACCGCTGGAGGTGGCGGTTTCCAGCGTACCCGAAAAGTATATTTTTCCATTGTTTTTCCATGAAAACGCGAGATAGGTCTTGTTCAGTTGAGCACGAACTTCCTTTCTAAGATCCTAAGATCTACCCATAAAAGAAGAAGTAGAGGAGGACCTTGTTCGCGGTTTGAAGGCGAGATGAATGTCGGATTGTCATGGTGCGGTGGTGGCGTTCCCGAACTTCTCCTTCAGCAAGAACAAAATCTGAATCCATTTGGTCAAGAGTGTAACCTTCTCATCTTGCTCTAAGGGGGCTTTTATAGATCTCCAAGTGGGGAGGGGAAAGGGTGAAGCATTCATGGCAATAAAAGCTCCCTTAACGAATGGCTTTTCGGTTATGGTGGAGGAAAAGAAACGCTGGAATAAGAAGAGGCATTTGCCAGGTGGCAATTTCCTATTGGACCACACTCTCTCATTTTACTAAGTAATTAGATAAAGAAACGGCCCATAAATACTCCAGTTGTAAATTCCCATAATCAGAATTGATTATGACTTGGGTTATAGAAATTTCCAGCCTGGCTGACGTTTCGGCCTTTATCACGGGCGTGACACGTGGGTCACGGGCGTGACACGTGGGTCACGGGCGTGACAGGCCCGGGTGGCAAATTATGAGTTCGACGATCGTCTTACTGAGTTCGACGATCGTCGAAGGGGGGTAACGCCCTAGGTCACGGGCGTGATACGCGGGTTACGGGCGTGACAGGGCCATTATGCAAATTCTGCGCTCGACGATCGTATCGCTAAGATTGACGATCGTCGAAGGGGTCACGCCCTAGGTCACGGGCGTGAAACATAGGTCACGGGCGTGACAGGGCCATGATGCAAATTCTGCACTCGACGATCATCTCGCTGGGATCGACGATCGTCTCGCTGGGATCGACGATTGTCGAAGGGGGGTCACGCCCTAGGTCACGGGCGTGACACATAGGTCACGGGTGTGACACATAAGTCACGGGCATGATAGGGCCATTATGCAAATGCTGCGCTCGACGATCGTCTCGCTGAGATCGACGATCGTCGAAGGGGGGGTCACGCCCTAGGTCACAGGCATGACACGTAGGTCACGGACTTGACAGGCCCGGGTTGCAAATCCTGCACTCGACGATCGTATTCCTGAGATCAACGATCGTCGAAGGGGTCACGCCCTAGGTCACGAGCGTGACGGGTCGGTCACCGGCGTGACCAACCCGTGACTCGAAGTCTTGGTCGAAGGACTTCAATTTTTTGGTTTCCTAGGGTTCTGTCATGACAAACCGACTCCTAGGGGTCTAGCCAGAAATGGGATGTTACAAATCCCAATAAACAAAACAAAAATTTCGTCCCCGAAATTGAGGTTAAGCCTACAGGGATTTCTACCGGAATAAAATAAGCTTGTAACATCCCATATGGTTTTTCCTATTGGGTCGAAGCGACTACTTGTTTGATAAACAAAGGCAATCTCCTCAATAAACAAAAGATTAGCCCCTACTTTCCTGCGCATGCCTAGGTTCTCAATTTCCCTTATCTAGTCCTATCGGTTCAATACAAAAAGGTAATTCATAGTATACTGAGAGGTGGTGAGGTATACCTGACTGAATAACTCCGGGTATTTTTGCCTCATCAGGTCCTACGGTTCCCAGGTGTGCTCCTCCCTTACAGTGGTTCCTCCACAGAACATTGACTAAGGGGATCTTCTTGCACCGCAAGATCTGTACTCCTTTGTCATCGATCCGAACTGGCTCCAAGTGAACAGATCGGTCTGAAGCTACCGGACCTTCGGTGGTCAAAATCTGCTGCTCCGGGCGTAGTAGAGCCCTTCTCAGTGAAGAAATATGGAAGACGTCGTGCAGAGCTGCCAGCTCTGGTGGCAACTCCAGCCTGTAGGCTAGGGCCCCGATCCGATCCAGGATCCTGTAAGGACCCATAAACCTAGGGCTGAACTTCTTTCTCCGACCACGCACCTGTGAAACTCCATGCATGGGCCGGATCTTCAAGAACACTCGGTTCCCCACCTGAAATTCCACCTGACGATGCCAGGCATCATAATACTTAGCTTGTCTGCTCTGCGCCTCTAACATCCTGTCTCTGATCAGTCTCACCTGAGCCTCAGTGTCTTCAACAAAGTCCGATCCCAACACCTTCGGATCCTCGTCCTGAACCTAAGAAAGCGGGGTCCTGCATTTCCTTCCATACAAGGCTTCATAAGGCGCCATCCTGATGATGAACTGGTAGTTGTTGTTATAGGAGAACTCGACCAGGGGTAAGAGCTTCTCCCATGTTTCCCCGCGGTCCAAATTGCATAACCTCAAAAGAACTTCCAGCGTCCGATTGGTGCGTTCCATCTGCCCATCCGACTGGGGATGGAATGCGGTGCTGAAGGTCAATTGCGTGCCCAAGTAAGCTTGCACGGAAATCCACACCCTGGAAGTGAACCGGCCATCCCGATCCGACACGATCGTCTTGGGCACCCCATGGTATCGAACAAACTACTCCACAAATCTCCGCACTAGTACTCCCACAGAGTCATCCTTCTTGATCAGAATGAATCTGGCCACCTTCGTCAACCGATCGACGATGACCCAAATCGAGTCATTTCTCGTCCGTGATCGGGGGAGTCCATGAATAAAATCCATCGCGATATCCTCAAATTTCCACTCTGGGGGTACATATTCTGAGATACACCATCCTTCTGATGATACAACATAGCGATTAAATTTTTACCTTCTCAGATATCCTTGATCTTGTTACCCGTCATCCAATTTCATGTGATAATAGTTAATTCTCGTAATTACTCCGTCTTATTATCATGTCATTGTCTTGGTAATGCTACGAGTCATCATCCCAAACATGTTTTTACAAAATCTTATCTTCGCCCGAATAACGTAAAATTACATCGACTTCAATCTCACTATGTTTGTTACGCCACTTTCCCTAAACTAGGTCCAAGGGAAACCAAATCCAATACTTATTTGCCCAATTAAAAAAAGTTTAGCCCCTAATAAACAAAAGATAAGCCCCTACCTATCTTGGGCTAAGTATCTTTGATATTACCCTGTTACATCTGTCCTAACTGGGTGCACAATCCCTAGGGCATCAATCTTCGACTTTGGGTTCCACCCTGAAACTCGTTAATATGCTCCATATTTTAAACTCTCTGAGTCACATTTACGACAACCTTATCCGGGTTAAAATGTTCCCAATCCCAAATGGGTATCTTCCGAACTTGAATTCCTATCCGACCCTCGGTGTTTGTCTTGGTGGTTGTCTCCGAGTAATCTTATTACCGGTATGAGGGTTAAGACTACTTGTCTTTTACCATTCTGCTATTGTATTATTGGTCTCAATTCTCCTTAAAGCAGTCTACCGCTTTGAGTAATCCTTAATAGGGACCGTAGGGTCACCTGAGGTATTTATTAGGTTGTCATTCTCATGTTGAACTCCTCCTTTATTCTCAATGGGTATCTCCTTACCTTAACCAAGTCCATACCCATGGTCTATTTCGGACTAGGACATACTATAAGTCGTCATGGTTAGTAGTGAGTCCTAGTGGGCTGGGTCTAACCCGATGACTAGATAATTATGTGATATGTTCTTTGCAGCCAGAGGTGCTTCCTGCTGGGGGCAGGTTTTGCCGTAGGCTACAAAGAAGAATTCGATTTAATGAAGAAGTGGACTTCTACATGTGATTTCCCTTATGGACACACCACTGCTTCCGCTGCTTAGTTTGTCCCCAAACTAAACTCGAGCGGGGGTGACCCAGGGTTAGTTGACTGCTACCTATTTCAGATCAATGTTTCCCTCTGATACCACTTGTAAGTCCCCTTTTTTTTCTTTTTAAACACCGGGGTCTTAGGCCCAGAACCGCCACTTTGCGGTGACACCTTCATGCCCTGAAGGATCATCACCACAAAGCGCCGATTCTGTCGGCCAATTCGATCACAGAAAGGTAACACAATTAAGTAAAGTAAGTCCAAAAAATAAATCACATATATAGAAATAAAACTCCACGAAGGGAGTGTCCACAGAATAATACATCATAGTAATAGAATATGGGCTTAAGCCCGGGACATCATGTCGTCACTATAAGTCACTTATGCAGAAGCAAAAACAGAAACTACTCAAGGTCGAGACTCATGGTCCCGACTGTATGAACTCCAGAGCTAGACTGCCCCATCTCCAAGCGCACCGGTCTCTGGGGCTGCTCCCCCGTGCTGGGCTCCACAATCCCCTAAATGATGCGGTTCGAAAACTGTTAGTCATAAAGACTAAGCCCTATCATCCCCTACCCCTTCCCCCATGGCTCCTAGGTACCAAGCGGAGAGGAAGAAAGGGAAGGACATGAAGGTGGAGAATGAATCAAAAGAACAAGTGGCAGCGGAACTAATCTAGCAAATAGATATGACAGAAACAGAAAGTAGGAAAAGTAACCTTAACTTATGTGCGGAAGCACATAAGCCAAGGGATCTTTTGCAAGGCTCCCATCGTATAATGTGTCCCATACCACTTATACGTTGGGGTGTCGGTTATCATACAGCAGCATATATATATTGAATTTAACCTTAATTTAAAAACTTCCCACACAAGCTTATAAACCAAGGGGTCGTTTTGAAAGTCCTAATGTATAAGCGTCCCATTCCACTTATACTTTAGGTGTCAGGGGTTAAATGAATCGTTTATGCTATGACATGCAAGTGGGTATGATGGAACATGCAAGTGCAACACACACACCCGACTCTGTGTACACAGACCTTTAGTTCTCCCTTTCGGAGCCATTACCTCCCAGGATACCTCCGTAGTGGCAGACGGAAGCGGTGGGTTGGGCCTCGCCCACCTCTAAACCAGTAATGCATTACCGGTCAGACCAATCGTACTCCTCAACGCTTGGTGCATGAAGCGGACTCCTGCGTACACTTGCCGGCTGGCGCAATGGACTTCTGTTGGCGAAGAGCTAACCACACTTGCCGAGTCAGCGTATTGGCGTCGGTGCATCGACTCTCCAATACCGAAGACCCACCACCTTAATTTTCTTTCCTTTTATGATCATGCAAATTTAATCATAATCACACAAAAACAGAGCCGAAGCTCCCTGGACCAACACATCCGTCTCATAACCAAACGAGCCGAAGCTCCCCGGACCATCCGTCCGTCTCTTAACCAACCGAGCCGAAGCTCCCAACCATCTTCCTGCGCTAATAGTGTTTGTGAAATGTGAGATTCTAATTACTATGTTACTCTTGTCAGTTTGTTAATGCAGTTTACGTTAACCCTAGACTGCCCCCGGTATTCCTCGTGAAGGGCTCTCAAAGGGCACGAGGAACTATGATGGTAGCTGAAGCCCATCGTTCCCTTTTGCAAGGCACTTATTGTTATTGGTAGAATTCCCTTACCCATTCCCTTCTCATGTTACGATGGACTAACCTAGTGTGATTTTTAATCTTCCTCTCTTCGGGAAAGACGATCTTTCGTCGAACCCGAGCACCTCTTAACTCTAGCTAACACCACTTCCCACTACTCTTCATATCATTCTATTGCGATATCATCCACATCTATTCACCCAGACAAAATGACTAACTCCAACCACTTTCCCAGATCATGTCCTATTGCAATTTAACAATATGCTATATGCAGACCAACCTAGACTATATGTCGAACCGGTTAGGCAGTGATCCAATACTCATCCAAATGCCCTAAATTATTTACTGGAGACTTATCATGATATAATTAGCCTAAATCCAGAAAATGGTAATTTTCCTAATTTACCTGGCATTTAATTAATTTCCTCAAAAATTCCAAGGGCTATCGGTTTGAACATGAATTACCCTAAGTTCTCATGCAAGATTTCCAACAAAATTATAATAAATATTATGTAATCTCAAAATAGTAAATCCAAAGTATCAAAAATTTTCTATCATCAAAAAGGCACTAAAACAATTTTAGCAATATCTTCTATATTTCATTATTTATGAACCAAGTACATAGTATATCCATCCATAAATTATAAATTAATTACAGTATGCAGGTACAACATTAAAAATAGTATTGACCAAGTTTCATAATTTTTCAGTAATAATATCATCCATAATTAATTTTCAAAGCATAAAACCTCATTTTTAACATTTGTGAAGGAAGTACTAGATTTACTCAACTAACAATTATACAAAATTCTAGGGTAACCATTCTGTCCTAAAACATTTACTTCCAAGATTTCATGAGATTTCAATGATTAGAAAGATACAATTAATTAAATCATAAATTGGGGCTATAACAATCGTTACAAATGAAGTGTTGGAAATAGACATCATAAAATTCCAATAAAATTGTTATAGGTTTTACCCGTCCTAAAACTTACTCTACCCAAGTTTCACAGCATTTAGATAATGTTTAGTGACGGATTGTGCTTAATAGGTATTTTACCCTAAAGCTAAGATTAGGGTTTTGAGGTATCTACTTGTTTCCAAATCCTCCAAGATTCCATCCAGATAATTCTTATCATGCTAATGTGCACTCTACAGAGTTTCAAGGCAATACGAGAGCAATTGCCCCTATGTCCTTCACAACCCTCAAAACCCTCCATTTAGGGTTTGAGTTTGGATCCTAGGGTAAACCAACCCTAAACCACACCATTTTATCCAAGTGGGTTATAATAACCCTTCCAAGTCAGTGGTCGAAATATCAGCCTCTGTTGAGGTGATTTGACCGTTCCAACCTCTAGTGCACTTTTTACTCAAAAATGCCTATCTTTTGCCTAGTTAAGAATAGGTGACTCCCTATCCAAAGCTCATCCAAATGAGTTGAAAATTTGTACAAAAGAAGGTTTTATAGCCAAAGACCACTCACCAAAATTTGGGAGGGTTTGGAGGTCATTTGACTACTTAAATAAATTACTCTAACTTTATTAAATTAAAACAGAAACTTTAGACAAAGTATCTCCAAAAATTCACATTTTTAGATAGCCTTTAGATATGGCTAAGGGTAACCCCCTGCCAAAATTTCAAGTCATTTGGACAAGGGACGAAGCATGGGCATTCATTTAAGTTCCTGCCCAACTCTAGTTACAGCCCACACTAAAACGGGTGATGCGGTCAAACCGCTAACCCAAACGAGTTGAAATCAATTTTAAATTAATTTAGACTCGAAGAGCTACAACTTTAGTGAATGGCCATTTTTCCTAAATCGGTCTCTAAGTTCCTCATTTTGCAATATCAAAATGACCCATCTAATATATATCTACCTTATATAATATATACATAATTTTATATTATAAAAATATCTTTACTGTTCATCTTCCCTACCAAACAGAACCCGTAATAGCACTCAGAAAAATACATTTCCTGAGCTCTTCCGTGATCCGTCGCCGGCCGTCCGGTCACTTCCCTGGCCAGCCACCACCACCACCACCTCCGTCGAGGCGATTGCTATCGGTTGGCGGTGGTTTGACCGCCGGAGGTGGCGGTTTCCGGCGTACCCGAAAAATATATTTTTCCATGGTTTTTCCATGAAAACGCGAGATAGGTCCGGCTCCATTGAGCACGAACTTCCTTTCTAAGATCCTAAGATCTACCCATAAAAGAAGAAGTAGAGGAGGACCTTGTTCGCGGTTTGAAGGCGAGATAAACATCAGATTGTCATAGCGCGGTGGTGGCATTCCCGAACTTCTCCTTCAGCAAGAACAAAATCGGAATCCGTTTGGTAAGAGTGTAACCTTCTCATCTTGCTCTAAGGGGGCTTTTATAGATCTCCAAGTGGGGAGGGGAAAGGGTGAAGCATTCATGGCAATAAAAGCTCCCTTAACAAATGGCTTTTCGGTTATGGTGGAGGAAAGGAAACGCTTGAATAAGAAGAGGCGTTTACCAGGTGGCGATTTCCTATTGGACCACACTCTCTCATTTTACTAAGTAATTAGATAAATAAACGGCCCATAAATACTCCTGCTGTAAATTCCCATAATCAGAATTGATTATGACTTGGGTTACAGAAATTTCTAGCCTGGTTGACGTTTCGGCCTTTATCACGGGCGTGACACGTGGGTCACGGGCGTGACAGGCCCGGGTGGAAAATTCTGAGTTTGACGATCATCTTACTGAGTTCGACGATCGTCGAAGGGGGGTCACGCCCTAGGTAACGGGCGTGACAAGGCCATGATGCAAATTCTGCGCTCGACGATCGTCTCGCAGAGATCGACGATCGTCGAAGGGTTCACGCCCTAGGTCACGGGCATGACACATAGGTCACGGGCGTGACAGGGTTATGATGCAAATTCTGCACTCGACAATCGTCTCGCTGGGATTGACGATCGTCGAAGGGGGGTAACGCCCTAGATCACGGGCGTGACACATAGGTCACGGGCGTGACACATAGGTCACGGGCGTGACAAGGACATTATGCAAATGCTGCGCTCGGCGATCGTCTCGCTGAGATCGATGATCGTCGAAGGGGTGTCACGCACTAGGTCACGGGCATAACACGTAGGTCACGAGCGTGAAAGGCCCGGATTGCAAATCCTGCGCTCGACGATCGTCTTCCTGAGATCGACGATCGTCGAAGGGGTCACGCCCTAAGTCACGGGCGTGTCGGGTCGGTCACGGGCGTGACCAACCCGTGACTCGAAGTCTTGGTCGAAGGACATCAATTTTTGGGTTTCCTAGAGTTCTGTCACGACAAATCGACTCCTAGGGGTCTAGCCGGAAATGGGATGTTACAAATCCCAATAAACAAAATAAAAATTTCGACCCCGAAATTGAGGTTAAGCCCACAGGGATTTCTACCGGAATAAAATAAGCTTGTAACATCTCATATGGTTTTTCCTATTGGGTCGAAGCGACTACTTGTTTGATAAACAAAGGCAATCTCCCCAATAAACAAAATATTAGCCCCTACTTTCCTGCGCATGCATAGGTTCTCAATTTCCCTTATCTTGTCCCACCGGTTCAATACAAGAAGGTAATTAAAAGTATACTGAGAGGTGGTGAGGTATACCTGACTGAACAACTCCGGGTATTTTTGCCTCATCAGGTCTTGCGGTTCCCAGGTGTGCTCCTCCTGACCGTGGTTCCTCCACAGAACCTTGACTAAGGGGATCTTCTTGCGGCGTAAGATCCGTACTCCTTTGTCATCAATCCGAACCGGCTCCAAGTGAACAGATCGGTCTGAAGCTACCGGACCTTCGGTGGTCAAAATCTGCTGCTCCAGGGAAAGTAGAGCCCTTCTCAGTGAAGAAATGTGGAAGACGTCGTGCAGAGCTGCCAGCTCTGGTGGCAACTCTAGCCTGTAGGCTAGGGCCCCGATATGATCCAGGATTTTGTAAGGACCCATATACCTAGGGCTGAACTTCTTTCTCCGACCACGCACCCGTGAAACTCCATGCATGGGCCGAATCTTCAAAAACACTCGGTCCCCCACCTGAAATACCACCTGACGATGCCGAGCGTAATAATACTTAGCTTGTCTGCTCTGCGCCTCTAACATCCTGTAACATCTCATTTCCGGCTAGACCCCTAGGAGTCGGTTGGACGTGATCGAACCCTGTGAAGCCCAAAAATTGAAATAAATCGGTCGAGGTTTCGGGTCACGGGTTGGTCACGCCCGTGACCGACCCGTCACGCCCGTGACTTTGGGCGTGACTACTTCGACGATCGTCGATCTCCGCGAGACGATCGTCGAACGTGCTGCCTGGGCATGTCACGCCCGTGACCAAAGTGTCACGCCCGTGACCAGGGGCGTGACTCCTTCGACGATCGTCGATCTCCGTAAAACGATCGTCGAAATTGAACTCGGGCCTGTCACGCCCGTGACCTAAGTGTCACGCCCGTGACCTAGGGCGTGACCAGCCTTCGACGACCGTCGATCTCAGTTCGACGATCGTCGACCTCGAAATTTGCCGTTCGGGCCTGTCATGCCCGTGACCCAAGTGTCACGCCCGTGACCTAGGGCGTGACCACCATTCGATGACCGTCGATCTCAAATCGACTATCGTCGGCCCAGAATTAACCACCCGGGCCTGTCACGCCCGTGACCCAAGTGTCACGCTCGTGACCACCCTTCGACGATCGTCGATCTCAGTTCGACGATCGTCGAGCCCAGAATTGGCTATCCGGGCCTGTCACGCCCGTGACCTATGTGTCACGCCCGTGACATTGGCCGAAACGACGGTTCAGGGCCGAAATTATTCTAACACGCGTGGAAATAAATGCTGGTGTGGGAAGTTACACCAGGAGTAATTACAGGCCGTTTTTCCTTCTGTAATTATATAATAAAGGAGGAAGATGTGGTACAATAGGAAACCGCCAATTGGACACACCTGTTCATCTTCCACCGTTTCCTATCCCTTCACCGTAACCGAAAGGCCATTAAGAGGAGCCTTCATGGCCATTACGGCTTTACCCTTTCACCTCCCCACTTTCTGACTTATAAAAGCCCACTTGGGGCAGGAGGAGAAGTTTACACGCTCAAGTAAACGATCAGATCCTTGTTCTTGCTGTAGGAGAAGTTCAGCAATGCCACCACCGCGCCATGGCACCCCGTCGTTCTTCTCGCCTCCAAACCGCGAACAAGGTCCTCCTCTGCTCCTTCTCTTTCATGGGTAGATCTTAGGATTCATAGAAAGGAAGTTCGCGCTCAACGGAGCCGGACTCATCTCTCGTTTTCATGGAAAACCATGAAAAAGGTATTTTGAGTTCGCCGGAAATCGCCACCTCCGGCAGCCAAACCACCGCCGACCGATAGTCGTCGCCTCAACGGAGGTGGTGGTGGTGGTGGCTGGCCAGGGAAGTGACCGAACGGCCGGCGACGGATCACGGAATGCTTACAGGAAAAATGGTTTTCTGTGTCTGTTTTCGGGTTCATGAAGAAGATGAACAGTAGAATCAATATTATAATACATAGATTATTATATATTACATAATGGAAAAATAGATTATTTGAATGTATTTTGAGGCTGCAAAACGAGGCACTTAGATGTCGAATTAGGAAAAATGACCAGTCACAAAAGTTGTAGCCCTCTGGGTCTACTTTAATATAAAATTAATTTTATTCAATTTGGGTGAATGGTTTGACCACAGCACTCACTTTGGTGGGATCAAGACCTAGGCTAACCAGAAATTGAAATGGTTGCCCACGGTTCATAACATGTCCAAATGACTTGAAATTTGGACTGGAGGTCTATAATATGTATATCGAGAGGTTGTCCAAAAATGAGAATTTTTGGAGAACTTTTGCCTAAAGTTTTTGTAAAATTTTAATAAACATTATAAAATTAATTAGGAGATGAAATTAAGTCCAAACTCCCCCAAATTTTGGGTGGTGGTCCCTAGCATCAATGTTAAGATCTGTAGAAAATTTTAACTCAATTGGTCGAGCTTTGAATAGGGAAGTATCAAGTCCTAGATAGGTCTTGGTGAGGGGTACTTTGGGGAAAAGTACAATTGGAAATGGAGTGGAAAAATCTCCTCAAAAGAAGCTGAAGTTCTGGCCACTGATTTGTTGAGTCTATGTCTACCCTCTTGGGTAACATGGTGTGGATTAGGGTGGATTTTACCCTAAGAGATTGGCTCAAATCCACTGGGTGGGAGTTTGAGGTTTGTGAAGGACATAGGAGCAAAAGCTCTTGTATGCCCTTGAAATTTGGAGGAGAGGGGGATGATATGATGAAAACCCTCTGGTTGAAATAGCGAAGGAATTGGAGGTAAGTAGGTACCTCGGAAGTTGAGATTTTGGTTTAGGATAAATATGTAAATTAGTTATTTTAAGCACTAAATCTAATCCAAAAATTATGAAACTCGGGAGGAGGGAGTTTTAGGATGTTCTAGACTTATGATAATTTTCCTGGAATTTTATGATTGATAAATATTATACTTCATGTGTTAAAGGATTATTTGACCGATTTGTTGTTTCAATTATTTGGAGGCTTTAAATTAATTATAATCAGTTAAAATTCTGGATTTAGATCTTGACTAGTAGAACATTGATCCCTGGATTTTTATAGAATTTTATGTTGAGTAAATCTAGTACTTTATTCACAGATGATAGAAAGGGCTTTTATGTTTAAAAATTAATTATGGATAAAATACTTGCTGGAAAATTATGAAACTTGGCCAGTGTTAATTTTAGGCCTTTATCTGCATGACATAAATTATTTATAATTTTTGAAAGAATATTTTCTGTACTTGATTCATAAACAACAGAAGTTAGAGATTATTTCTAAAATAGTTTTCATGCCCTTTTGATGATAGAAAAAAAAATTATGATACTTAGGATCCAACCTATTGAGATAACCCACTATTTATCATAAATTTGCTGGACATCTTGCATGAGAACTTAGGGTAGTTCATGTTCAACCGGTAGCCCTTGGGATTTTCGAGGAATTTAATTAAATTCCAAATAAATTAGGAAAATTTCCATTTTCTGGACTTAGGTCATTTATATCATGGTAAGTCTCCAGTAAATAATTTAGGGCATTTGGATGAGTAATGGATCATTGCATAACCGGTTCGACATGTAGCCTAGGTCGGTCTGCATATAGCAATTTGTGAAATGCAATAGGACATGATCTGAGGAAGTCATTGGAGTTAAACATTTTGTCTGGGTGGAAATGTGGAGGAAATCACAATAGGAAGATATAAAGAGTGGTGAGAAGTGGTGATAGCTAGAGTTAAGAGGTGCTCGGGTTTGGCGAAAGATCGCTTTTCCCGAAGAGAGGAAGGTTAAAAATCACCCTAGGATAGTCTAACGAAATATGAGAAGAGAATCGGGTTAAGGGAGATCAACCAATAACAATAAGTGCCTTGCGAAAGGGAACTTCGGGCCGTAATGCCGCCGTCTTGGTTCCTAGTGCCCCTTGAGAGCCCTTCACGGGGTATACCGGGGGCAGTCCTGGGCTAACGTAAACTGTAATAACAAACCGACAAGAGTAACTAGGTAACTAGGGCTGCACTTTTCACAAACACTGTTGGCACAGGAAGATTGATGAGAGCTTCGGCTCGGGTGATTTGGAAACGGACGTTTAAGTCCGGGGAGCCTCGGCTCGGTTGGTTAAGAGACGGACGGGATGGTCCGGGGAGCTTCGGCTCGGTTGGTTGGAGACGGACGTTTGGTCCGGGGAGCTTCGGCTCGGTTTTGTGTGTTTACGAATAAACTTGCATGTGCATAAGATAGGAAAAGTTAAGGTGGTGGGTTTTTCGATATCGGGGAGTTCGATTGCACCGACACCGATATCGTTGACTCGGCGGGGTGATTAGCACTTCGCCAACAGAAGTCCGGTGCGCCAGCCGGCAAGAGTACGCAGGCGTCCGCTTAGTGCACCAAGCGTTGAGGCGTACGATAGGTCAGACCAGTGGTGCTTTTACTAGTTTTGAGGTGGGCGAGGCCCAACCCACCGCTTCCGTCCGCCACTACGGAGGTATCCTGGGAGGTAACGGCTCCGAAAGGGGGAACTAAAGGTCTGTGTGCACAGAGTCGGGTGTGTGAGTTGCACTTGCATGTTTCATCATACCCACTAGCATGTCATGGCATAATCGATTCATTTAACCCTGACACCTAAAGTATAAGTGGTATGGGACGCTTATACATTAGGACCTGCAAAACGACCCCTTGGTCTATAAGCTTGTGTGGGCAAGTTTATAAATCAAAGGTTAATTTCAATATATAACAACCATTGCTGTTTGATAACCGATACCCCAACGTATAAGTGGTATGGGACACTCTATACGATGGGAGCCTTGCAAAAGATCCCTTTTGCTTATGTGTTCTCGCATAAGTGAAGGTTTAAATTCATATATTTGCTTTTCTTATTGCTAGACCTATTATAACAATCATATTAACTGCTCACCGAATACAACTTGCTAGATTAAGTCCACAGTCACCTGATTACTTTTATTCTCCACAAATATGTCCTCCCCTTTCTTCCTCCCCGCTCGGTACCTAGGAGCCATGGGGGAAGGGGTAGGGGATGATAGGGCTTAGTCTTTATGACTAACGGTTTTCGAACCGCATCATTTAGGGGATCGTGGAGCCCAGCGTGGAGGAGCAGCCCCAGAGATCGGTGCGCCTGGAGATGGGGCAGTCTAGCTCCGGAGTTCATACAGCCGAGACCGTGAGTCTCGACCTTGAGTAGTTTCTGTTTCGCTTCCGCATGAGAGACTTGTAGTTAGTACATTTTGTACCGGGCATAAGCCCGTATTTATAGTACTCTGATGATTTCTGTGGACACTCCCTTCGTGGAGATTTTTATTATATATATGTGATTTAGTATTGTGGACTGCATTGCTCTTACCTCTAATATTGTGCTACCTTTCTGTGATCGAATTGGCCGGCAGAATCGGCGCCTTGTGGTGATGACCCTTCAGGACGTAAAGGTGTCACCGCAAAGCGGCGATTCTGGGCCTAAGACCCCGGTGGTTGAAAAAGAAAAAAAAAGGGGGTCTTACAAGTGGTATTAGAGGAAACATCTATCAAAAGGAAGTAGCAGTCCACAAACCCTGGGTCACCCCCGCTCGAGTTTAGTTTGGGGACAAACTAAGCAGCGGAAGCAGTGGTGTGCCCATATGGGGATCACATATAAATTGTCCACCTTTATGTAATATTTGAACGTTTTCTCAGCGTGTGTTTTTGTTACGCAGCCTCCAGCACGGACTACGGCACAAGGTGGAGTTCACAGGCTCGAGGATGAGGGTGCGACTACCAGATGGATCCGAACTCCTTACCACGGATCACTGTAATATGGAGGCGGAAATTGGTGGAAAGGCATTCGAGGCTCCAGCGATGATTTTGAAGCTGACGGACTACGACCTGATCCTGGGCATGGTATGGCTGCACTGGAACCCTGCCCAGATTGACTGCCAGGCGAAGAGGATCACCGTGAGACACAGGGATTCTTTCATTACCATCGAAGGTATAAGACCTGTCTCTCGTATGCTCTTATCTTTGGTACAGGCCGTTAAGGCCCATCTGTAGGGAGAGGAGGTCTATCAGATTCTATTTGAGATGGCGGAGGTTAAGGAGTCGGTGACAGACATCCCGGTGGTGCGAGATTTTGCTGACATCTTTCCAGAGAAACTACCAGGACTACCTCCTCACCGAGAGCACGATTTTCAGATACAGCTTGTGCCGGGGGCCAAGCCGGCATCTAGGGCCCCTTATCGGATGGCCCCGAAGGAGTTGGCAGAGTTTCGGACTCAGTTGCAGGAATTGGTTGAGGCAGGATTTGTTAGTCCGAGTTCCTCGCCATGGGGAGCACCGGTCTTATTCGTGAAGATGAAGGATGGGACACTCCGCCTGTGCATCGATTATCGAGCACTAAACAGGCTGACCGTCCGGAACACCTATCCGCTCCCACAGATAGACGAATTGTTTGACCAGCTGGAGGGAGCCCATTATTTCTCGAAGCTGGACTTGAGGTCAGGATACTACCAGCTACGGATCCAGGAGGAGGATATCCCGAAGACGGCCTTCAGTAGCAGATATGTCCTGTATTAGTTCACCGTGATGCCCTTCGGGCTCACGAATGCTCCGTCGGCGTTCATGAGTCTCATGAACCGGTTTTTCGAGGCCTACTTGGATGTGTTCGTCATAGTATTCATAGACGACATTCTGATCTACTCTAGGACGGAGGAGGAGCACACTCGGCATCTGGCACTCACTCTGGAGAGGTTGCGGGAACATCACCTTTATGCAAAATTCAGCAAGTGTCAGTTTTGGTTGAAGGAGGTGGCCTTCCTAGGCCACATTATCAGCGGAGCCGGGTTGGCAGTGGATCCGACAAAGATTCGGGCAGTTCGAGATTGGCCGCAGTTGAAGACAGCCACCGATGTACGAAGTTTTTTGGGACTTGCCGGTTACTACCGGAAGTTCGTGGAGGGGTTCTCTCGGATTGCCCTCCCCCTCACATCTTTGACAAAGAAGGAGGCACCTTTTGTTTGGACCCCGCAGTGCCAGGCGGCTTTCCAGGAACTGAAGGACCGACTCATCTCAGCCCCTATTCTGGCCCTTCCATCTGGAAAGGAAGGATTCCAGGTGTATACTGACGCATCATACCAGGGGATGGGAGCAGTGCTGATGCAGAACGGACACGTCATAGCATATGCCTCCCGCCAGCTGAAGACCCATGAGAAGAACTACCCAGTGCACGACCTTGAGATGGGAGCGGTCGTCTTTGCTCTGAAGGTCTGGCGCCATTATCTTTATGGAGTCCACTGCGACATCTACTCCGACCACAAGAACCTGAAATACATGGACACGCAGAAGGAGCTGAATATCAGGCAGAGGCGCTGGGTGGAGTTCTTAGTAGATTATCAGTATGAGATGCACTACCATCCAGGGAAGGCAAACGTGGTGGCCGACGCGTTGAGCCGGAGAGCTGCCACTTCCGAAGCTGGGCCCCAAGTTATGTCCATGGAGCTAGTCCGGTCATTCAGAGATATGCAGATATCCCTAGTGTCCGAGGATGATCCAGAGTTGTATAGGGAGTATCTGACGTCGATGGTGGCCATAGACGATATTCGGGATCGCATTCGGGACGGACAGAGGACAGATACGTGGGCAGAGCCAATGTTCCAAGCCTTGGAGGAGGGTTTGACAGGAGATTATTCCCTGAGAGATGGTCTGCTACATTTCAGAGGCAGAGTATATATACCCGCAGGTGGCCAGATCCGAGAGGATATTATGATGGAGGCGCATTGCAGCCGGTACTCTGTGCACCCGGGGATCACAAAGATGACCGCTGATCTGAAGAAGACGATGTTTTGGCCGGGCATGAAGAAGGACATTACGTACTTCGTGACCCATTGCGAGGCATGTCAGTTGGTGAAGGCGGAGTGCAGGAACCCCGCAGGATTGTTGCAGCCACTCCCGGTGCCGGAGTGGAAGTTCGACGATATAGCTATGGATTTTATACATGGTCTTCCCCGGTCTCGGACGGGGAATGACTCGATCTGGGTGATTGTCGATCGGTTGACGAAGGTGGCCCGCTTTGTACCGATCAGGAAGGATGACTCGGTGGGAGTGTTGGTACGGAAGTTTGTGGAGCAGTATGTCCGATATCATGGCGTGCCCCGGACGATAGTGTTGGACCGCGATGGACGGTTTACATCCAGGGAGTGGCGGTCAGTGCAGGCATATTTGGGCACCCGGTTGACTTTTAGCACGGCCTTCCACCCTCAGACGGATGGGCAGACAGAGCGCACCAACCGGACCTTGGAGGATTTACTACGACTGTGTATACTGGACCGAGGGGAGCCGTGGGAGAAGATATTACCGTTGGTCGAGTTTTCCTATAATAATAGGTACCAGTCTAGCATCAGGATGGCACCTTATGAGGCCTTGTAGGGAAGGAAATGTAGGACCCCGCTTTCTTGGGTTCAAGACGAGGATCCGAAGCTATTGGGGTCAGATTTTGTTGAAGACACCGAGGCTCAGGTGAGACTGATCAGAGATAGGATGTTGGAGGCGCAGAGCAGACAGGCTAAATACTATGACGCCCGACATCGTCAGGTGGAGGTTCGGGTAGGAGATCGAGTGTTCTTGAAGATCCGGCCCATGCACGGAGTCTCACGGGTGCGCGTTCGGAGGAAGAAGCTCAGCCCTAGGTATATGGGCCCTTACCGGATCCTGGAGCGGATCGGACCCCTAGCCTACAGGCTAGAGTTCCCGCCAGAGCTGGCAGCTCTACACGACGTCTTCCACATTTCTTCGCAGAGAAGAGCTCTACTACGCCCGGAGCAGCGGATTTCGACCACCGAAGGGCCGGTAGCTTCAGACCGATCTGTTCACTTGGAGCCGGTTCGGATCGACGACAAAGGTGTACGGATCTTGCGCCGCAAGAAGATCCCCTTAGTCAAGGTTCTGTGGAGAAATCACGGTCAGGAGGAGCACACCTGGGAACCGCAGGATCTGATGAGGCAAAGATACCCGGAGTTGTTTAGTCAGGTATATCTCACCACCTCTTGGTATACTATAGATTGCCTTCTTATTTTGGACAGTTAAGACTAGATAAGGAAAATTCAGGACCTAGGCATGCGCACTCAATCAGAAAGGGAGGGCTAATCTTTTGTTTATTGGGGAGATGGTCTTGGTTTATCAAACGAATAGTCGCTTAAACCCGATAGAAAGATCGTATGGGATGTTACAAGTTTAATTTGTTCCGATAGAAATCCCCGTAGGCTCAACCTCAATTTCGGGGACGAAATTTTTGTTTTGTTTATTGGGATTTGTAACATCCCATTTCCGGCTAGACCCCTAGGAGTCGGTTGGACATGACCGAACCCTGTGAAGCCCAAAAATTGAAATAAATCGGTCGAGGTTTCGGGTCACGGGTTGGTCACGCCCGTGACCGACCCATCACGCCCGTGACTTTGGGCGTGACTACTTCGACGATCGTCGATCTCCGCGAGACGATCGTCGAATGTGCTGCCTGGGCATGTCACGCCCGTGACCAAAGTGTCACGCCTGTGACCAGGGGCATAAATCCTTCGACGATCGTCGATCTCCATAAAACGATCGTCGAAATTGAACTCGGGCCTGTCACGCCCGTGACCTAAGTGTCACGCCCGTGACCTAGGGCGTGACCAGCCTTCGACGACCGTCGATCTCAGTTCGACGATCGTCGACCTCGAAATTTGCCGTTTGGGCCTTTCACGCCCGTGACCCAAGTGTCACGCCCGTGACCTAGGGCGTGACCACCATTCGATGACCGTCGATCTCAAATCGACTATCGTCGGCCCAGAATTAACCACCCGGGCCTGTCACGCCCGTGACCCAAGTGTCATGCCCATGACCACCCTTCGACGATCGTCGATCTCAGTTCGACGATCGTCGAGCCCAGAATTGGCTATCCGGGCCTGTCACGCCCGTGACCTATGTGTCACGCCCGTGACATTGGCCGAAACGATGGTTCAGGGCCGAAATTATTCTAACACGCGTGGAAATAAATGCTGGTGTGGGAAGTTACACCACGAGTAATTACAGGCCGTTTTTCCTTCTGTAATTATATAATAAAGGAGGAAGATGTGGTCCAATAGGAAACCGCCAACTGGACACACCTGTTCATCTTCCACCGTTTCCTATCCCTTCACCGTAACCGAAAGGCCATTAAGAGGAGCCTTCATGGCCATTACGGCTTAACCCTTTCACCTCCCCACTTTCTGACTTATAAAAGCCCACTTGGGGCAGGAGGAGAAGTTTACACGCTCAAGTAAACGATCAGATCCTTGTTCTTGCTGTAGGAGAAGTTCAGCAACGCCACCACCGCGCCATGGCACCCCGTCGTTCTTCTCGCCTCCAAACCGCGAACAAGGTCCTCCTCTGCTCCTTCTCTTTCATGGGTAGATCTTAGGATTCATAGAAAGGAAGTTCGCGCTCAACGGAGCCGGACTCATCTCTCGTTTTCATGGAAAACCATGAAAAAGGTATTTTGAGTTCGCCGGAAACCGCCACCTCCGGCGGCCAAACCACCGCCGACCGATAGCCGTCGCCTCAACGGAGGTGGTGGTGGTGGTGGCTGGCCAGGGAAGTAACCGAACGGCCGGCGACAGATCACGGAATGCTTACAGGAAAAATGGTTTTCTGTGTCTGTTTTCGGGTTCATGAAGAAGATGAACAGTAGAATCAATATTATAATACATAGATTATTATATATTACATAATGGAAAAATAGATTATTTGAATGTATTTTGAGGCTGCAAAACGAGGCACTTAGAGGCCGAACTAGGAAAAATGACCAGTCACAAAAGTTGTAGCCCTCTGGGTCTACTTTAATTTAAAATTGATTTTATTCAATTTGGGTGAGTGGTTTGACCACAGCACTCACTTTGGTGGGATCAAGACCTAGGCTAACCAGAAATTGAAATGGTTGCCCACGGTTCATAACATGTCCAAATGACTTGAAATTTGGACTGGAGGTCTATAATATGTATATCGAGAGGTTGTCCAAAAATGAGAATTTTTGGAGAACTTTTGCCTAAAGTTTTTGTAAAATTTTAATAAACATTATAAAATTAATTAGGAGATGAAATTAAGTCCAAACTCCCCCAAATATTGGGTGGTGGTCCCTGGCATCAATGTTAAGATCTGTACAAAATTTCAACTCAATTGGTCGAGTTTTGAATAGGGAAGTATCAAGTCCTAGATAGGTGTTGGTGAGGGGTACTTTGGGGAAAAGTACAATTGGAAATGGAGTGGACAAATCTCCTCAAAAGAGGCTGAAGTTGTGGCCACTGATTTGTTGAGTCTATGTCTACCCTCTTGGGTAACATGGTGTGGATTAGGGTGGATTTTACCCTAAGAGATTGGCTCAAATCCAATGGGTGGGAGTTTGAGGTTTGTGAAGGACATAGGAGCAAAAGCTCTTGTATGCCCTTGAAATTTGGAGGAGAGGGGGATGATATGATGAAAACCCTCTGGTTGAAATAGCGAAGGAATTGGAGGTAAGTAGGTACCTCGGAAGTTGAGATTTTGGTTTAGGATAAATATGTAAATTAGTTATTTTAAGCACTAAATCTAATCCAAAAATTATGAAACTCGGGAGGAGGGAGTTTTAGGATGTTTTAGACTTATGATAATTTTCCTGGAATTTTATGATTGATAAATATTATACTTCATGTGTTAAAGGATTATTTGCCCGATTATTGTTTCAATCATTTGGAGGCTTTAAATTAATTATAATCAGTTAAAATTCTGGATTTAGATCTTGACTAGTAGAACATTGATCCCTGGATTTTTATAGAATTTTATGTTGAGTAAATCTAGTACTTTATTCACAGATGATAGAAAGGGCTTTTATGTTTAAAAATTAATTATGGATAAAATACTTGCTGGAAAATTATGAAACTTGGTCAATGCTAATTTTAGGCCTTTATCTGCATGACATAAATTATTTATAATTTTTGGAAGAATATTTTCTGTACTTGATTCATAAACAACAGAAGTTAGAGATTATTTCTAAAATAGTTTTCATGCCCTTTTGATGATAGAAAAAAAATTATGATACTTAGGATCCAACCTATTGAGATAACCCACTATTTATCATAAATTTGCTGGACATCTTGCATGAGAACTTAGGGTAGTTCATGTTCAACCGGTAGCCCTTGGGATTTTCGAGGAATTTAATTAAATGCCAAATAAATTAGGAAAATTTCCATTTTCTGGACTTAGGTCATTTATATCATGGTAAGTCTCCAGTAAATAATTTAGGGCATTTGGATGAGTAATGGATCATTGCATAACCGGTTCGACATGTAGCCTAGGTCGGTCTGCATATAGAAATTTGTGAAATGCAATAGGACATGATCTGAGGAAGTCATTGGAGTTAAACATTTTGTCTGGGTGGAAATGTGGAGGAAATCACAATAGGAAGATATAAAGAGTGGTGAGAAGTGGTGATAGCTAGAGTTAAGAGGTGCTCGGGTTTGGCGAAAGATCGCTTTTCCCGAAGAGAGGAAGGTTAAAAATCACCCTAGGATAGTCTAACGAAATATGAGAAGGGAATCGGGTAAAGGGAGATCAACCAATAACAATAAGTGCCTTGCGAAAGGGAACTTCGTGCCGTAATGCCGCCGTCTTGGTTCCTAGTGCCCCTTGAGAGCCCTTCACGGGGTATACCGGGGGCAGTCCTGGGCTAACGTAAACTATAATAACAAACCGACAAGAGTAACTAGGTAACTAGGGCTGCACTTTTCACAAACACTGTTGGCACAGGAAGATTGATGAGAGCTTCGGCTCGGGTGATTTGGAAACGGACGTTTGGGTCCGGGGAGCCTCGGCTCGGTTGGTTAAGAGACGGACGGGATGGTCAGGGGAGCTTCGGCTCGGTTGGTTGGAGACGGACGTTTGGTCCGGGGAGCTTCGGCTCGGTTTTGTGTGTTTACGAATAAACTTGCATGTGCATAAGATAGGAAAAGTTAAGGTGGTGGGTTTTTCGATATCGGGGAGTTCGATTGCACCGACACCGATATCGTTGACTCGGCGGGGTGATTAGCACTTCGCCAACAGAAGTCCGGTGCGCCAGCCGGCAAGAGTACGCAGGCGTCCGCTTAGTGCACCAAGCGTTGAGGCGTACGATAGGTCAGACCAGTGGTGCTTTTACTGGTTTTGAGGTGGGCGAGGCCCAACCCACCGCTTCCGTCCGCCACTACGGAGGTATCCTAGGAGGTAACGGCTCTGAAAGGGGGAACTAAAGGTCTGTGTACACAGAGTCGGGTGTGTGAGTTGCACTTGCATGTTTCATCATACCCACTAGCATGTCATGGCATAATCGATTCATTTAACCCTGACACCTAAAGTGCTTGACTTTACTTGTTTTCTTCTTTCTCTTAGGCCCGGATAACAGAGAGGAGAAGCGACTTGTTATGTCTGACTTTCTTAGTTGTTTATGCGAAGCGGAGCGTATATTAGTTTGTTGTTGTTATGTTAGTCCATTCCGAGCTACCTATGCTTCACTACGTACACTTGTCTAGTTATGTTATGAACAACTCTGATTCCGGATCAGTCTAGATTGAATCCTCCTCTCCTCCTAACTTGACTGATAGCTTGAAGCTAGAGGGCTAAGTGAACTAGGCAATTAGTTGAATGAACAAGAAATAGGCTAATAGGTCCACTGCACACTTACTCTACTCTAGAAAGATTGACTCCCTCGGTGCACACTGATTGTTGATAAGAGAGCGGGTACTCCGTAGGAGATGACTTAGAGCCACAACGGAATTCCAAAGCGGATAGCTCATTTCCTTTCCTCAGCTCATAGAAATGAACTGGCGGTTAGAATATGATTGATTCGTCTTCTTCGGGCAAGTACCAAGACAGAGATTCTATTTCCCGTTGATTCTACGCACAGTTTCATTCCTTCTATTCCCCCTCTTCTTCATCTCTCTGAGTCTGATATTCTCTGTGCTGTGTCACTTTTTTCGAAAAAGGATGGACTTTGCCCCTCCCCTACTGAAGGAATTCTGTCTTTATTCACTAGTCATCTCGTATCTTAGCTGAACGGTTATCGGCTTCGCGAGACCATTCCTAAGACATGAGATTCGAATTGGAAATGTGCTGACGCTGATTATCTAGTCTGGATGAGTCTCTTTCTAGAGTCTTCTGTTGTTACTCGGTATATGACTAGAGTGAGAGCTCACTACCTGCACTTGACAAGGTGTCTCGGCTGTTCAACATAACAAGGAGCTACTCACAGACTAGTTGCTCGGATCGGAGCTACTCAAAGGTTAATTTCAATATATAACAACCATTGCTGTTTGATAACCGACACCCCAACGTATAAGTGGTATGGGACACTCTATACGATGGGAGCCTTGCAAAAGATCCCTTTTGCTTATGTGTTCTCACATAAGTGAAGGTTTAAATTCATATATTTGCTTTTCTTATTGCTAGACCTATTATAACAATCATATTAACTGCTCACCGAATACAACTTGCTAGATTAAGTCCACAGTCACCTGATTACTTTTATTCTCCACAAATATGTCCTCCCCTTTCTTCCTCCCCGCTCGGTACCTAGGAGCCATGGGGGAAGGGGTAGGGGATGATAGGGCTTAGTCTTTATGAATAACGGTTTTCGAACCGCATCATTTAGGGGATCATGGAGCCCAGCGTGGAGGAGCAGCCCCAGAGATCGGTGCGCCTTGAGATGGGGCAGTCTAGCTCCGGAGTTCATACAGCCGGGACCGTGATTCTCGACCTTGAGTAGTTTCTGTTTCGCTTCCGCATGAGAGACTTGTAGTGAGGACATTTTGTACCGGGCATAAGCCCGTATTTATAGTACTCTGATGATTTCTGTGGACACTCCCTTCGTGGAGATTTTTATTATATATAAGTGATTTAGTATTGTGGACTGCATTGCTCTTACCTCTAATATTGTGCTACCTTTCTGTGATCGAATTGGCCGGCAGAATCGGCGCCTTGTGGTGATGACCCTTCAGGACGTGAAGGTGTCACCGCAAAGCGGCGATTCTGGGCCTAAGACCCCGGTGGTTGAAAAAGAAAAAAAAAGGTGGTCCGTGATCGGGGGAGTCCATGAATAAAATCCATCGCGATGTCCTCAAATTTCCACTCTGGGGGTACATGTTCTGAGATACACCATCCTTCTGATGATACAACATAGCGATTAAATTTTTACCTTCACAAATATCCTTGATCTTGTTACCCGTCATCAAATTTCATGTGATAATAGTTAATTCTCGTAATTACTCCGTCTTATTACCATGTCATTGTCTGGGTATTGCTACGAGTCATCATCCCAAACATGTTTTTAAAAATCTTATCTTCGCCCGAATAACGTCGAATTACATCGACTTCAATCTCACTATGTTTGTTACGCCACTTTCCCTAAACTAGGTCCAAGGGAAAACAAATCCAATACTAATTTGCCCAATAAACAAAAGTTTAGCCCCCAATAAACAAAAGATAAGCCCCTACCTATCTTGGGCTAAGTATCTTTGATATTACCCTGTTACATCTGTCCTAACTAGGTGCACAATCCCTAGGGCATCAATCTTCGACTTGGGATTCCACCCTGAAACTCATTAATATACTCCATATTTTAAACTCTCTGAGTCACATTTACGACAACCTTTTCCGGGTCAAAATGTTCCCAATCCCAAATGGGTATCTTCCAAACTTGAATTCCTATCCGACCCTCGGTGTTTGTCTTGGTGGTTGTCTCCGAGTAATCTTATTACCGGTATGAGGGTTAAGACTACTTGTCTTTTACCATTCTGCTATTGTATTATTGGTCTCAATTCTCCTTAAAGCAGTCTACCGCTTTGAGTAATCCTTAATAGGGACCGTAGGGTCACCTGAGTTATTTATTAGGTTGTCATTCTCATGTTGAACTCCTCCTTTATTCTCAATGGGTATCTCCTTACCTTAACCAAGTCCATACCAATGGTCTATTTCGGACTAGGACATACTATAAGTCGTCATGGTTAGTAGTGAGTCCTAGTGGGCTGGGTCTAACTCGATGACTAGATAATTATGTGATATGTTCTTTGTAGCCGGAGGTGCTTCCTGTTTGGGGCAGGGTTTTTCGTAAGCTACAAAGAAGAATTCCAATTAACGAAGAAGTGGACTTCTAAATTTGATTTCCCTTATGGGCACACCACTGCTTCCGCTGCTTAGTTTGTCCCCAAACAAAACTCGAGCGGGGGTGACCTAAGGTTAGTGGACTGCTACGTTTTTCAGATCGATGTTTCCCTCTGATACCACTTATAAGACCCTTTTTTTTCTTTTTAAACACCAGGGTCTTAGGCCCAGAACCTCCACTTTGCGGTGACACCTTCACGCCCTGAAGGGTCATCACCACAAAGCGCCGATTCTGCCGGCCAATTCGATCACAGAAAGGTAGCACAATTAAGTAAAGTAAGTCCACAAGATAAATCACATATATAGAAATAAAACTCCACGAAGGGAGTGTCCACAGAATAATACATCAGAGTAATAGAATATGGGCTTAAGCCCGGTACATCACGTCCTCACTACAAGTCACTCATGCGGAAGCAAAAATAGAAACAACTCAAGGTTGAGACTCACGGTCCCGGCTGTATGAACTCCGGAGCTTGACTGCCCCATCTACAAGCGCACCGGTCTCTGGGGCTGCTCCCCCGTGCTGGGCTCCATGATCCCCTAAATGATGCGGTTCAAAAACCGTTAGTCATAAAGACTAAGCCCTATCATCCCCTACCCCTTCCCCCATGGCTCCTAGGTACCGAGCGGAGAGGAAGAAAGGGAAGTACATGAAGGTGGAGAATGAATCAAAAGAACAAGTGGCTGCGAAACAAATCTAACAAATAGATATGACAGAAACAGAAAGTAGGAAAAGTAACCTTAACTTATGTGCGGAAGCGCATAAGCCAAGGGATCTTCTGCAAGGCTCTCATCGTATAACGTGTCCCATACCACTTATACGTTGGGGTGTCGGTTATCATACAACAGTATATATATATTGAATTTAACCTTAATTTATAAACTTGTCCACATAAGCTTTTAGACCAAGGGGTCATTTTGCAAGTCCTAATGTATAAGCGTCCCATTCCACTTATACTTTAGGTGTCAGGGGTTAAATGAATCGATTATGCTATGACATGCAAGTGGGTATGATGGAACATGCAAGTGCAACACACACACCTGACTCTGTGCACACAGACCTTTAGTTCCACCTTTCGGAGCCGTTACCTCCCAGGATACCTCCGTAGTGGCACACGGAAGCGGTGGGTTGGTCCTCGCCCACCTCTAAACCAGTAAAGCACTACCGGTCAGACCAATCGTACGCCTCAACTCTTGGTGCACGAAGCGGACTCCTGCGTACTCTTGCCGGCAGGCGCACCGGACTCGTGTTGGCGAAGTGCTAACCACACTTGTCGAGTCAGCGTATTGGCGTCGGTGCATCGACCCTCCAATACTGAAGACCCACCACCTTAATTTTCATTTCTTTTATGCACATGCAAATTTAATCGTAATCACACAAAAACCGAGCCGAAGCTCCCCGGACCAACACGTCCGTCTCTTAACCAAACGAGCCGAAGCTCCCTGGACCATTCCGTCCATCTCTTAACCAACCGAGCCGAAGCTCCCAACCATCTTCCCGCGCTAACAGTGTTTGTGAAATGTGAGATCCTAATTACTATGTTACTCTTGTCAGTTTGTTAATGCAGTTTACGTTAACCCAGGACTGCCACCGGTATTCCCCGCGAAGGGCTGTCAAAGGGCACTAGGAACTATGATGGTAGCTGAAGCCCATCGTTCCCTTTCGCAAGGCACTTATTGTTATTGGTATAATTCCCTTACCCATTCCCTTCTCATGTTACGATGGACTAACCTAGTGTGATTTTTTATCTTCCTCTCTTCGGGAAAGACGATCTTTCGTCGAACCCGAGCACCTCTTAACTCTAGCTAACACCACTTCCCACTACTCTTCATATCATTCTATTACGATATCATCCACATCTATTCACCCAGACAAAATGACTTACTCCAACCACTATCCCAGATCATTTCCTATTGCAATTTAACAATATGCTATATGCAGACCAACCTAGACTATATGTCGAACCGGTTAGACTGTGATCCAATACTCATCCAAATGCCCTAAACAATTTACTGGAGACTTATCATGATATAATTAGACTAAATCAAGAAAATGGTAAATATTATGTAAGATGTCCAACAAAATTAAACATGAACTACCCTATGTTCTCATGTAAGATGTCCAACAAAATTATACTAAATATTATGTAATCTCAAAATAGTAAATCCAAAGTATCACAATTTTTCTATCATCAAAATGGCACTAAAACTATTTTAGCAATATCTTCTATATTTCATTATTTATGAACCAAGTACATAGTATATCCATCCAAAAATTATAAATTAATTACAGTATGCAGGTACAGCCTTAAAACTAGTATTGACCAAGTTTCATAATTTTTCAGTAATAATATCATCTATAATTAATTTTCAAAGCATAAAATCCCTTTTTAACATTTGTGAATGAAGTACTAGATTTACTCAACTAACAATTATACAAAAAATTCAAGGGTAATAATTCTGTCCTAAAACATTTACTTCCAAGATTTTATGAGATTTCAATGATCATAAAGATATAATTAATTAAATCATCAATTGGAGCTATAACAATCGTTACAAATGAAGTGCTGGAAATAGACATCATAAAATTCCAATAAAAATTTTATAGGTTCTACCCGTCCTAAAACTTACTCTATCCAAGTTTCACAGCCTTTAGATAATGTTTAGTGACAGATTGTGCTTAATTAGTATTTTACCCTAAAGCTAAGATTAAAGTTTTGAGGTATCTACTTGTCTCCAAATCCTCCAAGATTCCATCCAGATGATTCTTATCATGCTAATGTCAACTCTACAGAGTTTCAAGGCAATACGAGAGCAATTTCCCCCATGTCCTTCACAACCCTCAAAACCCTCCATTTAGGGTTTGAGTTTGGATCCTAGGGTAAACAAACCCTAAATCACACCATTTTCTCCAAGTGGGTTATAATAACCCTTCCAAGTCAGTGGTCGAAATATCAGCCTCTGTTGAGGTGATTTGACCGTTCCAACCTCTAGTGCACTTTTTACTCAAAAATGCCTCTCTATTGCCTAGTTAAGAATAGGTGACTCCCTATCCAAAACTCATCCAAATGAGTTGAAAATTTGTATAATAGTAGGTTTTATAGCTAGGGACAACTCACCAAAATTTGGGAGGGTTTGGAGGTCATTTGACTACTTAAATAAATTACTCTAACTTTATTAAATTAAAACAGAAACTTTAGGCAAAGTATCTCCAAAAATTCACATTTTTGGACAGTCTCTAGATATTGCTAAGGGTAACCCCCTGCCCAAATTTCAGATCATTTAGAAGGGGGACGAAGCGTGAGCATTCATTTAAGTTCCTGCCCAACTCTAGGTACAGTCCCTACTAAAACGGGTGCTGCAGTTAAACCGCTTACCCAAACGAGTTGAAATCAATTTTAAATAAATTTAGACTAGAAGGGCTAAAACTTTCTTGACTGGCCATTTTTCCTAAATCAGCCTCTAAGTGCCTCGTTTTGCAAAATCAAAATGACCCATTTAATATATATCTACCTTATATAATGTATACATAATTTTATATTATAAAAATATCTTTACTGTTCATCTTCCCTACCAAACAGAACCCGTAACAGCACTCAGAAAAATACATTTCCTGAGCTCTCCCGTGATCCGTCGCCGGCCGTCCGGTCACTTCCCTGGTCAGCCACCACCACCACCTCCTCCGTCGAGGCGATGGCTATCGGTTGGCGGTGGTTTGATCGCCGGAGGTGGCGGTTTCCGGCGTACCCGGAAAATATATTTTTCCATGGTTTTTCCATTAAAACGCGAGATAGGTCCGGCTCTGTTGAGCACGAACTTCCTTTCTAAGATCCTAAGATCTACCCATAAAAGAAGAAGTAGAGGAGGACCTTGTTCGCAGTTTGAAGGCGAGATGAACGTCGGATTGTCATGGCGTGGTGGTGGTGTTCCCGAACTTCTCCTTCAGCAAGAACAAAATCTGAATCCGTTTGGTCAAGAGTGTAACCTTCTCATCTTGCTCTAAGGGGGCTTTTATAGATATCCAAGTGGGGAGGGGAAAGGGTGAAGCATTCATGGCAATAAAAGCTCCCTTAACGAATGGCTTTTCGGTTATGGTGGAGGAAAGGAAACGCTGGAATAAGAAGAGGCGTTTACTAGGTGGCGATTTCCTATTGGACCACACTCTCTAATTTTACTAAGTAATTAGATAAAGAAATGGCCCATAAATACTCCTGCTGTAAATTCCCATAATCAGAAATGATTATGACTTGGGTTACAGAAATTTCCAGCCTGGCTGACGTTTCAGCCTTTATCACGGGCGTGACACGTGGGTCACGGGCGTGACAGGCCCGGGTGGCAAATTCTGAGTTCGACAATCATCTTACTGAGTTCGACGATCGTCAAAGGGGGGTCACGCCCTAGGTAACGGGCGTGACATGTGGGTCACGGGCGTGACAGGGCCATGATGCAAATTCTGCGCTCGACAATCGTCTCGCGGAGATCGACGATCGTCGAAGGGGTCACACCCTAGGTCACGGGCGTGACACATAGGTCACGGGTGTGACATGGCAATGATGCAAATTCTGAACTCGACGATCGTCTCGCTGGGATCGACGATCGTCAAAGGGGGGTCACGCCCTAGGTCACGGGCGTGACACATAGGTCACGGGTGTGACAGGGCCATTATGCAAATGCTGCGCTCGGCGATCGTCTCGCTGAGATCGATGATCGTCGAAGGGGGGTCACGCACTAGGTCACGGGCGTGACACGTAGGTCACGGGCGTGAGAGGCCCGGGTTGCAAATCCTGCGCTCGACGATCGTCTTCCTGAGATCGACGATCGTCGAAGGGGTCACGCCCTAGGTCAAGGGCGTGACGGGTCGGTCACAGGCGTGACCAACCCGTGACTCGAAGTCTTGGTCGAAGGACATCAATTTTTGGGTTTCCTAAGGTTCTGTCATGACAAACCGACTCCTAGGGGTCTAGCCGGAAATGAGATGTTACAAATCCTAATTAACAAAACAAAAATTTCGTCCCCGAAATTGAGGTTAAGCCTACAGGGATTTCTACCGGAATAAAATAAGCTTGTAACATCCCATATGGTTTTTCCTATTGGGTCGAAGCGACTACTTGTTTGATAAACAAAGGAAATCTCCCCAATAAACAAAAGATTAGCCCCTACTTTATTGTGCATGCCTAGGTTCTCAATTTCCCTTATCTAGTCCTATCGGTTCAATACAAGAAGGTAATTCATAGTATACTGAGAGGTGGTGAGGTATACCTGACTGAACAACTCCGGGTACTTTTGCCTTATCAGGTCCTACGGTTCCCAGGTGTGCTCCTCCTAACCGTGGTTCCTCCACACAACCTTGACTAAGGGGATCTTCTTACGGCGCAAGATCCGTACTCCTTTGTCATCGATCCGAACCGGTTCCAAGTGAACAGATCGGTCTGAAGCTACCGGACCTTCGGTGGTCAAAATCTGCTGATCCGGGCATAGTAGAGCCCTTCTCAGCGAAGAAATGTGGAAGACATCGTGCAGAGCTGCCAGCTCTGGTGGCAACTCAAGCCTATAGGCTAGGGCCCCGATCCGATCCAGGATCCTGTAAGGACCCAAATACCTAGGGCTGTACTTCTTTCTCCGACCACGCACCCGTGAAACTCCATGCATGGGACGGATTTCAAGAACACTCGGTCCCCCACCTGAAATTCCACCTGACGATGCCAGGCGTCATAATACTTAGCTTGTCTGCTCTGCTCCTCTAACATCCTATCTCTGATCAGTCTCACCTGAGCCTCGGTGTCTTCAACAAAGTTCGATCCCAACACCTTCGGATCCTCGTCCCTAACCCAAGAAAGCGGGGTCCTGCATTTCCTTCCATACAAGGCTTCATAAGGCGCCATCCTGATGCTGGACTGGTAGCTGTTGTTATAGGAGAACTCGACAAGGGGTAAGAGCTTCTCCCATGGTTCCCCGCGGTCCAAAATACATAACCTCAAAAGATCTTCCAGCGTCCGATTGGTGCGTTCCGTCTGCCCATCCGTCTGGGGATGGAATGTGGTGCTGAAGGTCAATCGCGTGCCCAAGTAAGCCTGCACGGATCTCCACTCCCTGGAAGTGAACCGGCCATCCCGATCCGACATGATCGTCTTGGGCACCCCGTGGTATCAAACAAACTGCTCCATAAATCTCCGCACTAGTACTCCCACAGAGTCATCCTTCCTGACCGGAATTAATCTGGCCACCTTCGTCAACCGATCGACGATGACCCAATTCGAGTCGTTTCCCGTCCGTGATCGGGGGAGTCCATGAATAAAATCCATCGCGATGTCCTCAAATTTAAACTCCGGGGGTACATGTTCTGAGATACACCATCCTTCTGATGATACAACATAGTGATTAAATTTTTACCTTCTCAGATATCCTGGATCCTGTTACCCATCATCCAATTTCATGTGATAATAGTTAATTCTCGTAATTACTCCGTCTTATTTCCATGTCATTGTCTTGGTAATGCTACGAGTTGAAGGATCAAGCGCATACCCAACTGCACCAAAAGCCCGGACTGTTGGAGAGGGCGCTACTTAATTTTTTATATAAGTAGCAGAGCGCCACGGGTCAAGTGAAGGAATGCCAGACCCAACAATCCCCCCCCCGGCGTCCAGCACAACCCGTTGGTTCAGAGGTGGGGTTACTACATGGCCCACACGGCTCAGAGGTGGGGTTACCACATGTCCACGGTTGCCTGACCTACCGGACCCACACAGGTAGAAGGGAAAAATCATGATTTAATAGCGCACCCCGGTCTTAAACCCGTGACCTCCTCGGATACCAATTGAAGGATCAAGCGCATACCCAACTGCACCAAAATCCCGGACTGTTGGAGAGGGCGCTACTTAATTTTTTATATAAGTAGCAGAGCTCCATGGGTCAAGTGAAGGAACGCCAGACCCAACACGAGTCATCATCCCAAACATGTTTTTACAAAATCTTATCTTCGCCCGAATAACGTCGAATTACATCGACTTCAATCTCACTATGTTTGTTACGCCACTTTCCCTAAACTAGATCCAAGGGAAACCAAATCCAATACTAATTTGCCCAATAAACAAAAGTTTAGCCCCCAATAAACAAAAGATAAGCCCCTACCTATCTTGGGCTAAGTATCTTTGATATTACCCTTTTACATCTGTCCTAACTGGGTGCACAATCCCTAGGGCATCAATCTTTGACTTGGGGTTCCACCCTGAAACTCGTTAATATACTCCATATTTTAAACTCTCTGAGTCACATTTACGACAACCTTATCCGGGTCAAAATGTTCCCAATCCCAAATGGGTATCTTCCGAACTTGAATTCCTATCCGACCCTCGGTGTTTGTCTTGGTGGTTGTCTCCGAGTAATCTTATTACCGGTATGAGGGTTAAGACTACTTGTCTTTTACCATTCTGCTATTGTATTATTGGTCTCAATTCTCCTTAAAGCAGTCTACCGCTTTGAATAATCCTTAATAGGGACCGTAGGGTCACCTGAGTTATTTATTAGGTTGTCATTCTCATGTAAAACTCCTCCTTTATTCTCAATGGGTATCACCTTACCTTAACCAAGTCCATACCCATGGTCTATTTCGGACTAGGTGTAACACCTCCCCTATAAAGACCATATAATATGGGTCCGGCCGGGGCCCCACAACATACAGATGCCACAGCTTTAGTATTAAAAGATGATATGAAAACTACCCAATCTCAAAACTCCAGACAAACACAGCGGAAACAGAACATTAACCGACACAAGTTATCCACTAACGATAGAGTATCAAATGGCCTTAAGGCCTTACACAATAATAGTCCAAAAATATAAATGTGCCAAGCACTCCTAGTCTACCTCGGCATGCAAGCCGGACATAAACATAACAAGAGTAGCAAACACAAAAGGAAAATCCAAGCACAACAACACTTCATGAGGCTTAGGGCTTTTTGCCCGGCGCGCTAGCTGCTGCATGCGATCCTTGCCCTGTAAGGATTTGAAGTAACGTGGGTCAGCAAAGGCTGACCTCTACTGTATAACAAACACATCTCCTCCCGGCCGTCCCTAACGGACCCCGGGGTACCACTCCACCTACAAGTTAGCACTTCGTATACCAAAAGAGCATATATATTAAAGCGGTAAAAAAGGCTTGGATGTCTCATACAGCATACATGTTTTCTATGTTTTGTATAAAGTGAAAGGGGGGCCTACTATGCAACATGAATGCAACCCGGGTTTCACCCAAGGCACCCTAGCTCGTATGCATCTAGCACAACATCAAACACTGGGTACTTCTGTTTCCCCATTGGCTTAAAGCCGCAAACACAAGGGAACCACCATGTCCCTAACGGCACACACGTCGTCACACGGAACCTTGCAAAGGCCCCACCCGCACAAGGGTCATATGCCCCGGGGCTTGCCCGCACATTCTGACTTCGCACGTCAGGGTTCCGTCTCACACTGACCGATTCTAAGAAGCCTTGCTGGACCCCACCCGCTCATGGACACATTGCCCTGGCTTGCCCTCCGCTCGACATTCTCGTCAGTCCACAAAAGGGGCTAGTCTCGCCGGGACACTTCCCCCACATGACTTGCGCGTCACGGGATAGCCAGCCGACCACGGAGACATAGCCGCGCCTTTGCACAGCACAAACAAAGGTTTCCCCACCCCAATCACCATTCGCACCGTGTCTTTCCCGTGCTCCAAGGAAACCATCTACCGCACAACACGGAGCTAACCTTGTCCGGTTCCGACCACGAGTACTCACTCAAATATAAGGGGGAAAACGCATACATACAACGGCGTATTGCCGCAACGGATTTCTACTGAATCCCCGAAGCTCGCTATGCAACATCACCAGGTCGTACTAACGGTCGCGACCACGGCTTCCCCCACAATGCCTTATCCGCTAACGGAGCGGATCTCTAATGCAAAGCATGCCGGGATGAACATACTCAACCCGGAGGTTCCTCTTGAACCTAGGCTACACGAATCCCTCTCATTTGAGAGATTCGGTGCTCAAAATACAAAAGGAAGGGGATGCTATTCATGCATCCTAAATCCTAAAAATCGAGAGGAGAAGTGTCGTTACCTTCCGTCCCCTCTTCCTAGCCATGGAGAAGATTTTCTCGGTTGAACACCACCGCAACGCTCCCACCTTCGCGAATCTGAACTCCGCTCGCGAAACGGACCTCCAAAGCTTCGCCGGCGGCCGGAACTTGGCCTCCTTGCTCTCCCTTCTCTCTAGAACTTAGAGAGATAAAAGAAAGTGGGGAATGAGGGTTTGGAACCCTATTCCCGGCCTTAAACCTCCCAGGGAGGCCCCCCACCATTGGATCTTCCAAAGAAAAGAACGAACGGCCACGATCGGAACCCAAAATAGAAAATCTGGGCCGAACACGGGTTGCAACACGGCCGTGTGCATGGCCGTGTTAGCCATTCGCCGTCTCGACCGATTCGAAAACCAGCACACGGCCTTGGCACGGCCTTTGACACGGCTTCCGACACGGCCATGTCGCCGTTGACATGCCCGTGTCGAGGCCCGTTTCACTCCCCCCTACCGACCAACATTCCTAGCCAAGGAAGGACACGGCCCAAGGCACGGCCGAAGATACGGCCCTTGACACGCCCGTGTCAGCCCCGACACGGCCGTGTCGTGACCCGTGTCACGTCTAGCAGAATAAATTCTGCGAACAGCCCGAGAAGGACACGGCCAGGGACACGCCCGTGTCCAAGGCCGTGTGTATTCTTGCCGATCGTCGACCAACACGGCTCGGCGACCCAGGCGCAACACGGCTCGACGACCCAGGCGCAACACGGCTTGTGACACGGCCGTGTCACAGGCCGTGTGCCTACCCCCAAAACCCAAACTTGGCCAAAATGACGCCGTCGATTCCTCTTCCAAGTTTTGGGGTGCTACAATTCCCCCCCCCTTTAAAGAATTTCGTCCCGAAATTTAAAACATGGAAAGTACACAAATTCTAAACGGTACCTGAGGAGAAAAGCTCGGGGTACTGCTCCAGCATGGCCTGCTCTCGCTCCCATGAGAGCTCCTCGCAGCCACAGTTGTCCTAACGGACCTTTACGAGTCTGACTTCCTTGTTTCGCAATTGCCGAACCTCTGAATCTTCTATCCCGATTGGACGAACTCGCGTCCTCAAGTCTTCCTCTACCGGCACCGCCGTCGGCTCAATCACCCCGCTGGCTTCTGACAAAGCTTTCCTCAAAACGGAGACGTGAAAAACATCATGCAATCCACTTAGCTCTGTGGACAACCCCAACCGGTACGCTGCCTCTCCCACTCGCTCGATGACCTTGAATGGTCCCAAAAATCTCGGACTTAGCTTCTTGAGTCGGCGAATTCGTGAAACACCTTTGAACGGCTTGATCTTAAGGTACACCCAGTCGCCTACAGCGAATTCCACATGTCTGTGGAGAGCATTGAAATACTTCGACTGCCGATCTTGAGCTACCTTCATGCGCTCTTGGATGGTCCGCACTAGCTCACTAGCATCGGCTACCACTTCTTTCACCAAAAGCTTTGTGTCTCCCGCCTCTGTCCAAGACATCGGTGTTCGACACCGCCTCCCATAAAGAGCTTCATATGGCGCCATCTTGATACTAGCTTGGTAGCTATTGTTATAAGCAAACTCCACCATGAAGAGGTGATCCTCCCACTTCTTGCCAAAGTCGAGAGTACACATCCTTAGCATATATTCCAAAGTACGGTTCGTTCTCTCAGTTTGCCCATCGGTTTAAGGATGAAAGGTCGTACTGAACTTGAGTTTTGTGCCCAAGCTCTTCTGTACCAACCGCCAATCCTTAGACGTGAAACGTCCATCCCGGTCGCTGACTATACTCTTCAGAATCCCATGAAGTCATACAATATTGCGGACGTACAACTCCACCAACTTTTCCACACCGTCCTCCTTCCGGTTTGGGATTAAATGTGCCACTTTGGTCAAGCGGTCCACAATCACCCAGATGGCATCATTACCCTGCTGCGATCTAGGCAATCCATGCACAAAATCCATGGAGATGTCATCAAATTTCCATTCGGGGATTGGAAGAGGCTTCAAGAACCCGCCCGGCTTCTGACACTCGGCCTTCACCAAGGCACAAGTTTGGCACCGACTCACACACAAAACTACGTCCCGCTTCATCCCAGGCCACCAATAGGACTTCTTCAAATCCAAGTACATCTTTGTACTGCCCGGGTGAATGGAGTACTTAGTGAAGTGGGCCTCAAACATCAACTCCTCACGGAGCTTGCCGAACTGCGGTACACAAATCCTTCTGCCCTTCCTCAGAATCCCATCAACCATCTCCCAGGCGCTACCCTCGCCCTTTAGAGCTTCCTCCACGAAAGGTTGGAAATCCGCATCTACACGGGTCGC
Organism: Platanthera zijinensis; assembly: GCA_039513925.1. Taxonomy (NCBI): domain Eukaryota; kingdom Viridiplantae; phylum Streptophyta; class Magnoliopsida; order Asparagales; family Orchidaceae; genus Platanthera; species Platanthera zijinensis. The sequence continues at coordinate 93,492,287 of CM077085.1, forward strand.
TTCCCATATACGATCGCATAAGTCACTCTGCATCTCAATTCAATTTAGTCGAGCCACGCTAGACTCGCCTCTTGCCACACATTCCAAACCAAGGGACTCCCAGTCCCGCCTTAACCGCTCATCGTGAGCTTCAATCCAATTTCCTTGCCCCGAGTATTTCCTACTCAAAGCATCTGCCACCACATTGGCTTTCCCTGGCGTGTACTGGATCGCCACCTCGTAGTCCCCAAGGAACTCGACCCACCTGCGCTGCCGCATATTTAGGTCCTTCTGATCTAGGAGATACTTTAGACTCTTGTGGTCCGTGAAGATCTCCACCTTTGCACCATAAACGTAGTGCCTCCACAACTTCAAAGCTAAAATTACCGCCGCCAACTCCAAATCATGGACGGGGTAATTTCTCTCATGGGGCTTCAGCTGCCTCGACCCAAAAGCTATCACACTACCATGTTGCACCAACACGCACCCTAGACCGCATCCGGATGCGTCACTGAAAATCTGGAACCCTTCAGTCCCCTTTGGTAGACTTAGGATCGGCATCGTCATTAGCCTTTCCTTCAGGGTTTCAAATGCCTGATTGCACTCTTGAGTCCATACAAACTTTTGATCCTTGCAAGTTAGTGAAGTGAGGAGTAGAGCTATCCGTGAAAAGTTTTCCACAAACCTTCAGTAGTACCCGGCTAGTCCAAGAAAACTTTGGACTTCCGCCACGGTCCTCAAAACTGGCCACTCTCTGATGGCTTCTACTTTCGTTGGATCCACCGCCACCCCGTCCCCACTGATTACATGGCCCAAAAATGCCACCTTCTCCAACCAAAACTCGCATTTCGAGAACTTCGCATAGAGCTGGTTCTCTCTCAACACTTGTAACACTATCCGCAAGTGCGACTCGTGCTCCGCTTCCGACTTGGAATACACCAATATGTCATCGATAAAGACGACTACGAACCAGTCCAAATATTTGCGAAACACTCGATTCATCAAGTCCATGAACACGGACGACGCGTTCGTCAGCCCGAACGGCATCACCGAGAACTCAAAATGACCATACCTCGTACCAAACGCGGTCTTGGGTATGTCTTCGTCACGAATCCGCAACTGATAATATTCGGACTTCAAGTCCAACTTGGAGTACACCACCGATCCCACCAACTGGTCGAAGAGATCGTCTATCCGAGGAATCAGATACTTATTCTTGACAGTCAATTTGTTCAACTCTCGGTAGTCTATGCACAGACGCATACTACCGTCCTTCTTCTTTACGAATAACACCGACGCACTCCACGGTGAAGAGCTGGGCCTGATATACCCTTGCTCCAAAAGCTCTTGCAACTGAACCTTGAGTTCGGCCAACTCCTTTGGTGCCATCCTAAAGGGTGGACGCGACACTGGTCTAGCGTCGGGCACAACCTCGATGGAGAAATCAATCTCCCGCCGAGGAGGTGCTCCCGGTAGCTCCTCAGGAAATACATCTCCAAACTCCGCCACCATGGGAACTTCTCCAAGAGACAGCCTGGAAAGCCTAACCTCCAACAACGCTACTAGAGCTACACCCCCTGGTTAACAGCTCGCACTAGTTGAAGTGACGAAACTAGGGAACATGCCACTCCATGCAGGCCCTCAAACTTGACTTCTGCTTGCCCCACGCCCCACAGGGTTACCACCTTGGACAAACAGTCGATACTGGCATGCTGCTCCGCTAGCCAATCCATCCCCAAAATCACATCGAACTCGGACAACGACAAGATTGCCGCTACTAACATGAAGTCGACTCCCTCAAGACTCCAACAAATCCGTCCTTTAGCCCAGGTTGTCATAAACGACCCATTGGGCATGCGCACTTTCAACTCTGAGTCCGTTGAGAGGGAGTCAACTCCAATCCTCTGGGTGAAACTTTTTGTAAGGAAGGAGTGCGACGCTCCCGTATCAAAAAGTACCCTAGCGGGGTACCCAGATACCACTATAAAGCCTACACACATGCATCAAACCTAAAAAGGCTTGAAAGGAAGAAATCTACGACGCAGGTTGAACTCTCATACCTGTCACCACATCGATTTGACGGATTGCTTCCTGCTGCACAAGGTTGTAGGCCCTTGGCTGCACTGGTTGAAACCGGGAAGCACTCGACTCCGCCATTTTCCCTTTCTCCGCGGCACTGGGGCCGGAGCGCACAGTTTGCTCCTGCCTTGGCTCTTGCTCCGTGCCCCCTTGGGTACAAAATCTTGCTATGTGGCCTGGCTTGCCACAACTATAGCACGTCTGAGGGCCCTTAGAGCGTGACCCTCCGGACGTCCAATTACTCTTCTCGCCCGACTTATATGGGGAAGGCTTCTTCTTCCATCGGCTCCCTTCCGTCTTTTTCTGGGACTGAGCAGGCTTCTTCTCTTCCCCCTGTTTGGGCGTGAAACCCTTGCGATGCTGGGATCGCTTCATGTCACTCTCCAAAATTCGGGCCGCCTACACCAATTCGTTGAAACCCGCACGTTTCATCGATATGAGGGGTTGTCTTAGATTCTCCCTCAATCCATGATAGAAGAGATTGTCCCTCTCTTCATCGTCTGCCATGGTCGTTCCCGCATAACGACCCAAGCGAGTAAATTCATGAATATACTCATCCACTGACTTGTCTCGCTGCACCAGATATAGGAACTGCCTCTGGAGGGCTAACCTCATTGAGGCGGGAATGTACTTCTTCAGGAAGGCATTCCCAAATTCCTCGATAGACGGTGTGCGTCCTAGAAATTGCCGGCCACTGTGGCTCACCCACCATAACTTGGCATCTCCCTCCAACATAAAGGCTGCGAACTCTGCCTTTTTCTCTTCGGGCGCCTCTGCCGCCCTCAGAAGCTCCTGAATTCTAGCCCACCAATCCTCTGCATCTGTGGGCGTGCCGATTCCCTTGAAGGTTGGAGGGTGGAAGCTCAGAAAGTACTTCATCTGCCGGTCCCCCTGCCCGACAACCACTATCTCGGCCTGCGGCTCCGCCCGCCTGGCCTCCTCAACTTGCACGGTCGCTGCCGTGACCGGGGTAGCAGGAGTTGCTACTTGAGCAACGGGAGCTGCTACCTGTGTTGTTGCTGCAGCTTGGGCCGCCACCATCGCTTCTGCAAGCATACGGCAGAAGTCGGCCGGTGTGACCACCATCCCTAGCGGACCTTGAGCAGTCGCACTACTTGCCGAGAGCTCTTCTCTTGGCCTCGAGATCCCAGCCTCGTTGCTTGCACTCTAAACACAAGCAAGAAAACGCAAATCAGTCTCTAATTGCAAGACTCGAACACAAGGACACTCATGGTCCCGCGATACTCCTATGTGGATAACTTCTTATACGCGACTCGACTTATACTTTTGACTGCGAAACTTCTCATTGGAACGCCAACCTCCCTCTGATACCAAATTGTAACACCTCCCCTGTAAAGACCATATAATATGGGTCCGGCCGGGGCCCCACAACATACGGACGCCACAGCTTTAGTATTAAAAGATGATATGAAAACTACCCAATCTCAAAACTCCAGACAAACACAGCGGAAACATAACATTAATCGACAGAAGTTATCCACTAACGATAGAGTATCAAATGGCCTTAAGGCCTTACACAATAATAGTCCAAAAATATAAATGTGCCAAGCACTCCTAGGCTACCTCGGCATGCAAGCCGGACATAAACATAACAAGAGTAGCAAACACAAAAGGAAAATCCAAGCACAGCAACACTTCATGAGGCTTAGGGCTTTTCGCCTGGCGCGCTAGCTCCTGCATACGGTCCTTGCCCTGTAAGGATTTGAAGTAACGTGGGTCAGCAAAGGCTGACCTCTACTGTGTAACAAACACATCTCCTCCCGACCGTCCCTAACGGACCCCGGGGTACCACTCCACCTACAAGTTAGCACTTCGTATACCAAAAGAGCATATATATTAAAGCGATAAAACAGGCTTGGATGTCTCATACAGCATACATGTTTTCTATGTTTTGTACAAAGTGAAAGGGGGGCCTACTATGCAACATGAATGCAACCCGGGTTTCACCTAAGGCACCCTAGCTCGTATGCATCTAGCACAACATCAAACACTGGGTACTTCCGTTTCCCCATTGGCTTAAAGCCGCAAACACAAGGGAACCACCATGTCCCTAACGGCACACACGCCGTCACACGGAACCTTGCAAAGGCCCCACCCGCACAAGGGTCATATGCCCCGAGGCTTGCCCGCACATTCTGACTTCGCACGTCAGGGTTCCGTCTCACACTGACCGATTCTAAGAAGCCTTGCTGGACCCCACCCACTCATGGCCACATTGCCCGGGCTTGCCCTCCGCTCGACATTCTCGTCAGTCCACACAAGGGGCTAGTCTCGCCGGGACACTTCCCCCACATGACTTGCGCGTCACGGGATAGCCAGCCGACCACGGAGACATAGCCGCGCCTTTGCACAACACAAACAAAGGTTTCCCCACCCCAATGACCATTCGCACCGTGTCTTTCCCGTGCTCCAAGGAAACCATCTACCGCACAACACGGAGCTAACCTTGTCCGGTTCCGACCACGAGTACTCACTCAAATATTAGGGGGAAAATGCATACATACAACGGCGTAATGCCGCAACGGATTTCTACCGAATCCCCGAAGCTCGCTATGCAACATCACCGGGTCGGACTAACGGTCGCGACCACGGCTTCACCCACAATGCCTAATCCGCTAACGGAGCAGATCTCTAATGCAAAGCATGCCGGGATGAACATACTCAACCCGGAGGTTCCTCTTGAACCTAGGCTACACGAATCCCTCTCATTTGAGAGATTCGGTGCTCAAAATACGAAAGGAAGGGGATGCTATTCATGCATCCTAAATCCTAAAAACCGAGAGGAGAAGTGTCGTTACCTTCCGTCCCCTCTTCCTAGCCATGGAGAAGATTTGCTCGGTTGAACACCACCGCAACGCTCCCACCTTCGCGGATCTGAACTCCGCTCGCGAAATGGACCTCCGAAGCTTCGCCGGCGGCCGGAACTTGGCCTCCTTGCACTCCCTTCTCTCTAGAACTTAGAGAGATAAAAAAAAGTGGGGAATGAGGGTTTGGAACCCTATTCCCAGCCTTAAACCGCCCAGGGAGGCCCCCCACCATTGGATCTTCCAATGAAAAGAACGAACGGTCACGATCCGAACCCAAAATAGAAAATCTGGGCCGAACACGGGTTGTAACACGGCCGTGTGCATGGTCGTGTTAGCCATTCGCCGTCTCGACTGATTCAAAAACCAGCACACGGCCTTTGATACGGCCTTTGACACGGCTTCCGACACGGCCGTGTCGCCGTTGACACGCCCGTGTCGAGGCCCGTGTCACTCCCCCCTACCGACCAACATTCCCAGCCAGAGAAGGACACGGCCCAAGATACGGCCAAAGACACGGCCCTCGACACGCCCGTGTCAGCCCCGACACGGCCGTGTCGTGACTCGTGTCACGCCTAGCAGAATAAATTCTGCGAACAGCCCGAGAAGGACACGGCCAGGGACATGCCCGTGTCCAAGGCCGTGTGCCTTCTCGCCGATCGTCGACCAACACGGCTCGGCGACCTAGGCGCAACACGGCTCGACGACCCAGGCGCAACACGGCTTGTGACACGGCCGTATCACAGGCCGTGTGCCTAGCCCTAAAACCCAAACTTTGCCAAAACGACGCCGTCGATTCCTCTTCCAAGTTTTGGGGTGTTACACTAGGACATACTATAAGTCGTCATGGTTAGTAGTGTGTCCTAGTGGGCTGGGTCTAACTCGATGACTAGATAATTATGTGATATGTTCTTTGCAGCCGGAGGTGCTTTTTGCTGGGGGAAGGGTTTGCCATAGGCTACAAAGAAGAATTCCAATTAATGAAGAAGTGGACTTCTACATGTGATTTCCCTTATGGGCACACCACTGCTTCCGCTGCTTTGTTTGTCCCCAAACTAAACACGAGCGGGGGTGACCCAGGGTTATTGGACTGCTACCTTTTTCAGATCGATGTTTCCCTCAGATACCACTTGTAAGACCCCCATTTTTTTCTATTTAAACATCGGGGTCTTAGGCCCAGAACCGCCACTTTGCGGTGACACCTTCACGCCCTGAAGGGTCATCACCACAAAGCGCCAATTCTGCCGGCCAATTCGATCATAGAAAGGTAACATAATTAAGTAAAGTAAGTCCACAAGATAAATCACATATATAGAAATAAAAATCCACGAAGGGAGTGTCCACAGAATAATACATGAGAGTAATAGAATATGGGTTTAAGCCAGGTACATCATATCCTCACTACAAGTCACTCATGTGGAAGAAAAACAGAAACTACTCAAGGTCGAGACTCACGGTCCCGACTGTATGAACTCCGGAGCTAGACTGCCCCATCTCAAATCGCACCGGTCTCTGGGGCTGCTCCCCCGTGTTGGGCTCCACGATCCCCTAAATGATGCGGTTCGAAAACTGTTAGTCATAAGGACTAAGTCCTATCATCCCCTACCCCTCCCCCCATGGTTCCTAGGTACCGAGCGGAGAGGAAGAAAGGGAAGGACATGAAGGTGGAGAATGAATCAAAAGAATAAGTGGCAGCGGAACTAATCTAGCAAATAGATATGACAGAAACAGAAAGTAGGAAAAGTAACCTTAACTTATGTACGGAAGCGCATAAGCCAAGGGATATTCTGCAAGGCTCCCATCGTATAACGTGTCCCATACAACTTATACGTTGGGGTGTCGGTTATCATACAGCAACATATATTTATTTAATTTAACCTTAATTTATAAACTTGCCCACACAAGCTTATAGACCAAGGGGTCGTTCTGCAAGTCCTAATGTATTTGCGTCCCATTCCACTTATACTTTAGGTGTCAGGGGTTTAATGAATCAATTATGCTATGACATGCAAGTGGGTATGATGGAACATGCAAGTGCAATACACACACCCGACTCTGTGCACACAGACCTTTAGTTCCCCCTTTCGGAGCCGTTACCTCCCAGGATACCTCTGTAGTGGCAGACGGAAGCGGTGGGTTGGGCCTCTCCCACCTCTAAACAAGTAAAGCACTACCGGTAAGACCTATTGTACGCCTCAACGCTTGGTGCACGAAGCGGACTCCTGCGTACTCTTGCCGGCTGATGCACCAGACTTCTGTTGGCGAAGTGCTAACCACACTTGCCGAGTCAGCGTATTGGCGTCGGTGCATCGAACCTCCAATATCGAAGACCAACCACCTTAATTTTCATTCCTTTTATGCACATGCAAATTTAATCGTAATCACACAAAAACCGAGCTGAAGCTCCCTGGACCAACACGTCCGTCTCTTAACCAAACGAGCCGAAGCTCCCCGGACCATTCCGTCCGTATCTTAACCAACCGAGCCGAAGCTCCTAACCATCTTCCTGCGCTAACAGTGTTTGTGAAACGTGAGATCCTAATTACTATGTTACTCTTGTCAGTTTGTTAATGCAGTTTACGTTAACCCAGGACTGCCCCCGGTATTCCCTGTGATGGGCTCTCAAAGGGCACTAGGAACTATGATGGTAGCTTAAGCCCATCATTCCCTTTCACAAGGCACTTATTGTTATTGGTAGAATTCCCTTACCCATTCCCTTTTTATGTTACGATGGACTAACCTAGTGTGATTTTTAATCTTCCTCTCTTCGGGAAAGACGAATTTTCTTCGAACCCGAGCACCTCTTAACTCTAGCTAACACCACTTTCCACTACTCTTCATATCATTCTATTGCGATATCATCTACATCTATTCACCCAGACAAAATGACTAACTCCAACCACTATCCCAGATCATGTCCTATTGCAATTTAACAATTTGCTATATGTAGACCAACCTAGACAATATGTCGAACCGGTTAGGTAGTGATCCAATACTCATCCAAATGCCCTAAATTATTTACTGGAGACTTATCATGATATAATTAGCCTAAATCCATAAAATGGTAATTTTCCTAATTTACCTGGCATTTAATTAATTTCCTCAAAAATTCCAAGTGCTACGGGTTTAAACATGAACTACCCTAAGTTCTCATGTAAGATGTCCAACAAAATTATACTAAATATTATGTAATCTCAAAATAGTAAATCCAAAGTATTACAATTTTTCTATCATCAAATAGGCATTAAAACTATTTTATCAATATCTTCTATATTTCATTATTTATGAACCAAGTATATAGTATATCCATCCAAAAATTATAAATTAATTATAGTATGCAGGTACAGCCTTAAAAATAGTATTGACCAAGTTTCATAATTTTTCAGTAATAATATCATCCATAATTAATTTTCAAAGCATAAAACCCCTTTTTAACATTTGTGAAGGAAGTACTGGATTTACTCAACTAACAATTATACAAAAATTTAAGAGTAACCATTCTGTCCTAAAACATTTACTTCCAAGATTTCATGAGATTTCAATGATTAGAAAGATACAATTAATTAAATCATCAATTGGGGCTATAACAATCGTTACAAATGAAGTGCTAGAAATAGACATCATAAAATTCCAATAAAATTGTTATAGGTTCTACCCGTCCTAAAACTTAATTTACTTGAGTTTCACAACCTTTAGATAATGTTTAGTGACGGATTGTGCTTAATTAGTATTTTACCCTAAAGCTAAGATTAGGGTTTTGAGGTATCTACTTGTCTCCAAATCCTCCAAGATTCCATCCAGATTATTCTTATCATGTTAATGTAACCCCTACAGAGTTTCAAGACAATACGAGAGCAATTGCCCCCATGTCCTTCACAACCCTCAAAACCCTTCATTTAGGGTTTGAGTTTTGATCCTAGGGTAAATAAACCCTAAACCACACCATTTTCTCCAGGTGGGTTATAATAACCCTTCCAAGTCAGTGGTCGAAATATCAGCCTCTGTTTAGGTGATTTGACCATTCCAACCTCTAGTGCACTTTTTACTCAAAAATGTCTCTCTATTACCTAGTTAAGAATAGGTGACTCCCTATCCAAAACTCATTCAAATGAGTTGAACATTTGTACAGAAGTAGGTTTTATAGCCAGGGACCACTCACCAAAATTTGGGAGGGTTTGGAGGTCATTTGACTACTTAAATAAATTACTCTAACTTTATTAAATTAAAAAAGAAACTTTAGGCAAAGTATCTCCAAAAATTCCCATTTTTGGACAGCCTTTAGATATGGCTAAGGGTAACCCCCTGGCAAAACTTCAGGTCATGTGGACAAGGGACGAAGCGTGGACATTCATTTTAGTTCCTGCCCAACTCTAGGTACAGCCCCCACTAAAACGGGTGTTGCGGTCAAACCGCTTACCCAAATGAGTTGAAATAAATTTTAAATTAATTTAGACTCGAAGGTCTACAACTTTCTTGACTGGACATTTTTCCTAAATCGGCCTCTAAGCTCCTCGTTTTGCAATATCAAAATGACCCATTTAATATATAACTACCTTATATAATATATACATATATTTATATTATAAAAATATCTTTACTGTTCATCTTCCCTACCAAACAGAACCCGTAACAGCACTCAGAAAAATACATTTCCTGAGCTCTTCTGTTATCCATCGCCGGCCGTCCGGTCACTTCCCTTGCCAGCCACCACCACCACCACCTCCGTCGACGCGATGGCTATCGGTTGGCAATGGTTTGACCGCTGGAGGTGGCGGTTTCCAGCGTACCCGAAAAATATATTTTTCCATAGTTTTTCCATGAAAACGCGAGATAGGTCCGGCTCCGTTGAGCACGAACTTCCTTTCTAAGATCCTAAGATCTACCCATAAAAGAAGAAGTAGAGAAGGACCTTGTTCGCGGTTTGAAGGCGAGATGAACGTCAGATTGTCATGGCGCGGTGGTGGCGTTCCCGAACTTCTCCTTCAGCAAGAACAAAATCTGAATCCGTTTGGTCAAGAGTGTAACCTTCTCATCTTGCTCTAAGGGGGCTTTTGTAGATCTCCAAGTGGGGAGGGGAAAGGGTGAAGCATTCATGGCAACAAAAGCTCCCTTAACAAATGGCTTTTCGGTTATGGTGGAGGAAAGGAAATGCTGGAATAAGAATAGGCGTTTACAAGGTGGCGATTTCCTATTGGAACACACTCTCTCATTTTACTAAGTAATTAGATAAAGAAACGGCCCATAAATACTCCTGCTGTAAATTCTCATAATCAGAATTGATTATGACTTGGGTTAATGAAATTTCCAGCCTGGCTGACGTTTCGGCCTTTATCACGGGCGTGACACGTGGGTTACGGGCGTGACAGGCCCGGGTGGACAATTCATGAGTTCGACGATCGTCTTACTGAGTTCGACGATCATCGAAGGGGGGTCACGCCCTAGGTCACGGGCGTGACACGTGGGTCACGAGCGTGACAGGGCCATGATGCAAATTCTGCGCTCGACGATCGTCTCACTTAGATCGACGATCGTCGAAGGGGTCACGCCCTAGGTCACGGGCATGACATATAGGTCACGGGCGTAACAGGGCCATGATGCAAATTCTACACTCGACGATCGTCTCGCTGGGATCGACGATCGTCGAAGGGGGTCACGCCCTAGGTCACGGGCGTGACACATAGGTCACGGGTGTGACAGGGCCATTATACAAATGCTGCGCTCGGCGATCGTCTTGTTGAGATCGACGATCGTCGAAGGGGGGGGGGGGGTCACGCCCTAGGTCACTAGCGTGGCACGTAGGTCACGGGCGTGATAGGCCCGAGTTGCAAATCCTTCACTCGACGATCGTCTTCCTGAGATCGACGATCGTCGAAGGGGTCACTCCCTCGGTCACGGGCGTGACGGGTCGGTCACGGGCGTGACCAACCCGTTACTCGAAGTCTTGGTCGAAGGACTTCAATTTTTGGGTTTCCTAGGGTTCTGTCACGACAAACCGACTCCTAGGGGTCTAGCCGGAAATGGGATGTTACATAGTGCGCCATATGAATTGAGCACTGGATAAGAGTTGAACTATACCCAACCCTATGCCGATTGACTTGGAGTGAGTTAAAGTGTGTATCTGATAACCCAAGGGCTTTGTCGTAGCGATAGGGGCATTGTCTTTTTCTTTGGCCCTGAAAGACTAGAATGCTCAAACACTATGGTCTGTCATAGAGAACAGAGGTGTGACCCTTTGAGGTCCTGTGAACTGACAGTATGCCCTGAGAGCACGGGGTGTTGGAAGGTCGTGCCAACGTTTGTTGTGAATGGTGCTTATTTTCCACGTTCTAATTGCCAATATTTGTATATGCTAATGCCTGTAGCAAAGGAGCACCGCCACCCTGAGTGAGGGATGAGGTAGTTATAATTTGGTCAACTACTGCTGACCGTTGCTATGTTTTCCACCATTTCAGTGGTTTGTTTCGTGTAGGTGGAGCTAAGCAAAGATGGAAATAGAGGGCTGGAGCCCAGGATTGCTATGCCGACCATTGAAGGCCAAAGATAATTACCTGTTTTTAATTATATCTTCATGTATGGGCGGCCTGCATGTTGATGTATGTAAGACATTGTTATTTGAGATGAACCATGTAAGGCCTTAAGGCCATAACATTTGTGTATTGTACTTTCATTCTTATTTAGTTGTGTGGACATTCAATTGGTTGGGTTCTTATAAGAATTTAATAAACTTCCACTAGAATGCACTTTGAGTTTTAATTATAGTTTCATGGTGTGGTTCTTATTTAGTCATGTGAGAGAACCAATTGAGAGTCAGTGTTGATCGTCAAGTTTTTTACTTCGCAGTCGATAGCCAAGCGAAGGACGGCTACCATAGCCTCATACTCCATGATGTTGTTGTTGGCTGAGAAAATAATCCTAAGTTCATACTCGAGGGTGGCTGCTTCAGGACATGTTAGCAGCATGCCTACACATGCTCCCATGGCTCCAGATTCTCTATTTACATATATGACCCACCATACAGGAGTTGCATCATCAAGTCTGGGTGCATCCTCTGAGAGGACTGTATATTACATCATAAAGTTCGTCAGGACTTCGGACTTGATGACATGCATTGGCAAGTACTTGATATAAAACTCTCCCAACTCCACAACCCATTTAACTAGCCTCTCTGATACCTCTGCATTTTGTAGGATCACGCAAAGTGGCAACTACATGAGCACTTTGATGGTGTGGTCCTAAAAGTACAGTTAGATCCTTCTCATAGAGAATACCAAGGCTAGAGTCGTCTTATCTATTGCGGGATATCTACTCTCAATGCTGGGTAGGACCTTGCTTAGGTAGAAGACCAAGCTCTGAACTTCTCCTTCTTATTTAATTAAGTCCGAGCTAAGTGTGTGCAGAGACACTTCCATGTATAGGAAAAGGGCCTCCCCTACAGTGGGCTTGTAGAGTTGCAATGGAGTGGCTAGATACTGCTTCAGTTGTCTGAAGGTAGCCTGACAAAAATCTGTCTATTAAAACCTAATGTGTCACAGTCTATAGAGTACTTTGAAGAATATGAGGTATATATCCCCAATCTAAGCCAAAAAGTGGGAGTGCATGATTATTCTCTCATTAGACGCTGAACCTCCTTGGTTGTTTGAGGGGGAGACATGTCATCCAATACATAATCTTTTTAGGGTTTGCCTCAATTCTGGAACTTCGATGATACCCTATCCGTCGTAACATGGTTGCATCACTGTGAAGCCTAAGAATTACCCTGCGGTTACCCCAAAAACACACTTGGAAGTATTTAGGTGTAGTTAGAAATGATGAAGAAGCACAAAACACTTGTCGTCCAAATAATCTAGGTGGTGGATACAGTAGATAAATTTTACTATCATTTCGTCAATGTATACATCCATAGACTATGCTCTGAGTATTTTGAGAACTCTGTTCATTAGCCTTTGATAGGTAACTCTGACATTCTTTAGTCCAAAAGTCATTACTTTGTAGCAGTATATGCCTTTATTCATGCGGAAGGCAATGCGTACCTCATCTGGCAGGTTCATCCGGGTCTTGTTGTATTCTGAGTAGGCATCCCTTAAGCTGAGGAGTTAGTGTTTGGTTGTTGCGTCCACAAGCTAATCAATGAAGGAAAGTGGAAAGTTATCCTTCAAAAAGGCTTGGTTGAGATTGATGTAGTCGACATACATCCTTTACTTCCTAGATGTGTTCTTTACCATGGCCAAGTTGGCAAGCCATGTTGGGTACTCTGCCTCTCAGATGAATCATACTATCAAAAGCTTGTGGACTTCGTCCTCTATGGCCTTGAGCAGCACGGGCATGAAGGGAACTTTTTTTTGATTATGTGTTAGCATGTAAGGTTAATATTTAATGAATGCATAATTATCCACATATCCTCTCCCGGTATGTCATCAGGACTCCATATAAATACATCTTAGTTTGCACGTATGAAGAAAATATACTTCTACTTCTCAGGGCATAGGATTGACCTAATTTGCACATTGCGGGCTGAGTCACCAACAAGAAGTTGAACTATAACTAGGCCCTTCCCTGGCATTGCACGTTATATTATGTCCTTGTCCCAGAGTCAAATTTATAGACATGAAGAGTTTTGCCCCACGATGGTTGAGCTGAGTTGAAATAGAAAATATGTGTTATCCCCTGATCTCCCCGAACAATAACCACGCCGCCAGGTGTTAAGAACTTAACCGTGAGGTGTGGTATAGATGGAATTTCTTTGAACGCAGCTTGTAGAGGCCCGATGAAGATGGCATTGTTAGTAGAGTTTCTTTCCACAACAATGAACTGGAATGTGCATGTTGCTTGCCTCAGGTACTCCCTTATTTTTACTTGTAGGATGATCATCCCCACACTGACACTAGCTAATTAATGAACAAATAGATTGATTCACTTGCTAGATGATGAGATCCTACAGAGATCTAGATTCTCTAGAATGCATAGATCAAAAGGATGTATACTGAATATTCGTTGTCTACGAGAAACCTCTTGACTATGAGGCAAGGTTCACCTACCTGATAATACGTTTTGTAGCCTAAACTATTATCGTATTTTATATTTTATATTGTACAAATTATGTCTATTATTAGTTTATTTTTATCCTTTTTATGTAAATTTTATTGCCACTAACTTTTTCCTGTCTTTTTGCAGGTTTTCAGAAAAATCGCCAAAATGGCCTGTCACGCCCCCCTGTCACGCCCTCCTTGGGCGTGACCTTGGGCGTGTCACCCGATCCCGAGGACACCTGCTGGAAGGGACAGATAACGGCCAAAACCGCTGTCACGCCCCCCTGTCACGCCCTCCCTGGGCGTGTCACCGGGCGTGACACGGGCGTGTCGCCCTCTGCCGCAAAGCCTGCCGCCGCATTAAATGTCGTTCCGTCTCAGCACGCAAATAGTACTGTCACGCCCCATGTCACGCCCGTGACATGGGCGTGACACCCTCCTTTTTCGGCGACTGACGGATTTCCGACCAATGATTTGGACATGACATGCCTGTCACGCCCCCCTGTCACGGGCGTGACCTAGGGCGTGACCACCGACGTACCGAAGCAATCATCCCTCCCGCCAGAATCCAGAGCCCGAGGTCAAATCCGTACCTGTCACGCCCCCTGACACGCCCCCCCTAGGGCGTGTCGGAGGGCGTGACCGACCCGAGAAAAAATCTATAAATTGAGCCCCCCTCCTCCCCATTTCAGCAAGCTTTGGTTGAGTGGGGGAGGTGCTGCCCCTTTGTTTCTTGATCCTTTTTCATGCTTTCTCTCTCTCTCTCTCCCCCTCTCTTTGTACTTTTTGGTTAACCCTAGTTTAATCATAGTTTGTGCTAGCTTTTAATGTAATTTTCTTCTTGCTTAGTGCTTAATGTAGGGCTAGAATAGGGTTTAATTTTCATGCACTTGTAGCTTTAATTTTCAATAGTGTAACTTGCCCTTTTTATTAATAAAAGTGTTTTTTTTTTAGTTTGTGTTCTTCTTATGCTTTTCTACTCATCTTCCCCCCTTCACTCCATTATGATTAACTAATCCTCCTTGTACTCGATCTTGATGATCCGAGGTTAGAGCGATTATGTTATGATGTTTTAATTAATCTTTTCTTTTTAGGTTAGGGCCTTGAATTACTCTTGATTTATCACGGGTCGGAGGTATATTTTCGATATATACTCTCCGCCTTTGCTTTCATTCTGGGCTAGCCGAGAGGCCGAAAGAATGAAGTGAGCATTCAAGAGTAAAGGGAGTTGTACGCACCCCTCGAGAGAGGCAGACGTCCAAATCTCCCGGATTGGAGTAAAATCCAATAGTGGGGTTCACCGCGTAAAGCGAGTTTTAGGCCTCCGATTTAGACGAGAGTCGGTCGGACCTTCCTAAACTCAGTTGGGCACGACTTCGAGAGAAGCGTGTTCAAGCTTTAGGAACCTCCACGGTCAAGGACCCTTATCCTATTAAGTTTAGATTTTTATCGCATTTTCTTAATCGTCTTTAGCCGAGGTGAATCTCGATCGGGTGCATTTCCATTTCATATTGTTCTACCTTTTGTAGTAATCTCATATATTGTGCTCTTTTATTAACTGCAGTAGTTTCCGTTCTAGCTTAGTTGTTTACTTAATAGCCCTCTCAATTGCAGTGTTTCTTTTTCTAGAATAGCTTTACTTTCTCCCCTGCACTTAGATTTTCTAAAACCCTAGTTTTTCCGTCGATAAGATAATAGCGTTCGTGTGAGTAAGCTTAGCCAACAGTTCCCGGATCTTAATACGACACTTGTGTCCCCTTGCTACAATTCGATAGGTATACTTGCCTCATCGGGTTGCTAGTTCGGTTGCGTTTATTTCTTCGAACCCTAGCGCGCAACAAGTTTTTGGCGCCGTTGCCGGGGAGCCAACTTCCGTTGATATTTTGAAAACACGAACCTATTAATTTTATCTCTTCTCTTTCTCATCCCCTTTCTTTAAAGTTTTAAAAAAAAAATCAAAAAAATTTTATCACCGCTCTTAATAGAAACCAACCTCACAATTTTTCTACGCCACCTAATTCTCTCGAAAAGGGCAAAGGGCTTTAAGCGCCACTGTCTTGTCTAGTACCTTGCGAACCCTTCACGGGGTAGTCCTTGGGAAGTTCGGGAGTTAATCTATAAAAAAAAATCTATTTCAAAAAAAAAAAAAAAATTTAATTTAATTTTCTAAATCTAGTTTTTCTTTCTAGTTTATCCTTTTTCTCTTTCTCTTCTTCTTTTCTGTTCTTTTAGTGCATGACCCGCGGGAGTCCGTCGGTTATTTTGGACTTGGACCACGAAATTGAGCGTACTCTTCGGAGAAGATCGCGATTTCAAGGTCCTACCATCCAAGTGCCGGTTGAGGACTCCGAGTCATTTAATACTTTAAGAATGGAAGAACCCAACGTAGATGAGGCCGTGCAAAGGACTATGTCCTATTATGCACGACCGAACCTCGAGGGAACAGAATCGAGTATAGTCCGCCCTACTATAGCAAATAATAACTTTGAACTAAAGCCTAGCATAATTCAAATGGTGCAGCAATATGTGCAATTTGACGGACTTCAAGATGAAGATCCGAACGCACATATAGCTAGCTTTCTTGAAATTTGCGACACCTTCAAGATAAATGGTGTCACAAATGATGCGATAAGGCTAAGACTCTTCCCCTTCTCTCTAAGAACTAAAGCTAAGCAGTGGCTTAACACACTTCCGAAAAATAGCATAACCACTTGGAATGAATTAACTGAAAAATTTTTGGCGAAGTATTTTCCGCCAGCTAAAACTGCAAAACTTAGGAACGACATCTCTGCCTTTGGACAAATAGACTCTGAAACCCTTTACGAAACCTGGGAGAGATTTAAAGAATTATTAAGACGATGCCCACATCACGCGCTGCCTGTATGGTTACAAGTGCAGACGTTTTATAACGGGCTAAATCAAAGCACGAAGCAAATGATAGACGCAGCTTCTGGCGGTACTTTAAATCATAAGACCCCGGAAGCCGCTCTTGAGCTTTTTGAGGACATGGCCATGAACACTTATCAGTGGAATGTGCCTAGGTCCCGCCCGAACAAGCCTGCAGGTATCTATGAAGTGGACAACGTCTCCCAGCTCGCTCTGCAAGTAGAAATCCTAAGCAAAAAAATCACGGAGATGACTGCTGCCTCCGCCCCTCAGGTATGGGAATCTGCAACCCCTACTCCAGAACATTTAGATTATGTTAATAATTTGCCTAGAACTGCTTTTAATAATTTTTCTGCTGCGAATTTTCATCCGCCTGGTTTTAATTTTCCGAATAGTTATAACCCCGCTTTAAGAAATCACCCGAACTTTTCATGGAGTAATCCATCGAATGCGATGCGCCCACCTCCGCAAAATGATTTTTCTGCACAACCACCACCACCACCACTTCTTCAAAATTACCCAAAACCTCCAAGCTTGGAGGAATTACTTTCTAAATATATCACCACAAATGACGCCACTATAAGAACGTTAACCGGAAGCGTAAAAAGTCTAGAAAATCAGGTAGGACAGCTCGCGAAAATAATTTCTGAGCGACCCGCAGGGTCTCTTCCTTCCAATACCGAACCCAACCCGAGAGAGCAAGCGAAAGCTATAACTCTTCGGAGTGGGAAGCAAGTCTCCGGTATGGTAAGTGAAGAGCCCGAGGCAAGCTCCGCTCCTGCTTTTAAAAATCAAAGCTCCGCTCCTGCTTTTAAAAATCAAAGCTCTGCTCCGCTTACACCCTCTGCTGAAGAAGTAATCACCTCCACTTTAGAAAATAATCTCACTCCACCACCCATCTTCAAAAATAATTTAACTCCTCCATACCCCTCTGAACTTAATAGACAACGTCAAGATGATCAGTACTCCCGCTTCTTAGAAATCTTCAAACAAATCCACATTAATCTTCCCTTCCACGAGGCTATTTCGCAAATGCCGAAATACGCCAAATATCTTAAAGACCTCCTCACAAACAAGAAGAAGTTAGAGAATCTTTCGCACGTCACGCTTAACGCCGAGTGCTCCGCCGTTTTAACAAACGGTTTGCCGAAGAAAATCAGTGACCCGGGTAGTTTCTCTATCCCGTGTGTCTTCGGTGATCTCTTTGTTAAACACGCGTTAGCCGACTTAGGCGCAAGTATAAACCTGATGCCCTTTTCGTTGTTCAAAAAGTTAGGGATTGGTAGCCTTAACCCCACGCGTATGAGTATCCAGCTAGCCGATAGATCCGTCAAGTACCCGTTAGGAATAGTGGAGGACGTTCTAGTGAAAGTCGACAAGTTCATCTTCCCGGTGGACTTTGTCATTTTGGACATCGAAGAAGACGTCGAGGTTCCCCTGATCCTTGGCCGACCCTTCCTTGCCACCTCCCGAGCAATCATTGACGTAAGCAATGGTAAGCTCTTTCTTCGAGTAGGCGACGACGAAGTCACATTTCCGATCACCCCTTCGATGAAGAACACCTTAGCGAACGATGACTCATGTTTTTTCATAGACGCCGTGAGTGATGATTCTTCCTACTGCCTCTCCGACTTTGAAAAAGAATTTTCTACTTTTTGCTCCTCTTCTCTTACAACAGAATCACTACAAGGAAGTGATGAATCTTCTTATTGTCTTTCTGAGTTTGAAAAAGAGTTTTCTGATTTTTGTTCTTCCTCTTTTCTTACCACTGAATCTGCACAAGAAGCCGTCTTGGCTGCTAGCCCCACCCCTTATTACGTTCCTTATAAAAAAGTTTATGAAGATATTATTTTTGAAAAAGAAAGAATCTCAAAATCCTCTTATGAAGAACCCCCTACCCTAGAACTTAAAGAACTTCCCGAACACCTTAAGTATGCTTTCTTAGAAAAAGACTCCAAGTTACCAGTTATCGTTTCGGCCTACCTCACAGATACGCAGAACGATAAACTTCTTCTAGTTCTACGTAAGCATCGCCGGGCTATTGCTTGGCAAATTTCTGATATCAAGGGCATAAGCCCATCTTTCTGTACACATAAAATTTTAATGGAAGATAATTCGCGTAACTCTATCCAACCTCAGCGCCGTATAAACCCGAATATGAAAGAAGTAGTTAAGGGCGAGGTTATGAAACTATTAGACGCAGGAATTATCTACCCTATATCAGACAGTAAGTGGGTTAGCCCCGTTCAGGTAGTTCCAAAAAAGGGAGGGATAACCGTAGTTAGTAATGAGAATAATGAATTAATCCCAACACGGACGGTGACGGGTTGGCGTATGTGCATAGATTACCGTAAGTTAAATGACGCCACCCGTAAGGACCACTTTCCTCTACCGTTTATCGACCAGATTTTAGAACGTCTCTCCGGCCATAGCTTTTATTGTTTTCTCGATGGCCTCTCGGGGTACTTTCAAATACCCATCTCTCCCGAGGACCAAGAGAAAACTACGTTTACTTGTCCCTTCGGCACCTTCGCGTACCGGAGAATGCCGTTTGGATTATGCAATGCGCCGGCTACATTCCAACGATGTATGCTCGCAATATTTGACAAGTACGTAGAAAGCATTATGGAGGTATTCATGGACGATTTCTCCGTGTTCGGCGATACCTTCGATAGATGTTTAGAAAACCTCGAAAAAGTCTTAGAACGATGCGAAGAAACTAACCTTGCCCTAAATTGGGAAAAATGCCATTTTATGGTGAGGGAAGGGTTAGTTTTGGGTCATAAAATTTCTGCTAAAGGTATTGAGGTAGACGTTGCCAAGATAGAAGTTATTGAGAAGTTGCCGCCACCTACAAACATAAAAGCTATAAGAAGTTTCCTAGGCCACGCTGGTTTTTATCGTCGTTTTATAAAGGACTTCTCCAAGATCACTAAGCCCCTCACCCATCTCTTAGAAAAAGACGCTCCATTCATTTTTGATGACTCTTGTAATTCTGCCTTTGAATCAATTAAAGAAAAGTTAATTAACGCACCAATTATGATAGCTCCGGTGTGGGACCTTCCCTTCGAGATTATGTGCGATGCGAGTAGTTTTGCGGTGGGAGCCGTATTAGGTCAACGCATATCTAAGAACTTCCACCCCATCTATTACGCTAGTAAAACCCTCACATCTGCACAAGAAAATTACACCACAACCGAGAAGGAGCTCTTAGCCGTAGTATTTGCGTTTGATAAATTTCGCCCTTACATTACACTTTCAAAAATCATTGTTTTTACGGACCACTCGGCCCTCAAGTACCTTCTTGCCAAAACGGATGCCAAGCCTCGCTTGATTCGCTGGGTCTTACTCCTCCAGGAGTTTGACTTAGAGATCCGTGATAAGCGAGGAGCCGAGAACTTGGCCGCCGACCATTTATCAAGATTAGATAACCCCTTTATAGAAAAATTAAATGAAAAATCTTTTAATGACTATTTTCCTGATGAGAAGCTGCTTTTAGTTAATACATCTACTTCTCCTTGGTTCGCACACATCGCCAACTATCTAGTGGCCCGGGTGCTCCCAAAAGAGTTCTCCTCTCAGCAGAAGAAGAAATTCTTTTCTGAGCTGAAGAACTACTTTTGGGAAGACCCGCATCTTTTCAAAATTTGTGCGGATCAAGTGATAAGGAGATGTGTTTCTTTTGATGAAGGAATTGATATTCTAAAACATTTGCATGAAGGTCCGACAGGTGGGCACTATCAAGCTGCTCGCACCGCTCATAAGGTGCTTTGCGCGGGTTTTTACTGGCCTAGCCTGTTTAAAGACGCGCAAGCCTTTGTGAGCAGGTGTGATAGTTGCCAACGGTCGGGCAATATTTCTAATAAAAATGAAATGCCGCAAAATTATTTCTTAGAGTGCGAAATTTTCGACCTCTGGGGAATTGATTTTGTTGGCCCCCTTCCTTCTAGCTTCGGAAACAAATATATTTTAGTTGCTGTTGATTATGTTTCACGATGGGCTGAAGCCCAAGCTCTTCCTACGAACGACTCACGAGTTGTAGTCACGTTTTTAAAAAAATTATTTTCTAGATTCGGTACGCCACGCGCAATCGTTAGCGATAGGGGTTCCCATTTCTGTAACGCGCAATTTTCAAAAATCCTTACTAAATACGGCGTTACGCATAAACTGTCCACTGCCTACCACCCCCAAACTAACGGTCAAGTCGAAGTAGTAAATAGAGAAATAAAAAGAATATTAGAAAAGACTGTTTCAACTTCTAGAAAAGACTGGTCAACCAAACTTGACGATGCTCTATGGGCCTACCGAACAGCGTACAAAACCGCCCTCGGATGTACGCCGTATCGGCTGGTCTATGGAAAATCGTGCCATCTGCCCGTGGAGTTAGAACACCGCGCCTTTTGGGCCTTAAAATTTTTAAACTTCGATCCCCACTCAGTCGGTGACCTTCGAAAATTTCAACTAAATGAACTCGATGAGTGGCGCTCTTATGCTTATGAAAATAATAAACTTTATAAAGAGCGGACGAAGCGTTTACACGATAAACACTTAAGGCACCCTAAAAACTTTAAGCCGGGCGACCAAGTCCTGTTATATAACAGTCGTTTACGTTTATTTCCGGGCAAATTAAAATCTCGCTGGTCTGGCCCATTTTCTGTTTTAGAAGTATTTCCTTATGGAACTGTTTTAATTTCTCACCCTGATAAGGGTAATTTCAAAGTGAATGGTCAGCGTCTTAAACTGTATTTCTCTGGTGATGATGATGTCAGTCCAGACACTATTAAGTTTCTGCTTCACGAACTTTAATCTTGAAATTTTTATTTTTTTTTGCCAAAAACAATTTTATTTCGGGACAATAATGTTTTTGGACAATATTATTTTTGATGCGTCGAGCTCAACGACGCTTTAACCAAAGGGCGCTCTTGGGAGGCAACCCAAGTTATCTTTTTCTGTTTTCTTTATTTTACAATTTTTGCCTCGGACGGCTCCGACAAGCTGAAGCTTCTGCGATCGCCTGCTCCAACATTGCTGAATCCATCACAAAGTCCAAAGAAGACATTCGGGGATCGACATCACTCAGCTTTCGCAGCAAATAAATCCGGGGAAGTACCTGTATTTCAATTATGTCTTTTCAATTCTGCACTTTATTTTTCTCTCCTTCTCCAATCCCCTTCTTTAGCCATTGAGGACAATGTCTGTTTTAAGCTTGGGGGAGGATTTCCTCCTTCATTTTTGCTTAGTGTAAATAATTTCCTTTTTGTAAATAGTTTCTAAAAAAAAAAAAAAAAAAAAAAAATGAATATCTTAAAAATCCAAAAAAGAGAATATTTCTCAAAATAAAAAATATATATGTATTTTTGAATAGTTTAGACATTTTGGTATTTCAATAGTACCCCTAGTTTTTAGTTTTGTTTTACTCAAAATCTCCTATAAACAACTTAGTTAATTATAATATTTCTAATCGTCCTTTTTAATTATGTTTCACAAGTAAAATGTTGGCCATGCTGTGTTTCTAATTCACGGTAGCACGTTAAGGTGAAATATTTTTCTAAAACTCGCATTTCTATTATGGTTTTTTGTTGTTTATTTCCTTTACTTTCTCAAAAAAAATTCATCATCCACTATTTTCTTTCTCGTTTTTGAATAACTTTTGTAAAGTCAACTTTTGAATAACGTAGTAGATGTGAACGATCCAAGTCACCTATTATTTCTATTTTCAAGTTAATTTCATCAATCTTCTTTTATTATCTAGGACTCGCTTTTTGAAAATTTTTCAAACCTTTGTTTTAAATAAATTCAAAAGCGTGAAAATGATTTAGGCCATTTTTGTTTTCGTTTGAGCTTTCCTGCCAACCTAAAATATCTTTTACCACTAGTTAGCCGTTTTTGAGCCTTTTCCGATTTCATTTGATAGCTCTCTCTTCATTTCAGTTTCACCAAAGCCAAAATTTCCAACCTATCGAATCGCACTAGCCTTTTGAGTTTCATAAATTATTTTGACGATTTTTGATAGGGTATTTTGTGATTTTTGTGGAGAAAGGTTTTCGAAAAAAAAAGAAGTATGTTCAAAAGTGATGTTTATTTTTGTTTGGCCAACTCAAAAAGGAAAATAAAAATATTTGTGGCCTTTGTTTTGAAAAAAGAAAAAAAAAATGAAAAATGAAAAATGAAAAAGAAAAAGAAAAAGAAAAAAAAATGTGTACATATTTTTATGAAAGTTTTTGAAACTCTTTGTTTGGTTTAGTGTGATTTTAAACCTTCACGTTTATCTTTGAATTCCACTCCTAATCATTTTCCTAAACCAAACGTTTCTGTCCTATTTAAGTCCTTTTGATTCACGCTTTTTGTTTTTTATTTAACAACTAAGAAAAGAAAAACAGTAAATCAGTTTTGGTTTTAGATTTAAACCTAGATTTTTGATAATTAAATTGATATAATTATAATGCGTTGCTTGGATCTAGTAACAACTCAATGCGTGTTTTTCATTTTCGTTGCTTTACTTTAGTCCATTTAAAAAAAAAATCTCGTTAAAATTTTGGATGATTTGTTTTTATTAAGTAAAGTTTATAAAAGTTTTACCATACCTAAATAATTGTTTTAGACTTACATTTCACCTTTTCCCTACTAAGAATTTCGCATAGTACTTGTGTAGGCATAATTAGAAGTTTTTGATTAGTCCTTTTATAAATATCTAGTTTTTATATTTTTGCTTGGGGACAAG
Source organism: Platanthera zijinensis (assembly GCA_039513925.1). NCBI lineage: Eukaryota > Viridiplantae > Streptophyta > Magnoliopsida > Asparagales > Orchidaceae > Platanthera > Platanthera zijinensis. The sequence goes on from CM077085.1 coordinate 93,515,803, forward strand.
CAAAGTTTAAGCTTGGGGGAATTTGATAATACGTTTTGTAGCCTAAACTATTATCGTATTTTATATTTTATATTGTACAAATTATGTCTATTATTAGTTTATTTTTATCCTTTTTATGTAAATTTTATTGCCACTAACTTTTTCTGTCTTTTTGCAGGTTTTCAGAAAAATCGCCAAAATGGCCTGTCACGCCCCCCTGTCACGCCCTCCTTGGGCGTGACCTTGGGCGTGTCACCCGATCCCGAGGACACCTGCTGGAAGGGACAGATAACGGCAAAACCGCTGTCACGCCCCCCTGTCACGCCCTCCCTGGGCGTGTCACCGGGCGTGACACGGGCGTGTCGCCCTCTGCCGCAAAGCCTGCCGCCGCATTAAATGTCGTTCCGTCTCAGCACGCAAATAGTACTGTCACGCCCCATGTCACGCCCGTGACATGGGCGTGACACCCTCCTTTTTCGGCGACTGACGGATTTCCGACCAATGATTTGGACATGACATGCCTGTCACGCCCCCCTGTCACGGGCGTGACCTAGGGCGTGACCACCGACGTACCGAAGCAATCATCCCTCCCGCCAGAATCCAGAGCCCGAGGTCAAATCCGTACCTGTCACGCCCCCTGACACGCCCCCCTAGGGCGTGTCGGAGGGCGTGACCGACCCGAGAAAAAATCTATAAATTGAGCCCCCTCCTCCCCATTTCAGCAAGCTTTGGTTGAGTGGGGGAGGTGCTGCCCCTTTGTTTCTTGATCCTTTTTCATGCTTCTCTCTCTCTCTCTCCCCCTCTCTTTGTACTTTTTGGTTAACCCTAGTTTAATCATAGTTTGTGCTAGCTTTTAATGTAATTTTCTTCTTGCTTAGTGCTTAATGTAGGGCTAGAATAGGGTTTAATTTTCATGCACTTGTAGCTTTAATTTTCAATAGTGTAACTTGCCCTTTTTATTAATAAAAGTGTTTTTTTTTTAGTTTGTGTTCTTCTTATGCTTTTCTACTCATCTTCCCCCCTTCACTCCATTATGATTAACTAATCCTCCTTGTACTCGATCTTGATGATCCGAGGTTAGAGCGATTATGTTATGATGTTTTAATTAATCTTTTCTTTTTAGGTTAGGGCCTTGAATTACTCTTGATTTATCACGGGTCGGAGGTATATTTTCGATATATACTCTCCGCCTTTGCTTTCATTCTGGGCTAGCCGAGAGGCCGAAAGAATGAAGTGAGCATTCAAGAGTAAAGGGAGTTGTACGCACCCCTCGAGAGAGGCAGACGTCCAAATCTCCCGGATTGGAGTAAAATCCAATAGTGGGGTTCACCGCGTAAAGCGAGTTTTAGGCCTCCGATTTAGACGAGAGTCGGTCGGACCTTCCTAAACTCAGTTGGGCACGACTTCGAGAGAAGCGTGTTCAAGCTTTAGGAACCTCCACGGTCAAGGACCCTTATCCTATTAAGTTTAGATTTTTATCGCATTTTCTTAATCGTCTTTAGCCGAGGTGAATCTCGATCGGGTGCATTTCCATTTCATATTGTTCTACCTTTTGTAGTAATCTCATATATTGTGCTCTTTTATTAACTGCAGTAGTTTCCGTTCTAGCTTAGTTGTTTACTTAATAGCCCTCTCAATTGTAGTGTTTCTTTTTCTAGAATAGCTTTACTTTCTCCCCTGCACTTAGATTTTCTAAAACCCTAGTTTTTCCGTCGATAAGATAATAGCGTTCGTGTGAGTAAGCTTAGCCAACAGTTCCCGGATCTTAATACGACACTTGTGTCCCCTTGCTACAATTCGATAGGTATACTTGCCTCATCGGGTTGCTAGTTCGGTTGCGTTTATTTCTTCGAACCCTAGCGCGCAACACTACCCCCGTGCTTATGAAGAGGGGTTTTCTATATATGGCATTATAACACCATGTGTAACACCTCTATCTGTCACATAAAATATAACAGAGGGTCCGGTCGGGTCCCCACACCATATTCCACGAACAGGTAGTGGGATATATGTTAATATCAAAAATACTTTTATGAATCCTAATTCAGAGCATTCTAGCGGAAGTTTTTAGGTTTCCCAAACTCATATCATACGTCCACTATATATAAGCAACATTTATATATATCACAGGAATGTACAAACAAAATACCCAAAATTTTACGGCCATAAGGCTTATAGTTATACTTCATAAGTGTGGTTTACAAATATCGACACGCTGGCCGTCCACACATGAAAATAGTAAAAGTTTGCCTTAGGGCCTTCGAAGGCCAGCCAACGTCAGCATAAGGGCTTCAGCCCACTACATTCCACTTGGCTCTCCAACACCTGCAAATCATGTCCCACCAAAACGTGGCAAACAAAGTAAGGGTCAGCATTTGCTTACAAATTTAAAACGACCCCACCAATTTCTCGGGGCAGCGATTCCCCTTCCCTGCAACAACATCATATATATACGGTAGAAACAACAGTATGCATTCAAGAACTATTCACCACAGATGTAGGATCAACGACCACATGCCCGTGTACTCTTGGCACATTCTCGGTGTACTAGACTTCCCGGATACCACCTCCCATTCAGAGGTCCAAGACTTGACGGTACATTCTTGAGCATTCTAGTATTTTTGACCCCAGGACTAAGACTCTCATTATGCCATCGATGATCACCAGTTACTTTAAGCAATGTAGAGGATCAACATAACATAGGTACAGTTCAGTCACTTCTTGTTGCTCAGATCGCCATGCCATTTCTGAAAGCCGAAGAAATCAAGGACAATTGACAAGACGCAATTGGACTTCCCCTTTCCTATTCGGCTCAATGCCCTTTAGAGCTGGGCACTATGGCTGATCGCTTCGTTAGGTCTCTCACGCCCATAATAGTTGGCCTCTAAGGCTTAACTCACATGCTTGCTTCACGGTCTTCGCAAGATTGGCTTCACACCAAAATAGGTTGGCACTCATGTTCAATATAGCTGGGCACTACAGGCTCACAACATCTCATACAATGGCCCCTAAGTCTCTCTGAGACAGGCCTCACAACATAGCTCACTGGGAGCTATCGCCTGGCGATATTCACCGTTGCCCGATAATATCACAGTTCTCAAAAATCGTGATCTCTCCTGGGTATTTTCCTAGAGCTAAACTCCAGTACTTCCTGCTACTTATTTCACAGGCACAACCCAATGACTCCGTACAACTACTCATTTATACTCAGAGTCTTCTCCGACATGCAAAATATAACATCACCAATCATGGCCAACTTGTTAGGATGGGTTTCACATAGCATGCATATTCCGTACTTTACATTTTCAGATTCTAAATGTAATTATTCTAACGTGGATCATAACGATCTACACACTATAAACCACCTTTTCTTCACCTTTTGGTGAGGGGTTCCATACGGGTATACAAATTGAGGACTTTACTTGTCCAAGGAGAATATTGTTACCCTCGTAATCCATTTCGGAGCCATGACGAAGTTTTCAATCTAGTTGGAAAGGAGAACCACACTTTCCTCTTCGCGGATCTAGGCTCGGACTTTAGTTCCGTCTACTGGATATCCTTCACCAAGCTTTTCAAGCTCAACCTCAGCCTCAGCCTTCTTCCTTAGCTCCTTTCTCACAAGAACTTTAATGATAAGGAAGAGAGAGACTGAGAAGAAGAGAATGACTTCTCTTTTCTCCACTCCTCTGCTTAAGTGGTCTCAAGATTAATCCCAACCACAGGATCCTCACATCAAAAGGAAGCAAATGCCACGATTTAAGCTGACAAGTCAATTAAAACGCTATCGTCGCGCGATATCGGCTATCGCCTAGTGATATCAGCTTTTAGCTACTTTGACCCTTGTCAACCACTGCTCATCGGCTGCCTTCCGGCAATTTGAAATGTGTCATGCCGCACATGGCATTATCACTAAGCGATAATCAAAATCGCCACGTGATAGCTCCACTCAATGCTTTGGTGAAAGCAATGTGTGTGTCGAGTCTACTCAATGCTTGAAAGCGTCGAGTACTATCGCCAGTGCTACTCACTATCGCCCGACGATAGCTACCAAAAGTTCTGTTTCCATATTTTGGGTGTTACAAAACTACCCTCCTTACAGAAATTTTGTCCCAAAATTTACTCATATGTATGTAATAAAAACAGCAACTATTATGTTACAACATATTTTTCCTTCACAAAACAATTGTACAACATTAGTTTAAAAACAACTAGGGAAATTCATTTTGCATGGTTTACTCATGCTCCCATGTCAGTTATTCACGACCACAATTGTCCCAACGGACTTTGACCATCCCGATTGTTTTGTTCCGTAGTTGCTTGATCTCCGTATCCTCAATCCGAATGGGCCTAACCTTCGTTGTCAGCCCACTGTCGACCGGTACTCGATCATCCACAATCACTTGAGTTGGCTCTTTCACAGCTTTTCGCAGCACTGATATGTGAAACACATCATGTAAGCCACTGATCTCCGCTGAAATATCTAACTGATAGGGAGTTATCCAACTCATTCAACCACTTCAAACAAACCAAGATACGTCGGACTCAATTTTTTCAAGCGCTGAATCCTGGATACGCCTTTGAATGGTTTGATTTTCAAATATAACAAATCATCAACCGCAAACTCCACATTTCGTTGCTTGGCATTATAGTACTTCGCTTGTCTATCATGGGCTATCAATAGCCGCTCTATTATAGTGTGTATCGTCGAATTTGCATCATTGACCTCTTTACGCTTATATAGCTTTGACTCGCCTGTTTCCGTCCAAGCTAAAGGAGTACGTCACTTTCTACCATATAAAGCTTCAAAGAGCGCCAACTGAATTCTAGCTTGATAGCTATTATTATAGGTGAACTCAATTATATAGAGATTGTGTAACGACCCCATCCGTTACATGATGTATAGTAGAAGGTCCGGCCGGGGCCCCACACTATATGCCACAAACAGACGGTGAGGTCACAGGATAATACCAAACCATACACGTATCCTAACTCAGAGCATGCTAGCGGAAGCTTTAAGTTGTAAATTGAACTCTAACCAGGAATGTCCAATATATAAACCAGAGTTATATATACAGCCACAGAATGTACAACAAAGGTTTGGCCTTAAGGCCTTACAATTCCTCTTTCCATACAACATAGATTACAAACATCGGCGCGCAGGTCGGCCATACATGAGGAAAAGCAAAACAAACAAAACCATTTGCGCAGCCTTCAAGGGCTAGCCGCAGCAGCAGCAGCAACAGCAGTAGGGCTCCAGCCCTTCATTTACCACTTGGCTCTCCAGCACCTGCATAGGGACAATCCACCCAAACGGTGGCAAACACGGCAACGGTCAGCATTCAGCTGACCCAATTATAACAATCCTACCCCTTTCTCGGGGCAGTAGCATTCTTTCCCTGCACAGCATGGTATCAACAATAGCAACTATGTGCGTGCAGGCACATTCAAGCCATCACAATCGTCGGCCACATGGCCCGACAGTCCGTGCACTCAGGGCACATTCTTGGTGCACCGGAAAACCAGGGTCAACACCACCGTTTACACGGTATTGAGCATTCTAGTCTTTTTGGCGCGCGGGCCTAAGACTCTCATTATGCGCTCTAACGAAACCTATAACCAGGCTTACCAGTCGGACGGACATAACGCAGGTACGGATCAGCCACCCCCCGTTGCTCAAGTCGCCGTGCCACCTCGAATACGGAAGTATCCATGGCAATTTATAGGTGCGGGTCGGTTTCACCTTTCCTGTTCGGCAATCTGCCTTTTCATCGAGTTGCAGCCCAACGGCTCAACCGCACACAAAGTGGCAATGCACGGCCACAAGAGTTGCATCCAACCCTCTTCATTTCCTGGACTTCATCCAGTACTTCCTGCTGCACCAAGCAACAGGTAGGCACAAGGCAAAACAATCCATAACCACGGAGTCTTCTCCGATATGCAAACAAGCATCACCAATCCAGACCAGCATGTCCAGATGGGTTTCACACAGCATGCCTAGATCCGTACTCCAATTCCGAACTCTAACAAGGGGGACTTCACATATCTACCCCAAGGGATGCCATAACCCACCGCACACTCGCGGGGAAGGGTTTTCCCTATGCAATGCAGAAAAGAAGGACTTCACATGTCCAAGAAGGGAGATCGTTACCCTTGACGATCTCTTGGGAGCCATCGAAATCTAGCCGGTGAGAAAGCACCGCAGCAGCTTTGCCTTCACAACGCTGGCCTCGGATCTCGGATCGGACCACGGGAGCTCCGCCGGTGGCTTGATCTCCTCCTCCTTCTTCTTCCTCCTCTCTCTTTCTCTCTTCCTTAACCAAATGAAGAATGAACTCTTCATCAAGCCTCTGATGATTTAATCCAGCAAGGACTCACCTAAGCCTTTGGATCCAAATAGAGAAAAGGAACGGCCACGATTTTCCCAAAATCCCATATTTTTGGCTGACACGGCCTGTGACACGCCCGTGTCACAGGCCGTGTACCCTTAAGCGGCACACGCGGTACTCGTACCGACTAAAATCTACCAGAACACGGGCATCAACACGCTCGTGTCGGACCTAACACGCCCGTGTCAATCATGAGACACGCCCGTGTCACCCCTGCCTCAACGAGCTCCAAAACCAACAAGCAGTACACGGGTAGGCACACGGCATCGGACACGCCCGTGTCAAATCTGACACGGCCGTGTTCAAGGATTAGTTCCGGGCCGTGTACTTCCCTGACTCAATCCGCCTATTTCTTGAGTGACACGCCCTGGGACACGCCCGTGTCCCAGGCCGTGTACCCCCGACACGCCCTGGGACACGCCCGTGTCCCAGGCCGTGTCAAACAGCCTGCACCTCAAATCCAGTTTTGAGATTTTTGGGATGTTACAATCCTCCCCACCTTAATAAAATTTCGTCCCGAAATTTGACACGGTAAGGAAACAAGGAAAGTACAATGCTATAACTTGAGAACTCTATTATAACAAAAGGTACACGGTCTACAGTTTAAACAAACAGCTCGGGAAATTCAGCTCGCATGGTCTGCTCTCGCTCCCATGTTAGCTCTTCACGGCCACAATTGTCCCATCGGACCTTGACCATCCCGATCACCTTGTTCCGCAACTGTTTCTCGGCTCGATCCTCGATCCGAATGGGACGAACCTTCGTCGTTAGCCCATACTCGACCGGTACCCGATCATTCTCCACTACTTGAGCTGGATCCTTGACAGCCTTACGAAGTACTGAGATGTGAAATACATCATGTAATCCACCCAAGTCTGCTGAAAGTGCTAGTCGATAAGCAGCTCCCCCAACTCGCTCCACCACCTCAAATGGACCAAGATACCTCGGACTTAGCTTTTTCAAACGCTGAATCCTGGACACGCCTTTGAAGGGTTTGATCTTCAAATATACCCAATCACCCACCGCGAACTCCACGTTCCGGTGTTTGGCATTGTAGTACATTGCTTGACGATCTTGGGATATCAATAGCCTCTCCCGAATAGAGCGTATAAGCGAGGTAGCTTCTTCGACTTCCTTTTTCCCACTCAGCTTAGATTCACCTGCTTCTGCCCAAGCTAACGGTGTATGGTATTTACGACCATACAAAGCCTCAAATGGTGTCATACCGATGCTCGCTTGGTAGCCATTATTATAGGCAAATTCTACAAGAAAAATATAATCTTCCCATCTCTTACCAAAGTCTAGGGCGCACATGCGGAGCATGTCCTCCATCGTCCTGTTGGTTCGTTCAGTCTGGCCATCCGTTTGGGGATGAAAGGCCGTACTAAACGCTAATTTTGTACCCAACATTTGATGAACTAGCCGCCAATCATTCGATGTGAATTGCCCATCACGGTCACTGACGATGCTCCGAGGAACACCGTGCAGTCGAACAATCTGCTCCACATAAATCTTGGCCAAGGTTTCCACTGAATCGTCTCTTTTGTTTGGAAGGAAGTGCGCCACTTTTGTCAACCGGTCCACAATCACCCAGATTGAATCATGACCGCGTTGCGATCTCGGCAACCCGTGCACGAAATCCATCGAAATGTCATCGAACTTCCACTCCGGAATGGGTAACGACTTCAGGAAACCGCCAGGCTTCTGGCATTCCGCTTTCACCAATGCACAAGTATGGCATTCCGCCACATAACGTGCTACATCTTTCTTTAGTCCGGGCCACCAGAACAGCTTTTTCAGATCTCTGTACATCTTTGTGCTCCCTGGGTGAACTGAGTACTTTGCAAAGTTAGCTTCGTACATCAACTCTTCCCTTAATTTACCCACACTCGGGACGCACACTCGACCATTTCTTCGTAACAAACTGTTATCCCAAGAGAATTGGTCATCCGGCCCATCTTTTGCATAGCGCTGGAGGCTTTCATCAAGCTCCGTTGCTCGCCGCACTCTGTCCGTAAGGTCATATTGAACCTCCGTCCAGTTCAAGCATGCATCGGTCGACGAACCCTTGTCAACGCACGATATCTCCAATGCTTCCAATTCCTGGATTAAACGCTGATCATGCCTCTGCAACCAGCTTGCCCGTACCGGAGTCTTCCGACTCAAAGCATCAGCGACCACATTTCCCTTCCCGGGAGTATAGTGAATCTCGATGGGGTAGTCCCCAAGGAACTCCATCCATCTTCGTTGTAGCATATTCAGATCCTTCTGATCCAACAAGTACTTTAGGCTTTTGTGATCTATATAGATGTCCACGTTAACGCCATAAAGATAGTGCCGCCACAACTTGAGCGCAAAGATTACCGCCGCCAACTCCAAATCATGGACGGGGTAATTCCGCTCATGCACTTTCAACTGGCGTGAGCCATAGGCAATCACTTTACCAAACTGCAGAAGAACGCAGCCTAAGCCGCTCCCGGACGCATCACTATAGATCTCATAGCCATCTGTACCACATGGCGATGTCAACACAGGCGCCGTGGTCAAACTACTCTTCAGGTCTTCAAACGCTCGCGCGCACTCCGGCGTCCAAATGAACCTTTGATCTTTTCTCGTCAGCGTGGTCAGAGGTAAAGCAATCTGTGAGAAGTTTTCCACAAACCGTCTATAGTAGCCCGCAAGCCCAAGGAAGCTCCTGACCTCGGCCACTGAAGACATCACTGGCCAATCTCGAATGGCACTTATCTTCAACGGATCCACCGCGATACCTTCTCCACTTACCACATGGCCTAAAAAGGCTACTGAAGAGAGCCAGAACTCACACTTTGAGAACTTGGCATAAAGCTTATTCATCCACAGGGTATGCAAGACTAACTGCAAATGGTTTGCATGATCCTCTTCCGACTGAGAGTATACTAAGATGTCATCGATAAACACAATTACGAACAAATCTAAGTACTCTCGGAACGTTCGATGCATTAGATCCATAAATACCGAAGGCGCATTACATAAGCCAAACGACATTACCGTGAACTCATAATGACCGTAGCGTGTTCCAAACGCCGTCCCGAATCCTCAACTCATAATATCCCGATTTCAAATCCAACTTGGAATAGACCGTTGATCCTGCCAGCTGATCAAATAGGTCATCAATCCGTGGGATCGGATATTTATTTTTCTCCGTCAGCTTATTCAATTCGCGGTAGTCAATACATAGCCGTAAACTACCGTCTTTCCTTTTCACAAATAGAACAGGCGCGCTCCAAGGTGACATACTTGGGCGTATGTATCCCTGCTCCAACAACTCTAGTAATTGGACTTTCAATTCAGCCATCTCTTTTGGCGCGATGCGATATGGTGAGCGGGCCACAGGTTTAGCACCTGCCACCAACTCAATAGAGAAGTCAATCTCCCGCTGGGGTGGTAACCCAGGAAGATCTTTAGGAAACACATCGGCAAACTCTGACACAACCAGAACTTCACCGACACTGGCCTTTGGCTCAACATCTTGAATTAGCGTGAAGAATAACTCTGCGCCCTTCCGAACAGCATTGATGACTTGGAGCGCAGACAACAAAGTCCCGCCAACTCCTCGCATACCAGCGAACTTCGTCACAAGTCCGGTATTCTGGCCCAGTGTGATCTCCTTGGAGTTGCAATCAATAAAGGCACGCTGCTCCGAGAGCCAGTCAATGCCAAAGATCACATCAAACTCTGATAACGGTAGCACAGCTGCACTCAAACCGAAATCCTGACTTCCTATGTGCACATCCACATCGCAAGCCCTAACCGCAAGCATCACACAGCCATTCGGCAATAGCACACTTGTACTATCAACCGTCACATGACTCGGCACCCCAATTCGAGATACGAAGTCCTCAGACAGAAAAGAATGCGAAGCACCCGTATCAAATAGGGCTCTCGCCAGATTATTCCGAATCAGGACAAAGCCTGCAGCACACACACATCATGCACAAGCTATACATTACCAAATGCAATAGCCCTTAAGCAAATAAGCTATATTAACTCGTACCTGTGACGACGTCACTTTGCTTAATCGCCTCCTGCTGACCAAGGTGATAGATTCGTGGCTGTGCCTGGGACGCAGAGGAATCAAACACCGCTTTGCCCTTCTCAGCATAAGACGCACCCGTCTTCTTTTCCCCTTTGGGCTGAACAACCCGACAATCACGGGCTATATGCCCCACCCGGCCACAAGTAAAGCATGTACGAGACTCCGGCCTTGACGTCGCCCCCGACACAACGGTCTTAGACACTTGACCAGACGGCTTGGACCTCTTGCCCCCTTTCTTCTGGTAGGACGATTTGCTAGGGCGAGGTGCTTGAAACTCTGGCTTTGACACAACCAAGCCCTTGTTCCCTTGCACCCGTCTCATGTCCTTCTCCAACGCACATGCCGTATCAACCAACGCCTGAAACCCTTGGTTCACTGAACTCGAAAGCAGGAACCTCAACTCATCCCGCAATCCTTCATAGAACCTATTCGTTTTCCTTTGGTCATCCGCGAAGATTGTTCCCGCATACCATCCCAACCTTGTAAACTCATGCAGGTAGGTATCCACGCTATCTTCTCCTTGCTTTAACCGTTGGAAATCATTTTTCATGGCAATGCATTGCGCCGCTGGGACATGTTTTGCCAGAAATATTCGAGAGAACTCCTCAATCGATACTTGCGTTAATTGCCTGCCCGCCAAATGGTGTACCTCAACCTCGTCCCACCACAACCGCGCCTCTCCTTCAAGCATGAAGGTGGCCAAGGTGACCTTTAAAGTTTCCTCCGCCCTGATCGCTGTCATTATCCGCTTGACACGCGATAACCAATCCTCTGCCTGCGTTGGGGATCCCAGTCTCGTAAATGTAGGCAGACTGAAGCTCATGAACTACTTCAACTGTCGGTCAGCTGCTCGTGGATCGACAGCCTCAACCGGCTCGGGTCTTACATCAACACGAACTGGCACTACTGCCGGCTGCGCTTGCCCGGTCGGCTGAATCATGGCAAATAGAGCCTCAGCAACTAAGCGAACAGTTTCCGCAGATGGAGGAGGTGTTGGCACCTCAGCTGGTGCCGCACTCTCATCCGAGCGCTGGGGCTCAGACTGCCCAGCACCACTATGCGTCACCTATAGGTGGACAAGACACACATTAGCGATCGTATGCAAGCAGAACAACAGAAAAGGAACGCGCAGATTCCTCAAACAAGATTTTGTACATTCCTTAGTGGACATTCCAGAGTTCATTAGCGTTACAGCAGGGCGCACAAACACGCGCTCGCCACCCCAGAAAAGAATTCGACCACGAATTCGAAAGAGGAAGATCGAACAAAGCTGATACCAAAATGTAACGACCCCATCCGTTACATGACGTATAGTAGAAGGTCCGGTCGGGGCCCCACACTATATGCCACAAACAGACGGTGAGGTCACAGGATAATACCAAACTATACACGTATCCTAACTCAGAGCATGCTAGCGGAAGCTTTAAGTTGTAAATTGAACTCTAACCAGGAATGTCCAATATATAAACCACAGTTATATATACAGCCACGGAATGTACAACAAAGGTTTGGCCTTAAGGCCTTACAGTTCCTCTTTCCATACAACATGGATTACAAACATCGGCGCACAGGCCGGCCATACATGAGGAAAAGCAAAACAAACAAAACCATTTGCGCAGCCTTCAAGGGCTAGCCGCAGCAGCAGCAACAGCAGTAGGGCTCCAGCCCTTCATTTACCACTTGGCTCTCCAGCACCTGCATAGGGACAATCCACCCAAACAGTGGCAAACACGGCAACGGTCAGCATTCAGCTGACCCAATTATAACAATCCTACCCCTTTCTCGGGGCAGTAGTATTCTTTCCCTGCACATCATGGTATCAACAATAGCAACTATGTGCGCGCAGGCACATTCAAGCCATCACAACCGTCGGCCATACGGCCCGACAGTCCGTGCACTCAGGGCACATTCTTGGTGCACCGAAAAACCAGGGTCAACACCACCGTTTACACGGTATTGAGCATTCTAGTCTTTTTGGCGCGCGGGCCTAAGACTCTCATTATGCGCTCCAACGAAACCTATAACCAGGCTTACCAGTCGGACGGACATAACGTAGGTACGGATCAGCCACCCCCCGTTGCTCAAGTCGCCGTGCCACCTCGAATACAGAAGTATCCATGGCAATTTATAGGCGCGGGTCGGTTTCACCTTTCCTGTTTGGCAATCTGCCTTTTCATCGAGTTGCAGCCCAACGGCTCAACCACACACAAAGTGGCAACGCACGGCCACAAGAGTTGCATCCAACCCTGTTCATTTCCTGGACTTCATCCAGTACTTCCTGCTGCACCAAGCAACAGGTAGGCACAAGGCAAAACAAGCCATAACCACGGAGTCTTCTCCGATATGCAAACAAGCATCACCAATCCAGACCAGCATATCCAGATGGGCATCACACAGCATGCCTAGATCCGTAATCCAATTCCGGACTCTAACAAGGGAGACTTCACATATCTACCCCAAGGGATGCCACAACCCACCGCACACTCGCGGGGAAGGGTTTTCCCTATGCAATGCAGAAAAGAAGGACTTCACATGTCCAAGAAGGGAGATCGTTACCCTTGACGATCTCTTGGGAGCCATCGAAATCTAGCCGGTGAGAAAGCACCGCAGCAGCTTTGCCTTCACAACGCTGGCCTCGGATCTCGGATCGGACCACGGGAGCTCCGTCGGTGGCTTGATCTCCTCCTCCTTCTTCTTCCTCCTCTCTCTTTCTCTCTTCCTTAACCAAATGAAGAATGAACTCTTCATCAAGCCTCTGATGATTTAATCCAGTAAGGACTCACCTGAGCCTTTGGATCCAAATAGAGAAAAGGAACGGCCACGATTTTCCCAAAATCCCATATTTTTGGCTAACACGGCCTGTGACACGCCCGTGTCACAGGCCGTGTACCCTTAAGCGGCACACGCGGTACTCGTACCGACTGAAATCTACCAGAACACGGGCATCGACACGCCCGTGTCGGACCTGACAGGCCCATGTCAGTCATGAGACACGCCCGCGTCACCCCTGCCTCAGCGAGCTCCAAAACCAACAAGCAGTACACGGGTAGGCACACGGCATCGGACACGCCCGTGTCAAATCTGACACGGCCGTGTTCAAGGCTTGGTTCCAGGCCGTGTACTTCCCTGACTCAATCCGCCTATTTCTTGAGTGACACGCCCTGGGACATGCCCGTGTCCCAGGCCGTGTACCCCCGACACGCCCTGGGACACGCCCGTGTCCCAGGCAGTGTCAAACAGCCTGCACCTCAAATCCAGTTTTGAGATTTTTGGGATGTTACAATCCTCCCCACCTTAATAAAATTTCGTCCCGAAATTTGACACGGTAAGGAAACAAGGAAAGTACAATGCTATAACTTGAGAACTCTATTATAACAAAAGGTACACGGTCTACAGTTTAAACAAACAGCTCGGGAAATTCAGCTCGCATGGTCTGCTCTCGCTCCCATGTTAGCTCTTCACGGCCACAATTGTCCCATCGGACCTTGACCATCCCGATCACCTTGTTCCGCAACTGTTTCTCGGCTCGATCCTCGATCCGAATGGGTCGAACCTTCGTCGTTAGCCCATACTCGACCGGTACCCGATCATTCTCCACTACTTGAGCTGGATCCTTGACAGCCTTACGAAGTACTGAGATGTGAAATACATCATGTAATCCACCCAAGTCTGCTGAAAGTGCTAGTCGATAAGCAGCTTCCCCAACTCGCTCCACCACCTCAAATGGACCAAGATACCTCGGACTTAGCTTTTTCAAACGCTGAATCCTGGACACGCCTTTGAAGGGTTTGATCTTCAAATATACCCAATCACCCACCGCGAACTCCACGTTCCGGTGTTTGGCATTGTAGTACATTGCTTGACGATCTTGGGATATCAATAGCCTCTCCCGAATAGAGCGTATAAGCGAGGTAGCTTCTTCGACTTCCTTTTTCCCACTCAGCTTAGATTCACCTGCTTCTGCCCAAGCTAACGGTGTATGGTATTTACGACCATACAAAGCCTCAAATGGTGTCATACCGATGCTCGCTTGGTAGCCATTATTATAGGCAAATTCTACAAGAAAAATATAATCTTCCCATCTCTTACCAAAGTCTAGGGCGCACATGCGGAGCATGTCCTCCATCGTCCTGTTGGTTCGTTCAGTCTGGCCATCCGTTTGGGGATGAAAGGCCGTACTAAATGCTAATTTTGTACCCAACATTTGATGAACTAGCCGCCAATCATTCGATGTGAATTGCCCATCACGGTCACTGACGATGCTCCGAGGAACACCGTGCAGTCGAACAATCTGCTCCACATAAATCTTGGCCAAGGTTTCCACTGAATCGTCTCTTTTGTTTGGAAGGAAGTGCGCCACTTTTGTCAACCGGTCCACAATCACCCAGATTGAATCATGACCGCGTTGCGATCTCGGCAACCCGTGCACGAAATCCATCGAAATGTCATCGAACTTCCACTCCGGAATGGGTAACGACTTCAGGAAACCGCCAGGCTTCTGGCATTCCGCTTTCACCAATGCACAAGTATGGCATTCCGCCACATAACGTGCTACATCTTTCTTTAGTCCGGGCCACCAGAACAGCTTTTTCAGATCTCTGTACATCTTTGTGCTCCCTGGGTGAACTGAGTACTTTGCAAAGTTAGCTTCGTACATCAACTCTTCCCTCAATTTACCCACACTCGGGACGCACACTCGACCATTTCTTCGTAACAAACTGTTATCCCAAGAGAATTGGTCATCCGGCCCATCTTTTGCATAGCGCTGGAGGCTTTCATCAAGCTCCGTTGCTCGCCGCACTCTATCCGTAAGGTCATATTGAACCTCCGTCCAGTTCAAGCATGCATCGGTCGACGAACCCTTGTCAACGCACGATATCTCCAATGCTTCCAATTCCTGGATTAAACGCTGATCATGCCTCTGCAACCAGCTTGCCCGTACCGGAGTCTTCCGACTCAAAGCATCAGCGACCACATTTCCCTTCCCGGGAGTATAGTGAATCTCGATGGGGTAGTCCCCAAGGAACTCCATCCATCTTCGTTGTAGCATATTCAGATCCTTCTGATCCAACAAGTACTTTAGGCTTTTGTGATTTGTATAGATGTCCACGTTAACGCCATAAAGATAGTGCCGCCACAACTTGAGCGCAAAGATTACCGCCGCCAACTCCAAATCATGGACGGGGTAATTCCGCTCATGCACTTTCAACTGGCGTGAGCCATAGGCAATCACTTTACCAAACTGCAGAAGAACGCAGCCTAAGCCGCTCCCGGACGCATCACTATAGATCTCATAGCCATCTGTACCACATGGCGATGTCAACACAGGCGCCGTGGTCAAACTACTCTTCAGGTCTTCAAACGCTCGCGCGCACTCCGGCGTCCAAATGAACCTTTGATCTTTTCTCGTCAGCGTGGTCAGAGGTAAAGCAATCTGTGAGAAGTTTTCCACAAACCGTCTATAGTAGCCCGCAAGCCCAAGGAAGCTCCTGACCTCGGCCACTGAAGACATCACTGGCCAATCTCGAATGGCACTTATCTTCAACGGATCCACCGCGATACCTTCTCCACTTACCACATGGCCTAAAAAGGCTACTGAAGAGAGCCAGAACTCACACTTTGAGAACTTGGCATAAAGCTTATTCCTCCACAGGGTATGCAAGACTAACCGCAAATGGTTTGCATGATCCTCTTCCGACTGAGAGTATACTAAGATGTCATCGATAAACACAATTACGAACAAATCTAAGTACTCTCGGAACGTTCGATGCATTAGATCCATAAATACCGAAGGCGCATTACATAAGCCAAACGGCATTACCGTGAACTCATAATGACCGTAGCGTGTTCCAAACGCCGTCCCGAATCCTCAACTCATAATATCCCGATTTCAAATCCAACTTGGAATAGACCGTTGATCCTGCCAGCTGATCAAATAGGTCATCAATCCGTGGGATCGGATATTTATTTTTCTCCGTCAGCTTATTCAATTCGCGGTAGTCAATACATAGCCGTAAACTACCGTCTTTCCTTTTCACAAATAGAACAGGCGCGCTCCAAGGTGACATACTTGGGCGTATGTATCCCTGCTCCAACAACTCTTGTAATTGGACTTTCAATTCAGCCATCTCTTTTGGCGCGATGTGATATGGTGAGCGGGCCACAGGTTTAGCACCTGCCACCAACTCAATAGAGAAGTCAATCTCCCGCTGGGGTGGTAACCCAGGAAGATCTTTAGGAAACACATCGGCAAACTCTGACACAACCAGAACTTCACCGACACTGGCCTTTGGCTCAACAGCTTGAATTAGCGTGAAGAATAACTCTGCGCCCTTCCGAACAGCATTGACGACTTGGAGCGCAGACAACAAAGTCCCGCCAACTCCTCGCATACCAGCGAACTTCGTCACAAGTCCGGTATTCTGGCCCAGTGTGATCTCCTTGGAGTTGCAATCAATAAAGGCACGCTGCTCCGAGAGCCAGTCCATGCCAAAGATCACATCAAACTCTGATAACGGTAGCACAGCTGCACTCAAACCGAAATCCTGACTTCCTATGTGCACATCCACATCGCAAGCCCTAACCGCAAGCATCACACAGCCATTCGGCAATAGCACCCTTGTACTATCAACCGTCACATGACTCGGCACCCCAATTCGAGATACGAAGTCCTCAGACAGAAAAGAATGCGAAGCACCCGTATCAAATAGGGCTCTCTCCAGATTATTCCGAATCAGGACAAAGCCTGCAGCACACACACATCATGCACAAGCTATACATTACCAAATGCAATAGCCCTTAAGCAAATAAGCTATATTAACTCGTACCTGTGACGACGTCACTTTGCTTAATCGCCTCCTGCTGACCAAGGTGATAGATTCGGGGTTGTGCCTGGGACGCAGAGGAATCAAACACCGCTTTGCCCTTCTCAGCATAAGACGCACCCGTCTTCTTTTCCCCTTTGGGCTGAACAACCCGACAATCACGGGCTATATGCCCCACCCGGCCACAAGTAAAGCATGTACGAGACTCCGGCCTTGACGTCGCCCCCGACACAACGGTCTTAGACACTTGACCAGACGGCTTGGAACTCTTTCCCCCTTTCTTCTGGTAGGACGATTTGCTAGGGCGAGGTGCTTGAAACTCTGGCTTTGACACAACCAAGCCCTTGTTCCCTTGCACCTGTCTCATGTCCTTCTCCAACGCACATGCAGTATCAACCAACGCCTGAAACCCTTGGTTCACTGAACTCGAAAGCAGGAACCTCAACTCATCCCGCAATCCTTCATAGAACCTATTCGTTTTCCTTTGGTCATCCGCGAAGATTGTTCCCGCATACCATCCCAACCTTGTAAACTCATGCAGGTAGGTATCCACGCTATCTTCTCCTTGCTTTAACCGTTGGAAATCATTTTCCATGGCAATGCATTGCGCCGCTGGGACATGTTTTGCCAGAAATATTCGAGAGAACTCCTCAATCGATACTTGCGTTAATTGCCTGCCCGCAAAATGGTGTACCTCAACCTCGTCCCACCACAACCGCGCCTCTCCTTCAAGCATGAAGGTGGCCAAGGTGACCTTTAAAGTTTCCTCCGCCCTGATCGCTGTCATTATCCGCTTGACACGCGATAACCAATCCTCTGCCTGCGTTGGGGATCCCAGTCTCGTAAATGTAGGCAGACTGAAGCTCATGAACTGCTTCAACTGTCGGTCAGCTGCTCGTGGATCGACAGCCTCAACCGGCTCGGGTCTTACATCAACACGAACTGGCACTACTGCCGGCTGCGCTTGCCCGGTCGGCTGAATCATGGCAAATAGAGCCTCAGCAACTAAGCGAATAGTTTCCGCAGATGGAGGAGGTGTTGGCACCTCAGCTGGTGCCGCACTCTCATCCGAGCGCTGGGGCTCAGACTGCCCAGCACCACTATGCGTCACCTATAGGTGGACAAGACACACATTAGCGATCGTATGCAAGCAGAGCAACAGAAAAGGAACGCGCAGATTCCTCAAACAAGATTTTGTACATTCCTTAGTGGACATTCCAGAGTTCATTAGCGTTACAGCAGGGCGCACAAACACGCGCTCGCCACACCAGAAAAGAATTCGACCACGAATTCGAAAGAGGAAGATCGAACAAAGCTGATACCAAAATGTAACGACCCCATCCGTTACATGACGTATAGTAGAAGGTCCGGTCGGGGACCCACACTATATGCCACAAACAGACGGTGAGGTCACAGGATAATACCAAACTATACACGTATCCTAACTCAGAGCATGCTAGCGGAAGCTTTAAGTTGTAAATTGAACTCTAACCAGGAATGTCCAATATATAAACCACAGTTATATATACAACCACGGAATGTACAACAAAGGTTTGGCCTTAAGGCCTTACAGTTCCTCTTTCCATACAACATGGATTACAAACATCGGCGCACAGGCCGGCCATACATGAGGAAAAGCAAAACAAACAAAACCATTTGCGCAGCCTTCAAGGGCTAGCCGCAGCAGCAGCAACAACAACAGTAGGGCTCCAGCCCTTCATTTACCACTTGGCTCTCCAGCACCTGCATAGGGACAATCCACCCAAACAGTGGCAAACACGGCAACGGTCAGCATTCAGCTGACCCAATTATAACAATCCTACCCCTTTCTCGGGGCAGTAGCATTCTTTCCCTGCACAGCATGGTATCAACAATAGCAACTATGTGCGCGCAGGCACATTCAAGCCATCACAACCGTCGGCCACACGGCCCGACAGTCCGTGCACTCAGGGCACATTCTTGGTGCACCGAAAAACCAGGGTCAACACCACCGTTTACACGGTATTGAGTATTCTAGTCTTTTTGGCGCGCGGGCCTAAGACTCTCATTATGCGCTCCAACGAAACCTATAACCAGGCTTACCAGTCGGACGGACATAACGCAGGTACGGATCAGCCACCCCCCGTTGCTCAAGTCGCCGTGCCACCTCGAATACAGAAGTATCCATGGCAATTTATAGGCGCGGGTCGGTTTCACCTTTCCTGTTCGGCAATCTGCCTTTTCATCGAGTTGCAGCCCAACGGCTCAACCACACACAAAGTGGCAACGCACGGCCACAAGAGTTGCATCCAACCCTGTTCATTTCCTGGACTTCATCCAGTACTTCCTGCTGCACCAAGCAACAGGTAGGCACAAGGCAAAACAAGCCATAACCACGGAGTCTTCTCCGATATGCAAACAAGCATCACCAATCCAGACCAGCATGTCCAGATGGGCATCACACAGCATGCCTAGATCCGTAATCCAATTCCGGACTCTAATAAGGGAGACTTCACATATCTACCCCAAGGGATGCCACAACCCACCGCACACTCGCGGGGAAGGGTTTTCCCTATGCAATGCAGAAAAGAAGGACTTCACATGTCCAAGAAGGGAGATCGTTACCCTTGACGATCTCTTGGGAGCCATCGAAATCTAGCCGGTGAGAAAGCACCGCAGCAGCTTTGCCTTCACAACGCTGGCCTCGGATCTCGGATCGGACCACGGGAGCTCCGTCGGTGGCTTGATCTCCTCCTTCTTCTTCCTCCTCTCTCTTTCTCTCTTCCTTAACCAAATGAAGAATGAACTCTTCATCAAGCCTCTGATGATTTAATCCAGTAAGGACTCACCTGAGCCTTTGGATCCAAATAGAGAAAAGGAACGGCCACGATTTTCCCAAAATCCCATATTTTTGGCTAACACGGCCTGTGACACGCCCGTGTCACAGGCCGTGTACCCTTAAACGGCACACGCAGTACTCGTACCGACTGAAATCTACCAGAACACGGGCATCGACACGCCCGTGTCGGACCTGACAGGCCCATGTCAGTCATGAGACACGCCCGTGTCACCCCTGCCTCAGCGAGCTCCAAAACCAACAAGCAGTACACGGGTAGGCACACGGCATCGGACACGCCCGTGTCAAATCTGACACGGCCGTGTTCAAGGCTTGGTTCTGGGCCGTGTACTTCCCTGACTCAATCCGCCTATTTCTTGAGTGACACGCCCTGGGACACGCCCGTGTCCCAGGCCGTGTACCCCCGACACGCCCTGGGACACGCCCGTGTCCCAGGCCGTGTCAAACAGCCTGCACCTCAAATCCAGTTTTGAGATTTTTGGGGTGTTACAGATTGTCCTCCCCCTCTTCTTGAAATCAAAGGTGCACATACAGAGCATATCCTCCATTGTTCTGTTGGTCCTCTCGGACTGACCATCCATTTGCAGATAAAAGGCCATACTGAACTTCAGTTGAGTACCCAACAACTGGTGGATTAGTCTCCTATCATTAGAAGTAAAGCGCTCATCTCGATCACTGACGATGCTACGGGGTACACCATGCAATCGTACTATGTTGTCTATGTACAACGTTGCCAACTTATCCATTGAATCATCTTCCTTGTTTGGTATGAAGTGTGATACCAAACCGGTCAATGATTACCCATATGACATCGTTACCACTCCATGATCTTGGCATTCCGTGCACGAGATCCATAGAGATATCATCGAACTTCTATACTGGAATTGGCAATGACTTCAGGAAACCACCAGGCTTCTGACATTTTGCTTTCACTAAAGCATAAGTCTGACACTCTGCAATATAAAGAACTATGTCTTTCTTCAAACCTGGCCACCAGAATATATTTTTCATGTCATTGTTCATCTTTGTGCTCCCTGGGTGAATTGAGTACTTCGTGAAGTGTGCTTCATACATCAATTCCTCTCGTAGTTTACCCACATTTGGGACGCACAAACGACCATCTTTTTTCAAAAGACTGTCTTCTTCGGAGAATTGGAAATTTGACCCATCTGCTGCATAGTGTTTCATGCTCTCATCGAGCTCCGTTGCTCGCCGAAATCTGTCTGCAATGTCATATTGCACCTCCGTCAAGTTCTGGCACGCATTTGTAGTGGCATTCTTGTCAACACAAGAAATGTCTAAGGCCTCCAACTCTTGGATCAGATGCTTATCATGCTTTTGTAACCAACATTCCCTTGCTGGGGTCCTGCGAATCAAGGCATATGCGACTACATTTTCATTCCTGGGAGTGTAATGAATCTGGAAGGTGTAGTCCCCAAGGAACCCCATCCACCCCCGATGTCGCATGTTTAAATCCTTCTAATTTAACAAGTACCTAAGGCTCTTATAGTCCGTGAATATATCAACTTTCACACCATATAATTAATGACGCCACAACTTTAGTGCAATAATCACATCCGCCAACTCCAAGTCATGGACTGGATAGTTCCGCTCATGCACTTTCAACCGGCGTGAGCCATAAGCTATCACTTTCCCAAATTGCAGAAGAACGCAGCCTAAGATGCTCCCTGATGCATCATTATAAATCTCATAGCCGTCTGTACCATATGGTGACTTCAAAATAGGCATCGTGGCCAAACGACTCTTCAACTATTCAAAAGCTCGTGAGCACTCCGGCATCCAAACGAACTTCTGATACTTCCTCGTTAGTATTGTGAGAGGTAAGGCTATCCACGAAAAGTTCTTTACGAAGCGCCTATAGTAGCCCGCAAGTCAAAGGAAACTCATAACTTCTGCTATAGTAGTCAACACCGATCACTCCCGTATCGCAACTATCTTCGCTGGATCCACATTAATACCCTCTCCACTTACAATATGGCCAAGAAAAGCCACTAAAGATAGCCAAAACTCGCACATTGAGAACTTGGCATAGAGTTTGTTTCTTCTCATGGTATACAAAACCATCCGCAAATGATTTACAAGATCTTCTTCGGAGTGAGAGTACACCAATATGTTGTCAATAAAGACAATCACAAATAGGTCCAAGTAATCTCTAAACATTCGAGGCATTAAATCCATGAATACCGATGGCACATTTGTTAGCCCAAACGACATTACATTAAACTCGTAGTGCCCGTAGAGTATTCTAAACGCTGTCTTGGGAATGTCACATTCCCTAATCCTCAAAGTAGCCAGACTTCAAATCTAGCTTTGAGTATACCATTGATCAACCCAGCTGATCGAACAAGTAATCAATCTGTGGTATCAGATACTTGTTCTTCTCTGTCAGCTTGTTCAGCTCTCGATAATCAATGCATGACTGCAAGCTTCCGTCCTTCTTCTGCACAAAGAGGACTGGTGCGCTCCAAGGTGACATACTTGGGCGTATATAGCCTTGCTCCAGCAATTCTTGCAATTGAACCTTTAGTTCCCCCATATCCTTTGCCTCTACTCGGTAAGGTGAGCGGGACACATGTTTCGCACTAGCACCAACTCAAAAGCGAGGTCAATCTCTCACTGGGGAGGTAAACCCGGAATATCATTAGGAAACACATCAACATACTCTGATAAAATAGGAATGTCACTCAAACAGGGCTTCGGCTCAACATCCTCCAACTGTGTGATGAACAACTCTGCACACTTCCGAACAGTCTTGACTACTTGGAGAGCAAACATTAATACCTTTCCCAATCCTTGCATACAAGCGAACTTAGTCTTTTGTTCGTTGTTCTGACCTAGTGTGACTTCCTTAGAGTTGCAATCTCTACCAGTACGCTGCTCTGAAATCTAGTCTATACCCACGATCAGATCAAATGTTACTATTGTCAGCATAGATGATTCCAAACTAACGACATGACTTCAAAACCACATATTACCACACAACTTTCTACCCATGTTCAACTTTTATTCTTAACACAATGTCATTCCAATCTCATATATGATACAAGCATAAGCATAAAGGGAATACATTATACACAACCAAAAGACTTCTTGATTAGTCAATAAAATATGTTTGTACATGCAAAACATGCACTGTTTTATGCGGTAGAACTTAGAGTTCACTATTACAGCACTTATTTAGGTACACATGAAATTCCATTTCTGTTTGCTATCAGTGAAGGGCTACTTTGGCATCCCCAGGCATCCCCAGGCATCCCAGGGCATAATATTCCTCTTTGTCACACGAGTACCAAGTACGTGGAGCTTGCCCTGCAGCTACTCCAGCCTTAACCTTTTTTGTCTTCAGGACACCACCACGACATTCTCAGGCAAGATGTCCTTTATTTCCACATGTATAACAAGTCAGTGGACCTTTCCTAGATGTAAGAGAAGGAGCTGGTGCAGAAGTTTTGGACTTCTTATTCCACCGTCGATACACAGACTTCGAAGATCACTCTAGCTTCTGGTGGACTTTTGACAAGTCCATCTCCAACGATCTAGCCGACTCCACCAATATGTGGAATCCACCAATATGTGGAATCACTCTAGCCCCAGGTCGAAGGCTCTCATTATGCAAGCGACAATCGCCAGTTACTTTATGCAATCTAGAGGATCGACATAACGCATGTACAGTTCAGTAACATCCCGTTGATTTGATCTCCATGCCATTTCAGAAAGCCGAAGCAATCAAGGACAATCAACAAGATGTGGGTGGACTTTCCCTTTCCTGTTCGGCTCAATGGCCTTTAGAGCTGGGCACTACGGCTCACAGCTTCGTTACGGCTCTCACGACCATAATAGTTGGTCTCTAAGGCTCATCTTGCACGCTAGCCTTATGGTCTCCGCAAGATAGGCTTCACACCAAAATAGGCTGGCACTCATGACCACTATAGCTGGGCAATACAGGCTCACAGCTTCTTATACAATGGCCCCAAGGTCTCTCAGAGATAGGCCTTACAACATAGCTCACTGGGAGCTGTCGCTTGGCGATATTCTCTGTTGTTGGGCGATATCAACAGTTCTCAAAAATCATGATCTCTCCTTAGTATTTTCCCGGAGCTAAACTCCAGTACTTTCCTCTACTTATTTCACAGGCACTCCCACAGACTCCGTATAACTTCTCATTTATACTCAGAGTCTTTTTTGACACGCAAAATATAACATCACCAATCCAGACCAACCTGTCTAGATGGGCATCACACATCATGCCTATTCTGTACTTTACATTTTTCGGTTTCTAAATGCAATAATTCAACCGGTGATCATAACAATCAACCCACTAGAAACAACCTTTTCTTCACTTTTTGGTGAGGGGATCCATGCACATATGAAAATTGAGGACTTCACTTGTCCAAGGAGAAAATCATTACCCTCCAAATTCGTTTCAGAGCCATGGTGAAGTTTTCTATCCAGTTGGAAAGGAGCACCTCACATTCCTCTTCGCGGAACTAGCCTCTTACTTTGGTTCCGTTTACTAGATCTCCTTCACTAAGCTTTTTAAGCTCAGCCTCAGCCTCAGTCTTCTTCCTTAGCTCCTTTCTCACAAAAACTTGAATGATAAGGAAGAGAGAGAGTGAGAGGAACAGAATGACTTCTGTTTTCCCCACTCCTCTACTTAAGTGGTCTTGGGATTAATCCCAGCCACAGGATCCTCACATCAAAAGGAAACAAAGGCCACGATTTAATCTGACCAGTCAATTAAAACGGTATCTTCGTGCGATATCGGCTATCGCCTGGCGATATCGGATTTTAGCCGCTTTGACCCTAGTCAACCACCGCTCATCGACCGCCTTCCAGCCATCTGACACGTGTCATGCCGCACGTGGCAGTATCGCCTAGTGATACTCACTATCTCCACGTGATAGCGCCACTCAACGATTTGGTGAAAGCGTCGTGTTCGTCGAGTCTACTCAACGCTTGAAAGCGTCGAGTATCGTAATCACCAACGATACTCACTATTGCCCGACGATAGCTACCAAAAGTTCTCTTTCCATTTTTGGGGTGTTACACCACGGCTATCATGAAGAATATAACATAACGTCTAACCAAGGCCCCATGCCATATTCTACGAACAGACAAAAACATTATGCAATGGAACCAAACATTTTTACTGTAACACCCATATCCGTCACATAGCATATAGCAGTAGGTC
Source organism: Platanthera zijinensis (assembly GCA_039513925.1). Taxonomy (NCBI): domain Eukaryota; kingdom Viridiplantae; phylum Streptophyta; class Magnoliopsida; order Asparagales; family Orchidaceae; genus Platanthera; species Platanthera zijinensis. The sequence goes on from CM077085.1 coordinate 93,541,115, forward strand.
CGGCCGGGGCCCGACGCCATATACTACTGACAGACCGATTGGTTACTTATTGAAACCATTCAACCAATCACAACGTCCTACACAGCAACTAGCGGAAGCAATTATTAAGTTGCACAATTAAGAACCTTGCTATCATGAATGTCCACTGAACCAAAATCATAGGAATGTTGAATACACGCAACAAATGGCCTTAAGGCCTTACAATGTTTTCTTAACAAAACATGTCTTTCAAACCTCGGCACGCAGGCCGGCCATACATGAGATAAACGAGAAACATAAAAAGAGTTAGGCCTTCGAGGGCCGGCACAGCATCATGGGCTTTAGCCCACTATTTCCCGCTAGGCTCCGTAGCACCTGCAAGCCACAACCCACCGCCCGGTGGTAAACAAAATAACGGTCAGAAATGCTGACCAAATTATAACGATCCTGCCCCCAAACTCGGTGCGGCGCTGCTCTTTCCCTGCACTTTATTAGTATAAGCATCAAGATAGTGTAAACACACTTCATCACAGGCGTAGGCTCGCATGGCCACACACCCCGTGCACTCAAGGCACATTCACGGCGGACCGACCAACGTCACGTCAATTCAAGCCATAGACATTCCCGTTCCACCACCGCCCCTTGGACGGCCAACCATATGAGCATTTTGCCTTCCTGGCCTTGGTCACGACAATTTAAACCATAGACCACCGAAGACCCTCATCCATGCCAACGGTTCCACTGAACGACATATATCGGGTACGGTTTCGTTGGACCCGTGCTCACACCGCAACGGCAATTTAAGCCATATGCGCAGGTCAAGACTCACTGAGTCCCGTTTCCACCACAATAATCATATAACCAAATTATGTTCACGTTGGCTCCCTGGAAACCATGTTGGCAAAGCACACTTTTGCCCAGTTTTCCGGGTGCACCTTGGAGTTAGTCTCTAAGGCTCCCTGTTGCAATCTACCACGTAGAAAACCCGAAAACGCCCAAACACCCAGAGTCTTCCCCGGTTCAAATGCAATGTAACATCACCGATCCATACCAACTTGTCCGAATAGGCTTCACACACAATGTCTATGCCCGTTTACGCATACAGACTCTATATAAGGAGGACTTTACATATCTACCCCAAGGAACGCCTCAACTCTTCGCTCACTCGCGAGAGAGGGCTTCCTATGCAAAGGAAAAGAGGGCTTCACATGCCCTAGGATGAGAATCGTTACCCTTGCGTTTTTCATCGGCGCCATGGAAATCCACCAAGATGAAAAGAAATGCAATCTCCTTGCCTCCGCGGATCCGAAGACGGTTCGCGATTTGGAGCTCTGAAGCTCCGCTAGTGACCAGATCTTTCCTTCTTCCTCCTCCTTGCTCTCCCCTCTCTCTATCCTTTAGAAAGAGAACCAAGGGGATGAAATGAGGGCTTACAAACCCTATTTATGAGTTTAAACCGCCAGCACCAACCCCAAGCCATCGGATCCCAACATAAGAAAACGAACGGCCACGATCGGGGCCTAAAATACAAAATTTGGGCTGAACACGGCCTGCGACACGCCCGTGTCCAGGGCCGTGTCACCCATTCATCATATCGCTAGACGCTCAAACTAGCACACGACATTCAACACGACCTCCAATATGCCCGTGTCACATGTGACACGGTCATGTCAAGGCCCGTGTCACGCCTTGTGTGTAACTACCAACACTTGTTGCCCGAGGAGGACACAACCTGCGACACGACACCCGACACGCCCGTGTCATAAGTGACACGCCCGTGTCTGTGCCCGTATCATGGCCCGTGTACATTACTCAAAAAACTCCCTAGCGTGACACGCCCTGGGACACGCCCGTATCCCAGGCCGTGTGCCTCAACTCGACGATCGCCGATCGTCAAAACGTCAACCACATGACCCGTGGCTGAACACGCCCGTGACACACCCGTGTCACCCGCTCCAAGTCCCAGACTCGGCTTAAAAATGTAACCCGTCCCTCTTTTGAGTTTTAGGGTGTAACATATACAACCTAACACAAATTTACATCCTATCGAAAGAAATTTAAATTGCAATAACCCACCACAGGGAATGTCCACTATATAGAAACAAGGAATGAGTGTACACAAAAAGTTTTTCCTTAAGATCTTACAAAATTGTTTATGTTTACATCATATTGTGATTTCTATATATTGGCACGCAGGCTGACAACACATGAAAATTGAAAATAAGCACTTGGGGCTTCGAGGTCTAGCACAGCAAAAAGGGCTTCAGCCAGCTATTTTTTGCTCGGTTTGCCAGCACTTGCACAGGTGTAATCCACAAAGACGTGGAAATCTGAGAAACCTCAACAACTTGATTCCTAAACTAAAAAGAATGGATGGCCTTGATTTTACTTGAGAAATCTGATTAAACGCTATCATCGGGCGATATCGCTATTGCTGAGCGAAATCTTTAGAGGTGTCCGCTTGACAAAGCCATCTCCACACAACAACCGCCTCACAACGAACTAAAATGTCGTTATTTTCCACGTGGCACACTATCGCCTGGCGATAACTCCAAAATTCAGTTATGTTGTTTTTAAATGGTGAAAAACTGAAATGTTATAAATCTCTATTCCTTTACAATATTTCATCCAAAAATTATACAGGAAACAAAAATAACACAGAAGTACGTGTTTACCTAGAAATCGGCGATCCCTCCTAAGGTAGCCAGCTCACAAGTCGTGGCCTGCACCAGGCGGACGCGGCTTGTGAGCCTTTCCTTCCAAGGGTGGGCGGACTGACCTCTCAGTCTGCTAAGTCCGCGCGGCTAAGTCGATCTCCCCGGTCTGACCGCCCAGGTCACGCAGTAGCCGCTCGTGTTGTAGGGGCTGTGGACTGCTTCCTCAGTCCGCCCCTACCGGCCGTGTGGCTAGTTCGGTTAACCGTCTAGTGGTTCCTTTTTCCCCTCAGGTGCGAACTGCTCAACTAAGTGGCAGACACGAATCCCTATCCGCCCAGACCGCACCCTAGATGCTCAACCAGAGGCGACAACCATCCCTCCAGTCCGCCAGCTGTAGGAGGAAATAACAACTGACCGCGCGGTCTGACGACTTTACTGGTCAGTCCGCCAGGTCGCCGACCCTTATCCCCAAGCAAAGGGTTCTACTAGTCGTCGGCGGATCTCGCCAATAGGTGCGACCTGGACTCTTCAGTCTGCCAGGTCGGCAGTCCTTGTCGCTGAGCAATGGCGACGAGCCACCAGCAGGCAACCTGCTCAACCTGTCCGCCGCGAGGTAGACAGACTTGTTTCTTAGTATGCCAGATCAGCCCCAGCTCGGTAGCCTGCGATCTACCTCCTCTCCACAGCGGGCTAGGTGGACTCGTTCTGCAGTCCTCCGGCTAGCCCTCCAGTTTCCTGTTGTCCACTTCTACCCAGTAGAGGGCGAACCCCTCCGCTCGTACATCCCAGCGCGAGCTCGCTCAGTAGTAGGGGCGGACACGTCTCAGTGCGAGCTCACCCAGCAACAGCCATCTCCGCCTGCTCCAAGTCCAAGGCCGCGTAGCCTGGCGCGGTCTCTACGGACTCAGTATTTATAATCGCCCGATCCAGCACGAGCTTACCCAGTAGCAACCATCTCCAGCTCCAGGCAGTCCCATACCGCACAACCCGGTGCGGACTCTGTGGACTCGGTGTTTGTACTCGCTCAGCTCACCGCCTCACCGGTGGTGACGTTACCAAGACCGTTACCCCCGCTGGCCTATAAATAGGCCCCCCAGACCTCTCATTCCAGGAGGACAGATGACGCGGCAGGGGCGTCCAGATCTCTCCATCAATCGCTGCCGACTCAAGTTTCCAGTCCGTGCGACCTGCTCCAAGCTTCTTCTCCCAGCTTGATCAAGCAGTCCACCCGACTAAGTCCTACGAACATCTTGATCGGCTAACCACACGGTCTGCCGACCTCCCTGGTTAGTCCGCGCAGCCTCTAACATTCTTCTCTCCTTAGCCGCTAGCTTCCACCATGTACCCTTTATTCTACTTTCCATGAAAAGGTGCAATCTTGAGCTATAACTTCGATTGTAATCAAAGGAAAGCCCATCGCAAGAGAGTCATTCAGGCCGTGACGGGCGAAGTCTGCTATTGCCGCTGCTAGCGGTCCTCTCTTCTCTTTTCTTCTCTCGGTCTAACAATCAGATCCAAACTGTTAAAGTAGCGTCTGATCGACAGTTCCCGATCAAGCTTCTTCCCTGCTCGAGCAAGCTACTCCCATGCTCCGCCAAACCTCTCCTCTATCCCCGCAACCCTCCTATTCCCCTAGCTTGTGAGATCGAACAACCCATTAAATGAGCGGTGTCACATTTCACGCATCAACAGATAACACGAGGCCTTCAGATCTCGATCAGATAGTGAAATCAGTGGTTACTCATGTCAGACTGTCAACCAGCCGAGAGCCCTGCTCCAAGTTCCCATGAGGATTCTCTTTGGGAGGCCTTGGAGCATTCTCACAGAGAAACTGCACAACAGTTTCAAGCGATCAACCATACTCTAGCTGTTATCGCTCAATGATTAGAAGCACAACCTTCAACAACACCAGCTCCTCCAATCAATACAACACCAGAATTCAAGATTCATCATGTCTACCCACCGGCCTATCCGCCGGTCTATCCTCCTTACACTCCAACCTTTCCGTAAGGGCCTGCAGCCCCTTTGCGGTCTCAGAATGACTAATTCGCAGCTCATCAGAACTTCTTCCGAGAAGCTGCTCGAGGAAGTCCGACAAGATTCCTAAATTTTCAGGGAAATTATCCCTACTCTTCAGCTCCTGCCTTTGCTCCTCGCACATCAACTTTTCCTTTCTATTCTCTAGTTCCTTGTGTAGCTGCAGCTTATGCTCCCTTTTTTCCTTATGATGTAGGAGAATAAGAAGAGCAGTCACCATTTATAGAGAATGTTCAGTATGAACCAACTCCAGCTAACTTCAGAGAGCCACAGTTGCCCATTTACACTAGGGCGACTGATCCAGTCAAGCATCTTCAAGCTTTTGAATCTGCCGTTGCTCTCTAGACTCTCTCAGATGCAACCAAATGCAAACTCCTTTTAACGACCTTTGATGGTCAAGTGAGGGATTGGTTTTATGGACTTCGTGCTCAGTCCATCTCTTCCTCCGCTGATTTGCGAAGAGAGTTTCTGCTCAGATTTTCTACTTCAACAAAGAGGAAGGGCGGTCCAGAAGCCATTTTTGAGATCAAGTAGCGAGAGACCGAGACTTTGTCTCAATTTATGGATCGTTTCCAGAGAGATCCTAGACATTAAGATCGTCAATCAAGAAATGTATCGAGTGGCTCTCATTCACGGTCTGCGTGAAGGACCACTCAAGTTCGAGGCTAACATTCGAGCACCGAGGACTTACCAAGAGTTGATTGGATTAGCCAACTCGTACATTTGTGGTGAGAAGAGAAACCCCAGCTTTGTCTCCAGGCTTGTAACAGAGAGAAATCAACCTTACAACCAGCCTCTGTAACGCCCCCGATTTTTCTGCGACTATTTTATTCTCGTTTGGCATTACGGTGATGCGTTTTCGTGGCTTGTGCCATTTGTGGAGTGTGGTTTAGCTCCTTAGAACTGAGTGGCCTATATTTTTGCCTATGGGCAAGGTGTCCCTAGCAAGCCGAGTTGTTTTGGGTGACCCGGTATGGCCTCTTGGGGGATGCTTGTGTTTTGGCTTTAGGTGGGTATAACTCGAGTTCTGTTCGTCGAAAGTTAATTTCAACTTCGCCGATGTGTTCGTAGCGTAGGTATTTGGCTACGGTGCGAATTTCGTCGAATTCCGAGGTAATTCGGTTTTCATGTCATTTTGGGTGTGCCATTAGTAAAGACTATTAGAAAATTCTCTTATTTTAATAAGAGAACCGGAGGCTAGGCTCCAGTTATGCTGAACCGACATGTTTAAAGCTTATATAAAAGCTTTACTTGGAGTGGCGGGCCCACTCTTTCCTCCTTCTTCCCGAGACCTATAACCGCTGCTCTAGTTCGCGGAAAGCAGAGGCAGAAACGGCAGACTGCCATAGCCTTCAGCCGGTGATTTCGGGAGCATTCGTGGACGGAATTCGTTTCTGAAAGAGGCGTTGGCTTGCTCTCGCTCAGATCTACGTTTCGACCCTAAGAGATTCGATTTTAGTGGAATTTTAGGAGACTTGGATTTTCGGGTCTTGTGGATTTCCGCCATTTAAGTGCGGGTTGCTTGTTAGGTTCTTTTAGGTGCTGCTGCTGCTAGTGCCGAGTGAAGAGGAGGGAAAGTCATCCAACCTTCGTCGGAAATTGAGGCAAGTGGTATTCATGCCCTTGCCATTTTTATTCTCTTGCTGAATTGAAAAATCCCGGTTAGCCCTAGGGTAGAGGCCAAGCTGTTCTTTTATCTTGCTGAATTTTAGGGCTTAGTTTCTCCTAATGAGCCCCCCTTCTTTGTGTTGTTGGTGCCCATCCCGCCGGCGTAATGCCGCTAATATAAACTCCAGATTTTAGTCTGGTTGCTGCTTGCGGGTGAAGCTGAGAGAGAGAGTAGGAGGGGGTGCCTGCTGTGTGTCTGGGAAAGAGCCAAATTAGGACTCTCTGTCTGGCCGGCGTTGAGTGTGGTGCAAACACTCAAAGCCTTTGCGGGTTTTGCGTTGAGTGTGGTGCATACACTCAACGCCATAGCTGTAGCTAGTTTGAAATTTTGGCTAAGTACTGGGGCGTTGAGTGAGGTGGACTCACTCAATGCCATTGCCCCTACTAGCGGCTAAGTACTTTGGTGTTGAGTGAGTCGACCTCACTCAATGCCATTTCTGTTTTGGCATTGAGTGAGGCAAGCTCACTCAACGCCGCGGTTTTTCTGAAAAGCTAAGTACTTTGGCATTGAGTGAGGTGTGCTCACTAAACGCCATAGCCTTTTCTGAGGCTAAGTACGTTGGCGTTGAGTGAGTCGACCTCACTCAATGCCATTTCGGTTTTGGCGTTGAGTGAGGTGGACTCACTCAACGCCGTCGCTTTCTGTGCAGCCAAGTACTTTGGCGTTGAGTGAGGTGTGCTCACTCAATGCCACAGCCTTTTCTGAGGCTAAGTACTTTGGCATTGAGTGAGTCGACCTCACTCAACGCCATTTCCGGTTTGGCATTGAGTGAGGTGAATTCACTCAATGCCGTAAGAAAATTTGTGGCCATGTCCCGTGGCGTTGAGTGAGTGAACCTCACTCAACGCCATTTCTGCTTTGGCGTTGAGTGAGGTAGACTCACTCAACGCCACATCCCTTCTTCGCGTCCAGAACTTCTGGCATTGAGTGAGACGACCTCACTAAACGCCAATGCTATTTTGGCATTGAGTGAGGTGTACTCACTCAATGCCGTAGTTTTCTTTTGTGGCTAAGTGTAAGGGCGTTGAGTGAGTGAGCTTTACTCAACGCCATTGCTGTTTTGGCATTGAGTGAGGCCAGCTCACTCAACGCCACTTTCTCTGATTGTGGTTAAGTACCAGGGCATTGAGTGAGTGTGCCTCACTCAACGCCATGGCTGTTTTTGCGTTGAGGGAGGTTAGCTCACTCAACGACAGAGTATTCTTGCGGGAAGCGTTGAGTGAACCTAACTCAACACCATGCCTGTTTTGGCATTGAGTGAGGATAGCTCCCTCAACGCCAGAGTTGTTCTTCTGGAGGGCGTTGAATGAGTGAACTTCACTCAACGCCATGCTTGTTCTGGCGCTAAGTGAGGCTAACTCACTCAACGCCAAGGTCTAGTTAGGCTTTGAGTGGGTCCCACTCAACGCCAAGCCGTGTTGAGTCATTTCAACACTTTTTCCCTACCTCGATTTTCGTTCTCGAGTGAATTCCTTGTTTATGTTTTGATTTTCCTTTTCGGCCATGTTTTTTTTCCTAAAGGCCGGAACGTGGGTTGTGGTTAGTAGTTGTGGTTTGAAGCTCTTCATGGGGGAGGTGTTGTGTAATTTAGCCATGGCCACCCTTTTTCTTCTACCTTGCTCCAGGTATGGGCTGGGCAAGGGGGTGGGAGGTCCCTAGTGCTTTCACATGTAAACCCTTGAGCTTGTTGGTTTGGAAATGGTGGTTGGGGGACTGAGTTTGCCTTCAACCCGGATCCATGTTGTTTATTTTTCTACTACCATCTCCCACAGCTTAGGGTGTTAGACGTTTCTTCCTTTGTAGATTACAGCATTTTGGGCTCTTGGTAGCTTAGTAGACTCTGCACGAGGTAGTTTCTGGGCAGGGTTGATGCTGTTTCCTCGCACCTAGTGCATTTCTTTTTGTCTTGCCTTGGGGCAGTTGTGACTTTTACTGCTGTGTTTTTGCTCTTTCATTTATCATCTGGTAGACACTTTCGTGCAGTTTTTCCTTATTTTGCTTGCTGAGGTATTCTTTTTTTTCTTTTGAATGCCTCAAGTTCTAAGCTGTAACCAGTTTGGTGGCTAGGTTGCTGTGGTGTTGCTGGTGATCTCTTGGACTTTGGAGATCCTTCGGGATTTGTTTAGTGAGGTAGTTTTCTACACTTTTCTTACAGACATACATATTTTCCAGTGGGTTCGTGTCAGGTTGTTGGCGCCCACTTGTAGTTTTTACCTTTGTACTAGATATATTACTTTTGCTTCTACCATTTTCTGGAGATAGTCTACTTGCTTTGAGGAGGATTTATGCTAGGTTGCTAGTTATTTTTAAAACTACAATTATTATTATAAGTATAGCTCATGATCAACATGTTTTATAAAACTCAATCACTATTTTCCAAACAACGTATAAAGATCGTTTTCTTATATATAATATAAATTAAATGTAGAGTCTTGCATAACATAAGTGGTCCTCTTGGGACACTTATGCACTCCTAAGGATGTTAATCCTGAATAAAGTATTTTCCGTAGTGTATAAGTATAGTTTTTAACTGTGGACTAGGTGATCCACCGAGCCAAGGGATACGACCTCTAAAATATATTTTATTTTCTAATCATCAAACTTATGAAATTCTTTCATAAAGTAAAGTAGTTGGTTTTGCATGAGCGTCAGAAGTTATCCCCTGCTCGACGTGGCATCATGACGCATGTTTTCTCATACTTTGATAATTCCTAAATTCGGAGAAAATGCGGGTTATGACAGTTGGTATCAGAGGGAGGGTTCTTGACAAGTCAATCAGGCAACCTTCCTTTGATTGCATTAGTAGTTCAACATCATGTCAATCATACACCGATATGTCATCAACACGTCTTGGCAAAAGCACGAACACTACACTCATAGCATAACATGAAGTATACGGGGCATATTATGTAGTATGGGATGCATAATATGTGTTCGTATATGGATCCACCATAGGGGCAACATGTGAGGGTTATGTAGTATGGGATGCATAACCTCACCACGTGGCTACGGCTAGCTCGTTTTCTTTTTTGTTGCATGAGAATGTTATGTAGTATGGGATGCATAACATTTTCATGTGTACGCCGCTCATATCATGTATTAGGGCCTTTTTTTTAGAATGCATAGCACAAACATGCATAGCATAACATTGCATAAGCACAACGTGCCAAGCTAAAGACTGGCAGGATTACATATGTAAACACATAAGCTTTCAAGTCAAAAGTAATATAAAGTCATGCATTCCCGATCTAGGCACATGAATTAGTATTGTGGTGGTTAACCATCCAAGGTTAGGGCATAACATCAATTTTTGTAAAAAGATAAACTCCCAGAGCAAGTTTAGCAGCTTTAAGTTTATATCTATATATGTATTGTTTGTACTTGTAGTTGGTTCTAGCCATTGTATTAGGATCTAACTAGTGTTGTTATGATTTTAGGATGGCGAGGCGTCCTGCGACTCGATCGACTCCCTTGCCTGAGGGTGAGTCATCTTGAGCTCAGAATGACGCGGTGATCGAGAGCCTGCGGCAGAGTAGCGGTGCCATGAGCAGGCAGATGGTAGAGATGCAGGCCCAGATTAAGTCCCTGGTAGCTGTTGTGGCAGGTAAGACTCAAGAAGTGCAAGGTCCTGCAGGGGGGTTAGCTGTCCCTCCTCCTCCTGTACCCTTAAGACCTCTAGTGGTGGTGCCAGCAGAGATGGCCTTCATGTCGCAGTTTCAGAGGCTGAGCCCTCCCACTTATGATGGGAAGGCAAACTTTATGGTCATAGACGATTGGCTGATCTCCATGGAGGAGATGTTCTCGTACTCCGGGATTGCAGATGACCAGAGGGTGATGATAGCTGTTGGGTACATTGGAAAATGTGTACCTGATTTGAAGAAGTCCAATTTAGCTCAATGATATACATCAAGGTGTATTTGATGTTATTTTGAGTTGACATATGCAGGTGAAAAAGTGTTAAAGAATGCAGAAAAATATTCTAAGTCCATGTGTCGACACCTGAAGAAACAATGTTGACACTTCAGAATATTTGTGTCGACACATGAAGGAAGCTGTGTCGACACAGAGAAAGATAGTCGACCACATTTGTGTCGACACTGGGAAGCAGTATCGACTCACACAGAAGGAGATAGTCGACCACATTTATGTCGACACTGGGAGGCTGTGTCGACACAATGAGGCAGAGTCGACAAATTTTGGCAGAGTCAACAATTAATGTGTCGACACCTGAAGGCAGTGTCGACACATACTGAGTTCTGAATCTACAACAACTGTGTCGACACACAGGACTTGTGTCGACACACTGCAAAGTCAAGACCAAGTTATTTTCTGAAGAAAGATGAAGTGTTGAGTCGACATAAATTCTCTGTGTCGACTCATTCTCAAAATAAAGTTCTGAAGAAGCTGTGTCGACTTAAAGGCAAACTTGTCGACATCATCAAAGGTTGTGTCGACACCAAAGTTACTTGTGTCGACACATATAGACCGTTAGTCTCGACACTTCCTGACAGTCTGTCTCAACACATTGCTGACCAAGACTAAGGCACATGATCTATTTGAAGACTTGACAGCTATGGGTTGCAGCCAGTTAACTGATGTTGTCAGACTTGTCAGAAGACAGTTATAAATCGAATCAGCCGGTTACCATTAAGAAGGTCTATAAATAGACAGATTCAGAGGGAAGAAAAGAGGATTGAACTTTGGCAATCAAATTGAGAAATCAAATCAAGGAGTAATACACTAAAGAAGATCTTCATCAGAAGATCTAAGAAGACGATCTCAGGATCGATCTAAGAAGAGTTCTAACAAGAATTCAGAAGTATCATCAAAGGTGTTGGATAGAGAGGGATCCACCCATTTTGAAGAAGAAGAAGGAAGCCATCCGTGGTTTCTCGAGAAGCTGTTTGGAAATCAACTCAGCTAAGTTTAGATTCAAGAAGCTTTGAAGAAAGCTCAGATTTAGTTGATTTCATCAGCTGATCAAGAATTGTCTTGTCCTCTACTCTCTCAACAAAGGCAAGACATTAAAACTTCTTTTCTAAATTTCTGTAGGATCTGTTTTACACAGATCTGTGTTGTAAGCCTGTGATATAAAGGCTGAGTGTAGGAGAGTTGATCTTTGAGTGGTAGGGCTGTTTGCCTGAGTGTAGGAGAAGGTTCTTCTCTGAGTTGTAGGCCTTGTGGCAAGGCTGAGGTAGGGCAGTTGTGCCTGAGTTGTAGGAACCTATCCAGGTTCTGAGCTGTAGGATCTGAGGATTTGAGAATAGTGGAAGTTTGGCCGAATCTAGCATACTGCTAGATAGGTGAAGGGGGAAAGTGGATGTACCCAAACCTTGGGGAACCACTATAAAACATTGTGCAATCTGTGATGTTTGAATTTCTGTGATTGCTGTGCTGAATGTTTTAATTCTGTGATTGAATTCTGCCTAAAAGTATAAACAAGCAATTAGAACCTATTCACCCCCCCTCTAGGTGTTTTAGGTTGTCTTGAAAGTAAAACTATCAAGTGGTATCAGAGGGAGGTTCTTCAAAAAGGACTTAACAGTCTGAGGTAGATCTGAAAGGCAGAATCAAGAGTCAAGAAGATGGGTTCTGGAGAGAATCATAAGGAGCTAGGGTCTATGAAATTACCCATATCCAAGAAGGAAATCTTTGGAATTTGGAAAGAAAGAGTCAGGTTATTTATGGAGGCATCTGACCCAAGAATATACATCACAGTTCAGGAAGGACCTTTCATTCCAGTGAAGGTATCAGTTCTTGATGCTAATATTCAAACTCCAAAGAGTTATTCTGAAATGACCAAGGATGAAATCATTTTGGCAACTATGGACAAGAGAGCACAGAATATTATTGTGAGTGCCATAGATGATTCTACATTTCAGAATCTGATTCACTGCAAGACCTCCAAAGAAATGTGGGACACATTGATTGTCTACATGGAGGGATCAGGAAAAGTAAGGCAGGACAGGAAATCTATGCTCAATCAGGAATATGAAAGTTTTAGACAAGGAAAATCTGATAGCATAACTGAGTGCTATAAGAAATTCTATAGAATTGTGAATGAGCTAATGTCCTATGGAAGAGTCTTCAGTACTTATGAACTGAATGACAAATTCTTGAGATCCTTAACAAAGGATTGGGACACAAAGATCTGTGCCATAAGAGAAGTGGCTAAATTGGCAGAGATCTCTCCTCCCACCTTGTTTGGAAAGCTGCTATCCTATGAAATGCAACTTTTGGTGAGGAAGGAGGAGGAAAAGAATTCAAGAGGAGAGCATAGAGAAAAGACTGTGGCATTCAATGCAGAAGCCACCAGAAAGAATAGGAGGATATCACCATCCTCTCCTAAGGAAATTGCAGAAGTCAGTTCTGAAAATTCAGATGATCAGAGTTCAGAAAGCTGTGATTCAGATGCAGACTTTGCTGCATTCACAAGGCAATTCCAAAGGTTCTTGAAAAAGAAGCAGTGGAAGTCTAAGCCCTCCACTTCACAGCAAGTTGATGACTATTATCAGAAGAAAAAGTCATCAAGGAAAGAAAAGAGCAGATCAAAGCCCAGCAAAGCCACTACTTCAAAGTTTGTCTGCTATTGTTGCAATAGGCCTGGACCTGTAGTGGCTGACTGTCCTAGTAAGAGAAAGGAGTCTTCAGACAAGAAGAAGACTCATCAAAAGGGCAAGAAGGAGAAATCCTTTGTTGCAAAGAAGGGTAAGAGCCTAATAGATCAGTCAACTTCAGAGTCAGAATCTGAAGCAGAAGCATATATTGGACTATGTGCTGTATCTGAAGAAGAGGAGTTTCTGCAGTTGCTAGACTTTATCAATGAACAAGAGGATCATCAGTGCATGGGAATGATGGCAGGATCAGAAGAGGACATATGCCAGAATCAGTCTGGTCCTAATAAGGTACAATGTCCTTCTATGAAATCTGTTTGTAGTACAAGTACAGAATCAGCTACATCTGCATCAAGTGATGTAGATGCATCTGAATCTGAAGGAGATGTCTATCAATTGATAGATAAGTATGGGGACTTGTTGCAGGCCCTTAAGAAAAACAAGAACCTGGTTAAATCTCAGGCTCATGAAATTGCTGAACTAAGGGTAGCTGCAACTGAGTTAGAGAAAGTAATTGATCAAAAGTTAAATGAAATTGCCAAGCTGAAGAATATAACTATTATTCAGATGGGCACAATTAATTATACCAATGATCAAGTGAAGAGTCTGGAGGCCAGACTAAAAATTGAAAAAGATTTAGTGGCTAGTTACTCTAAGCCAAAGTCTGTCTTACCCTTGATTGATGAATTTGTGAATCAAAAGGGTACGGCAGGATTAGGATTCAAAGGTAACTCCAGGGCTGGCCATTTCAAGAGGAAAGGCAAAGCTCCTGTCAAGCCACTGAACTTTTCAGTCCCTATTAAGTTTAGAAAGGTGCAAGTGCCTTCTAATCAATATGATCATGAAAATATTCATGGTCATATTAAGACAAATGTTCTGAAAAACAAAGGTGTAAATGCCAACAGGCCTACCCATGTTCATAAACCCAATGGTTATAAAAAATCAGTGGGTGAAGTTGCTGCAGCACCAACAATGGACAGAAATTCTTTTGTCAAGGAAGTATCTAGATCTAGATACAACAAGTTTGAATGTTGGTGTTGTGGCAAGAGAGGCCATTTTGCACTAGACTGCTGGTATAACACAAGTGTTAGAAAGAACAATAGTCTACCTGATAGAAGAGATAATGGTAGCTTTGTTAATGCTAACCTGAACCAAGGACCCAAGACTTACTTGGGTTCTAAGGATAAGTAAATCTGTGTTGTAGGATAATCCAAGTAGCCATGCCCCTATATGGTACTTGGATAGTGGTTGTTCCAGGCACATGACTGGAACAAAGGGGCTGTTGAAGGAGTATTCATCTGTCAATGATGGATCTAAAGTGATCTTTGGTGGATCTGAAAAAGGAGTCATCAAAGGGTTTGGTAACATTTCTTCTAACCTAATTACTATCACCCAAGTGGCTTATGTAAAAGGTTTGAAACATAATCTAATAAGCATAAGCCAGCTGAGTGATTTAGGATATGACATTTCATTTGATAAGGATGGATGTCATATCAAAAGGTCATGTGATCAAGAGATCATTTTGACTGGGTATAGGAAGAGAAATGTATATTGTCTTAATTTTGTATGTGAGAACAAGGCTTCTCCCATCTGTCTTATAGCTGATGACAATGCTTCTCATTGTGTTAAGTGGCACAAGAGATTGGCTCGTCTTAACTACAAGACAATTGGACAACTCTTTAGCAAAGAGTTAGTGAGGAATGGTCCTCAAGTTAAGTGTATAAAGGATGAAATATGCTCAGCTTGTCAAAAGGGCAAGCAGACAAAATCCTCCTTTCAAAGCCTTGAAAACAAGGATTCTGTGAGGTGCTTATACCTCTTGCATATGGATCTTTTTGGTCCTATGCCAGTTCATAGTCTAGGTAGGAAGGTCTACACTTTTGTGGTTGTAGATGACTATTCTAGATTTACATGGGTGTTCTTTCTGAGACAGAAATCTGAAACCCCAAGTGTCTTACTTAATTTTGTAAAGCAAATTCAGAATGAACTGAATAGTACAGTGGTCAAAATCAGAAGTGACCATGGTACTGAGTTTCAATCTGAAAGCATGACAAAGTTATGTGAAGACTTTGGGATTTTCCAAGAGTTCTCCTGACCAAGAACACCTCAGCAAAATGGAATTGCTGAAAGAAAGAATAGAATATTAATTGAAGCTGGTAGAACTCTATTGAGTGACACCTCTCTACCAGAATATTTCTGGGCTGAGGCAGTAAACACTGCTTGTCATGTGATCAATAGGGCTTCTATCACCAAGAGCCACAAAAAGACTCCCTATGAGATTATGAAAGGTAGAAAACCAAATCTATCCTACTTCAGAATCTTTGGTTGCAAATGCTATATACTTAACAATGGTAAGTCATATTTGACTAAGTTTGCTGCCAAATCGCAGGATGGGATATTTGTTGGGTACAACACAAATAGTAAGGCCTATAGAATCTTTAACTTGACTACTCAAGTTGTTGAAGAATCTGTGCATGTTGTGTTTGATGAAACAAGATTAATCAACTGTGAGTTGTCTTATAGATCAAATGACTCAACAGGTATAAGCAAAAGGATGGACAAGCTCTCCATTGCTGAAGCTTCAAGGGAAGATGGAGTATTGGAAAATGAAGGCTATTGTCCATGGGGAGTACAAGATTCAATAGAAGATGAAGAAAACTAAGAGGTTCAGCAAAATGAAGGAGCTGGAGATGTTCAACCAGAAGGGAGTCTTCCTCCAGCTTCAAGACATTTAAGAGACCATCCAACTGATCAGATAATAGGTGATCCAAGACAGGGAGTGCAGACTAGAAGTAGAAGTCAAAGCACAGTTCTGCATTCAAGTTTCCTATCACAAATGGAGCCTAAGAAGTTTGAAGAAGCCATCCAAGACCTGCACTGGACTGATGCTATGCAAGAGGAGCTGAATCAATTCAGAAGGTGCAATGTCTGGGAGCTTGTTCCTAAACCAAGAGGCCACAATATAATTGGGACAAAATGGATCTACAGGAATAAGTTGGATGAGAATGGACTAATAGTGAAAAATAAAGCAAGATTGGTTGCTAAAGGATACAGGCAGGAAGAAGGGATTGACTTTGATCAAACCTTTGCCCCAGTAGCAAGGCTGAAGGCAATCAGAATGTTCCTTGCCTATGCAGCCTATCAAGACTTCAAGGTATACCAAATGGATGTGAAGTCAGCATTTCTGAATGGTGATCTTAAAGAAGAAGTATATGTAGAGCAGCCATAAGGTTTTGTAGATCCTCTTAAACCTGATTATGTTTATAAGCTTAGAAAAGCTTTGTATGGGTTAAAGCAAGCCCCAAGGGCCTGGTATGAAACCCTGTCTACTTTCCTTATGGAGAATAAATTCTCAAGAGGAAAAATAGACAAAACTCTATTCCTTAGGGAATCCAAAGACAAGATCATCTTAGTTCAGATCTATGTTGATGACATAATCTTTGGATCTACTGAAAACAACCTTTGTAAAAAGTTTGCCAAACTTATGCAAGGGAAGTTTGAGATGAGCAGTATGGGGGAACTGAAGTTCTTCTTGGGACTCCAAGTAAGACAAACTGATGATGGCTTGTCCATATCCCAGTCAAAGTTTACCAAAGAATTAATTAAGAAGTATGGTATGGAGTCATCCTCCATCATGAGAACTCCTATGGGAACAAGTATGCCTATATGCAAAGATGATACAGGTAAACCTGTTGATGAGACTTTGTATAGAGGAATAGTTGGTTCTCTACTATATCTCACAGCTAGTAGACCAGATATTATGTATGCTACATGTGTCTGTGCTAGGTACCAAGCCTGCTCTAAAGAGTCTCATTATACTGCAGTAAAAAGGATTCTGAGATATCTTAAGGGCACACCTAATCTAGGCCTTTGGTACCCTAGGAATAGAGATTTTCTACTAACAGGTTATTCAGATGCAGACTTTGCAGGCTGTAGAGAGGATTGGAAGAATACAACAGGTACTTGTCAATTCTTGGGAGGAAGATTGATATCTTGGAGTAGTAAGAAGCAGACCAGTGTGGCTATATCTACATCTGAGTTAGAATATGTTGCTGCTGGCAGCTGCTGTGCACAACTATTGTGGATACAGCATCAACTTAAAGATTATGGTATTCAAGTATGTAGAACACCTCTTTTGTGTGATTCTAAGAGTGCAATTTCTATTGCTAATAATCTTGTTTCTCATAGTAAAACTAAGCATATAGAAATAAATACCATTTTCTTAGAGATCATGTAGAAAGAGAAGACATCACATTGGAATTTGTTAAGACAGATTATCAAATAGCAGATGTATTCACTAAGCCTCTGGATGAAACAAAATTCAATAAATTTAAAATTGAATTAGGCATGCTGACCATTGATTAGATTATCAATAAACTTACAAGTAACATATTAGATTATCAAATGGTCTCAAGTGGTGTTGACAGAAACAGAAATTGGCTAAGTAAAATAGGGTCGACACATTCAGTGATAATGTGTCGACTCAGTGAAGTAATGTCGACAAGACAGAAATATTGTGTCGACACAGAGAATATGTGTCGACACTTAAGAATTAAATTGTCGACTTATCCAGGAATGTAGTGTCGACTTCACCAGAATAGTGATGTCGACACTTACAAATTTTGTGTCGACACTTATCCTAAGAGTCGACACAGATTTTCTGATACTCTACTATATCTCTCAGGTGTCGACATATCCACAATTGGTGTCGACACATAGTAGACAGATTTGTTGTCGAGACAATAGAAGTTTTTGTCGACACATTCCATCTGTGTCGACACATATAGACTGTTTTTGCCCGCCTTTTGATCTTCTTTCAATAGAAGGTATAAATAGGTCAAGAACTTATTCAGTCGACACGCTTACAAGGTTTTCGAGACTGAAACCCTGTGTCAACTTTCTCTCTCTCTCTCTCTCTTCTCTCAAGCTTTCTCACCTTAATAATGGCGCCGAAGATTGAAGACAACGTCAATGAAGGTTATGAGTTAGTAAGGAATGCCTTTGCCGAAGCCCCAATAGATGTTCAACGAGTTATCTCTCTTATTTCCGAATCCGGATTAGAGTTCATAGTTTCTGAACCTTCCAAGATATGGAAGAAGGAGGTGCATGAATTCTTTAACTCTGTATCAATAGGTTCAGATATTCTCAAGATCAAGTCCACTGTTCATGGGACGACAGTGAAGATTACCCCAAGAAGTCTAAGGAAGATTCTACATTTACCAATAATTGAGAATGAAGAAGAAGTCCCTGCTTCTAAGTTAAGGGAGGCTATCCAATGGTGCGGATTGGATCCCACTCTGAAGATTGGAGCTGCTTTCAATAGGAAAGGGATGAATCAGCAAGGGAAATTTCTGTCTGAAGTAGTTGGCAAGGTGATTCTATGCAAACAAGGGGGACATGATAGGATTTCAGCCTATATGTTCAGCCTCATGACCAGAATTGTGTTTACAATTCCAACAGATTGGCCAGCTGTAATCTTTGAAAAGATCAAGGAAGGAATAAAGAAGTCAAATCTGGCTAGAATTATGAGTTTATATCTGAATGGAGTGATCCCTGAGGTAATGCAACACCTGCCAGGAACAAAGATCAATCACATGAGAAAGATGGATACGAGATTGTTTTCTAAGTGGGATAGGGTGCTGTCAAAGGATGTGCCTGATGAGAGCAGGCAGGACACCCCAGTGAAATCCTCTTCTCATGCTCAAGATACTGAGCAACTTCAAGAAGAACAAGAGAGGAAGCAAGATGAAGATCACCCTGTGTCTACTCCAGCCCAGCAAGACACTATACCTGCACAGATGCAGGGGGAGCAAGCTCATTCTCCTGCCCAGAATGAATCTACTCCTAATTAGGTACAGTTGCAGGGGGAGCTGGTGTATTTTCTTAATAAAAGACATTTCTAATATTTCAATTTCTGCACAGGTGCAGGGGGAGCAAGTGTACTCACCTGCCCAGGACATCACCAATACTGAACAAGTACAGGGGGAGAAGATGTCAGACCTAGTGCAAGAGGCAGTACAAATTGATATCTCCAAAGATCTGAATATAGAGGATCCAATTGATACATCTTATGTTCAAGCTCAGAAGGAATATACTCTAGATGAGTTATTTCCTAATGTTGACATTGCTACTGATAGAGTAGAGGAGGGGCAAGATATTGAGAAGGCCCTTGACATGGAGATAGAAATTGAGAAGGAGCAAATGGTTGAGATTGTGCATGTTGAGACTGAACAACATGGCACTGAGACTTATATTCCTCCTCCTCCTCAAGAAAGAGTTCAAGTTGATAGTTCATCTGAATCTGATACTGAAGAAGCCAGAATGGCTAAGAAGAGAAAACTTGTTGTCTTCAAAAGAAGGAGCAAAGGTTATAAGCAGGCTCTACAGACTACAACTCCACCATCTCATTCTGACTTTAATTATAACAAGTTTATGGTTGATTTGCAAGTTAAGCTAGATGAACATAGATTGGCTGTTGAAAAATATGTTGATGAGAGCAATAAGTCCCTTCAATTTGACTTGGCTCAGGATATAAAGTCAATTCGATTTGAAATCAATATGCACAAGAAGGAAATGACAAATTACTTCCACAAAGGAGGTAATACTGTAGTATTCTTGGCTAAACAACAGTAGTCCATTATTACCAAGGCAGATGATATAGCACTGAAGCAAGGCTATGTTCTTACCAATCAGATAAACATGAATGCAAATCTTGAAGACTCTCACAATGAGATTCTTAATGAGTTGAAAAAGACTACTACTGAAGGGCAAACTGAAGCAAGAGCAAAAGAGATGGAAGAATTTGATAAGAAACTTCAAGATGCAATTGAATCAGTTAAAACTGCTATCACTACCTCTCAAAAGGACATATCTGACAAGCTTCAAAAGTTAAAACCATTTTTTAAAGAGGGTGTGAATTATCTGGATGGCCAGATCAGATTTCAGAAGGAAGATCTAAGAGATCATATTACCAGAGAAGCCATAAAGGGGGAGAGGTTGTTAGTTCATGCTGGCTCAGAGCACACCAAATGGGTGACAAATAGTATTCGAGCCACATTGGGATATCCACCTTTGTGTGATGATGCTATGGTGGCTGAGTCAGGAATCCAAACAGGTCTACTTGAAGGCAATCAACCTGAGGTTGCCCAAGTCATTTACCCTCCTCCAGATTTTGATATGATTGATCAGCAAGTTCAAGATATGTATAGCCCTCCAAAGGAGGTTAACAGGGTTGTTATTGAGAAAGTGGATAAGCCTGAGGCCAATTTGAAAGAACAGCAAGATGCTCTACTATCCAAGAATAAATTTAGAGAGCAGGCTAAACTTAAGCCAGATTTTGAGCAGTGGAGCCCTACTTCTAGAAATATTATACTCACTACATGGAAGGCTGTAAAAGACCAAGTACATGAAAGAGGGAAGTGGTATAATGAAATGGAATGGCAAAAGCATGAAGCTAGACAAGAGGCTATAGTACAGTTCAGAAGAAAAGCCAAGCTGGGTAGGCTGCCACCAGATGCTCAGGAGCCGAGCAAGTACTTTCCAAAGCCCTATCATTACTTTGAAAGGCAAAGGCTCAAGGAAGAAGCTCTAAAGAAAGCTGAGCTAAAAGGCAAGAAGCCAGCTGAAGTTGCTGAAGCTCCTGTGAAGGCTCAAATCCAATCTGGCAAAGGGATTGTCATAAGAGATCCTGATCAGTCTTAGTTCTAAGTTCTTTCAAAAAATGTTTTGTAATGTTTTGATCATTCAATATAAAAATCTGTAATCAAACATTACCAAGTTATAAACAAAATTTTGTTTGGAATCATATAATGTTCATTCTGTGATGGATTGTTATTATTTTGTTTGGAATCATATAATGTTCATTCTGTGATGGATTGTTATTATTTTGTTTATATTAAGTATTCCTGTTATGTCATATATCATCATTTTATACTTTTTATAAATGGTGTATATCATTGGCTATAAGGGTTATGACTTCTCCAAATAGGGGGAGATTGTTGGATACATTGGAAAATGTGTACCTGATTTGAAGAAGTCCAATTTAGCTCAATGATATACATCAAGGTGTATTTGATGTTGTTTTGAGTTGACATGTGCAGGTAAAAAAGTGTTAAAGAATGCAGAAAAATATTCTAAGTCCATGTGTGGACACCTGAAGAAACAATGCTGACACTTTAGAATATTTGTGTCGACACTTGAAGGAAGCTGTGTCGACACAGAGAAAGATAGTCGACCACATTTGTGTCGACACTGGGAAGCAGTGTCTACTCACACAGAAGGAGATAGTCGACCACATTTATGTCGACACTGGGAGGCTGTGTCGACACAATGAGACAGAGTCGACACATTTTGGCAGAGTCAACAATTGATGTGTCGACACCTGAAGGCAGTGTCGACACATACTGAGTTCTGAATCTACAACAACTGTATCGACACACAGGACTTATGTCGACACACTGCAAAGTCAAGACCAAGTTATTTTCTGAAGAAAGATGAAGTGTTGAGTCGACATAAATTCTCTGTGTCGACTCATTCTCAAAATAAAGTTCTGAAGAAGCTGTGTCGACTTAAAGGCAAACTTATCGACATCATCAAAGGTTGTGTCGACACCAAAGTTACTTGTGTCGACACATATAGACAGTTGGTTTCGACACTTCCTGACAGTCTGTCTCAACACATTGTAGACCAAGACTAAGGCACAGGATCTGTTTGAAGACTTGACAACTGTGGGTTGCAGCCAGTTAACTGATGTTGTCAGACTTGTCAGAAGACAGTTATAAACCGAATCAGCCGGTTACCATTAAGAAGGTCTATAAATAGACAGATTCAGAGGGAAGAAAAGAGGATTGAACTTTGGCAATCAAATTGAGAAATCAAATCAAGAAGGAGTAATACACTAAAGAAGATCTTCATCAGAAGATCTAAGAAGACGATCTCAGGATCGATCTAAGAAGAGTTCTAACAAGAATTCAGAAGTATCATCAAAGGTGTTGGATAGAGAGGGATCCACCCATTTTGAAGAAGAAGAAGGAAGCCATCAGTGGTTTCTCAAGAAGCTGTTTGGAAATCAACTCAGCTAAGTTCAGATTCAAGAAGCTTTGAAGAAAGCTCAGATTCAGTTGATTTCATCAGCTGATCAAGAATTGTCTTGTCCTCTACTCTTTTAACAAAGGCAAGACATTAAAACTTCTTTTCTAAATTTCTGTAGGATCTGTTTTACACAGATCTGTGTTGTAAGCCTGTGATATAAAGGCTGAGTGTAGGAGAGTTGATCTCTGAGTGGTAGGGTTGTTTGCCTGAGTGTAGGAGAAGGTTCTTCTCTGAGTTGTAGGCTTTGTGGCAAGGCTGAGGTAGGGCAGTTGTGCCTGAGTTGTAGGAACCTATCCAGGTTCTGAGCTGTAGGATCAAAGGATCTGAGAATAGTGGAAGTTTGGCCGAATCTAACATACTGCTAGATAGGTGAAGGGGGAAAGTGGATGTACCCAAACCTTGGGGAACCACTATAAAACATTGTGCAATCTGTGATGTTTGAATTTCTGTGATTGCTGTGCTAAATGTTTTAATTCTGTGATTGAATTCTGCCTAAAAGTATAAACAAGCAATTAGAACCTATTCACCCCCCCCCCCTCTAGGTGTTTTAGGTTGTCTTGAAAGTAAAACTATCAATAGCCGCTTATCAGCTTAAAGGTTTGGCTAAGAGTTGGTGGCTGAGAGAAAAGGAGAGCTTGGTAACTGGATGCTCTAGGGAAGTGTTCAAGGAGATGCTATTGAGGAAGTTCTTACCCTCGGTCGAGCCTGACCGCCTCATGAACGACTTCCTCCATCTGAAGCAAAGGCAACTCACGGTGGGTGAGTATGAGATAGAGTTCAGCAAGTTGAGCCATTTTGCCCCTGGATTGGTCAGCATTGAGGCTGATCGAGTTAAGCGATTTCTCGGTGGCTTGAGGAGCGAGGTGCAGCAGTTGACCAGTGCTTATGGGTCAGAGACTTATGCAGGAGTAGTGGAGGCTGCTCTAAAGGTGGAGGCTATTGAGACCGCAAAGAGCAGAGACCAGCAAATTAGGAAGGACAAGAGGAAGTCTGTGGAGGAAAGGAAACCCCAGGTACCCGGTGCGGCTCCGGGAAAGAAGAGCAAAGTGGTGTGCAGCTTCTATTGCCGATCAGGCCACCCTGTCGAGAGATGTTTCAAGAAGGCAGCAGCTCAGAGGAAGGAGCAGGTTTATGTTATTCAGGGTGCTCCTATGAGAGATGTCTCCTGTTCTGTTTGCAAGCGACCCGGGCATGATGCGGCCCAATGCTGGTCCAAGGATAAAGTCTGCTTTTAGTGTGGGCAGAAGGGACACATCAAGTCTAGGTGTCCTCAGGTCCAGCCTGCTCTTCAAGCAGTTCCACTACAAGCATTACCTCCACCTCAGCGTGTGGACAAGGGAAAGGGAAAGCTGAACGCGATCTCTTCCAAGGAGGCTCAAGCTTCGACTCAGGTCATCTCAGGTTAGTTGTCTTTCCAGCCTGAAGGTTTTGTTATTGTTTTACTAGAATGTTTGCAGTATTGTTGTGGTAGTTACTTAATTATATATGCTCCTATAGGAAAATTTAAGGTGAAGAACTTATGGGCGCGTGTTCTGTCTGACTCCGGCGCTACCCACTCGTTCGTGGCTAGAGCCTTTGTAGAGCGACATCGGTTGACTTTAGATCGAAATCGGGATACCTTTCGTGTCAAGTTCCCCTCTGGTGAATCTGTGTTGTCAGATTTGGGCATGTTAGATTGCCCTGTTTTGTTAGGGGACTTCCTTGCGAAGGCAGACCTGAAGATTATTTATCTGGAGGACTTCGATGTTATTCTGGGTATGGACTGGCTGTCTAGGTATGATGTAGTCATTTAGTGCAAAGGGAAGCGCTTGGACTTCATCAGGGACGACGGTCAGCCCGAAAGCGTGTATGCTGATCTGTGCTAGGATTCTCTTGTCATCTCTGTAGTATGTGCTCAGAAACTGTTTCTTTCGGATTGTTTTGTTTGTTTGGTATCGGTGGTTGGGACCGTTGTTAGTGTATCATGCTTGGAGGAGATTCTAGTTGTTCGTGATTTCACCGATGTTTTTCCGAATGATCTTCCTGGTCTTGCTCCCGAGCGGGATGTGGAGTTTGTGATTGATTTGGAGCCGGGTACACGTCTTATTGCTAAGGCGCCATACTGGATGGCCCCTCGTGAGTTAGAGGAGTTGCGAGTTCAGTTGGATGAGCTGTTGACAAAGGGATTTATCAGGCAGAGTTCGTCGCTTTGGGGGTGCTCCTGTGCTGTTTGTGAAGAAGAAAGATGGGTCGATGCGGCTTTGCATCGACTATAGGGAGTTGAACAAAGTCACCATTAAGAACAGGTACCCTCTGCCGAGGATCGATGATTTATTTGACCAGTTGCGCGGTAGAACGGTGTTCTCCAATATCGATCTTCGTTCTGGCTATCATCAGCTCAGGATCCGTGAGGCAGATATTCCACGGACTGCGTTTAGATCGAGGCATGGACACTTTGAGTTCTTGGTGATGTCGTTTGGTTTGACCAATGCACCATCAGCCTTCATGGATATGATGAACCAGGTGTTCAAGGATTTCTTAGACAAGTTCGTGGTGGTCTTCATCGATGACGTGTTAATTTATTCTCGCAGCGCTGAGGAGCATGAGCAGCATCTGCGCTTGGTTCTATCGGAGTTGAGGAATCACAAGTTATTCGCCAAGTTGAGCAAGTGCGAATTTTGGTTGCCTCAGGTTTCATTTCTAGGCCACGTGGTGAACAAGGAGGGGATCTCGGTCGACCAAGAAAAGATCGCAGCAGTGATGGATTGGAGTAGGCCGAATATGCCTAAGGAGATCAGGAGCTTCATAGGGTTGGCTGGCTACTACAGGAGGTTCGTGGAGGGTTTCTCTTCCCTAGCTGCACCATTGACCAAGCTAACTCAGAAGAACGTTGCTTTTGTTTGGAGCGAGAAGTGCGAAGAAGCCTTTCTGGAGTTAAAGAAGAGATTGTGCACTGCTCCCGTTCTGACCCTGCCTACTGAGGGTGTGGATTATGATGTATACGTGGATGCTTCGCATGTAGGTCTGGGATGCGTATTAATGCAGGTTGGAAAGGTGATTGCCTATGGGTCAAGGCAACTGAAGACTCATGAGAATAATTATCCTACGCATGACCTTGAGTTTGCAATGGTAATCTATGCGTTGAAGTTGTGGAGGCATCTACTTTATGGGGCTCAGTGCAAGATCTTCACTGACCATAAGATCCTTAAGTACGTGTTCACGCAGAAGGAGTTGAATCTGCGCCAGCGGCGGTGGCTTGAGTATGTGGCCAATTATGATGTAGAGATCCAGTATCATCAAGGCAAGCCAATGTGGTGGCCGACGCTCTGAGCCAAAAGAAGGGAAAGATCTTTAACCTCTCCGTCGATCGTTTAGTGGATAAGTTCCTCCTTATGGATATATAAGTGGGATGCTGTGTCTTGCAGAGTAGTTTATCAGTGACAGATCTGTCTTGGATTTCTTTGACCAGACTGCACCAGAAGGACGATCCGGCTCTTCTGCACTTATTCACCAGGACCGAGAAGGGGGAGTTGCCAGACTTTTCT
This sequence comes from Platanthera zijinensis, assembly GCA_039513925.1. Lineage (NCBI taxonomy): Eukaryota > Viridiplantae > Streptophyta > Magnoliopsida > Asparagales > Orchidaceae > Platanthera > Platanthera zijinensis. Next base: position 93,566,685 of record CM077085.1, read on the forward strand.
ATCGATGATGCGGGTACTTTGAAGTACCGCGACAGATTTTGCATCTCCGCTGTTGGGGACATAAGAGGTATGATTTGCAGAGAGGCTCATGGATCCAGCATTGCCTACCATCTAGGATCTACGAAGATGTATCGTGACTTAAAGCAAATTGCCTGGTGGTATGGCATGAAAGGTGATATTGCCCGATTTGTTGCAGAGTGCCACATTTGCAAGCGTGTGAAGGCCGATCATGGAAGGCCTAGTGGCAAATTGACTTCATTAGAGATCCCGACTTGGAAGTGGGAAAGTATATATATGGATTTCTTCACGGGCTTACCGAAATCCCCGAGGGGATTTGATTTTGTTTGGGTTATAGTGGATAGACTGACAAAGTGTGCTCACTTCGTGCCATATAAGATTGATTACCCGATGAAGAAGATAGCGGAGTTGTACTTGAATGAAGTCATCTGGCTGCACGGTGTGCCGGTTAGCATCATTTCTGATCGATACTCCCGGTTTACCTTTTGTTTTTGGCAGAGTCTACAGGAGGGTTTGGGTACGGATCTGAGGTATTCTACTTCTTACCACCCACATACCAATGGGCAGACGGAGCGGGTGAACCAGATAGTTGAGGATATGATCCGATGCTATATTTTAGACCACGGTGGAGCGTGGGATGAGCGGCTCCGACTTATGGAATTTGCATACAACAATAGTTATCAGGAGAGCTTGCTGATGGCTCCATTCAAAGCCTTGTATGCGAGGCGCTGCAGAACTCCGTTGTTTTGGGCTGAGGCTGGTGAGAGGCCTTTGTTGGGTCCTGATGCGCTTGAAGAAATTGAAGTCGCAGTGAAACTTATTCGAGAGAAGCTTCGTATAGCTCAGGAGAGGTACGAGAAGAACGCCAATCGGCGTAGGTCTGCCTTGGAATTTTCTGTAGGGGACCTTGTATTTCTTAAGGTTTCCCCGATGGTGGGTGTAAAGAGGTTTGGTAAGAATCAGAAATTGGACCCGAGGTATGTGGGCCCGTTTAAGATTATGGAGCAGATTGGTGTGTCAGCTTACAGGTTGGATTTGCATGCAAACTTCCCAGGTGTTCATAATGTTTTCCATGTAAGCCAATTGTGGAAGTGTGTGCGCAGCAGTGGGCAAGTCTTGGACATTGTGCCCCAGTTGGAGCCCAACCTCTCTTTTGTTGAAGTGCCAGTCCATATTTTGGATACTTAGGAACGGGTGCTGCGAAAGAAGTCCATTCCGATTGTGAAAGTTCTATGGAAGAATAAGGATTTGGAGAGCGCGACTTGGGAGCTAGAGTCGGCCATGAGGAAGGCTTACCCTCACCTGTTTCCCTGATTTGACCGGTATGTTTCCCTTCTTGTAACTTCTGTTTGTTACTTTTTCCTTCTATAGTAGAAGTGTTGTGCGTAAAGTTTCGGGACGAAACTTTCTTTTAGGGGGAGTGACTGTAACGCCCCCGATTTTTCTGCGACTATTTTATTCTCGTTTGGCGTTACAGTGGCGCGTTTTCGTGGCTTGTGCCATTTGTGGAGTGTGGTTTAGCTCCTTAGAACTGAGTGGCCTATTTTGTAGCCTATAGGCAAGGTCTCCTGAAAGTCCACCTAGTGCCAACTAGCTTCACCTATGGGGGGGGGGGGAATAGGTGTCTTGTAGCGTTTTTGCGGAATTAAAAACTGTACCTACACAAATAAATCAAACAACATAACACAGAAAAGACTCAAGCAATTTATAGTGGTTCCCCAATTTGGGTACGTCCACTTTCCCCCTTCGACCTATCTCCCAACCAGGGACGACTCGGTCACTTTATCAACAGGATTGAAATTCAATCCTTGTACTAACGGAAGGAACCCTTCAACACGTAGTAGTCACCACTCCCACACCACGGGTTGCACCCAACCCTTACAACTAGGAACCAATCATTCCTTTACAATGAAATTGAAAATGGAATGTATTAGAAATACAAACAACTTATGGAGACTAAGGTGTCCCTCTTCGTTAGACGATGTGTTCTTGAAGTCAACGAAGAGTCCACAACCCTAGATCTCTCTTGGAGAGAATCTCCCCAAAACCGGCGGCGGCAAAGGGCGGCGGCTTGGCTCTCGGGATTGGCGGCGGCAACGGAGTGCTGCGGCGATGCTATGGAGATTCAACCTTCTTAGCAAAGGTAGCAAGGTCTTCCAACGATCACACTAGGATCGATCGTCTCGATTGATTCGGAAGGGGATGGTTTTCCCGATCTACGAATCAAGAGACAAAAGATCTCTGGTTAGACGGGTGAGACGCTGTGCTAGGCTAAGCTTCTGTCGCCGGAGATCTGGAAGAAGCCGTGATCAGCAACGGCGACTAACTGTACGAGCGTCGACGATGGCGGCGGAGCAAGATCGCGATCTAGGTCACGTCGGCGGCCTTTCTTTTTGAAATCGTGTATTCGTGTATCTTCCGCTCAACCATACGGAGGTATATATACATTAGGTCATTCCACATGACCGTTGTGGGCCCCACCAAAAGGAAACCCTAAGTCCGGTTCGAAATAGTTCAGTTAACTTGGGCCGGTCCAGAGAATAGGCGAAAATTGCCTAAGACAAATTCGGCGAGAATCGTAGGTGATTCTCGCCGAATCGGCGAGAATCAACTACGATTCTCGCCGAATTCTTCTTAACAGAATTCAATCTCCACTGATAATACAAGCCGGTGAGAATTGGCGAGAATCACAATTTATTCTCGCCGAATCGTCGAGAATGCAGAGTCATTCTCGACGAATCGGCGAGAATCACTTCGTGATTCTCGACGATTCTGCCTTAGAAGAATTCAAAGCGGCTTCGAGACAACCGACAGCAATCGGCGAGAATCAGTTCGTGATTCTCGACGATTCGGCGAGAATCACTAGTGATTCTCGTCGAATCGGTGATTCTCGTCGATTTGTACTTAGACGATTTTCGTCTTTCTTCCCGTGAGCTGGTCTTTGGCCCATCCTTGCTCCTTGTCTGCTCTTGATCTTACATAACCCTGTACTTGAAAATAAGTACACTCCAATAGAGAGAGTACAGATAAGCCAACACACTGATCTGCTCAACGAGGGATTACGTTGCACAGACCCGTGTATATTGACCTACTGCACCCTGACATTGGTGTATACTTAGCGATGAATAACTGCAAGCACAACTTGAAGACAAGTAATCAAATACTTGGTCAATTCACCTTAGCTTGTTCAGGGGCTTCTTCAAATCAGGTACATTGGGGATACAATACCCAACAATCTCCCCCTATTTGAAGAAGCCTAAACCCTACAAGCTAAGGTGAATATAACGGCTTGGAAGAAAACACAACTTTGAAAAACGAGAGTGAGTTGAAATTCCATACCATTATCTTTAGAGCATTTGGAGCATACACCTTAGCACCTTAGCCGAGAGGGTAATCTCCCCCTTTTCGGCTTCTGTAAATCTGGGTCTGGTGCATTTGACACCTTGCTCCCCTCAGTTCTTGCACCTGTGCTTACCCTTGAGTTCCTGGCAGAGGCTCCCCCTAGATGCACGAGCCTGGAGCTTCTGTAGTCTTCATTCCTCATAGTTTAGCATCCCCAATTCAGTTTTGAAAAGACTAAAATTGGCCTCGTCTAAGGGCTTTGTGAAAATATCTGCAAGCTGCTTGTCCGTGGGGACATAGCAGAGAGAGATGTCCTTATTCTCCACGTGCTCCCGAATGAAGTGGTAGCGCACTTCAATATGCTTCGTTCTGCTGTGCGATACCGGATTATTGGCAATGGCAATTGCACTGGAGGAGTCGCAGTACATTGGTACTTCCTTGAACTGAAGGTCATAATCAGCTAACTGGTTTCTGAACCAAAGGAGTTGTGCGCAATAGCTGCCAGCTGAGATGTACTCAGACTCTGCTGTGGAAGTTGCTACACAATTCTGCTTCTTGCTGTTCCATGAGATAAGCCTTCTTCCGAGGAATTGACACGTCCCGGAAGTGCTTTTCCTGTCATCCCTAGTCCCTGCAAAATCAGCATCTGAAAAACCTATTAGCTCGACATCATTATTTCACGGGTACCACAAGCCAAGATTAGGGGTACCTTTAAGGTATCTAAGAATTCGCTTTGCAGCGACATAATGAGATTACTTAGTGTTCACCTGATATCTGGCACAAACACATGTGGAGAACATGATATCCGGTCTACTTGCAGTAAGGTAGAGCAGGGATCCAATGATGCTTCTGTATTTGGTTTCATCAAAAGGTTTCCCTTTCTCATCCTTATCTAGAGACATGGTGGATCCCATTGGAGTACTCATAGAGGTTGTATTCTCCATTCCGAATTTCTTGAGGAGTTCATTGGTGAACTTTGTCTGAGAAATGAAAATTCCTTCCTCAGACTGTTTCACTTGAAGTCCCAAGAAATACTTCAGCTCTCCCATATTGCTCATTTCAAACTTTTCTTGCATTAGTTTAGAAAACTTTTTGCAAAGATTGTTGTTCATTGAGCCGAATATAATGTCATCGACATAGATTTGCACCAGCAAGATCTTGCCTTTGACTTCCCTGAGAAACAATGTCTTGTCTATTTTTCCTCTAGAGAACTTGTTCTCAAGAAGAAAACTAGACAAGGTCTCATACCAAGCTCGAGGAGCTTGTTTTAAGCCATATAGAGCTTTATTAAGAAAGTAGACATGATTAGGATAAGTAGGATTGAAAAAACCTAGAGGTTGAGCGACGTATACTTCCTCTTTCAAGTCTCCATTCAAGAATGCCGATTTCACGTTCATCTGATAGACTGTGAATCCTTTGTGAGAGGCATAGGCTAGGAACAGACGGATTGCCTTGAGCAGGGCGACTGGCGCAAACGTCTGGTCAAAGTCAATCCCCTCCTCCTATCTGTATCCTTGAGCCACCAGTCTGTCCTTGTTCTTGATGATGACCCCGTGTTCATCCAGCTTGTCTCTGAAGATCCACTTGGTGCCAATCACGTTTTGCGTCTTAGGTCTGGGAACCAGCGTCCAGACTTTGCATCTTTCGAATTGATGCAGCTCATCTTGCAAGGCCAATATCCATGACACATCTTTGTTCGCTTCGTCGAACTTCTTTGGCTCAACCTGCGACAGGAAGCTAAAATGCAGAATCTCGTTAAGAGTACCTCGGCGAGTTCTGACACTGTCTCGGGGATCTCCAATGATTTGATTTCTGGGATGATCCCTCACGTGTCGGAGCTCTAGAAGTCTTGCATCAGGAGCTCTAGCAATTTCTGGGGCTCCTTCCTCTTTAGGGAGGACTGCTCCATCCTGATCGTCATCCTCTCCGATCGGCGTTGATGTGGAGACCTTTATATATTTTGGAGTTGCATCTTTCTCGGGCTCATCCAGGTGTATCTTTTCGAGTCTGGCACCTGCATCTTCAAGAATACTACTAGAAGACTTGTAATTAAGCAAACTTCCTTCATCAAATACAATATTTATTGATTCCTCTACCACTAGGGTTTTCTTGTTGAAAACTCTATAAGCCCGGCTATGGCTACTATAGCCCATGAATATCCCTTCAAAGCATTTTTCACCAAACTTAGTACGCGGGTACTTCCCATTGTTCAGTACATAACATCTGTAACCAAAGATCCTCAAATAGGACATGGTTGGTTTCCTGCCTTTCAGTAGCTCGTAGGGCGTCTTACGATGACTTTTATTGATCAACGCTCGGTTTTGAACATGACAAGCCGTATTGACAGCCTCGGCCCAGAAGTATTCTGGGAGTGAAGCGTCATTCAACATTGTCATGCAGGCTTCAATGAGTGTTCTATTTCTCCTCTCCGCAACTCTGTTTTGTTGAGGAGTGCGCGGGGAGGAAAACTCATGAAAGATACCAAGTTCTTCACAGAACTCTGTCATAGAACCAGACTCGAACTCTATTCCATGGTCACTTCTGATTTTGACCATTGAGCAGTTAAGTTCGTTCTGAATCTGCCTTATGTTGAAACCGGAAACCGGCCTCTGTGGAGTTCGACCCTTGGGGAAGGGGTGGTCTCGCACCTACTTCGCTCCTGCAAGAGAAACAACAAGGGAAAGAAAAACAGAGGACAGGACCAAGGGCCCGGCTCGGAGGTCCCACCACACACCCGGAAGATCTTAGAGCGCTTCCCCTCCTTAACCAGTTGCCGGGCTAAGGTACCTCAGAAAGCGCTATAAGATTTGTGAACTAGTAAGCGTGCCTTCTGAGGTACCCCTTGGGTCTTATTTATAGATTACCTTGGACGGTCTGCAAATAACCTGCCCCTGGTAGCCTGAATTTACTAAAGAGCCCCTTGGGTTGGCCTGCCAACAGCCAAACCCCGCTGTTCTGGCTGGTTATGCGCACCTCTTGTCGAGTCACCCCCTGTCATCTGGAGGGAGGTGGACTACAGCCGATCCGCCTGAGAGAGGTGGCTGGGGCCCGGCCCGCCTAGGAGAGGCGAGCGGGGGCTGGCCCGCCTGAGAGAGGCGGCTGGGGCCCGGCCCGCCTAGGAGAGGCGAGCGGGGGCTGGCCCGCCTGAGAGAGGCGGCTGGGGCCCGGCCCGCCTAAGAGATGCGGCTGAGGCCCGGCCCGCCTAGGAGATGCGGCTGAGGCCCGGCCCGCCTAGGAGAGGCGAGCGGGGCCCGGCCTGCCTGAGAGAGGCGGCTGGGGCCCGGCCCGCCTGCTTGCTTGGCCCCTTCGGCGGACACGGGGTTGTACACAATCCCCGATCTTTGCGTGCTTCGCAGAAGCTCGGAAAGAAATGTCCAATCCTCGTGTCTGGCGACGTCCTTGCTGAGCTGGAGGGAATCTTTTGGTGGGACCCGCCTTTTAGCTATAAATAAGCCACCGGGCCTTCGATAGCTGGCCCTCTCCTCTTGCTTCCTGCGTGGTTTGAGGCCAGGAGATGCCTGCGTCTGAGGAGATACGTGCTCGGTTGGCTGCCGCTAGGGAGGAGGGTCGGGAGGAGGCCCTCGCGGCCGCCCCGTGGTTGGCGCCCATATCCTCCGGCCCGCAGTTTAAGCCGGCAAAGGGAAAGGTTGTCCGCCGTTCCACGCCGAGTGATGATCTGGGTTCCGGCGGCTCCGAGGTTGAATCTGGGTGCGTGGTTTCGCCCTGTGACCTATGCTTTCTACTGACTTTTTCCTTCGCAGGAGACGCCCCCTGAAGATGCACTGGAAGGGGGCTCCGGGAACCTCGCGGATCTCTCCGTGGAGATGGTCGACCTGGGCGTCAGTCCATTCTCTCCAGCGCGCAGCCTTCCTGCGACTCCTCCCCCGCTGAGAGTCCAGGGTCTGGGGAAGCCGCTCGTCGCCCCGGGAGGGAAATCATTCCAAGGTCGGCCGGGTTCCTCTCGGTCTGCTCCCGACGCGGGAGTCGTACCGACGCCAGGTAACCCCCCTGAAGTTAACCCATTCGCCGCTCGTCTGCTTCTGACCTCGCTTCCGCAGGGTATCGCGCCGCTTCTTCCGATGTCGAGATGAGCGAGGGGTACTCGCCTCCCGTGGAGCCGGAAGACATCGCGGACTTCTTGGGCGACCCACATGATAGCGAGAAGATGAAGGCGCAGGTGGCGCGAATGTTTCAGAAACACACGATGCTGCTCAAAGAGGCCTTCGTGGGGATGGAGAGAGACAGAGTCAGGGCGGAGGAGCGACTCGCTGCTTTGGAGGGGGCAAGGGGCTCGGCTGAGGAGGATGAGCCGACATCTCCGGGCGCGCATATTACGCGAGCTGAGGATTGGCTGTCAAACATTTCGAAACAGGCCGATCAGACCAAGCGGGAGCTGGCGGCGGTTCGGGAGTATCATGACTCTCGCGTGCCGCCTCGAACCGGCTCGCAGAGGCGGGGTAGGTGGAAATGGATTGAGTACTAAGCCACCTGCCTCGCCCGCCCGTGCCCGCAGTTGCTCGCAGGGTCTGAATCGTCTCGATGCGATCCATCCCAGTGTGTCGGTGTCGGATATTATCCAAGAACGATTGCTTGTAATAATTCAGGGGGCTTCTCGCCCGTTCCAGGGCGCATGCCTTTCTCTTCCCCCCCCCCCTTTTTTTTTTTTTTTATTTATTTATTTATCATTCATTCTCATTTCCCTTTTTTTTGCTGGGTTCTCAGCTTTAACCCTGGAGAGCCTGCCTAGTTGAGGCGGGTAAGGGTCGGCCCGCCTAGAAGAGGCGAGCGAGGGCCGGCCCGCCTAGAAGAGGCGAGCGGGGTCCGGCCCGCCTAGAAGGGGCGAGCGGGGTCCGGCCCGCCTAGAAGAGGCGAGCGAGGGCCGGCCCGCCTAGAAGAGGCGGGCGGTTCGCTCGTCCCCCCCTCGACTGGGCATTCCTCTTAAAATCTACTCTGCGCGGGAGAGGGGATGGCTCGCGGCCGGGAGAATCTCGCGGCCGACCGGCGATTCGACGCGGACCCGGGCGGGGCTCGGAAATCGAAGCGTCGGGGCTGGCTCTGCTGTCAGTTCACTTTCCCGCCTTTCCCGATTTTTCCCGCCCTTTTCTCGGCCCTCTAAATAGGCCCTTCATTTATTATTTTACCTACCGCATTCAAGAGCCCTTCCCATTTCACCCCGCGAGAACCCTCTCTTTCCTCTTTCCTCTCGCTCGGCTTGCTTATCAATCCCGCGAGATGACGGGCGGCAGTGGCGAAGCGGACGGGAGGGGCAGGTGTGCCTGGATCTTTGCCGACCACAGCTTCCTTCCCGCCTCGGTCTCGGAGAAGGAGTTTCTGGACACCGTTGGCAATTTCATCCCGCCCGGCTTCGTGGCGAGGCGGCCCGGGAAGGACGAACGGATCAACGAGCTCTCAGGCGATGAGCTGGCTCTCCCGACGGCCCACTTCGAGGCGGGGCTCCGGCTACCCCTCTGGCCGGAAGTCCGCCAGGTCTTCAAGTATTATGGGGTCGTCCCGGGGCAGCTGACCCCGAACTCCATCACTGTCGTAGTCGGGTTCGCCTACTACCTTCGCGAGGAGAGGATCGAGTTCAGCCTTGCGGTCTTCCGCAAGCTGTTCTCCTTCCGCGCGAATAAGGACGGGACCGCGTGCTTCGCGAGCATGCACGCCAAGGTGCGGGAGACGGTCAACAAGAGCCACAACTGGCTCAAGAAGTTCGTCTTCGTCAAGGGCGACTTCGGCAATATTCCGTTCTCGCCGGTGCAACTCGGCGAGGCGAGCTATCGGCCCCCTAGCCTGGGGGGCCATGAGGCGAAGCTATATGAGTTCTTCGCCGGGAAGAACTTCGAGGTCGCCTTCCTCCGCCGGAATCTGGACGACCTCGTCCCCGTCCCGCCTGGGGAAGGTAAGCGGCTCGCTCGCCTCTGCTTGAATCGTACCTTGGCTTTTCTAACTCCTGTTCCTGCAGGCGAGCGCGACGTCCCTCTCCGCCCGCCTTACGAGAGCGCGCGGTCCGCTTTGGGCGAGCTTGGCCGTGCGGAAGCGACAGCCTTAGCTCACCGCGAGCTCTCGGCTCCCGTCGGCCAGAAGCGATCCGGAGGCGAGCTGTCTCAGGGCCCTCCTCCAAAGAAGCCGAATAAAACGGGCGGTCAGGCTCCTTCGGTCGGCGACAAGGGCAAGGCCCCCGCGGATCAACCATCTTCTGCCCCTGCCCCTGCGGTTCCCTCGACCGCTGATCCCGCCGGCGGGGCGGCTGGGTCGTCGCGGCCGCTCGCGGCGACTCGGCCCGCCGAGAAGCCGGTTCCCCGAGGGCATCCCAACTTCGGCTACGGCGAAGGGCCCACGGACCGAACCGGTGCCCCGTTACTTCAGTGGGACAAGGAGGGCAACCGCATCTCGGTATCCTCGCTGCTGCCTAGCTGGTAGGAGCAGGACACCGCCTCCAGGGACGCCTTCAATCTCTCCTTCGGCGTGTACGGGCGGGAGGACGCCTCTACCTACGGCGAGGAGGCCACGCGGGTGCTTATTTATGAGAGCGCGCAGGCGCAATTTCAAAGCCTCGCCCTGGCCCACATGGTCGGCCGGCGATGCCTCCGGTTGGACAGAGATGCCCCCTCGCTCAACAAGTTGATCGATGCGAAGGAGGAGGCCCGCAAGCTCGCCCAGGAGGAGGCGGATGACCTGCGGAGGCGGCTCGAAGCGGCTGACGCCGCCCTCGCGCAGTACCAAGGTGGCGCGGTAAGCCATCTCACTCGCACCCGCCTTTATCCCGCGACTCGACCTAATAAATTTCTTTGCAGGATGCGGTGACCGCCAGCCGACTTGGTACCGAGATTGCTACCCTCCAGCTGGAGAACCAGACCCTGCGGGCGCGGGTGGGTGCGCTCGAGGCTGCTGCTGCCGTCCCGCCGGCCTCCTCGAGCGGCTGTCAACTCGTTCATCACAGCGAGTATGACCTGGCGGTTCTGATGCAAGAGAACGGGGCGGACGCGGTGACGTACCTCTTCAAGACGTTGCAGCGGGCCAAGCTCCTCAAGGACGAGTGCTCTGGCTTGTGGGTGACCGAAGTGGTGCCGGAGCTGTTCCTTCCAGTACCCAAGCCAGGAGGGTTCCACCGCATCTGAAGGGCCCGCCGTCTTGTGGCTTTTTTCTCCCCCCCTTCTCTGGACATGTATTTTGTTTTTTCTTTATTTTTGTGCGACTGCTCAGCGGGCCGCAGTTATAATTGTATAAGAATATATTCACTGCATTTACTTCCTCGATTGTCAATTTATTTCCCGCCTCGCAATTGCTACCGTGCGTTGTTTGTTGATTCTCTGATTTTCGTTGCTGCGAGCGAGCAAGGGAGGCCGCCCGCCCATTTAAGATTCGGGACGTAGATCTAGGTTTGAGACACTAAAGCCGGCGCGATGCGAGCGGCGAGTCGCACCTTCCGCGACGTGAGTGGACTGGGCCCGTCCTCCGTGCGTAAAGACTTCGTGTGGGTCGGCCTCTCGGGGGGGCTTGGCGCTTCCGAGCCTTTGCCCCTAATTCACCCTGTGACCCGTCGGGCCGAAGGTTGGGGCCGGCGTTGCGGCCTCATAGGGTCATCCTGACCGGCCCGCTCACCTGATCTCTGGTGACGTGAGAGTCCAAACTCTCCACTCGCGCGCCGTGCCTAGGGCTCGCTCCTTTATGCGCCGGGGCCGGCCTTCTTGGCTCGCCGACTCGCCTTCTTGGCTCGCTGACTCGCCTTTCCGGCTCGCCGACTCGCCTTCCTGGCTCGCCTCCCTTCCCTGGTTGCTCGGCGAGAGATCGCCGACTCCGAGCGACATCCAGCCCTGCCAGCTTGGTGAGAGCCCGGCAGCGGGATCTGCTCGGGGTCTGAGGCAGACTCCTCCGAGTGACATCCAGCCCTGCCAGCTTGGTGGGAGCCTGGCAGCGGGATCTGCTCGGGGTCTGAGGCAGACTCCTCCGAGTGACATCCAGCCCTGCCAGCTTGGTGAGAGCCTGGCAGCGGGATCTGCTCGGGGTCTGAGGCAGACTCCTCCGAGTGACATCCAGCCCTGCCAGCATGGTGGGAGCCTGGCAGCGGGATCTGCTCGGGGTCTGAGGCTGGCTCCTCCGAGTGACATCCAGCCCTGCCAGCTTGGTGAGAGCCTGGCAGCGGGATCGGCTCGGGGTCTGAGGAAGACTCCTCCGAGTGACATCCAGCCCTGCCAGCTTGGTGGGAGCCTGGCAGCGGGATCTGCTCGGGGTCTGAGGCAGACTCCTCCGAGTGACATCCAGCCCTGCCAGCTTGGTGAGAGCCTGGCAGCGGGATCTGCTCAGGGTCTGAGGCAGACTCCTCCGAGTGACATCCAGCCCTGCCAGCTTGGTGAGAGCCCGGCAGCGGGATCTGCTCGGGGTCTGAGGCAGACTCCTCCAAGTGACATCCAGCCCTGCCAGCTTGGTGGGAGCCTGGCAGCGGGATCTGCTCGGGGTCCGAGGCAGACTCCTCCGAGTGACATCCAGCCCTGCCAGCTTGGTGAGAGCCTGGCAGCGGGATCTGCTCGGGGTCCAAGGCAGACTCCTCCGAGTGACATCCAGCCCTGCCGGCTTGGTGAGAGCCCGGCAGCGGGATCTGCTCGGGGTCTGAGGCAGACTCCTCCGAGTGACATCCAGCCCTGCCATCTTGGTGGGAGCCTGGCAGCGGGATCTGCTCGGGGTCCGAGGTAGACTCCTCCGAGTGACATCCAGCCCTGCCAGCTTGGTGAGAGCCTGGCAGCGGGATCTGCTCGGGGTCTAAGGCAGACTCCTCCGAGTGACATCCAGCCCTGCCAGCTTGGTGAGAGCCTGGCAGCGGGATCTGCTCGGGGTCTGAGGCAATGACATTCAGCTCTCATCGGGGGGGGGGGGGGGAAACAAGTCTACCGCAAGAAATTCCATTAGAGATTGAACACGGTTTACATAATTTTAAGGAAAAAAACGCTTCAAGTCGTCCCCGCTCCAAGTGAGACTTAGGGTCTTGCCCTCCACATTCCGGAGGCGGTATCCCCCCGACTTCAATGCCTCCTGCACGATGAATGGTCCCTCCCAATTGGGGTGGAGCTTCCCCACTGCGGCTGATCTTCCTGCCGCGTCCACCTTCCTCAGGACCAAGTCTCCTTCGGCAAACTGTTTGACTCTGACATGCTTGTCGAAATACTTGGCCATTCTTCTCTTTATCTCCTCCTGCCTCACGGCTGAAAGGTCTCGCAGTTCCTCGACCATGTCGAGAGAGAGCCGCAACTCTTCTTCATTATTGGCTCTCCATTCCTCTTTGTGTTCTCCGGCCCCGACTACCCGAGGTGTCCGGACTTCAAACTCCACCGGAAGTACTGCCTCGCACCCGTGGGAGAGTTTGAAAGGCGTCTCCCCTGTCGCCGTATTGGGTGTGGTTCGGAGGGCCCAGAGGACCGAGGGGAGTTGCTCCACCCAGCTTCCTCTCAAGTTCTCCACCTTTTTCTTGAGGAGGTTAACGATAATCTTGTTTGCCGCTTCTACCTGCCCATTGCTTCGGGGGTGATGAACTGAGGCAAACCTGAGGTCGATCCCGAGCTGCTCGCAGAAGCTGGTGAACTCGGCACTGGCGAATTGAGGGTCATTGTCTGTGACGATGGCCTGGGGCAACCCATGACGACAGATGATCTCCCCCCACACAAAGTTTCTGACGACCTGGGAGGTCACCTTGGCCAGCGCCTTAACTTCCAGCCACTTGGAGAAGTAATCAATCATCACGAGCAGGAACCTCCTCTGGCCGCTGGCTTGGGGGAAGGGCCCGACCAGGTCCATTCTCCAGATGGCGAATGGCCAGGGAGCTGTGATACTCCTGAGGCGCTGGGCCGGTTGCAGTTGGAGGGGAGCAAATAGCTGGCACTTATGGCATTCCTTTGTGAATTTTGCCGCATCGAGACCCAGAGTCGGCCAAAAGTATCCCTGCCTGACGATCCGGCCTTCTAAGGTTCGACTTCCAGAGTGACTCCCACACTCCCCGGAGTGGACCTCTTCTAGAATCTTCGGGACCTCCCTCTCGCCCACACAACGCGCCAGCATCCCTGAGAGAGTTTTTCGATATAACTGGCCATCTCGCATGAGGTAGTATGCCGATTTGTATTTGAGTTTCTTTTCGTCCATTCCCGTTGGGTACTCCCCGGTGGTCAAGAAGGTGACGAATGGGTCCATCCAGGAGGGGTACTGTTCCACCTCCATCAGCTCCCCCTCCTCGATGGATGGGCGAAAGAGGTCTGTGATGGTTCCCCCCGCCCGGGGTCCATGCTTTGCCAGCTGGTCCACCTGCTCGTTATCCTCCCGAGGCACGTGCCGGATGAAGAAAGTCTGGAAGGTGCCGATGACTCCCTTTACCTTCGCCAAGTAACGCTGTAGGGTGGGATCCCTTGCCTCGAATTCCCCGTTGATCTGGGAGGCCACCACCAGGGAGTCAGTGAGGACCTCCACATCGTGCACCCCCAGCTCCCTGGCCAGGCGTAGACCCGCAATCACGGCCTCATACTCGGCCTGATTGTTGGTGATGGGGAAATGCACCACCACCGTTTGCTCGATCCTCACCCCCTGGGGGCTTTCCAAGATGACCCCAGCCCCCAGGGAGTGCCTCCCTGACGCACCATCCACCATGACCTTCCAGTGAACTGGGCGAGTGAGTTCTTCCTCTGCCACCTCGACCACATAGTCAGCCAGGAAATCGGCCATGGCTTGGGCCTTGATCGAGAGGCGAGGTATGAAGGAGATGTCGAACTCGCTCAGCTCCACCGACCACTTGGCCAACCTACCAGAATGCTCCACCCCCTCGAAGATGTTGCGGAGAGGGTGGTCAGTCACCACTCGGATCGAGTGTGCCTGGAAATAGGGCCGGAGCCTCCGGGCCGAGATGATGAGGGCGAAGGCCAGCTTCTCTAGGATGGGGTACCGGAGCTCGGCCTTCCTCAAGACCCGGCTTACATAGTAAACTGGGAGTTGTCTCTTCCCTTCTTCCCGAACTAAAACAGAGCTCAGGGCCTCGGTCCCAGCCCCTAAGTACAGGAATAAGTCCTCCCCCTCCTTTGGCCCTTGTAGTAGGGGGGCCTGAGTCAACTGCTTCTTTAGGGCCTGGAATGCCTCCTCGCACTCCGAGGTCCACTCGAATTTTTGGCCTCCTCTCAAGCTTTTAAAGAACGGAGAACATTTCTCCCCGGCCCGTGAGAGGAACCTGCTCAGTCCCGCCAGCCTCCCAGTCAATCGCTGCACTTCCTTCGCATTCCGCGGAGACTCCAACTCCAGGATTGCCCTCACCTTGTCGGGGTTGGGCTCTACGCCGGTAGGGGTGAGGAGATGCCCCAAGAATTTTCCACTGCCTGACCCGAAGGTGCATTTGAGTGGGTTCAGCCTCATCTGGCACCTGCGGAGAGTGGCAAAGGTCTCCTCCAGGTCCCGGAGGTGGGAGTCGAGGTCCGGACTCTTGACCATGAGATCGTCTACATAGACTTCCAGGTTCCTTCCCTTTTTCCCTTGAAAGACCCTGTCCATCATTCTCTGGTAGGTCGCCCCTGCATTTTTCAGCCCGAAGGGCATCATTTTATAACTATAGCATCCATCCCCTGTGATGAACGAGACGTCTTTGACGTCCGGAGGGTGCATCCTGATTTGGTGATAACCTGAAAAGGCATCTAGAAAACTCATCAAAGGGAAACCGACGGCTGAGTCAACCAGCGCGTCGATCCGAGGCAAGGGGTAACAATCTTTAGGGCATGATTTATTAAGAAGGGAAAAATCGATACACATCCTCCACCGGCCGTCTCCTTTTATAACCATTACAACATTGGAGACCCAGCCGGGGTATTGGATTTCGGATACAAAGCCGGCCTTGAGGAGCTTTGCTACTTCCTCCCTGATTGGCTCGGCGAGCTTGTCCGCAACGGGCCTCTTCTTTTGTCGGATGGGGGGAGCCTCCGGGTCCAGGTTGAGGCGGTGGCAGGCGATGTTGGAGTCAATCCCGGGCATCTCCGCGGCACTCCATGCGAAGATGTCCACGTTCTTCTGGACGCACTCCAGCATCCGGCCTTGAGCCTCCGGGGTCAATCCTCCGCTGATGCGGATCCTCTCCACCCTGCCTCCGGTGGTTAGAACCTCCATCTCCGCCACCTCCTCTGCCGCCTCAAGGCGGGACTGTGCCTCCCACTCCTCAGTCTCCCCCTCGTCGAAGGCGAGGACCTCCTCCTCAGCTTCTGCAACGGCCATCGCCTCAGCCGGCTCCTGAATCTCCTCAGCGACCTTCTCCTGGGCGCGACTCTCCTCCACCTCCATCTCATCCCCGCCCGCTTCCGGCTCCTCCTCCCTCAGCCTCCGCCCCATCTCCTCGGCTCCCTCCAGCCAAGAGATGGAGTTCACCGCCGTGACATAGCACTCCCTCGCTTCCTTGGGGTCTCCGCGGACCCGAACCTGGACCCCCTCGACGTTAAATTTTAGGCATTGGTGGAAGGATGAGGGGACGCAGCGGAAGGCGCTGATGAGAGGCCTCCCGAAGATGGCGCTGTAGCTGCTGGGGGCGTCCACGATGACGAACTTGCAATTGCGGGACTGCCCCCCCAGAACGACGTGGAGTCCCACTCCTCCCTCAACCTCCTTCCTCTCCCCTGAGAAGCCGAACAGGGGTCCGTCCGAGGCCAACACCCTTCGGGCCTCCACCTTCATCGCATCGAACGCCTTCTTGAAGATGACGTTGACCGAGCTCCCGTTATCGACGAGGATCCGAGGGACGGTGAAGTCCTCGATGGCGGTCTGGATGACCAGCGCATCGCAGAAGGGGTCCTCGTGACCCGGCATGTCCTCCATGGAAAAGGTGATTTTCTCGTCCGGGGGAGGGGACTGGGACGTGGAGCCAACGCTCCTGCGGTACATAGTGTGGAGGCTTGACTTGCGGGAAGCCTCGATCCCAGCCCCCCCCCCCCGTGGATCGCTCCGATCCTACCTCGGGAGCCCACATCCGCCCGGTCTTCGCACCGACCCTCCTCCGCCCGAGGCCGGATTTCCTCAATCCGCACTTCCGGACGCTGTTGTTGTTGCTGCTCCCGGTTGCCCCTCATCTCGAGGAACTCGGGGCACGTGGCTGTGGCGTGCCCCTCCTCCTGATGGAAGTCGCAGTAAGGCAACTCCACCCTCACATCCCTTCTTCTTCTCCGTGCTGCTCTTCTCCTTTCTCCCAATGCTATGGCCATAGCCTGCTCCTGGTCGGGGAGGGCCGGCCTCTGGCCCTGCATCCCGCCCGGAGGGTAGAACTGACCCTGTCCTCCTTGACGGTAGTCCCCTCCGCGGAACCCTCTCCTTGCCCCGGGCTCCTGCCACTCGGGTCTCCAGCCCAGCCGAAAGTTCGGCTCCTGTCTCCCCTGCCTGGGTTGCTGCTGATGCTGCGGCGGCTGCGGCTGTTCCCTCTGCCGGGGCTCAACCCTTCTCTCCTCCTGCCCTCGGCCACCCCTTGGCCTCTCTTCCTCCACGGCCCATCTGGCCAACCTTCGGGCAAACTCCGGGTGTGCTGCCTCCATATCGGCCTCCCAAGCCGCCCTCTCTAGGAGCGCCTCAAAAGATACTGGGGGGGACCTCTTGAGTTCTATTGCGAAGAACCCGGATTGGAGACCCAGGGTGAAGGCCACCATCATGGTGTGCCCTGGCATCTCCTGCACTTGAGACAACTCCTCTTGGAATCTGTCCAGGTAACTCCCCAGGGTCTCTCCCACCCTCTGCTTGACACGGAACAAGGACTCCACCTCCTTCTTCCTCTTCTTGGAAGTGGTGAACCTTAACATGAACCCCCGACGCAGGTCCTCGAAACAGAAGATGGACCCGGTCGGGAGCTGGTGGAACCATTCTCTCGCCTTCTCTCGGAGGGTGATGGCGAAGAGTCGACACTTGAAGCCGTCGGACATCTGTCGAATAGAGACCATGTCCTCAAACCACTGGATGTGGTGGACAGGGTCTCCCTTCCCGGAGTAGTAGGTCATCTCCGGCTCACGAAACCCCTCTGGAACTGGGGCGGAGGAGACGAACTCGCTGAAGGGGCTTCCTCCCTCAGCTGGGCGAGGGGGGAGCTCTCTCCCCGCCGTCTCGCCAAAATGGTATTCTGCGGCCGAGCCGGGGAACAGAACTCGCCCCTGGAACTCACGCTCGCCTCTCTCGGCGGGTTCCTTCCCCGGTCGCCTGAGCGGCGCGTCGTCGCCGAGTGCGGGAGCGGCGACTACTGGGACTACTGGTGTCGCGCTCTCCGCTCGCATGCCGAGGGCGGTCCTGACGAGCCCGAGGATCTCCTCCCTAAGTTCTGCTGACACGCTCGTCGCTGGGGGTGGGGGAGGGGGTGGCGAGCTGCCCCTGCCTGATCCTTGTCCTTCCTCTCCCGTCATCGAACTTGCTGAAGGTTTTCCTTGCTGACCACGCTCCACGCTCACCGCACCAAAATGTTGGAACCGGAAACCGGCCTCTGTGGAGTTCGACCCTTGGGGAAGGGGTGGTCTCGCACCGACTTCGCTCCTGCAAGAGAAACAACAAGGGAAAGAAAAACAGAGGACAGGACCAAGGGCCCGGCTCGGAGGTCCCACCACACACCCGGAAGATCTTAGAGCGCTTCCCCTCCTTAACCAGTTGCCGGGCTAAGGTACCTCAGAAAGCGCTATGAGATTTGTGAACTAGTAAGCGTGCCTTCTGAGGTACCCCTTGGGTCTTATTTATAGATTACCTTGGACGGTCTGCAAATAACCTGCCCCTGGTAGCCTGAATTTACTAAAGAGCCCCTTGGGTTGGCCTGCCAACAGCCAAACCCCGCTGTTCTGGCTGGTTATGCGCACCTCTTGTCGAGTCACCCCCTGTCATCTGGAGGGAGGTGGACTACAGCCGATCCGCCTGAGAGAGGCGGCTGGGGCCCGGCCCGCCTAGGAGAGGCGAGCGGGGGCTGGCCCGCCTGAGAGAGGCGGCTGGGGCCCGGCCCGCCTAGGAGAGGCGAGCGGGGGCTGGCCCGCCTGAGAGAGGCGGCTGGGGCCCGGCCCGCCTAAGAGATGCGGCTGAGGCCCGGCCCGCCTAGGAGATGCGGCTGAGGCCCGGCCCGCCTAGGAGAGGCGAGCGGGGCCCGGCCCGCCTGAGAGAGGCGGCTGGGGCCCGGCCCGCCTGCTTGCTTGGCCCCTTCGGCGGACACGGGGTTGTACACTTGACAAAGCTGGTGAAGATGTCAAACGTATCAGACTTGCGTTTTAAAAAGAACACCCAAGTAAACCGAGAGTGATCATCTACAACCACTAGCGTATAAGACTTCCCTCCTAAGCTATGAACTTGCATTGGACCAAACAAGTCCATGTGCAGAAGATAAAGACATCTGGAGGAGTCTTTGTCTGAGATGCCCTTAAAGGTAGCCCGAGTCTGTTTGCCCTCTGGCATGCAGGACAGGGACTATCTTTGATGCACTTAATAATGGGAGCATCCCTTACTTAATCTTTGGAAAATAACATATTAATTGTCTTGTAATTAATATGTGCCAATCTCTTGTGCCATTGTTCACAAAGAGATGCACTGCCTTTTGCTACTAGGCATATGGGGGTAGAAGAATCTAGACTGAGAAAATCTAAACAGAAAATATTTCTGCTCCTAATGCCGGTTAATACCGTCTCCGAAGAGGCACATGATATTATCAGGCATTTATCCTTGCAGAACTTAACGTCATACCCTTTATCACATAACTTGCTTACACTGATCAGGTTATGATTTAACCCTTTAACATAAGCTACGTCAGTGATAGTGAGTATACCGTTGGAAATCATACCGTAACCTCTGGTGACTCCCCGATCAGATCCCCCAAAGATGACTTTGGGTCCATTCTCGACTGGAGAGTACTCCCGCAACATGTTTCTTGTCCCAGTCATATGACGGGAGCATCCACTGTCCAAATACCATATGGGAGTTTTGGTGGCCTTTGGACATTCCTGCAAAACAGAATTAATTTGCCTTAGGAACCCAATCGAACTTGGGTCCTAGATTCCTCGTTAGCATGCTCCCCCTCGAATGGTTAGCCCTACGAGTGGTCTGCCTCACATTACAAACATGAGGAGTCTCGTTATTCCTCGGATTAAACCAGCAATCCATGGCAAAGTGACCAACTTTGCCACAACACCAGCAGTCAAATCTGTTATACTTTCTTCTAGGCACCTGCTTCACTCTTGGAATGGAGGGTTCAGTAGGGGCCTCGGACCTGGAGGTGGAGGCATCATGATGACAACAGTCGCGTGATTTCTTCACCTCCTGGTTTCTCAGTGTAACAGGCATGGCCTTGGGTTCCTGCTTCCTATTATGGCCGCTAGAGAAGTGGCCATAATCCTTCATCTGAACTTCCTCATAAGGTGCCTTGAAGACACTCTCGCCAAAATTGCGGGGGAAGGTCCAACCATCATATCGGCTCTTTGGCTTTGCAACCGAGGGCCTGAAGTGATGGCCATATGTTGACTCAAAGTCATGTTGGTTACAAGGAAAGCTGGGCTTTCTGAACGCAACAGGACTGAGTTGGGCCTTTCCCTTTTCAGCAGCAGAGGCCTTCTTAGCAGCCTTATTCTTCCTCTGGTTCTTGTTTCTCCTGGATGAGGAACCAGGTACCCCTACGTGCCCCAAACCAGCTCCTTTGGCCTGAGCAGTGAAGGTATCAACTAGTGGAAGAACTGTATTTGGCATAGAGAAGCTCTTAACGATCTTATTTTCTACCGCAAGTTGTTCTTCCAACCTGTCAATTTTCTCCTGCTTAAGATCGAGGAGCTTAAGAGACTCTGAATGCTTAGAAGTCAGGTCCAAGTGCTCCTGTTGGAGGGAGATCAAACTGGTGATCTCTTCCCTTAGGGAACACTCTCACCTTTAAGGAATTTAACTTCCTTTTTCTCAGCCTTCAGTCTCTTTCGACACTGCCCGAAAGTATTGAGCAGAAGCTCATACTTATCGAGGAGCTCAGCTTCACGGGCCGAAGGGCTATCAAGGTCATCATCCTGAGACTCAGGATTAGAGTCAGAGTCGGAGAGAGAGGTGTGAGCTTTTACCTTCCCAGTGAATGGGGGGCATTCTCCTGCTGAGTCAGAGAGACCCACCAGCTCGAAGTAGGCTTCCTCATCATCACTAGAGTCTGAGGAATCAGACTCACTCAATGTCTTTGACTTTTTGGCGATGTAGCTCCTCTCCTTCTTCTTATCTCTAGAGGTCTTATTCTCTTCTCCTTTCCCCTTCTCTCTCTTGTCTTGATGGCAGTCGGCCACGACGTGTCCTGGCTTATTGCATCCAAAACAGATGATGTCAGTATTACGATGTTTGTTCGGTTTTGATTCATACCTGTCAGAAGAATAATTCTTCTTCTGAAATCTGGAGGAGGAACCGTCTCTCTTTCTTTGATTCCTCATCTTGAGGAACTTCTTGAATTCTCGGGTGATGAGGGAGAAATCTTCTTTAGACAACTCTGAGCCGGAGGAGCATGGCTCGGAGTCTTCCTCCTCATCCTTTTTCCCGGCACGGGATAAAGCCGCACCCTTGCCCTTCCTGGAGTAAATGGCTTTAGGGACACAGTCTTTTCCTTGGCTGCAGCCTTCTCTGCCTCTTCTTCAGCTTTCCTCGTGTTCAACTGGAGCTCATAGGACATGAGCTTCCCAAAGAGTATCTGGGGATCAGTTTCAGCTAATCTGCCAAACTCTCAGATGGCGCAGATCTTCGTGTCTCATTCCTTAGTAAGGGACCTAAGGAATTTATCATTAAGTTTACCATTAGTGAACACTCTTCCGTATCCCTTGAGAGCATTGACGATCTTGAGGAAGTTTTCGAAGGTAACTCCGATCTCTTCCTTGGGCCCCTACCTGAAGGCCTCATATTTCTGATTCAGGAGGGATCTCTGATCATCCCTCACTTCGTCTGTGCCCTCCATCAGGATAATCAGGTTGTGCCAGATATCCTTAGTCGTCCTGTAGTTGCAGAAGTTCTGCATCATGGAGTCATCGACTGCACTGATCAGTATGTTTTGTGCCTTCTTGTCAAGTCCGAGCAGCACCATCTCGTCCTTGTCCATTTCAGAAAGCGTCTTTGGCACCATTTTGGTAGGATCAATGGTGGAGGCCTTAGTGGGAATATAAGGTCCCTCCTCCACAACCATGAAGAGTCGAGGGTCTACTGCTTCCATGTAGAATCTGATTCTTTCCTTCAAGATAGGAAAGTTCAGTCTGATGCACACTGGGATTTTGCCGGAGTACTTGAGTCCGTCCATGGTAGATATCTGTCTTCTTCTTGACACTGGTGGCAGGATTCTACTCAAGGTGTGAGCCTTTTTGATGAGTAACCTCCCTCTGATACCACTTGAAAGTCCACCTAGTGCCAACAAGCTTCACCTATGGGGGGGGGGGGGAATAGGTGTCTTATAGCGTTTTTGCGGAATTAAAAACTGTACCTGCACAAATTAATTAAACAACACAGCACAGAAAAGACTCAAGCAATTTATAGTGGTTCCCCGATTTGGGTACGTTCACTTTCCCCCTTCGACCTATCTCCCAACCAGGGACGACTCGGTCACTTCACCAACAGGATTGAAATCCAATCCTTGCACTAACGGAAGGAACCCTTCCACACGTAGGAGTCACCACTCCCACACCACGGGTTGCACCCAACCATTACAACTAGGAACCAGTCGTTCCTTTACAATGAAATTGAAAATGGAATGTATTAGAAATACAAACAACTTATGGAGACTAAGGTGTCCCTCTTCGTTAGACGACGTGTTCTTGAAGTCAACGAAGAGTCCACAACCCTAGATCTCTCTTGGAGAGAATCTCCCCAAAACCGGCGGCGGCAAAGGGCGGCGGCTTGGCTCTCGGGATTGGCGGCGGCAACGGAGTGCTGCGGCGATGCTATGGAGATTCAACCTTCTTAGCAAAGGTAGCAAGGTCTTCCAACGATCACACTAGGATCGATCGTCTCGATCGATTCGGAAGGGGATGGTTTTCCCGATCTACGAATCAAGAGACAAAAGATCTCTGGTTAGACGCGTGAGACGCTGTGCTAGGCTAAGCTTCTGTCGCCAGAGATCTGGAAGAAGCCGTGATCAGCAATGGCGACTAACTGTACGAGCGGCGACAACGGCGGCGGAGCAAGATCGCGATCTAGGTCACGTCGGCGGCCTTTCTTTTTGAAATCGTGTATTCGTGTATCTTCCGCTCAACCATACGGAGGTATATATACATTAGGTCATTCCACATGACCGTTGTGGGACCCACCAAAAGGAAACCCTAAGTCCGGTTCGAAATAGTTCAGTTAACTTGGACCGGTCCAGAGAATAGGCGAAAATTGCCTAAGATAAATTCGGCGAGAATCGTAGGTGATTCTCGCCGAATCGACGAGAATCAACTATGATTCTCGCCGAATTCTTCTTAACAGAATTCAATCTCCACTGATAATACAAGCCGATGAGAATCGGCGAGAATCACAATTGATTCTCGCCGAATCGTCGAGAATCACAATTGATTCTCGCCGAATCGTCGAGAATGCAGAGTCATTCTCGACGAATCGGCGAGATCACTTCGTGATTCTCGATGATTCTGCCTTAGAAGAATTTAAGGCGGCTTCGAGACAACCGACAGCAATCGGCAAGAATCAGTTCGTGATTCTCGTCGAATCGGCGAGAATCACTTAGTGATTCTCTTCAATTTGTACTTAGACGATTTTCGTCTTTCTTCCCGTGAGTTGGTCTTTGGCCCATCCTTGCTCCTTGTCTGCTCTTGATCTTACATAACCCTGTACTTGAAAATAAGTACACTCCAATTGAGAGAGTACACGTAAGCCAACACACTGATCTGCTCAACGAGGGATTACATTGCACAGACCAGTGTATATTGACCTACTGCACCCTGACATTGGTGTGTACTTAGCGATGAATAACTGCAAGCACAACTTGAAGACAAGTAATCAAATACATTGTCAATTCACCTTAGCTTGTTCAGGGGCTTCTTCAAATCAGGTACATTGTGGATACAATACCCAACATCTCCCTAGCAAGCCGAGTCGTTTTGGGTGACCCGGTGTGGCTTCTTGGGGGATGCTTGTGTTTTGGCTTTAGGTGGGTATAACTCGAGTTCTGTTCGTCGAAAGTTAATTTCGACTTCGATGATGTGTTTGTAGCGTGGGTATTTAGCTACGGTGCGAATTTCGTCGAATTCCGAGGTAATTCAGTTTTCGTTTCGTTTTGGGTGTGTCATTAGTAAAGACTATTAGAAAATTCTCTTATTTTAATAAGAGAACCGGCGGCTAGGCATCCGTTATGCTGAAATGACGTGTTTAAAGCTTATTTAAAAGCTTTACTTGGAGTGGCGGGCCCACTCTTTCCTCCTTCTTCCCGAGACCTATAACCGCTGCTCTTGTTCGCGGAAAGCAGAGGCGGAAACGGCGGACTGCCCTAGCCATTGGCCGGCGATTTCGGGAGATTTCGTGGACGGAATTCGTTTCCGAAAGTGGCGTTGGCTTGCTCTTGCTCAGATCTATGTTTCGACGGTAAGATATTCGATTTTCGTGGAGTTTTAGGAGACTTGGATTTTCGGGTCTTGTGGATTTCCGCCATTTAAGTGCGGGTTGCTTGCTAGGTTCTTTTAGGTGCTGCTGCTGCTAGTGCCGAGTGAAGAGGAGGGAAAGTCGTCCAAGCTTCGTCGGAAATCGGGGCAAGTGGTATTCTTGCCCTTGCCATTTTTATTCTCTTGCTGAATTGAAAAATCCTGGTTAGACCTAGGGTAGAGGCCAAGCTGTTCTTTTATCTTGCTGAATTTTAGGGCTTAGTTTCTCCTAATGAGCCCCCCTTCTTTATGCTGTTGGTGCCCAACCCTCCGGCGTAATGCCGCTAATATAAACTCCAGATTTCAGTCTGGTTTCTGCTTGCGGGTGAAGCCGAGAGAGAGAGTAGGAGGGGGTGCCTGATGTGTGTCTGGGAAAAAGCCAGATTTGGACTCTCTGTCTGGCCGGCGTTGAGTGTGGTGCACACACTCAAAGCCTTTGTGGGTTTGGCATTGAGTGTGGTGCATACACTCAATGCCACAGCTGTAGCTAGTTTGAAATTTTGGCTAAGTACTAGGGCGTTTAGTGAGGTGGACTCACTCAACACCGTAGCCCCTGCTAGCAGCTAAGTACTTTGACGTTGAGTGAGTCGACCTCACTCAACGCCATCTCCATTTTGGCGTTGAGTGAGGCAAGCTCACTCAATGCCGCGGTTTTTCTGAGAAGCTAAGTACTTTGGCGTTGAATGAGGTGTGCTCACTCAACGCCATAGCCTTTTCTTAGGCTAAGTACGTTGGCGTTGAGTAATTCGACCTCACTCAACGCCATTTCGGTTTTAGCGTTGGGTGAGGTGGGCTCACTCAACACCGTCGCTTTCTGTGCAGCCATGTACTTTGGCGTTGAGTGAGGTGTGCTCACTCAATGCCACAACCTTTTCTGAGGCCAAGTACATTGGCGTTGAGTGAGTCGACCTCACTCAACGCCATTTCCGGTTTGGCGTTGAGTGAGGTGACTTCACTCAACGCCGTAAGCAAATTTGCGGCCAAGTCCCGTGGCGTTGAGTGAGTGAACCTCACTCAAAGCTATTTCTGCTTTGGCGTTGAGTGAGGTAGACTCACTCAATGCCACAGCCCTTCTTCGCGGCAAGAACATCTGGCATTGAGTGAGACGACCTCACTCAACGCCATTACTGTTTTGGCGTTGAGTGAAATGTACTCACTCAAAGCCGCAGTTTTCTTTTGCGGCTAAGTGTAAGGGCGTTGAGTGAGTGAGCTTCACTCAACGCCATTGCTTTTTTGGCATTGAGTGAGGCCAGCACACTCAACGCCACTTTCTCTGATTGTGGTTAAGTAACAGGGCGTTGAGTGAGTGTGCCTCACTCAACGCCATGGCTGTTTTTGCATTGAGTGAGGTTAGCTCACTCAACGCCAGAGTATTCTTGCGGGAGGCATTAAGTGAGTGCACCTCACTCAACGCCATGCCTATTTTGGCATTGAGTGAGGCTAGCTCACTTAACGCCAGAGTTGTTCTTCTGGAGGGCGTTGAATGAGTGAACTTCACTCAACGCCATGCTTGTTCTGGCGCGGTGAGGCTAACTCACTTAACGCCAAGGTCTAGTTAGGCGTTGAGTGGGTCTCACTCAACGCCAAGCCGTGTTGAGTCATTTCAACACTTTTTTCCTACCTCGATTTTTCGTTCCCGAGTGAATTCCTTGTTTATGTTTTGAGTTTCCTTGTCGGCCATGTTTTTCTTTCCTAAAGGCCGAATCGTGGGTCGTGGTTAGTAGTGGTGGTATGAATCTCTTCATGGGGGAGGTGTTGTGTAATTTAGCCGTGGACACCCTTTTTCTTCTATCTTGCTCCAGGTACGGGCTGGGCTAGGGGGTGGGAGGTCCCTAGTGCTTTCACATGTAGACCCTTGAGCTTGTTGGCTTGGAAATGGTGGTTGGGGGACTGAGTTTGCCTTCAACCCGGATCCATGTTGTTTATTTTGCTACTACCATTTCCCACAGCTTAGGGTGTTAGATGTTTCTTCCTTGGTAGATTACAGCATTTTGGGCTCTTGGTAGCTTAGTAAACTCTGCAGGAGGTAGTTTCTGGGCAGGGTTGATGCTGTTTCCTCGCACCTATTGCATTTATTTTTGTCTTGCCTTGGAGAAATTGTGACTTTTACTGCTATGTTTTTCCTCTTTCATTTATCATCTAGTATACACTTTTGTGCAGTTTTTCATTGTTTTGTTTGCTGAGGTATTCTTTTTTTTTGAATGCCTCAGGTTCTAAGCAGTAACCAGTTTGGTGGCTAGGTTGCTGTGGTGTTGCTGGTGGTCTCTTAGACTTTGGAGATCTTTCGTGATTTGTTTAGTGAGGTAGTTTTCTGCACTTTTCTTACAGACATACATATTTTCCAGTGGGTTCGTGTCACGTTGTTGGCGCCCACTGGTAGTTTTTACCTTTGTACTAGATATATTACTTTTGCTGCTACCATTTTCTGGAGATAGTCTACTTGCTCTGAGGAGGATTTATGCTAGGTTGCTAGTTATTTTTAAAACTACAATTATTATTATAAGTATAGCTCATGATCAGCATGTTTTATAAAACTCAATCACTATTTTCCAAACAACGTATAATGATCGTTTTCTTATATATAATATAAATTAAATGTAGAGTCTTGCATAACATAAGTGGTCCTTTTGGAACACTTATGCACTCCTTATGATGTTAGTCCTTAATAAAGTATTTTCCGCAGCGTATAAGTATAATTTTTAACTGTGGACTAGGTGATCCACTGAGTCGAGGGATATGGCCTCTAAAATATAACTGATTTTTTAATCATCAAACTTATAAAATTCTTTCATAAAGTAAAGTAGTTGGTTTTGCCTGAGAGTCAGCAGTTACCCCCTGCTCGACGTGGCATCATGACACGTGTTTTCTCATACTCTGATAATTCCTAAATTTGGAGAAAATGCGGGTTGTGACAGCCTCCGAGGTCTCCTCAGAAAGATTTCCCATCCCATTCTAGGAAAATAAAGAAGTTCCAACATCATCATCAATGCTCCTTCCCAGGCCAGGATCGTGCCCACGAGCAATTGCTACCGCTACCAGCCCCACTTCTACAAATAGCTTCGGTGCATCAGTAACAAGATGATGACTTATCATACTCTGGACTCGATGAGGCCATGCTAGAAGTCTTCAAGATCATGAAGGATAGGGCAAATTCAAAAAAGCCTTACCAGTCGGCAAATCAAAGATCAAGAGATTCAGATCCGTTCGGTTAATTCCACCGAGAGAAAGGTCATTTAACTAAAGAATGCAAGGCCCTTCGGCGGTTAGTTGAAAAATTGCTTGCCGAGGGCAAGATCAACGACCTGGTCAAGAAAGTTGATGCTTCAAAGCCTTCAACCTCCAAGGGCAAGGAGGTAGCTGAAGTTCAGATGAATTGTGTAGAGATAACGAATGTAGGCCATCTGGGGCCTATCGATGATCAATCTGAGTGCATTGATGCCATTGACAAAGGTCCCCTTTGAAAACTATTCTAAAGCAAAGAGGGCACATTTCTTGCGTCAATAGTTATGACCAATCGCAGCTCCTCAAAGCCCCTCGCAATCATAACCAGTTGCTTTTACTTTAATCTTCAAAAATTTTTTCTCTAAAACACTTCTAAGTGTTCTTTCATTTTCATTCAATAAAGCTTACGTCAGAGATCTCATACTTACATAGTTCCCTTTTTGTAATGATTCTCCTCCATATTTTTCTCTTTGCCAAAGAGATCACTGAACCTCTAAGATATCGCCAAGTCTTGCTCAGGGCCCATCGAGATTGTTCTCTGGTGTAAGACCATAATGACCACATATCGCGAGTAGTTTTTGCATATGTGCAGTGGGGGCCGTTCAACTCTCGTGCAGAGGATGACGGGACTTCGGATCCTAGCCGGCATCTAACATATAGCGCGATTCTAGGGAAGACCCATGTGTTAGCTCTGCTTTTCTTCGCTAAAGGATACGTTACAGTTACGATGATCTTTGCGTGACAAGCAATGACGATCAAGTGTAACTTTGTCTCTTCGATCATCTCACAATTGTGACGGCCGAACACTCTTTGGTACTCTCAATCTGTACCTTCACGGACCCCACAATTCCGCTGATCGATCCGCAGACAAGAAATAGGCCACTTAGCGCATCTAGTCTAATTGATCAGCGACGCTTGTAACCCAAGGTATGAGAGCAGTGCATCAGTCGATTCCTCCGCAGGAATTTCCTTGTTTGTGCTTGTTTATCTACTGTGCCCTTCAAAGGATGCGCGTCCAGCCCGCTTTAGCCCTCCAATGTATTTTCTGCCTTCTTGCAGGTTGGCAGGTTAAATTCAATCTATTTTAAGGATCGACAATATCTTTTTGGCTTATGATCATCTTATATGCACTACTTGCAAAAATTTCTATCAAATGGTTATCCATAAGCTCTCTTGTAAGATGTGAATGACACAAATCATTTAATCAGAGTATCTGGTTCTCCTTGATTGGCAAGTCATGATGTTATAAGTCTAAATTAAAATGGTTTCATCTTGATGATCTGGATTTCATGTATAAAATATCATACTTGATCACGCCAGACAATCATTATCATGGCTTGATCTTTATTCAACTAATAGCAGAGTTTGCTAGGAATCTCTTCTGCTATCCAATTATATCTTATCATATCAACAATCAACATTCGCAGGTTCCAACCAAGTACTTGCAACTTAGTTTACTTTTTTATCATATCTGCTACTTACTCTTCATTTGCAGAGATTAGCAGATATTAGCAAGTTCCCTTCAGGTACTTGCAGCTTACTTTTCTATCATATCTGCTACTTACTCTTCTTTTGCAGAGACTAGCAGATATTAGCAAGTTCTCTTCAGGTACTTGCATCTTACTTTTCAATCATATCTGCTACACACTCTTCTTTTGCAGAAATTAGAAGATACTTGCAAGTTCCACCCAGGTACTTGCATTTTAATTTCCTTTCATACTTTCTACTTACTCTTCTTTTGCAGAGATTAGCAGATATTAGCAAGTTCCCTTCAGGTACTTGAAGTTTACTTTTCCATCATATTTGTTGCTTACTCTTCTTTTGTAGAGATTAGCGGATGTTAGCAAGTACCCTTCAGGTACTTGCACCTTACTTTTCTATCATATCTGCCACTTAATCTTCTTTTGCAGAGATTAGCAGATATTAGCAAGTTTCCTTCAGGTACTTGCAACATATATTTATTTCATACTTGTGATTTACGCTTTTTGCAGAAGTTAGCAGGTTCTTGCAAGCCTCCTTCATGTACTTACAAGTAAACATTCTTCTATGCTTTCCTATCATCACTGTTTTGCAGAGCCCGCTAGGAGACATTCATGTCTTCTTCGTTTTGCAAAAGCAACCCAGGTACGCATAAGGTGTACCTATTTCTGCCTATGCTAATTCTTTCCTTTGCAGGAAAAAGACAGGCGTTAGCAAACCTTGTTCCTCAGGAGAGACATCAGGTTCCATCTCTCGTTCCCCTTTTCTTTTCATGAAGGAAGGATCACGATTTTCGTGGGTCTCCTACTTTTTCGAAGTTCTCTTCGGAACTTGAAAAAGTGCGGGGATTATGTTAACCCAGAAATCGCCAATCCCTCCTGAAATTCCACCTAGTGTCAACTACCTTCACCTATGGGGGGGGGGGGAATAGGTGTCTTTGCAGCGTGTTAGCGGAATTGAAATTATACCTGCACAAGAAAATAAAACAACAAAGCACAGAGAGGACACAGGCAATTTATAGTGGTTCCCCGATTTGGGTACGTCCACTTTCCCCCTTCGACCTATCTCCCAACCAGGGACGACTCGGTCACTTCACCAACAGGATTGAAATCCAATCCTTGCACTAACGGAAGGAACCCTTCCACACGTAGGAGTCACCACTCCCACAACACGGGTTGCACCCAACCCTTACAACTAGAGACCAATCGGTCCTTTACAAAGAAATTGAAACTAGCTTGTAAGAAATACAAACGACGTTTGGAGACTAAGGTGTCCCTCTTCGTTTGACGACGTGTTCTTGAAGTCAACGAAGAGTCCACAACCCTAGATCTCACTTGGATTGAATCTTCCCGAAACCGGCGGAGGCTTGGAGCGGCGGCAAGGTTCTCGGAATAACCGGCGGCGACGGAGAGCTGTTGTTGTGCTATCTTGATTCAAACTTCGTAGCAAGGGAAGCAAGGTCTTCCAACGGTCACACCAGGATCGGTCGTCTCGATCGATTCAGAAGGGGAAGGTTTTTCCCGATCAACGAATCAGGAGACAAGGGATCTCTAGTTAGACGCGTGAGACGCTATGCTAACCTAAGCTTCTGTCGCCGGTGATCTGGAAGAACTTGAGATCAACAGCGGCGACTACTGCACGAACGGCGGAGACGATCGGCGGAGCAAGATCGGGGATTTAGGGCTCGACGGCGGCTCGTCCTTTTTGAATTTGCGTTTTTTCGTATCTTTTCTGTTCATACATACGGGGTATATATATATATTAGGTCAAGAGATGACCGTTGTGGGTCCCACCCAAGTAAAGACCAAAGTCCGGTTCAAACAGCTGCAGGTAACGTGGACCGGTCCAGAAATTTCTGAAAGTTTGCCAAGTCAAAATCGGCGAGAATCGAAGGTGATTCTTGACGAATCGGCGAGAATCACCTACGATTCTCGCCGAATTCTACTTGGTGAATTCAGGCAACACAGGTTGTAGGGGCCGGGGAGAATCGGTGGGAATCACTTTTGATTCTCACCGAATCGTCGAGAATGCAAGGTCATTCTCGACGAATCGGTGAGAATCATAAGTGATTCTCGACGATTCTGCCTTAGATAATTTTCCTGTCTGTGTCAAGACAGCCGGCCCAACCCGGCGAGAATCAACTAGTGATTCTCGACGACTCGTAGAGAATCACTAGTGATTCTCGACGAATCGGCGAGAATCACCTAGTGATTCTCGACGAATTATACTTAGACGATTTTCGTCTTTCGACCCGTGAGCTGGTCTTTGGCCCATCCTTGCTCCTTATCTGCTCTTTCTTTATCATAGCCCTGTACTTGAAATTAAGTACACCCCAATAGAGAGAGTACATGTAGGCCAACACACTGATCTGCTCAACGAGGGATTACGTTGCACAGACCCGTGTATATTGACCCACTGCACCCTGACATTAGTGTGTACTTAGCGTGGAATAACTGCAAGCACAACTAAAAAATATTTCATCAAATACATTGTCTATTTACCTTGGCTTGCACAGGGGCTTCTTCAAATCAGGTACATTGTGGATGCAGTACCCAACAATCTCCCCCTATTTGAAGAAGCCTAAACCCTACAAGCTAAGGTGAATAGAGCATATAGGAATGAAAAACCGAAACTTAAAAGTGAGGTGATAGGGATATGCATTACCAGTTACTTGAGAGCAAACTAGAACATTGAGCTACCTTAGCCTTAGCCGAGAGGGTAATCTCCCCCTTTTCGGCTTCTGCAAATCTGGGTCTGGTGCACCTGACACCATGCTCCCCCTCAGTTCGTGCACTTATGTTTTCACTTGAGTTTCTGGCAGATGCTCCCCCTAGATGCACGAGCTAGGAGCGTCTGGACACTTCATTTCTCATAGTTGAGCATCCCCAATTCAGTTTTGAAGAGACTGAACTTGGCCTCGTCTAGGGGCTTTGTGAAAATATCTGCAATCTGCTTGACCGTGGGGACATAGCAGAGAGAGATGTCCTTGTTCTCCACGTGCTCCCGAATGAAATGGTAACGCACTTCAATATGCTTCGTTCTGCTGTGCGATACCGGATTGTTGGCAATAACAATTGCACTAGAGGAGTCGCAGTACATCGGTACTTCCTTGAACTGCAGATCATAGTCTGCTAACTGGTTCCGTATCCATAGGAGTTGTGCGCAACAGCTTCCTGCCGAGATGTACTCAGACTCTGCTATGGAGGTTGCGACACAATTTTGCTTCTTGCTGTTCCAGGAGATAAGCCTTCTTCCGAGGAATTGGCACGTCCCGGAGGTGCTTTTCCTGTCATCCCTACTCCTTGCAAAATCAGCATCTGAAAAACCTATTAGCTCGACATCATTGTTTCTCGGGTACCACAAGCCAAGATTGGGAGTACCTTTAAGGTATCTAAGAATTCGCTTTGCAGCGACATAATGAGATTCCTTAGTGTTCACCTGATATCTGGCACAAACACATGTGGAGAACATGATATCCGGTCTACTGGCAGTAAGGTAGAGCAGGGATCCAATGATGCTTCTGTATTTGGTTTCATCGAAAGGTTTACCTTTCTCATCCTTATCCAGAGACATAGTGGATCCCATTGGAGTCCTCATAGAGGTTGCATTCTCCATTCCGAACTTCTTGAGGAGTTCATTTGTGAACTTCGTTTGAGAGATGAAGATTCCTTCCTCAGACTATTTCACTTGAAGTCCCAAGAAATACTTCAGATCCCCCATACTGCTCATTTCAAACTATCCTTGCATAAGTTTGGAAAACTTTTTGCAAAGATTGTTGTCAGTTGAGCCGAATATAATGTCGTCAACATAGATTTGCACCAGCAAAATCTTGCCTTTGACTTCCCTGAGAAACAATGTCTTGTCTATTTTTCCTCTAGAGAACTTGTTCTCAAGAAGAAAACTAGACAATGTCTCATACCAAGCTCGAGGAGCTTGTTTTAAGCCATATAGCGCTTTATTAAGAAAATATACCTGATTAGGATAAGTAGGATTGACAAAACCTGGAGGTTGAGCGACGTATACTTCCTCTTTCAAATCTCCATTCAAGAAAGCCGATTTTACGTCCATCTGATAAACTGTGAATCCTTTGTGTGAGGCATAGGCTAGGAATAGCCGTATTACTTCGAGCCGTGCAACTGGTGCAAACGTCTGGTCAAAATCAATCCCCTCCTCCTGTCGGTAACCTTGAGCCACTAGTCTGGCCTTGTTCTTTATGATGACACCATGTTCATCCAGTTTGTTTCTGAAGATGCACTTGGTGCCAATCACATTCTGCTTTTGTGGTCTGGGCACAAGCGTCCAAACGTTGCATCTTTCGAACTGATGCAATTCATCTTGTATGGCCAAAATCCATGCAGCATCTTTGTTCGCCTCGTCGAACTTCTTTGGCTCAACCTGTGACAGGAAGCTAAGATGCAAAATCTCGTTAATAGTACCTCGGCGAGTTCTGACTCCGTCATGAGGATCTCCGATGATCTGATCTCTTGGATGATCCCTCACGTGTTTGAGCTGAAGAAGTCTGGCATCAGGAGCTTCGACTACTTCATGGTCATCTCCTTCTTCTAAAGGATTTGCTCCATTTAGAGTTTCAGCTTCTCCGATCTGCGTAGAAGTGGACACCTTGACGAATGTTGGAGTTGCATTTTTCTCGGGCTCATCCAGTTGCAACCGTTCGAGTCTGGCATCTGCATCTTCAGGAAGAGGACTAGAAGTCTTGTCAGTAAGCAAGCTTCCTTCATCAAATACAACATTTATTGACTCCTCTACCACTAGGGATTTCTTGTTGAAAACTCTATACGCCCGGCTGCGGCTACTATAGCCCATGAATATGCCTTCGAAGCATTTTTCACCAAACTTAGTACGCGGGTATTTCCCGTTATTCAGTACATAACATTTACAGCCAAAGATCCTCAGGTAGGACATGGTTGGTTTCTTGCCTTTCAGTAGCTCATAGGGAGTCTTACGATGGCTCTTGTTAATCAACGCCCGGTTTTGTACATGACAAGCCGTATTGACAGCCTCGGCCCAGAAGTATTCCGGGAGAGAAGCGTCATTCAACATTGTCGTGCACGCCTCAATGAGTGTTCTATTTCTCCTCTCCGCCACTCCGTTCTGTTGAGGAGTGCGAGGGGAGGAGAACTCATGAAAGATACCAAGTTCTTCACAGAACTCTGTCATAGCCCCAGACTCAAACTTTGTTCCGTGGTCACTTCTGATTTTGACCACCGAGCAGTTGAGTTCGTTCTGTATCTGCTTGACAAAATTGGTGAAGATGTCAAACGTATCAGACTTGCGTTTTAAAAAGAACACCCACGTAAACCGAGAGTGATCATCTACAATCACTAGCGTATACGACTTCCCTCCTAAGCTATGAACTTGCATAGGACCAAACAAGTCCATGTGCAGAAGATAAAGACATCTGGAGGAATCTTTGTCTGGGATGCCCTTAAAGGTAGCCCGAGTTTGCTTGCCCATCTGACATGCAGGACATGGGCTATCTTTAATGCACTTAATAATGGGAGCATCCCGTACTAAGTCTTTGGAAAACAGCATATTAATTGTCTTGTAATTAATGTGTGCCAATCTCTTGTGCCATTGTTCACAAAGAGATGCACTGCCTTTTGCTACTAGGCATATGGGGGTGGAAGAATCTAGGCTGAGAAAATCTAAACAGAAAATATTTTGGCTCCTAATGCCAGTTAATACTATCTCCGAAGAGGCACATGATATTATCAGGCATTTATCCTTGCAGAACTTAACGTCATACCCTTTATCACATAACTGGCTTACGCTGATCAGGTTATGATTTAACCCTTCAACATAAGCTACGTCAGAGATAGAGAGTATACCGTTGGAAATCATACCGTAACCTCTGGTGACTCCCCGATCAGATCCCCCAAAGATGACTTTGGGTCCATTCTCGACTGGAGAGTACTCCCGCAGCAGGCTTCTTGTCCCAGTCATATGACGGGAGCATCCACTGTCCAAATACCAAATGGGAGTTTTGTTGGCCTTTGTACATCCCTGTAAAACAGAATTAATTTGCCTTAGGAACCCAATCGACCTTGGGTCCTAGATTCCTTGTTAGCATACTCCCCCTCGATTGGTTAATTCTACGAGTGGTCGGCCTCACATTGCTAACATAAGGAGTCTCGTTATACCTTGGATTAAACCAACAATCCACGGTAAAGTGACCAACTTTGCCACAACACCAGCAGTCAAACCTGTTATACTTCTTCTTGGGCGACTGCTTTACCCTTGAAACGTGGGGTTCAGCTGGGGCCGAAGACCAGGAGGTGGAGGCAACATGATGACCACAGTCACATGACTTCTTCACCTCTTGGCTTTTCAGTGTAACAGGCTTGGCTTTAGGTGCCTGCTTCCTATTATGGCCGCTAGAGAATTTACCATAATTTCCCAAGTGGATTTCCTCATAAGGTGCCTTGAATACACTCTCACTGAAGTTACGGGGAAAGGTCCACCCATCATATCGGCTCTTCGGCTTTGCAGCCGAGGGCCTTAAGTGATGCCCATATATTGACTCAAAGTCATGTTGGTTACAAGGAAAGCTAGGCTTTCTGAACTCAACAGGGCTGAGTGGGGCCTTTCCTTTCTCATCAGCAGTGGCTTTCTTGGCAGCCTTATTCTTCCTCCTGTTCCTGTTTCTCCTGGATGAGGAACTAGATACCCCAACATGCCCCAGGCCAGTTCCTTTGGCTTGAGCAGAGAAGGTATCAACTAATGGAAGAACAGTTTTTAGCATAGAGAAGCTCTTGACAATCTTCCTTTCTGCCGCAAGTAGTTCTTCCAACTTGTCGACTTCCTCCTGCTTAAGATTAAGGAGCTTAAGAGACTCTGAATGCTTTGAAGTCAGGTCCAAGTGCTCCTGTCTGAGGGAGATCAAACTGGTGATCTCTTCCCTCAGGGATACACTCCCACCTTTAAGGAATTTGACTTCCTTTTTCTCCGCCTTCAGTTTCTTTCGACATTTCAGGAATGTATTGAGCAGAAGCTCATACTTTTCGAGGAGCTCAGCTTCAAGGGCAGAAGGGCTATCCTCAGGGTCATCATCCTGAGACTCAGGATCAGAGTCAGAGTCGGAGAGGGGGTGTGAGCTTTTACCTTCCCAGTAAATGGGGGGCATTCTCCTTCTGAGTCAGAACGACTCATTAGCCCAAAGTAGGCTTCCTCATCATCGCTGGTGTCTGACGTGTCAGATTCACTCAGCGTCTTTGGCTTCTTTGCGATGTAACTCCTCTCCTTCTTCTTGTCTTTTGAGGACCTGTGCTCCTCTCCCTTTCCCTTTTCCCTCTTGCCTTGATGGCAATCGGCCACGACGTGTCCTGGCTTGTTGCAACCAAAGCATATAATGTCAGAAGAGCGGTGTTTGTTCGGTTTGGAAACATACCTATCATAGGAATAGTTCTTCTTCTGATCCCTTGAGGAGGAGCCGTTTCTCTTTCTCTGATTCCTCAGCTTGAGGAACTTCTTGAATTCCCGTGTGATAAGGGATAAGTCTTCCTCAGATAAATCTGAGCCATAGGAGCTTGGCTCAGAGTCTTCCTCCTCATCCCTCTTCCACACACGGGAAGAAGCGACACCCTTGCCCTTTCTGGATTGAATAGCTTTCAGTGCCACCGTCTTTTCCTTGGTCGTGGCTTTCTCTGCTTCCTCTTCAGCCTTCCTTGTGTTCAACTGAAGCTCATAGGACATGAGCTTCCCGAACAGAATCTGTGGATCAGTTTCCGCAAGTCTGCCAAACTCGCGGATGGTACAGATCTTTGTGTCCCATTCCTTAGTGAGGGACCTAAGGAACTTATCATTGAGTTCACCGTCAGTGAACACTCTTCCATATCCTTTGAGTGCATTGACGATCTTGAGGAAGTTTTCGAAGGTGACTCCGATCTCCTCCTTTGGCCCTTGTCTGAAGGCCTCATATTTCTGATTGAGGAGGGATCTTTGATCATCCCTCACTTCATCTGTGCCCTCCATTAGGACAATCAGACAGCTCCAGAGATCCTTGGCTGTCCTGCAGTTGCTGAAGTTCTGCATCATAGAGTCGTCAACTGCGCTCACTATGATGTTCTGAGCTTTCTTGTCGAGTCCGAATAGCACCATTTCGTCCTTGTCCATTTCCGAAAGTTTCTTGGGTACTTTCTTGGTAGGATCAATTGTAGAGGCCTTAGTGGGAATATAAGGTCCCTCCTCCACTATCATGAAGAGCTGGGGGTCGACTGCTTCCATGTAGAATCTGATTCTTTCCTTCCAGATGGGAAAGTTCAGTCTGGTGCATACTGGGATTTTGCCGGAGTGCTTGAGTCCGTCCATGGAAGATATCTGACTGCTTCTTGACACTGGTGGCAGGATTCTACTCAAGGTGTGAACCTTTTTGATGAGGAACCTCCCTCTGATACCACTTGAAAGTCCACCTAGTGTCAACTACCTTCACCTATGGGGGGGGGGGGAATAGGTGTCTTTGCAGCGTGTTAGCGGAATTGAAATTATACCTGCACAAGAAAATAAAACAACAAAGCACAGAGAGGACACAGGCAATTTATAGTGGTTCCCCGATTTGGGTATGTCCACTTTCCCCCTTCGACCTATCTCCCAACCAGGGACGACTCGGTCACTTCACCAACAGGATTGAAATCCAATCCTTGCACTAACGGAAGGAACCCTTCCACACGTAGGAGTCACCACTCCCACAACACGGGTTGCACCCAACCCTTACAACTAGAGACCAATCGGTCCTTTACAAAGAAATTGAAACTAGCTTGTAAGAAATACAAATGACATTTGGAGACTAAGGTGTCCCTCTTCGTTTGACGACGTGTTCTTGATGTCAACGAAGAGTCCACAACCCTAGATCTCACTTGGATTGAATCTTCCCGAAACCGGCGGAGGCTTGGAGCGGCGGCAAGGTTCTCGGAATAATCGGCGGCGACGGAGAGCTGCTGTTGTGCTATCTTGATTCAAACTTCGTAGCAAGGGAAGCAAGGTCTTTCAACGGTCACACCAGGATCGGTCGTCTCGATCGATTCGGACGGGGAAGGTTTTTCCCGATCAACGAATCATGAGACAAGGGATCTCTAGTTAGACGCGTGAGACGCTATGCTAACCTAAGCTTCTGTCGCCAGTGATCTGGAAGAACTTGAGATCAACAGCGGCGACTACTGCACGAACGGCGGAGACGATCAGCGGAGCAAGATCGGGGATTTAGGGCTCGACGGCGGCTCGTCCTTTTTGAATTTGCGTTTTTTCGTATCTTTTCTGTTCATACATACGGGGTATATATATATTAGGTCAAGAGATGACCGTTGTGGGTCCCACCCAAGTAAAGACCAAAGTCCGGTTCAAACAGCTGCAGGTAACGTGGACCGGTCCAGAAATTTCTGAAAGTTTGCCAAGTCAAAATCGGAGAGAATCGAAGGTGATTCTCGACGAATCGGCGAGAATCACCTACGATTCTCGCCGAATTCTACTTGGTGAATTCAGGCAACACAGGTTGTAGGGGCCGGGGAGAATCGGTGGGAATCACTTTTGATTCTCACCGAATCGTCGAGAATGCAAGGTCATTCTCGACGAATCGGTGAGAATCATAAGTGATTCTCGACGATTCTGCCTTAGATAATTTTCCTGTCTGTGTCAAGACAGCCGGCCCAACCCGGCGAGAATCAACTAGTGATTCTCGACGACTCGTAGAGAATCACTAGTGATTCGTGATTCTCGACGAATCGGCGAGAATCACCTAGTGATTCTCGACGAATTATACTTAGACGATTTTCGTCTTTCGACCCGTGAGCTGGTCTTTGGCCCATCCTTGCTCCTTATCTGCTCTTGCTTTATCATAGCCCTATACTTGAAATTAAGTACACCCCAATAGAGAGAGTACACGTAGGCCAACACACTGATCTGCTCAACGAGGGATTACGTTGCACAGACCCGTGAATATTGACCCACTGTACCCTGACATTGGTGTGTACTTAGCGTGGAATAACTGCAAGCAAAACTAAAAAATATTTCATCAAATACATTGTCTATTTACCTTGGCTTGCACAGGGGCTTCTTCAAATCAGGTACATTGTGGATGCAGTACCCAACACCTCCCAAGGTAGCCAGCTCGCAAGTCTCGACCTACACCAGGCGGACGCGGCCTGTGAGCCTTTCCTTCCAAGGGTGGGCAGACTGACCTCTCAATCAGCTCAGTCCGCGCGGCTAGGGCATTCTACCCGGTATGTCCGTCCAGTTCGCGTAGTAGCCGCTCGTTTTGTAGGGGCTGCGGACTGCTTCCTCTGTCCGCCCTTGCAGGTCGCGCGGCTAGTTCAGTTAACCGTCTAGTGGTTCCTTTTTCCCCTCAGGTGCAAACTGCTCAACTAAGTGGCAGACTCGAATCCCTATCCGCCAAGACCGCACGCTAGATGATCAACCAGAGGCGGCGACCATCCATCCTGTTCTCCAGCTGTAGGAGGAAATATCAGCTGACCGCGCGGTCTGATGACCTCACTGGTCAGTCCTCCAGGTCGCCGACCCTCTTCCCCAAGCAAAGGATGCTACCAGTCGTCAGCGGATCTCGCCAATAGGTGCGACCTGGACTCTTCAGTCCGCTAGGTCGGCAGTCCTTGTCGCCGAGCAATGGCGACGAGCCACAAGCAGGAAACCTGCTCAACCTGTCCGTCGCGAGGTAGGCGGACTCATTGCGCAGTTCGCCAGATCAGGCCCAGCTTGGCAGCCTGCAATCTACCTCTTCTCCGCAGCGGGCTGGGAGGACTCTTTCTGTAGTCCACCGGCTAGCCCACCAGTTTCCCGGTGTCCGCTTCTACCCAGCAGTGGGTGAACTCCTCAGCTTGCACAGCCCAGCACGAGCTCGCTCAGCAGTAGGGGTGGACACATCCATGCGCGAGCTCACCCAGCAGCAGCCATCTCCGCCTGCTCCAAGTCCCAGACCGCGCAGCCTTGTGCGGACTCTGCGAACTCGGTATTTGTAATCGCCCGATCCAACATGTGCTCACACAGCAGCAACCATCTCCAGCTCCAGGCAGTCCCAGATCGTGCAACCCGGTGCGGACTCTGCGGACTCGGTGTTTGTACTCGCTTAGCTCACTGCCTCACCGGTAGTGACGTTACCAAGACCGTTACCCCCTCAGGCCTATAAATAGGCCCCTAGACCTCTCATTCATGGAAGACAGACGACGCGGCAGGGGCGTCCAGATCACGCTATCAATCGCAGCGGACTCAAGTTTCCAGTCCGCGTGACCTGCTCCCAACTTCTTCTCCCAGCTTGATCAAGCAGTCTGCCCGGCTAAGTCCTGCTGGCTCCTTGATCGGCTAACCGCACGGTCTGCCGACCTCCCAGGTCAGTCCGCGCGTCCTCTGGCATTCTTCTCTCCTTAGCCGCCAACTTCCCCCTTTTACCCTTTATTCTGCTTTCCATGTAAAGGTGCAATCTCGAGTTGTAACTTCAATTGTAATCAAAGGAAAGCCCGTTGCAAGAGAGGCATTTAGGCCGCGACGGGCGATGTTTGCTGTTGCCGCTGCTAGCGGCTCTCATTTCTCTTTTCTTCTCTCGGTCTAACCATCAGAGTCCAACCGCTAAAGTAGCGCTTGATCGACAGTTCCCGATCAAGCTTCCCCCTACTTGAGCAAACTTCTCCCTTGCTCCGTCAAACCTCTCCTCTATCCCCGCAACCATCCTATTCCCAAGCTTGTGAGATCGAACAACCCATTAACTATGCGGTGTCGCATTTCACGCATCAACAGTACGTATACACAAAATGTACCTCAATGGAACAGCTTGGGGAGCTCCTCCATCATGGTTTACTCACGCTCCCAAAAAATTTCCTCGTAACCGCAATTGTCCCAACAGACTTCAACCATTCTGATTGATTTATTCTGCAACTTCTTGACCTCCTTGTCTTCAATAAAACGGGCTTGGATTTCATCTTCAACCCACTATTGACCGACACATAATCCACAACAACTTGTTGTGTAGGCTCTTGCACAGTATTCTTTAACACTAATATGTAAAATACATCGTGCAAAACACTCAATTCTACAAAAAGTGCCTACCTATAGGCAGCTTCACCAACACACTCCATTATCTCAAATGGTCCATGGTATCTCAGACTTAGCTTTTTCAAGCATCAAATCCTTGACACATCCTAGCAAGGTTAGATTTTGATATATACACAGTCACCAACATCAAACTTAATATCTTTGTGCTTAGTGTTGTAGTATTTAGCCCACCTATCTTGCATAATCAAGAAACGCTCCCGGATAGTTTGTTTCATCGACATATTTCCTCTTAAAAAACTTTATTTCACCTATTTCTATCAAAGCCAAGGGAGTACGACACTTCCTATCATAAATGGCCTCGAAGGGCACAATTTTTATACTTGCTTGGTAAGTGTTATTATAGGAGAACTCGATCATATATAGATGATCTTCCAACCTCTTACCAAAATCTAGGATGCACATACAATGCATATCTCCATTGACCTGTTAGTCCGTTCGGCATGAACATCCATTTACGGATGAAAGGCCATACTGAACTTCAGTTTGGTCACCAACATTTGGAGGAGTAGCCTCCAAACATCTGATGTAAAGCGCCCATCTCGGTAACTTACGATGCTTTGGGGCACACCTTACAAATATACGGTATTGTCAACATAAAATTTTGCTAACTTTTCAGCTGAATTGTCCCTCTGATTTGGAATTAAGTGTGATACCTTCATTAAGCGGTCTGCAATCACCCAAATGACATTATTCCCATGCTGTAATCTCGACAAACTATGCCTGAAATCCATAGAAATATCATCAAACTTCCATTTCAGAATTCATTGTTTTGGATCTTCTTTAGTAATATAAATTAGGGCCACTCCAGAAATTCTAGTGTAGCGAGTAAGATTCTATATTTGTATCCTAGATTTTACTAAGAGATCATGGATACGCGGAGATCACTAAACGAGTCGTTACATTGTCTTCGAACATAGATTCATATCCTAGATTTTACTTAGAGGTTGTGGATACGGGAAGATCACTCGAATACAAAAGGAGTTATCATGCAATCCTCAATAGAGGACAACCCAAATCTTCTGGATTGGGGTCAAACCCAATAGAGGGTTTCACTGCCTAAAGCAAGCTTAGAGGGTTCGACTGGCCAAGGGGTCTTAATTATGCAACCTAAGTTTAGACGTTAGCAGAATTCCCAAGAAAGGCGTTAACGTAATTTGGGAACCTCCACGGTCGAAGGCAAATAATTGGAACTTGCACTTTAATCTTTTAATCAATATTCATTTTATCTAAAGAGATTCTAGATCAAGTGTTAGTCTTTCTCTCATGGAATTTATCTCAATTAATTTAATTGCTTTTCGTCTTTTTTTTCAAACCAATCACTATTTTGCTAAGTTTGAATAATAGCTCTTCCTTGTGAGTATGATTGCTCGACAGACTCAAAAAAATATGACACTTGATTCTATACTCTATAACGATATGTGTACTTGCCTTCCCAATGATCATTTCAATATCACGCACTCATCTCACGTTCTGAAATCTATGCAACAAGTATTTGGCGCCGTTGCTGGGGAATATCTTTTGTCGATATTTTGAAAGCAAGGTTCTATTAATTTTATCATTCTTTTCTCCACCCCATTTCTCTTTTTTCTTTTTCATTTTGAATTTAATTCTATTAAGTGATAATTGTTTTATTTTCTTTCAAAAAATGCTATCTTAATTGGCAGCTAAAGTTGTCAGGCTTCAA
This sequence comes from Platanthera zijinensis, assembly GCA_039513925.1. NCBI lineage: Eukaryota > Viridiplantae > Streptophyta > Magnoliopsida > Asparagales > Orchidaceae > Platanthera > Platanthera zijinensis. Next base: position 93,609,078 of record CM077085.1, read on the forward strand.
AATAATGCTAATCTTTTATAAGTCGCACTAAAGCGCAAAATTATTTGTCAATATTGTCGTGCACCTCATCAAAGTAATAACTGTAATTTTTATTCTTATTCGATAAATTATAATTCTATAAATTGGAATTATGAAAATAATTTTTTTCAATCTTGTGAAAATAATTTTGATTATTATTATGATCATATTTTTTCAACTTCTAATGAAAATAATTATTCTAAAGTTGATGGAAATAATTTTTCTAATCAGTTTTCAGATTTTAATGAAAATAATTTTTCCAAATTTCATCGAAATAATTTTTCAAGCATTAATGAGAATAATTTTTCTGATTTTAATAATTTTTCTTCAAACTTGGATTTTGATTATTCTTGGTGGCAAGATCACCCAAAAAGATTCTCGAGCAATGAGGATAATTCTTTAGATCCTAATTTTTGTTCTTCTTCTTTTGCACCGCAAATTTCGTCTTCTATTTTCGGGGAATTTTCGCAAATTCAATTTTATCCTCCCCCCCCCCAAAATTTAGATGTTTTTAATTCTTGTTCTTGTGATTTTTCTCTATCTTTAGATAATTTAGATATTGAGGAACATGATTTTTCATGTAATCACAAAGTTTCTTATACCGAAGAGCAAGAAAATTTATTGTTCCAAGCATATATGAAGGTTATGGGCGCATTGGACAAAATAGAGGAAGTGCAAGTTTCTTCTCCTATTCCGCTCGAATATTTTAATTTGTGTCGTGAATTTTGATAAAGTCCTTTTTTTGTTGAAAATTAAGTTCATGAAAATTTCGTGCACGAAAATTTTATTTCGTCGGGTTCTTCACTAGAATTTTGAAATGAGAATTTATTTTTAGAAAATGAACAACTAGAACTTGACCATATAGTTTTGCAAAAACCTCTTCCTTGCAAAAAAATTTCTGACATGTTTATTTATAACTTTTTTATACTAATGATTTTCATGTAGAAGATGAGCTGTTTCAGTCAAACTTTATCAACGATGCATTTGCCACTCATCTACAAAAATTCAAATCACCTCAGGTATGTATAAGGGATTTGGATTTACATTTTTAAGATGACCGTCAAACGAAAAAGCAAGAATCAAGCAGAGGAGTAGTCCGTCGACCGACTTCAGCACATTCACCAGAGCATGAATTAAGGGAGTTGCTTGTACACTTTAATTTTTATTTTCCTTTTTTCTAACAATAACTGTCTAGCTAAAAGATGGAAAAAAGAAAGCACCCTTGGGAGGCACCCCTTGGTTACCATTTATTTTATTGCAGTTTAATTTTTAAGCAATTTTCTTTTTCCCTCCTACTTGGCTTATAAATATTGGGGAAAATGTTTATTTTTAAGTATGAGGGTGAGATCTCATATTATTGTCTTTATTAAAAATCTTTTAAAAATTGATGAAAAATCTCTTAAAAATACAAAAAATCTTTTTCTTCGTTTTGTAAAAAATTTAAAATATAAAAATACATATTTTAATTTATTATTTTCCTTTGTTTCTCAATTTTAATTTTGTTCTCCTTTTTTAATCAAAAATACAAAAAATTTAAAATTTAAAAAATTTAATTTCTTGGAAAGGGCTGTGTTGGGATTTCATCCCATAAAACCGCCTAGTACCTTACGAACCCGTTATTGGGTAGTCCTCGGGAAGTCCAAGTAATAATAAAAAATAGGATTATAATTTTTTCTTATATTATTATTTCAAAGTATTTATATCTTTTAGAAAAATCCAAAAAATATCGTAGTTCAAAATTCAAAAAAACACACTAGATAAGCACCTAAGAGACAAATCCAAAAATATAATAAACCCATACTTTTTTTTGTTATTTTCATAAATTTAGTTTCAATTTATTTGTATGAATTTTTATAATTTTTGAATTGCTATTCTTTTATTTCATCATTGTTAGTTAGATTTAATTTTTAAGTCATTTAATTTAAAAGAATCTTATAAATTCAATTTGTTTAGAGTAATTTATTTAGAACTTTTCATAATTTATTTTAATTAGTTTCAATTTTGTGATACTTTGCTTAACAATCTTTAGATTCCAATTATATTCACTTTATGCATTAAGATTCTGAAGAAAATTTATTTCACTATAATTGTTCTCTGAGTTTTTAATTTAATCTAAAAGTTGTTTAAACTTTCCCTTAATTTTATGCAATAGTTGATAAATGTTGCCTAAAACTGGAAACTGTTGCTAAAACATATAAAACTATTGCCATATGGGGTAGTACCTATAATCGCATTACCTATTCTCAAAAGAAACTGTTTTCGTACCTTTAGGAAATATTATGCAAAAACGGTTGCATATAGCCTAACTATTGGCAACAGTTTATGGTGGGCCTATAGCCAACATTTTTGAAATGTTGCATATTGCCTTATTATATGCAGTAGTTGTAGATGCATAAAATGCGAAAGGGAATCGAGCACCAGCAGCTAACGGTTCAAGCACTGGGGAAAGTAGGGAAAAAGGAAGAGGGACTGTCGAGTAGTCGGTTACTAGCGGTTAGAGTAGAAACCAGAGCAAGCCACAAGAAGAAACGACACAACACTTCGCCCGCCGCGGCCTGAAGGCTTCTCCTGTGACGGGCTTTCCTTTTATTAAAGATGAAGCGGTTACACCTATGGAAGAGAAAATAGGAGAAAAGAGAAGCCGACCGGATAACAAGCCACAAGGCACTAGGCTCGAGACCGCAGCTCTTAACAAGCGAGCTCCTAAACTCGAGTTAGCGTGCTTTGGGTGTGCTTCCACCCCCTATTTATAGGTTTGGGGGCCTACCCAAACGGGAAGGGCTAAAAATACCGGCTGCCATGTGGTACAAGAGAACCGGGAAGGGGTGACGGGAAGCAAGTAAAAAGAGAAGAAAGGGGAAGGCCGCGCGGCATGGCGGTACTCCTCTGACGAGCTGTGAGGCTCGGCTTCTGGACGGGCTGCCCTGGGCTCCCTCTGGCGGCGACCTGGAAGAGAGGCCGCCCGGCTTTAGCGAGAATGGACCAACATTCTTAGAGTGGCGATTAGGAGACTAGGCCGCCCGGTTTGAAAAGTCCATGCGAACTAGTCGCGGATTCTGGGTTAAGATAATCCCCGCACATTTCCAAATTTCAGGAAATTTCGGTAATGTTAGACTAAGCCGGAGTCCGTGACTACCATTAATGCTGCGATGTCTATAAAAAGCACTGAACTCTGCCATTTCTGAGAAATTTTGCGAAGCCACTGGTCAGTACTCGCCACTCGCGGCTAGCATACTTTAGGCCGGCATGACTCTCACAAATATGGATGTCCTGTCTACAATGTTAGACCGAGAAAAGAGGTCGGCGGTGAAGAAAAAGAAGAGCCGAAAACTGGCAAGCTCTAACCGAAAGCCTGAGGAGAAAACAAAGAAGCCGATCACCCCGACGACTTATAGGTCTGGAAAGAAAATGGCGGAGTCTGCCGCGGAAACGTCGCCGACGGCGACTAAGGTTGAAGTTGTGTCTAAACCCGCACATCCTCAAACCAGGACAACTAAGTCTTTTGACATCACCTTCTCGCCATCAGGTGAAACCGTCTTAAAATTTCCTGCGGTGGAGGAGAAAAGTGTTGATTCATCCAAGCTATGCGAGTTGACCGTCCTCTACGAAGTCATCGAAGTCGACGATAGCGAGGCGGAAAGTCACGGGAGGTCGCGCTGTCTTCTGCAGAAAAGAACAAACGGGCAGAAGTAATAGTCGGTCACTTGAAACGGCCGAGGGAAAAGAATGAGACCCTCGAAGAGAGAATGAAGAGGAAGGCATTGAGGATGCGGGGCAGAAACTGCAATGTATCCGTAAAGACCGGGGCGGCTAGCGTGTAGTATAAGCCGCGGGAGAAATAGGTATACGAAAGTCCGCCGACTCCATCCTCCAAACCGAACAAGCCGGAAGACAAGCCTGGGGCCAGTGAGACAGTGAGCGACATCCTCAAGGAGATGGAGATGCTAGAGCAGCAAGATAGGTTGTTTAATGTATCGACGGTCTCAGAAGAGGTCGATCTCCCAGACGTTCAAGTTATTGGGTGAAAGCCCGGCGAGCCGGCAGCTGCGGTTTCTGAAGGAACCGAAAAATAGAAACTTAGGGAAAAGATGGAAGAGATGAAGAAACTAATCGTTGGGAAGTAGGCGGCTTCCCCATTTTCTCACTTGTAAGGTAAACATGGAGAAGTTAAGCGTATTGTAAAATTCTATAAGTCGCGGTCATGGAAGAAGTGAGCGGACACAATTTTCAATCCGCTGGCAAGCTTCTTCTTGACCACGGCTAAACTGAAAAGCAAAGCAAGAGAAACCGCGCGACTATGGAGAGAAAAGCTAAAGCGGATAGACTCTAAGCGACTTAGGCGGCCAGTGTTAAGATTTGATACCCCGGTCACATAAGGAGAAAGAACCAAGTCCGACGGTCTCGTCCTACCGAGATTCTTAAGAGAAGTCACCATTATTCGATCGAGTCTTACCGCTCGCCTATTTATTTCAGGTGTGGCGGAGAAGGCGATGGAACCGGGCGACCTGAAAACCTTCCTGCCTCCGCTGAACCCACCTCTGCTAAGTATTCATGATGAGAGGTTGGCCGAATTCTATAAGGAAGTCGTCGACTTGAAGGCAAGGGTGTCAGAACATGGAGAAGCCCTTCAGGTTAAAGAAGAAAAGTGGCAGTCTGCGCTGGAGGCCGCTGAGAATTCAACTCAAGAGGTGTTGGCCACCTTGGAGCAAGAGGGAGCAAACCGATGGTCTACGACGGAGGCCGATGAGAGGAGAATTCAAGAGGAGTTGTAACCATGGAGTGGAAGAGAGAAGACCGGCGTTCTGCGACGGAGACAGCCGTGAAAAGGATTCATGAGGTTTTGGCTGCCCTGGAGCAGGAAAGAGCTGAACGGTGGTCTGCAACGGAGGCTGCTGAGAAGAAGATACAGGAGGTTCTAGCTTCCTTGGAGATGGAGAGAGAGAGAGAGGAAAAGTTTGATCTGCAAGTTTTAGTGTTGATGGTCAGGCGAGTTGAGAGAGAAAGAGCGGAGGGTGTTCGACTTGATAGGGTAGCAGACAAAGAGCCTCCAGCGGATGCCGGCAAGGATCGGCAGCCTGCTGAGACGGCTTCTGAAAGGCAGCGGCCGCTAAGTCGCCCGGCTTCTGGGGAGACTTCAAGTCTTCCTAGGGTCGGGACGGCTGGGCAGGTTGCTGCTGCTGGCGACCAGGAGGGTCGCGTTCTACCGGTGGTTCAATTTTCCCGCATGGAGCGCGATACCTCGCGAGTTCACCGAACTCTGCATTCCATCCACAACCTTGTCAGTCAGGTCTACGTTCAGCTGGTACAGGCCGGGGACCAAGTTGCGCAGGTTGGGAGAGAAGCACCAGAGGGCGGTGACAAATAAGCCTAAAAACTTTAACCGACTCTGTAATAATTGTAAACTGTGGATGTCGGACGACTTGACTACTGTTAACAATTGTTGAATATTTGTTGAATATTTGTTTTATGTAACTGCGAATTGCTTGCGGCTTCATGCGACTTAACAATCTTAGTCGTCATATTGCTCTTCCTCGGAAATTTTCTAAGTGCAGGAACTTGACCGCGCGAACTACCGAACTGGACTGCGGTTTGAATATATAGTTCTCTATAATTTGCAGGTTGAGGCCGCACGGCTTGACATTAAACCGCAATTTGACGTTGATCACTTTAGCTGCACAGAAATCCTATAAATAAAGGTGATTCAGGAGACTTCTGCACAATCAAGATGCGGGCTAAGGCAAAGTCGATGCAGTCTGAAAAGGCGACAACGGTCAGGACTGATGCGACTTCCGTCTTCCACGCTGCGGACCACAAAGAATGTCGTCTTAGCCAATTCGAGCTGGACAATTTTGTGAAAAAGTACATGCAAAGAAGCCCGTTGATCGCGCGGCTTCCCCTTTCGCACGAGCAAATTAACACTTCTGCTGCAAAACAGATCGCCATCCCCATAGACCACTTCGAATGCAGCTTCTGCTTCCCCGTCTTGATGGAAGTCGTAGCGGTCTTTGATCATTAAGGCATTGTTCCCGGACAACTGCCGCCGAATTCCATCGCCGCCATCTTCAGTTTCATCTCTTACCTGAGGTCGAAAAGAGTCTGCTTTTCTACGAGGTTGTTCCGGGAGTGCTTCTCTGTCCGGTCTATTCCGGACTCCGGGACTAAAATTTTTCGCAAGCATTTATACTTCGGCTGCAGGGGGCTGAAGGTCGTCAACTTGGCGAACAAAATCCCAAGTTGGTCGGAGAGATATGCAATCTTTGAAAGAAATCTGGGGCTCCTGTCGGTCAACCCGCAAGTCCGCGATGAAGCCGCCTTCGGCAGCAGCGGGCTGGAAGGCACGGAGAAGGAAATATACGACCTCTGCAAGGGCAAGCGGCTTGATGTCAGTCACTACATCCTGCTGTTGCCGTCCTTGGAAGACATTCAAGCGGAAGACAGTAAGTACCAACTCAAGCAAACTGATCTTTTAGTCACGCGGCTTATGAACTGACTTCATTCTTTGGTTGCGAACCTGTAGTGGCGGTCCCGCAGAACAAACTGCTGAATCCTGGCGGTTTGACCCTTACTCAGAGGGAGAAGATGGCCCAAAGGGTTAACCCTACGCGGGTTTTAGAGGAGGAGGAGGAAGAGTCGGCTTCCAGCGACTTCATGCTACAAGGAATGGGCAGCGGCCTGAAGGATCTCCATGGCAACCCGACCATGCTGTGGAATCCAGACGACGACTCTGTGTAGGTTTCAACATCCCTCCCTCACTGGGGGAGGAAGAAGATAAGCCGCCACGCCTCCGCGGCCGGCGCTTCCTTGTATGGTAAGCGCAATCTAAAGGCGCTCAAGAAGATACCTGAAGAAGACTTCTCGCGGTTTGTCGTGCAGGTTAGCGCGAGAAGCTTCGTGGCTAATCACTACATGGGCTTTGTCCATAAGCAGCTAGTTACGAATCAAGGCGACCTAGAGCGGAAACTCGCCGAGAAGGAAGAAGAGATTGCGCGGCTAAAGGAGCAGAGTGCGGTAAGGATATTACATGGTTCTTGCGGCTTTATTTATCAAGCCGCACGGACTGACCCTTTTTTCCTTTGCAGAAAATGCACAATCTGGCGAACTCGGCCTTCCAGAATGCCGTCTTCCCGCAACTTGTCCAAGGAATCGACGGAGTGCTTAAGCGCCTCCGAGATCTTGGCGGCCTCACCCTAGGATTCACCGACTACACCTGCGCCTCCCTATTTCCATCATTGAAGAAAAAGGAGGTCGATGTTTACCGGGTGCTCAAAGGCAAGGAGAAGGTCGATGGAGGGGGCGAGGACATGGATGAAGAGGAGGAGGACGGCCAAGGAAGCCGGAATGAGAGTGCTTCTTCAAAAGCCGGCGGTCAAGCTTCCGGGACCGCGCGGGTTGGACGATCCAGCGAGTCTGAGACCGGGAAGACTTGCAGTTCGCGTACATCTTCATCCGGCAGCAGCAGTTACTCGCCATCAGAGGTCGATGTCGGCGGTGAAATGGACTCTAGTATTCCTGCGGCTAAAAAACTCAAGCCGGATAGTTAGGGCAGATCTTACTTGTAATAATTTTTATCTTTTGAGAATCGGCGGTATGATTTTGTAAACCGCGCAGTCTGAATTTTGTATTACTTGAAAAATGAAATGTCACCATTTTACCTTTAATGAGAATCTATCGTATTGTAGTTTTACACACTTAATTATTCGCGCGGCTTAACTTATCTCACTTGTTACTGACTTTAGAAAGTTGATTGATGAATTCACCGAATTATTATTAGGATTTGTAACATCACATTTCCAACTAGACCCCTATGAGTGGTTTTGTCTTAACAGAACCTTAGGAAGCCCAGGAATTGAAGTTTGTCGACCAAGATTTTGAGTCAAGGGGTGGTCATGCCCGTGACCGACCCGTCACGCCCGTGACCTAGGGCATGACCCCCTTCGACGATCGTCGACCTCAGGAAGACGATCGTCGAGCTCAGAAATTTCAATATAGGTCAGACACGCTCGTGACCGATCCGTCACGCCCGTGACCTTGGAATGGCGGTGAGTGAGCTAAGCTCACTCAATGCGGTGGTCTGGATAGCGTTGAGTTAGCTTAGCTCACTCAAAGCCATAAGCGGGATGGCGTTGAGTGCATTGAGTGCACTCAATGCCATAAGTTGAATGGAGTGCACTGACTGCACTCAACACCATCTGGTGTCGGCAGGTTGGCGTTGAGTGAGCTGAGCTCACTCAACGTCGTAGACTGGATGGCATTGAGTGAGCTTAGCTCACTCAATGCGGTAATCTGTCAGGCGGGATGGCGTTGAGTGCGTTGAGTGCACTCAACGCCATAAGTTGAACGGCGTTGAGTGCACTGATCGCACTCAACGCCATTTGGTGCTGTCTGGATGGCTTTGAGTGAGAAGATCTTACTCAACGCCATAATCTGGACAGCGTTGAGTGAGCTCAGCTCACTCAACGCCATAACCTGGACGGCGTTGAGTGAGCTAAGCTCACTCAAAGCCATAATCTTGACGGCGTTGAGTGAGCTAAGCTCACTCAATGCCATAACCTATACGGCGTTGAGTGAGCTAAGCTCACTCAAAGCCATAATCTGGACGGCTTTGAGTGAGCTAAGCTCACTCTACGCCATAACCTGGACGGTGTTGAGTGAGCTAAGCTCACTCAAAGCTATAATCCAGATGGCGTTGAGTGAGCTGAGCTCACTCAATGCCATAGTCTGGGAGCCATTCTGATGGCGTTGAGTGAGCATAGCTCACTCAACGCCGTAACAGGGATGGCGTTGAGTGAGCTGAGCTCACTCAACGCCGTAACTGGGATGGCGTTGAGTGAGCAGAGCTCACTCAACGCCATTTTACTTAGAATTTTTCTGGCATCTTTTTTTTGGCTGTGTGCTGGTTCAGCTGAACCGGGGCGGTCTAGAAAGTGGGCCAGAATGCATTAGTGGGCCGTTTCCTTTTAATAAAATCCAATTAAGTCTTATTTTAAAGAAGGTTGACCGGTCAAGTGAAGTTGTGCCATGTGGACCGTCAGTTTTGGTAAAAGGAGCAGTGACGGCCATGGCCGAGAGCTAGGCTTCATGGCCATCAATGGCATTTGATGCCATGGCCTTCCCCCTTCCCTTTCATGGCTGGATTCAACTCCTCTCAGGGAGAGGAGGAGTTTCCAGCCCTCCTCCAGCTGTTACAAGCCGTTTCAGCTCCCCTCCACCATGGCCGAAGCTTGCATGTAAGAGGCACTAATGGCTGGACCGTTTCTACTCCCTCCCGCAGCCTTGTTCTCCTAAAAAAGACTCCCTAGACTTAGATAGGAAGGTTTCACCCTTGCCAGGTAAAGCTAGAGCTCATTACATTGCTGTTGAAGAATTCCGGCGACGCCACCACCGCGCCAATCGCATTCCGATGATCAGCTCGACTCCAAATCTCGAATAAGGTCCTCCTCTACCTCTTCTCCTTATGGATAGATCTTAGAAATCATTAGGAGAGATATCGGGCTCAAAAGAGCTGGATCGGGTGAGCGTTTCCATGGTTTTTCCAAAATTTCATGGTGGCGGGTTTGCCGGAAACCGCCTCTTCGGCGGCCATGCCAGGGAGATGGTTGGGTTGCCGGGAAATAGCTTTAGAAAAGCTACAGGTTTTAAGCATTTTTAGGTTGCTGGTTCAGGCTCTTTGAGAAGATGAACAGTAATCTATATTACTAAATTATGATATTTATATATAAATGCAGTGATTTATCAAGCTCTCTTTTATGCTATTTAATGAGGTACTTAAGGGTTTTTTATGTAGAAGTGACCAACATGAAATTTGTAGCCCTATGGGTCTACTACATTTCAAAATTGATTTTGGTCAATTTGATCAACTGGTTTGACCAGGGCACCTCTTTTGGTGGGATCAAGACCTAGAGCTAAGCAGAGACTAAAAGGTGTGCCCACCTTTCATCCTTTGCCCAAATGTTCAGAAATTTGGGCAGGGAGTCTATCCTAACTATACCTAGGGTCTATCCAAAAATGAGAATTTTTTGGAGAATATTTTTCTATAGTTTTGGTAAAAATTTAATAATTCATGTATAATTTAATTAGGTGACCTAAACACCTCAAAATCCCCCTAAATTTGGGTAGGAGGTCTTAAGGGGAATGTTAGAGCTCTCGTAAAAATTACACCACATTTGGAAGTGTTTTGATCAAGTTTTAACTCGACCCTAGGTTGGCCCTTATAGGGTTAATTAGGTCAATTCATTCCTTTTTGGATTTGAGTGGTCAAACAGCCTCAACAGAGGCTGATATTTTGTCCACTGGCTGTTTGGGGCATGACACACCCTCCAATGTAATTTGGGGTGGTTTAGGATAGGGTAGCCCTAGAACCCTAGGGTAGGTCCCTTAATGAGGATTTTTAGGGTTGTGAAGGTCATGGGGTCAAATGACCTTGGATTGACTTGAAATTTGGTGAAGAGGACCATAAAGGTACTAAAGTCCTCTGGTCAAAATTTAGGGGTATTTGGAGACCTTTAGCCCACCTAAAACCTTAACCCTAGTTTAGGTCACCAACCTTAATTTGAACTATTATGCTATCAACTGAACTTCAAATTAGGTAAAATTTGGGCAGGATGATTTTTTGGTCTAAATGGCCATGATATAATTTTGTTGGGAATTTTGAGTAAATTTATACAGTACTTCATTTACAACTCTAGTTGCGCCCTAGATATTTATTTTGATGATTCTGGAATTTCTGTTCACTGGAAAGTTATGAAATCTTGGATTAGGGCATCTTATAGCATGTAATACCTTCTGTATTTTTCTTGGGAGTTTTATCTGATTATTTTGGGTACTTGCTTCTTTAACTTACCATTTGAGATATGTAGTCAAAAATACAAATAGTGCCCAATTATTAATTGGAAAATTATGAAATTTGGTCAGTGGGTGTTTCAAACCATGATAGTCACCCTGTAATTTTATCTGGATTTTTAGATAATTATAAATAGTACCTCTTTCACTAAGCTAGGAAAATTAGTGTTTTACATTAAAATAAATTCAGAACCCAAATATTAGAGAAAAATTATGGGACTTGGTTTCTGATGGTTTTAGGTCACTATGAAGCTTCTATAATTTTCTTGTGATTTTTGGATATATATTTACAGTACTTGCTTCACAATATAGTGAAAGTTGCCTAAAATGGTAAATTATGAAATGTAGGCCTAAACACCTCTGACTATTATTATTGTGGACTCTCCCTTTGTGGAGATTTATTTATATACATGTGATTATGGTGGACTAGTTTTATGATTACTTATACTACTATTCTGCGATCGATTTGGCCGGCAGGATCGGCATTTTGTAGTGACGACCTTCCCGGGCGTGATGGTGTCACCGCAAAGTGGCGGTACTGGGCCTAAGACCCCGGTGTTCGGAAAAGAAAAAATGAGGTCTTACAAGTGGTATCAGAGTGAACCTTGATCGGAAAAGTAGCAGTCCACTAACCCTGGGTCACCCCCGCTCGAGTTTAGTTTGGGACAAACTAAGCAGCGGAAGAAGTGGTGTGCCTATAAGAGAAATCACATGTGAAAGCCCACTTCATCATTAATTGGAATTCCTCTTTGTAGCCTGCGGAAAACCCTGCCCCCAGTAGGGAACACCTCCGGCTGCAAAGATCTCATCTTATAATCCTCTAACCAACGAGTTAGACTCAACCAACTAGGACTCGTGACTAACCATGACAATTTATAGTATGACCTAGTTCAAAATAGACCTTGGGTATGAATTTGGTTAAGGTAAGGAGATACCCAAAGAGAATAAAGGAGGAGTTTAGCACGAGAATGACTACCTAAGACGTAAACTCAGGTGTCCCTACTTTCCCAATCAAGGATTATTCAAAGCGGTTGACTACTTTAAGGAGAATTGAGACCAATAATACATTAGCAGAATGGTAAAAGACAAGTAGTCTTAACCCTCAATACCGGTAATAAAATTACCTGGAGGCAACCATCGAGACAAACACTGAGGGTCAGATATGAATTCAAGTTCGGAAGATACCCATTTGGTATTGGGAACATTTTGCCCCGGATAAGGTTGTCGTAAATGTGACTCAGAGAGTTTAAAGTATGGAGTATATTAACGATTTTCAGGGTGGAACCACAAGTCGAAGATTGACGCCCTAGGGATTGTGTACCCAGCTAGGACAGATGTAACATGGTAATATCAAATATACTTAGCCCAAGATAGGTAGGGGCTTATCTTTTGTTTATTGGGGGCTAAACTTTTGTTTATTGGGCAAATTAGTATTGGCTTGGGTTCCCTTGGACCTAGTTTAGGGAAAGTGGCGTAACAAGCATAGTGAGATTGAAGTCGATATAATTCGACGTTATTCGGGCAAACATAAGATTTTGTAAAAAAAAAACATGTTTGGAATGATGACCCGTAGCGTTACCAATATAATGACATGGTAATAAGACGGAGTAATTACGAGAATTAACTATTATCACGTGAAATTAGATGACGGGTAACAAGATTCGGGATATCTAAGAAGGTAAAGATTTAATCGTATGTTGTATCATCAGAAGGATGACTCTGTGGGGGTACTAGTGCGGAGATTTGTGGAGCAGTTTGTTCGATACCACGGGGTGCCCAAGACGATCGTGTCAGATCGGGATGGCCGGTTCACTTCCAGGGAGTGGAGATCCGTGCAGGCTTACTTAGGCACGCAATTAACCTTCATCACCGCATTCCATCCCCAGACGGATGGGCAGACAGAACGCACAAATCAGACGCTGGAAGACCTTCTGAGGCTATGCATTTTTGACCACGGGAAACCATGGGAGAAGCTCCTACCGCTGGTCGAGTTCTCCTATAACAACAGCTACCAGTCCAGCATTAGGATTGCGCCTTACAAAGCCTTGTATGGAAGGAGATGCAGGACCCCACTTTCTTGGATGAAGGATGGGGATCCGAAGGTGTTGGGATCGGATTTTGTCGAAGACACCGAGGCTCAGGTGAGACTGATCAGAGACAGGATGTTAGAAGCACAGAGCAGACAGGCTAAGTATTATGATGCCCGACATCGTCAGGTGGAGTTTCAGGTGGGGGACCGAGTGTTTTTGAAGATTCAGCCCATGCATGGAGTTTCACGGGTACGTGGTCGGAGGAAGAAGCTCAGCCCTAGGTATATGGGCCCTTACAGGATCCTGGAGCGGATCGGGGCCCTAGCTTACAGGCTAGAATTGCCACCAGAGCTGGCAGCTCTGCACGACGTATTCCACGTTTCTTCACTTAGGAGGGCTCTACTGTGCCCGGATCAGCAGTTTTTGACCACAAATGGACCGGTAGCTTCTGACCGGTCAGTTCACTTGGAGCCGATCAGGATCGATGGCACGGCAGTGCGGGTCTTGCGACGGAAGAAGGTTCCATTAGTCAAGGTTCTGTGGAACAAGCATGGGCAGGAGGAGCATATATGGGAGCCATAGGACTTGAAATTTCAAGAATAGAGGCTAATCTTTTATTTATTGGGGTATATACCTAGTCAACTAGACGAATTGGTCTTAGATTTGACAATCACCTTCAAACCACACATAGCAAACGTAACGTAGAGATGTAAGTCTCTCAACTCTCATGGGATGTTACAAGCCTTTTTTTCTCCCGATAGGAGCCCCGTAGGCTTAACCTTGATTTCGGGGACGAAATCTTTGTTTTGTTTATTAGGATTTGTAACATCCCATTTCCAACTAGACCCCTAGGAGTGGTTTTGTCTTAACAGAACCTTAGGAAGCCCAGGAATTGAAGTTTGTCGACCAAGATTTTGAGTCAAGGGGTGGTCACGCCCGTGACCAACCCGTCATGCCTGTGACCTAGGGCATGACCCCCTTCGACGATCGTCGACCTCAGGAATACGATCGTCGAGCTCAGAAATTTTAACATAGGTCAGACACGCCCGTGACCGATCCATCACGCCCGTGACCTTGGAATGGCATTGAGTAAGCTAAGCTCACTCAACGCCGTGGTCTGGATAGCGTTGAGTGAGCTTAGCTTACTCAAAGCCATAAGTTGGATGGCATTGAGTGAATTGAGTGCACTCAATGCCATAAGTTGAATGGCGTTGAGTGCACTGACTGCACTCAATACCATCTAGTGTCGGCAGGTTGGCGTTGAGTGAGTTGAGCTCACTCAATGCCGTAGACTGGATGGCGTTGAGTGAGCTTAGCTCACTCAACGCCATAATCTATCAGGCGGGATGGCGTTGAGTGCGTTGAGTGCACTCAACGCCATAAGTTGAACAGCGTTGAGTGCACTGACCGCACTCAATGCCATTTGGTTCTGTCTGGATGGCGTTGAGTGAGTAGAGCTCACTCAACGCCATAATCTAGACGGCGTTGAGTTAGCTAAGCTCACTCAACGCCATAACCTAGACGGCGTTGAGTGAGCTAAGCTCACGCAAAGCCATAATCTGGACGGCGTTGAGTGAGCTAAGCTCACTCAACGCCATAAACTGGACGGCGTTGAGTGATTTAAGCTCACTCAAAGCCATAATCTGGACGGCATTGAGTGAGCTAAGCTCACTCAACGCCATAACCATAACGGCGTTGAGTGAGCTAAGCTCACTCAAAGCCATAATCCGGATGGCGTTGAAGTAGCTGAGCTCACTCAACGCCATAGTCTGGGAGGCCATTCTGATGGCGTTGAGTGAGCTGAGCTCACTCAACGTCGTAACTGGGATGGCGTTGAGTGTGCTGAGATCACTCAACGCCGTAACTGGGATGGCGTTGAGTGAGCTGAGCTCACTAAATACCGTAGCATGGATGGCGTTGAGTGAGCAGAGCTCACTCCACACCATTTTACTTAGAATTTTTCTTGCATCTTTTTTTTGGCGTTGTGCTGGTTCAGCTGAACCGGGGCGGTCTAGGAAGCGGGCAAGAATTCATTAGTGGGCAAGTGAAGTCTTTTTAATAAAACCCAATTAAGTCTTATTTTAAAGAAGGTTGACCGGTCAAGTGAAGCTGTGCCACGTGGACCGTCGGTTTTGGCAAAAGGAGCAGTGACGGCCATGGCCGAGAGATAGGCTTCATAGCCATCAATGGCATTTGATGCCATGGCCTTCCCCCTTCCCTTTCAAGGCTGGATTCAACTCTTCTCAGGGACAGGAGGATTTTCCAGCCCTCCTCCAGCTGTTACATGCCGTTTCAGCTCCCCTCCACCATGGTCGAAGCTTGCATGTAAGAGGTACAAATGGCTGGACCGTTTCTACTCCCTCCCGCAGCCTTGTTCTCCTATAAAAGAGTCCCTAGACTTAGATAGGAACGTTTCACCATTGCCAGATAAAGCTAGAGCTCATTACCTTGCTGTTGAAGAATTCCGGCGACGCCACCACCACGCCAATCGCATCCCGACGATCGGCTCGACTCCAAATCTCGAATAAGGTCCTCCTCTACCTCTTCTTCTATGGATAGATCTTAGAAATCATTAGGAGAGATATCGGGATCAAAAGAGCTGGATCAGATGAGCGTTTCCATGATTTTTCCGAAATTTCATGGTGGTGGGTTCGCCGGAAACCGCCTCTCCGGCGGCCGTGCCGCCGCCCGAAGGTAGCCCTCACCTCAACAGAGGTGGTGGTGGTGGTTTCCGGCAAGGGAGATGGCTGGGTGGCCGGGAAATAGCTTTAGAAAATCTACAGGTTTTAAGCATTTTTAGGTTGCTGGTTCGGGCTCTTTGAGAAGATGAACAGTAATCTATATTACTAAATTATGATATTTATATATAAATGTAGTGATTTATCAAGCTCTCTTTTATGCTATTTAATGAGGTACTTAGAGGCTTTTTATGTAGAAATGACCAACATGAAATCTGTAGCCCTATAAGTCTACTACATTTCAAAATTGATTTGGGTCAATTTGGTCAACTGGTTTGACCAGGGCACCTCTTTTGGTGGGATCTAGACCTAGAGCTAGGCAGAGACAAAAAGGTGTGCCCACCTTTCATCCTTTGCCCAAATGTTCTGAAATTTGGGCAGGGAGTCTATCCTAACTATACCTAGGGCCTATCCAAAAATGAGAATTTTTTGGAGAATATTTTTCTATAGTTTTTGTAAAAATTTAATAATTTATGTATAATTTAATTAGGTGTCCTAAACACCTCAAAATCCCCCCAAATTTGGGTGGGAGGTCTTAGGGGGAATTTTAGAGCTCTGGTAAAAATTATAGATCATTTGGAAGTGTTTTGATTAAGTTTTAACTCGACCCTACGTTGGCCCTTATAGGGTTAATTAGGTCAATTCATTCCTTTTGGGATTTGAGTGCTCAAACAACCTCAACAGAGGCTGATATTTTGTCCACTGGCTGTTTGGGGCATGAAACACCCTCCAATGTAATTTGGGGTGGTTTGGGATAGGGTAGCCCTAGAACCCTAGGGTAGGTCCCTTAATGGGGATTTTTAGGGTTGTGAAGGTCATGGGGTCAAATGACCTTATATTGACTTGAAATTTGGTGAAGAGGACCATAAGGGTACTAAAGTTCTCTGGTCAAAATTTTGTGGTATTTGGAGACCTTTAGCCCACCTAAAACCTTAACCCTAGTTTAGGTCACCAATGTAACGCCCCGTTTTTTCAGCGATTATTTTTATTCTCGTTTGGCGTTACGATGACGCGTTTCCGTGGCTTGTGCCATTTGTGGAGTGTGGTTTAACTCCTTAGATCTGAGTGCCCTATTCTGTAGCCTGTTGGCAAGATCTCCCTAGCAAGCCGAGTCGTTTTGGGTGACCCGGTGTGGCCTCTCGAGGGGATGTTGGTGTTTGGCTTTATTTGGGTATAACTCGAGTTCTGTTCGTCGAAAATTAATTTCGACTTCGCCGTTGTGTTTGTAGCGTGGGTATTTAGCTACGGTGCGAATTTCGTCGAATTCCGAGGTAGTTCGGTTTTCGCGTCGTTTAGGTGCTTTATGTAATTTTGTAATTAATTATATAATTATATATATATATATATAGTTTATGAAAAGGCACGCATCATCTTCTTCCCCGCTTGAAACCGCCGGCCCTGTACGAGAGAACGGAGGAACCGCCTACCCTTCCCTTCGGACGCCGATTCCCGGAGCGTTTGTGGACGGAATTCGATTCCGAGAGTGGATTCGGATTTCTCTCGTCAAGACCTTCATTCCTACGGTAAGAAATTCGATTTTCGTGGAGTTTTGGGAGGTTTGGAATTTTCGGTTTTGGAGTTTTTCTGCCATTAATGGCCGAGTGTTTGTTTTAGGTGTTGCGGCCGTTTTGATCCGTGCGAAGAGGAGGAAAGCAGTCCAAAGCTTCGC
This sequence comes from Platanthera zijinensis, assembly GCA_039513925.1. Classification (NCBI taxonomy): domain Eukaryota; kingdom Viridiplantae; phylum Streptophyta; class Magnoliopsida; order Asparagales; family Orchidaceae; genus Platanthera; species Platanthera zijinensis. The sequence continues at coordinate 93,626,372 of CM077085.1, forward strand.
TGTGATTTGAGGCAAGTGGTATTCTTGCCCTTGCCAAGTTCTTTTTTTGATATTACTTGCTGAAATTGAAATCCCGGTTAGCCCAGGTTAGAGGCCTTGTTGTTCTCATTTTCTTGCTAACTATAGGGCTTAGTTCTTCCTACTGAAACCCCCCCTATTTTGTGATGATTGGAATCCAAATTGTCGGCGTGGAGCCGTTATTTTCCTTTACTCTGATTGTTGCTCTGGTTCGGGTGTAGCCAAGAGGGAGAGTTAGGAGTGGGGGGGTGTGGTTGCTGATTTTTCGTTAAGGTATTACTCGAATGATTAGGCATAGTTTGTATAGTAGTGGTGCGCGACGTTGGTAGTTCCTGCTGCTATTGCAGTTGCGTGAGTCGTGTACGCGTTCCGGTGTTGTTCGGGAAATTCCAAATGGTACAGGTTAGCCGCGCACGGTCATTAACCGTTAGGGCGCACGACCACTGGTCGTGTGCCTCTGTTCGTGCGCGTATAACTTTCAATTTTCCAAAGTTCTGTCTCGGCAATCGCACGAGCGCTGGCAAGCAGTGCGCACGACCACTGATCGTACGTCACTGATCGTGCGCAGTTACTAGGTTTTTCTCAGGTTTTCCAGGTTCGTTTCGCACGATCATCAGCCGATGAGTGCGCACGACCACTGATCGTGCGCCACTGATCGTGCGCTCTGTATATTTTTTGTTGCTAGGCGATTTTAGCTGGTTTCGAGTGCGGGAGTTTAGATACTCAAGTGGCAGGCAACTACTCGAGTTCTGGATCTTCTGCCTTGGTCGTTCGACTATCGTCGAGCTCCGTTTTCTTTAGCGGGTTTGTGGGTAGTGGCATTATTTTGGCGGCGATTGAGGCTAGCTCGCTCAACGCCAAAGTTTAGGTAGGCACTGAGTGGGTTTCACTCACGCCTAGTCGTGTTGGTTTATTTCAACACTCTTCCTTTACCTTGTCTTTCGTTTCCGAGTGGATTTCCAGTTGTATTTCTGGGTTTTCCTTGTCGGCCGTTTTCTTTATTTTCCTAGAGGCCGAATCGTGGGTCGTGTTTAGTAGTGGTGGTTGTAGCTCTTTATGGGGGTGGAGTTGTGTGATATAGCCAAGGCCACCCATGTTTTTCTTGCTCCAGGTACGGGCTGGGCATGTCGGGTGGAAGATCCCTTGTGTTTTCACGTGTTGACCCTCGAGCTTTTGACTTGGACATGGTGGATTGGGGGACCGCATTTGCCTTCGATCCGGTTCCTCGTTGTTGTTTTTGCTACTATCACTTCCCACAGTTTAGGGTGTTAGAAGTTTCTTCCTTGGTAGTTTGCAGCACTTTTGGCTCTTGGTAGCCTAGTAGGCCCTGCAGGATGTGGTTCCTGGGCTGGGTCGTTGCTGTTTCTTTGCACGTTGTGCATTTATTGTAGTCCTGTTTTGGACAGTTGTGACTCTTTCTACTGCATGTTTTTCAGGTACTTTTCCCCTTTTGGTTGACTCTTTCATGCAGTTTTTCTTTGTTTAGCTTGCTGAGGTATTCTGTTTTCTTTTGGAATACCCCAGGTTCTGAGCTGTAGCCAGTCTGGTGGCTAGTTGGAGGTGGTGTTGTTGGTGGGCTCCCGGACTTTGGAGTTCTGTTTACCTTATTAGTGAGGTTGTCTTCAGTGCTTTCTTACAGACATATATTTGTGCTAGTGGGTTCGTGTCAGGTTGTTGGCGCCCACTGGTAGTTTTTACCTTGAACTAGATATATACTATTGCTGCTACCATTTTCTAGAGATAGTCTACTTGCTCTGAGAAGGTTTTATGCTAGGTTGCTAGTTATTTTTAAATTATAATTATTATTATAAATAAAGCACATGATCAGCTTGTTTTATAAGCGTAATCACTATTTTCCAAATCACGTATAAAGACCGCTTTCTTATATATTATATAAATTAAATGTAGGGTCTTGCATAGCATGAGTAGTTCTTTTGGAACCCTTATGCGCTCCTTAGGATGTTAAACCTAAATAAAGTATTTTTCCGCAGCGTATATATATAGTTTTTCTTTTGTGGACTAGGTGATCCACTGAGCCGAGGGATACGGTCTCTAAAATATAACTGATTTTCTAATCATTAGTCACATGATTTTCTTTCATTAAGTTGGTAGTTGGTTTTGCCTGAGCGTCAGCAGTTATCCCCTGCTTGACGTGGCATCACGACGCGTGTTTTCTCTTACTCTGATAATTCTTAATTCGGAGAAAATGCGGGTTGTGACAGTTGGTATCAGAGGGAGGTTGCTTGACAAGTTAGTTGAGCAACCTTTCTTTGTTCGCTTATTAGTAGTTCAGCATCATGTCATTCACACACCGATATGTCATCAGCACGTCTTGGCAAAAGCACGAACACTACACTCATAGCATAACATGAAGTATACGGGGCATATTATATAGTATGGGATGCATAATATGTGTTCGTATATGGATCAACCATAGGGGCAATATGTGAGGGTTATGTAGTATGGGATGCATAACCTCACCACATAGCTGCGACTAGCACGTTTTCTTTTTCGTTGCATGAGAATGTTATGTAGTATGGGATGCATAACATTTTCATGTGTACGCCGCTCATACCATGCATTAGGGCCTTTTTAGAATGCATAACACAAACATGCATATCATAACATTGCATAAGCACAACGTGCCGAGCTAAAGATTTACAGGATGACATATGTACACACATGAGCTTTCAAATTAACATAAATTCATGCATTCGATCTAAGCACAAGAGTTAGTAAGGTGGTGGTTAACCATCCTAGGTTAGGGCATATCATCTAATTTTTGTGAAGAAGATAAACTCTCAGAGTAAGTTTAGCAGCTTTAAGTCTATATCTACATATGTATTGTCTGTACTGGTAATCGGTTCTAGTCGTTGGATTTGGATCTGATTTGCGTTGTAATGATTTTTAGGATGGCTAGGCGTCCTGCGACTCGATCGACTCCCCTGTCTGAGGGTGAATCTTCTGGAGCTCAGAACGATGCGGTGATCGAGAGTCTGCGTTTGAGTAGCGAAGCTATGGGCAGGCAGTTGGAGGAGGTGCAAGCCCAGATTCAGTCTTTGGTGACTGTTGTGGCAGGTCAGGCTCAGGGTGCGCAAGTTCCCGCTGGGGGGTTAGCTGTTCCTCCTCCTCCTGCACCCTTGAGAGCTCTAGTGGTGGTGCTAGCAGAGATGGCCTTCATCTCGCAGTTTCAGCGGCTGAGCCCTCCCACTTATGATGGGAAGGCAGATTTCATGGTGATAGACGACTGGCTGATCTCCATGGAGGAGATGTTCTCGTACTCAGGGATTGCAGATGATCAGAGGGTGATGATAGCCGCCTATCGGCATAAAGGTTTGGCTAAGAGTTGGTGGCTGAGAGAGAAGGAGAGCCTGGTAGCCGGATGCTCTTGGGAAGTGTTCAAGGAGATGCTGTTGAGGAAGTTCTTACCCTCGGTCGAGCGTGACCGCCTCATGAATGACTTCCTCCATCTGAAGCAAAGGCAGCTCACGGTGGGTGAGTATGAGATAGAGTTTAGTAAGTTGAGCCGTTTTGCCCATGGATTGGTCAGCGTTGAGGCTGATCGAGTTAAGCGATTTCTCGGTGGTTTGAGGAGTGAGGTGCAGCAGTTGGCCAGTGCTTATGGGTCAGTGACTTATGCTGGAGTTGTAGAGGCTGCTCTTAAGGTTGAGGCCATTGAGACGGCGAAGAGCAGAGGCCAGCAGTTGAAGAAGGATAAGAGGAAGTTGGTAGAGGAGAAGAAACCCCTGGTACCCGATGCTGTTCCGGGAAAGAGGAGCAGGGTGGTGTACAGTTTTTGTGGCCGGTCAGGCCATCCTGTCGAGAGGTGTTTCAAGAAGACGGCAGCTCAGAAGAAGGAGCAGGTTCATGCGATTCAGGGTGCTCCTAGGAGAGATGCCTCCTGTTCTGTTTGTAAGCGATCCGGCCATGATGCGGCCCAGTGTTGGACCAAGGATAAAGTCTGCTTTCAGTGTGGGCAGAAGGGACACATCAAGTCGAGGTGTCCTCTGTTTCAGCCAGCTCTTCCTGCAGTTCCGTTACAGGCTTTACCTCCACCTCAGCGTGTGGACAAGGGAAAAGGGAAGCTGAACGTGATTTCTTCCGAGGAGGCTCAGACTTCGACCCAGGTGATCTCAGGTTAGTTGTTTGTTGTTTTTCTTTCTAGCCTGGTAGTTTAGTTGCTAGATTGTTTGCGGTACTGTTGTGCTAGTTCCTTAGCCTTGTGCGTTCCTATAGGGAAATTTAAGGTGAAGAACCGCTGGGCGCGTGTTCTGTTTGACTCCGGCGCTACCCACTCGTTCGTGGCTAGAGCCTTTGTGGATCGTCATCGGTTGTCTCTAGATCGTGTTCGGGATTCCTTCCGTGTCAAGTTTCCCTCTGGTGAATCTGTGTTGTCAGATTTGGGTATTTTGGATTGCCCGGTTTTGTTGGGGGATTTTCTTGCGAAGGCGGACCTGAAGATGATTGATCTAGAGGACTTCGATGTCATTTGGGCATGGACTGGCTCTCTCGGTATGATGCGGTCATTCAGTGCAAAGGAAAGCGCTTGGACTTCATCAGGGACGACGGTCAGCCCGGCAGCGTGTATGCTGATCCGTGTCAGGATTCTCCTGTTCTCTCTGTGGTATGTGTTCAGAGATTATTTCTTTCTGATTATTGTGTTTGTTTAGTCTCGGCGGTTGGAACCGTTGTTAGCGTGCCACGCTTGGAGGAGATTCCTATTGTTTGTGGTTTCGCCGATGTTTTTCCTGATGATCTTCCTGGTATCCCTCCTGAGCGGGATGTGGAGTTTGTTATTGATTTGGAGCCGGGTACGCTACCTATTGCTAAGGCGCCGTACCGGATGGCCCCTCGTGAGTTAGAGGAGTTGCGAGGTCAGTTGGATGAGCTGTTGGCTAAAGGTTTTATCAAGCAGAGTTCGTCGCCTTGGGGTGCTCCTGTTTTGTTTGTAAAGAAGAAAGATGGGTCGATGCGGCTTTGCATCGACTATAGAGAATTGAACAAGGTCACTATTAAGAACAGATACCCTCTGCCGAGGATCGATGATTTATTTGACCAGTTGCGCGGTAGCACGGTGTTCTCCAAGATCAATCTTCGTTCGGGCAATCATCAGCTCAGGATCCGTGAGGCAGATATTCCACGGACTACGTTTAGGTCGAGGCATGGACACTTTGAGTTTTTGGTGATGTCGTTTGGTTTGACCAATGCACCATCAGCCTTCATGGATATGATGAACAGGGTGTTCAAGGATTTCCTAGACAAGTTCGTTGTGGTCTTCATTGATGACGTGTTAGTTTATTCTCGTAGTGCTGAGGAGCATGAGCAGCATTTGCGTTTGGTCCTATCAGAGTTGAGGAACCACAAGTTATTCGCCAAGTTGAGCAAGTGCGAATTTTGGTTGCCTCAGGTTTCTTTTCTAGGCCACGTGGTGAACAAGGATGGGATCTCGGTTGACCCAGAAAAGATTGCAGCAGTGATGGATTGGAGTAGGCCGAATACTCCTAAGGAGATCATGAGTTTCTTAGGGTTGGCTGGCTATTACAGGAGATTCGTGGAGGGTTTCTCTTCTCTAGCCACACCTTTGACCAAGCTGACTAAGAAGAATGTGGCTTTTGTTTGGAGCGAGAAGTGCGAAGAAGCTTTTCAGGAGTTAAAGAGGAGATTGTGCACTGCTCCCGTTCTGACCCTTCCTACTGAGGGCGTGGATTATGATGTGTATGTGGATGCTTCGCATATAGGTCTGGGATGCGTATTAATGTAGGATGGAAAAGTAATTGCTTATGGGTCAAGGCAGTTGAAGACTCATGAGAGGAATTATCCTACGCATGACCTTGAGTTTGCAGCGGTTATCTATGCGTTGAAGTTGTGGAGACACTTACTTTATGGGGCTCAGTGCAAGATTTTTACTGACCATAAGAGCCTGAAGTATGTGTTCACGCAGAAGGAGTTGAATCTGCGTCAGCGGCGGTGGCTTTAGTATGTGGCGGATTATGATGTAGAAATCCAGTATCATCCGGGCAAGGCCAATGTGGTGGCCGACGCCCTGAGCCGAAAGACGGGAAAGATCTTTAACCTCTCCGCCGATCGGTTAGTTGAGGAGTTCCTCCTTATGGATATTTCAGTGGGATGTTGTGGTTTGCAGAGTAGTTTGTCAGTGACAGAGCCGTCCTGGATTTCTTTGACTAGACTGCATCAGAAGGACGATCCGGATCTGTTGCACCTTTTTACCAGGACAGAGAAGGGAGAGTTGCCAGATTTTTCTATTGATGATGCGGGTACTTTGAAGTACCGCGGCAGGTTTTGCATCCCCGCTGTTGGGGATATTAGAGGTATGATTTGCAGTGAGGCTCATGGTTCCAGCGTTGCCTACCATCCAGGATCTACGAAGATGTACCGTGACTTAAGGCAAATTGCCTGGTGGTATGGTATGAAAGGAGATATAGCCCGATTTGTTGCTGAGTGTCACACTTGCAAGCGTGTGAAGGCCGATCATGGAAGGCCTGGTGGTAAGTTGACTCCGTTGGAGATCCCGACTTGGAAGTGGGAGAGTATATCTATGGACTTCATTACGGGCTTACCAAGATCTCCGAGGGGATTTGATTCTGTTTGGGTTATAGTGGATAGATTGACGAAGTGTGCTCACTTCGTGCCTTATAAGATTGATTACCCGATGAAGAAGATAGCGGAGTTGTACTTGAATGAAGTCATCCGACTCCACGGTGTGCCGGTTAGCATCATTTCTGATCGAGACTCCCGGTTTACTTCTCGTTTTTGGCAGAGTCTGCAGGAGGGTTTGGGTATGGATCTTAGGTATTCTACTGCGTACCACCCTCAGACCAATGGGCAGACGGAGCGGGTCAATCAGATTGTTGAGGATATGATCCGGTGCTATATTTTAGACCACGGTGGAGCGTGGGATGAGCGTCTGCGACTCATGGAATTTGCTTATAATAACAGTTATCAGGAAAGCTTGCAGATGGCTCCGTTCGAAGCTTTGTATGAGAGGCGCTGTAGGACTCCGTTGTTTTGGGCTGAGGCTGGTGAGAAGCCTTTGTTGGGTCCAGATGCTCTGGAAGAGATGGAAGTCGCCGTGAAGCTTATAGGTGAAAAGCTTCGTTTAGCTCAGGAGAGGTATGAAAAGAACGCCAATCGGCGTAGGTCTGCTTTGGAGTTTTTAGTAGGGGATCATGTATACCTCAAGGTTTCTCCAATGGTTGGTGTGAAGAGATTTGGTAAAAATCGGAAATTGGACCCAAGGTATGTGGGCCCGTTCGAGATTTTGGAGCGGATTGGTGTGTCTGCATATAGATTGGATTTGCCAGCGAACTTCCATGGTGTTCATAATGTTTTTCATGTTAGCCAATTGCGGAAGTGTGTGCGCAGCAGTGGGCAACTCTTGGATGTTGTGCCCCAGTTGGAGCCCAACCTCTCTTTTGTTGAGGTGCCAGTTCGTATTTTGGATACTCAGGAGCGTGTGCTGCGAAAGAAGTCTATACCGATGGTGAAAGTTCTGTGGAAAAATCAGGAATTGGAGAGCGCGACTTGGGAGCTAGAGTCGGCCATGAGGAGGGCTTACCCTCACCTGTTTCACTGATTTGATCGGTAAGTTTCCCTTTGTAACTTCTGTTTGTTACTTTTCCTTCTTTAGTAGGAGGGTTGTGCGTAAAGTTTCGGGACGAAACTTTCTTTTAGGGGGAGTGACTGTAACGCCCCGTTTTTTCAGCGATTATTTTTATTCTCGTTTGGCATTACGATGACGCGTTTCCGTGGCTTGTGCCATTTGTGGAGTGTGGTTTAACTCCTTAGAACTGAGTGCCCTATTCTGTAGCTTGTTGGCAAGATCTCCCTAGCAAGCCGAGTCGTTTTGGGTGACCCGGTGTGGCCTCTCGAGGGGATGTTGGTGTTTGGCTTTATTTGGGTATAACTCGAGTTCCATTCGTCGAAAATTAATTTCGACTTCGCCGTTGTGTTCGTAGCGGGGTATTTAGCTACGGTGCGAATTTCGTCGAATTCCGAGGTAGTTCGGTTTTCGCGTCGTTTAGGTGCTTTATGTAATTTTGTAATTAATTATATAATTATATAATTATATATATATATATATAGTTTATGAAAAGGCACGCATCATCTTCTTCCCCGCTTGAAACCGCCGGCCCTGTACGAGAGAACGGAGGAACCGCCTACCCTTCCCTTCGGACGCCGATTCCCGGAGCGTTTGTGGACGGAATTCGATTCCGAGAGTGGATTCGGATTTCTCTCGTCAAGACCTTCATTCCTACGGTAAGAAATTCGATTTTCGTGGAGTTTTGGGAGGTTTGGAATTTTCGGTTTTGGAGTTTTTCCGCCATTAATGGCCGAGTGTTTGTTTTAGGTGTTGCGGCCGTTTTGATCCGTGCGAAGAGGAGGAAAGCAGTCCAAAGCTTCGCTGTGATTTGAGGCAAGTGGTATTCTTGCCCTTGCCAAGTTCTTTTTTTGATATTACTTGCTGAAATTGAAATCCCGGTTAGCCCAGGTTAGAGGCCTTGTTGTTCTCATTTTCTTGCTAACTATAGGGCTTAGTTCTTCCTACTGAAACCCCCCCTATTTTGTGATGATTGGAATCCAAATTGTCGGCGTGGAGCCGTTGTTTTCCTTTACTCTGATTGTTGCTCTGGTTCGGGTGTAGCCGAGAGGGAGAGTTAGGAGGGGGGTGTGGTTGCTGATTTTTCGTTAAGGTATTACTCGAATGATTAGGCATAGTTTGTATAGTAGTGGTGCGCGACGTTGGTAGTTCCTGCTGCTATTGCAGTTGCGTGAGTCGTGTGCGCGTTCCGGTGTCGTTCGGGAAATTCCAAACGGTACAGGTTAGCCGCGCACGGTCATTAACCGTTAGGGCGCACGACCACTGGTCGTGTGCCTCTGTTCGTGCGCGTATAACTTTCAATTTTCCAAAGTTCTGTCTCGGCAATCGCACGAGCACTGACAAGCAGTGCGCACGACCAGTGATCGTACGTCACTGATCGTGCGCAGTTGCTAGGTTTTTCTCAGGTTTTCCAGGTTCGTTTCGCACGATCATCAGTCGATGAGTGCGCACGACCACTGATCGTGCGCCACTGATCGTGCGCTCTGTATATTTTCTATTGCTAGGCGATTTTAGCTGGTTTCGAGTGCGGGAGTTTAGATACTCAAGTGGCAGGCAACTACTCGAGTTCTGGATCTTCTGCCTTGGTCGTTCGACTAGCGTCGAGCTCCGTTTTCTTTAGCGGGTTTGTGGGTAGTGGCATTATTTTGGCGGCGAGTGAGGCTAGCTCGCTCAACGCCAAAGTTTAGGTAGGCACTGAGTGGGTTTCACTCACGCCTAGTCGTGTTGGTTTATTTCAACACTCTTCCTTTACCTTGTCTTTCGTTTCCGAGTGGATTTCCAGTTGTATTTCTGGGTTTTCCTTGTCGGCCGTTTTCTTTATTTTCCTAGAGGCCGAATCGTGGGTCGTGTTTAGTAGTGGTGGTTGTAGCTCTTTATGGGGGTGGAGTTGTGTGATATAGCCAAGGCCACCCATGTTTTTCTTGCTCCAGGTACGGGCTGGGCATGTCGGGTGGAAGATCCCTTGTGTTTTCACGTGTTGACCCTCGAGCTTTTGACTTGGACATGGTGGATTGGGGGACCGCGTTTGCCTTCGATCCGGTTCCTCGTTGTTGTTTTTGCTACTATCACTTCCCACAGTTTAGGGTGTTAGAAGTTTCTTCCTTGGTAGTTTGCAGCACTTTTGGCTCTTGGTAGCCTAGTAGGCCCTGCAGGATGTGGTTCCTGGGCTGGGTCGTTGCTGTTTCTTTGCACGTTGTGCATTTATTGTAGTCCTGTTTTGGACAGTTGTGACTCTTTCTACTGCATGTTTTTCAGGTACTTTTCCCCTTTTGGTTGACTCTTTCATGCAGTTTTTCTTTGTTTAGCTTGCTGAGGTATTCTGTTTTCTTTTGGAATACCCCAGGTTCTGAGCTGTAGCCAGTCTGGTGGCTAGTTGGAGGTGGTGTTGTTGGTGGGCTCCCGGACTTTGGAGTTCTGTTTACCTTGTTAGTGAGGTTGTCTTCAGTGCTTTCTTACAGACATATATTTGTGCTAGTGGGTTCGTGTCAGGTTGTTGGCGCCCACTGGTAGTTTTTACCTTGAACTAGATATATACTATTGCTGCTACCATTTTCTGGAGATAGTCTACTTGCTCTGAGAAGGTTTTATGCTAGGTTGCTAGTTATTTTTAAATTATAATTATTATTATAAATAAAGCTCATGATCAGCATGTTTTATAAGCGTAATCACTATTTTCCAAATCACGTATAAAGACCGCTTTCTTATATATTATATAAATTAAATGTAGGGTCTTGCATAGCATGAGTAGTTCTCTTGGAACCCTTATGCGCTCCTTAGGATGTTAAACCTAAATAAAGTATTTTTCCACAGCGTATAAATATAGTTTTTCTTTTGTGGACTAGGTGATCCACTGAGCCGAGGGATACAGTCTCTAAAATATAACTGATTTTCTAATCATTAGTCACATGATTTTCTTTCATTAAGTTGGTAGTTGGTTTTGCTTGAGCGTCAGCAGTTATCCCCTGCTTGACGTGGCATCACGACGCATGTTTTCTCTTACTCTGATAATTCTTAATTCGGAGAAAATGCGGGTTGTGACAACCAACCTTAATTTGAACTATTATGCTATCAACTGAACTTTAAATCAAGTAAAATTTGGGCAGGATGATTTTCTGGTCTAAATGACCATGATATAATTTTGTTGGGAATTTTGGGTTAATTTATACAGTACTTCATTTACAACTCTAGTTGCGCCCTAGATATTTATTTTGATGATTCTAGAATTTTTGTTCACTGGAAAGTTATGAAATCTTTGATTAGGGCATCTTATAGCATGTTATACCTTCTGTATTTTTCTTGGGAGTTTTATCAGATTATTTTGGGTACTAACTTCTTTAACTTACCATTTGAGATATGTAGTCAAAAATACAAATAGTGCCCAATTATTAATTGGAAAATTATGAAATTTGGTCAGTGGGTGTTTCAAACCATGATAGTCACCCTGTAATTTTCTCTGGATTTTCCGATAATTAAAAATAGTACCTCTATCACTAAGCTAGGAAAATTAGTGTTTTACATTAAAATAAATTCAGAGCCCAAATATTAGAGAAAAATTATGGGACTTGGTTTCTGATGTTTTTAGGTCACCATGAAGCTTTTATAATTTTCTTGTGATTTTTGGATATTTATTTACAGTACTTGCTTCACAATATAGTAAAAGTGTCCTAAAATGGTAAATTAGGAAATGTAGGCCTAAGCACCTCTGACTATTATTATTGTGGACTCTCCCTTCGTGGAGATTTATTTATATACATGTGATTATAGTGGACTAGTTTTATAATTACTTATACTACTGTTCTGCGATTGATTTGGCCGACAGGATCGACGTTTTGTAGTGACGACCTTCCCGGGCGTGATGGTGTCACCGCAAAGCGGGGTTCTGGGCCTAAGACCCCGGTGTTCGAAAAAAAAAGGGGTCTTAGAGCATAAGTACCTTGTTTCGGTTAAGCTCAAATAGAATACCAGCCGCTATAGGGATATTTCTCCTTTAGAAAAATCCCAACCACACTACCCAGGGTGACTTCCTTCTTACAATTCTTTTTCCTTATCAAATCAAAAAAAACTCCTGCCCAATTAATTTGCTTCTTGTTCACGATGGCACACATCAGGGCAAACTGTTGCCTGGTAATATTATCATGGGCAGAGTGTTTTCCAATACCACTTTTCCGACGAGTTCAGCAAGGAACTTAATCTTCAGCAAAAAATTCACCTTTAGCAGCTTAGAAGGAATGCCTTCGGCATGTCCTAGTTCAGTCAGCATTCTCCCAAACTCAGGGGTATCCTGCTCATAATCTTCTTCCCCATTTAATAATCCAAATATTTCAGTTAAAATGGCGGGAGTCAAAATTACCTCTTCTCCGCCTATTGTTCCGGTCATAGAATCGTCATTTGAGGACGAAGTGAATGCCCATTCCTTAATCTCGGGAAAGTTTACCTTTATTCTTGTTGACATGAGCTTTTCCAATCCTTGGTCTTTGCATAAGTTGAGGATTTCTACTATAGCAGATTCGCAGCAGCTGAAAGAGTCGAAGTCCACACTGAAACCAGCATCGAACTTTACTACGGACAGGAGGGCTGGAGCAATCGCCATCGAAGAGGGTTGGAGAAGGCGGGAGAGACGGAGAAGGCGAAACGGCAGAAATCGCTAGACAGGGAGAAAGTAGAAAGGCGGAATGCGAGAAGACTTTCTCCGTCGACGATAAAAAGAACGATCTCTTAACCTAGGTCGACCATCAGTTTTATATTAAAACAGCAATAGTCGATCTATTTTAAAAGATACTGGAGACGATGGTCGAACGGTCGTTCGACGATCATTCCTGAAGCAGAGTAGTCGATCAATCGTTCGACTATTTCTGTCTTCACAAACAACAAGCTGTCGTCAACCATAGATCGACGATAAGCTCGACTTGTTCGACGATCTTCGAACGTCGATCGACGATCTTCAAGCAGATAAGCCATCATCAACCATAGGTCGACGATAGGCTCCATTCGATCGACTATCTTCGAACGTCGTTCGACGATCTTCAAATAGGTTTCAACAAAGACAGACGTCACACTTAGTCTTTTCCATTGATCATGCCTAGTTGAACCAAAAAGAACAGATGCTTCTGTTCATCTAAGGGCTTGGTGAAAATATCACCTCTCTGAAGGTTAGTGGATATGAACTCAAGGCTGATCTTGTTCTTTTCCACACAATCTCTCAGGAAATGGTGTCTAATCTAAATGTGCTTGGTTCTAGAGTGGTGCACAGGATTTTGTGCAATGGAGATAGCACTGGTACTATCACACATGATTTTTTGTGTTCTTGTGTGTGTACCCATAATCCAAAAGCTTGTTTTGAATCCACAGGATCTGTGAACAACAGCTAGCAGCTGCTATATATTCAGCATCTGCAGTTGAAGTTGAGACAGAAGCCTGCTTCTTACAGAACCAAGAGACCAATCTCTCTCCCAGGAACTGACAAGTTCCTGAGGTACTTTTCTTGTCAACTCTACAACCAGCATAATCAGAATCAGAGTATCTAATTAATTCAAATTCTGATTCAGCTGGGTACCATAGTCCTAGATTTGGACATCCCTTCAGGTATCTCAAGATTCTCTTGAGAAGAATCAGATGAGATTCCTTGGGGTTGACCTGGAATCTAGCACACAGGCATGTAGCAAACATTATATCTGGCCTACTTGCAGTTAAATACAATAGGGAACCAACAATGGCTCTATAATTCTTTTGATCGACAGGCTTTCCCTGATCATCAGAATCTATAACTACATTAGTAGCCATAGGTGTATGCATTGCTGAAGCATCAGCCATCCCAAACTTCTTTACCAATTCCTTGGCATATTTGGATTGGGAGATGAAGATGCCATCAGCATCTTGCTTTACTTGGAGACCAAGAAAGTAAGACAGCTCACCCATACTACTCATCTCAAACTTGGAATGCATCAAGTCAGAGAACTTTTTGCACAGTTTGGGATTAGTGGAACCAAAAATAATATCATCTACATACACTTGAACTAACAGGATTGTGTCCTTGTGGTGCTTGACGAAAAGGGTTCTATCAACTACTCCCCTAACAAAGTTGTGCTCTAACAGGAAACTAGCTAGAGTCTCATACTAGGCTCTGGGTGCTTGTTTGAGTCTATAAAGAGCTTTTTGCAACTTGAAAACATGTGAGGGCTGAGTTGAAGAAACAAACCCAGGTGGTTGTTCAACAAATACCTCTTCCTTTGGCTCACCATTTAGAAAGGCACTTTTGGCATCCATCTGAAAGACCTTAAACTTCATATAGGCTGCATAGGCTAGAAAGATCTTTATTGCCTCTAGCCTTACAATAGGAGCAAAGGTTTGGTCATAATCTATACCTTCCTCCTATCTATAGCCCTGAGCTACAAGCCTAGCTTTGTTCCTTACAATGATTCCATTTGCATCCAACTTGTTTCTAAACACCCACTTGGTGCCTATGATCAGTTGGCTTTTAGGTCTTGGAACCAAAGTCCATACTTTACATCTCTCAAACTGATTGAGTTCCTCTTGCATAGCAATGATCCAGTGGGGATCTAGCTCAGCATCTTTAATGGTGAGGGGCTCAATCTGTGAAAGGAAACAAGCATGCATCACATCCTGTCTTAATTGATGTCTTGTTTGAACACCAGCTGATATGTCTCCAATCACTTGAGATGTAGGATGATCTATAAGTGTGACAACATTAGCAGGTGGGATGTGATCTTCAGTAATAGTTGGGATTAATTCCTCAGGAGGAATTTGATCTACTATTGGTGGTACAACAAAAGCTTCTGCAAAGTCTTCATCACTGTCTGATTCAGTGATATGAAGAGTTGATAGATGGAGAATCTCTTGAGTGACATCTTTACTAGATTCTGGTACCTGCAATGAACTTGAGGAAGGGGAAGTTTCCTTCTCCTTGTAAAATATTTGAGATTCATCAAAAGACACATGCACAGATTCCTTAATTTTAGAAGAGGATTTATTAAATACCCTATAAGCTTTGCTTACTTGGGAATATCCAAGAAAAATTCCCATTGAAGCTTTTGCTTCAAACTTTTTAAGGTATTCTTTATTATTATTATGAATGTATACTACACAACCAAATACTCTAAAATAATTTATTTTAGGTTTCTTTCCTTTAAGCAACTCATAGGGAGTTTTACTCTTAAGCTTGTGTATAAGACTTCTGTTCAGCACATAATTAGTTGTGCTAACAGCTTCTGCCCAATAGGAAAGAGGCATGTTAGCATCTGCCAATAATGTACCAGCAGCTTCAATCAGGGTTCGATTATTCCTTTCAAGTACCCCATTTTGTTGGGGAGTTCTAGGAGCTGAGAAGCTATGTTTGATACCTTCTCTCTCGCAGAATTCTTGCATGAGAAGAGAGTAAAACTCAGTGCCATGATCACTTCTGATCAAGGCCACATGAGTAGAGTACTCAATCTGCACACATAATAGAAAATCTGTAAGGGCTTTAAAGTTATCAGCCTTAGTTCTCAAAAAGAACACCCAAGTGAACCTAGAGAAGTCGTCTACAATTACTAAAGTGTAATACTTCCCTCCTAGACTCTGTACATTTATTGGGCCAAAGAGGTCCAAATGTAATAAATATAGGATTCTAGGTGAATCACTTTTATTTACTGACTTAAATGAATTCTTGGTTTGCTTGCCTAATTGACAAGCCTTGCATTGGCTCTCCTTCTTGTAGGGGCAAGAAGGTAAACCTCTAACAAGGTTGTATTTAGATAACCTAGATATGTTCTTAAGGTTAACATGGCTAAGCCTTTTATGCCATAAAGTGTTGTTATTTGTTACTTCATTAAATAAACAGATTTCAGAATGGGTTGAATTAAAATCTACTAAATAAATATTGCCTTGTCTAATGCCTACTAACACAACATTACTATTTAAAGTAATATTACAAAGAGTGTTAGTGAATGATAACTGATATCCTGCATCACATAACTGACTTACTGAGATAAGGTTATGCTTCAGTCCAGTTACATATGCAACCCTTTTGAAAGTTACTGCTCCAATGGTAATCCTACCATATCCTTCAGTTTGACCACAGCTAAAATCCCCAAAGATCACCCTTGGTCCAAGCTTGGCCTTAAACTTTGACAGATTTTCTCTATTCCCTGTCATATGTTTGGAGCAACCACTATCCAAATACCACTTGTCCTGAGTGATAGGATAGGTCTTCACCTGCAGTGAGTTAAGTTAAACATTGTGGACCCAAGTAACCTTGGGTCCATTATTCTTTACATAATGAAAACTTGAAATGAAAGAATAAGCAGGTTGGGGTTTATAACCTAAAGGGTAAGATCTCCTAGGTGGGATGCTCCATGCAGTTAATGGGTCCACAGACCTAGGGTTTCTATTCATATTCAGGTTTCTAGGGTTCTGATTATAATTTTGAAATTCATGTTGAAAATGTCGATCGGCGTTCGACGATGGATGCACAGATCGTCGAGCTTCGTTCGACCACTGAGCATGCGATCGTCGAGCAGCGTTCGACGCTTTTTGTATTTCCTTAAATTTTTGTTTCCTTTTCTCTCTCTTAGCTTTATTTAAGGCTTGATTAACTTGTCTTACTTGCTCAGTGTTCTTTATCCCATCAACTGAGATAAAGTTCACAGGAGTTGAAAGATGATTTTTAAGGATAATTGGGGGTTCACATGATGAAGCTCCTAAGCCTAGCTTATTATTGCCTGACCTAGTGTTTGACATGCTGGTTATTTCTAGCAACTTAAGGCTTCTACCATTCAGAGATTCTTCTAACCTTTTTGACTTAGCTAATTCATTCTAAAGAAATTTTATTTCTTCACTAGAATTAGTGAGTTCTGTTGTTAACCTAATGTTTTCATTAGAGATAAATTCAGATTCAGCAAGCTTATTTCTAAGGTCCTTAATTTCCTTTTCAGAACTAATTAAATCTAAACACAAGGATTTAAAATCTTATTTAAATTCAGCAGATGTAAAATTGTAAGAAGATAATACCTCATCTTCTGTTGGCATTTCTTCATCAGAATCTGAACTCTCTACAGCTGAGTGATTGCTGCAGGCATCAATTGCCATCAGGCAAATTTCCTTTGCCTTCTTTTCTTCCTCATCCTCACTGGAGCTTGAGGAGGAAGATTCCTCATTTGAATCACTCCAAGTTTTAGCAACGAAACCTCTCTCCTTCTTTTTGTTTTTGTAGGAGGAGGGCTTGGAATGCTTCCTGTGCTGTTCTTTTTCCTGTCTTTTCTCTTTATTCTTTTCCTCTGGACACTCTGGTAGAATGTGTCCAGGCTTCCTGCAACTATAGCAAATTATTTCTTTAGCAGGAGAACGATCATACCTTGGTTTATCTTCATATCATGAAGATTTCTTTCTGAAGTCTTTCCTTCCCATCTTGAGAAACCTCTTGGCAAATAATGCCATTAGTTCCTCATTGGATTGGCTTCCTTCAGAAGCTTCAGCAGCTTTGAGAGCAAGAGATTGCTCTTTTCTTGTTGGAGTTGGAGTCTTTGCTTCAGCCTCAGCTTCCCTGGTCTTCAACACTTGCTCAAAAGACTTGAGCTTGCCAAAGAGAGCTTCTGTTGAGATTTCATTTGTACTTCTGGCCTCCTTGATAGGCCAGATCCTCAGATCCCATGTGCTAGGGAAGCACATAAGAATCTTATCATTGACCTCTGTCAATGATATATCCTTATCAAGAGTCCTCAGCTCATTGATGATTGAGCTGAGCCGGGTGTACATTGCTTCAACTGATTCAGCATCAGTTTTCTTGAAGTTTTCATACTGGGAGATAAGGTTGGACCTTCAGTCCTTCCTTTCATCAGCTGAACCAGCTACAATCTGGTTCAGTGTATCCCACATTGCTTTTGCTGAGGAACAGTCAGCAACTTTCTGGAATACTTCATCAGACATTGTCTGAGCCAGAATATTCATTGCTTTGGCATCTGCTATCTTTGCCTTTTTGTATTCATCGTTGTAATCTGGAGGAGGCACTGCACTCATATCAATTGATGATGAAGCAGTAGCTGCAGCAGGTGCTCTTGGTAGTCCTGTCAAAATAGAAGCAAAAATACTCTCATCAATAGAGTTCATATATAACTTAATCCTTGCCTTCCAAATGCTAAACTTAGCTAAGTTGCATGCTGGAGGTCTGGTGCTTGAGTAATCCTTGGACTGGGCCATGAAGTGAATATCTATAAGCTTGGTATCTATCAGGATCTTGTGAATTAGGTGTTAGCCTATACAGTCAGTCAACCTGGCTCTGATACCAATTGAAAGTGATGATAGATACAACTCTAGAGGGGGGTGAATAGAGTATTCAAAAATTAGAACACCCAACTCAACTCCCTTAGTGTTAATTTGCGGAATTAGTTTATAGATATTGATAACCCTAGAGCCTAACACAAAGTGTAGTGCACAAGAGAGAGCTAACTGTAATTACAGTTAAGCTTGAAGTCCTATCACAGCAACTAGCAATCCTAGTTAATTCTACTCACAGCCACAGTACAATGAATTAAATAAACAGCACAGACAACACAAGGAATTTTATAGTGGTTCCCTCTAAATAGGTACGTCCACTCTTCTACCACCCTGGTAGGAATCCACTATAGGTTTTTGTTCAGGTGCCCTGCCACCAACTGATCTGCTTCAGGTAGATCAAGTAGACCCTTTGAGCTTTTGATCAGGAGCTCAAAATCCAACACAGGTTTTTGATCAGGTGCCCTGCCACCAAGAGTTCACTTTTGAAGGGAGTAATAACCCTTTGTACAGGAGGTTGAGAGAGTTAAAGCTTCTTCTCTATTGTTAAACAAATTAGAGAAGCTAGTGGATTGCACAGAGCTAGATAGCTCTAAAGAATCAAGGCTCCCCCTAGCTTAGAGAATATCCAGGAAAGAGTCTTGCTTCAGGGTGCAGGAACACTTCTGAACTAAGACAAAGAATTGTCTTGAAGTTCTGAAGGAGAAGCTGGAGAAGATTCTTGATTTGGAACAGGTGTTCTTCTTCAAACAGCTTCCTTTCTTCTTCTTCTTCTTCTAAAAGCCTCTGAGTGAAAGTCTTCCTGTAAGCAGGATGAACTCAGGATGAAGAAGAATGCAGAAGAGCTTTGATCTTCTCAGATGAATATGAAATGCTGAGAGCTGTAGAACTTTCTTGCTTTTTCTCTTTTTCTATGCTGCTGAGTGTATGTGTTGTATATCAGTTCTTGTTGTCTGAGTATATGTATGTATGTCTCTTCTTTCAAAAGAAGCTCTTTTTATATGAGCCTTTGCAACGGCTTTAATTTGAGTTTGAATCTTTGTCTTCTTCTGGCATCAGCAAACTGGGCTGCAAAAAGCATAAAGCAAAAACAAAACCTGCAGACAGACATACTATAAGAGGATCAAGCTTTCTAAGAAGCTGCATAACCAATCAGATAAGAAGGGGCTAGAAAAAGGTCACATCAAAAAGAACTCTTTACAGCCAGAAAAAACTTTCTGAGTCTAACGGCTATAAAGGACAGCCTAGCAGACAAAGCAGAAATTGTATTTCAACTAATAAGACAAAACACTTTGTCAGATAAAGATTAGCTCATGCATAAGAAGTGGAGCAGAGATTGCATGGAAATAATATCACAAATTTACAGAAATAATATGCCAAATAAATATGAAATAAATCATAAAATAGAAGAGGACAATATTATTAAAGACGGACAGCAAAACATCGAACGACCCTCGAAGATCGTCGACCGAAGCACAGAGATCGTCGACCTATCAAACAAATAGTCGAACGATACAGATAGTCGAACTACCAAAGAAGATAGTCAAACTACCACAGCAGATAGTCGACCTATCAGAACAGATAGTCGAGCTATCAGATAGTCGACCTATCAAGACAGATAGTCGAGCTATCAAAGAAAGCAGATAGTCGTCCTATCAAACAGATAGTCGAACTATCAAAGAAAACAGATAGTCGACCTATCAAACAGATAATCGAACTATCAAAGAAAACAGATAGTCGACCTATCAAACAGATAGTCGAACTATCAGATAGTTGAACTATCCAAATAGATAGTCGAACTATCAAGCAACACGATAGTCGACCTATCTCACAGATAGTCGAACTATCAAAGAAAACAGATAGTCGACCTATCAAACAGATAGTCGAACTATCAAAGAAAACAGATAGTCGACCTATCAAACAGATAGTCGAACTATCAAGGAAAACAGATAGTCGACCTATCAAACAGATAGTCGAACTATCAGATAATTGAACTATCCAAGCAGATAGTCGAACTATCAAACAAAGCAGATAGTCGACCTATCAAACAGATAGTCGAACTATCAAACGAAACAGATAGTCGACCTATCAAACAGATAGTCGAACTATCAAACGAAACAGATAGTCGACCTATCAAACAGATAGTCGAACTATCAAACGAAACAGATAGTCGACCTATCAAACAGATAGTCGAACTATCAGACAGTTGAACTATCAAAGCAGATAGTCGAACTATCAAGAAAACTGTCTGGTCAAAAGAAGTCGAGCGGGGTTCGACGATTGGCGAGGCAGATTCCACAGAACGTCGAGCTACCAAGAGTTGAACTAACTTAGAGATAGATGATCTGCTGACAGACAAACGTCGACTAACTAATAGACGATCGTCGAACAGTCGATAGACGATAGTCGAGCGGCGTTCGACCATAGTCGAACAAAAAACAACTTAACCAAATTTACATCTGGAAAAGTGACAACTCTAAAACTAGAGCAAACTAACTAAACAACTAACCTTTGACCATAGATAAATCTTGGGTCAAGAGACTAAAAGAGAGGACTGAACTCAAATCAAAATTAGGGTTCCAATAAAATGCTCCAGCAGGGCGGCCCTGAACTCTTCCCAGGTAACCTCCGCAACCTCCCTATCACAAATGTCGTGTCCAACAGTGTCTTCCACCACCTCTTGGCATGGGACTCAAGGCAAGAGACAACCAGAGCCACCCTCTCCTCCCAGGGACACCGTATCCCGGTCAGCAACTCGTACATAATATCCAACAACTCTTCTGTCCGAACCGCCGACACTGTCCCCAATTAGGACGGGGGAGAAAGTCCTCGGAAGATGCTCAACCAGTTGACCCCCGGATTTGGCTGCGGGACCGGAACCTGCTGGGCCCTGAAAGCCTCCAGAATGGCAGTCAGAGTCTGTCCCATATCTGACTGAAGGAAAGGAGTGGGGACAGGTGGAGGTGGTGCAACGTCCTGAGCCTATTGAACTCTACCTTGTGGCGTAGGTTGTGCTGGAGGCTGCGTAACAAAAACCCATACTTGAGAAAACGTTCAATTTTTTTACTAAAAGTGGACAATTTATATGTGATCCCCATATGGGCACACCACTGCTTCCGCTGCTTAGTTTGTCCCCAAACTAAACTCGAGCAGGGGTGACCCAAGGTTAGTGGACTACTACCTTTTTTAGATCGATGTTTGCCTCTGATACCACTTGTAAGACCCCCTTTTTTTCCTTTTTAAACCCGGAGTCTTAGGCCCAGAATCGCCGCTTTGCGGTGACACCTTCAAGTCCTGAAGGGTAATCACAACAAGGCGCCGATTCTGCCAGCCAATTTGAGCACAAAAGGTAGCATAAAATAAAGTAAGTAAAAGCAAGTCCACTGAAATAAATCACATATATAGAACTAAAACTCCACGAAGGGAGTGTCCACAGAATAGTATATCAGAGTACTAAAAATACGGGCTTAAGCCCGGTACAACATGTCCTCACTACAAATCACTCATGCGGAAGCTAAAACAGAAACTACTCAAGGTCGAGACTCACGGTCCCAGCTGTATGAACTCCGGAGCTAGACTGCCCCATCTCCAAGCGCACCGCTCTCTGGGGCTGCTCCTCCATGCTGGGCTCTTGGTGGGTTGTGAAGTTCATGGGGTCAAATGAACTTGGACTGACTTGAAATTTGGTGGAGAGGACCATAGGGCCATTATAGTTCTCTGGACAAAATCTTAAGGGATTTGGAGACAGTTAGGCCACCTAAAATCCTAACCCTGGTTTAGGGCACCAATCTTAATTTGAACTATTATGCTGACAAATGAACTACAAATCAAATAAAATTTGGGAAAGGTGATTTTCTGGTCTAAATGGCCATAATATAATTTGTTGAGATTTTTGGGTTAATTTATACAGTACTTTATTAACAACTCTAGTTGTGCCCTAGATATCTATTTTGATGATTCTTGAATTTCTGTTCACTAGAAAGTTATGAAATCTTGGATTAAGGTATCTTATAGTATGTTATACCTTCTATATTTTCTTGGGAGTTCTATCTGATTATTTTGGGTACTTGCTTCTTTAACTTACCATTTGGGATATGTAGTCAAAAATGCAAATAATGCCCAATTATTATTTATAAAATTATGAAATTTGGTCAGTTGGTGTTTCAAACCATTATAGTCGTCCTGTAATTTTCTCTAGATTTTTAGATAATTAAAAATAGTACCTCCTTCACTAAGCTAGGAAAATTAGTATTTTACATTAAAATAAATTTAGAGCCCAAATATTAGAGAAAAATCATGGTACTTGGTTTCTGATAGTTTTAGGTCACCATCAAGCTTCTGTAATTTTCTTGTGATTTTTGGGTGCATATTTAGAGTACTTACTTCATAATATAGTAGAGGTGGCCTAAAATGGTAAATTAGGAAATATATGCCTAAACACCTCTGAAATTTCTCAAAATTTGGAATTACTTCTTAAATGCCTCATAGGATGTTTTCTGATTTTATGATGATTTATTAGTGGCTCATTAGTGCACTTCATGTTCATACTAGGGCATTGGGAGGCTTAGAATAAATAAATTAAATGCCCGATAAATAGGAAAAATTTGAAAGTCTTGGACTTAGTTATATTATGTCATGATAGACCTCCAGTAAATATTATAAGAGATTCAGAAGACAATTTGGAGTACCTCCCCTTATATACCACATGTATCTTAGGATGGCCTGCATATAGTAAAACCGCAGAAACGGAACTAGAGTGAGTAATAAACTTGGGGAGATGGAATTTGGGTAGTTTTCTGGTTGAATAGGGTGAGTTAAATTAAGTTCATTATTGGGGAGTTAGGATGAGTAGAGTGTGAGATTGGCTAGAGTTAAG
Source organism: Platanthera zijinensis (assembly GCA_039513925.1). NCBI lineage: Eukaryota > Viridiplantae > Streptophyta > Magnoliopsida > Asparagales > Orchidaceae > Platanthera > Platanthera zijinensis. The sequence goes on from CM077085.1 coordinate 93,649,150, forward strand.
TGCTGTTCGGGAACGAAGAAAGATCGTCCACCCCGGGTAGGAGAGGAAGAGGCTTAATTCTCTAGAGCTAGGTCTAAAGTAATCAAAAAGGGATCGGGTAACGGGTATCAACCAATAACAATAAATGCCTTGCAAAAGGGAACGGTGGGCTTCAGCTACCATCAAAGTTCCTAGTGCCCTTTGAGAGCCCTTCACGGGGAATACCGGGGGCAGGGGATGGGGAATACCGGGGGAGGGGTAGGGGATGATAGGGCTTAGTCTTTATGACTAATGGTTTTCAAACCACAACATTACAGGAGAGTAATCAAAGTTCCTAGTGCCCTTTGAGAGCCCTTCACGGGGAATACCGGGGGCAGTCCTGGGCTAACGTAAACCGTAGGAATAATAAATTAAAAGAGAAACTAGTATAAATAGGGTTGCACATACACACATCCCGATAGATATGGAGGTAGAATAAGATGGTTTGGTTGCCATTCAGACAATAGCTCTGAAGGTAGATGCACGGACGGGACAGTCCGGGGAGCCGAGGGCTCGAGGGTTTGAGTACAGAATAAGGTGGTGGGTCTTCGGTATTTGATTGTCATTCACACTGACATCGGTACGTTGACTCGGCGGTGTGTGAAACTTAGCCAAAAAAAGTTTGATGGATATAGCCAGCACTAGTACGCGGATACTCTAGGTTGTGTTCTTCTAGGGGCGTACGGAAGGGCTAGGCCTGGTAGTGTGGATACCCGCCTAGGAGTGGAGGGCCCGACCAACTGTCTCTGTTTGCCACTACGGAGGTTCCTGGGAGTGAAGCTAGCTGCTCAAACAGGGGGAACTAAAGGTCTGTGCGCAAAGAGTCGTGTGCGTGAGTTGCACTTGCATGAATCATGGCATAGCATATCACTACACTTATATTTGCATAGAACCGACAACCCAACATATAAATCTGTATGAGACTTTTTATATGATGGGAGCCTTGTAGAAGACCCCTTAACTTATAAGTTTGTATGGGCATTCATATAAGTTAAGGTTACTCATTTATTTACTTACTTACTTACTTACTTATTCTATTTGTCTTCTTATATATTTGCTACTTACTACTTGTCTACTTTATTACTTACTACCGTAGAATTGCTAGATGTACTTTATTCTAGATAGTTATTTATACACCATGATAGTTGTTAGGTTAGCTCCTTTATCATCTACTTGATTACTCTCCACCTTTGTAGCTTCCCTTTCCTCCTCTCCGCTCGGTGCTTAGGAGATGTGGGGGAGGGGTAGGGGATGATAGGGCTTAGTCTTTATGACTAATGGTTTTCAAACCACAACATTACAGGAGCTCCGGATGGGAGACAGGGACCAGCAGTCCAGGGACCAGCACCAGCGGAGTACTGTGCGCATGGAGGTAGGTCAGTCTAGCACCGGTGCACCAGCGACCAGCTCCGTGAGTCATTAGTATCTTTATACCTTCCGCGATGAGTGATTTGTTTTGAGGACTCTGATGTACCGGGCTCGAGCCCGTTTTTTTTCTAGATTTTCATCTGAGCTGATCTTATGTAGTACTTTCTATTTGATATATACTGATGGACTGGATGTCATTTCATTTTATTCATGTGTTTATGTGGACATATTTACATTCAGTGTTATATTTACTTCTCTTTCTTTGTGATCGAAAAGGGCCGGCAGAATTGGCGTTTTGTAGTGGCAGCCTTCCCGTGAGTCGGTGCCACCGCAAAGCGGCAATTCTGGGCTAAGACCCCGGTGTTCGAAAAAGAAAAAAAAGGGGGTCTTACACCTTCATGGCCTTCTCCTTGATGTCAGTAAAAGTGTCATCTTGAGGAGAAAGTAATCCGCTGTCACGGTTGTGTGGAGTGTCCTCTATGATGTCGACGTTGGGGGTAATGGCGTTCTTAGGGGTGACAGGCAAGTCGATTTTGGTCCCACCATTCCCGCTCTCCTCACTTGGTTTTTCGGCTAGAGTAATCAGTAATGTGGGAGCTATAGAAGTTTTCTCTGTCGATGTGTCGGACGGACTAGCAACTTTGGCAGCGTTTTCCCGAACGAGCGGTTTTACATTCGAACCGGATCTCCTGTATATGTCTCCCAACAAGCTTTTCATCGGCATAGCGAGCAACAAAGTATTAACCGCAATCCATGTATGCTATCTCCCAGGGGATATCTGGATATCTCTCTCCTTACGGCGGTATTTATAGCTTCGGGGCGTATTAAAGGCTATATCGGTCTGGCGGGTAAAGCAAATATTTCCAAAATTCTCCAACATTCGGAAATGTGCGGGGATAATGTTTACCCGGAAGACCGCTATTCAGTTTATCCCTTAAGATGAGTCAAGGGTTCGATTCTTGACCGCGTAACCGCAAAACCGTGGATATCTGCAAGCCGTTTTTTCGTCTGAGAGTCGCCGGTATTTTTATTGAAGACTCCGTAGCCGCGCGGTTAAAAGCTATCTTCTTTCTTCTCTAGCTGTGCATCCTGTCACCGCTGCCCGCCCTCCTGTCCCCCGGGCAGCCAGTGATTCTAGTGCCTGCTCGCTCGGGCAGGACCCCGAGCCTATAAATAGGCATGAACAGTACTCTCTAGGCATCGTGAATCGAATCCTCAAGCTCGCCGTCTGTGGCAGCGGTCTTGAATCCTTTGTCGAGCGGGTTACTGTCCGATCGGGTGCTCATTGGTAACCACTGTAATCTCTTCATCTATGACAACCGAAAAGCCCGTCTCAGGAGTGTTTTTAGCCACGACGGGCGAACTCCGATGTCGCCGCTATAAGTGGCACCCTTTTGTCTCCTTTTCATTTAACCGCTAGTAACCAATAACTCGCAGTTCCTCTTTTACCGTTTTCTCTCTCTCGCAGGTTCTCCAGCGACCAAGAGACGTTCTCTACACGAACATCGATGGACAGGAGAGAGAGTGGTTTTATGAGCTGCCCTCGGGCACGATTTCTTCCTTCGCTGAACTTCGCAGCGAACTCCTTCTGAGGTTTACTACCTCAAAGAAGAGGAAAGATGGGACAGCAGCCCTCTTTGATATCAAACAAAGAGACAATGAATAAGTAGCGCGGTTCGTTGACCGGTTCCAAAAGGAGATCCAGGGGGTGAGGAATGTGAACCCCGACTACTACAAGGTTTCCTTGATTCACTGCCTCCGGGAAGGCCCACTTAAGTTTAAAGTAACAATAAAGGCGCCATCAACCTACATGGAACTGATAGCGATGGCCAATCGCTTCATTGAAGGTGAAAATGCTAACCCCACCTACATTTCATCCCTGACAGCTAAGGCTGTAGGAAGGGATGCTTCCAATGCCTCTTCCAGCAGCCACCATCACAGCAAGCCTCCTCGGTCTAATTTCCAGCCTCCATCTCTGAGGGGGCGAAACCTCCGTCACAAGAAACCTTTCATCGGCCATCAATAGTTTCGTGATCAGAGGCTGCCATTGGCCGCCACTCCCGCCATACCCCTTCAGGATCTACCCAGTCTTCAGAATACCTTGCCTGCTTTAAGGCCACATGAGAGCAACTCCGTGGAGGAGTTTGCAGATCTGGGGCTCGACTTTGAAGAGGTCGTCCAGATCATCCAGAAGAAAGCAGAGGAAAAGAGGCAAGGGCCTCAAAGGGATTGGAAGCCCAGAAATAACACTCAATTCTGCGAATTTCACAAAGAGAAGGGCCATTTGACTGAAGATTGCAAGGCCCTCCGACAGCTGGTTGAGAGGTTATTTGTCGAAGGCAAGATCAAAGATCTGGGCAGGAGGAATGATTGGTGGTCGCTAAGGCTCGAAGAAAATAAAAGCAACCGAACTAGCAATCCAATGAGACAAGTATACCTATCGAATTGTAGCTAGGGGACACAGGTATTGTATTGAAATCCGGGAACTGTTGAGTATGCTTACTCACACGAAGGATATTATCTTATCGACGAAAAACAAGGGTTTGCGAAACTAATTGCGACTAAGGAAATAAAGCTAAAGCTAGAAAGAGAGCTATTGCAGTTAATTAAAAAAAACTAATAGAAGCGATAACAACGAAAGGATGAAACTATGAAATGGAAGAGAACAGGATCAAGAATAACCTCGGCTAAAGACGAGTAAGAAAATGCGATGAAAACATAAGCTTAATAGGATAAAGGTCCTTGACCGTGGAGGTTCCTAAATCTTGAACACGCTTCTCTCGAAGTCGTGCCCAACTGAGTTTAGGAAGGTCCGACCGACTCTCGTCTAAATCGGAGGCCTAAAACTCGCTTTACACGGTGAACCCCACTATTGGATTTTACTCCAATCCGGGAGATTTGGACGTCTGCCTCTCTCGAGGGGTGCGTACAACTCCCTTTACTCTTGAATGCTCACTTCATTCTATCGGCCTCTTGGCTAGCCCAGAATGAAAGCAAAGGTGGAGAGTATATATCGATAAAATACCTCCAACCCATGAAAAATAAAGAGTAATTCAAGGCCTAAACCTAAAAAAGAAAAGGTTAATTAAAACATCATAACTCAATCGCTCAAACCTCGGATCATTAAGATCGAGTACAAGGAGGGTTAGTTAATCATAATGGAATGGAGTGGGGGGATGAGTAGTAGAGCATAAAAACACAAAGTAAACAAAGAGCACTTTTATTAATAAAAAGGAGAGCTCACTTAGGAAAATGAGATTACAAGTGAAAGAAAATAAAATCCTATTTTAGCCCTACAATTACCACTAAGAAAGAGCAAGATTACAATAAAAGCTTAAACAACTAAATACTAAACTAGGGTTAAGAAAAAAATTAGAAAAGGAGAGAGAGAGAGAGAGAGAGAGCTAAAAAAACATGAAAAGGGGCCAAGAAATAAAGGGGCAGCACCTCCCCCTCTCAACCAAAACTTGTTGAAATGGAAGGTGGGTCTGAATTTATAGAAAATTTCCACAGGTTGGTCACGCCCGGCGACACGCCCAGGGAGGGCGTGTCAGGGGGTGTGACAGGTACGGTATTGAACTAGGGGTCTGGATTCTGGCGGGAAGGATGATTGCTTTTGTACGTCGGTGGTCACGCCCTTGGTCACGCCCGTGTATGGGGGGCGTGACATGTACGTCGCGTCGAAATCATTGGTCGGAAATTCGTCAGTCGTCGGAAAAGTTGATGTCACGCCCCAGGTCACGCCCGTGACTAGGGCGTGACAGTACTGTTGCTTGCTGTGGCGGAACTTCTATTAAATGTGGCGGCAGGCTTTGCGGCAGAGGGCAACACGCCCCATGTCACGCTCGGTGGCATGCCCGGGGAGGGCGTGTCAGAGGGGCGTGACAACCGTTTTCCCTTGTTTTCTGTCTCTGACAGTAGGAGTCCTCGGGATCGGGTGACACGCCCTATGTCACACCCAGGGAGGGCGTGACAGGGGGGCGTGTCAGGTCATTTTTGACCAATTTTCTGGAAACCTGCAAAAAGACAAGAAAATGTTAGTGGTAATAATATTTACATAAAAAGGATAAAAGATAAACTAAAAAGACATGATTTGTACATTATAAATTAGAAAAAATGATAATAGTTTAAGCTACAAAACGTATTATCAATGATCCTTCAAAACCTTCCACCTCCAAAGGCAAGGAGGTGGCGGAGGTTCAGCTAGAATGAGTAGAGATAGAATATGAGGGCCGTCTGGGGCCCATTGATATTCAAAATGAATGTTGCGATATCGTCGACGAAGGAGCCTTGGGGAGACTCTTTTACATTCAAGGTGGAGCAGGAACTAAGTCCACTCGGAAGGCTTCCCTTGCAAGAGTCACCCGAGCAGAGATTGCTTCTACTTCTTCCTATGCCCTGTCTTCGGGAAGCGTTACCTTCGGTCCCGAGGATCTTCCCCCGACCGCTAATCCTTTTGATGGTGCTATTGTGGTCCAAGCAGCCATCGCAGATTATACAGTCGATAGGATTCTTATTGATACAAGCAGCTCTTTTAATCTCCTCTTCAAGACAACCTTTGAAGCCCTAAAGACATGAAAGCCTCTACTTTCCACCGAAGGGCCGCTCTATGGATATTTTGGTGAGAGGAAGGAAGTCGAGGGAAGCGCCATACTCCCAGTAAGGCTTGGGGGGTGACAAAGCAGATTCAATTTATAGTGGTGGATGCTCCAAGCAGCTATCACGCCATCTTCGGGAGGCCTCTGCTAAACAACTACCAAGCAATAAATTAAATCGACCACCTGGCTATCAAGTTCAACAAGGATGGTCGTCAATGCAGGGTCTGAAGTGACCCAAGGCAAGCTCGGGAATGCTACTTCCGCACAGTTAACATGATCAAAGTTGCCCCTCCAATCTTCTCGGCGGTAGCAAGAGTATCTACTCAGTCAGAAGCTGCCATGGATAGTGAAGGCGCTCACCTGGAACCACCCAGGAGACGCAAGGGATCCACATTGCTGAAGGGGAGGAGAGAAAGCTCTCCGTCAACTCAGAGTTGCCAGAAGATCAAAAGGCGGAGTTGATAGCTTGCTTGCTAAAGAACCTGGATGTCTTCGCCTGGTCAGCGGAGGACATGTCAGGAGTCGATCCTGACATAGCCTGCCATCATCTCAACATTGACCCAACCGCCAAGCAAGTGCAACAAAAGAAGAGAGATGCGGCGGTCAAGCTGGCAGAGCCAATCAGAGAGGAGGTTGCCAAACTCCTCAAGGCGTGCTTTATTCAAGAAATTCAATATCCTGAGTGGGTTTCAAACGTTGTAATGGTTAAAAAACCAGGGGGGAAGTGGAGAATATATGTAGACTTCACCCGATTGAATAAAATGTGTCCAAAAGATTGCTACCCCTTTCCTCAGAAAGATTCTTTGGTTGATTCTGCGGTATGGTATCCTTTTATGAGCTTTTTAGATGCGTTCTCTGGTTACCACCAAATAAGAATGCATAAGACCGATATCCCTCACAAATCGTTTATTACTAACGATGGTTGCTACTGCTATCTTGTGATTCCCTTTGGGCTTAAAAACGCTGGTGCGACGTATCAACGCATGATGGATCATGTGTTTAGTGGGCAAATGGGTAAAAATCTTGAAGTATATGTGGATGATCTTTTGGTTAAAAGCAAGTCTCTTCCGTAACATCTGTACATTTTTGTAGAAACTTTTTCCACTTTGCGAAAATACAAGATAAAACTTAACCCGCTAAAATACGTTTTTGGAGCAAGTAAGGGGAAATTCCTCGGTCACCTCCTTACTCAAGAGGGTCTTGCCCCTAATCCAGACAAGGTTAAGGCCATCCTTGGTATGGCTCCTCCCAGTTCTCAAAAAGAACTCCAGCAGTTAAGGGGGAGGTTAGAAGGACTCGGGAGATTTATTTCTTGAGTAGGAGATAAGAGTGCGCCATTTTTCAAAACTTTTCGGGGAGCGTCTAAGTTTTAGTGGACGGAAGAGTGCACTCAGGCCTTTGAGCAGTTAAAGAAACAACTAGCTTCAACACCCTTGCTGCAAAGTCCCCGAGTAGGGTAGATGTTGTTCCTGTACCTAGGAGTTGGCCCCGAGGCAGTAAGCTTTATTCTTGTCCGAGAGGAAAGCCGGAGACAATTTCCAGTCTATTATGTCAGTCATATTCTGGAAGATGCAGAAACAAGGTATCTGATCCTAGAGAACTGGCTCTGGCATTGGTTATGTCTACCCGTAGGATCCGACCCTATTTCCAGGCGCACTCAATCTAATTGGTCACTGATAAACCTTTGAAGAGTGTGTTAGAGAAGCCAGAACATTCAGGCAGGTTAGCTAAATGGGCGATCGAGCTGAGGGAGTTTGAAATCTCCTATGTGCCCAGTACAACTATCAAGGCGCAGGTGCTTGCTGATTTTCTTATTGATACAGCAAAATATTGTTCTAATCAGGTAGAAAGATCTCCTCTGTCCCGGATCATCTATGTTGATGGGGCTTCAAAAAGAAATTCTTTCAGAACAGGAGTGGTTCTGAAAAATCCGAATGGTATCAAACTCGAGCAAGCAATCAAGTTTTATTTTTCGGTGACCAACAACCAAGCAGAGTATGAAGCTTTGTTGGCCAGCTTGAGGCTCGCAAGAGAGCTCGGGATCGACCATGTTCACATAAAGACTAATTCGCTGGTAATGGCATCACAAGTTCTGGGTAACTTTGAGACCCGGGAGCCGGTGTTGAAGAAGTATCTTGCGCTTGTAAAGATTGAGGTCAGAAGATTTAAAAGTTTTACCATTGAACACATTCCGAGGATAGAGAATGAGGAGGCAGATGTTCTTGCCAAGTACGGACTGTCGTCAGGAAAAACAACTTCTGAACTCTTTTGCCTAGCAGTGGAGGAAAAAGAGATGATGCAGATTGATCAGCATTCCTCTTGGATGGACCCATTCATCCTCTACCTATCAACTGGAAACTTGCATCAGTCAATTAAAGATAAGAAGAGATTCAAGTTGAAAGCGGCATACTATTACTTAGTATCCGGTATTCTCTATAGGAAGACTTTCTTGTCCACCATAGCAAGATGTGTGTCGGAAGATGAAGTCCATACTGTCCTTCGAGAAGTACATTCTGGTGAGTGTGGAAGCCACTCAGGAGCGAGAACCTTGGAAAGAAGGATCCTGCGGCAGGGATATTTCTGGCCTACCTTGAAAAAAATATTCTGAAGCTCATGCAAAAAAGTGTTTCCAATGCCAGAAGTTCGCTCCACTTCAGCATCAGGCTGCTCAGTCCCTTAGAATGATCGCAACCCCCAGGCCCTTTGCCGTTTGGGGGATGGATCTCAATGGTCCTTTTCCCATCGCAAGTGGAGAGCGGCGTTTCATCATAATCATGATTGACTACTTAAGTAAATTGATCGAGGCCAAGGCATTGACAAAGACCATAACTCAGATTGTAAAGAATTTTATTTGGGGAGAGATAGTCTGCCGACATGGTATCCCAATGGAGATAATCACTGACAATGGACAACAGTTCAATAATGCTGAGCTGATAGATTTTTGCAGGCAGATCGGATCAGAGCTTCATTTTGTATCGGTCCATCATCCTAGAAGCAATGGTCAGGTGGAAGCAGCCAATAAATAGATCCTCAACTTGCTTAAGAAGAAAGTATAGAGTCTCAGGGGCAGTTGGGCTGATCAACTTTCGTCGATTCTCTGGACCCTGAGAACAATGCCTTTATCTGCGATAGGAGAAACTCCTTTCAAGCTTTGTCATCGATCGGAAGCACTAATTCCTGTTGAATTGAAGTCCCGTCACCCAGATTTCTGCTGGCAATGTAAGGCATGGAAGATTGGCTGGAACTAAATAATGAGGAAGTGAGATTCAGATTGGAGCATATCGAAGAGATCAGAGATAAGGCTTCAATCAGACAAGAGGAAATCAAGAGAAGGATTGCTCGCTATTTTGATAAGAACGTCAGGATCAAACACTTTCAAGTGGGAGATCTAGTTCTTAAAAAGTTGGACTCTACGACAAGAGCCGGCTTAGTGGGAATGCTCAATCCAAATTGGGCTGGGCCATTCATTATCAAGGAAGTGCTCGAGAGTGGGGCTTATCGTCTGCAAACATATGAAGGAGAAGATATGCCACACACATAGAGTTGAGATGATTTATAGCGGTTCTATTCCCGAACCTCTTCTTTTCTTTCTTCCTTCTTATGTAAACTTTTAAAGAGGTTTATCATTAATAAAAAGCTCCTTGCTGACACCTCTTCAAGTATAATTTTGTCTCACATGTTGACAGTTAATACATTAATCAAGGGCAATCCCAAATGGTTCTATCCCTGAACTCTCTTTTCTTTGTTACACAAATTTCTCGAAATTTAGTACTTATCAAAGTTTTCATACTAACACTTCTTTGGGTGTTTTCTCTCTTTTTCTCCCTAAGTAAATCCAATAGTTTCCTAATACCATGAGACATTGTCGAGTTCAGCAAGAACCTCCCTTAGAACCGTTTTCATTAGCGTAACACCACAAAGACCACGTGTTGCGGGGAGATTTCACACCATGTAGTGGGAGCTTACCAGTTCTACTGCGGCAAGATACTGGACTTCAGATCCCGGCTAGTACCTAACCCCACTTCTGCATATTGGAGGGACAGAGTGGCGGTCAGCTCTACCATACCATTCTGGGGATATCGTTACATCTTTGATGATCACGCATGGAAAGCAATGTCGCTTCGGCCGCACCTTTCACAACCCGTATTTTCTCAAAATTTAAGAAGCATCAGAGTATGAGAAAACACGCATCGTGATGCCACGTCGAGCAGGGGATAACTGTCGACTCTCAGGCGAACACCATCTAACTGGACTATGAAAATTCATAAGTTTAATGATTAGAAAATCAGTTATATTTTAAAGGCCGTATCCCTCGGCGAAGTGGATCATCTAGCCCAAAGTTTAAAAACTATACTTATACGCCGCGGAAAATACTTTATTCAGGTTTTACATCCTATAAGAGTGCATAAGTGCCCCCTAGAGGACAACTTATACTATGCAGGACCCTACATTTAATTTGTACTATATATAGGAAAACGATCTTTTTACAATATTTGGAAAATAGTGGTTGAGTTTTATAAAACATGTTGATCATGAGATATACTTATAATAGTGTTTTTAGGTTTAAAAGTAACTAGCAACCTAGAATAAATCATCCCAAGAGCAAGTAGACTATCTCCAGAAAAGGTAGCAGCAAAAAGATAACATATCTAGTATCAAGGTAAAACTACCAGTGGGCGCCAACAAACTGACACGAACCCACTTGCAAGTATGTATGTCTATAAGAAAGAAACACAAAACTAACTCACAAGACCAAGGAATTGATCTCAATAGTACGAGAGACCACCAGCAACAGCACAGCACAACTAGTCGCCTAATCGGCTACAAACTAGAAACTGAGGCATTCAAAGAAGAAAAGAATACCTCAGCAAGCAAAAACAAATAAGCTGTACGGAAATGTTAAGCTAAAAGATAAGCAAGAAGAGTAAGTAAACCGTAACAAGCACCACTGTCCAAGGCAAGACAAAAAAGAAAAGAACGATGTGCGAGGAAACAGCAACAACCCTGCCCAAAAATCCTTCAGAGTTTACAAGGCTACCATGAGCCCAAATGTTGCAAATTACAAAGGAAGAAACGTCTAACACCCTAAGCTGTGAGAGATGGCAGTAGCAAAAACAACGCGGATCCGGGTTTGGGGAAAACTCAGTCCCCCAACCACCATTTCTATGAAATAAAGCTCAAGGGTCTACATGTGAAAGTACTAGGGACCTTCCACCAACTTGCCCAGCCCGTACCTGGAACAAGATAAAAGTGTGGCCACGGCTAAGTAACATAACTTCACCCCTATTAAGAGCTTCAAACCACCACTACTAACCACAACCCACGATTTGGCCTTTGGGAAAACATAGCGGGTAAGGAACCTCAAGAATCAAGGAAATTCACTCGGGAGAGAAAATCAAGGTAAGGAAAAAGCGTTGAGATGGATCAACACGGCATGGCTTTGAGTGAGCCACACTCACTCAATGCCTAAACAGACGGTGGCGTTGAGTGAGCTAACCTCACTCAACGCCTAAACAACTATGGCATTGAGTGAGGTTCACTCACTCAATGCTTTCTGCAACACTGGTTGTGGCGTTGAGTGAGCTAACCTCACTCAATGCCAAAACAGCTTCGACGTTGAGTGAGGTCCACTCCCACAATGCCTTCAGCAACACAGGCTATGGCGTTGAGTGAGCTAACCTCACTCAACGCCAAAATAGCTACGGCATTGAGTGAGGTCCACTCCCTCAAAGCCTTCAGCAACACAGGCTGTGGCGTTGAGTGAGCTAACCTCACTCAACGCCAAAATAGCTACGGCATTGAGTGAGGTTCACACACTCAATGCCTTAGCACATAGCCGCAAAAGCTAACTACGGCATTGAGTGAGTCCACCTCTCTCAATGCCAAAACAATTTTGGCGTTGAGTGAGGTCGACTCACTCAATGCCAAAACAATTTTGGCGTTGAGTGAGGTCGACTCACTCAACGCCAAAATACTTAACCGCAAGAAAGGGTTCCGGCGTTGAGTGAGCCCACCTCACTCAACGCCAAAACCACCATGGCGTTTAGTGAGGCCCACTCACTCAACGCCTTTCATCATGACCGCGCGGATTGGCTGCGGCGTTGAGTGAGTCCACCTCACTCAACGCCTAGACAGCCATGGCGTTGAGTGAGGTCGGCTCACTCAACGCCACGATACTTAGCCGCAAAAGAACAAATCAAGAGGCTATAGGGTTGAGTGTGTGCATCACACTCAACGCCAAGCCAAAGCAGACCTGGCATTTAGTGTGTGCACCACACTGAACGCCAAGCCCAAGCAGACCCAGCATTGAGTGTGTGAACCACACTCTACGCCAAGCCCAAGCAGACCCAGCATTGAGTGTGTGCACCACGCTCAATGTCAAGCCCAAGCAGACCCAGCATTAAGTGTGCACACCACACTCAATGCCAATCCCAAGCAGACCCGGCATTGAGTGTGGGCACCACACTCACTGCCAAGCCCAAGAAGACCCGGCGTTGAGTGTGCGCACCACACTCAACACCAGGCCCAAGCAGACCCGGCGTTGAGTGTGTGCACCACACTCAACGCCAAGACCTGAATCATTCTAATCATCTAGACTAAGGACAGGAAGAGCTTATGCTACAGCCACTACACAGGCAAGCACGATTTCATCTAAACCTGAGCCTAAGCACGATAGATTTTTGCATAAAAATAAACTATAGCTTTTCTCCTCTACCCGGCTACAACTACTGCACAGGAAAATCGACCCAACCCTCAACCCTTACTCAGCCCGAGAACTAGGCTTCTCTACTAACAGTTGGAAATTTATACCCAATTTCAAGCAAAGAATTGGGTTTCTAACCTAGGGCTAACAAGGCTTTATTATCATCGTAAAAAAATCTAGACAAGCTTTTCTACGGCCGCAAGAACAAAGAGAGAAAGAAAACAATACTAGGTAATGGAAAGAACACCACTTGCCTCGATTTCCAGCGAAGCTTGGTCGGCCTCCCTTATCCTCACTCGGCAGCAGCAGCAACAACACTTAAAGAAGAAATCTGGATCTTTAATGGTGGAAACGGACAACCCAAGAAATTCGAGACCCCTAGAAACACCAAAAAAACTGAATTTCTTACCGTAGGAATGAAGGTCTAGGCGAGAGCAATCCAAATCCGCTTTCGGAATCGAATTTCGTCCACAAACGCTCCCGGAATCGGCGTCCGAAGGGGAGCAGGTTCGGCAGTTCCTCTGTTTTCCGCGAACAGGCGCTGCGGGCGGGGGAAGAAAGTGAACAGGAGCGGTTTCTTTCTTCTCTAATCTAACCTATCCTATTTATAGAACCCTATTAACCTTAATTAGCTAATAAATTAATTAAGGTATAATAAGACAAGGCAATACCGCCAAGCACCCGCACCCTTTCAAAATAATAATAAATATAATATTTATTAAATAGTTTTATTTTTCATAAAATACAAAACGACGCGAAAACCGAACATCCTCGGAATTCGACGAAATTCACACCGTAGCTAAATATACACGCTACGAACACAACGACGAAGTTTAAATTAACTTTCGATGAACAAAACTCGAGTCATACCCACCTGAAGTCAAAACACAAGAATCCCTCGAGAGGCCACACCGGGTCACCCAAAATGACTCGGCTTGCTAGGGAGATCTTGCGAATAGGCTACAAAATAGGTCACTCAGTTCTAAGGAGTTAAGACCACACTCCACAGATGACACAAGCCAAGAAAATGCGTCGATGTAACGCCAAACGAGAATTAAATAATCGCAGAAAAATCGAGGGGGGGGGGGTTACAGTCACTCCCCCTAAAAGAAAGTTTCGTCCCGAAACTTTACACACAATACTTCTACTATAGAAGGAAAAGAAATAACAAGCCAAATATTACAAGAAGAAAACATACCAATCCAATCAGGGGAACAGTTGAGAGTGAGCCTCCCTCATAGCCGACTCTAACTCTCAAGTCGCGCTTTCCAAATCCTGATTCTTCCATAGAACTTTGACCATCAGGATGGACTTCTTCCGCAGCACCCGATTTTTAGTATCCAAAATGCGGACCGGTACTTCAACAAAAGAGAGATTAGGCTTCAACTGGGGCACAACATCCAATACTTTCCCACTCCTACGCACACACTTCCGCAATTGGCTTACATGAAATATGTTATGAACACCTGGTAAGTTTGCTGGCAAATCCAACCTATATGCTGACACGCCAATCCATTCAATAATATTAAACAGGCCCACATACCTCGGGTCTAATTTTTGATTCTTACCGAACTTCTTAACACAAACCATCGGGGAAACCTTATGAAACACAAGGTCCCCTACATAAAACTCCAAGTCAGACCTATGCCAATTGGCGTTCTTCTCATATCTCTCCTGAGCTATACGAAGCTTTTCTCGAATATGCTTCACTGCGAATTCCAACTCCTCGAGTGCATCCGGACCCAAAAGGGTCTCTCACTTACCTCGGCCCACAACAGGGGAGTTCTGCAGCTCCTCCCATACAAAGATTCAAATGGAGCCATTTGCAAGCTCTCTTGATAACTGTTATTGTATGCAAACTCCATAAGTCGTAACCGCTCATCCCACGCTCCACCGTGGTGTAGAATGTTGCATCTGATCATATCCTCAACTATCTGGTTAACCCGCTCCGTCTACCCATTGGTCTGTGGGTGGTAAATAGTAGAATACCTCAGATCTGTACCCAAACCCTCCTGCAGACTCTTCCAAAAGCGAGAAGTAAACCGGGAGTCTCGATCAGAAATGATGCTAATAGGAACACCGTGCAATCTGATGACCTCATTCAAGTACAGCTCTGCTATCTTCTTCATCGGATAATCAATCTTATACGGCACGAAGTGAGCACACTTCGTCAGTCAATCCACTATAACCCAAACATAATCAAATCCCCTTGGAGATCTCAGTAAGCCCGTAATGAAGTCCATAGAAATACTTTCCCACTTCCAAGTCGAGATCTATAATAGAGTCAACTTGCCACCAGGCCTTCCGTGATTGGCCTTCACACGCTTGCAAGTGTGGCATTCAGCAACAAATTGGGCTATATCACTCTTCATCCCATACCACCAGGCAATTTGCTTCAAATCACGATACATCTTTGTAGATCCCGGATGGTAGGCAACACTGGATCCATGAGCCTCTCTGCATATCATACCCCTGATGTCTCCAACAACGGGGATGCAAAATCTTCCGCGGTACTTCAAAGTACCCGCATCATCGATAGAATAATCCGGCAACTCCCCTCTCTCAGTCCTGAGGTATAAGTGCAACAGGTCCAGATCATCCTTCTGGTGCAACCTAGTAAGAGAAATCCAAGGCGGCTCTACCACTGCCAAACATCTCTGCATGTCACAGCATCCCACTGAGATATCCATAAGGAGGAACTCTTCTACTAAACGATCGGCGGAGAGTTTAAAGTTCTTCCCCGTCTTCCGGCTCAGGGCGTCGGCCACCACATTGGCCTTGCCTGGATGATACTGGATCTCTACATCATAATCGGCCGCATACTCTAGCCACCGATGCTGGCGCAGATTCAACTCCTTCTGTGTGAACACGTACTTCAGGCTCTTATGATCAGTGAAGATCTTGTACTGAGCCCCATAAAGTAGATGCCTCCATAGCTTCAACACATAAATCACCGCTGCAAACTCAAGGTCATGCGTAGGGTAATTCCTCTCATGAGTCTTCAATGTCCTTAACCCATACGCAATCACTTTTCCATCCTACATCAACACACAACCTAGACCAACATGCGAAGCATCAACGTACACATCATAGTCCACACCCTCAGTAGGTAGAGTCAGAACGGGAGCAGTGCACAATAGCTCCAGAAAGGCTTCTTCGCACTTCTCGCTCCAAACAAAGGTCGCGTTCTTCTGAGTCAGCCTGGTCAAAGGTGCTGCCAGGGTAGAGAAACCCCCCATGAACCTCTTGTAGTAGCCGGCCAACCCTAGGAAGCTCCTGATCTCCTTGGGCGTGCCCGGCCTGCTCCAATCCATCACTGCTGCGATATTTTCTGGGTCAACCGAGATCCCATCCTTGTTCACCACATGGCCCAGAAACGAGACCTGAGGCAACCAAAATTCACACTTGCTCAGCTTGGCGAATAACTTGTGATTCCTCAACTCCGATAGAACCAAGCGCAGATGCTGCTCATGCTCCTCAGAGCTGCGAGAATAAACCAACACATCATCGATGAAAACCACAACGAACTTGTCTAGGAAATCCTTGAACACCCGGTTCATCATATCCATGAAGGCTGATGGTGCGTTGTTCAAACAAAATGACATCACCAAGAACTCAAAATGTCCATTCCTCGAACTAAATGCAGTCCGTGGAATATCTGCCTAACGGATCCTGAGCTGATGATAGCCAAAATGAAGATCGATCTTGGAGAACACCGTGCTACCGCGCAATTGATCAAATAAGTCATCGATCCTTGGCAGAGGGTACCTGTTCTTAATAGTGACTTTGTTCAACTCCCTGTAGTTGATGCAAAGCTGCATCGACCCATCCTTCTTCTTTACAAACAAAATTGGAGCACCCCAAGGCGACGAACTCTGCCAGATAAATCCTTTTGCCAACAACTCATCCAACTGGACTCGCAAGTCCTCTAACTCACGAGGGGCCATCTGGTACAGCGCCTTAGCAATAGGACGCGTACTCGGTTCCAAATCAATCACAAATTCAACATCCAAATCGGGAGGAAGACCAAGAAGGTCATCGGGAAAAACATCAGCGAAACCACAAACAACGGGAATCTCCTCCAAATGCGGTACACTAACAGCAGTCCCAACCACCGAGAATCAACAAGCAAAACAATCAGAAAGAAACAACTTCTAAGCATATACTACAGAAATGACAGGAGAATCTTGGCACGGATCAGCATACACGCTTTCGGGCTGACCGTTGTCCTTGATGAAGTCCATGCGCTTCCCTTTGCACTGAATAACTGCATCATACTTCGACAGTAAGTCCATGCCCAGAATAACATCGAAGTCCTCCAGATAAATCATCTTCAAGTCTGCCTTCGCAAGAAAGTCTCCCAACAAAACAGGGCAATCTAGAATGCCCAAATATAATAACACAGATTCACCAGAAGGAAACTTGACGCAGAAGGTATCACGAACTCAATCTAGAGTCAACCGATGTCGCTCCACAAAGGCTCTAGCCACAAATGAGTGGGTAGCGCCGGAGTCAAACAGAACACGCGCCCAATAGTTCTTCATCTTAAATTTCCCTATAGGAGTATATACAACTAAGGAACTACCAAAACAAAACTATAACCATTCTAGTAAATAAAACTTTCAGGCTGGAAAAATAACTAACCTGAGATGAAATGAGCCGAAGCTTTAGCCTCCTCGGAAGAGATTACATTCAGCTTTCCTTTGCCCTTGTCCACACGTTGAGGCAAAGGTAATGCCTGAAGTGGAACTGCATGAAGAGCAGGCTGGACCTGAGGAAACCAAGACTTGATGTGACCCTTCTGCCCACACTGATAGCAGACTTTATCCTTACACCAGCACTGGGCAGCATCATGCTCGGGTCGCTTGCAAACAGAACAGGAAACATCCCTCCTAGGAGCACCCTGAATAGCATGAACTTGCTCCTTATTCTGAGCTACTGCCTTCTTGAAGCACCTCTCAACAGGGTGGCCTGACCGGCCACAGAAGTTACACACCACCTTGCTCTTCTTTCCCAAAGCAGCACCGGGTACCTGAGGTTTCTTCTCCTTAACAGACTTCCTCTTGTCCTTCCTCATTTGCTGGCCTATGCTCTTTGTGGTCTCAATTGCCTCTACCTTCAGAGCAGCCTCCACTACCCCTACATAAGTCTCTGATCCAAATGCACTGGTTAACTGCTGAACCTCGCTCCTCAAGCCACCAAGAAACCGCTTAACTCGATCAGCCTCAACACTCACCAACCCAAGAGCAAACCGACTCAACTTGCTAAACTATATCTCATATTCACTGACCGTAAGTTGACTTTGCTTCAGGTGGAGGAAGTCATTCATAAGACGGTCACGCTCGACCGAAGGCAAGAACTTCCTCAGCAGCATTTCTTTTGAATACTTCCCAAGAACAACCAGCTACCAAGCTCTCCTTTTCTCTAAGCCACCAACTCTTAGCCAAACCCTTGAGCTGATAAGCGGCTATCATCACTCTCTGATCATCTGTAATACCGGAGTACAAGAACATCTCCTCCATGGAGATCAGCCAATCATCTATGACCATGAAATCTGCCTTCCCATCGTAAGTAGGAGGGCTAAGTCTCTAAAACTGCGAGATAAATGCCATCTCTGCTGGCACCACCACTGGAGGTCTCAGGGGTGCAGGAGGAGGAGGAATAGCTAACCCCCCTACAGGGCCTTGCACTCCCTGAGTCTGTCCTGCCACAACTGCCACCAGAGACTGGATTTGGGCTCGCATCTCCACTATCTGCCTACTCAAGGAATCGCTACTCTATCGCAGGCTCTCGATCACTGCATCATTCTGCGCTCCAGATGACTTACCTTCAGACAGGGGGGGTCGATCTAGTCGAAGGACGGCTCGTCATCCTAAAATCATAACAACATTAGTCAAATCCTAGTACAACAGCTACAACTAACTACAAGTACAGGCAATACATACATAAATATGAACTTAAAGCTGTTAAACTTTCTCTGGGAGTTTATTTTTACAAGAATTGATGTTATGCCTAACCTAGGATGGTTTACCACCACCTTTCTAACTTTTGTGCCTAGTTCGGGAATGCTAGTCTTTAGCTTGACACGTTGTACTTATGCAATGTTATGTTATGCATGTTTGTTCTATGCATTCTAAAAAGGCCCTAATGCATGTTATGAGCGGCGTACACATGAAAATGTTATGCATCCCATACTACAAAACATTCTTATACAACGAAAAGAAAACGAGCTAGTCGCAGTCATGTGGTGAGGTTATGCATCCCATACTACATAACCCTCACATGTTTCCCCTATGGTGGATCCATATACGAACACATATTATGCATCCCATACTACATAATATGCCCCGTATACTTCATGTTATGCTATGAGTGTAGTGTTCGTGCTTTTGCCAAGACATGCTGGTGACATATCGGTGTGTGAATGACATGATGCTAAACTTCTAATGCAATCAAAAGGAAAGGTTGCCCGACTAACTTGTAAAGCAACCTCCCTCTGATACCAACTGTCACAACCCGCATTTTCTCCAAATTTAAGAAGCATCAGAGTATGAGAAAACACACATCGTTATGCCACGTCGAGCAGGGGATAACTGTCGACGCTCAGGCAAACACCATCTAACTGGACTATGAAAATTTCATAAGTTTAATGATTAAAAAATCAGTTATATTTTAAAGGCCGTATCCCTCGGCTCAGTGGATCATCTAGTTCACAGTTTAAAAACTATACTTATACGCTGCGGAAAATACTTTATTCAGGTTTGACATCCTATAAGAGTGCATAAGTGTCGCCTAGAGGACAACTTATACTATGTAGGACCCTACATTTAATTTATACTATATATAGGAAAACGATCTTTTTACGTTATTTGGAAAATAGTGGTTTAGTTTTATAAAATATGTTGATCATGAGATATACTTATAATAGTGTTTTTTGGTTTAAAAGTAACTAGCAACCTAGCATAAATCATCCCAAGAGCAAGTAGACTATCTCCAGAAAAGGTAGCAGCAAAAAGATAACATATCTAATATCAAGATAAAACTACAAGTGGGCGCCAACAAACTGACACGAACCCACTGGCAAGTATGTATGTCTGTAAGAAAGAAACACAAAACTACCTCACAAGACCAAGGAACTGATCTCCACAGTACGAGAGACCACCAGTAACAGCACAACACAACTAGCCTCCTAATCGGCTACTAACCAGAACCTGAGGCATTCAAAGAAGAAAAGAATACCTCAGCAAGCAAAAACAAATAAGTTCTACGGAAATGTTAAGCTAAAAGATAAGCAAGAAGAGTATGTAAACTGTAACAAGCACCACTGTCCAAGGCAAGACAAAAAGGAAAAGCACTATGTGTGAGGAAACAGCAACAACCCTGCCATAAAATCATGCAGAGTTTACAAGGCTACCATGAGCCCAAACGTTGCAAATTACAAAGGAAGAAACGTCTAACACCCTAAGCTATGAGAGATGGCAGTAGCAAAAACAACGTGGATCTGGGTTGGGGGCAAACTCAGTTCCCCAACCACCATTTCCAAGAAGCAAAGCTTAAGGGTATACATGAGAAAGCACTAGGGACCTTCCACCAACTTGCCCAGCCCGTACCTGGAACAAGTTAAAAGTGTGGCCACGACTAAGTCACACAACTTCACTCCTATTAAGAGCTTCAAACCACCACTACTAACCACAACCTACGATTCGGCCTTTGGGAAAACATAGCCGACGAGGAACCTCAGAATCAAGGAAATTCACTCGGGAGAGAAAATCAAGGTAAGGAAAAAGCGTTGAGATGGCTCAACACGGCATGGAGTTGAGTGAGCCCCACTCACTCAATGCCTAAACAGATGGTGGCGTTGAGTGAGCTAACCTCACTCAACGCCAAAATAGCTATGGCGTTGAGTGAGGTTCACTCACTCAACGCCTTCTGCAATACTGGCTGTGGCTTTGAGTGAACTAACCTCACTCAACGCCAAAACAGCTACGGCATTGAGTGAGGTACACTCCCTCAACGCCTTCAGCAACACAGGCTGTGGCGTTGAGCTAGCTAACCTCACTTAACTCCAAAATAGCTACGGCGTTGAGTGAGGTCCACTCCCTCAACGTCTTCAGCAACATAGGCTATGGCGTTGAGAGAGCTAACCTCACTCAACGCCAAAACAGCTACGGCGTTGAGTGAGGTTCACTCACTCAATGCCTAAGCACATAGCCGCAAAAGCTAACTACGGCGTTGAGTGAGTCCACCTCTCTCAACTCCAAAAAATTTTTGGCGTTGAGTGAGGTCGACTCACTCAACGCAAAAATACTTAACCGCAAGAAAGGGCTGCGGCATTGAGTGAGCCCGCCTCACTCAACGCCTAAACCGTCATGGCATTGAGTGAGGCCCACTCACTCAATGGCATCCATCATAACCGTGCGGATTGGCTTTGGTGTTGAGTGAGTCTGCCTCACTCAATGCCTAGACAGCTGTGGCGTTGAGTGAGGTCGACTCACTCAACGCCACGATACTTAGCCATAAAAGAACAGACAAATAAGCTATGGTGTTGAGTGTGTGCACCACACTCAACACCAATCCCTAGCATACCCAGCGTTGAGTGTGCTCACCACACTCAATGCCAAGCCCAAGCAGACCCGGCGTTGAGTGTGTGCACCACACTCAAAGCCAAGCCCAAGCATACTCGGCGTTGAGGGTGTGCACCATACTCAACGCAAAGCCCAAGCAGACCCGGTATTGAGTGTGTGCACCACACTCAATGCCAAGCCCAAGCAGACCCGGTATTGAGTGCGTGCACCACACTCAACGACAAGCCCAAGCAGAGTCGGCGTTGAGTGTGCGCACTACACTCAACGCCAAGCCCAAACAGACCCGGCGTTGAGTGTTTGCACCACACTCAATGCCAAGCCCTGAATAATTCTAATCATCTAGACTAAGGATAGGGAGAGCTTCTGCTACAGCCAATACACAGGCAAGTATGATTTCATCTAAACCCGAGCCTAAGCACGACAGATTTTTGCATAAAAATAAACAATAGCTTTTCACCTCTACCCAGCTATAACTACTGCACAGAAAAATCGACCCAACCCTCAACCCTTACTCAGCCCGAGAACAAGGCTTCTCTTCTAACAGTTGGAAATTTATACCTGATTTCAAGCAAAGAATTGAGTTTCTAACCTAGGGCTAACAAGGTTTTATTATCATAGCAAAAAAATCTAGAAAAGCTTTTCTACGGTCGGAAGAACAAAGAAAGAAAGAAAAAAATACTAGGCAAGAGCAAGAATACCACTTGCCTCGATTTCCAGCGAAGCTTGGTCGGCCTCCCTTATCCTCACTCGGCACCGGCAGAAACAACACCTAAAGCAGAAATCTGGAGCTTTAATGGCGGAAACGGACAACCCAAGAAATTCGAGACCCCTAGAAACACCACAAAAACTTAATTTCTTACCGTAGGAATGAAGGTCTAGGAGAGAGCAATCCAAATCCGCTTTCGGAATCGAATTCCGTCCACAAACACTCCCGGAATCGGCGTCCGAAGGGGAGCAGGTTAGGCGGTTCCTCTGTTTTCCGCGAACAGGCGCTGCGGGCTGGGGGAAGAAAGTGAACAGGAGCGGTTTCTTTCTTCTCTAATTTTACCTATCCTATTTATAGAACCCTATTAACCTTAATTAGCTAATAAATTAATTAAGGTATAATAAGACAAGACAATACCGCCAAGCACCCGCACCCTTTCAAAATAATAATTAATATAATATTTATTAAATAGTTTTATTTTTCATAAAATACAAAACGACGCGAAAACCGAACATCCTTGGAATTCGACGAATTTCGCACCGTAGCTAAATATCCACGCTGCAAACATAGCGGCGAAGTCGAAATTAACTTTTGACGAACAGAACTCTAGTTATAACCATGCGAAGTCAAAACACAAGCATCTCCCGAGAGGCAAAACCGGGTCACCCAAAACGACTCGGCTTGCTAGGGAGATCTTGCCAATATGCTACAAAATAGGCCAGCTATCTTCTCCTTGTAAAACATATTAATCTCATCAAATGAAATATGAATAGACTCTTATATTTTCATAGTTGATTTATTATATACCCTATAAGCCTTGCTTACTTGGGAATATTCAAGAAAAATTCCAATTTCAGACTTGGCTTCAAACTTTCTAATATAATTCTTGTTGTTGTTATGAATGTAGCAAACACAACCAAAAACTCTAAAATAATCTACTTTAGGTTTCTTCTCATTGAGTAGTTCATAGGGGATCTTGCCCTTGAGCTTGTGTATCAAACTTCGGTTCAGGACATAGTTTCTGTATTCACTGCCTCTGCCCAAACGGATAGGGGCAAGTGAGCATCTGCAAGTAATGTGCCTGCAGCTTCAATGAGTGTTCTATTTTTACTTTCAGCTACCCCATTTTATTGAGTTGTAGGAGCAGAGAAACAGTGCCTGATACCTCCCTTCTCACAGAATTCTTGCATGGGAAGAGACTCAAACTCATTACCATGATCACTTTTGATCAATGCAACTGGAGTAGAGTACTCAATCCTTATGCTCTTAAAAAAATCTGTAAGAACCTTGAAGTTATCTGACTTGTTTCTCAAGAAGAACACCGAAGTGAACCTTGAGAAGTCATCGACAATTACTAAGGTATAAGACATCCCTCCTAGGCTCTATACAGCAATGGGTACAAAAAGATCCATATGGAGCAAGTACAATATCCTAGGTGTATCACTCTTATTAAGTGACTTAAAACTATATTTAGTTTGCTTGCCTAACTAACAAGCCCTGCAAAGGCTTTCCTTCTTGTAGGGGTAAGAAGGCAATCCTCTAACAAGGTTGTCCCTGGATAGTTTAGCAATGTTTTTCAGGTTTACATGTCCTAATCTCCTATGCCAAATATCATTATTATTACTGGTCTGGTTAAACAAGCATATTTCTGTTTTAGCAGATTTAAAATTAACTATATAGATATTTCCTGCTCTAATACAAGTTAAAATTACTTAGTTATCAACTGAAGTAATAATACAGGAAGTTTTGTTAAATGATACCTCAAACCTTTCATCATATAACTGACTTATGGATATAAGGTTGTGCATCAGTCTATTTACATATGCAACCTTCCTGAAGGTGACTGCTCCAATCTTGACCTTTCCATATCCTTCTGTCTGGCCACAATTGGAATCACCAAATATTACTTTGGTTCCAAGCTTTGACTTATAGTGTATTAGGTTTTCCTAGTTTCTAGTCATATGCTTTGAGCAGCCACGATCCAGATACCACTGTTGCTCTGTGGTGGGATAGTATTTCACCTGCAATAAAATAGATTAGCTATTCTTGACACAGGTTACCTTGGGTCCTTGTTGATTTACATAACTAAAGCTGGAAATATAAGAGTATTCTGGTTGATTCTTGTAACCTAAGGGATGATATCTTCTGGGTGGAATTATCCATTGGTTAAAGGGATTAATGTTTTGTCTTGGTTGATTAAATGGTATGTTGAAATTAAAGTTTCGGTTACTATAAACTGGGGTGGACGAATTTTGGTACGTTCGTCGATCTGAGGTCGACGAATTGGGATGAGTTTGTTGAACTCGACTCAGAGAATGAAAGTATTCATTTTTTAGACCCCAATTTCGTCGATTTCTAATCGACGAACCATACTGATTTCGTCAATCGCAGTTCAGAGAATAGATATAATAGAAGTTTGCGTTCTGAGTTCGTCGACTTGAGTTCAACAAACTGTACACATTTCATCGATCTGAGTTCGACGAAACTGCTGAACATAGTTATGGTTAAGATTTTTCTTACTCTTTCTCCTTTTCTTATTCATTTGTTTTAATTCTATTTGTTTAACATTTTTGTTATCTTCTATTTTCTCTTTACCTTTTTCTGAAACAAATTTTATAGGAGTTGTTAAGATATTCTTTTGAAATAGTGGGGGTTGGCTCTATGAAGCAAATAAGCCCAGCTTGCCATTGAGCCTTACATTCACTGTGTTTGTGATGTTCATCAGCTTGATACTTCTCCCATTTAGGGATTCTTCAAGTTGCCTAGCTAAGGTTAATTCATCTTTTAACTTAATGTTTTCTGAGATGAAATTATCTTGTTCTGATAATTTTTCTCTAAGTTGTTTAATTACTTTTTCAGAGTTAATTAAATCAAGACATAAAGATTTAAATTCAGTTTTAAAATCATCTGAATCAAAATCAAAAGAAGACAATACCTGATCTTCCTCAGATTCAGAGTCTTCATTGTCTGATTGTTCAGCTTCTACTTCTGAAAAGCTGCCTGATGCATTGATGGCCATCAGACAAATCTCCTTTGCCTTTTCTTCTTCTTCTTCTACACTGGAGCTTGAAGATGAAGATTCATCTTCAATTTCACTCCAGGTCTAAGCCTTAAAGCCTTTCTCCTTCCTATTGTGCTTGTTGGAGGAGGGCTTGTTGTAGTGTTGTTTCCTTATTTCTTTTTCTCTTCTTCTCTCCTTCTTTTGGTTCTCTGGACACTCTGAGATGAAGTGTCCAGGCTTCCTGTAGGCAAAACAAACAAATTCTTTAGTGGGAGTTTTGTCATACCTGGGATTATCATCTTGCCTTGATGACTTCCTCTTGAATTCATTTTTGCCCATCTTGTAAAATCTCTTGGCTAAGAGACTCAAGAATTCTTCATTGACTGTTGGGGCTTCTGATTCTTCATTTGCTTTGAATTCAATACTTTGCTCCTTTCTGCCTTATGAAGGAGTCTTTTGCTCTGCAGCCTCTCTAGACTTTATCAATTGCTCGTAAGACTTGAGCTTTCCAAGTAGAGATTCTGTGGAGATCTCATTTAA
Source organism: Platanthera zijinensis (assembly GCA_039513925.1). NCBI lineage: Eukaryota > Viridiplantae > Streptophyta > Magnoliopsida > Asparagales > Orchidaceae > Platanthera > Platanthera zijinensis. The sequence continues at coordinate 93,674,669 of CM077085.1, forward strand.
ACTTCTGGCTTCCTTAATTGGCCAGATTCTTAAATCCCATGAGCTGGGGAAGCACATGAGGATTTTTTCATTAACTTCTGTCAGGGTGATGTCTTTGTCTAGAATTTTCAGCTCATTGATTATTGAGCTCAGTCTGTTGTATACGTCACCAACAGACTCTGATTCATCCTTCTTAAAGTTCTCATGTTTTGAGATGAGGTTGGATCTCCAATCCTTTCTCTCAACAGCTGAACCAGCAACCATCTGGTTAAGTGAGTCTCATATTGCCTTGGCTGATATGCATTCAGCCACCTTCTGAAAAATATCATCAGACATTGTCTTAGCCAGAATATTCATGGCCTTTGCACCAGCTTTTTTGGCATTTTTCTGTACATCTGTCCACTCAGGTGGTGGAACAGCATGTGTGATGGAACTAGTAGTAGTTGTTTCTACTGGAACTGGTGGTCCTGCCAAAATAGAGTTAAAGATATCCTCATCAATAGAATTCATATATAGCTTTATACTTGCCTTCTAGATAGCAAACTTATTTAAGTTGCAAACTTGAGGTCTGATGCTTGCATAGTCTTTGTTTTGTGCTATTATGTGATAACAGAAAAGCTAGGAAAGGAAAATCAGATCTAGCAAGGATCTTTTGGTTCAATTGTTAGCATGTACAACTAAAGGAACACTCCTCTGATACCAATTGAAAGATGGGAGTTAGATCTGATTTACTCTAGAGGGGGGAGTGAATAGAAGATTTAAAACTTTGGTTATTTTTAAGTTTTATATCAGAGTTTAAAATAGGTGATACCAATAATACTATAGAAGTAAATATAAGACTGGTTAAACTAATCTATCTATCATAGCACATCAAGAACAAAAAGAAAATAAACACAACCAGACAACACAAGAATTTTATAGTGGTTCCTCAACCTGGGTAAATCCACTCTTCTACCACCCTGGTAGGAATCCACTAACAGGTTTTTGATCAGGTGATTGCCACCACAAGATCTATTTCTAGGAAGATCTCACAACCCTTTAGGATTTTGATCAGGTGCCTAAAAACCAAGAATAAACTTTTGAAGGGAGTTAATAAACCCTTTTTACAGGAGGTGAGAGGAGGGGTGATGAGGTCTTCTCTTTTCTCTAAACAGCAAAGAAGTCTTGTGGATTATGTAGTTGTCAAGACTCCTTCTGAAATATAGAATTGGTTTAGAAAGATGGAGACTTGCTCAGGGTGTAGGTCTTCAGCCTTGTATGAAAATAATCCTGGAACTTCCTTACTGAATCAAGATGAGTTGTCCTTGAATGTTCATGGAGGAGAAGGTTGAAGAAGACTCTTGATAGTGATGAATGTTCTTCTTCAGTCTTCAAAATGGACAAGGGATAAAATAGAATGTTTTCTGCACTGGGAGAGAGTTCTGAATGTTCAGTCCATGTCTCTCTGTATTCTTGTGTGTTGTATGTTCTCTTCTGATGTCTGGCTAAGTGTATATTCGACTGAAAAGAAAAAATCTTTTTTATATTCTGCAGTCAATAATTTCTCCTTCGAAATTTAAATTACTGGCATTAATTGCAGATTTCCCTGGAGAAAGAAACGGCTGGAATATTGAATTAAAGGAGTTTCCCCAACTGTCACTAATAAAATAAGCAAGTAATTAACCTGGTGAAGACCATAATTAATGCTGTCATTAACGGCTATATTCAGAGGAATGTGAGCATTAATTACTCGAGAATATTACTGCTAAATAATATAGAAAGTAAGGGACAAAAGTAAGGAAAACTTCTCATTCTGGCTCGGGACAGAAATCGTCAACCTCTGAACGGAATTCGTCGACTTGAGTTCCATGTTCATCGACCTTAAATTTTCTGTTCGTCGACCTGAGCTCTGCAAACTGCATTCAGAGAATAACTTGCCAATTTTGTACTCTGAGTTCGTCGAGTTGAGAATCTATTTGAAAGATTCGATCGTCGACCTGAGCTCGAATATCGTCGAGCTACACTCAGAGAAATTATTCTGAGTTCGAAGATAATCGAGCTGAGTTCGAAGAACTTTGAACTGATCATTCTGTTCTCTGAATCTTCTAAGTCTTGAGACTACTGATTCCCTCTGCTGGCTGGTCCATGAAGGTTCAACCTAATGACTAGCCTAAACTCTAGGACTACTAGACTTGACCCTTGCTATACAATGTGGGTCAGACTCAACCTAATTTAGTGAACCTAGCACAAATCCAACTAGGGATCCAATAGTATCGACACTACAGTCTGTTGAGTGTCGACATCTTTAATTCTGCACTTCAGTTCTTCATTATGTCAAGACAGTTGTATTATCTCGACACTATTGTCCTGAGCTTTAAGGTGTCGAGATATCTGACTTGTCTCGACACTGCTGACTTGCTCTTCAAGATGTCGAGATAACTGAATTGTCTCGACACAGCTGACTTGATCTTTACACTTCTCCTACAAAGGTGTCGACATAGTTGTAAAGTGTGTCGACACTTTTGTACTTAGTCCTTTTTCAAAATTTTCACCCTGCACATAAAACTTAACCATACATCAGATACATACTTGTGTATATCATTGAGTTGAAAGGGCTTCTTCAAATCAAGTACATTATTTCGAATGTACCCAACACCTAGGCCCTTCTAGCTAATGTGACTCAGCCTCTTATGTCATAAAGATATGGATATATCATCTCTGACAGTGTTGGCATGTATAGCTTCAGGCCTTTCCTCCATGTACTATAGACCAGTATCTCTATAACCTATGGCTACTACTAGCGACCCCTTGATAAACTTCCAAAAATATCCACCAAAGACACTTTAGTATCCCTCAACACCTAGTTTTCAACTGAAACAAGGTTGAAGCAGATGTCAGGTACATGTCGTATGTCCTTCAAAATAAGCAAACCTCCTGTGCTAGTTGATGAGTCCTCTTTATATACCTATTTTCGGACTCATCTAGGCTTATTTTCTTGTCTTTGCACACCGTTTAGCGTCATTTGCACTCCTTTTGGTTCGCTACGGTTATTCCACGTCTTGTGCACTTTATTAGCCTATTTCTGTGCGTGTGTGTATTTCCCTTTTTGCTTTGCTTAATATTTATGTCTGTGACTGCCATGTCGACATCCCGTCCAGTTTTCCTGCAGGTTCTGGGATCGTGTGGGCGTCCGGGATAGGACATTCACCATTTTTGGCAAAGGAGTCAATGGTCGTGCGTTTTTACCCACGCACGATCATCGACCTCTTTGGCGCACGATCACTGGTCGTGCGCAGTCATGACCTCTTCTGTGAAAGTTCTGTCCCGGCATATCGCACGATCACCAGCCATACCGCGCACGATCACTGCTCGTGCGTTGCCGGTCGTGCGCAGTCACACTTTCTTTTCCCACTTTTCTGCCTCCATATCGCACGATCACAGGCCATACCGCGCACGACCACTGGTCGTGCGCCTGTGATCGTGCGCGCTGTTTAAATCTGTTTTCTATAAATAGCGCAGGTCCGCCCTAATTTTGGGATCGATCAAATCTCGCGATTTTTCCGCCGTTTCTCGTCCCGAACGAGGGTTTCCGCCGTCTTCCTCCATCTCCCACCTTAGGGAGGGTCTCCGGGCAAGCTTACAACGCCAAATCAACGCCGGAGCATCCTCTCGGCCTCCTCCTTCATCCTCAAGCTTCAAGCGGAGTTTTGACCGAGCTTTCTCCATCAAGCAAGGAAGGGCCGGAGCCGCAATCTACGGATCATTTCAACGAAGAAGACGGGTCCATTGGGAGTGAGTGACAGCCTCCTCTACCCCGGACGCAGTTGAGGACCGAGCTTGGACTCGGATTGACAACCCGGGATTCCAACCGTGAACCCCCAACAAGGCTTCGGATTCGGTCGATTCGCACACCTCTTCCTCTTGTTGTTGTTAGCTTAGTTATTCTCTTTGTATTGATGAAGAATGTTTATTTGTAGTTAACTTTTACTCTAAATCATGTCTATGTGATTTGTGTATTTTTGTTATTATTGCTTGAGGTGCGCCTTGTTATTCCGCCATCCATCCACCCTTGCCGCACTAGCAATTGCTAGTGGCGTGCGTTGCGAAGAGGTGCCCACGACCCTCATTCCGCCATTCTCACCACCTCATCCGCTAGCCTACTCTTCCATCCGCCAAGCGATTCGGTGCATAGCGGCCCGTGTAGTTTCCATCCCGCCTGGCGAAGCAGTGCATAGCGGCCTGCATAGTAGGATTTCCGCCGTTCTCTCCACCTCATACGCTTGCCTACTCGCCCATCCGCCTAGCGATTCGGTGCATAGCGGCCCGTGTAGTTTCCATCCCGCCTGGCGAAGCATCGCATAGCGGCGTTGCATAGGAGTAGCTTGTAGATTTTACTTTCTGTTTCCGCAACAACCAAAACCCCCCTTTTAGATCCGACTCGAGGACTTCAATCTCAAGTCCGCCTCGACATTAACTCATCCCTTACTGTGTTCCTCAAGAGACCGACACTCGGGGATTTATTCCCAAACTTTATTACTTGTGCGACCGGTGCGCTTGCCGTTTTCCACGCATCAAGTTTTTGGCGCCGTTGCCGGGGAACACAGTCGTTTGAGTTTTTGAAGAGGTAGATGCGAGATAGTCGCCCTTGTCCATTTGTCCATACCCTATTTTGTCTTTATTTTAGTTTTTGAAATTATTTACTTTATTTTTCTTGTCCCTTCCTTGTTTTCTTTTTTTTTAATATTGCAGATCCGAGTTATTTTATTCTTGTGTGTAGTAATTTCCGGTAAATATTTCTGTTCGCGATGGATTCTGCTGCCGAGTGCCGTATTATTGACGCTTTGCGGAGATGCATCGATGCCATGGCTGTTTCTAATGCCGAGCACTGTTTTCGGTGTATTCTATGTCAAGGTGTGGGCCATATGTTGAAGGATTGCCCTCGCTTGTGCAAGCCTTCTACCTCTGTGGACGCATCCGTAGCAGTCCCCTGTTCGCGGGAGACTACTATGGATAGGCCTACTAGGGTGTTGCCTGGCCCATACATTGACATGGCGCACCTTGCTCGATCTTTGCCCGTTGAGATTACGGAAGAATCTCTCGCCGCATATAGTTCCTTCATGGGTTCCTCAACCCCTTTTTACGAGCTTCCTCTGAGTGATCATTCTCACTCGGATGTTAGTCCGCAAGGAGTGGATCGGGAACTCATGGACGATCCTGTATGGGACGATGAGAGTGTTCCGATCGTCGACGGGGTGGCATCTGCGGATGATGTTGCGATGGGGCCTGCGCATTCTATGCCTGATTTTGAGAGCAGCCTTGCCCCTCTGCAATTTTTGCCGGAGTTTTCTACTCCTTTTTCTTGTGAGTCGGCTGATGAGGCCGTTATTGTGGATGATTCGGTGCCCGAGGTTGCGCCGAAGTGGGATGAGGATTCTGCTATCTCCGATGGAGAATGTGGATCTTCGGACCACTATGACGCACCCCGGTGGGACGAGGAGTATTACCTTTCGGATGTGGAGGTTTGCACCTCCCTATCTGACGAGGAGGTTCCCCTTTCCACTGCGGACTTCGAGTCCTCGGATTCTCCCCAATATGACTCATATGACACTGACGATGATCATTATTTGGATCCTGCTGGGAGTGAGACCGGGACCACTCCCCCGATTATTTCCTTATGTTCTTCGTCTCTTTTATTCCTTGATCCCCCTTCCATATCTGAGCCTGTGCGGGTTGATTCTCCGCTGGTGTGCTGGGATGACGATGAGCCTTGTGCTCAAGCCGTTGACTCCTACGCACCTGTGTGGGATGACCCCTTGCTAGGCAAGGATATTTTTTGTGGTGGGATGAGTGAGGACCAGGCCTCCTCATCTTACTTCCTATTCCCTCTGCCTGCGAGGAGCAGGTATGATTATTTAGGCAGAGGAGTAACTGTGCTATCGCCGTATCGGTACCCGTTACCGACACGGATATTAGAACAGTTACCTGTGCACTTTTCTTTTCATAGGCCCATTAGCTAGAACTTTCCTTTTGCTGAATAAGTCGTGCTGGGATGACAATAACCCCAGTACTTATCTTTCATTTTCTGCATTTTTTATTTTTTTTGTATGTCTAGCTTAGTTTAGTATTTCTTTTTGTGTATTTTTCTTTTGTTTTTGCGGAGCTCACCCCTGCAGGTATTCATGGATACTACACATTGGCGGGGTTGTGATTCTTCGTTTGGCGGACCTGCTTCTACTTTTCATGCGTCTTCTGGTATGCTCACTAGCTGAGCATTGGGTAACTTCTCCCCTTTTCCTTTTCTTGATTTTAATTTCAATATCATATGCAATGTTGTTTAGTTTAAGTCTGGGGGAGAGCATGTTTACCCTTTTGCACGTGCACATTTCTTTTGCATACTAGAAGCTTTTCGTGTTTTATTTTGTTTATGTTCATTGCATCGCACACCACTGCACCCACATGAGCGCGTGCTTAGCTGTTAGCGTGCCACGAGTTGAACTTGTATCTTTGTTAGATTTGGAAAATTTCTGTGCTATTTTAGGATTGTGCGACGGAGTAAAATGTTGGCCTTGCTGTGTTTCTAGTCAACTGCTCTCGTCTCGTGTAGAAATTTGAGTAGATTTAATTTTTCTGTATGCTTATAGTTTTGTATTTTTCTATCTGCGTAAATTCTTTTTATTCTACTCAAAAGTTGGTGAATCCGGTGTGAATCAAACGGTAGCGTAGGAATGTGTGTAGCCGCCACTAGACTCGTATTGCTTGAGTCGGGAGGAAGGATTACCTTTCTCGGTTGCTAAGAACTTGCCCCAAGCTATTCTTGAAGCATTGGTACACGGTTAGTCTAGCGTGAGAGTGATGTAGGCCATCTTTTGGCCCGGTTGAGCTTTGTACCGTTCCTAACGTCATATCCTCGCTAAGCCCCGTTGTGCCTACCCTTCTTTTGATTCAGCTCCACTATATTCGCCAAAGCCCCATAGCCGATCCTAGTCGCACACCCAAGTCGAGCTTAAAGTTTGTATTTTCATGCTGGGTTGTGATGTGGTGTTATTATTTGTGAATATGTGGCTGTGCTCCAAAGTCATATGTGCTGATTTTGTAAAAAGGAAAAGAAAAAGTTTAAAAAAAAAAAATATATTTGAAAAAAAAAAAGGAAAAGAAAAGAAAAGAAGAAAAAAATTTGATTGAAAATCTTTATTTGTGATGATATTACTTTTGGAGTAGGCGGTGCACACACCCATAAGTTAAAAATCAAGTCTGGGGGTGTGGTGCACCCGTGTTTATTTTTTGGGCAGCGGGTACTAGTTTTGTACGTTAGCTCATTTGGGTTAGGTGCATACCCTTCATGTTTATCCTTGTTTTCCTCACCGTAACCCAAGCCCCATTATTACCTGAAGTCCTACGGACTTGCGCTTGAGTTGACTAGTGCCGTGGAGAGAGTGTGAACGGGCAAGCTTATGGTTTCCGACATTGGTGGATTCCTTTGGGGGTAATCTTGAGCCCCGGTCTTCGGCAATACTCACCTTAGTGGCCTGTCTACTTTCTTCCTGCGTAGGACCGGATGATTCACCGTGATTCTACTTTTGAGTAATAATAAATTCTTGTTACGCATTGTGAAAAATATAAAATATTTTGTATACTTAAAAATTTCCTCTACTTTATTTTTTATGCACGCGAGCCTGCGACTTCGCATGGTACTCCGTTCTGCAATTTCTTTGTTAGCTAGTTCTTTTTCCCCGTCTGCTTAGGTTTTGTTTGCTCGGGACGCGCAAACGGTTAAGTCTGGGGGTGTGATGAGTCCTCTTTATATACCTATTTTCGGACTCATCTAGGCTTATTTTCTTGTCTTTGCACACCGTTTAGCGTCATTTGCACTCCTTTTGGTTCGCTACGGTTATTCCACGTCTTGTGCACTTTATTAGCCTATTTCTGTGCGTGTGTGTATTTCCCTTTTTGCTTTGCTTAATATTTATGTCTGTGACTGCCATGTCGACATCCCGTCCAGTTTTCCTGCAGGTTCTGGGATCGTGTGGGCGTCCGGGATAGGACATTCACCATTTTTGGCAAAGGAGTCAATGGTCGTGCGTTTTTACCCACGCACGATCATCGACCTCTTTGGCGCACGATCACTGGTCGTGCGCAGTCATGACCTCTTCTGTGAAAGTTCTGTCCCGGCATATCGCACGATCACCAGCCATACCGCGCACGATCACTGCTCGTGCGTTGCCGGTCGTGCGCAGTCACACTTTCTTTTCCCACTTTTCTGCCTCCATATCGCACGATCACAGGCCATACCGCGCACGACCACTGGTCGTGCGCCTGTGATCGTGCGCGCTGTTTAAATCTGTTTTCTATAAATAGCGCAGGTCCGCCCTAATTTTGGGATCGATCAAATCTCGCGATTTTTCCGCCGTTTCTCGTCCCGAACGAGGGTTTCCGCCGTCTTCCTCCATCTCCCACCTTAGGGAGGGTCTCCGGGCAAGCTTACAACGCCAAATCAACGCCGGAGCATCCTCTCGGCCTCCTCCTTCATCCTCAAGCTTCAAGCGGAGTTTTGACCGAGCTTTCTCCATCAAGCAAGGAAGGGCCGGAGCCGCAATCTACGGATCATTTCAACGAAGAAGACGGGTCCATTGGGAGTGAGTGACAGCCTCCTCTACCCCGGACGCAGTTGAGGACCGAGCTTGGACTCGGATTGACAACCCGGGATTCCAACCGTGAACCCCCAACAAGGCTTCGGATTCGGTCGATTCGCACACCTCTTCCTCTTGTTGTTGTTAGCTTAGTTATTCTCTTTGTATTGATGAAGAATGTTTATTTGTAGTTAACTTTTACTCTAAATCATGTCTATGTGATTTGTGTATTTTTGTTATTATTGCTTGAGGTGCGCCTTGTTATTCCGCCATCCATCCACCCTTGCCGCACTAGCAATTGCTAGTGGCGTGCGTTGCGAAGAGGTGCCCACGACCCTCATTCCGCCATTCTCACCACCTCATCCGCTAGCCTACTCTTCCATCCGCCAAGCGATTCGGTGCATAGCGGCCCGTGTAGTTTCCATCCCGCCTGGCGAAGCAGTGCATAGCGGCCTGCATAGTAGGATTTCCGCCGTTCTCTCCACCTCATACGCTTGCCTACTCGCCCATCCGCCTAGCGATTCGGTGCATAGCGGCCCGTGTAGTTTCCATCCCGCCTGGCGAAGCATCGCATAGCGGCGTTGCATAGGAGTAGCTTGTAGATTTTACTTTCTGTTTCCGCAACAACCAAAGCCCCCCTTTTAGATCCGACTCGAGGACTTCAATCTCAAGTCCGCCTCGACATTAACTCATCCCTTACTGTGTTCCTCAAGAGACCGACACTCGGGGATTTATTCCCAAACTTTATTACTTGTGCGACCGGTGCGCTTGCCGTTTTCCACGCATCACTAGTCTCCAAATGCATGTCTGCACTCCTGATGACTTTAGACGTGTCACTGTTGCCCATTCTTAGTACTCCACAGTCGTGAGTCGTGAAAGTGGCAAACAACTCTCTATTGTGTGAGAAATGTGCAGAAGCACCTGAGCCCACCTTCCATCTCCTATCATCGTACGAGAGTGCAGATGTGACGTCATCTCCATCAAAGATGACATCGTCCTCCTCTGTAGAGACAGTGGCAGTTGTATGCATATCTGTCTTCACATTTGAGGACTCTCCCTTCTTCTTGTAGTCATTATGCAGAGTATAACAAAACTTTTGAATATGACCCTTCTTGTGGTAGTAGTGACACTCCACATTCTAGTAGCGAGACTATGACTTCCCTCTGCTTTGTCTCCTCTCATTATTCCTTCCTCTGCTCTTGCTCTTGCCTCTCCCTAGGCTCAATAAAGAGGATATCAGCTCGTGAAGAAGAATTTGATATTCTTCGAGACTTCATTCTCACCTCTTTGTTCAGGATGCTACTCTTAGCAATCTCCATAGTAATGATGCCATCGGGAGAGAAGTTGATTAGATAAATTCTAACCATCTCCCAAGAGTCTGGAAGAGACTTTAATAGACATAGCGTGTTTACTATACAAACCCGTATTTAGTGAATGGGTCAGCAGGAGCAAGAATGGTCAAATCAGACAGTCCGAGTCCCTGGCCGAGTTCGGCAGGAGGGAGAGCTCGGCAGTCTCCAACTTGCCCAGGAAGGGTGAGATACCTTTGGGAGGCGAGCTCGTACTCGCCTAGCCTAGCTCGCCAAGCTCAGCTCTCCAATTCCAGATCGTCGAGCTCTGGGTTATTCGTTTAGCTCTGGGCTGTTCGTCGATCTCTGAGTCAATCGCCGAATTCAAACCGTTCAACAAGACTGCGGCGTGCGAGTAGGGCAAGCCGGACCCGTACTTGTCTAAGGCCGAAGATAGGCGACGAGTGCCTGCTCCGTCGAGCACTCGCCGCCCTTGTCGAGTAGGGTTTGTTGAGGGCTACTCGCCCAATGATCTGTGAGGTGTTTTTACCATTTTCCCCCACTGGCCTGCCCATAACAAGTTAGAACAGCAGAGTTACGCTGTTGGTAGACCCAGTTGGGCTGCACATCGCAGTTTAGAACAGCGGACGTTGGATATTTGCAGGTCATTTTCAGAAATCTATAAATAGGACCCAATGGGTACCTCAGAGGGCATGCTTACCTATCTCCTAGTCTTCTAGCGCTTTCTGAGGTACCTTAGCCCGACATTTGGCTATGGAGGGGAAGCGCTCAGTGATCTTCTGAGTGTGTGGTGGGTCCTCCATGTCGGGCCCTTGGTCCAGTCCCTTGTTCTTTTTCCTTGTTGTTTTTCTTGCAGGACAGAAGTAGGTGCACAATCACCCATTCCCCAAGTGTGAAATCCATCGAGACCGAGTTTTCAGTTTCAACATTTTGGTGTGGTGAGCATGGAGCGTGGTAAGCACAGAAAATCTTCAGTGAGTTCAATGGCAGGAGAAAGGCAAGGATCGTACAGGTCTGACTCACCACCCCCTCCCCGTCTCACCACAATGGGTATTTTCGAGGACTTCAGGAAGGAAGTGCTCGGCTTGGTGAGATTCGCACTCGGCGCGTATGTTGAGTGCTAAACTCCAGCGGTCCTTGTTCTCACGGCTCCAGCCCTTGGAGAGGACTCTCCTGGCAGGTGAGCTGGGAATGAGGTCGTCGAGGAAGGGAGAGGCGGCGAGTTCCCCGGGCGGGTGCTCTTCCCTGTCCCGGCAAGCAGCGGTAGGTTTGGCAAGATGGGGGCGCGAGACCCCCTTGCTCTCCCAGTAGGGGGAGATAGCCCCTTCAACGAGCTAGTTTCTTCTACTCCGGTTCCAGAGGGTTTTAGGGAGCCCGAGATATCCTATTACACCGGAAAGGGAGACCCGATTCAGCATGTCCAGTGGTTTGAGGACGTTGTCTCGATCTGATAGATGTCGGATGGATTCAAGTGTAGGCTCTTCTCCATCACCCTCAAGGAGAGAGAGTGGTTCCACCAGTTGCTGGCCAATTCCATCTACTGCTTCGAGGACCTGCGTCGGGGGTTCATGCTGAGGTTCACCACCTCCAAGAGGAGGAAGAAGGAGTCATAGTCCTTGTTCCACATCAAGCAGGGGGTGAACGAGACCCTGGGGAGCTACGTCGATCTCTTCCAGGAGGAGGTCACCCAATTCCAAGAGATGTCGGGGCATACCCTGATGATGGCCTTCACCCTGGGGCTGCAACAGGGTTTCTTTCGAATGGAGCTGAAGAGGGTGTCGCCCCTCTCCTATAAGGATTTGATGGAGAGGGCGGCAATAGAGGTTGACGGGGAGGCATCGACCCCGGAGTTAGCCCGGAAGTTAGCCAAGTGGGCTACGGAGGAGGAAAGGTGTAACACCCCTATCCGTCACATAGCATATAGCAGTAGGTCCGGCCGGGGCCCGATGCCATATACTACGGACAGACCGGTTGGTTACGCGTTGAAAACATTCAACCAATCATGTCGTCCTACACAACACCTAGCGGATGCAAATTATTAAGTTGCAAAAGAAATAAGAACCCTGTTACAAAGCATGAATGTCCACTACCAACTCAGGAATGTAATCATACACAAAGGAGAACTGGCCTTAAGGCCTTACATTGTTCACTTAACAAAATAGTGTTTTCCAAACTTCGGCACGCAGCCCGGCCATACATGAAAACGGGAAAGAAACGTAAGCAATTAGGCCTTCGAGGGCCGGCATAGCAACAAGGGCTTTAGCCCGCTATTTCCCGCTCTGCTCCGCAGCACCTGCAAGCCACAAACCACCGCCCGGTGGCAAACAAAAGCAACGGTCAGCTATGCTGACCAAATTATAACGATCCCGCCCCCAAAATCGGGGCGGCGATGCTCTTTCCCTGCACTTTATTAGTATAGGCAATATATTAATGTGAACACACATCAACACAGGCGTAGGCTCACACGGCCACACACCCCGTGCACTCAGGGCACATTCTCGGCGAACCGGCCAACGTCACGTCAATTCAAGCCATAGACGTTCCCAATCCACCACCGCCTCTTGGCCGGTCATCCATATGAGCATTTTGCCTTCCTGTCCTTGGTCACGGCAATTTAAGCCATAGACCGCCGAAGACCCTCATCCATGCCAACGGTCCTACCGAACGACATAGACCGGGTACGGTTCCGCCTGACCCGTGCTCATATCGCAACGGCAATTTAAGCCATATGCGCAGGTCAAGACTCACCGAGTCCCGTTTCTGCCACAACAATCACATAACCCGGTTATGTTCACGTTGGCTCCCCGGCCACCGTATTGGCAAAACCTGCTTTTGCCCAGTTTTCCGGGTGCACCTTGGAGTTAATCTCTAAGGCTCCCTGATGCAATCTACCACGTAGAAAACCCGAAAAACACCCAAACACCCAGAGTCTTCCCCGGTTCATATGCAATGCAACATCACCGATCCGGCTCTACTTGTCCGGATAGGCTTCACACACAATGCCTATGTACGTTTTCGCATACGGACTCTACACATGGGGGACTTTACATATCTACCCCAAGGAACGCTCCAACTCATCGCTCACTCGCGAGAGAGGGCTTCCTATGCAAAGGAAAAGAGGGCTTCACATGCCCAAGGATGAGAAATCGTTACCCTTGCATTCTTCCGCGGCGCCATCAAAAACTATACGGTTGGAAAGCACCGCAACGGCGTCGCCTCCGCGGATCTGGACTCGGATCGCGATTCGGAGCTCCGAAGCTCTTCCGGCGGCCAGATCTTGGACTCCTCCTTCCTCCTTGCTCTCCCTTCTCTCTAACTTTTAGAGAGAGATGGACCAAAGAAAAATGGGTTTCTAAACCCTATTTCCCGGCCATAACCACCCAGGAGCAGCCCCCCACCGTCGGATCCAAAGCCAAGGAAACGAATGGCCCGGATTAAATCCAAAATCATAAAATCTGGGCCGAACACGGGTTGGCACACGGCCGTGTGCCTGGCCGTGTAGCTCATTCGCCGTCTCGACCCAAATTGAAAACCAGCACACGGCATGTGACACGGCCTCCGACACGCCCGTGTTGCCTGCGAGACGCCCGTGTCGGGACCCGTGTCACGCCCCCCGTGTGCAATAAATCAACACTTTGCAGTCAGAGGGGTACACGGCTTGGTGACACGGCATCGGACACGCCTGTGTCAAACTAGACACGCCCGTGTTCGTGCCCGTGTCACTACCCGTGCAACCAACCGCACAGCACAGGTGTGACACGGCCTGGGACACGCCCGTGTCCTAGGCCGTGTTCCACCACACGACCATCGTCGACCTGAACTGGTCGACGACACGGCCCGAGCTCGACACGCCCGACACGGCCTCTGACACTCCCGTGTCGGGGCCCGTGTCACCTGCACCAAAAACTTGTCTTGGCCAAAATCGATCCCCGTCGCTCCTACAACAATTTGGGGTGTTACAATTCTACCCCCCTTAAAGAAATTTCATCCACGAAATTAATAAAGGAAAAACAGGACTTAAAGTAAAACAGTACCTGAACAGAATAATTCCGGGTACTCCTCGAGCATAGTCTGCTCCCGCTCCCAATAGAGCTCCTCACGCCCGCAGTTATCCCACCAGACCTTAACCATCCGGATCTCCTTGCTACGAAGCCTCTTGACCTCAACATCTTCGATGCGAATGGGCTTGACCCTAGTCGTCAACCCTTCGTCCACCGACACTTGGTCAACTGCAATCACCTACGAAGGCTCTTGCACCGCCTTCCGCAACACAGAAATGTGGAACACATCATGTAATCCACTCAATTGCTCCGATAGCCTCAAACGGTATGCCGCTTCGCCGACTCGCTCCAGAACCTCAAAAGGTCCAAGGTATCTTGGGCTCAGCTTCTTCAAGCGTCTCACCCGCGAAACCCCCTTGAACGGCTTCACTTTTAGGTATACCCAATCGCCTACTGCGAACTCCACGTTCCGGTGCTTGGCATTGTAATACTTCGCCTGCCGGTCCTGAGCGATCAACAAGCGCTCCCGAATGATCTGCACTAACGAGGTAGAACTCTCCACCTCCTGCTTCTTGTACAACCTTGCCTCCCCGTTTCATGCCACGATAACGGCGTGCGACACTTCCTACCATACAGGGCCTCGAAGGGCGCCATTTGTATACTCGCTTGGTAGCTGTTGTTGTACGCGAACTCCACCAAATAAAGGTGGTCTTCCCAATGCTTCCCGAAGTCTAGAACACACATGCAGAGCATGTCCTCCATCGTTCTATTGACCCTCTCGGTCTGCCCATCCGTCTGCGGATGAAAAGCTGTACTGAACTTTAACTTTGTCCCCAGCATCTGCTGCACCAACCTCCAATCATTTGACGTGAACCGCCCATCGCGATCACTCACAATGCTACGGGGCACACCATGCATCCTAACAATATTGTCCACGTATAGCTTCGCCAACTTCTCCACCGCGTCGTCCTTCCTATGCGGAATGAAATGCGACACCTTGGTTAGCCGATCTACGATCACCTAGATGGCGTCGTTCCCCTTCTGCGACCTTGGCAACCCGTGAACAAAGTCCATAGATATATCGTCGAATTTACACTCCGGTATAGGCAAGTACTTCAGAAATCCTCCCGGCTTTTGGCACTCCGCCTTCACCAAGGCGCACGTTTGGCACTTAGCCACGTACAACGGCACATCTTTCTTGAGCCCCGGCCACCAAAACAGCTTCTTGAGATCACGATACATCTTCGTGCTCCCTGGGTGGATTGAGTACTTGGAATGATGAGCCTCGTACATCAACTCCGCCCGGAGGTTACCCCCACTCGAGACGCACAACCGATGATCCTTCCTTAACAAACCATCATCCACCGAGAACTGGGAATTTGACCCATCCAGAGCGGCCTCCATAAGCTCCTTCATGGAGTCATCTAACTCCAATGCCTGCCGAACCCGATCAGCCAGGTCATACTGCACCTCTGTCCAGTTTAACATTGCTTTGGCGCTCGTCTGCTTGTCAACGCAGCAGATCTCAAGCTCCTCCAACTCCCGCACTAGCCGCTCATCATGCACCGACAACCAGTTGGCTCGGGCGGGAGCCCTGCGGCTCAGCGCATCCGCAACTGCATTGCCCTTCCCGGGTACATAATGTATTTTGAAGGTGTAGTCCCCTAGGAACTCCATCCACCTCCTCTGCCTCATATTAAGGTCCTTTTGATCCAACAAGTATTTTAGGCTCTTGTGATCGGTGTATATATCGACCCTTACGCCGTATAGGTAGTGCCTCCACAACTTGAGTGCAAAAATCACGGCCGCCAACTACAAGTCGTGCACCGGATAATTACTTTCATGCACTTTCAGCTGACGCGATCCATACGCAATCACACTTACATGCTGCAACAACACGCAGCCCAAGCCACTACCCGAAGCGTCGTTATACACCTCAAAGCCCTCGGTCCCACTCGACAAACTAAGCACTGGCGCCGTGGTCAACCGCCTCTTCAGCTCCTCAAAAGCTTGCACGCACTCTTGCGTCCACAAGAATTTCTGATCCTTCCTTGTCAACTTCGTGAGAGGTAATGCTAACCGCGAGAAGTTCTCTACGAAGCGCCTGTAATATCCGGCAAGCCCGAGAAAACTACGGACTTCCACGACAGAAGATAACGCAGGCCACTCCTGTATCGCAACAATCTTTGCCGGATCCACCGCTATACCTTCCCCACTCACTATATGACCAAGGAACCCTACCGAGGGTAGCCAGAACTCGCACTTGGAGAACTTTGCGTAAAGCTCATTCCTCCTCAAAGTCTCCAACACCAAATGCAAATGCTTGAAGTGGTCTTCTTCGCACTGCGAGTACACCAAAATATCGTCAATAAAGACGATCACAAAGCGATCCAGGAAATCTCGGAACGTCCTGTTCATCAGATCCATAAACACCGATGGCGCATTCGTCAGTCCAAACGGCATGACCGTGAACTCGAAATACCCATACCTTGTACTGAACGCCGTCTTCGGGATATCACACTCCCTGATCCTCAGCTGATAGTACCCCGACTTCAAGTCCAACTTGGAGTATACCGACGATCCGACTAACTGATCAAAGAGATCATCAATCCTCGGGATCGGGTACTTATTCTTCTCCGTTAGCTTGTTCAATTCTCTGTAGTCGATACACAACCACATACTACCATCCTTCTTCTTAACGAAGAGGACCGGTGCGCTCCAAGGCGACGAGCTTGGATGCACATACCCTTGCTCCATCAGCTCCTCTAGCTGAACTTTCAACTCTGCCATCTCCTTAGGCGCCAACCTATACGGAGCATGTGACACCGGTTTGGCCCCCAGTACGAGCTCGATGGTGAAATCAATCTCCCGCTGCGGTGGGGCTCCGGGAAGACTATCCGGGAACACATCGAGGTATTCGCAAACCACGGGGATGCTATCGAACGGAGACTTTGGCTCCGCAGCCCCCACTATTGCGAAGAACAGCTCTACACCAGCACGAACCGCCTTCACCACCTGAAGAGCAGACATCAGTGTCTTGCTCGACCCCTTTAGCCCCTCGAATGTAGTCTCCCACCCTACACCCAGCTTGACCTCCTTTCGGTCACAGTCAATCCAAGCTTTCTGCTATGACAACCAATCCATTCCAAAGATCACGTCGAACTCTACTAGCGGCAGCAATGACGCTAGCAAGTCGAACTCTTGGCTCCCAATGTGAACCTTTACGGCGCACACCCTGTCCGCACGCATCGAGCACCCATTCGGTAGCAGCACATCCAACTTGTCCTTCGCCATCGAAGAAGGGACTCCGATGCGCGATATAAAGCTTTCGGACAAGAAGGAGTGTGAAGCTCCCGTATCGATCAGTGCCCGTGCCGGACTATCACTAATCACAACAAAGCCTATACAAACAATATTAGGCTAACAAGCAATAGGTAACGGTATTAAAGCTATCTTGCTATAAATTAACTCATACCTGTCACCACATCCGCTTGCTTGATGGCCTCCTGCTGGCCCAAGTTATAGACTCTAGGCTGAGTCGGAGCATAGTGGGACGCGGTCGACTCCACTGCTTTGCCCTTCTCCGCGTAGGTAGCTCCTTATTTCCTTTCGGACTTTGAGCGTCCACTCCAGCAATCACGGGCAAAGTGCCCCGGCTTTCCACACGTGAAACAAGCGCCCGGGGTTCGATTGGTAGTTGCCCCCGAGGCACCTGAAGCAGCTGGACCCGACGTCTTAGCTTTCTTATAGAATCTGCAGTAGCCTGACTTTGACATAGTCGGTGCCTTGAACTCCGCTCTCTTACTACCGGATTCCTTCTTCGCTTGGACATTCTTCATGTCCTTCTCCAAGGACCGGGCCGAATTGACCAGGGTCATGAAACCCTGCGCCTTGGGCCCCGACAGTAGCAATCTTAAATCATCTCTTAGCCCTTCGTAGAAGCGGCTCGTCTTGCGCTCCTCGTCTGCGAAGGTAGCGCCGGCATATCTCCCCAACCGAGTAAACTCGTGGAGGTACTCATCAACGGTGCAATCCCCTTGCACCAACTTCTGAAACTCGCTTTCTAGCGCAATTCTCTGCGCCGAGGGGAGGTATCGAGCCATGAATAGTCTCGCAAACTCCTCCATCGAAACTTCGGCCAACAGCCTTCCCCGCAACTGATGTAGCTCTAGGCCTTCCAACAATAACCTTGCGTCCCCATCCAAAAGGAACGTCGTTATAGTGGTCTTCTGCCACTCTTCCGTTTCCGTCGCAGTCATCACCCTGTTGACCCTTGAGAGCCAATCCTCTGCTTGGGTCGGGGTTTCTGCCCCCGTGAATACAGGTGGATGAAAGCCCATCACATGCTTCAGTTGTCTTTCCGTTGCTCTCCGAGGCAACTCTGGCTCCAACACTACTTGCTCAACCCTCCTTTGTTCTGCCGCCTGAAGCGGTACTTGCTCCATAGCAGGAGCAGGCTGTTACACCAGCCTTGCAGGCTGCGCATTAATCATTGCCATGACCGCTTCTGCCACCAACCTAATGGTCTCGGCAGACGGAGGTGTTGCAGGCGCATCGCTTGGCGCACTGCTCGCCTCAGAACCTGGCCGTTCAGACGACCCAGCACCACTTCTGGTCACCTATAATCGTGCAAAACACCGATAAGCGACCCAAAAATTACTGCAAACAGCAATTATAGGAACACGCAGGTTCCTCAAACATGTATATTTTCATTTCTAAGTGGACATTCATGGGTTCTTTTCATGTTATAACGATGACGCACACATGTGCTCACCACCCCTTAAAGTGAATTCGCCCACGAATTCATTTAAGCTTGACCGAAACCAGAAGTCTGATACCAATTTGTAACACCCCTATCCGTCGCATAGCATATAGTAGTAGGTCCGGCCGGGGCCCGACGCCATATACTACGGACAGACCGGTTGGTTACGCGTTGAAACCATTCAACCAATCATGTCGTCCTACACAACACCTAGCGGAAGCAAATTATTAAGTTGCAAAAGAAATAAGAACCCTGCTACAAAGCATGAATGTCCACTACCAACTCAGGAATGTAATCATACACAAAAGAGAACTGGCCTTAAGGCCTTACATTGTTCACTTAACAAAATAGTGTTTTCCAAACTTCGGCACGCAGGCCGGCCATACATGAAAACGGGAAAGAAACGTAAGCAATTAGGCCTTCGAGGGCCGGCACAGCAACAAGGGCTTTAGCCCGCTATTTACCGCTCTGCTCCGCAGCACCTGCAAGCCACAAACCACCGCCCAGTGGCAAACAAAAGCAATGGTCATCTATGCTGACCAAATTATAACGATCCCGCCCCCAAAATCGGGGCGGCGATGCTCTTTCCCTGCACTTTATTAGTATAGGCAATATATTAATGTGAACACACATCAACACAGGCGTAGGCTCACACAGCCACAAACCCCGTGAACTCAGGGAACATTCTCGGCGAACCGGCCAACGTCACGTCAATTCAAGCCATAGACGTTCCCAATCCACCACCGCCTCTTGGACGGTCATCCATATGAGCATTTTGCCTTCCTGGCCTTGGTCACGGCAATTTAAGCCATAGACCGCCAAAGACCCTCATCCATGCCAACGGTCCCACCGAACGACATAGACCGGGTACGGTTCCGCCTGACCCGTGCTCATATCGCAACGGCAATTTAAGCCATATGTGCAGGTCAAGACTCACCGAGTCCCGTTTCCGCCACAACAATCACATAACCCGGTTATGTTCACGTTGGCTCCCCGACCACCGTGTTGGCAAAACCCGCTTTTGCCCAGTTTTCCGGGTGCACCTTGGAGTTATTCTCCAAGGCTCCCTGATGCAATCTACCACGTAGAAAACCCGAAAAACACCCAAACACCCGGAGTCTTCCCCGGTTCATATGCAATGCAACATCACCGCTCCGGCTCTACTTGTCCGGATAGGCTTCACACACAATGCCTATGTCCGTTTTCGCATACGGACTCTACACAAGGGGGACTTTACATATCTACCCCAAGGAACGCTCCAACTCTTCGCTCACTCGCGAGAGAGGGCTTCCTATGCAAAGGAAAAGAGGGCTTCACATGCCCAAGGATGAGAAATCGTTACCCTTGCATTCTTCCGCGGCGCCATCGTAAACTATACGGTTGGAAAGCACCGCAATGGCATCGCCTCCGCGGATCTGGACTCGGATCGCGATTCGGAGCTCCGAAGCTCTTCCTGCGGCCGGATCTTGGACTCCTCCTTCCTCCTTGCTCTCCCTTCTCTCTAACTTTTAGAGAGAGATGGACCAAAGAAAAATGGGTTTCTAAACCCTATTTCCCGGCCATAACCACCCAGGAGCAGCCCCCCACCGTCGGATCCAAAGCCAAGGAAACGAACGGCCCGGATTAAATCCAAAATCATAAAATCTGGGCCGAACACGGGTTGGCACACGACCGTGTGCCTGGCCGTGTAGCTCATTCGCCGTCTCGACCCAAATTGAAAACCAGCACACGGCATGTGACACGGCCTCCAACACGCCCGTGTTGCCTGCGACACGCCCGTGTCGGGACCCGTGTCACGCCCCCCGTGTGCAATAAATCAACACTTTGCAGTCAGAGGGGTACACGGCTTGGTGACACGGCATCGAACACGCCCGTGTCAAACTAGATACGCCCATGTTCATGCCCGTGTCACTACCCGTGCACCCAACCACACAGCACAGGTGTGACACAGCCTGGGACATGCCCGTGTCCGAGGCCGTGTTCCACCACACGACCATCGTCGACCTGAACTGGTCGACGACACGGCCCGAGCTCGACACGCCCGACACGGCCTCCGACACGCCCGTGTCGGGGCCCGTGTCACCTGCACCAAAAACTTGTCTTGGCCAAAATCGATCCCCGTCGCTCCTACAACAATTTGGGGTATTACAATAGGCCCAGATGGGGCAGAGGTCAGGAGGAGAGGAGAGTTGAGCCCCGATAGAGGGAGCAGCAAAAACAGCAGCAGCAACCAAGGTGGGGGCATCAGGAGCCCAACCATCAGCTAGGTTGGAGGTCGCAGTGGCAAGATAAGGGACCGAGGAGAGGTCATCATGGTGGGGATAACCTTTAGGGAGGCTAGTGCCAGTTCTACCCTCCAGGCGGGAAGCAAGGCCAGAGGCCACCTCTCCCCGACTAGGAGCAGTCCATGGCAATAGCCATGGGAGAGAGGAGGAAAGCAGCTTGGAGGAGAAGAAGAGAAGTTAGGGTGGAGCTGCCCTACTGTGAATTCCTTCAGGAGGAAGGGCACGCCACGTCCACGTGCCCGGAGTTCCTTGAGATGAGAGGAAACAGGGAGCAACAATAGCAGTGAGACTGCCAAGTAGTGTGGATCGAGGAGGTCCTACCTCGGGCAGAGGAGGACAGGTGTGAAGATCGGGCAGATGTGGGAACCCGAGGAGGGATCAGAGTGATCTACGGGGGGGGGGGGGGGGGGGGGGGTGGAAGTCGAGGCTTCCTGAAAGGCAAGTCTCAACACCATGTACCGTAGGAGTGTTGGCTCCACATCCCAGACCCAACCCTCGGAAGAGAGAATCACTTTCTTAGTAAAGGATATGTCAGGTCATGAGGATCCCTTTTGCGATGCGCTGGTCATCCAGACGAACATCGAAGATTTCGCAGTCTCCCGGATCCTCATCGACAACAGGATCTCGGTCAACGTCATCTTCAAGAAGGAGTTTGACGTTATGAAGGTGGAGGCCAGGAGGGTGTTGGCCTCGGACGGGCCCCTGTTTAGCTTCTAAGGGGAGAGGAAGGAAGTCGAAGGAGGAGTGGGACTCCATATCTCTATCGGGGGGGCAGTCTTGCACCTATAGGTTCATCATCGTGGATGCCCCCAGTATCTGCAATGCCATATTCGGGAGGCCCCTCATCAGCGTCTTTCGTTGCGTCCCCTCGTCCTTCCACTAGTGCCTGAAGTTCAATGCCGAAGGGGTCCAGATCCGGGCAGATCCAAAGGTAGCGAGAGAGTGCTATGTTACGGCGGTGAACTCCATCTCTTGGCAGGAGGGGGCTGAGAAGATGGGGTGGAGGATGGAGGAGGCGGAGCAGGAGGCCAGCAGGGAGGAGATGGAGGTAGAGTAGAGTTGCACCCAGGTGGAGGTGGTGGAAGAAGTTCAGGAGTTGGCCGAGGCAATGGCCGTGGAGGAGGCTGGAGAGGAAGTCCTTGCCCCCAGAGGGGAGGAAATTGAAGAATGGGGGGAGCAATCTCGCCTGGAAGCAGTAGAGGAGGTGGTGGAGATGGAGGTTCTCACCCTGGGAGGCAGAGTGGAGAAGGTTCGCGTCAGCGGGGTGCTGACCCCAGAGGCCCAGGGCAGGTTACTGGAGTGCATCCAGAAGAACATGGACATCTTTGCCTGGAGTGCGCAGAGATGCCAGAGATCGATGCCGACGTGGCCTGCCATCGCCTCAACCTGGAGCCGGAAGCTCGCCCCGTGCAAAATAAGAGATCCACGATAGACAGGATGGCTGAGCCGATCAGGGAGAAGGTAGCCAAGCTTCTCAAGGCCGGCTTTGTATTCGAAATCCAATACCCTGGCTGGGTCTCTAATGTAGTAATGGTTAAAAAAAGGAGATGGTCGGTGGGTATGAGTGTTGACTTTTCTTTACTTAATAAATCATGTCCCAAGGATTGTTACCTAATGTCAGGGATCGACGCGCTGGTTGATTCAGCCGTCGGTTTCCTTATAATGAGTTTTCTAGATTCATTTTCAGGTTATCACCAGATCAGGATGCACCCCCCCCCCCCCCCGACATCAAAGATGTCTCTTTCATCACTGGGGATGGGTGCTACTGCTATAAAATGATGCTCTTTGGGCTAAAGAACGTAGGTGCAACCTATTAGAAGATGATGGACAGGGTCTTCCGAGATCAAAGGGGGAGGAACTTGGAAGTGTATGTTGATGACCTCATGATCAAGAGTCGAGATGTCAACTCTCACCTCCAGGATTTAGAGGAAACCTTCGCCACCCTGCACAAGTATAAGATAAGGCTGAACCCCCTGAAGTGTGTCTTCGGGGCGAGTAGGGGCTTGTTCCTTAGCCACCTTATCACCCCCGCGGGGGTAGAGCCCAATCCTGACAAGTTCCGAGCAATCATGGAGCTGGGTTCACTTCGAAATACTAACAAAGTACAGAGGTTGATGGGGAAGCTGGCAGGGTTAAGCAGGTTCCTCTCCTGGGCCAGAGATAAGTGCTCTCCCTTCTTCAAGACTTTGAGGGGAGGATAGAAGTTCGAGTGGACTTCGTAATGCAAGGAGTCATTATGGGCCCTGAAGAAATAGTTGACTCAGGCCCCCTACTCCAGGGGCCAAAGGAGGGGGAAGACCTATCTCTGTATCTTGGGGTCGGAGTAGAGGCCCTAAGCTCCATCCTGGTTCGAGAAGAGGGTTAGAAGCAGCTCCTCATATATTATGCAAGTCGGGTATTGAGGAAGGCCGGGCTTCGCTATCCCATCTCTGAAAAGCTGCCCTTTGCTCAAGTCATCTCGGCTCGGAGGCTCCGGCCTTACTTCTAGTCACACTTGATCTGAGTGGTGACTGACCACCCCCTCCACAACATCTTCGAGGGGGTGGAGCATTTAGGCATTTTGGCTAAGTGGTCGGTGGAGCTGAGCGACTTTGATATCTCCTTCGTCCCCCGCCTCTCGATTAAGGCCCAAGCCATGGCCGACTTCTTGGCTGACTATGCGGTCGAACTAGCGGAGGCAGAACTCGCTCACCCCATTCCTTGGAAGTTGATGGTGCATGGTGCTTCGGGGAAGCATTCCCTGACGGTGAAAGTAATCTTGGAGAACCCTCAAGGGATGAGGATCGAGCAAACGGTGGTGGTGCACTTTCCCATAAACAATAACCAGGTCGTGTATGAAGCGGTAATTGCAGGGCTCCACCTAGCAAGGGAGTTGTGGGTGCATGATGTGGAGGTCCTCACTGATTCCATGGTGGTGGCTTCCTGGATCAACGGAGAATTCAAAGTATGGGAGCTAACTCTATTGCTATACTTGGCAAAGGTGAAGGAGGTCATTGGCACGTTCTAGACTTTCTCAATCTAGCACGTGCCCAGGGAGGAGAACGAGAAGGTGGATCAACTGGCAAAGCTTGGTCCCCGGGTGGGAGGTACCATCACTGACCTGTTCCACCCTTCCATCAAGGAGGGAGAGATGATGGAAGTGGAGAAACACCCCTCATGGATGGATCCGTTCACAACCTTCCTCTCCATAAGAGACTATCCTGAAGGGATGGACAAGAAGAAACTCAAGTATAAGTTGGCGTATTACCTCGTACGAGATGGGCAGCTATATCGTAAAACCCTCTCAGGGATGTTGGCGCGTTGCGTGGCTGAGAGGGAGGTCCCGAGTATCTTAGAAGAAGTCCATTCCGGAGAGTGTGGGAGCCATTCTAGGGGTCGGGCCCTGGAAGGAAGAATCATCAGTCAAGGGTACTTCTGGCCGACCCTGAGCCATGACGCCGTAGAGTTCACAAGGAAGTGTAGCAAGTTCCAGTTGTTCTCTCCCCTCAAACTACAGCCAGCTCAGCGCCTCAGGAGCATCACCGTGCCCTGGCCCTTTGCAATCTGGGGAATGGATCTGGTAGGGCCTTTCCCCCAGGCCAGCGGGCAAAGGAGATTCTTGTTGGTCATGATTGACTATTTTTCTAAGTGGTTAGAATCAAGGCATTGGCCAAGGTGACCTCCCAGGTCATCAGGAACTTTGTGTGGGGGTAAATCATCTGCCGACACGGGCTGCCCCAGGCCATTGTCACGGACAATGAACCCCAGTTTGCTAGCGCCGAATTTGTCTGCTTTTGTGGGCAACTTAGGATAGATGTCAGATTTGCTTTGATTAATCACCCCAGGAGCAACGGATTGGTGGAGGCGGCAAATAAGATCATCGTCAACCTCCTCAAGAAAAAGTTGGAGAACTTGAGGGGCAGCTGGGTGGAACAACTTCCTTAGGCCCTTTGGGGTCTTAGGACCATACCCAATACAGCCATAGGAGAGACTCCCTTCAAACTCTCCCATGAGTGCGAGGCAGTACTCCCGGTAGAGTTCGAGGTCCGGACGCCTCGGGTGGTTGAGGTAAGGGAAGATAGGGAGGAGTGGAGAGCCGAGAATGAGGAGGAAATGCGGCTCTCCCTTGACATGGTGGAGGAGGTACGCGACCTCTCTGCCATCTGCCAGGAGGAAGTTAAAAGAAGAATGGAAAAGTATTTTGACAAGCACGTCAGGGTCAAGCAATTCGCAGAAGGGGACTTGGTCCTGGAGAAGGTAGATGTCGCAGGATGATCAGCCTTCGTGGGAAAGCTCAACCTCAATTGGGAGGGTCCGTACATTGTAAAAGAAATATTGAGGTCAGGAGGATATCACCTCCATAATGTAGAGAGCAAGACCCTAAGTCTCACCTGGAGCGGTGATGACTTGAAACGTTTTTTCCCTTAGAACATGTAAGTACCATTACTTTTTCTAATAAAATTTGAAGTGCATTACTCTCGTCGCTACCTATGAGAATGGTAGATGTTCGTTTGATAGACCCCGAGTAGATCCCACTATCAGACTCTCACCTAGGTTGCATGGCTAGATGTCACTCAAGGGAGTTTTCCCCAGACCCCGAGCAGATCCCGTTGTCAGGCTCTCACATAGCTAGCAGGGTTGGATGTCACTCGAGGGAGTCTGACCCAGACCCTGAGCAGATCCCGCTGTCAGGCTCTCACCTAGTTGGCAGGGCTGAATGTCACTCGAGGGAGTCTACCCCAGACCCTGAGCAGATCCCGTTGTCAGGCTCTCACCTAGCTGGCAGGGATGGATGTCACTCGAGGGAGTCTGCCCAAGACCCCGAGCAGATCCCGCTATCAGGCTCTCACCTAGCTGGCAGGGCTAGATGTCACTTGAGGGAGTCGGCCCAAGACCCCGAGCAGTGATGAGTTCAATTATGATAGATTCTGACTATCATAATTGTAATCATATCCACTGTTTTCTACCTCTTTACTCAAGTAATTGTGCAAAATAGTTGAGAATTGGTGTTATCATGAATAGTAGAGAATATGTTAGAGTCGTTACTATTTTATGTATTGAACTCCCCACTTATTACGTCATTTTTTCTAATGCAGGTACGACTAATCAGTGGAACTAAAAGTCTTGGAGCAAACAGGGGAGTTGACGGGATCAGGAGGGCTGATCAAAGTAGAAGAAATGGTCGAATACGGGTAGGAACACGCCCGTGTGCCTACCCGTGTTCTATCATAGCTGGAACTATTTACTCACACGGGTCTGAACACGCCCGTGTGTCCAGACCGTGTCCTTCTCGGGACAAATCGAAGAATTAAATCCGGCCGACCCGTGTCCGAAGAACATGAAGAACAACACGACCGTGTTCTCCAACACGGCCGTGTTAGTACCCGTGTCATCCAACACGGCCCATGACCAAACACGTCTGCTCATGTGGAACTGCCTTGGAACTGCCGACACGGCCTGCAACACGGCCGTGTCGGAACCCGTGTTCGACCATGTTTGCTATGAGACTATAAAAACCTGGAGAAAAATTTTATTCTTGACTTTTGGATCAATTTTATTTGGAGATTTTCTGGAGAACGAAAGTGGAGCATCCAAGAGAAGGAAGGCTTGAAGGAGATATTTGTATGCATTTATTCTTCAATTTATCTCATTTAATCTTGTATCTCTCTTGGTAATCCAACTGTTGGGTATTGCATCCACAATGTACCTGATTTGAAGAAGCCCCTGTGCAAGCCAAGGTAAATAGACAATGTATTTGATGAAATATTTCCAGTTGTACTTGCAGATATTCCATGCTAAGTACACACTAATGTCAGGGTGCAGTGGGTCAATATACACGGGTCTGTGCAACGTAATCCCTCGTTGAGCAGATCAGTGTGTTGGCCTACGTGTACTCTCTCTATTGGGGTGTACTTAATTTCAAGTACAGGGCTATGGTAAAGCAAGAGCAGACAAGGAGCAAGGATGGGCCAAAGACCAGCTCAAGGAAAGAAAGAGGAGAAATCACTCAAGTACAAATCGCCGAGTCGTCGAGAATCACTAGCTGATTCTCGCCGGTTGGAGCCGGCATTTTCGACACCGCCAGAAATTTTTCTAAGGCAGAATCGTCGAGAATCACTAAGTGATTCTCGCCGATTCGTTGAAAATGACTTTGCATTCTCGACGAATCGGCAAGAATCAAGTGTGATTCCCGCCGATTCTCCCCGGCTTCAGTATCTGTGCAGTCAGATTTCGGCTAAGTAGAAGTCGGCGAGAATCATAAGTGATTCTCGCCGATTCGGTGAGAATCACCTATGATTCTCGCCGAATTTGACTTGGCAATTTTTCTGAAAGTTCTTGACCAGTCCAAGTTACCTGCAGCTGTTTGAACCGGACTTTGGTCCTTACTTTGGTGGGACCCGCAACGGTCATCTTCTTGACCTAAGGTATATATACACTGTATTTGTGAACAGTAAAGAAGAAGGATACACGGTATTTCAAAAAGAACGAGCGGCCGACGACAAAACCTTAATCTCGCGATTTTGCTCCGCCGGTCATCTCCGCCGCTCGTACGGTTGTCGCCGCTGCTGATCTCAGATTCTTCCTGATCTCCCGGTGACAGAAGCTTAGGCTAGCATAGCGTCTCACGCGTCTAACCAGAGATCCCTTGTCTCTTGATTTGTTGATCGGGAAAATCCTTCCCCTTCCAAATTGATTGAGACGATCGATCCTAGTGTGACCGTTGGAAGACCTTGCTTCCTTTGCTACGAAGTTTGAATCAAGTTGGCACTGCTGCTGCTCTCCGTCGCCACTGCTGATTTCAAGAACCTTGCCGCCGCCTCAAGCCGCCGCCGGGTTCGGGAAAGATTCACTCCAAGTGAGATCTAGGGCTGTGCACTCTTCGTTGACTTCAAGAGCACGTCGTCAAACGAAGAGAGTCACCTTCTCTCCAAACGTTGTTTGTATCTCTTACAAGCTAGATTTTAATTTCCTTGTAACGGACCGTTTGGTCCCTAGTTGTAGGGTTGGGTGCAACCCGGATTGTGGGAGTGTTGACTCCTACGTGTGGAAGGGTTCCTTCCGTTAGTGCAAGGATTGGATTTCAATCCTGTTGGTGAAGTGACCGAGTCGTCCCGTGTTGGGAGATAGGTTGAAGGGTGAAAGTGGACGTACCCAAATCGGGGAACCACTATATATTGTCTGTGTTCCTTGTGTGCTTGGTTGTTTTGTTTTCTTATGCAGGTAAAACTTTAATTCCGCAATTACGCTGCAGAGTCACCTAATCCCCCCCCCCCCCCCATAGGTGAAGATAGTTGACACTAGGTGAACTTTCAAGTGGTATCAGAGGGAGGTTCCTCATCAAAAAGGTTCACACCTTGAGTAGAATCCTGCCCCCAGTGTCAAGAAGCAGACAGATATCCTCCATGGACGGACTCAAGCACTCCGGCAAAATCCCAGTATGCACCAGACTGAACTTTCCTATCTAGAAGGAAAGAATCAGATTCTACATGGAAGCGGTCGACCCTCGGCTCTTCATGATAATGGAGGAGGGACCTTACATTCCCACTAAGGCCTCCACCATTGATCCTACCAGGAAAGTACCCAAGCAACTTTCGGAAATGGACAAGGACAAAATGGTGCTGTTCAGACTCGACAAGAAAGCTCAGAACATCCTGGTAAGCGCAGTTGACGACTCTATGATGCAGAACTTCAGCAATTGCAGGACAGCCAAGGATCTCTGGAGCTGTCTGATTGTCTTAATGGAGGGCACAGATGAAGTGAGGGACGATCGGAGATCCCTCCTCAATCAGAAATATGAGGCCTTCAGACAAGGGCCAAAGGAGGAGATCGGAGTCACCTTCGAAAACTTCCTCAAGATCGTCAATGCACTCAAAGGATATGGAAGAGTGTTCACTAACGGTGAACTCAATGATAAATTCCTTAGGTCCCTCACTAAGGAATGGGACACAAAGATCTGCGCCATCCGCGAGTTTGGCAGACTTGCGGAAACCGACCCTCAGATTCTGTTCGGGAAGCTCATGTCCTATGAGCTTCAGTTGAACACAAGGAAGGCTGAAGAGGAAGCAGAGAAAGCCGCGGCCAAGGAAAAGACGGTGGCCCTAAAAGCCATTCACTCCAGAAAGGGTAAGGGTGTCTCTTCCTCCCGGGCATGGAAGAGGGATGAAGAGGAAGACTCTGAGCCAAGCTCCTCCGGATCAGAGTTA
Organism: Platanthera zijinensis; assembly: GCA_039513925.1. Lineage (NCBI taxonomy): Eukaryota > Viridiplantae > Streptophyta > Magnoliopsida > Asparagales > Orchidaceae > Platanthera > Platanthera zijinensis. The sequence continues at coordinate 93,703,795 of CM077085.1, forward strand.
TCTGAGGAAGATTTATCCCTTATCACAAGGGAATTCAAGAAGTTCCTCAAGCTGAGGAATCAGAGAAAGAGAACCGGCTCCTCCTCAAGGGATCAGAAGAAGAACTATTCCTCTGACAGGTATGTTTCCAAACCGAACAAACACCGCTCTTCTGACATTATATGCTTTGGTTACAACAAGCCAGGACACGTCGTGGCCGACTGCCATCAAGGCAAGAGAGAAAAGGGAAAGGGAGAGGAGCACAGGTCCTCAAGAGACAAGAAGAAGGAGAGGAGTTACATCGCAAAGAAGCCAAAGACGCTGAGTGAATCTGACACGTCAGACACCAGCGATGATGAGGAAGCCTACTTTGGGCTAATGGGTCGCTCTGACTCAGAAGGAGATTGCCCCCCATTTACTGGGAAGGTAAAAGCTCACACCCCTCTCTCCGACTCTGACTCTGATCCTGAGTCTCAAGATGATGATACTGAGGATTGCCCCTCTGCCCTTGATGCTGAGCTCCTAGAGAAGTATGAGCTTCTGCTCAACACATTCCTGAAATGTCGAAAGAAACTGAAGGCGGAGAAAAAGGAAGTCAAATTCCTTAAAGGTGAGAGTGTCTCCCTGAGGGAAGAGATCACCAGTTTGATCTCCCTCCGACAGGAGCACTTGGACCTGACTTCAAAGCATTCAGAGTCTCTTAAGCTCCTTGATCTTAAGCAGGAGGAAGTCGACAAGTTGGAAGAACTACTTGCGGCAGAAAGGAAGATCGTCAAGAGCTTCTCTATGCCAAAAACCGTTCTTCCATTAGTTGACTCCTTCTCTGCTCAAGCCAAAGGGGCAGGCCTGGGGCACGTAGGGGTATCTAGCTCCTCGTCTAGGAGAAACAGGAACAGAAGAAAGAATAAGGCTGCCAAGAAAGCCTCTGCTGATGAGAAAGGAAAGGCCCCACTCAGTCCTGTTGAGTTCAGAAAGCCTAGCTTTCCCTGTAACCAACATGACTTTGAGTCAACATATGGGCATCACTTCAGGCCCTCGGTTGCAAAGCCGAAGAGCCGATATGATGGGTGGACCTTTCCCCGTAACTTCAGTGAGAGTGTCTTCAAGGCACCATATGAGGAAATCCACTTGGGAAATTATGGTCAATTCTCTAGCGGCCATAATAAGAAGCTGGCACCTAAGGCCAAACATGTTACACTGAAAATCCAAGAGGTGAAGAAGTCATGTGACTGTGGTCATCATGTTGCCTCCACCTCCAGGTCTTCGGCCCCAGTTGAACCCCACGTTTCAAGGGTAAAGCAGGCGCCCAAGAGGAAGTATAACAGGTTTGACTGCTGGTGCTGTGGCAAAATTGGTCACTTTGCCGTGGATTGTTGGTTTAATCCAAGGTATAACGAGACTCCTTATGTTAGCGATGCGAGGCCGACCACTCGTAGAGTTAACCAATCGAGGGGGAGTATGCTAATAAGGAATCTAGGACCCAAGTTTGATTGGGTTCCTAAGGCAAATTAATTCTGTTTTGCAGGGATGTCTAAAGGCCAACAAAACTCCTATTTGGTACTTGGACAGTGGATGCTCCCGTCATATGACTGGGACAAGAAGCCTGCTGCGGGAGTACACCCCAGTCGAGAATGGACCCAAAGTCATCTATGGGGGATCTGATCGGGGAGTCACCAGAGGTTACGGTATGATTTCCAACGGTACACTCTCTATCTCTGACGTAGCTTATGTTGAAGGGTTAAATCATAACCTGATCAGCGTAAGCCAGTTATGTGATAAAGGGTATGACGTTAAGTTCTGCAAGGATAAATGCCTGATAATATCATGTGACTCTTCGGAGACCGTATTAACAGGCATTAAGAGCAGAAATATCTTCTGTTTAGACTTTCTTAGTTTAGACTCTTCTACCCCTGTATGCCTAGTAGCCAAAGGCAGTGCATCTCTTTGCGAGCAATGGCACAAAAGATTGGCACACATTAATTACAAGACAATTAGTATGCTATTTTCAAAAGACTTAGTAAGGGATGCTCCCATTATTAAGTGCATCAAAGATAGCCCATGTCCTGCATGTCAAATGGGCAAGCAGACTCGGGCTACCTTTAAGAGCATCCCAGACAAAGATTCCTCCAGATGTCTGTACCTTCTGCACATGGACCTGTTTGGTCCTATGCAAGTTCATAGCTTAGGAGGGAAGTCGTATACGCTAGTGATTGTAGATGATCACTCTCGGTTTACGTGGGTGTTCTTCTTAAAACGCAAGTCGGATACGTTTGACATCTTCACTAATTTTGTCAAGCAGATACAGAACGAACTTAACTGCTCGGTGGTCAAAATCAGAAGTGACCACGGAATAGAGTTTGAGTCTGGGGCTATGACAGAGTTCTGTGAAGAACTTGGTATCTTTCATGAATTCTCCTCCCCTCGCACTCCTCAACAGAACGGAGTGGCGGAGAGGAGAAATAGAACACTCATTGAGGCAAGCACGACAATGTTGAATGACGCTTCTCTCCCAGAATACTTCTGGGCCGAGGCTGTCAATACGGCTTGTCATGTACAAAACCGGGCATTGATTAACAAAAGCCATCGTAAGACTCCCTATGAGCTACTGAAAGGCAAGAAACCAACCATGTCCTACCTAAGGATCTTTGGCTGCAAATGCTATGTACTGAATAATGGGAAGTACCCGCGTACTAAGTTCGGTGAAAAATGCTTCGAAGGCATATTTATGGGTTATAGTAGCCGCAGCCGGGCTTATAGAGTTTTCAACAAGAAAACCCTAGTGGTAGAGGAGTCAATCAATGTTGTATTTGATGAAGGAAGTTTGCTTAATTGCAAGACTTCTAGTCTTCTTCCTGAAGATGTAGGTGACAGACTTGAAGGGTTGCAACTGGATGAGCACGTGAAAGATGCACCTCCAACATACGTCAAGGTATCCACTGCTACACTGATCGGAGACGTTGAAAATCAAAATGGAGCAAATCCTTTAGAAGAAGGAGATGCCCAAGAAGTAGTCGAAGCTCCTGACGCCAGACTTCTACAGCTCAGACACGTGAGGGATCATCCTAGAGATCAGATCATCGGAGATCCTCGTGATGGGGTCAGAACTCGACGAGGTACTATTAACGAGATTCTGCATCTTAGCTTCCTGTCACAGGTTGAGCCAAAGAAGTTCGACGAGGCCAACAAAGACGCTGCATGGATTTTGGCCATGCAAGATGAATTGCATCAGTTCGAAAGATGCAACGTTTGGACGCTTGTGCCCAGACCTCAAAAGCAGAATGTGATTGGCACCAAGTGGATCTTCAGGAACAAACTGGATGAACATGGTGTCATCATAAAGAACAAGGCCAGGCTAGTGGCTCAAGGTTACCGTCAGGAGGAGGGGATTGACTTTGACCAGACGTTTGCACCAGTTGCACGGCTCGAAGCTATCCGGCTATTCCTAGCTTATGCCTCCCACAAAGGATTCACAGTTTATCAGATGGATGTGAAATCAGCTTTCTTGAATGGAGATTTGAAAGAGGAAGTATACGTCGCTCAACCTCCAGGTTTTGTCAATCCTACTTATCCTAGTCATGTATATTTTCTTAATAAAGCACTATATGGCTTAAAACAAGCTCCTCGAGCTTGGTATGAGACATTGTCTAGTTTTCTTCTTGAGAACAAATTCTCTAGAGGAAAAATAGACAAGACATTGTTTCTCAGGGAAGTCAAAGGCAAGATTTTGCTGGTGCAAATCTATGTTGACGACATTATATTTGGCTCAACGGACAACAATCTTTGCAAAAAGTTTTCCAAACTTATGCAAGGAAAGTTTGAAATGAGCAGTATGGGGGAGCTGAAGTACTTCTTGGGACTTCAAGTGAAACTGTCTGAGGATGGAATCTTCATCTCTCAGACGAAGTTCACAAATGAACTCCTCAAGAAATTCGGAATGGAGAATGCAACCTCTATGAGGACTCCAATGGGACTATGTCTCTGGATAAAGATGAGAAAGGTAAACCTTTCGATGAAACCAAATACAGAAGCATCATTGGATCCCTGCTCTACCTTACTGCCAGTAGACCAGATATCATGTTCTCCACATGTGTTTGTGCCAGATATCAGGTGAACACTAAGGAATCTCATTATGTCGCTGCAAAGCGAATTCTTAGATACCTTAAAGGTACTCCCAATCTTGGCTTGTGGTACTCGAGAAACAATGATGTCGAGCTAATAGGTTTTTCAGATGGTGATTTTGCAGGGAGTAGGGATGACAGGAAAAGCACTTCCGGGACGTGCCAATTCCTCGGAAGAAGGCTTATCTCCTAGAACAGCAAGAAGCAAAATTGTGTTGCAACCTCCACAGCAGAGTCTGAGTACATCTCGGCAGGGAGCTGTTGCGCACAACTTCTATGGATAAGGAACCAGTTAGCAGACTATGATCTTCAGTTCAAGGAAGTACCCATGTACTGCGACTCCTCAAGTGCAATTGCCATCGCAAACAATCCAGTATCGCATAGCAGAACGAAGCATATTGAAGTGCGCTACCACTTCATTCGGGAGCACGTGGAGAACAAGGACATCTCTCTCTGCTATGTCCCCACGGACAAGCAGATTGCAGATATTTTCACAAAGCCCTTAGACAAGGCCAAGTTCAGTCTCTTCAAAACTGAATTGGGGATGCTCAACTATGAAGAATAAAGACTCCAGACGCTCCTGGCTCATGCCTCTAGAGGGAGCATCTGCCAACATTTCAAGTGACAACATAAGTGCACGAACTGAGGGGGAGCATGGTGTCCGATGCACCAGACCCAAATTTGCAGAAGCCGAAAAGGGTGAGATTACCCTCTCGGCTAAGGCTAAGGTAGCTCAATGCTCTAGTTTGCTCTCAAGTAACGGGTAATGCTTATCCCTATCACCTCATCTTTAAGTTTCGGTTTTTCATTCCTATATGCTCTATTCACCTTAGCTTGTAGGGTTTAGGCTTCTTCAAATAGGGGGAGATTGTTGGGTATTGCATCCACAATGTACCTGATTTGAAGAAGCCCCTGTGCAAGCCAAGGTAAATAGACAATGTATTTGATGAAATATTTCCAGTTATACTTGCAGATATTCCATGCTAAGTACACACCAATGTCAGGGTGCAGTGGGTCAATATACACGGGTCTGTGCAACGTAATCCCTCGTTGAGCAGATCAGTGTGTTGGCCTACGTGTACTCTCTCTATTGGGGTGTACTTAATTTCAAGTACAGGGCTATGGTAAAGCAAGAGCAGACAAGGAGCAAGGATGGGCCAAAGACCAGCTCAAGGAAAGAAAGAGGAGAAATCACTCAAGTAAAAATCGACGAGAATCACTAAGTGATTCTCGCCGATTCGGCGAGAATCACTAGTGATTCTCGCCGAGTCGTCGAGAATCACTAGCTGATTCTCGCCGGTTGGAGCCGGCAGTTTCGACACCGCCAGAAATTTTTCTAAGGCAGAATCGTCGAGAATCACTAAGTGATTCTTGCCGATTCGTCGAGAATGACTTTGCATTCTCGACGAATCGGCAAGAATCAAGTGTGATTCCCGCCGATTCTCCCCGGCTTCTGTATCTGTGCAGTTAGATTTCGGCTAAATAGAAGTCGGCGAGAATCATAAGTGATTCTCGCCGATTCAGCGAGAATCACCTATGATTCTCGCCGAATTTGACTTGGCAATTTTTCTGAAAGTTCTGGACCGGTCCAAGTTACCTGCAGCTGTTTGAACCAGACTTTGGTCCTTACTTTGGTGGGACCCGCAACGGTCATCTTCTTGACCTAAGGTATATATACACTGTATTTGTGAACAGTAAAGAAGACGGATACACGGTATTTCAAAAAGAACGAGCGGCCGACGACAAAACCCTAATCTCGCGATTTTGCTCCGCCGGTCATCTCCGCCGCTCGTACGGTTGTCGCCGCTGCTGATCTCAGATTCTTCCTGATCTCCCGGTGACAGAAGCTTAGGCTAGCATAGCGTCTCACGCGTCTAACCAGAGATCCCTTGTCTCTTGATTTGTTGATCGGGAAAATCCTTCCCCTTCCAAATCGATTGAGACGATCGATCCTAGTGTGACCGTTGGAAGACCTTGCTTCCTTTGCTACGAAGTTTGAATCAAGTTGGCACTGCTGCTGCTCTCCGTCGCCACTGCTGATTTCGAGAACCTTGCCGCCGCCTCAAGCCGCCGCCGGGTTCGGGAAAGATTCACTCCAAGTGAGATCTAGGGCTGTGCACTCTTCGTTGACTTCAAGAGCACGTCGTCAAACGAAGAGAGTCACCTTCTCTCCAAACGTTGTTTGTATCTCTTACAAGCTAGATTTTAATTTCCTTGTAACGGACCGTTTGGTCCCTAGTTGTAGGGTTGGGTGCAACCCGGATTGTGGGAGTGTTGACTCCTACGTGTGGAAGGGTTCCTTCCGTTAGTGCAAGGATTGGATTTCAATCCTGTTGGTGAAGTGACCGAGTCGTCCCGTATTGGGAGATAGGTCGAAGGGGGAAAGTGGACGTACCCAAATCGGGGAACCACTATATATTGTCTGTGTTCCTTGTGTGCTTGGTTGTTTTGTTTTCTTATGCAGGTAAAACTTTAATTCCGCAATTACGCTGCAGAGTCACCTAATCCCCCCCCCCCATAGGTGAAGATAGTTGACACTAGGTGAACTTTCACCAACTTTATTTATCTTTTAATTTTCATGAACAATGGGTTTGAACAAATTAGTAATCATGTATCTTCTTGTTTTAATCAATTTCATGGTATTTTATTCGTATATGGGTTTGCAAACATTGAGAATTATCCTTGTTATGAATGATTATTTGCTTTTACATGAATTCCAAATGTCTAGATTGAGAAATTGGATTCTTTGGATGATGGTTGAATCTTCATATTTAAGTGTTATTTCTCTTTGTAATCTAAAATACATGATCGAGAGATATGTTTCTTGGAAAATTAGAATACGAAATGATGGAATTATGGTATTTTAGAGATAAAGTTCCATGAATCTATGTAGTAGATAGGGTATTTCATTCAATGCAAATTGATTAAGGCTAAGGCAGAAAGCATTGAGTAAGGCATGTTCACTCAACGTTCTCAACACTTATGTTGCTAAATAAGCAAAAAAATTGATTAAGGCAAATAGCATTGATTGAAGGTTACTGACTCAACGCTATCAACGCCTAAGTGGTCTGGCGTTGAGTAATGCTTACTCACTCAACGCCAAACATCTGAAGCTGATAAAGCAAGATTGGTGTTGAGTGGAGCTGAATCACTCAATGCCTAGAATCAGTCTTAATATTCTAAGTAGTTTGGGGTTGAGTGAAGGTGACTCAACGCCAAGAGACAGTGAACCCATCTAAGTGTTTTGGAATTGAGTGATGCTTACTCACTCAACGCCTATTCTCTGATGCTTGATTTTTTGCTAAGTCCACAGCTAGTGACATCAGCAAGTCAACATATTCAAATTAATGGCGGGATTGCTACAGTACGCGACAAAGGCCGCCGCAGACCTCTTGTATGACAGTTGGAGTTAAAGCAAATTTGCAGTTAGCATTAAATGTGTGGGGCCCATTGCTAAAAGACCCGTTGGGTCTCAATACATAAAAGAAGTAACATGTGTTCTTCTTCCCAGCCTTTATTTTTTTGGTGTGGAGCTATAGAACAGGAAGCTAAAGCTGAGAAAGAAGAAGAGCAAGCCAGCAGTTGGAATCATCATCTTCAACAGCAAGATAGCTGGTGTCATTCTCACCTGCATCAGCAAGCTAGTCCAGAGTATCTTCTCTGAGCATAAGATTTCAGCCAAGGGCTGACCACTGCTGTAGGCTCTTCACAGTTCCAGTAACTCAAGCACATGAAAATCTTTATATGGAAGCTGTGAAGAGAAGAAAGCTTGAAGAAGCAGAGATCTGAAAGAAGACTCAGGGTACTATTCCTTAGAATTCAAAGTTAGGGCTGAATCACCTCAGCCCAAGAAAGAGAGAAAGGCAAAACATGGTTCTGTAAGTTTCTTCCAGCTCAAGGATCTTTGTGGCTGTGAAGAAGAGAGGGCTGAGCTTCTGTCTCAGTTCAGGGAGAGACAGAACATTACTCTGCTAGTAAATTCCAGCACAAGTAATTACTTGTTGCTGTGAAAGCAGTTAGGACAAAGTATATCTTTGTTCAATAAAGGTAGACTCAGGAAATAATCTCCTATAGTCAATGTTGGGCTGAGTCTATCTCAGTAAAGAAGCTTGACACAGAGAAATATCTCTTGTATCAAGAATATCCCTCAACCCACTTTCATCCTGTAGGATTCAGTTTACCTGGATCTAAGTTATAGGTACCTGAAAGGGTACTGAGTTATAGGAGTGCTGCAGCACTCTAAGAGTAGGGTTGTGTGCCTGAAACTATAGGGTTGTAGGGCCTGAGTTATAGGCCTTAGAAATAAGGATGAGGTAGGTGATCTGTGGATCACTGAGCTGTAGGAGCTCTACAGGGATATGAGGTAGGAACCCTTGTTGTTTTGAGTTTAGATTCTTTGAAGAATCTAAGTGAAAGGCTGAGGGCGTGAGGTATAAGCTCCTTGGAGCACTTTGGAGAAGTGCCTAGTCTAACAAGATAGTTGGATATGTGTGAGGGAAAGTGGATGTACCCAGTTGGGGAACCACTATAAATATTTGTGTGCTTTGCTGTGTTGTTTTCTCTGTGTAGGGTAAATCATCTTGAAAGCAGAAATTAATCAACCACTCAAGAAGCAAACTAACAAAAAAGAAAAGAATTAATAAAATGACCAATAACCTATTTACCCCCCCCCCCCCTCTAGGTGATTTAGCTATCCTTGAAATTAAAGACTTTCAAGTGATATCAGAGGGAGTTTACTCAAAAAGGACCTAACAGTCTGAGTTGACCTCCAAGGATAGCTAAAAGGTTAAACTTATGTGTTCTAGGATGAACCATAAGATGAGGAACTATATGGAGTAGCAGATCTGCAGAGAGGACAAAATCAACATTGCATTATTAGCTGCTCTTGGTGATGACAAAGTCATTCCAGATGCAAGATCAAGAAGCAGGGCCCCTTTATCACATTCAGAGAGTGACACAGAGATGGATGAAGCTAAAGAAGGGGAATGCAGATGTCATGGACAAATAGCTACCCCAAAAATAGAATCTTGTCAGGATCACCCTGGTCAAAATAAGGTGCATTCCCCATCTAGCTCATCCTCAGAGTCTGGATATGAATCCTGTACAGACTTTGATGTCTCCTCATTTAGTAATGATGAGGGTCCTATGACAGATGATTATATCAATCAATTGATTGACAATCATGCTACCCTTCTGAAAGCTTTCAAAGAAAGCAAGCTGCTTGTCAAGAAACAAGCAGAGGAAATAGCCTCCCTACAGAAGACTGCTTCCCAACTGGATGAAGTTTCATCCTTCCTATGTGTAAAAGAGAGGGAAGCAGCTCATCTGAAAATCATGGTAGATATACATGTTGAGTCCTTAAAATACAAGGACTCTATTATCAATAATCTTGAGGAGAAACTTGATAGGAAGAGGAGAATTGTGGCTAACTTCTCTAAGATAGATTCTATCAAAAGAAGATTTGAATCTGAGTGGATTCCTAGAGTAATCCAATCTCAAAAAAGAGGCCAAGTTCCTATCTGGCCTCGGCCTACCTTTCACAAGGTAATTCTCCCTTCCAATAGGTATAACAAAGACCCTAGAGATGGTCACTAAAGGAATGGGAATCTTCCTTTTAAGACCACAAATGTCTCTTACAATGGAAGAAGAAAGGGGATTGGTCTGAGTGCTCAGAAGGCTCCCCATAAAGAAGTACAAAATACCCATCCTGAACCTTTTATATTTAATGCACCAGCTCCATCTCTCTTGAGCAAGGCAGTGGCCTTTTCTAATAATCTCCCTGCTTACACTCTAACAAAGGGTAAATCTGTCAGGATGCAAGACCTAAAATCTTCCAAGGACACCAACAGTATGCCCTCTGCAAGGAGAACTGCTGCTGATATACCTTGTGAAAATCCAAGCTCTTATCATGTCAGACCTACTCTCAGTCAGACTGTGGCTAAGAGAATTTGGAAAAAGGAAGCTGCTTCTTTTTTTGTTCAGTCTGCTGTCAGACCTGCTCAGAAAAGAAGATACTATATTCATGAGTGTTAGTGCTGTGGAAAAGTGGGCCACATTGACCTAGATTGTTGGTACAACCCTTGTGTGCTAAGGGAAAGAGAAAGTCTTCCTAACAGGGCTCTTGTAGGTAAGCATTTGTTTTCTTTTCAAGCTAACAAGAACCTAGGACCCAAGTCAGCTTGGGTTCCTAAGGGATGTAATTCTGTCTTGCAAGATAGTCCAAGTGGCCATAACCATGTATGGTCCTTGGACAATGTTGTACCATACCCAAGTCTGGGTACAAGAAATGATTCATCTTATCAACATGCACTAAATAAGTTCAATTATTAACGGGGAGCTTTACAAAGGAAATCCAGATGAACATCAAGGGATAAAGATCAGATGCAAGGTTGCATGAGAAACTGTGAATCCAACCTGGACTTCAAGTCTACAGAGCAGAGATAAGTAGAATTCATCTTTATTTATTCTACCTCTTAATTTAAGAATTGACTACTCATACATTAGAAGGGTAATTGAAACAAATGAATAAGAAGATGTAAAAACAACAACTCATCTTAATTCATGTGTTAGTGGCTTATATGTTCACCATGCCACAAAATTTAACTTGTCTAAACATACCCAAAGACATTTTGCATATGGAATACTAAGATAGGTTAGTATCAAAATTTGTTTGAGTCAATTGAGCCTGGGGACTAATACTCTCTCATTTGAAATAAACATAAGGTTTTCAAAATTTTATCTAATTGCACCCCAATAGGACACGACTTAACATGTGTACTGCAGGTTTATATTTCCCCTGCAAGTTAGGACAACACAGTTAGGGGCTAATCAAAATTTAAATTAAAACTTTTAATTACTAAAGAAAACTTAGGTTAAGCAAATTAAGTCAATTTAACTAATTCTGGAGAAAAGATGGAATGTGGATATGTGTCGGAACTCAATCCTGGCCATTGATCAAGATTAAAACATCAAAGATGGATTAGTGACCTTCCGCATTCCGAGTAGCAATACCTATAAATTGAAGGACTTGTGCAAAACGCCAAGTCACTATTCCTTACCCTCTCTCGCCCGCATTCGCTAAATCTAAAGAAAGCCACTTTCATATGCTTTCTTAAATTATCCAAAGAGATGGAGCCCAAGGGACCGGATTTCCACTTCGATGGTGTTGAACTGGTGCGAAATGGATTCGTTGAAGCTCCAGAATAAGTTCTGCAGGTGCTTAAACTTCTGCAGAAATCTAACCTAGATTTCGTCCTAAAGGAACCCTGTCTTCTGTCGAAGAGGGAAGTACTGGAGTTATTTTCCAACGCCAAATCATATGCTTCAGCTGGGAAAATTAAGACCCTGGTCAGTGGAAAAAAGATCAAGATAATGCCCAGAAGGCTAAGCAAGGCTCTACAACTGCCAAAGCTCTGTGCAACCGAGGATGAAGAAGAGATACTGCTGGACAATGCAAGGTCGGAAATGAAATTGTGTGGACCCTCCAAGCACAAAACTGGATTTATTCGAAGGAAGGAAATCAACCTGAGAGGAAAGTTCCTAGCCGATGTTATTGGGAAAGCTCTGATATGCAAAATAGGTTCCCATGACAAAATCTCAAAAATGATGTTTGAACGTATGGCTAGGTTCATATTGTCTAAGAGAACTGATTGGGGAAGAATGGTGTTTGAAAGAATAGTGTAATGCTTGGCTGAACCCAATTTGGGGAGAATCCTATCACTATTTCTGCGAGAAACTGCTCTAGAAATTCTGAATCTAAAACTTAGTGCCAGGATACACCATATGAGAATGATGGACATCAGGATACTTGAAAGATGGGACAGGGTCCTTCTGCTCCATTGTCCAGAAGCTGTGGAGAGAAAAGGGAAGAGAATAGTTGCTACTGAGCCCAGCTCCTCAAGCAGCTCATCTGAGGATGAAGAACCTCATGATCCTGACCTATCGTCATCTATTGTAGTGTCCAGGAGGGACATGAATATCCAGGTATCCGCCTCGTCTGAACTTACCCCTCTTAGTCGTGTGTGCAGACTAGAGTCGGATTCAGTCCCTGAAATGGATGAGATTGTTGTCTGGGTAGCTGGATCTGCTGGAGAGGAAGGAGAGGATTTGTCTCCAACCAAGAATACTAGCCAAATAGCAGAGGAAATTGTTAATAAAATATCTGCAGAATGGGGGATGATGCTGCCAGATTGGAGGATCCAGATAAGCAAATACCTATGTATGAAGATATGGAAGTATAGGATAAAGACATGGAAACTCCTAGTTCTGAGGGAAGGATTGCTCAGATTGAGGGGGAGCAACTGATGCAAGAAATAATGACTAATACACTATTTAAAAGGGAGCAACTGGAGGTTCCTCAAATAAAGGATGTTGTTGCTGACCTGCATGCAAACAAAAGCATGGCAGTGGTTGAGGGGGAGAAATCTTCTTGTCTCCGTGGTCATGAGGTACACAATCTTGTGTCATCAGAATCTGAGGAAGAGGAAGACAGTGATAAGAAAGCACACTCCTCATCACATCTAGAAACAGAACAACCCAAGAGTGGCATATAGCTCAAGGAGCAGGGAGCAAGCCTATACAAGGAGAAACTGAAGCCCTGGATGAGGGCACATCTGCCAAAATTGATCAGCTGCCATCTACCTTCATTGCCCAGCTAAAAGGTTTGTTAGATGAGCAAAGAAGGGCATTAGAAAACTATATGGATGAAGCCCTCAAAGATGTTAGAAATGATCTTGCAACTGAGATCAAATCTATAGGGTTTGAAGTGAATCTGCTGAAAGGAGAAATAGAAAAATTCTTTACCAGAGCTGCTCCTGCTATAGATTACACAATGGAGAAACTGGATGTGTCAAATCAAAATATTACTATTATAGGTTAAAATCAAACTATTCAGGCTAAAAACTCTGTGACCATTCATGAGAATGATTAAATTCTGAGAAAAGCACAAAACACTGAAATCTTCACTAAAATGGATGCCTACACCAAGATGCTTGATGACCACATATTACAAGTTAAAAATCAAGTAATTGCCGGAGTTAACTACCTGGAAGAGGAAAGAAACAAAGCTAGCACCTCCCAGACTACTCAAGTGATTGAAGAAGTCAAAAAGGGGGAGAGTAATGTCATTAGAACAAATATTGAGAATATGGTCTGGGCCACAAATGCTGTGGGAGGCTCATTGGGAATGGAGCCACTACAATATAAAAACATCTCAATGATGCCTGACCATGTACAAGATGCTTTAAACAAGATATATAACAATGAAGCCCATGTTCAAGACAATCAAGAACATGTTCAGTATATTGAAGAAGGTGACAATGCTAATGCTCATTGGGGAGAGAAGACTACTGGTGCTCAGAATTCTTCATTCAACCCCACAGTAGACCGGTCACTACAGAACAAAGAAAGAATCACTGATGATGCTGAAGTGGAGGCCAAGCTAAGGAAAAAAAGATATAGAGAAGAAATAGAACAGAGGCCTGATTTCGAGCTATGGAGCCCAGAGTCCAGATCTATTATTCTGCTTGCTTGGGACCAGGTCAAGTCCAAAAGATATGATAGAGGTAAATGGTACAGCAAAACTGAATTGGATAAGATGGAAAAGAGAGACACAGAAAGAAGGACTTTCTGGAGGAACAAAAAGGCAAATATTTTGGCTCTTGATGCTGTGGAACCATCCAAATACTTTCCCAAGCCTTTTAGCTATTTTGAGAGATAAAAGGATAAGTCTGAAGCTGAAGTTGAAGCTACTAAGGCTACTGATGGAGCTGATAATAAAGGGAAGAAGATAACTTGAGATGAAAACAAGCCAGCAAAGAAATCCAGAGGCGATGGAATTATGATAAGGGGACCTAAAACTTGAAATGTTTCAGGTTCTGCTTTCAGGCCTAGGGATGAAACACTATGTTTATTTTGCTAGAACATTTATTCACTATGTGATTAAGTAGAATAACTTTTGTTATAATCTTGATCTCTCTAACTCATCATCTGTTATGTCTTTGACTTTCTACTGCACCATTTGATATGTTTTATCTGAATTATGCTGTGTTGATTATGTCTATGATTTTTCTGAATTATGATGTGATAATATGATTTAAATAGCTATAACATAGGTATGTTTCGTATATACATTGGCTTAGGTTTTGACTTCTTCAAATAGGTGGAGATTGTTGGGTCCATTGATCCCAATGTCCTGAATTTGAAGGACTAGCAAAACAATGTATACACACGTTATGATCTAACTTGTGTTTAAAGTAAATGATTGCAGTTTGTCTTGATAAGCTATAATGGGACAGGAAGCCTAAGTGGCTAAGTCAGGTCATTTCTTACAAAAGTGGTAGAAAGACAGAAAACTATCTAAGTCCAATAATGTTGAGTGAAGATCAGTCACTCAACGCCAGATGGCTCATAACACTGAGTGAAGCCTATACAGTCAAAGCCAAGGCAGTGGCAAGCTGAGAAAATTTCCAAGTTCACATGCATTAAGTGAACTCAACTCACTCAATGCCATACAACAAAAGGATTTGAGATAGGCTACAGTAGTAAAAGCCTGAAGTTTGAATGAGCTAAAATATGGCTAATTCCATAGGCGTTGAGTGAAGTCAACTCACTCAATGCCATGCTACTGAATAAGCAGAAAATTGGCTAAGGCAGAAAGCGTTGAGTGAGGCATGTTCACTCAACGGTCTCAACACTTATGTAGTTGAATAAGCAAAAAATTGGCTAAGGCAGAAAGCATTGAGTGAGGCATATTCACTCAACGCTCTCAACACTTATGTTGTTGAATAAGCAGAAAAATTGATTATGGCAAATAGCGTTGAGTGGAGGTTACTGACTCAATATTGTCAACGCCTAAGGGGTATGGCGTCGAGTAATTCTTACTCACTCAACGCCAAACAACTGAAAGCTGATAAAGCAAGATTGGCGTTGAGTGGAGCTGAATCACTCAACGCCTAGAATCAGTCTTAATATTCTAAGTAGTTTGGGGTTGAGTGAAGGTGACTCACTCAGTGCCAAGAGACAGTGAATCTATCTAAGTGTTTTGGCATTGAGTGATGCTTACTCACTCAACGCCTATTCTCTGATGCTTGATTTTTGGCTAAGTCCATAGCTGGTGAAATCAGCAAGTCAACAAGTCAACATATTTCAAATTAGTGGCGGAATGGCTACAGTATGCGATAAAGGCCGCCGCAGACCTACTGTATAATAGTTGGAGTTAAAGCAAATTTGCAGCTACCATTAAATGTGTGGGGCCCATTGCTAAAAGAGCTGTTGGGTCTCAATACATAAAAGAAGTAACATGTGTTCTTCTTCCCAGCCTTTATTTTTTTGGTGTGGAGATATAGAACAGGAAGCTAAAGTTGAGAAAGAAGAGCAAGCCAGCTGTTGGAATCATCATCTTCAACAGTAAGATAGATGGTGTCATTCTCACCTGCATCGGCAAGCTAGTCCAGAGTATCTTCTTTGAGCATAAGATTGCAGCCAAGGGCCGACCACTGCTGCAGGCTCTTCACAGTTCCAGTAACTCAAGAACCTGAAAATCATTATCTGAAAGCTGTGAAGAGAAGAAAGCTTGAAGAAGTAGAGATCTGAAAGAAGACTCAGGGCACTATTCCTTAGAAGTCAAATTTAAGGCTGAATCACCTCAGCCCAGGAAAGAGAGAAAGGCATAATAGGGTTCTGCAAGTTGCTTCCAGCTCAAGGATCTTTGTGGCTGTGAAGAATAGAGGGCTGAGCTTCTATATCAGTTCAGGGAAGGTAGAACATTACTCTGTTAATAACTTCCAGCACAAGTATAATTACTTGTTGCTTTGAAAGAAGTTAGGACAAAGTATATCTTTGTTCAGTAAAGATAGACTCAGGAAATAATCTCATGTAGTCATTGTTGGGTTGAGTCTATCTTAGTCAAGAAGCTTGACACAGAGAAATATCTCTTGTGTCAAGAATATCCATCAACCAACTTTCATCTTATAGGATTCAGTTTACCTGAATCTGAGCTGTAGGTACCTGAAAGGGTACTGAGATGTAGGAGTGCTGCAGCACTCTGAGAGTAGGGTTGTGTTCCTGGAACTATAGGGTTGTAGAGCCTGAGTTGTAGGCCTTAGAAATAAAGCTTAGGTAGGTGATCAGTGGATCACTGAGCTGTAGGAGCTCTGTAGGGCTTCGATGTAAGAACCCTTATGGTTCTGAGTTTGGATTCTGAGAAGAATCTGAGTGAAAGGCTGAGGGCCTGGGGTGTAGGCTCCTTGGAGCATTTTGGAGAAGTGTCTAGTCTAACAAGTTAGTTGGATAGGTGAGATGGAAAGTGGATGTACCCAGTGTAACATCCCATTTCTAACTAAACCCCCTAGGAGTGGTTTTGTCATGACTAGGTCATGACAAGACCCTAGAGAACCTAAAAGATTAGGTGGACTTGAGAATAAAGGTGATTGTGTTAGATGGTCTGCAAATAGTAGATTCCTAAACCATAGTTTAGGATGATCATGTGGTTTCACCAAGACTCCAAGACCTTACCAACCCTTGGAAAGGCCCAACAAAACCCTATGGGCCCATGGGAGTCAATTCTAGGTGGCTAATTTTGCTAAGGACCCACCTACGCCTACATTTGGTAATTGACCTATATAAGGACAAGGTGCCCTTAGTAAACCCAAATAACTCTACCAAAGGTCTCTCTAGACCTAAAGAGGGGCCAATGAGTCGATAAGGATTCATTGGGGTCAACCCAAATGATCATGATTACCAAAGTCAACTCTACCCAAGGTCAAGTCAAACCCTAGCCCAATTGGGCTAACCCAAGCTCAAGTCTTTTTCCCCTTAGGCTAACTTTTATTTCTTAATTATTAGGATTATATTGGCTGCACTTATCCTAGAGATTTGACCAGTCAGAATTGTGACTAGAAGAGAGAGAGAGAAAGCTTCATTTTAATGGAGGAGAGAGAATTTTGGGAAGAGGAGGAATGGTGTGGGGCTCGGCCAAGGGAGGCCAACAGCCACCCTTGATGGCTGCAATCAACTCCTCTAGATAATAGGAGTTGATTCCAGCCATTTCCCGACTACCAAGGGGCATATTTATCCCCCCTCCTCTCAACCCGATCCATGCCATTAATGGCTTTGATGGGCAATGAAGGATCCAGCCACTCCCCTCCCTAATTGACCATTTAAACATCATCAGTAGGCAGAAGGAAGCGTTTTCGAACTCTCACTGGAAGGAACAAGACATACCACTGTGTTGTTGCAGAAGCCGAGCGCCTCCGCCATCATCCATGGTGTCCCGCCGCTCCTCTCGCCTTCAGGCCGCCGGAAAGGTCCTCCTCCTCTCCTTGTCTTATGGTTAGATCATAGCAATGCCTATGTTAAAGGTTTGGGCTCAATTGAGCTTAAACCAATTTCTAGTTTTCATGGTTTCGGCCGAGAAATTCTCTTGGTAGATCCGCCGAATTTCGCCACTCCGGCAGCCGAGTCGCCGCCAGTCGATAACCACCACCTCGACGGAGGTGTTAGGGGTGGTGGCCGGCCGGGGAAGGGTCGGGATGGGCGTCGGTGGCAGCTGGAAGTGGCTCCAGGCTAGGACTATCTCAGTCGTTGGCTGGAGGTAGACGATGAGCTCGGGCCCTTGGATTTGCGCCAAGATCCGTGCTGGATCAAATGTAAATATTTCATTTAAATTGATTTTCTATCACATTATTTATAGTATTTTGAAATAAATATTAAAAATAGTTACGAGCCTCTGATGAAAAGGTGCAAAACATAAAAGTTGTATCCCTAAGGGTCTACTTTAATCCAAAATTGATTTTGACCCATTTGGACCTCTGGTTGGACCAGGGCATCCATTTTGGTTGGACATATACCTAGGGCTATCCTGAGATTGAAAAGTGTGCCCCCACTTCATACCTTGTCCAAATGACCTGAAATTTGGGCAGGGGGTCAACCTTAGTCATACCTAGGGGCAGTCAAAAAATGGGAATTTTTGGGAATACTTTGTCCTATGGTTTTTGTTATTATTTAATAATACTAGGGTATTTTAATTAAGTGGTCTAATGACCTCCAAACCCTCTCAAATTTTGGTGATTGGTCCCTGGTATTAGTTCCAAGCTCTGTATAAAATTTAAACTCATTTGAATGAGTTTTAGTTAGGGAATCACCAAACCCTAGTTTGGCCTTAAGGAGGTGTTTTTGATTAAAAAGTGCACTTGTGATTTTAGGTGACCAAACCACATCACCAGTGGCTGAAACTTGGGACACTGGTTTGTTTTGACCCTTACCATCCCCCTATGGTTTATGGGGTGGTTTGGGGTAGGTATGCCCTAGGAACCAAGTTCAAACCTTTAGGTTGGTCTTGGGGGGATTTGTGAAGGGCATAGGGCCAAATGCCCTTATATGGTTGTGATTTTTGGTGGAGAGGGGACTAGTAAAGTTAAAATCCTCTGGCAAAAATCTTAGGAGGTTTGGAGATTGATACCAACCTCAAAACCTCAACCCTAGGGTTAGGGTAGAATCACCTTTGTATAACACAAGCCCATATAACTCATCAAAAGGGTGTGAAACTTAAGGAGCATGAGTTTTAAAGTAGAAAGAACCCTTAGTAGTTTTACAAGAATTTTATGAGCAATATTTTTGGTACTTCATTTGTTGGTTATGATATAGCCCTAATTAATGTTTTAATTATTAAGAATCACTCTATTCTTTGAAACCCCATGGAACCTTGGAAGTGAATGTTTTAGGTTGAAATTGTTGCCCCTGATTTTTAGTATAACTTTTGTTTGATTAAATCTAGTACATCATGCACAAATGATTAAAAAGGGGTTTGGTGGTATAAAATTATTCATAGATGATATATCTGTTGAAAAATTATGAGACTTAGGCACAGAAGATTTCAGGTCTAAATATGCTTGTAGTAATTTATTCATAATTTTTAAAGGGTTGATTACTGTACTTTCCTTACAAGTCCATAATATTAAGGTTTTTGGTAATTATTTTATTTAGTGTTTAATCCCTGCTGAAAAATTATGAAACTTGGCCAATAATGTTTTTAGAGTTTTATTAGCCCGATATAATTAATTCATAATTTTTAAATGACAATTTTTTGTACTTGTTTCACTAATAATGAAAGATAGAAATTATTTCTAAAATAGTTTTAAGGCCCCTTAGATGCTAGAAAAATAATGATATCTTGGATTTACATTACTGAGTTAACCTAATATTTATCATAATTTTGTTAGGCATCTTGCATGAGTACATAGGGTAGTTTATGTTCAAACTAGTAACCCTTGGAAGCTTTAAGGAAATTAATTAAATGCCAGATAAAATAGGAAAATTACAATTTTCTGGATTTAGTCTATTTGTACCATGATAAGCCTCCAGTAAATAATTTAGGGAATTTGGATGACTATTTGGATTATCTCCTATCCGGTTCGACATATAGCCTAGGTTGTTCTGCATTTGACAAATTGGGTTAGCTGCAATAGGATATGATTGGACATGGTGTAGGAGTTAGTCATTTTGCTGGGTGATAATACGTTTTGTAGCCTAAACTATTATTGTATTTTTTATTTTATAGTGTACAAATCATGTCTATTATTAGTTTATTTTTATCCTTTTTATGTAAATATTATTGCCGCTGACTTTTTCTTGTCTTTTTGCAGGTTTCTAGAAAATTGGCCAAAATGACTTGACACGCCCCCCTGTCACGCCCTCCCTGGGCGTGACCTAGGGCGTGTCACCCGATCCCGAGGACTTCTGCTGGAAGGGACAGGAAAACGAACAAAACCGCTGTCACGCCCCCTAACACGCCCTACCTGGGCGTGTCACCAGGCGTGGCTATGGGCGTGTCGCCCTCTGCCGCAAAGCCTGCCGCCGCATTAAATGCCGTTTCTCCACAGCACGCAAAATGTACTGTCACGCCCCATGTCACGCCCGTGACATGGGCGTGACACCCTCCTTTTTCGGTGACTGGCGGATTTCCGACCAATGATTTGGACATGACGTGCCTGTCACGCCCCCCCTACACGGGCGTGACCTAGGGCGTGACCACCGACGTACCGAAGCAATCATCCCTCCCGCCAGAATCCAGAGCCCGAGGTCAACATAGTACTGTCACGCCCCATGACACGCCCCCCCTAGGGCTTGTCGGAGGGCGTGACCAACCCGAGAAAAATTCTATAAATTGAGACCCCCCCTCTCCGTTTCAGAAAGCTTTGGTTGAGAAGTGGAGGTGCTGCCCCTTTGGTTCTTGAGTTTTTATGCTTTCTCTCTCTCTCTCTCTCTTCCTTTGTAATTTTTGCTTAATCATGGTTTAATATTTAGTTGCTTTAGCTTTCTTTGTAATCTTTGCTCTTGCTTAGTGCTAATTGTAGGGCTAGAATAGGATTTAATTTTCATGCACTTGTAATTTCAATTTCAATAGTGTAACTTGCCTTTTTTTCATTAATAAAAGTGTTCTTCCTTTACTTGTGTTCCTTTATATGCTTTTCTACTCATCTCCCCTCCTCCACTCCATTATGATTAACTAATCCTCCTTGTACTCGATCTTGATGATCCGAGGTTAGAGCGATTATGTTATGATGTTTTAATTAATCTTTTCTTTTTAGGTTAGGGCCTTGAATTACTCTTGATTAATCACGGGTTGGAGGTATATTATCGATATATACTCTCCGCCTTAGCTTTCATTCTGGGCTAGCCGAGAGGCCGAAAGAATGAAGTGAGCATTCAAGAGTAAAGGGAGTTGTACGCACCTCTCGAGAGAGGCAGACGTCCAAATCTCCCGGATTGGAGTAAAATCCAATAGTGGGGTTCACCGCGTAAAGCGAGTTTTAGGCCTCCGATTTAGACGAGAGTCGGTCGGACCTTCCTAAACTCAGTTGGGCTTGACTTCGAGAGAAGCGTGTTCAAGCTTTAGGAACCTCCACGGTCAAGGACCTTTATCATATTAAGTTTAGATTTTTATCGCATTTTCTTAATCGTCTCTAGCCGAGGTGAATCTTGATCAAGTGCATTTCCATTTCATATTTTCTACCCTTCGTAGTAATCGTTTTACTTAATAGCTTTACTTAATTGCGGTGTTTCTCTTTCTAGTATAGCTTTACTTTCTCCCCTGCACTTAGATTTTCTAAAACCCTAGTTTTTCTGTCGATAAGATAATAGCGTTCATGTGAGTAAGCATAGCCAACAGTTCCCGGATTTCAATACGACACTTGTGTCCCCTTGCTACAATTCGATAGGTATACTTGCCTCATCGGGTTGCTAGTTCGGTTGCGTTTATTTTCTTCGAACCCTAGCGCGCAACAAGTTTTTGGTGCCGTTGCCGGGGACCCAATTTCCGTTGATATATTGAAAACACGAACCTATTAATTTTATCTTCTCTTTCTCATCCTCCTTCTTTAAATTTTAAAAATCAACAAATTTTATCACTGCTCTTAATAGAAACCAACCTCACAATTTTTCTACGCCACCTAATTCTCTTGAAAAGGGCAAAGGGCTTTAAGCGCCACTGTCTTGTCTAGTACCTTGCGAACCCTTCACGGGGTAGTCCTTGGGAAGTTCGGGAGTTAATCTATAAAAAAAATCTATTTCAAAAAGAAAAAAAATTCTAATCTTTTTTCTAGTTTATCTTTTTTCTCTTCCTCTTCTTCTTTTCTGTTCTTTTAGTGCATGACCCGCGGGAGTCCGTCGGTCATTTTGGACTTGGACCACGAAATTGAGCGTACTCTTCGGAGAAGATCGCGATTTCAAGGTCCTACTATCCAAGTGCCGGTTGAGGACTCCGAGTCATTTGCTACTTTAAGAATGGAAGAACCCAACGTAGATGAGACCGTGCAAAGGACTATGTCCTATTATGCACGACCGAACCTCGAGGGAACAGAATCAAGTATAGTCCGCCCTGCTATAGCAAATAATAACTTCGAACTAAAGGCTAGCATAATTCAAATGGTGCAGCAATATGTGCAATTTGACGGACTTCAAGATGAAGATCCGAACGCACATATAGCTAGCTTTCTTGAAATTTGCGACACCTTCAAGATAAATGGTGTCACAAATGATGTGATCAGGCTGAGACTCTTCCCCATCTCTCTAAGAACTAAAGCTAAGCAGTGGCTTAACACACTTCCCAAAAATAGCATAACCACTTGGAATGAATTAACTGAAAAATTTTTGGTGAAGTATTTCCCGCCAGCTAAAACTGCAAAACTTAGGAACAACATCTCTGCCTTCGGACAAATAGACTCTGAAACCCTATATGAAACCTGGGAGTGATTTAAAGAATTATTAAGACGATACCCACATCACGCGCTGCCTGTATGGTTACAAGTTCAGACGTTTTATAACGGGCTAAATCAAAGCACGAAGCAAATGATAAACGCAGCTTCTGGCGGTACTTTAAATCATAAGACCCTGGAAGCCGCTCTTGAGCTTTTTGAGGACATGGCCATGAACACTTATCAGTGGAATGTGCCTAGGTCCCGCCCGAACAAGCCTGCAGGTATCTATGAAGTGGACAACGTCTCCAAGCTCGCTCTGCAAGTAGAAATCCTAAGCAAAAAGATAACGGAGATGACTGCTGCCTCCGCCCCGCAGGTATGGGAATCTGCAACCCCTACTCCAGAACATTTAGATTATGTTAATAATATGCCTAGAACTGTTTTTAATAATTTTTCTGCTGCGAATTTTCATCCGCCTGGTTTTAATTTTCCGAATAGTTATAACCCCGCTTTAAGAAATCACCCGAACTTTTCATGGAGTAATCCATCGAATGCGATGCGCCCACCCTCGCAAAATGATTTTTCTGCACCACCACCACCACCACCTCTTCAAAATTACCCAAAACCTCCAAGCTTGGAGGAATTACTTTCCAAATATATCACCACAAATGATGCTACCATAAGAACTTTAACCAGAAGCGTAAAAAGTCTAGAAAATCAGGTAGGACAGCTCGCGAAAATAATTTCTGAGCGACCCGCAGGGTCTCTTCCTTCCAATACCGAACCCAACCCGAGAGAGCAAGCAAAAGCTATAACTCTTCGGAGTGGGAAGCAAGTCTCCGGTATGGTAAGTGAAGAGCCCGAGGCAAGCTCCGCTCCCGCTTTTAAAAATCAAAGCTCTGCTCCCGCTTTTAAAAATCAAAGCTCCGCTCCGCTTCCACCCTCTGCTGAAGAAGTAATCACCCCCGCTTTAGAAAATAATCTCACTCCACCACCCATCTTCAAAAATAATTCAACTCCTCCATACCCCTCTGAACTTAATAGACAACGTCAAGATGATCAGTACTCCCGCTTCTTAGAAATCTTCAAACAAATCCACATTAATCTTCCCTTTCACGAGGCTATTTCGCAGATGCCGAAATACGCCAAATATCTTAAAGACCTCCTCACAAACAAGAAGAAGTTAGAGAATCTTTCGCACGTCACGCTAAACGCCGAGTGCTCCGCCGTTTTAACAAATGGTTTGCCGAAGAAAATCAGTGACCCGGGTAGTTTCTCTATCCCGTGTGTCTTCGGTGATCTTTTGTTAAACACGCGTTAGCCGACTTAGGCGCGAGTATAAACCTGATGCCCTTTTCGTTGTTCAAAAAGTTAGGGATTGGTAGCCTTAACCCCACGCGTATGAGTATCCAGCTAGCCGATAGATCCGTCAAGTACTCGTTAGGAATAGTGGAGGACGTTCTAGTGAAAGTCGACATGTTCATCTTCCCGGTGGACTTTGTCATTTTGGACATCGAAGAAGACGTCGAGGTTCCCCTGATCCTTGGCCGACCCTTCCTTGCCACCTCCCGAGCCATCATTGACGTAAGCAATGGTAAGCTCTTTCTTCGAGTAGGCGATGACGAAGTCATATTTTCTATCACCCCTTCGATGAAGAACACCTTGGCAAACGATGACTCATGCTTTTTCGTAGACGCCGTGAGTGATGATTCTTCCTACTGCCTCTCCGACTTTGAAAAAGAATTTTCTACTTTTTGCTCCTCTTCTCTTACAACGGAATCACTGCAAGGAAGTGATGAATCTTCTTATTGTCTTTCTGAGTTTGAAAAAGAATTTTCTGATTTTTGTTCTTCCTCTGTTCTTCCCACTGAATTGCTACAAGAAGCCATCTTGGCTGCTAGCCCCACCCCTTATCACGTTCCTTATAAAAAAGTTTAAGAAGATATTATTTTTGAAAAAGAAAGAATCTCAAAATCCTCTTATGAAGAACCCCCTACCCTAGAACTTAAAGAACTTCCCGAACACCTTAAGTATGCTTTCTTAGAAAAAGATTCCAAGTTACCAGTTATCGTTTCGGCCTACCTCACGGATACGCAAAACGATAAACTTCTTCTAGTTCTACGTAAGCATCGTCGGGCTATTGCTTGGCAAATTTCTGATATCAAGGGCATAAGCCCATCTTTCTGTACCCATAAAATTTTAATGGAAGATAATTTGCGTAACTCTATCCAACCTCAGCGCCGTATAAACCCGAACATGAAAGAAGTAGTTAAGGGCGAGGTTATGAAACTATTAGGCGCAGGAATTATCTACCCTATATCGGACAGTAAGTGGGTTAGCCCCGTTCAGGTAGTTCCAAAGAAGGGAGGGATAACCATAGTTAGTAATGAGAATAATGAATTAATCCCGATGCGGACGGTGACGGGTTGGCATATGTGCATAGATTACTGTAAGTTAAATGACGCCACCCGCAAGGACCACTTTCCTTTACTGTTTATCGACCAGATTTTAGAACGTCTCTCCGGCCATAGCTTTTATTGTTTTCTCGATGGCCTCTCGGGGTACTTTCAAATACCCATCTCTCCCGAGGACCAAGAGAAAACTACGTTTACTTGTCCCTTCGGCACCTTCGCATACCGAAGAATGC
The DNA here is from genome assembly GCA_039513925.1 of Platanthera zijinensis. Classification (NCBI taxonomy): domain Eukaryota; kingdom Viridiplantae; phylum Streptophyta; class Magnoliopsida; order Asparagales; family Orchidaceae; genus Platanthera; species Platanthera zijinensis. The sequence continues at coordinate 93,728,733 of CM077085.1, forward strand.
CATTTGGATTGTGCAATGCGCTAGCTACATTCCAGCGATATATGCTCGCAATATTTGACAAGTACATGGAAAGCATTATGGAGGTATTCATGGACGATTTCTCCGTGTTCGGCGATTCCTTCGATAGATGTTTAGAAAACCTCGAAAAAGTCTTAGAACGATGCGAAGAAACTAATCTTGCCCTAAATTGGGAAAAAATGCCATTTTATGGTGAGGGAAGGGTTAGTTTTGGGTCATAAAATTTCTGCTAAAGGTATTGAGGTAGACGTTGCCAAGATAGAAGTTATTGAGAAGTTGCCGCCGCCTACAAACATAAAAGCTATAAGAAGTTTCCTAGGCCACGCTGGTTTTTATCGTCGTTTTATAAAGGACTTCTCCAAGATCACAAAGCCCCTCACCCATCTCTTAGAAAAAGATGCTCCATTCATTTTTGATGACTCATGTATTTCTGCCTTTGAATCAATTAAAGAAAAGTTAATTAACGCACCGATTATGATAGCTCCGGTGTGAGACCTTCCTTTCGAGATTATGTACGATGCGAGTAGTTTTGCGGTGGGGGCCGTATTAGGTCAACGCATATCTAAAAACTTCCACCCCATCTATTACGCTAGTAAAACCCTCACATCTACACAAGAAAATTACACCACAACCGAGAAGGAGCTCTTAGCTGTAGTATTCGCCTTTGATAAATTCTGCCCTTACATTACACTTTCAAAAATCATTGTTTTTACGGACCACTCGGCCCTCAAGTACCTTCTTGCCAAAACGGATGCCAAGCCTCGCTTGATTCGCTGGGTCTTACTCCTCCAGGAGTTTGACTTAGAGATCCGTGATAAGCGAGGAGCTGAGAACTTGGCCGCCGACCATCTATCTAGATTAGATAACCCCTTTATAGAAAAATTAAATGAAAAATCTTGTAATGACTATTTTCCTGATGAGAAGCTGCTTTTAGTTAATACATCTACTTCTCCTTGGTTCGCGCACATCGCCAACTATCTAGTGGCCCAGGTGCTCCCAAAAGAGTTCTCCTCTCAGCAAAAGAAGAAATTCTTTTCTGAGCTGAAGAACTACTTTTGGGAAGACCCGCATCTTTTCAGAATTTGTGCGGATCAAGTGATAAGGAGATGTGTTTCTTATGATGAAGGAATTGATATTATAAAACATTTGCATGAAGGTCCGACAGGTGGGCACTATCAAGCTGCTCGCACCGCTCATAAGGTGCTTTGCGTGGGTTTTTACTGGCCTAGCCTGTTTAAGGACGCGCAAGCCTTTGTGAGCAGGTGTGATAGTTGCCAACGGTCGGGCAACATCTCTAATAAAAATGAAATGCCGCAAAATTATTTCTTAGAGTGCGAAATTTTCGACCTCTTGGGAATTGATTTTGTTGGCCCCCTTCCTTCTAGCTTCGGAAACAAATATATTTTAGTTGTTGTTGATTATGTTTCACGATGGGCTGAGGACCAAGCTCTTCCTACAAATGACTCCCGAGTTGTAGTCACGTTTTTAAAAAAATTATTTTCTAGATTCGGTACGCCTCGCGCAATCGTTAGCGATAGGGGTTCCCATTTCTGTAACGCGCAATTTTCAAAAATCCTTACCAAATACGGCGTTACGCATAAGCTTTCCACTGCCTACCGACCCCAAACTAACGGACAAGTCGAAGTAGTTAATAGAGAAATAAAAAGAATTTTAGAAAAGACTGTTTCAACTTCTAGAAAAGACTGGTCAGCCAAACTTGACGATGCCTTATGGGCCTACCGAACAGCGTACAAAACCGCCCTCGGATGTACGTCGTATCGGCTGGTCTATGGAAAATCGTGTCATCTGCCCGTAGAGTTAGAACACCGCGCCTTTTGGGCCTTAAAATTTTTAAACTTCGATCCCCACTCAGTCGGTGACCTTCGAAAATTTTAACTAAATGAACTCGACGAGTGGCGCTCTTATGCTTATGAAAATAATAAACTTTATAAAGAGCGGACGAAGCGTTTACACGATAAACACTTAAGGCACCCTAAAAACTTTAAGCCGGGCGACCAAGTCCTTTTATATAATTCTCGTTTACGTTTATTTCCGGGCAAATTAAAATCTCGCTGGTCTGGCCCGTTTTCTGTTTTAGAAGTATTTCCTTATGGAACTGTTTTAATTTCTCACCCTGATAAGGGAAATTTCAAAGCGAATGGTCAGCGTCTTAAACTCACCTTTTCTGGTTATGATGATGTCAGTCCAAACATTATTAAGTTTCTGCTTCACGAACTTTAATCTGAAACTTTTAATTTTTTTTGCTAAAGATAATTTTATTTCGGAACAACAATATTTTTTTTGGACAAAATTATTTTTTTGATGCGTCGAGCTCAACGACGCTTTAACCAAAGGGCGCTCTTGGGAGGCAACCCAAGTTATCTTTTTCTGTTTTCTTTATTTTACAATTTTTGCCTCGGATGGCTCCGACAAGCTGAAGCTTCTGCGATCGCCTGCTCCAACATTGCTGAATCCATCACAAAGTCCAAAGAAGACATTCGGAGGAGCGGCATGTAACGTCCCAATTCGCGCTAGGCCCCTTGATTGCGTATTTGAGTCTAGGGGGCTGTGGTGAGCCCAATGGAGGTGTGGGTGAACAGGTGTGAACGTATGGGAAATGAGGAAAATAAGGCAAAATGGCATTTCTGGCTGACACGGGTATGGACACGGCCGTGTCCATACCCGTGTGCCTCATAAAATTAGGCTTACCAGTCAGAGAGGTACACGGGTATTGGGACACGGCGTGTCCCTACCCGTGTGCCGAGGACACGGGTCGAGACACGGCCGTGTCTCTACCCGTGTGCCGCAACCCTGACCCGGCAGAAAGTTGTTCTGGGATGAACACGGCCCTAAACACGGCAGGCAACACGGCCGTGTCACCTGAACACGGGTAGGAACACGGCCGTGTGCCTACCCGTGTCTGCGGTGTATAAAAAGGAAAAAGTTGTGAAACCCTAGCATTTCATCCCCTTTCTTCTGCCCCGAAATTTCTGAGAGAGTTCTTGGCTGGAGGAGGAGGAAGAGCTTGCCGGAGCCATCCTTGGAGGAATCAAAACGCCGCCACCGTCAAGGGAAAAACAATGCCGCCGCGAAGGAGTGCGAGGCTCATGGCCGGCCATGGTGGTACCGCTGGTCTTGAGGTGAGCTTCCTCCCCTCTCCCTTGGTGCTAGATCTATAGTTATTTTAGGAGAGACATCGACTCCATAGAGTCTTGATGGTGAGGAGGAGAGTTCTTAGGATAAGTCATGCCTAGGTTTTCTAGGCTTAGTCTCCCTCAACCTTCTCATCATTCAAAGTGGAGATGAGAGGGGTTTTCGTTGAGGGTTTGGCTTTGAAAGGAGAAATAAGGTTGGGTGTGATTTCTGGAGAAGTTTATGCGAGGTCGTTGCAAGGAAGAAGATGAACGGATGTCGTTCATCTCGCCTTAAGATGCGTGCAGAAATCTGATTTCTGCACGCGGCGACCTTTGTGGCCAATTTCGGAGGTGTTCTGGCCAGATCTGGGTGAACGACTCAACACAAAAGTCGTAGCTCTTGAAATTACCTTTCCAACGAGTGGTTGCTCGTTTCCATGCGATACCTGTAGCCACGGGAAAGCTGGTTCGAGTCCGCTGCGTTCGGGAAAATTCCTGTACAGGAAACTGTTTCCTGTACGTATTCGAGTTGAATTTCTGGTATGTTGCGACCAGATCTGGGCGATCGACTCAACACGAAAGTCGTAGCCCTCGCGAATACCTTTCCAACGAGGGGTTGAACATTGTGATCGGATTCCTGTAGCTCCGGGAATCCCAGTTTTAGTATTGGACTATCCTATGTTAATGCACTTGTTAATTTATAATGTTAGCACTCTTGCAATGATTGTGATTTGCTCATGTGATATCTTGCTCCCATATATCTATAATGTCGTTGTTACTATAATTTAATATGGTTACTCATCTGGTTGTGTAATAAGGGATAACCATGCAATGGTAGAGAAATGGATTAGATGGGAAGGCTAGATATTAGGAGTTGATATTGGTAAAGGATATATTTATATAATTTGGTGTTGAACATATCTATTATGCGTAGTGTTGAGGTGAATTCATTGAATAGGTGGGCGTGAACATGATGAACACTATGTGAAGAGTATTTTGTAACTGTAATCCGAGCCCAAGGGGTTTATTAACAACCGATGCTTAGAGTTGAAGTCTCCCTACGGGTAGCATCGAGTGAGTTGTTTTGGGGCATGTGATGTGCGACGATTCATCGTGTCGCGATGTTGAGATAATGATTGTGGCAGGTCTACGGGTTCGCCAGTCGTCACACCGATGGGAGCCAATGGGTAGACCTTGGGCGGTAGGGTTAGATACTTGGTGTCCATAACCCGAGATCTCCTCCGCGCCATGAGAACGGTTGGGCTTGCACCTCGTGCGTTTCCGAGGTTTCAATCGGTTCGAAATCAAAGGCCAGGTTGGGCTGTGTTCTTGGTGCACATTTACCTAAGACCCCTTCTGAGCCGTAGTACGCATGTGAGCTCCGCTGTTGTGTTCTTAGCGTTGAGGCGTACGGGGGCCTAGGATAGGTAGTGTGATACCACCTAGTAGTGGAGACGCCCGCTCCACTGTCGCCGTCTGGCCACGACGGACGACGCCTGAGAGGTTAGCTACCTGCTCGAAAAGTGGGAACTTCAAGTCTGTGTCGACATAGCAACTTGCATGTGCGTGCGCATGATTCAGTCATAGCATAACATTCATATCATGTCATTCATTGCATACACAAGATCCTCATCGTATAAGTTTGTATGGGCACTCTTATACGATGAGTTACTTTACTGTTAAACCGATCCTTAACTTATAAGTTTGTATGGGCACTCTTATAAGTTGAGTTATTATTTTGATTAATTATACCTGCTGTTCTATATTACTGATATTTGTAGAATTGCTAGTTGTGTAGCGTAGTTTATACTCCACCATATTTACAGTCACCTGCTTGTTTACTTGCTTATATATATACATATTGTACCTTTGTTCCTTTCTCCGCCCGGTGCCGAGGAGTCGCCGGGGGAGCGGATGTGAAGCCACTTAGTCTTATGACTAACGGTTGCTACGTCTTCCTTTTTAGGAGGAAACCCCGCAGGTAGAGCAGCTACGGACTATGCAGCAGGACAGCCAGGCCCGGATGATAGGACCTGCGGTGGTGGTGCCATCGGCACCGTCAGTGACAGTCGTGAGTGTTTTCATGTAGTCGTTTGGCAAAACATTTCTAGACTCTTGTTCTTTTGTACAAGCCTGTTGTGCTTGTTATCTTCCGCTACTTTTGGACTTTAACTTAGCTGTGAACTGAACTGCTTTTGCTTTCTTTTCTGTTATGGTTGGGTTGGCATAGTTGTTGTGATATGGATTGTAGCCGGCGGAATAGGCGTCTTATGGTAAAGGCTAACCCGTGTGTTAGTGCTACCACAAGGCGGCTATTTCGGGCATAAGACTCCCCTCGTGCCGTGTATTGTGTTCCGGGAGGGGGGTCTTACAAATGGTATCAGACTTAGCCGATCTTCACCTACAGCAGTCAGGTAACTATGGGCCACTCCCGTTCGATTAGTCGGTTTGGGGACAAACCGACTTAGCTGAAGCAGTGGTGTGCCCATATGTAATTCACACTAAGTTGTCCAACCTTGACATTAGTTTTAGCCAACCTGACCCTAATTTGTACCTTGCGTATAGGTCCCAGCGCAGGTGGAGCCGGTTGGGGGCACTCCTACCCCTTCCGTCCCTTCACAATTCCAGCAGTCGGAACTGGGACAAACGCTGTCAGCCATATTGGATGCATTTAAAGCCCAGCAAGCTCCGGTGCAACAACAAGCGCCAGGCTCCAACTGGTTGAGCACCTTCCGTGCCCTGTCCCCTCCTGCCTATCTTGGGACAGAATCGCCGGTGCGCACCGAGGAATGGATTGATACCGTGCAGGAATTGATGGCTGGCATAAGATGTCCGAACAGCATGGCGGTGACATTGGTAGTGACGCTGCTAGAGCTGCACGCCAAAAGGTGGTGGAAGTCCCTCATGGGCTCCACCTTCCAAGGGCGGTTGTACACGGACATCAGTTGGAACGAGTTCACCGAGGCTTTTCTGGATCACTTCATCCCTTCTTCTGCTCGGGATGGACTTGAAGAAAAATTTCTGCAGCTGAAGCAGGGATCGAAATCGGTAACGGAGTACCAGAGGGAGTTCCAACACCTCGCTAGGTTTGCCGATTCCTATGATTTGGACGATAGAGGCTACGCGAAGCGCTTCTATAGAGGGTTGAGGGACCCCCTGAGGCAGGCCCTTTTGTTTATAGCCGATGGAAGCCTGGCAGAAATCATTGACATGGCAAAGAGACAGGAGGCAGACCACATGGGATGTGGCAAGAGACCTGCGGAAGGAGTAATTGAAGTCGGCCCTAGTAATAGAAGGCGGAATGATCATGGCAGAGGAAGGGGAAACCACAGAGGCGGTCGGTGGGTCAACCGGAACTATCGGGTGGAGTACCCAATTCCGCAATTACCTCCACCACCGCAGCAGCAACATTATCAACAACTTGGGGGCCGACGTGAGGTGATATGTTTTGAGTGCAACCAACCGGGGCATGTCCGACGAGTTTTCCCGCGACTGATCGGGGATGCTCCTATTGCTCCCCCTCCAGTAGCTCCACGGGGGCGAGGGCACATTCGTGGCCGAGGAAGAGGACCACCAGGGAGAAATCAAGGACATGCACGGGAGCATGTATTCGCATTGGATATGACTCAGGAGAGAAATCCGCAGAAAGTCATCACCGGTACGTGCAAAATTTATTAATATTATATGACTTGTTAGATTTACGATACAAATGATACGCGCAATTTTGAATGGTGATTACCTTTTTGGAACCTAGGCACTGTCATGGTTAGCGGGAGGCCCGCCTATACGTTATTTGACACGGGTGCGTCTCACTCGTTCATTTCGGTGGACTTCGTGAAGGACTTGGAGGGAGTGCAACACTTCACGGGCACTACTCAAAGGGTGCGCCTTCCGGACGGCTCTGAGATGACGTCGTCAGCAAGTTGCGACTTCGACACCCTTATTGGAGGAAAGTTCTTTGAAACTCCGGCTACAGTGTTAAGAATCCCGGAGTTCGATCTCATCTTGGGCATGAGGTGGTTGAACTGGCACCACGCCAGGATCAATTGTGCGGAGAAGCAAGTTATGTTGAGGCATGGAGACTCGGAAGTCATCTTCCAAGGTATTAAATTCGCACCCCGTAAATTATTATCTTCAATTCAAGTTATGAAATCTCATATGGAAGGGGACGAGGTCTATGTAATTTGCTTCGAGTTGAAGAAATTGACATTAGAGGTCAAGGATGTGCGGGTGGTGCGAGAATTTCCCGAGGTATTTCCCGAGAAATTGCCGGGACTACCCCCGCATAGGGAAGTGGACTTCCAAATCAAGCTAATTCCGGGTGCCAAGCCCGTCTCGCGAGCTCCATACCGAATGGCTCCGAAGGAACTTGCAGAGTTTAGAGTCCAGCTTCAGGAATTGGTGGAAGCAGGGTTCGTTCGCCCAAGCTCGTCGTCTTGGGGAGCGCCCGTTTTGTTCGTCAAAAAGAAGGATGGCACCCTGCGGTTATGTATTGATTATCGAGAGTTGAACCGGTTAACGGTGCGGAACACCTACCCCCTACCGCGCATTGATGAATTGTTTGATCAATTGGTGGGATCGTATTGGTTCTCCAAGTTAGATCTACGTTCGGAATATTATCAGCTGCGGATACAAGAAGATGACATTCAGAAGACGGCGTTCAGTTCGAGATATGGTTTGTATGAATTCACCGTGATGCCATTTGGGCTCACAAACACCCCTTCCGCCTTTATGAGCTTGATGAACAAGGTGTTCAGCCCTTATTTGGACATCTTTGTCATCGTGTTCATCGATGATATCCTAGTCTACTCCAAGACCGAAGCGGAACACGCCGAACATCTAACTTTAGTGCTGAGGAAGCTGAAGGAGCACACTTTGTTTGCCAAGTTCAGCAAATGCGAGTTTTGGCTTCGAGAGGTCGCGTTCTTGGGCCATGTGATTAGTGGGGCGGGGCTAGCTGTAGATCCGGCCAAGGTGCGGGCCGTGAAGGAGTGGTCGCCATTGAAGTCAGCGGCCGACATACGGAGCTTTCTTGGACTTGCCGGGTACTATCGCAAGTTCGTGAAAGGCTTCTCGAAGATCGCCCTTCCCCTTACTACGCTGACCAAGAAGGGTGTGCCGTTTGAATGGACACCCCAGTGCGAAGCTGCATTCCAAGAGCTGAAGGACAGATTGACGACTGCACCCATCCTAGCTCTTCCATCTGGGAAGGAGGGCTTTCAAGTTTACACGGATGTGTCGTATCAAGGGATGGGAGCTGTGTTGATGCAGAATGGGCATGTGATCGCTTATGCTTCAAGACAATTGAAGAAGCATGAAGCCAGCTACCCGGTGCATGATCTAGAGTTGGGAGCGGTGGTATTCGCCTTGAAGATGTAGAGGCATTATTTATATGGCGTCCACTGCGAGATCTACTCGGATCACAAAAATCTGAAGTACGTTCACACTCAAAAGGAGTTAAACTTGAGACAGCGGCGGTGGTTGGAGTTCTTGTGCGACTATGAATTCACCTTGAACTACCACCCCGGGAAGGTTAATTCCGTAGCTGATGCCTTGAGCCGAAAGGCACCGGGAACGAGCACGGAATCCCGCTTGATGAGGATGGAGTTAATCCGAACACTGCAAGAGATGGAAATCACTTTGGTCTTTAAGAATCAACCAGAAGAGTATACAGAATATTTGGTCGCGATGAGTATAGTTTGTAACATACGAGACCGGATCCGTACGGAACAAAAGAAGGATGCGGCTTTAACCCCGACTTTCAAGTCAATGGAGGATGGGACTACGGAAGAATACTCCCTAAAAGACGGCCTCGTCCATTTTCGTGGCCGGCTTTACATCCCCGAAGGTGACAACATTCGTGAGGATATTCTAAAGGAGGCCCATTGCTCCAAGTACTCGGTGCACCCGGGGATCGCGAAGATGTACACCGATTTGAGAAAAACAATGTGTTGGCCGGGCATGAAGAGGGATGTCAAGTACTTTGTTACTCATTGTGTGGCCTGCCAAATGGTGAAGGCGGAGTGTAGAAGCCCCGGTGGAATGCTACAGTCGTTGCCCATCCCCGAATGGAAATTTGAGGACATCTCCATAGACTTCGTCCACGGGTTACCTCGCTCGCGCTCGGGGAATGATTCTGTGTGGGTGATAGTTGACCGGTTGACCAAGGTAGCCCGATTCATCCCAATGAAGAAGGAGGCGCAGGTGGGCGTCCTAGTGCGTCTCTTTGTGGAGCAATTTGTGCGGTACCATGGTGTGCCGAAAACGATCGTCTCTGATCGGGATGGTCAGTTTACTTCAAGAGAATGGAGGGCTGAACAGGCTTATTTGGGCTCGCGCCTCGCCTTTAGCACAGCCTTTCACCCACAAACGGACGGGCAGTCTGAACGAACCATCCGAACATTGGAGGACCTTCTGAGGTTGTGTGTGCTAGATAAAGGAGAACCATGGGAGAGACTCTTACCTCTCGTGGAGTTCTCTTATAATAACAGTCATCAAGCCAGTATTGGAATGGCACCTCATGAAGCTTTGTATGGAAGGAGGTGTAGAACACCCTTGTCCTGGGTGCAAGACGAAGATCCGAAGATATTGGGAAATGAGTATATTGATGACACGGACGCGGTGGTTAGGTTGATCCGGGATCGAATGCTAGAGGCTCAAAGCCGACAGGCGAAATATTACAATGCAAGGCACCGTGTGGTGGAATTTCAAGTGGGTGATAAGGTGTTCCTGAAGATTCGACCGATGCACGGAGTGTCGCGGGTGCGTGGAGTTAAGAAGCTCAGCCCAAGGTATGTCGGGCCCTATGTCGTAGTGGAAAGGATTGGCCCTCTGGCCTATCGGTTGGAGTTACCACCGGAGCTGGAGAACCTTCACGACGTGTTCCATGTATCGTCGCTTCGGAAGGCTTTGCTGCAGCCTGAACAGTATATCCCCACGGCGGATGGTGCCGTGGCGACTGATAGGTCTGTGCGACTGGAGCCGGTGCGGATCGTTGATAACGAGACAAGAACCTTGCGCCGCAAAAGTGTTCCCTTGGTGAAAGTGCTATGGTCTAATCATGGGAAGGAGGAGTTCACATGGGAGCCAAGGGATTTGATGCAAGGGCGCTACCCGGAATTATTTACCCCAGGTAAAAATTTTTATTTGAAAGCATAGTTCCCTTTTATGTGTTTCACTCTCATAGCCTTACCCTGATTTCGGGGACGAAATCTTTTATTTTGTTTATAGGATTTGTAACGTCCCAATTCGCGCTAGGCCCCTTGATTGCGTATTTGAGTCTAGGGGGTTGTGGTGAGCCCAATGGGGGTGTGGGTGAACAGGTGCGAACGTACGGGAAATGAGGAAAACAAGGCAAAATGGCATTTCTGGCTGACACGGGTATGGACACGGCCGTGTCCATACCCGTGTGCCTCATAAAATTAGGCTTACCAGTCAGAGAGGTACACGGGTATTGGGACACGGCGTGTCCCTACCCGTGTGCCGAGGATACGGGTCGAGACACGGCCGTGTCTCTACCCGTGTGCCGCAACCCTGACCCGGCAGAAAGTTGTTCTGGGATGAACACGGCCCTAAACACGGCAGGCAACACGGCCGTGTCACCTGAACACGGGTAGGAACACGGCCGTGTGCCTACCCGTGTCTGCGGTGTATAAAAAGGAAAAGGTTGTGAAACCCTAGCATTTCATCCCCTTTCTTCTGCCCCGAAATTTCTGAGAGAGTTCTTGGCTGGAGGAGGAGGAAGAGCTTGCCGGAGCCATCCTTGGAGGAATCAAAACGCCGCCACCGTCAAGGGAAAAACAATGTCGCCGCGAAGGAGTGCGAGGCTCATGGCCGGCCATGGTGGTACCGCTGGTCTTGAGGTGAGCTTCCTCCCCTCTCCCTTGGTGCTAGATCTATAGTTATTTTAGGAGAGACATCGACTCCATAGAGTCTTGATGGTGAGGAGGAGAGTTCTTAGGATAAGCCATGCCTAGGTTTTCTAGGCTTAGTCTCCCTCAACCTTCTCATCATTCAAAGTGGAGATGAGAGGGGTTTTCGTTGAGGGTTTGGCTTTGAAAGGAGAAATAAGGTTGGGTGTGATTTCTGGAGAAGTTTATGCGAGGTCGTTGCAAGGAAGAAGATGAACGGATGCCGTTCATCTCGCCTTAAGATGCGTGCAGAAATCTTATTTATGCACGCGGCGACCTTCGTGGCCAATTTCGGAGGTGTTCTGGCCAGATCTGGGTGAACGACTCAACACGAAAGTCGTAGCCCTTGAAATTACCTTTCCAACGAGTGGTTGCTCGTTTCCATGCGATACCTGTAGCCACGGGAAAGCTGGTTCGAGTCCGCTGCGTTCGGGAAAATTCCTGTACAGGAAACTGTTTCCTGTACGTATTCGAGTTGAATTTCTGGTATGTTGCGACCAGATCTGGGCGATCGACTCAACACAAAAGTCGTAGCCCTCGCGAATACCTTTCCAACGAGGGGTTGAACATTGTGATCAGATTCCTGTAGCTCCGGGAATCCCAGTTTTAGTATTGGACTATCCTATGTTAATGCACTTGTTAATTTATAATGTTAGCACTCTTGCAATGATTGTGATTTGCTCATGTGATATCTTGCTCCCATATATCTATAATGTCGTTGTTACTATAATTTAGTATGGTTACTCATCTGGTTGTGTAATAAGGGATAACCATGCAATGGTAGAGAAATGGATTGGATGGGAAGGCTAGATATTAGGAGTTGATATTGGTAAAGGATATATTTATACAATTTGGTGTTGAACATATCTATTATGCGTAGTGTTGAGGTGAATTCATTGAATAGGTGGGCGTGAACATGATGAACACTATGTGAAGAGTATTTTGTAACTGTAATCTGAGCCCAAGGGGTTTATTAACAACCGATGCTTAGAGTTGAAGTCTCCCTACGGGTAGCATCGAGTGAGTTGTTTTGGGGCATGTGATGTGCGATGATTCATCGTGTCGCGATGTTGAGATAATGATTGTGGCAGGTCTACGGGTTCGCCAGTCGTCACACCGATGGGAGCCAATGGGTAGACCTTGGGCGGTAGGGTTAGATACTTGGTGTCCATAACCCGAGATCTCCTCCGCGCCATGAGAACGGTTGGGCTTGCACCTCGTGCGTTTCCGAGGTTCCATCCGGTTCGAAATCAAAGGCCAGGTTGGGCTGTGTTCTTGGTGCACATTTACCCAAGACCCCTTCTGAGCCGTAGTACGCATGTGAGCTCCGCTATTGTGTTCTTAGCGTTGAGGCGTACGGGGGCCTAGGATAGGTAGTGTGATACCACCTAGTAGTGGAGACGCCCGCTCCACTGTCGCCGTCTGGCCACGACGGACGACGCCTGAGAGGTTAGCTACTTGCTCGAAAAGTGGGAACTTCAAGTCTGTGTCGACATAGCAACTTGCATGTGCGTGCGCATGATTCGGTCATAGCATAACATTCATATCATGTCATTCATTGCATACACAAGATCCTCATCGTATAAGTTTGTATGGGCACTCTTATACGATGAGTTACTTTACTGTTAAGCCGATCCTTAACTTATAAGTTTGTATGGGCACTCTTATAAGTTGAGTTATTATTTTGATTAATTATACCTGCTGTTCTATATTTCTGATATTTGTAGAATTGCAAGTTGTGTAGCGTAGTTTATACTCCACCATATTTACAGTCACCTGCTTGTTTACTTGCTTATATATATACATATTGTACCTTTGTTCCTTTCTCCGCCCGGTGCCGAGGAGTCGCCGGGGGAGCGGATGTGAAGCCACTTAGTCTTATGACTAACGGTTGCTACGTCTTCCTTTTTAGGAGGAAACCCCGCAGGTAGAGCAGCTACGGACTATGCAGCAGGACAGCCAGGCCCGGATGATAGGAACTGAGGTGGTGGTGCCATCGGCACCGTCAGTGACAGTCGTGAGTGTTTTCATGTAGCCGTTTGGCAAAACATTTCTAGACTCTTGTTCTTTTGTACAAGCCTGTTGTGCTTGTTATCTTCCGCTACTTTTGGACTTTAACTTAGCTGTGAACTGAACTGCTTTTGCTTTCTTTTCTGTTATGGTTGGGTTGGCATAGTTGTTGTGATATGGATTGTAGCCGGCGGAATAGGCGTCTTATGGTAAAGGCTAACCCGTGTGTTAGTGCTACCACAAGGCGGCTATTTCGGGCATAAGACTCCCCTCGTGCCGTGTATTGTGTTCCGGGAGGGGGGTCTTACAAATGGTATCAGACTTAGCCGATCTTCACCTACAGCAGTCAGGTAATTATGGGCCACCCCCGTTCGATTAGTCGGTTTGGGGACAAACCGACTTAGCGGAAGCAGTGGTGTGCCCATATGTAATTCACACTAAGTTGTCCAACCTTGACATTAGTTTTAGCCAACCTGACCCTAATTTGTACCTTGCGTATAGGTCCCAGCGCAGGTGGAGCCAGTTGGGGGCACTCCTACCCCTTCCGTCCCTTCACAATTCCAGCAGTCGGAACTGGGACAAACACTGTCAGGCATATTGGATGCATTTAAAGCCCAGCAAGCTCCGGTGCAACAACAAGCGCCAGGCTCCAACTGGTTGAGCACCTTCCGTGCCCTGTCCCCTCCTGCCTATCTTGGGACAGAATCGCCGGTGCGCACCGAGGAATGGCTTGATACCGTGCAGGAATTGATGGCTGGCATAAGATGTCCGAACAGCATGGCGGTGACATTGGTAGTGACGCTGCTAGAGCTGCACGCCAAAAGGTGGTGGAAGTCCCTCATGGGCTCCACCTTCCAAGGGCGGTTGTACACGGACATCAGTTGGAACGAGTTCACCGAGGCTTTTCTGGATCACTTCATCCCTTCTTCTGCTCGGGATGGACTTGAAGAAAAATTTCTGCAGCTGAAGCAGGGATCGAAATCGGTAACGGAGTACCAGAGGGAGTTCCAACACCTCGCTAGGTTTGCCGATTCCTATGATTTGGACGATAGAGGCTACGCGAAGCGCTTCTACAGAGGGTTGAGGGACCCCCTGAGGCAGGCCCTTTTGTTTATAGCCGATGGAAGCCTGGCAGAAATCATTGACATGGCAAAGAGACTGGAGGCGGACCACATGGGATGTGGCAAGAGACCTGCGGAAGGAGTAATTGAAGTCGGCCCTAGTAATAGAAGGCGGAATGATCATGGCAGAGGAAGGGGAAACCACAGAGGCGGTCGGTGGGTCAACCGGAACTATCGGGTGGAGTACCCAATTCCGCAATTACCTCCACCACCGCAGCAGCAACATTATCAACAACCTGGGGGCCGACGTGAGGTGATATGTTTTGAGTGCAACCAACCGGGGCATGTCCGACGAGTTTGCCCGCGACTGATCGGGGATGCTCCTATTGCTCCCCCTCCAGTAGCTCCACGGGGGCGAGGGCACATTCGTGGCCGAGGAAGAGGACCACCAGGGAGAAATCAAGGACATGCACGGGAGCATGTATTCGCATTGGATATGACTCAGGAGAGAAATCCGCATGAAGTCATCACCGGTACGTGCAAAATTTATTAATATTATATGACTTGTTAGATTTACGATACAAATGATACGCGCAATTTTGAATGGTGATTACCTTTTTGGAACCTAGGCACTGTCATGGTTAGCGGGAGGCCCGCCTATACGTTATTTGACACGGGTGCGTCTCACTCGTTCATTTCGGCGGACTTCGTGAAGGACTTGGAGGGAGTGCAACACTTTACGGGCACTACTCAAAGGGTGCGCCTTCCGGACGGCTCTGAGATGACGTCGTCAGCAAGTTGCGACTTCGACACCCTTATTGGAGGAAAGTTCTTTGAAGCTCCGGCTACAGTGTTAAGAATCCCGGAGTTCGATCTCATCCTGGGCATGAGGTGGTTGAACTGGCACCACGCCAGGATCAATTGTGCGGAGAAGCAAGTTATGTTGAGGCATGGAGACTCGGAAGTCATCTTCCAAGGTATTTAATTCGCACCCCGTAAATTATTATCTTCAATTCAAGTTATGAAATCTCATATGGAAGGGGACGATGTCTATGTAATTTGCTTCGAGTTGAAGAAATTGACATTAGAGGTCAAGGATGTGCGGGTGGTGCGAGAATTTCCCGAGGTATTTCCCGAGAAATTGCCGGGACTACCCCCACATAGGGAAGTGGACTTCCAAATCAAGCTAATTCCGGGTGCCAAGCCCGTCTCGCGAGCTCCATACCGAATGGCTCTGAAGGAACTTGCAGAGTTTAGAGTCCAGCTTCAGGAATTGGTAGAAGTAGGGTTCGTTCGCCCAAGCTCGTCGCCTTGGGGAGCGCCCGTTTTGTTCGTCAAAAAGAAGGATGGCACCCTGCGGTTATGTATTGATTATCGAGAGTTGAACCGGTTAACGGTGTGGAACACCTACCCCCTACCGCGCATTGATGAATTGTTTGATCAATTGGTGGGATCGTATTGGTTCTCCAAGTTAGATCTGCGTTCGGGATATTATCAGCTGAGGATACAAGAAGATGACATTCAGAAGACGGCGTTCAGTTCGAGATATGGTTTGTATGAATTCACCGTGATGCCGTTTGGGCTCACAAACGCCCCTTCCGCCTTTATGAGCTTGATGAACAAGGTGTTCAGCCCTTATTTGGACATCTTTGTCATCGTGTTCATCAATGATATCCTAGTCTACTCCAAGACCGAAGCGGAACACGCCGAACATCTAACTTTAGTGCTGAGGAAGCTGAAGGAGCACACTTTATTTGCCAAGTTCAGCAAATGCGAGTTTTGGCTTCGAGAGGTCGCGTTCTTGGGCCATGTGATTAGTGGGGCGGGGCTAGCTGTAGATCCGGCCAAGGTGCGGGCCGTGAAGGAGTGGTCGCCATTGAAGTCAGCGGCCGACATACGGAGCTTTCTTGGACTTGCCGGGTACTATCGCAAGTTCGTGAAAGGCTTCTCGAAGATCGCCCTTCCCCTTACTACGCTGACCAAGAAGGGTGTGCCGTTTGAATGGACACCCCAGTGCGAAGCTGCATTCCAAGAGTTGAAGGACAGATTGACGACTGCACCCATCCTAGCTCTTCCATCTGGGAAGGAGGGCTTTCAAGTTTACACGGATGCGTCGTATCAAGGGATGGGAGCTGTGTTGATGCAGAATGGGCATGTGATCGCTTATGCTTCAAGACAGTTGAAGAAGCATGAAGCCAGCTACCCGGTGCATGATCTAGAGTTGGGAGCGGTGGTATTCGCCTTGAAGATGTGGAGGCATTATTTATATGGCGTCCACTGCGAGATCTACTCGGATCACAAAAATCTGAAGTACGTTCACACTCAAAAGGAGTTAAACTTGAGACAGCGGCGGTGGTTGGAGTTCTTGTGCGACTATGAATTCACCTTGAACTACCACCCCGGGAAGGTTAATTCCGTAGCTGATGCCTTGAGCCGAAAGGCACCGGGAACGAGCACGGAATCCCGCTTGATGAGGATGGAGTTAATCCGAACACTGCAAGAGATGGAAATCACTTTGGTCTTTAAGAATCAACCGGAAGAGTATACAGAGTATTTGGCCGCGATGAGTATAGTTTGCAACATACGAGACCGGATCCGTACGGAACAAAAGAAGGATGCGGCTTTAACCCCGGCTTTCAAGTCAATGGAGGATGGGACTACGGAAGAATACTCCCTAAAAGACGGCCTCGTCCATTTTCGTGGCCGGCTTTACATCCCCGAAGGTGACAACATTCGGGAGGATATTCTAAAGGAGGCCCATTGCTCCAACTACTCGGTGCACCCGGGGATCGCGAAGATGTACACCGATTTGAGAAAAACAATGTGTTGGCCGGGCATGAAGAGGGATGTCAAGTACTTTGTTACTCATTGTGTGGCCTGCCAAATGATGACGGCGGAGTGTAGAAGCCCCGGTGGAATGCTACAGTCGTTGCCCATCCCCGAATGGAAATTTGAGGACATCTCCATAGACTTCGTCCACGGGTTACCTCGCTCGCGCTCGGGGAATGATTCTGTGTGGGTGATAGTTGACCGGTTGACCAAGGTAGCCCGATTCATCCCAATGAAGAAGGAGGCGCAGGTGGGCGTCCTAGTGCGTCTCTTTGTGGAGCAATTTGTGCGGTACCATGGTGTGCCGAAAACGATCGTCTCCGATCGGGATGGTCGGTTTACTTCAAGAGAATGGAGGGCTGTACAGGCTTATTTGGGCTCGCGCCTCGCCTTTAGCACAGCCTTTCACCCACAAACGGACGGGCAGTCTGAACGAACCATCCGAACATTGGAGGACCTTCTGAGGTTGTGTGTGCTAGATAAAGGAGAACCATGGGAGAGACTCTTACCTCTCGTGGAGTTCTCTTATAATAACAGTCATCAAGCCAGTATTGGAATGGCACCTCATGAAGCTTTGTATGGAAGGAGGTGTAGAACACCCTTGTCCTGGGTGCAAGACGAAGATCCGAAGATATTGGGAAATGAGTATATTGATGACACGGACGCGGTGGTTAGGTTGATCCGGGATCGAATGCTAGAGGCTCAAAGCCGACAGGCGAAATATTACAATGCAAGGCACCGTGTGGTGGAATTTCAAGTGGGTGATAAGGTGTTCCTGAAGATTCGACCGAAGCACGGAGTGTCGCGGGTGCGTGGAGTTAAGAAGCTCAGCCCAAGGTATGTCGGGCCCTATGTCGTAGTGGAAAGGATTGGCCCTCTGGCCTATCGGTTGGAGTTACCACCGGAGCTGGAGAACCTTCACGACGTGTTCCATGTATCGTCGCTTCGGAAGGCTTTGCTGCGGCCTGAACAGTATATCCCCACGGCGGATGGTGCCGTGGCGACTGATAGGTCTGTGCGACTGGAGCCGGTGCGGATCGTTGATAACGAGACAAGAACCTTGCGCCGCAAAAGTGTTCCCTTGGTGAAAGTGCTATGGTCTAATCATGGGAAGGAGGAGTTCACATGGGAGCCGAGGGATTTGATGCAAGGGCGCTACCCGGAATTATTTACCCCAGGTAAAAATTTTTATTTGAAAGCATAGTTCCCTTTTATGTGTTTCACTCCCATAGCCTTACCCTGATTTCGGGGACGAAATCTTTTATTTTGTTTATAGGATTTGTAACGTCCCAATTCGCGCTAGGCCCCTTGATTGCGTATTTGAGTCTAGGGGGCTGTGGTGAGCCCAATGGGGGTGTGGGTGAACAGGTGCGAACATACGGGAAATGAGGAAAACAAGGCAAAATGGCATTTCTGGCTGACACGGGTATGGACACGGCCGTGTCCATACCCGTGTGCCTCATAAAATTAGGCTTACCAGTCAGAGAGGTACACGGGTATTGGGACACGGCGTGTCCCTACCCGTGTGCCGAGGACACGGGTCGAGACACGGCCGTGTCTCTACCCGTGTGCCGCAACCCTGACCCGGCAGAAAGTTGTTCTGGGATGAACACGGCCCTAAACATGGCAGGCAACACGGCCGTGTCACCTGAACACGGGTAGGAACACGGCCGTGTGCCTACCCGTGTCTGCGGTGTATAAAAAGGAAAAAGTTGTGAAACCCTAGCATTTCATCCCCTTTCTTCTGCCCCGAAATTTCTGAGAGAGTTCTTGGCTGGAGGAGGAGGAAGAGCTTGCCGGAGCCATCCTTGGAGGAATCAAAACGCCGCCACCGTCAAGGGAAAAACAATGCCGCCGCGAAGGAGTGCGAGGCTCATGGCCGGCCATGGTGGTACCGCTGGTCTTGAGGTGAGCTTCCTCCCCTCTCCCTTGGTGCTAGATCTATAGTTATTTTAGGAGAGACATCGACTCCATAGAGTCTTGATGGTGAGGAGGAGAGTTCTTAGGATAAGCCATGCCTAGGTTTTCTAGGCTTAGTCTCCCTCAACCTTCTCATCATTCAAAGTGGAGATGAGAGGGGTTTTCGTTGAGGGTTTGGCTTTGAAAGGAGAAATAAGGTTGGGTGTGATTTCTGGAGAAGTTTATGCGAGGTCGTTGCAAGGAAGAAGATGAACGGATGCCGTTCATCTCGCCTTAAGATGCGTGCAGAAATCTGATTTCTGCACGCGGCGACCTTCGTGGCCAATTTCGGAGGTGTTCTGGCCAGATCTGGGTGAACGACTCAACACGAAAGTCGTATCCCTTGAAATTACCTTTCCAACGAGTGGTTGCTCGTTTCCATGCGATACCTGTAGCCACGGGAAAGCTGGTTCGAGTTCGCTGCGTTCGGGAAAATTCCTGTACAGGAAACTGTTTCCTGTACGTATTCGAGTTGAATTTCTGGTATGTTGCGACCAGATCTGGGCGATCGACTCAACACGAAAGTCGTAGCCCTCGCGAATACCTTTCCAACGAGGGGTTGAACATTGTGATCGGATTCCTGTAGCTCCGAGAATCCCAGTTTTAGTATTGGACTATCCTATGTTAATGCACTTGTTAATTTATAATGTTAGCACTCTTGCAATGATTGTGATTTGCTCATGTGATATCTTACTCCCATATATCTATAATATCATTGTTACTATAATTTAGTATGGTTACTCATCTGGTTGTGTAATAAGGCATAACCATGCAATGGTAGAGAAATGGATTGGATGGGAAGGCTAGATATTAGGAGTTGATATTGGTAAAGGATATATTTATACAATTTGGTGTTGAACATATCTATTATGCGTAGTGTTGAGGTGAATTCATTGAATAGGTTGGCGTGAACATGATGAACACTATGTGAAGAGTATTTTGTAACTGTAATCCGAGCCCAAGGGGTTTATTAACAACCGATGCTTAGAGTTGAAGTCTCCCTACGGGTAGCATCGAGTGAGTTGTTTTGGGGCATGTGATGTGCGACGATTCATCGTGTCGCGATGTTGAGATAATGATTGTGGCAGGTCTACGGGTTCGCCAGTCGTCACACCGATGGGAGCCAATGGGTAGACCTTGGGCGGTAGGGTTAGATACTTGGTGTCCATAACCCGAGATCTCCTCCGCGCCATGAGAACGGTTGGGCTTGCACCTCGTGCGTTTCCGAGGTTCCATCCGGTTCGAAATCAAATGCCAGGTTGGGCTGTGTTCTTGGTGCACATTTACCCAAGACCCCTTCTGAGCCGTAGTACGCATGTGAGCTCCGCTGTTGTGTTCTTAGCGTTGAGGCGTACGGGGGCCTAGGATAGGTAGTGTGATATCACCTAGTAGTTGAGACGCCCGCTCCACTGTCGCCGTCTGGCCACGACGGACGACGCCTGAGAGGTTAGCTACCTGCTCGAAAAGTGGGAACTTCAAGTCTGTGTCGACATAGCAACTTGCATGTGCGTCCGCATGATTCGGTCATAGCATAACATTCATATCATGTCATTCATTGCATACACAAGATCCTCATCGTATAAGTTTGTATGGGCACTCTTATACGATGAGTTACTTTACTGTTAAGCCGATCCTTAACTTATAAGTTTGTATGGGCACTCTTATAAGTTGAGTTATTATTTTGATTAATTATACCTGCTGTTCTATATTACTGATATTTGTAGAATTGCTAGTTGTGTAGCGTAGTTTATACTCCACCATATTTACAGTCACCTGCTTGTTTACTTGCTTATATATATACATATTGTACCTTTGTTCCTTTCTCCGCCCGGTGCCGAGGAGTCGCCGGGGGAGCGGATGTGAAGCCACTTAGTCTTATGACTAACGGTTGCTACGTCTTCCTTTTTAGGAGGAAACCCCGCAGGTAGAGCAGCTACGGACTATGCAGCAGGACAGCCAGGCCCGGATGATAGGACCTGAGGTGGTGGTGCCATCGGCACCGTCAGTGACAGTCGTGAGTGTTTTCATGTAGCCATTTGGCAAAACATTTCTAGACTCTTGTTCTTTTGTACAAGCCTGTTGTGCTTGTTATCTTCCGCTACTTTTGGACTTTAACTTAGCTGTGAACTGAACTGCTTTTGCTTTCTTTTCTGTTATGGTTGGGTTGGCATAGTTGTTGTGATATGGATTGTAGCCGGCGGAATAGGCGTCTTATGGTAAAGGCTAACACGTGTGTTAGTGCTACCACAAGGCGGCTATTTCGGGCATAAGACTCCCCTCGTGCCGTGTATTGTGTTCCGGGAGGGGGGTCTTACAAATTTTTGCCTCGGATGGCTCCGACAAGCTGAAGCTTCTGCGATCGCCTGCTCCAACATTGCTGAATTCATCACAAAGTACAAAGAAGACATTCGGAGGAGCGGCATTACTCAGCTGAAGCTTCTGCGGTCGCCTGCTCCAACATTGCTGAATCCATCACAAAGTCCAAAGAAGACATTCGGAGGAGCGGCATTACTCAGCTTTCGCAGCTTTCACTTCTTTATTTTACAATTTTTGCCTCGGATGGCTCCGACAAGCTGAAGCTTCTGCGATCGCCTGCTCCAACATTGCTGAATCCATCACAAAGTCCAAAGAAGACATTCGGAGGAGCGGCATTACTCAGCTTTCGCAGCAAATAAATCCGGGGAAGTACCTGTCTTTCAATTCCATCTTTCAATTTTGTACTTTACTTTTCTCTCCTTCTCCAATCCCCTTCTTTAGTCATTGAGGACAATGTCTGTTTTAAGCTTGGGGGAGGACTTCCTCCTTCATTTTTGGTTAGTGTAAATATTTTTCTTTTTGTATATATTTTAAATATTTCCAAAATAAAAAAAATGAATATCTTAAAATTCCAAAAAAAATAAAATAAAAAATAAATATATCTGTTTTTGAATAGTTTATACATTTTGGTATTTCAATAGTACCCCTAGTTTTTGTTTTTGTTTTACTCAAAATCTCCTATAAACAACTTAGTTAATTATAATATTTCTAATCGTCCTTTTTAATTATGTTTCACAAGTAAAATGTTGGTCATGCTGTGTTTCTAATTCACGGTAGCATGTTAAGGTGAAATATTTTTTCTAAAACTCGCATTTCTATTATGGTTTTTTGTTTTTTATTTCCTTTACTTTCTCAAAAATTCATCATCCACTATTTTCTTTTTCGTTTTTGAATAATTTTTGTAAAGTCAACTTTTGAATAACGTAGTAGATGTGAACGATCCAAGTCACCTATTATTTCTATTTTCAAGTTAATTTCATCAATCTTCTTTTATTATCTAGGACTCGCTTTTTGAAAATTTTCAAATCTTTGTTTTAAATAAATTCAAAAGCGTGAAAATGATTTAGGCCGTTTTTGTTTTCGTTTGAGCTTTCCTGCCAACCTAAAAAACTTTTACCGCTAGTTAGCCATTTTTGAGCCTTTTTTCGATTTCATTTGATAGCTCCTCCCTTCATTTCAGTTTCACCAAAGCCAAAATTTCCAACCTATCGAATCGCACTAGCCTTTTTGAGTTTCATAAATTA
The DNA here is from genome assembly GCA_039513925.1 of Platanthera zijinensis. Lineage (NCBI taxonomy): Eukaryota > Viridiplantae > Streptophyta > Magnoliopsida > Asparagales > Orchidaceae > Platanthera > Platanthera zijinensis. The sequence goes on from CM077085.1 coordinate 93,751,214, forward strand.
TTTTGACGATTTTGATAGGGTATTTTGTGATTTTTGTGGGAGAAAGGTTTTCGAATTAGAAAAAGTATGTTCAAAAGTGATGTTTATTTTTGGTTGGCCAATTCAAAAAGGAAAATAAAAATATTTATGGCCTTTGTTTTGAAAAATGAAAAAAATATGAAAAAAAAGAAGAAAAAGAAAAAAATGTGTATATATTTTTTTGAAAGTTTTTGAAACTCTTTGCTTTGGTTTAGTGTGATTTTAAAACCTTCACGTTTATCTTTGAATTCCACTCCTAATCATTTTCCTAAACCAAACGTTTCTGTCCTATTTAAGTCCTTTTGATTCACGCTTTTTGATTTTTTATTTAGCAACTAAGAAAAGAAAAAAAAGTAAATCAGTTTTAGTTTTGGATTTAAACCTAGATTTTTGTTAATTAAATTGATATAATTATAATGCGTTGCTTGGATCTAGTAACAACTCAATGCGTGTTTTTCATTTTTCGTTGCTTTGCTTAAGTCCATTTAAAAAATCTCGTTAAAATTTTGGATGATTTGTTTTTATTGAGTAAAGTTTATAAAAGTTTTACCATACCTAAATAATTGTTTTAGACTTACATTTCACCTTTTTCCTACTAAGAATTTCGCATAGTACTTGTGTAGGCATAATTAGAACTTTTTGATTAGTCCTTTTTATAAATATCCAGTTTTTATATTTTTTTGCTTGGGGACAAGCAAAGCTTAAGCTTGGGGGAATTTGATAATACGTTTTGTAGCCAAAACTATTATCGTATTTTTTATTTTATAGTGTACAAATCATGTCTATTATTAGTTTATTTTTATCCTTTTTATGTAAATATTATTGCCGCTGACTTTTTCTTGTCTTTTTGCAGGTTTCCAGAAAATTGGCCAAAATGACCTGACACGCCCCCCTGTCACGCCCTCTCTGGGCGTGACCTAGGGCGTGTCACCCGATCCCGAGGACTTCTACTGGAAGGGACAGGAAAACAAACAAAACCGCTATCACGCCCCCCTGACACGCCCTACCTGGGCGTGTCACCAGGCGTGGCTATGGGCGTGTCGCCCTCTGCCGCAAAGCCTGCTGCCACATTAAATGTCGTTTCTCCACAGCACGCAAAATGTACTGTCACGCCCCATGTCACGCCCGTGACATGGGCGTGACACCCTCCTTTTTCGGTGACTGACGGATTTTCGACCAATGATTTGGACATGACGTGCCTGTCACGCCCCCCCTACATGGGTGTGACCTAGGGCGTGACCACCGACGTACCGAAGCAATCATCCCTCCCGCCAGAATCCAGAGCCCGAGGTCAATATAGTACTGTCACGCCCCATAACACGCCCCCCCTAGGGCGTGTCGGAGGGCGTGACCAACCCGAGAAAATTTTTATAAATTGAGACGCCCCCTCTCCATTTCAGAAAGCTTTGGTTGAGAGGGGGAGGTGCTGCCCCTTTGGTTCTTGAGTTTTTATGCTTTCTCTCTCTCTCTCTCTCTTCCTTTGTAATTTTTGCTTAATCATGGTTTAATATTTAGTTGCTTTAGCTTTCTTTGTAATCTTTGCTCTTGCTTAGTGCTAATTGTAGGGCTAGAATAGGATTTAATTTTCATGCACTTGTAATTTCAATTTCAATAGTGTAACTTGCCTTTTTTTCATTAATAAAAGTGTTCTTCCTTTACTTGTGTTCCTTTATATGCTTTTCTACTCATCTCCCCTCCTCCACTCCATTATGATTAACTAATCCTCCTTGTACTCGATCTTGATGATCCGAGGTTAGAGCGATTATGTTATGATGTTTTAATTAATCTTTTCTTTTTTGGTTAGGGCCTTGAATTACTCTTGATTAATCACGGGTTAGAGGTATATTATCGATATATACTCTCCGCCTTAGCTTTCATTCTGGGCTAGCCGAGAGGCCGAAAGAATGAAGTGAGCATTCAAGAGTAAAGGGAGTTGTACGCACCCCTCGAGAGAGGCAGACGTCCAAATCTCCCGGATTGGAGTAAAATCCAATAGTGGGGTTCACCGCGTAAAGCGAGTTTTAGGCCTCCGATTTAGACGAGAGTCGGTCGGACCTTCCTAAACTCAGTTGGGCACGACTTCGAGAGAAGAGTGTTCAAGCTTTAGGAACCTCCACGGTCAAGGACCTTTATCCTATTAAGTTTAGATTTTTATCGCATTTTCTTAATCGTCTCTAGCCGAGGTGAATCTTGATCGAGTGCATTTCCATTTCATATTTTCTACCCTTCGTAGTAATCGTTTTACTTAATAGCTTTACTTAATTGCGGTGTTTCTCTTTCTAGTATAGCTTTACTTTCTCCCCTGCACTTAGATTTTCTAAAACCCTAGTTTTTCCGTCGATAAGATAATAGCGTTCGGGTGAGTAAGCATAGCCAACAGTTCCCGGATTTCAATACGACACTTGTGTCCCCTTGCTACAATTCGATAGGTATACTTGCCTCATCGGGTTGCTAGTTCGATTGCGTTTATTTTCTTCGAACCCTAGCGCGCAACACTGGGTTGGATAGATGTGGACGAATTCACCATAGAAGGATAGGAAGAGTAGTGAGAAGTGGTTGGGAAAAAGTTTAGAGGTGCTCGGGTTCGACGAAAGATCGTCTTTCCCGAGGAGAGGAAGAGTCAAAATCACCCGAGGATTAGCCTACTGTAATATGAGAAGGGAATGGGTAAAGGGAATCAACAAATAATAATAAGTGCCTTGCAAAAGGTAACGATGGGCTTCATCTACCATCATAGTTCCTAGTGCCCTTTGAGAGCCCTTCACGGGGTATACCGGGGGCAGTCCTGGGCAAACATAAACTGTAGGAGTGATAAATCTCAAAAAGCAACTAGAATAATTAGGAGTTCACTTTCACACACCCCGGAGTCTCGGGAAGTTAGTTTGACTATGATATTCGAGTGGTAGGCTCGGTGGTTGTGGAGACGGACGGGATAGTCCGAGGAGCTTTGGCTCGGTTTGTTTTGAGTCGGACAGTTTGGTCCGCGGAGCTTTGGCTCGGTTAGTTTTGAGTATGATAGTTTGGTCCGCGGAGCTTTGGCTCGGTTGTTGGACACGTTAAATATTGCATGTGCATAAAGAAAAGAAAAAAAGATAAGGTGGTGGGTCTTCAGTATTGGAGGGTCGATGCACCGACACCAATACGTTGACTCGGCAAATGTGGTTAGCACTTAGCCAATAGAAGTCCGATGCGCCAACCGGAAAGAGTACGCAGGAGTCCACTTGGTGCACCAAGCATTGAGGCATACGATAGGTCTGATCGGTAGTGCTTTACTTATTTAGAGGTTGGCGAGGCCCAATCCACCGCTTCTGTCTGCCACTACGGAGGTATCCTAGGAGGTTCGGCTCCAGAAAGGGGGAACTAAAGGTCTGAAAGTCACACTAGTGTCAACTACCTTCACCTATGGGGGGGATAGGTGATTTGCAGTCTTTTTACAGAATTAAAAATTTACCTGCACAATAAAACAAAACAAGCACAGCAAAAAAACACACAGGCAGTTATAGTGGTTCCCCGATTTGGGTACGTCCACTTTCCCCCTTCGACCTATCTCCCAACAAGGGATGACTCGGTCACTTCACCAACCGGATTGAAATCCAATCCTCATACTATGGAAGGAATCCTTCCACCCGAAGGAGTCACTACTCCTCCACCACGGGTTGCACCCAACCCTTACAATGAGGAACCAAAGTTCCTTTACAACAAAAGTAAAAATAGAATGTACAAAATACAAACTACGTTTGGAGCGCTTGGTGTCCCTCTTCGTTCGATGAAGCATTCTTGAAGAAGACGAAGAGTCGACGACCTAAGCACTCTCTTGGAGAAGATCTTCCCGAGATCGATGGCGGCAAGGATTGCGGTGGCGATGCTTTGTAGATCAAAACTTCTCAACAAAGCGCAAGGTCAACCAACGATCTTATTTGGATCGATCGTCTCAATCGATTCGGAAGGGGAAGGTATTCCCATTCAACAAACCAAGAGACAAAGAATCTCAAGAAAGAAACGTGAGACGCGTTGCTTGGCTAAGTTTCTGTTGCCGAGATATCAAGAAGAATCCAATCAGCGGCGGCGACAACCTTTCGAGCGGCGACGGCAGCGGAAGGAAATCCGCGATCTGCTAGGTCACGTCAGCGACGGCCGACTTGTTCGTTTTTTTCGCTACCTCTTACGTTCAAAATAGGAGAGTATTTATACTGTATAATACTCCTTTATGACCGTTGTGGGCCCCACAAGACGAAACCCTAATTTCGATACAAACAGCGCCTGAGTACATGGTCCGGTCCAGCGAGTCGACAGAAAACGCCTAAGGCAAATTCGGCGAGAATCATTGTTGATTCTCGACGAATCGGCAAGAATCACTTATGATTCCCGTCGAATTCTCTATAGAAGAATTCTAGCTGAACAGCAAGCCATCCAGAGAGAATCGGCGAGAATCACAATCCATTCTCGACGAATCGGCGAGAATGCAAAGTCATTCTCGACGATTCGGCGAGAATCACTTAGTGATTCTCGTCGATTCTGCCTTAGCTGAATTCTAGACGGTGTTGAGACATCTGGATGCATTCGGCGAGAGTAGGCTAGTGATTCTCGATGATTCGTCGAGAATCACTAGTGATTCCCGTCGAATCGGTGAGAATCACTTAGTGATTCTCGTCGAATTTTCCTTAGATGATTTTTCGTCTATCTTCCCCTGAGCTGGTATTTGACCCATCCTTGCTCCTCTTCTGCTCTTGATCTATCTCATCCCTGTACTTGAAAGTAAGTACACTGTAATAGAGAGATTACACGTAAGCCAACACGCTGATCTGCTCAACGAGGGATTACGTTGCGCATATCCGTGTATATTGACCTACTGCACCCTGACATTGGTGTGTACTTAGCGTAGAATAACTGCAAGCACAACTTGAAGACAGAGCATCAAACACATTGTGAATTCTTCTTAGCTTGACAGGAGGCTTCCTCAAATCCAGGTAATTGTGGATACAATACCCAACAATCTCCCCCTATTTGAAGAAGCCAAAATCCTACTAGCTAAGATGAATTACACCAACCAGAGTAATATACAAGGCAAATTAAGAAGGACAAGACACCGAGAAATAAAGGCAAACAGAACAATATTTGAGTCAATCATGAAATCATATATATATATATATATATATCCACAAGAATTGTTCATACAACAACATGAAGATAAAAACATGCATTGAGGAAAGACAAGCCATAATCCTAAGCCTATTTCTCCTTAGCTAAATCATCCTTTAGTTGTTGAGCCAAGAATTTCTTCTTTGTCTCTCAAAATACTCCTTGGTCTTTGGATAATATCTGGGGGAAGGAGCTTTATTTTCCATGGTGTTGGACTTGAAAAAGATATTCCGCTTAGCTTCATATTCTTTATGCAGCTCCCACTCATACTGATTGTATACATCATTCCGATTTATTTCCCCCCTCTGCTGTAGCATAAAAGTATCAAAAATAATGCTCCTTGAAACAGGACTCCATCTTTCATTTCTCACTTCATCCTCCTTCAATCTTACTTTCTTTTCGGTTGGAGTTTCTTTGGACGTCCCTTCTTGGAGTTTCCTTTTTCCTCTTGCTATGGCTTCCTGGTCAAACATGGCCCTGAGAGTAGCTTTTTCAGCAGCCCTGGCAGCCTTCTTGGCATCAGCTTCGCTAAGAGGAACCTCCTCAACACTTGTAATCTCATCAGCAGCAGTGGTAACCTCATTTGGAGAAGGAACTGAAATTGGAATTTGAATACCTGAGCCTACTGAACGAGCCAGTGACAGCTATCAAAAACATACTTATTTGACTGTTCAAAGTTGTCGATGATAATCTGTTGTAGCCCTGCCATCTTAGCTTTATATTCTTCCTCCACCTTTTTGGATTCGAGGGCAATTGAGTTTGCATAAGTGTGCAGTGACACATCGATGTGCTGCACAGTCTTTGTAAACTCAATCAACAGGTTTTTTTGATTTGTATTTAGAATCACCATGTTGGCATCGAATTTCTGGATGCTGTCGGCCACAACATGAGCATTCTTATTTACTACTGCCAGATCGGTCATATTTTTCTGAAGCCCTTGCATGAGAAGTGTGACAGCAGTGTCGTCCTCTATGTACTTAGCATTAAACTTTTATTCCATCAGATCCATCTTGTGATTGATTTCCACAACATTTTTCAGCATTAACTCCTCAGATTTCTTAATTCTTTTTAATACCTTGTTGTGTGATTTTTCAAAAGAATCTTTGAGTTCATCCACTATCCCTTGAATGATGTTCACATTGTGATTTGCTAGATTTAGTCGTAGTGGATAACCCTAAGGCATGCCTTGGTCTTGCTCTTCAGCAGATTCACTGGACGAGCTTGACACATGCACCGTTTCCAATGGGGGGATAGTGGAAGCCTCTGTAGATTTCTCAGGAATGATAATCAGCCCCTGTTGAGAGGACTCCCCCTCCATTGTTGCACCAGATTTCTCAGGAGCTACCATTGGAGCTCGTTCCTCAGATGGGACTTCAATATCATCCTGTGGCTTCACCATCTCCACTATCTTCAAGGTTATTTCATTTTCAACCACATCATCCTCTTCTTCATTGTCAATTGCATCATTTTCAAAGGCTTCCTCATTTTCCTCCTCATCCAAGGTATCAACTGCATCTTTGGCTATCTGAGAGATGTCAGAAACAACATCAGCAGGAATAGAGACTGAGATATTTGTCCTGTGAGTTCCAGTAGCAAGGGGTAGAGACTCCCCCTTGGTTCCTGCAAGCAGCAGATCTGGAACTTCACTGGGTTCAGCCACGGGATCTTCTAGAGTTCTATTGTCGTCATCCCCATGGGACTCAGCCAGGGATTCATCAGGTTCTTCAGCAATGGCTGCATGACCAATTCTTCTTTCCCATCTATCAAAAACACCTGAATCCATTTTCTTCAGGTAGTGTAGAGGAACTCCCTTACTCATATCAAACCAGTCTCCATCCAGTTGGTTGAGAAACAGGCTGATGATTCTTCCAAAACTTGGGGTTCGTAGAGTATCTTTTATTTTCTCAAACAACATAGCTCCCCAGTTGTATCTCTTTCGATAGACTATAGCAACTAAGATCTTGAACATATCTCCCGAGATATGATCGTGGGAGCCTGGTTTGCAGATCAGGACTTTCCCAACGATATCCAACAGTAGCTTCCCTTCCTCATTCATTTCCTTTCTCTTGATTGATTTGGTTCCTCGAGCTAGTCCACAGAAGAGGAGAGTCCTGGCTCGATCCTCTTCCTCCAGATAGTCCTCATCTTCAGAACTGGAGAGCTGCAAATATTGTGTCAGTTTTCCTGCAGACACTTTGATCCATACTCCAACAATCTTACTCTTGATCACTGTATCTTCATGCCGTAGTTTTGTCGTTGCAAAGAACTCTAGCACCTCCTTATCCAGAATTTTGCAAGGATACTCCAGGATGAATGTAAGTCCGGCCTCTTCAAGCATGAGGATAATATTCCTGAACTCATCAGAGGCATGAGAGAAGCCTGTCCGAACCAGTTAACTTCCAGTGAGGAGTCCTGCAGTGGTTCTAGGAGCCATTGCAAACCTAAACAGGACATCAAACCCTATCAGTACTTCTAGAATAGGAGATACACTTAGACACGAACCTTCAAGAATGAGGGAAACTTACCCTAGCGCCGAGCGATTTGAAGAGACGATGGCGACTGGGAGGATCGTCGACCGGTGATGGAAACCTGACGGGAAAGTGCAGGATTCACGGAACCGATGAGAGCACGGGATGGTCCTTGCGATTTGAGGGTGTTGTCGACGGGAGCCTGGAGGAGAGACAGTGAGCACTAGGCGAAGCAGCTTCCGCACGACCACGAGATTACACGAGGAGACTGGGAAGTCGACGGGATGCTCTAGGGGATTCATCGGGAGTTCAGCAATATTCGGGGAGATGAAGAGTCAAACCAATTTAAGCTATTAATATCTTCCGAACCGGGGGAAATCGATGGGATTCGACGGGGTTTACTAATTATTTCTTTCGTACGATCGAGGAGAGTGCGACGGGATTTTCTATACACATTAACCGTGGCATGTTAATTTCACGCCTTAGCCTTCATTATATTTCTTAATCACGAAACCTCGATCGAGTTGAACAATATATGAGCCCTATACGTAATTCTAGAGTTATTCTAGGTGAAAAATTGTAATATTTTGTTACACCCACTGGCATACATTCTTTAATTTCAAATGGGTTGATTTATACATATTGAGATTTATTATCAAATATATAAATATGTACCTACAGGGAATTCTTTAGATTGTACCTAAGGATCATTTAACAGTTTCGGTCTGTCATCAAGTGTGTGAACGTATATGTGTATATATATATATATATAAACATTTACTTTTAGAGTATGAATTGACAAATTCGTGTGGATATATGAGTATATATATATATATATATATATGTAAACATCAATATAATATGACTCAAGTATTGAAACTGAACGCGTGTACCTGGGATCATAAAATTGATCATTCAGATCCTCTACTTGAGGTACACCAGGTGTCCAATTTGAGTAGGTCATTGTAGTTAGCACTGCTCTTATCCCAAATACTTGTTCCATGTCATTTTTGGAACATCTCATGTCTAGTTCCCGTTATATTTACGGGAACCTAGACTATCCTGCAAAAAAAAATATTATCCTACCTTAGGAACCCAATAAGTATTGGGTCCTAGTTCTTGTCAGCATAAAATCTTGAATGCCTTCCTAGAGGAATCCTGTCAGGAAGGCTAACTCTGCCCAGAGGAAGTGGACATACCCTTGCCCTTAGCACAGAGGGATTGTGCCAACAATCTACGGCAAAGTGACCCACCTTGCCACAGCACCAACACTCATGAATGTTGTATCACCGTTTCTGACCTGATCTACTGACTGAGGTAGTCATGATCTTAGGTCTAAACGGAACAGGGCAGGTTCTTCTCACAAAATTGCCTTTTCCATCGTGACACGTGGGAGGGTCGAAAGAGAGCATGTGGTGAGTGTCATGAGGCCTGGGAGGTGGTGCCTTCCTTTCAATCAGCACACTTCCAGAGGCCCCATGGGTACTTACCGCATGTTTCCTGACCCCCCTTTCCTGTGTCCTAGGGAGGTAAGTACGACAGTGAGAGCTGGTTCCTGCAGATTCATGATGAGTTGAGGCAGAGGATGAGAATACAAAGGGTTCAGGATGAGCCTTGTGTATTCTCTCATGGGTAGCCATGACAGCTCTTGCACTGTGGGCATTTCCACCTGAGGGCCGATCATTCTTGCAGTGACCATGGATGTTCCTGTAGTCATACCTGAAAGCATGATGTGTGCCCTTCCTACTCGGGGTGGGGGGTCTGAACACATTTTATCCATTTATCCATGAATTAATGATTTGGGAGATCCACCCATTTTCTGCTTTTCTTTTGAGAGCATCTATCTTGGAAAAGTTAGAAACTATCCTCTTCTCGGTTTCTAAGCGACTCTCTAGATCCGAGATCATTGAGTCTTTTACCTTGATGGATTCCAATTGGAGATTCATCAAGGTCCTTAGCTGAGCAATCTCCTTAGCTTGTTCCTCAACAAGTAAGTTGCTCTTCTGAAGGGCACTCTCAAGGGAATCAAGATTTCCAATCCTTTGATTGAAGCTATACATTTCCCTTTCATCACTAGATGGACAACCCTCTGAACTGTTCCTGTCTTCAGGAAATTCAAGGGAAGAGGAGCATGATGAAGAAGTTACCTGATCCTGACTTTGATGTTTTGGGTCAGCGTTAAGATCGGCAGAGACTGTTGTGTCAGCTTCATCAGAACTGTGTTCCTCAACCTCTTCTTCAGTCTCAGACAAGGACACAGGAGCCCTGATACTGAGAGATTGGTCTTGACCTTCATCTTTAGAAATGAGGACCCCCACATAGGATTCATCCTCCAGCTGGCACCTTGTCCCAGCTGTCTCCGATCCCTCCATAAGGTCTGAGATAGTTTCCCACATGGACTTGGCAGTCATACACTTGTCCACTCTTGAATGAGATATACCAGACCAGACGTCAGTGATGATCTGACGAATCAACTTGTCTAAGTTGAACAGTGAGAGCTCGGTCTCAGACATCTCTTCGGGACTCTTGGGGATTTGGAGATCCTTTCCTAAGCCGGAAGCCTTCATGGGAATGAAGGGACCCTCTTCCCAGATGAGTGATGCTCGAGGTTCGATGGCCTCCAGATGAAACAACTCTCTCATATTCCAGATGGGATAATACTCCTTTGTACATGTAGGGAGTCTCAGAGGAGAGATATCAGAATATAGCTCCATGCTTGAGTCTGGTTTTCTTCTTGACACTAGAGGCAGGATCTTACTCAAGGTGTTAACCTTTTTGATGAGTAACCTCCCTCTGATACCACTTGAAAGTCACACTAGTGTATACTACCTTCACCTATGGGGGGATAGGTGATTTGCAGTCTTTTTGCGGAATTAAAAATTTACTTGCACAATAAAACAAAACAAGCACAGCACAGAAACACACAGGCAGTTATAGTGGTTCCCCGATTTGGGTACGTCCACTTTCCCCCTTCGACCTATCTCCCAACAAGGGACGACTCGGTCACTTCACCAACCGGATTGAAATCCAATCCTCATACTATGGAAGGAACCCTTCAACCCGAAGGAGTTACTACTCCTCCACCACGGGTTGTACCCAACCCTTACAATGAGGAACCAAAGTTCCTTTACAACAAAAGTAAAAATAGAATGTACAAAATACAAACTACGTTTGGAGCGCTTGGTGTCCCTCTTCGTTCGATGAAGCGTTCTTGAAGAAGACGAAGAGTCTACGACCTAAGCACTCTCTTAGAGAAGATCTTCCCAAGATCGGCGGCGGCAAGGATTGCGGCGGCGATGCTTTGTAGATCCAAACTTCTTAACAAAGCTAGCAAGGTCTACCAACGATCTTATTTGGATCGATCGTCTCTATCGATTCAGAAGGGGAAGGTATTCCCGTTCAACAAAACAAGAGACAAAGGATCTCGAGAAAGAAACGTGAGACGCGTTGCTTGGCTAAGTTTCTGTCGCTGAGAGATCAAGAAGAATCTAATCAGCGGCGGCGAGAACCTTTCGAGCGGCAACGGTAGCGGAAGGAAATCCGCGATCTGCTAGGTCACGTCAGCGACGGCCGAATTGTTTGTTTTTTTCGCTACCTCTTACGTTCAAAATAAAAGAGTATTTATACTGTAGAATACTCCTTTATGATCGTTGTGGGCCCCACAAGACGAAACCCTAATTTCGGTACAAACAACGCCTGAGTACATGGTCCAGTCCAGCGAGTCGACGGAAAACGCCTAAGGCAAATTCGGCGGGAATCATTGGTGATTCTCGACGAATCGGAGAGAATCACTTATGATTCCCGTCGAATTCTCCTTAGAATAATTCTAGTTGAACAGCAAGCAATCCAGAGAGAATCGGCGAGAATCACAATCCATTCTCGACGAATCGGCGAGAATGCAAAGTCATTCTCGACGATTCGGCGAGAATCACTTAGTGATTCTAGTCGATTCTCCCTTAGCTGAATTCTAGACGGCGTTGAGACAGCCGGATGCATTCGGCGAGAGTAGGCTAGTGATTCTCGACGATTCGTCGAGAATCACTAGTGATTCCCGTCGAATCGGCGAGAATCACTTAGTGATTCTAGTCGAATTTTACTTAGACGGTTTTTCGTCTATCTTCCCGTGAGCTGGTCTTTGACCCATCCTTGCTCCTCTTATGCTCTTGATCTATCTAGGCCCTGTACTTGAAAGTAAGTACACTCCAATAGAGAGAGTACACGTAAGCCAACACACTGATCTGCTCAACGAGGGATTACGTTGCGCAGACCCGTGTATATTGACCTACTGCACCCTGACATTGGTGTGTACTTAGCGTGGAATAACTGCATGCACAACTTGAAGACAGAGCATCAAACACATTGTGAATTCATCTTAGCTTGACAGGAGGCTTCCTCAAATCTAGGTAATTGTGGATACAATACCCAACAAGGTCTGTGTAAACACAGTCGGGTGGGTGAGTTGCACTTGCATGATCACTTCATACCCACTTGCATGTCATATCATCATCATTGCATTTAACCTATTTCACCAATTGTGTAAGTGGTATGGGACGCTTACACAATTGGACTTGTAAAACAACCCCTTAGTCTATAAGCTTGTGTGGGCAAGTTTATAAATTAAGGTCAAATTCTTCATATATATATTGCTGTTAATAACCTGTTGGAACACCCTATTACTAATTTGAGTAAGGATCACTATGTGATTAGGATTTTGTTTTGACCCTTCTGTATAGTCTGATAGGTCAATTAGAATGAGTCTTAGGGTTAGTACTTAGGTTTGAAAGCTGCCCTCAAGACCTCCTACAGATCAGGATTCAAGTGCTGAAGACTAGGACAATTCTCGTCGAGCTCAGGACGACGAAATGTCGAACTATGGTCGACAATCTATGAGCTCAGTTCAATGAGGCGTCGAACTACGTTCAACGATCTTCGAGCTCAGATCAACGTTCTGTTTCCAGCTGTTTTCCAAGTCGTTGAGCTCAGGTCGACGATCGTAGAGCTTAGGTCGACGTTTTCTGTCTCTAGTATAGATCCAATCTCTGAGCTCAGGTCGACGATAGCTGAGCTCAGATCGACGATTTTCTGAGAGGTCGACGTTTTCATAATTCAAATTCAGGACAGTTATGGAATTCATTCAGATTTATTTTCAGCATTTCTGACTCAGTAATTCTGTAAGATTTTGTCTACTGAATCTATTCTCAGAAGATGAATTCTTGATGAGCGAATTTTTTGTTCTCTCTTTTGTATATCTTTTTCAAATCTTGTCTGTTCTCTTCTGAAAATTATTCTCTAAGCAGTATATCAGATTCTGACTTTAGATGGTCGTTACTCAGTCATAAATGACTTCCATAATTTACAACTGTCTCTGGGGAAAGTCCTAAGTAACATTCCAATTATTCTTCCTTGAAATTTGCTCCAAATTGCTTGAAACAGCTACAGAATCCTTTGTCATAAATGCTGAAAATAAATCTGAATGAATTCCATAACTGTGCTGAATTCGAATTCTGAAATCGTCGACCTCTCAGAAAATCATCGATCTGAGCACAGTTATCGTCGACCTGAGCTCAGAGATTGGATCTATACTAGAGACAGAAAACGTCGACCCGAACTCTACGATCGTCGACCTGAGCTCAGCGACTTGGAAAACAGCTGGAAACAGAACGTCGATCTGAGCTCGAAGATCATCGAACGGAGTTCGATGCCTCATTGAACTGAGCTCAGAGATCGTCGACCTGGGTTTGACGTTTCGTTGTCCTGAGCTCGACGAGAATTGTCCAAGTCTTCAGCACTTGAATCCTGATCTGTAGGAGGTCTTGAGGGCAGCTTTCAAACCTAAGTACTAACCCTAAGAAGAAAGTGAACAAAAGTTTGGTCAACTTTGGGAGGATCATAGGGCTATTCCTGCACTCCGGGTGCCCTAAAGTGTTGGTATCAAGTGGGATGCACATCAATGCATCAAAGAGGCTGACTTGTGCCCTGTTTGGGAAATGGGACAGGCAGATAGTCAAGCCAACAAGGACTACTACTGCCTCAGACACAAGGACTGTTGCAGTCTCTTCCCCTCAGGCCCCTGCCCTCTATTAAGAATTGCCTGCCTCCTCCTCTTCTCAACCTTCTGCAGTTCTTCCCTCAACCATTCCCTAATCCACTATAACCATCTCTACCTCCATCTCCACCTCAACCATCTCCATATCAATCTCCTCCCCCATTACAATTTCATCTCCTCTGTCCACTCCTTCACCTCCTCCAGCCACCACAGAACAATAATTCCATCCACTTCATTATTATCCACCTCTTGACATTCCATCTTTCAACATCATGGAAGATTCCTTCATGGATAATTCCCCCTCCTCACCTACTGAGCTTCCCTCCACTTCCTCATACAAACAACTGCTCCATGACATTCTCACCCAACCATCCTTCACCCCATCCATCTCCACACCCATAACCTCTATCTCCACCATCCCAATCTCTCAACCCAACATCCTACCATCACCATCCACACCTCCTGCAGCCCATCCATCACAAGCCACAGTCATTTCTTCCTCCACCTCTACTCAAGTTCCACTTGAGCAAGTGGATCTCTCAGTACTGGCAGATAAGCTCTATGGGATACTAGCTCCCAAGCAAGTAGCTTTGCTGGATACCTCCATGGCTCAACTCCTGCAGTCCATAAAGGAGTTATCTGACAGGCTCTCCTCTCTATCTACTCCATAGGCAATCCATTCTATGGGGTGCCTTGATCCAGTTCTCACTAAATCAAGGTAGGGGGAGATGCCCTATGAAGTTGTGGTAGTTCCTGTTGCTCTAGAAGATTTGCTGCTGCCAGAACTTTCTGCTACTATTCCAGTACCAGTACTAACAGTGAACCTCAGGTCACTGCTATTTGATTTTGACTTTCTTCACTTCAACTGCTTACCAGCTCAGGGAGTTGAATACTTTACTAAGGCCATTGTGTCTGTTGCTGTCTGTGATCCCAGCCTAATTAATTCTTATATCAGTTCTCTTAAGGATGAGGAAGTTATTGTTTCTGTTTGTGTTGCTGCTGCTATTGAAGTTGTTGAATCTGCTGATATTGATATGTTGCATGTTGTTCCTGTCTCTGCTCCTGCTGCTACTCCAATAGTTTCTTCTCCTGCTGCTGCTCCTGAGAAGTCAAAACAAAGAGAAGATTATATCAAAAGTATTGATGATCTATATGACAGACCCCGGAGTTTAGATAGTGATCAATTCAACACTGACTCTGATGATTCTTTTGGCACCATTGCCAAGAAAAGGAAAGCAAGAAGTAAGGCCATGATGAGAGTACCTCCTACAAAAGCCAAAGATGACAATGATATACCCTATTACATTCTTCATGACTGCCAATTCACTGAACCATGGATGCAATACTCTAAAAACCAGCTTAAGGCCATGAAGAAAAGGAGAAAGCTTGACAAGTATGAAAAAGGATCATCTCAATTCCATCATCCTCCTCCTCCTCCTCCAGATTCAGGATCTAGTGGAGGCTCAGCTTTTCAGTCCTCTGCTTCAAAGCATAGCTCCTCTCAATCCTCACAAAGATATCAACCAAGAGGACATTATAAAATAGGTTATCAGTCTAGAAGAGATCAGTCAAGAGGAAGACAAAGAGATTACAGAACTTACTCCAGACAACAAAGGGAAGGACAAGGCCTTATTGATTCTACATCAGGTCCTTTCCCATACAAGCTAAGAGATACAGTTGTCACCAGGGCTCCACCTACTGATTCAGAGTCAATCAACAGATATGAACCCCCAGTTCCATTTGAGGACCCTGAGAACAATCCTTTATCATGGACAGCTAGAATGAAAGAACTTGCTGCATTAGATCAGATTAAGAAGGCTAAAGAGAGAGGCAGAGATACTTCAAATATCACAACCTTGTCAGAACATAGAAAGAAAGAATTAGAGAGATATGCTTCAAGGAAATTCTTTGATCCAGAAGACTATATGAAGCTGCATCCTGAGGCTGTAGTTCCAAGGCCAAGATCTCAAACCTCCTTAGGTGCAGAAGATGATAAAAGATCCAAGAAGGAAGCCCTAAATCCCAACAGAGAAATTCTTTTCAAAAAGGGCAATGAGTAACTTGTGTAAGCTGATACTCATATTTATTTTTTGACTGAATCTGTGACTCTTGATGTGTTTCTACAATGCTCAACATATGTTATCTGCATTGTTGTTTCTATTTTTTTCTGTTTAAATCTGATGTATATTTGTTATTTCACGTTCTGTCATGTAAATAGTAATCCTAACCCAAATAGGGGGAGATTTTTGGAACACCCTATTACTAATTTGGGTAAGGATCACTATATGATTAGGATTTTATTTTGACCTTGATGTATAGTCTGATAGGTAAATTAGAATGAGTCTTAGGGTTAGTACTTAGGTTTGAAAGCTGCCCTCAATACCTCCTACAGATCAGGATTCAAGTGCTGAAGACTAGGACAATTCTCGTCGAGCTCAGGACTACGAAATGTCAAACTCAGGTCGACGATCTCTGAGCTCAGTTCAATTAGGCGTCGAACTCCGTTCGACGATCTTCGAGCTCAGATCGACGTTCTATTTCCAGCTGTTATCCAAGTCGCTTAGCTCAGGTCGACGATCGTAGAGCTCAGGTCGACATTTTTTGTCTCTAGTATAGATCCAATCTCTAAGCTCAGTTCGACGATAGCTGAGCTCAGATCGATGATTTTCTGAGAGGTCGAAGTTTTCAGAATTCAAATTCAGGACAGTTATGAAATTCATTCAGATTTATTTTCAACATTTATGACAAAGGATTCTGTAGCTGTTTCAAGCAATCTGGAGCATGTTTCAAGGAAGAATAATTGGAATATTACTTAGGACTTTCCCCAGAGATAGTTGTCAATTATGGAAGTCATTTATGACTGAGTAACGGCCATCTAAAGTCAGAATCTGATATACTCCTTAGAGAATAATTTTCAGAAGAGAACAGACAAGATTTGAAAAATATATACAGAAGAGAGAACAAAAAATTCACTCATCAGGAATTCATCTTCTGAGAATAGATTCAATAGACAAAAGCTTATAGAATTACTGAGTCAGAATTCTTCAAGAACACAAGGAACATCATTGTGAAGGAGATTATCTGCTGTTCTACTCCTTCAAGCTTCAAGTGTTCAAAAGCTTCATTATCAAGAACTCCAGACAACACACATTTCAGCATCTGCTGAAACCATCCTTTGCTGGAGATCTGAAGCAACTGAAGGCCTATCACCCTAAGCAAAGCTCATCTTCCTTAACCCTTACAGATCTTAGGGGGAGCTTTGATAACATCTTCCACTTGTCTTCTCTCAGATTGTTGACAGAGAAGAACAACTCAACTCATTTTCTTTTTCCTTTCTCTCCTGTAAAAGGGTTTCTCAAAACTCCCTTCAAAAGTTTTGTGGCGGTTTTTGAGACCTTGTCAAAACTTAGTGGTGGCAAGACACCTTATCAAAAAATCTAGTTTTGATTTTCAAGCACCTTATCAAAAGATCATTGGTGCCCAGGACACCTGATCAACTATTCCTGCAGTGGATTCCTACCTAGGGTGGTAGAAGAGTGGATGTACCCAGGTTGTTGGGGAACCACTATAGCTCCTTGTGTCATCTGGTTTGCTGTGTGCTGTGTGATTTCCAATTTTCTTGCTTACTTAGATTTTCTTTTTGCAAGCACCTTATACATATACATAAATCAAGACTTCCACTGCTTTACAGTTTTTGAATTGTAAATTATTTTAAAATACTCTATTCACCCCCCTCTAGAGTTAAGGTAGATCTTTCACTCAATTTCATAACCGACACCCCAGCGTATAAATTGGTATGGGACTCTTTATACGATGGGAGCCCTGTAGAAAAACCCTTGGCTTATGCGTTTCCGCACATAAGTTAAGATTACTTTTCATACTTTACTTTACTGCCACATGTACTATAAAATTGCTACTATAGGTCCGTTGTCATTAGTTTCTTGATTACTCTCCACCTTCAAGTCCTCCCCTTTCTTCCTCTCCGCTCGGTGCCTAGGGGCCATTGGGGAAGGGGTGGGGGATGATAGGACTTTGTCTTATAGACTAACGGTTTTCGGACCACATCATTTAGGGGATCGTGGAGCCCAGCATGGAGGAGCAGCCCCAAAGGTCGGCCCGTTTGGAGATAGGGCAGTCTAACTCATGATTTCAGACTGCTAGGACTGTGAGTCCCTGATTCTAGTGGTATTTTATTTGTCTTTCGCTTGAGTGACTATGTAGTGAGGATTTGATGTATTAGGCTTAAGCCCTTACTTTCAGTACATTTATATTCTGTGGACTCTCCCTTCGTGGAGATTTTATTACTCTGATATGTGATTTTTTCAGTGGACTTGCTTTTACTTTATTGTGCTACCTTTCTGTGATCGAATTGGCTAGAAGAATCGGCACTTTGTGGTGATGACCCCTTCAGGGCGTGAAGGTGTCACCGCAAAGAGGCGATTCTGGGCCTAAGACCCCGGTATTTTAAAAGAAAAAAAATGGGGTCTTACACCCAGTTGGGTAACCACTATAAATATTTGTGTGCTTTGATGTGTTTTTTTTATGCAGGGTAAATCATCTTGAAAGCAGAAATTAATCAACCACTAAAGCAGCAAATTAAAAGAAAAGAGAAGAATTAATAAAGTGACCAATAACCTATTCACCCCCCCCCCCCTCTAGGTGATTTAGCTATCCTTGAAATTAAATACTTTCATCACTCGTCTGTCGGGAGTCTTCTTGCCGTATCCAGACAAGATTGGACAGGACTCCCGCCACCCTCTCTATTTCATCCTCGGTGTCTCGGGAGGCTTCAAGAAAGCTTAGTATTTCGCTTAGGGATGGCGGTGGCAAGACCACTTTTCATCCTCACCAGGCGATTCTGCAGCCTCCCTAGGCCCTGGGGAGGGTCGGTGCCAGAATCAACAAGAAGGCAAAAAAGAAAATCAAGTTTCAGCTTACCTGAAGGTAGGCCAGAGCTCTCAAGCCGCCCTTCGAAAGGTTTTCCGAAGAGCAAGAAGGGTGGTTTTCCCCATCTCGAAGGGCTTGGGGTCTGCTTCAGCATATAGGTCTCGGCTGGAGGCGAGGGATAGCTTCTTCTTCAGCAGAAGGATGAGAATTGGATGCCAGAGCAGGATGCTTTTCAGTGACCCCCTCGGGCGAGAGGGGAGGATCATGCGCTGGAATGACAGGGCTTGCGACAGCGAGGGTCCTGGTGTTCGGGTGGATGATTCCCTGAGTAGAACCTGTGGAAGGCCAAGTGAGAAGAGGAATGCATAAGTCAGATAGAAGAGAGAAACAAAACAAGAGTATTATCAGGAGCAGCCCAGGGCTCAGCCGGGAGTTCTAGAGGGGCCACAGTCGAGACCCTATAAAGATCTTCGCCTTCTAGGACCGTTACCTGCGAGAAGGATAGCAAATCAGTTCGACGAGCCCGCTTTGGGGGTTTTGTGTCAAAAGTTGGAGGAAGAGAAATACCACCACCAGAGCAAGAGGGTTCTCGTGGGTCGGGGTCAGAGTCGGTGAAGCCAGATCGCCCTTAGAACGGTCCCACCGGACTAACTTGGCCTTCTTTAGGTGGTAAGCAGAGTCAGCCGGTCTTTTGCCCGCGAGATAGGGTGCAAACCCAACGCAATTGGTGAGGGCCCTTTCCTGAGTTGCTGCGAGAAGGTCCTGGACCTTTTTCAAGAGCAGCCTCGCAACTCATTTAGCGTACATCTTTGAAGTCATGCGAAAGCTCAGTCGAATGGCAGTGTCAGCGAAGATGACTTGAGGGCAGCCCCAATGATATATATATAAGGTCATGGTAGGGCCCACAAAAGATTCTCCTCCAGGTCAGCAGGCACTCACCGAATATTAGGGGTTGGACGTGTCTTTTCGAGCACAAGGCTAGCTCATAAAGAGCGGGATTATGTACAACCTCATATTCGCTGAGTAGGACTCAAGGGCTGGGGACTCTTACTTTGGGCTGGGTTTGGGTTAATCGAGCCAGGCAAGAAGAAAAGGCGAAAGAGGTTGTCACCCAAGGCGTGCGCAAAGGGTTAGGCTTGGAGAAGCGGGAAGCCCATGGAGCTGGCGTTGAGTTATACTTCTCCACTCAACGCCTCAGGCTTTGTCATTGAGTGAGGTCTCTTTACTCAGTGCCTTCCAGGCTTTGGCAATGAGTGATGTCTTTCCACTCAACGCTCTCGGCGCCTTTCGGGCTTTGGCGTTGAGTGAGGTTTTTCCACTCAATGCACTCAGAGCCTTTCGGGCTGATGAGTACAATTATATATTTCTTTTTTACTGTTAGAAACGAACAAGAACAAACCAGAAGTGGATTAACAGAAATTTTATTATCCAAAAAATGTATCTTTTACAAAGGTATGGCCTCCCTTTTATAGAATGGAGGAGAAATGAGTGAATACAAATTAGAGATGTGGGACTAAAAAATAACAGGACTAAGCATCTTATACAAAAATCAACTCGCACAAGTCGCGCGGTTAGATAAAAAGGGCTAACCGCTCGGCTACCATGAGAGAGAGAGAGAGAGAGAGAAGTTGCCATGGGAGACCGCTAGACCGCCCGGTCTCCAAGTCGCCTGAGACAAACCGCTAAAGTGAAACTACCAGACCGCGCGGTATTCAACCATGCTAAGACAGACCGCCAGATCGCCCAGTCACCAACTCCAACACTCCCCCTCAAGCTGGAGCATATATATCGATCATGCCCAGCTTGTCGCAAATATGAAGAAATGAGGCGGATACTGGCCTGGTTAAGATGTCAGCCAGCTCTTTATCAGAAGTGATGAAGGGAGTGCAAATTTGTTCCTTCAAAATCTCTTCACGAATGAAATGACAGTCAACCTCAATGTGCTTGGTTCTTTCATGGAAGACCAGATTTTTGGAGATGTATATGGCAGCCTTGTTATCACAGAACATATGTAGAGGATGGTTGTAGACCTCTCCAAAATCCAGCATGAGAGCCCGTAACCACTTTAACTCACAAGTGGTCAATGTTATACTAGGATACTCTTCTTCTGTACTGGACCTGGAAACAACATACTGCTTCTTGCTCTTCCATCCCACCAAATTTCCCCCAACAAAGGTGAAAAAACCCGAGGTGACTTGCGATTCCCTATGTCATCAGCATAACTCGCATTTTAGTATGCTTCAACCCTCATATGACCATTCTTCTGAAAGAGTAATCCTTTCCCAGGCGCTGCTTTGACATACTCCAAGATCTGCAAGGCAGACTGTAGATGGCACTCCCTACGAGCTTATATGAATTGGCTCACCTTGCCCACCGCATAGGAAATATCGGGCCTAGTCACTGTGAGATATATGAGCTTACCAACCAGACCCATGTACCACGTAATATCTAAAAGAGGAGGCGAATCATCTATCCATGTTTTGTCTTCTCCAGTTGTCATGGGGCATCGGGAAGGTTTGGCTCCAATCAACCCTGCCTCTTTTAATAGATCAAGAGCATACTTACGTTGGGAGAGGACTAAGGAGTTGGGATTCCGAGAGATTTCGATCCCCAGAATGTACTTTGGAGGACCCATATCTTTCATGACCAGATGTTTACGAAGATGCCACTTTGTCAAGGCTACCCCTTCCTAGTCATCGCTAGTGAGAAGAATATCATCGACGTATACAGCAAGAACCACCAATCCCGAGGAGGTTTTGCGAATGAATAACGAGTGATCGGCAGAGCTTCGCGCAAAACCCACGGCCGCCACGATGCTGCTAAACTTGTCAAACCAAGCTCGAGGGCTCTGCTTGAGGCCATAGATTGCCTTCTTCAGCCGGCATACTCGTGTATCCCCCTGAGCAACATACCCAGGAGGTTTCTCCATGTAGACGGCCTCCTGAAGATCACCATAAAGGAAGACATTCTTGACATCAAGCTGGGAAATAGGCCAATCTCTATTGACCGCCACGGAGAGGAGAACCCGGATAGTGCTGAGACAAGCCACAGGAGAGAAGGTGTCAAAGTAATTAACCCCATAGGTCTGAGTAAATCCCTTAGCAACAAGGCGGGCCTTATAACGATCCACATGGCCGTCCGGGCCAAATTTGACCACAAAGAACCAGTGACAGCCTAAAACATCAGTGCCGAAGGGAGGAGGAACAAGAGTCTAGTTTCCCCGCTCAGTGAGGGTCACCATTTCCTCATCCATGGCCGTCTTCAAATGAGGAATAGAAAGAGCCTCCTGGTAGGAACGGGGTGTGGCAGTGGCAGAGATAGCCAGTGCAAAGGCCCTGCGAGAAGAGGTAAGACGATTATATGGAACAACAGTAGCAAGGGGGTGTAGGGTACACGTCCGCACCACTTTGCGAAGAGCAATAGGAAGATCCAGGTCGGCAGGTCCCTCGGCATCTGGAGCATCCTTGGCGGAGAGAGTCGTCCCTGGAGTAGAGAGCAACGGCGTCGGATAGGAGGGAGATGGTGAAGGAGAAGAGGGAGAGAGAGGTGGAGGGAGAGGAGTGGATATAGACGGTGTAGGAGGTGAGACCGCAGTAGGAGGCGAGGGGACGAAGGGGACAACAGGAGTATCAGAAGTCGGAGGAAGAAGAGATGATTCATCCGAGAAGTAGGAGGCATTATCGAAGAAGGTGACGTCAGCGGAGACGAACTGCTTATGAAGAACGGGGTAAAAGCAATAATAGCCTTTCTGAGTGGTGGAGTACCCCAGAAAGACGCATTTGGTGGAGCATGGGGAGAGCTTATCACGGATTTCAGATGGAGCATGCATAAAGGCAGTGCACCCAAAGATGCGAAGAGGGAGAGGAAAAGACTCCTTGCCCGGATACAAAATGGAGAATGGGGTATACCCGCGGAGAACCGTGGAGGGAATGCGATTGATGAGGTAGCTGACAAGGAGAACAACATAGCCCCAATAGGAGCGAGGAACATGCATCTGGGTCATCAAGGTGCGAGCGAAATCGAGGAGGTGATGGTTTTTTGAGTTCTGCCACCCCATTTTGCTGGGAGGTATAAACACAACTATTCTGATGAATAATGATATGTTGCACACAGAAAGAGGTAAAAGCATGACTTAGATATTCTTTAGCATTATTTGAGCGAAAGGTTTTAATACAAACACCAAATTGAGTTTTAATTAATTGATAAAAAGAGAGCCATACATCAAAAAGTTCAGAACGATCTCGTAAGAGATACACCCAAGTACATCTAGATAAATCATCAATAAAGGTAACAAAATAAGAACTACCCCGACCAATGGTGAGGGTAGGAGCAGGTCCCCAGACATCGGAGGTGACTAGATCAAACGGATGGGTAGAACCCCGAAATTTCTTCAGCGGGAAGGAGTAACGGTGATGCTTGCCAAGCTGAAAAGCGTCGCAATTGAGAGGAGTACTAGAAGGAGGGAGGTGGGGCAGAAGCTAACGTAGAAGACGTGGAGGAGGATGACCGAGGCGGAGATGCCACTAGAGAATATTCGTACAAGAAGAGGAGAAGGCAGACAAGGCGGAAACGTTTTCAAGGAAGTAGAGGCCGCCGATCTCAGTCCCAGTAGCAATCGTCCGTTGGGAGCTCAGATCTTGAAAAGAACAAGAAGTCGGAGTAAATGCCACGAAGCACTAAAGCTGCTTGCATAAAGAGGTGACCGACAATAAATTACACGAAAACTTGGGCACATAGAGAGTGTCCGCTAGGCGAAGAGATGGAGTAACATGAACCACTCCCGACCCATGAACCGGGGAAGGAGAACTGTATGTAAAGAGGACCGAGGGGCAACCGATCATGCTGTTCGAGGAGAGAGAAGAACTGAGGATTGCCCGCCATGTGATTAGTCGCACAAGAGTCGATAAGCCGTTTACTTTGAGTCATCGTGTGGGCACTATCTGATGATGTGACCACGGAGGCAGACGTCTTGGAAGAGAAGGCGGAAGAGTAACCCGAGGGGAGAAGATGGGGATGCTTCATCCTGCAACGATCCACAGTATGGCCGATGTGGCCACAGTGAGAGCAGAGGTAGTGGGAAAGAGCACGTCCGCCGGACTGGTGACTGTGGCTACCAAAGCCACTCTGCTTAGTTTGGTGAGCATAATTATCCAGTGGAGGAGGAGCGGGCAGAAGAGGGCGCTAGAGGAGAGAGGTGACAACGGCGATGCGGGCAGCGGTGGCATCTAAGGTAGAAGATTCTGCCTCACCCAGAATTTGCTGGCGGATCATATCATAAGTATCATGAATCCGCAGAAGATAGCACACAACCAGAAGCTTCTAGAAGTGCTTGTGTTGTTGAGACAAATCCGCAGAAAAGGTGCGATTCTGAAGAATCTCAGCCCCGAGAGCCTGAACCTGTTGGTAGGCAGCAGTAGGAGACAAGGTAGGACGGGTAAAGAGGTCCGCATACAACGTATAGATGCGGGATGTCTGAGCCCCCTTGGAGTACAGAGTAGCAAGATGAAGCCAAGCTTCCTTGACCATCCCATCATGACAGATGACGAGAAGGCATTCATTGGATTGGCTGTTAGCAAGCCAAGTACGCACAAGCGCATTGCTCGCATCCCAGTAATCAAATAGAGGGGAAGTGGGAGGAGGAGGGTCATCAAAGAGATGGTGGCGTTTGTGTTGCGAGCGAAGGAGAAAGGTGAAGGAGACACTCAAATCCGGGTAGTTGGAGCTGACAAGCTAGCCTTCATGGGCGCGCAGGCCGGCCATACATGAATAAAAGAAAACATAACTAGCTAGCCTTCAAGGGCTAGCAGCAACAGCAGCAGTAAAGTAATCAGCCCTTCACTTCCCGCTCGGCTCTCCAGCACCTACACAGGGACATTCTGTAGTACCCCCCCCCCAACCTTTTGCCCGGGTCAGGCCGAAGGGGGTACTACTGGCCCAAGATGCCCACCCACTGCTCATAGGGGAAACGATCCACCCTCTCCAAGCACTAGATGGCCGACTTGCTCGGCTCGAATCATAACATTCACAACCCATCAGAATATAGCGGAAGCATTAACAGGAAACCATTGCAGATTTATATATCACATATAAAAATTACAGCGGTTCTAGGGCCGAAGCCTAAGTACTTATATAAACCCGTGAGCTATACATGTGCTATATATAATCCTCATATACTCTCTCTCTACGTTGTTCGGCGGAACTCACGTCTCTAAACTCTGGGGACGGCGGGGGTGCATTTGCTCGAGTAGACCTAGCTGCTTGCGTAATCTCCTGCGACAGCGGGTCACTACGGTGCTCCACCTCCTTTGAATGGTTAATCAAATAATTGTTAGTCATAGAGCTAAGTGGAAAAAAATCTCCTCCCCGGATCCACATCTTGGGGACGAGCACGCACCCACCCAACAGAAGTAAATAGCCAAAGCACGAGATGGTTAGCACAATGTTCCATATATGAACAGCTAGGAGCAAATATAAAAGAGTGCAGTATAACAGGAAAAAGCAGCAATAGTATAAAACGGTTATAACAATGCTCTACTAGCTCATCAGCACAACATGTTGTCATATCCTGAATTCTATCGTGGGCATTCACAGCCGCGCACATACCGCGGGCATTCACAGCCGCGCACATACCGTAGGCATTCACAGCCGCGCACACAAACCCTATGTCGACATAGTTTGGACCGCTTCTATTCCAGCAGGGTAGCGAGCCCCGCGAGCCTCACCGATGTGGCCATCGGTGACAGTGGCCAGTCCTGCCACTTCTGGGGGTGATCGTACCGCACAACCCCAGGCCCTAACGTACATCCTGGTGTACTCTTGGATGTGAGCGACATCCAACAAATCATTTTGGCCGACCAGCAGAGGAAAACCCGACAGGAAATAAAACGGTCGGTCACCCGTGGTACCCATCTCCCTGTCGCCTTGAGTTGTCAACCTTCCCGCCCCGGTACGAACGGTCTGCGGAAGGGACTGACCCATTACTATTCCACCGCAAGCAATTAACAAACAATCAATCAACGGCAAACATAATACACACCGGGTCTACGTCGGCCTGCCCTACTAGGCTTAAACTTCGGGCGGCGGCGCTTAGCTCTACTTTCGTCAAGGAGTGTGGGAGCGCATTATTTGGGGATAGACCTGGAGGAATACCTCAACTCCGGTTATCCCCAACTAAGGCTCAACCTTAATAACGACTGCTCGTCGGAGCAGGACCCGAGATTATAATAGTAAATTGCAATGAAGGCAAATGCGGTGTTTATGCTGCTTATTTAAAGTGCTGGAAAGAAACGTGACCAGTACGAAACTGGAGTAGCACTGAATTAAAAGTACTTGATCAGTACGAGATTGGAGTAGAAATGAATTAAAAGTACTTGACCAGTACGAGACTGGAGTAGAACTGAATTAAAAGTACTTGACTAGTACGAGACTGGAGTAGAACTGAATTAAAAGCACTTGACCAGTACGAGACTGGAGTAGAACTGAATTAAAAGTACTTGACCAGTACGAGACTGGAGTAGAACTGAATTAAAAGTACTTGACTAGTACGAGACTGGAGTAGAACTGAATTAAATGTACTTGACCAGTACGAGACTGGAGTAGAACTGAATTAAAAGTACTTGAATTGAAAAGAATAAAGGGAACAGGACCAGTGCAAAACTGGAATAATCATAAAGAAAATGGTTAGTAGTCCAATCACTCCATCCAGGAGGCTTCAGTCTCATCTCCGTTCTCAGGAGGCACATTCAGTTCTATTTCAGTTCTTAATAAGGCTTCATTGGATTACACTCATTATTAAGACCCGATTATGATTTGGTTGCGCATTATTAATCATGACTTAATCGGATTAGTGGCTTATCAGGAGTTACACTATCATTATTTATCGAGAATAATTCGCAACTCGCTGCTCGTACTCTCACCTTCCGAGCATGTCAAAATCACCCGAGAGTCGAGGCGCTCGACGGTTTCACAAAGCCTCGGAACACATGGAGCTTGGTCACTTGCCTCTGCCACTCTCGTCGATACGATAACTTTACACTTATTAATTAAATTAGAGAGGATAGTCGCGCTCCAATTTTAATTTTCGCAGAAAATGAGCGTAATATTTACCGGGCGCGATCCTAGGCTTCCATAATTTGGTAAAAATACCAACACTTATTTTCATGACCTCAAATTTTGATACAACTCTTAAGAGAGCCTAAAATGAGCCTAGTAAATTTTTTGTAATTTTCCAATTATTTTGGGCCTTCAATTTGGCCAAACAAATTTTGTTTGGGCTTTTAAAAATACTTAATCAACTCCAAAAATTCTCAAAATTTTTGTGGAGACTGCCCTCATCTTGGGGAACAATTTTCATGTTCAAAACTTTTACATGAGGGCCATATTTTAGCCTTTGAAAAATCAAAGCCCTTATTATAATATTATAATATTATAATAATATAAATTATAAAATGAGGTTACTGTTCACCATCGTTTTTTCCTCGCTGGAACCAATCCCGCCGCCCTTACGGGGCTTCTACGCTGCCAGCCGGCCACCGGCCGGCCGTGGCTCCACCACCGGCCAACCCGCCGGTGGTGGGCGCTCCCTCCGGCGGTGGTCCGGCGGCCTGCCGCCGCCGGCCGCCGCCGGAGCCATTTTTTTCTAAAACAGAAGGGAAGGGGGGGACGGCGGCGGTGCTCTGGCCACCGGAGCTCGCATGCGTCACGTCCAAAAGATAGGGAGGAGGGAGAGGGAAGGTTTCCACCTTGTTTGGGGGGTCTCCGGGAGCTCTCGGCGAAGTTGCCATAAGAGGTGGTGGAAGGTGGCGGAGCTCGGCGTCTCATTTTCCGGCGAGGTGGAGCTCCGGTAGGGGCATGTATGGGGTCGTTTTGAGATGGGGAAGAGGATTGCAAACCTCTGGTGTAGAGGGGAAAAATATATAGAGGGAGGGGGTGAGCCCCTCCTTCTTCCTTCTTGGCCAAGAAAAGGGGAACCATGGTTTGGTTGCACCAACCATGGTTGGCAGCTGGCACTCCTCCAGCTGTACCTGGACAGATGTCAATCATCTAGGGAGGTAGTATAACCACTTGGGTAAATCCTATGGTTTGAACCTAGGCTTGGGGAAGAATGGGAGAGGTGGAGGCCATTGATTGGCCTTCCTCCTTGCTTTGACTCCCAAACCTTACAAGTCTTGCTAGTTTAGAACAGCTGGTAGCCTCCTAATGGAGGGTTGTACACCCTATAAGCCAAGCTAGGACATAGACCATGTGGAGGAAAGGAAAGAGAGGGATAAAGAGAGGGGGTGGACCTTGTCTCTTGCTTTGGCCTAAAAGCCATCATACTTGGCTAACTTTAGGAAAATCAGGGCCCATAAGAGTCCAATAAATAGCTTGGAGTGGTGGCCACAAGTGGGGTATCTTGAAAATTATAATTTTTCATGAAAATTCAATTTTTAGGGAGGTTTGACCAAGTCAACCATGGGGGGTGGGTCTCCCATGTGGGTCAAAGTCAAATTGAGTCCAAATCATCGGGATCGGGTCAAAGTTCGGGTGTCGTGTCACAATTGGTGTGCGCATGTTTTTCGGTACACGGTTGTGCTTGATTTGACCACAGGTTGACCAATTATCGTCGAAATTGACCGGGATGACTTCCGTTGACTTCGTATTGACTACACTAGTCCAACGCCACTGACTGGGGTTGAATCAGAGTCCGTTTGGGGAAAGTCCAAAATTTGCGCGTCGCAGCGTGCTAAAACGGTCAAAACGCTCATAATCATCGTTAGGCTTCGAATCGCGATGCAACGATTTCCGATGCGTTCGTATAAACTATACAAAGTCATAGGAATTGACAGAACTCAAATCAGAGTTCTTTATGTCAATATCCAAAAATCTGATTTTTGCGACGTTCTGCGAGAAATGGTCAAATCCACCGTATGACTTCGGAATTCTATGGCACAAGTTCTAATGCACTCGTATTGACTATATAAGGCTACAGGAACTAACGGAACTCAAAACGGAGTTCTCTAGCTCGATATCTAAAATCTCGCTCTCGTTGCGTTTTATGAGGAATGGTCACATCCACTATATGACCTCGGGGTCCAACTGAACGAGTTCCGATGCGCTCGTATTGACTATACGAGGCCACAGGAACTGATAGAACTCAATTCAGAGTTCTCTAGCTCGATACCCTGCCTAGGGTTGCCTCATACCGGGTCACGGGTAGAGGCTCGGGTCACTTTTATTGGGCCCACTAGGGCTCTTGTGGCCCAATAAAAGTCGGGATGTTACAATCAAATAAAAATAAAACGATTTTTGTCCCCGAAAATTTGCTTGAAGTAGGGGGAAAAGTAACATACCTGGGGAAAGAGCTCTGGGTGCTCTTCTCGGAGGAATGCTTCAGGTTCCCACGTGAACTCCTCTCGTCCGCAGTTTGACCATAGTACCTTAACCATTGGAATGATTTTATTACGTAGTGTCTTGACCTTATAATTCACAACTCTTACGGGTTCGAGCCGGATGGATCTATCTGACTGTAGCTGCACCAGGGGAGTAGGAAGGTACTGTTCTGGTTGCCGGAGGACTCGTCTCAAGGAAGAGACATGAAACACATCGTGAAGATTCCCCAACTCTGGGGGCAAGGCCAAACGATAGGCGACGGGGCCAACACGCTCTATCACCGGATAGGGGCCCAAGAAGCGGGGATCTAGCTTTTTCTGCTTCCTCAACCGGGAGACACCATGCATGGGCTTTATTTTCAGAAACACCATTTCTCCCACGCTGAACTCCACCGGTCGGTGTCGCGCATCATAGTACTTAGCCTGTCGGCTTTGCGCTTCCCGCATTCGCTCCTGAATCAGCCGTATCGTTGTCGTAGTGTCATCGATGTAAGCCACTCCCAAGGCTTCCGGGTCCTTTTCCTGAGCTCAAGTCAACGGGGTTCGACAACGCCTTCCATACAATGCCTCGTACGGAGCCATCTTAATGCTAGCCTGGTAGCTGTTATTGTATGAAAATTCGACCAACGGCAACAGCTGCTCCCATGGCTCATTATACTCCACTATGCATAGTCGAAGATCCTCCATCGCCCGGTTCGTCCTCTCCGTCTGTCCGTCTGTCTGCGGGTGGAAGACAGTGCTGAAGGCCAACTTGGTTCCCAAATATGCCTGCACCCGCCTCCACTCCTTAGATGTGAAACGCCCGTCACGATCTGACACGATGGATTTTGGTACTCTGTGAAATCATACCACTTGCTCTAGGAACATCCTGGCCAGGATATCTACTCCATCACCCTGTCGGTTTGGAATGAACCGTGCTATCTTGGTGTGTCGATCTACGACCACCCATATTGAGTCATTCCCAGCGCAGGATCGAGGTAGGCCGTGGACGAAGTCCATGGAGATATCTTCGAACTTCCATTCTGGTATCGGCAGGGGCTGTAATAGCCCTCCTGGACTGCGACATTCAGCTTTGACCTTCTGACAGGTCTGACACCGGGCCACGAAGTTGGTGACATCTCTTTTCATTCCAGGCCAGTAAATGGTCCAGCGCAAGTCCACGTACATCTTAACTTCGCCAGGGTGAATCAAGTACCTAGACTGATGGGCCTCTTGCAAAATTTCTTCACGAATCCCTCCAGTAGCGGGAACAAATATGCGATGCTTGAATTACAGAATCCCTTCATGCAGTTTATAATCCTCTTGTGCCCCTCCTTGAAGAGATCGGATGATAAGTATCACCTCTGGGTCGATCTTCTGGGCTTCTC